>CAXKWD010000011.1:20831677-22291677 GCA_964059195.1 Ectobius pallidus
TCCACACTATGTTACACACTGTTTTACAACATTCTTCACATGGAATTTAAATTCTGTACGTTGAATAGTTTATGAGAAATGTGATGTTGCGTGTTTTTTTAAACATATATATGAAAGTAATGAAAAATGATTTCTTTTACAACAGATTGCAAAGTAGGCACGTCAAAGTAATTTAAAATTCACTGTAATTTATTTGACTTGCTCATTAACACTTGGCTTGGATTGGTGATAATATGGGCCGAAAATTTATGAAAAATCATATTTTTAATATACACTTGTTTATATACTAGTATTAAAATGTCTTTATTACATGAAAGAACTTACAGAAAATTGATGGTTTCATTTCGAATATTGTTGCATATTTTGATAGTTTTGTGATAATGCAATATATTTCCTTGATATTGAAATATTTGTGCATATTTTATTAATTTGTAACAGGTTTAACGACATATTTCTGACAGATTTTAAACATTGTGCTTATCGCTGTTAGTTTAAACATTTACAGCATATTTGAGGGGTCTATTAGCAAGCCCGGCAATCTCCATTCTGAGAAAATATTGAGAGTGCTAACTTCTAATGAAAGTTTAATGCATTTCCTATTACATATTTAGTGAATATGTTGAAAATCTGAATTCCTCCCTTATGTGGGAATAAAGATTTACAACATATTTACTAAATAAGTTATGTACCAGGAAATGCTTTAAACCTTCAATAGAAGTTAGCATCTCTGTCTTTTCTCAGAATGGAGATTGCCAGGTTTGCTAATAGACCCCTCATTTGGCTAAGGGAATGTTTTAAGAATCAACTGTGCATAGCCTATGTTTTTTGGAAATCATTGTATAAAATTAAAGAGACGTTTCGCTTCAATCGTTTTTATTTTACTAAAACTTATTTAATTGACCTTATCTTTTAAAAAACGTTTTGTAATATAATTTACAAAACTTTTACTTTTTCGTAATTTATAATATAATTCAGTTAACAAGAGAACGTATAGGTATTAAAATTATTTAGAGCATACTTGATTTCGGAGCATATTTTGGAAATTTTAGAGCACATTTTCTTGCATATTTCATCTTCTGTAGAACATTAACTTCCGGGCCTTAGTGATAATTATGACTTGTGTGATAGATGTGTAGTTTACAGACTGTTGTTAATATAATTGTTCATTTTTTCACTCTTAATAAACAATTTAATACCTATAAATTTACAACTCTTAAAATTTTTTCTCTAATAAATATTCCAATTCGTACAGTTTTTCTTTTTTAAGAATAAGAACATTGCATGAATCGTCACATCTCTAAGTTATAACTGAAATGTAGTCAATTAGAATCAACATCAAACGTATTTTATCTTCAACACCTCAAGCTTTATAATCCGTTGAAACACGGCAGTTTATATTTTTGTTTACATTATACCTGGTATATGTATTTGAATTCTGCTCCAGGCAACCAGCCTAGCTTATTTGCTGTTCAGCGTGTTTTCCTGGAAAACGAGTTACAATTGATGGAACTGGTAATTGAAGTATGAATAGAATAATATTATGTTCGCACCGTGCGGATAAAAGCAATGCGGAATCAAAACATACAACATATTGCAGGATTATTGTCCCGGTCATTAATGTCCTCACCACATGCCATGGTCTCTTTCGTAGTTCATTCGACCACAGTATTTAATAAAACTTTATTGAATTCAAACTATCAATGGCTTGTTTTAATGATAATAAGCTATTTGTAATCTCAATCGCTAGGACATAATGTTGTTCTCCATTTTTATTGTCCATTTACTAGGGATGGGGATATCGATATCCGACATTTTGACATTGATAATTTGTTCCGATAATATCGTGGTATCGATATTGCTTTTCGATAATATCGACTTTCTCCATTCAAGAACAAGAATAAAGTGGACGGTGAAAGAGGGACTTAAACAAAAATACACTATTATAACATAACACATTGAATTGACGGTTATTCACTTCTTTAATATTATTTTCGGCATTTCTGGTTGTCAATCTGAGTTTTGTTGCCACAAGAGCGTCTCATTTACACTTACTTGTCAGAAGTAAGAACAACAAGCAGTGCTACCAAACCATTCCCTAAATCGCTGTAGGGTAAATATGCATGAAACGACAGTAGGTTGGTTCCCATGGCACTTCGAAACCATGAACGATAATTCAACGCATAATGTACCGTAATTTTCCATGCGTCGCGCAGGGAAACTGTAAACCTGCACATGTGTGAAGTATGTGTTACCGGTTTCTCAGTGTTCTAGGAACAAACCTATTACCTTAGTAAAACTTCCGATTATCGATATAACGCTGTTATCGATATTAGTAACCAATATTCCTATCGACATCAATATCGATATTTTGCTTTACAATATCACATCCCTACCATTCACTTGTGTTTGGTTCTGATGGACTTGTATTTCCATAAGCAATTGAAAAGGAACGCTCGTAAGATTGTTTTTAATTTCACAAAGGGCCCACTATATACTTTCATCTGGAATACTGGCAAGAAAGTAAAATTTTCAAGGAATAATTCTCAGTTGATTTTTGGAACAATTTTGCATCTTTCAAGTAAGTTCTACGAATAATAATCTCCTTTGGCTTTCGGAACAATTTTGTAGTTTTTCGCTTCGTATGTGTGTTGTCCTACCAGCATACATAAGAGCTTAAATTAAACAATGATTAAAAGTTCACTATTCCACAAGTGCTACTTCTGCTCCTGCATTATTTTACTCAACCTATGAGTTTTGTCCTTACAGGAAAGGTAAATCTTAAGGTATATGTACACCCAATAAATATTTTAAAAAAATTAAAAATTACATTTTTTTTCAAACGACATAGTTCTTTTTTCTTTAATTCATGTATTATTTATTAAATTCGGCCCTGTTTCGAAAAAAGCTGCATTTTACCATGCACTTTACCCAGATATCCCAGTCATGGAAACCATTATTAACGGCCGTGGGTGTCGGCATGCTGACCACATGCCCCCCCAGTCCTGCTAGCTGCCTACGGTAGATGACGCAGGTGTCGGATGGTAGGCATAGTCCCTTCAGGGATATAGCGCCACGGAGTTTTAGTTTTCACCAAGATGTCAAATTATAGTATTTTTATTCATTCCTCTTTGCTAGAAGTTCTCATATGGACTATTAGTAATGTTGTCACTCTCATATGGACTATTAGTAATGTTGTCACCACTACATTTTTAAGTACGTGGAGCCTTATGCTGGGGTAAGAATGAACTGTTTGAATTTCCTATTTTCTCGTTTATCCCTACATGTGTTTTCTACGCGTTTCGATTCAAGGTTATGCTTTCTTCTCAATTTTCCGTAAACAGTAAATCGCTTGGTAATAATTTATTTCATATGTCATAATTCTTCTATAAATTAACATGTCAAAGTGATTTTGATGTCATTTTGATGCTTGTAGTGTTCTCTAGTGGTGCTTGACGTTGAGGAATTTCTGATATATGAATATTCTTCTGGGTTCTAAATTTTGTTTATAATTATGTGAACAAAAATATTTGCAGATAATATAAATCTACGTAAACTATGGACGTCAGTGCAAAAATATGAAATGTCATAAACATCCGAACCCTAGTCATAAGTAATAACCTTCGTTTTAGAATAAAACAGTTAAAGAGGTATTATTGCTTTCACCTTTCTGAAAAATACATGAAGTTGAGCTTACCTTAATGGCCTGTCAATCATACAATGGTTGAGGCTAGCACACCATATGGATAATAATAATAATAATAATAATAATAATAATAATAACAACGGACTTTGTGCCACGCAAATAGTTATTAATATTTTTCCTTCACCACACTGCAAATTTAATATCTTCGATTAATCGACTAAAGCACATTAATCGGTTAATCTGATTTTTATATTAACCCGTTAATCGGTTCGATTAATCGATTAAATCGACAGCTCTAGTAGTGGCCATGATACACCCTACTATTACCGAGTGACATGACCTGAACGGTCGGTTGTGGGTTGAAATACCGTGCCTGATCAATGTGATGGAAGTTTTTGTGAGTTTCCATACTCGCAGAGGCTTGGTATTTGTTTAACCTTCAAAGGCTAAAGGTATTTGAAGAAAAATACGTAGGATGCCCTATGACGTTGAATAGTTTCCTAACTGTTTAAATGTTAATAAATGTAAAAAGCTAAGACTGTTCTTGAGATATTTCTCTGATTTAACATATTAGGTCCCAGCTTAGGCTTTCCAACTGGAAATTAATCTAATTTTGTTTATAAGTGTGTAAACTTATTGGTAAGGTCATGAAGAAATTTATGTTGTTGCTAATACTTTAAACATAATTCATGTTTTTACATGTGAGCGTTATATATATACTGTATGATTAGTGCACCCAACTAAATAGAAACAAACAATCAAACACGCAAACAAACAATAATTCAAATATCTACAACATGAATTTTAAAGTGCAAATGAAAACGTTTGTAAATTAAATACATGAGGGGGAAAACACTCACCTTTGAAGCATTACAAACAAATTGCGGTAATCTTTGTAGAACAGTAGTAGGATTATTATTTTTTACCGTATAAATTAAAAAGAATAATAAATTAGTTTTTAAATTAAAGTACAGAAACTGAAGACTTACGTAACGATTACAGTTTGTATAACTGAAATCTGTTCTGCTTAAATTCCCAGTATTACCTGAAGTGATTAGCTTTATCGCTGGCACAGAAAAACGAACAGAGCTGGCTGCAAAGGAAATGCCGCCTTTGGTATCACTGTTCCAGATCAGCTGCAAATCCGCGGGGATATTTGCAAGCGAGAAGAGAAATTTCAATATGTTTTATCCCTACAAAAATACAATACGTCTCAACGACAGCTCTGTTCCACCCTCTCTTTCCCCGTCCTCTTCCCCTCACTAGCCCATTATATCTTCCTCCCACAAAGGAAACTTACTTTTCCTATGGGCTTTGTTACGTAAAAAGAAGCACAGACTTGACTTATACAAAATACGTATTATTATTTAAGGCCAGAGTTTGATCATCGAGTGGGAAATTGCAGGATTGGTATAATTGATTCCGTAATACACATCGTAGACCGGTCCTGCTCACGGTATTGCACGCTTGAGAAGCACTTAATATGCTAATGTCCTGTACTAGTAGTACAGCTAGTTTAACAATACTGCCTCCTTATTATGATGCAATAATTAGTAAAATATACAACCCTGGATCATTGTATGTGTGAAATTTCATCGCAGAAACCATATTTAGATTATGATCTTTTATAAATGTTACTTTCCACCTAGAAATATTATACTACATTACATTAGCCCATAAAACAAATGGCCATCTTCTTGTCTGTATTTTTCAAGTGTAAGTACGTACTTTTTGGTCAAGAGAATCCACACCCGATTTTTTTTTGTTATCAAATAAAAATCATCTCTGGTTTTTGCTTTTTGCGAGTCTCGTCAATTGAAGCGTCGTGACGCATGGAACTTAATAATATAATATTCTCTTTCTCTTGTTTGTTACATAACTCATTATGACTGGACATGTAACAACTGCCAATATAACATATCCGATGTACCGCCGTTCAAAGATTGGCAGTAAAGGGCTAGAAACTTTTATTAGAACAGGCCTGAAAGGCCCCCTTCGTGCATTATATTCTTAAAGCATTAGGAAAACATTTTTCATGGCATCTTTGGTACATTAAATCAAAATTTATTGTGTAACATGTTCTTAGATACATTTTAAAAGACTACTTAAAGTATGGTCTAATTATATAAGATACTAATATAATTAAAGAGATGATTAATTTACTCTCGGGCCTGAAAGGCTCTCATTTCATGCATACAAGAGTTAATGCACCCTATAACAACCAGAAGGCTGAGGAGTAAGAAAGGGAGTAGAATAAGAAGCTTATTTTTCTTCTGATTCAATATTGATCGAATGATAATGTTCATAGATAATAAAACAGAGACATCTTATACTCTCACATCCTCTTATATTGTATTGGTTTAATCACCTCATCTTCCATTTGCTTTTCCGTAACACAAAACACAAGTGATCGTTTAGTTTATTTAATTAAACTAAACAAAAGTTTTCATTACAAAACGAATTCCTTTCTATAATTTTATTTGTGAAATAGCTCTGCTTTTTTTATGTTTTGGTTAAACAGCCATATACCCTACCAGTTTTTCGATGTGCTAGAGCTGCTAATCAGAAATTTCTTAATGCCAATATTTTTAAAAAGAACTATGTGGGCTGGTTTCCTCAAACACAGACAAATTACAGTCTGTGTCTGCAACAAATTAACATTGTCATTCATCCCGAGAATGTGCTGACTACACAATGTGCATGCTATTGATCAATGAGGCTTCGACAGCTGACTTGACAAACTTACAAGTCAGATCTGTTATGTAAGGAATCCTGTTATTACTGTTTGTATAAAATGTTATTTGCTTTCATATCGTCATGATTCCTGTATCATCAATCATTATATTTTCATCATTACTATCATCCCTGTATCATCAATCATCTTATTATTTTTATCATATCTTAAGATGCCTACTATTTAAAATTTGTAAAAATTATCTGTAGGATCTATAAATAAATGAAATGAAATGAAATTATTAGTAGTTCTATGAACAGTGTACTTCTTATGAAAAAATAAGCTCTTCTCTTCATCAATTAATTGGTTTCCATCTTGAAAAGGAAGAGAAAAGTCCTTATAGTTTTTTAATGAAATCGAGGAACATTCATGCAAAATTGGAAGAAAATAAAACAAAACACATGGTCGTAATTCGTAACAAACAAATTAACAGGGAAACTGACGAAATGCCGGCAAAAGATTAGAGATACATCAGAAATGTACTGGAAAAACGGGGTGCGCGGGGAAAGAGAGTTAAGTTCACCATCCTAAAAAAAATGAGATATGTCCATAGAGTTATAGATAAAAATGTTCTCTACATCTGAGTTAAGTCCAGTAAGTCATAATCAACATTGTACGGTAGTTATGGATGTGTGCATCATGGGTTTATCCATCTCTAAAGCTAAGTTGGGCTGGTATAGTGTGTTAAGTCACTCTAATTCTCAGTAACAAGAAAGTGGACTTAACTCTCTTTGCCCGCGCACCCCGGATTATTGTAGAACATTTTATGCTTGAGAGTGAAAGTAGTATGCAAATTTTTATAGCCTGAACCATCTGACTAGAATCGTTGAATGAATCCGAACATTAGATGAAACGGACCCACTAGAAGGTCACCATCTTAAAATAGGCCAATAATAACAAAATAAACATCCTTATGCAAGCGTCATTCATGTAAAATCGGACATCGCGTTTGATCGTACCTGCGTTACAAACAAACTTAAGAACAGACGGAACCCTGAACGGTCGAATTAAATAAAGTACTTCGTCTATACAAGCAATTGTACCAAATGGACAGTATAGATATTTTTAATACTAACAATAAACGGTTTAAAAATATATGTGAAAAAAATTTGAAAATAATAATTATTAAAATATGCTCCATGTCATTTCCTTTATTCTAATCTCTCTGATATATATATTTTTTCCTTCAAAACTATTATATTGTAATTTATATTATTATTTATGTTTTTAATATTATGTTCCCTTGTGTAATTGTCATATTGTTTGTGTTTCTGTTTTTTCTTCTCTGTGTTGTTTTAGTTATAGTATTAGTTTAAATATTTTGAATACTACTTTAAATATTTAACATTAGAATCTGGTGTATTAATATAAGCGAGAATATCGTAACTGGGCATTAGCCTGTAATATTCTTAATACAATAAATAAATAAATAAATAAAACAAAACGTCGCTCCGCTCGGTTAATTACGTATTCTGCCCATAGGCAGGCGCTTGGATTTGGTGTAAAATCTTATCGAAATTCTCTTGTGACTATAGGTATTCTGTAAGGTCAACTATATAATTAGATAACAAAATAAATTATATAATTGCATACTTCCATGGAATAATGGTGGAACCATCAAAATTATAATTCTTCAGGAGAGAAAAAATGATTAATCGATTATCCACGTGATATATTTGAAAAGAACAATGTGAATATGTAAGAACATAAATATATTGGATTGCTAAAACTAAAATCTTATTGAAACATATTGTTATTTCAGAATTACTGTATCAATCAATTCTGGCAGTGGAATAAGGATGTATCGTCATAATTTAAAATGAAGTACTACGGGATTTTGTTCTCAATACTACACATCTGCTTAAAGAAACTCACTTATCCTGTATTAGTATACACATTATTTTATAAGGGAAATTATTTAGGTTGTTAGGCCCTTATTCCACTTATCTGAGCACAAGGTTGTTTTACTTCTTTTACAATGACTTTTTCTTGTTGTATATTCCTTCCCACTCTGCTTTAGATGCTTCTTTTTTGTATTTTCCCATCCATTTACATTTTTTAAAGTCTACAGCTTTTATTTAACAACTTCAAGACGTCTAGTGACGATCCATCACAAGTACTGTCAGCCATTGTGAATTATGTTATATTCTTTTTCCACAAAGCTTAATTTCTATGCGGCTCTAGTTTTCTACCCAGTTCAGTAATATTTACAAGAAGGTAAAAACACTGCAGAGTAGTGATGTCGCATCCCGTTTTCACCAGAATCTCACTTTCTACAAATGTGTTGGTTATACACTTATTCCAGGGATGTATTGAATTATTGAATTGATTACATCTAGAATTCAAAACTTTAATTGGTAATAAAAAAAATAATAAAGGATCCTCTTTCATCTTCATCTCCCTATTTTCAATTATCATATTCAATAACTTTTTAGGTCTATTTCGATATATTTTTACCAGCACCAGTCATATAACTTTTACCCTCACTTTAGCTAAGATTCATAATTTTCGGTTGAATCAATACAGAATACATATGGTCATTCCATTGCAGATTTTCGGAAGGTCCCAGGTAGTTAGAAATTACTGTTTTTATTGCTATTATAATATCTATCGAAGAAAAATAAATTTATGCGAATATTCCAGATAACAGTGTGGTTATGTTTTTTCATAATTGTTGAATTTGGAAAAGTTTATTCAAGGATTAAGATTGGATGGTAGAAAAGAATTAGACTTGGAGTCGAGGGAATGGAGATGCAGCATGGAACAGCACTCTCATATTTATGCCTGAGTGCTGGCGGTTAAGGCGGGGGTGGAAGTTGTGCTTGGAATAGACGCGTAATGCAAATATAATGACGCGCCTCTAAATGAGATTTTTTTGTATCTCGCTCTAAAATTAAGATTTTCTTTCTAAATGCTTCCAACAAAGGAACAATTATTTCTGTGCGTGGGCTGGCTAAATTAATGTACAATTCCAGGGATGCTTTCTCTTATTTTTCAAATAATTTTTCAAATGTGCTTTTTTTTGCGTAAGCCTTTTCTCCTCCAAGAAACTGTACGGAAAAATATACGCAATGGCATTAATATTAATTGGTTGAATGTTATTTTTCTTTCACTATTTATTTGCTGTTTGTCGTATTCATATCGCATTACGTTTATCAGAAAATACCATATTGTATTCAATTAAGAGGCAATAGAACTCAACAGAACAATACATTTTTTTCCAAATAGGAAGCACTTAAATCCTTATCTACAAACTCTTCTTCTTCTTCATCTTCTCGGCACTTCCACTGGGTGCGCTTTGACCTCATTTACAATCAGTCTCCGTGCAAATCTGTCTTTAATCTACTCTGTCTATCCTTTTACGTTCATTGTTTTAAAATATTCTTTCACGCAATGAATCCATCTTAATCTTCTTCTTTCACTTTTTCCATCAGAGTGAACTTTTCCTTTCAATATCTTTTTTTTAGGCATAAAACTGTTATCTTGCTTTCTATTTACCTCCACCATTGTTATCTTAAAATATTTTATAAATATGACAATATCTTCTTTAATTATTTGAACCAATTCTTGATTATAGCCCTTTCTCTATATACCATTCTTTTCTGCTACAGGTCTGCTATATTTTCCTTTGTATTCTTCTTCCAAATTCTTTTGAAATGTCTTGGCGTCGTTGTCTACGTTTCAGCACAATATTTATACACACGTGTTACGAACGGAATTGAGTTTATTACACGGGTTGTTTATTACACAGTTTAATTTGCTGCTCTCAATATTTCAAGATCCTTCCATGTTCTATAATAATCCATACTACACCTGTGTTATAGTGAAAATCTGTATTGTATTGGATATCATTATGATACCGTTACACACATGATATAAGCGCATTATAGTATGGTGGAACAAAAGTGTCAATTGATAACTTACATTTCGAACCAAATTTGAATGTAATGTAATGCACGAAAAACCTGCAGAAGTTGGGGCGCTGTTATTATAAAATATTATTGCTGTTATTATTATTACTACTATTACTACCACTTCTACTACTACTACTACTTTCAACATACTTATGCATAGGACTATTTCAAATTAAAATCTAAAAATCAGAAGAGTAATCATGAATAAAAGTATAAATTATTATTATTTTACGATGTTGCCTTGGTATACCGTTTCAACTGATATGCAGTTAACTGATCGAATGCTGTACAATTATGAGCAAGATTGACAAAATATGCTACAAAGTAAATAAAAAAGTGTTTAGGTAGACTATTCCACTCATACGCCGCGTGTTTGATATTGTCCAATAACGTTTAGCAATTCCACGGATATAGACCAATGAAGATCATAAAATGCTGCTATTAATATGAGGATGCGAATTTATCTTATAAAATCGTCAGCTCGTTACTGGACACGTAAGGCATCAACGTGCGGTGATTAATACGTCAAATGCTACCATTAACCAGCACGAAAACACATTATTTTATATAACATAACTTGTTTGTAAAGTGAAATAATATAAATGTCCATTTATTAAAAACACAATTTCGATTCGGTGCAAGCCAGTTCGTGTGCTTTTATAGTGTTTTGATATAAGCAACTACCATGACGCCCTCCATCTTGTGATGTGCACTATTGGTAGCATTGGGAAGTCGGATCGATTCATCGAATTGATTCGTGGACTGTTCATTCATCTAGTATGATATATATTACGGCTGACAGAATATTGACAACACCAGTGGTGGACAATATCGTTACTCATTTAAACATAGCAAACCATTATTCAGAACAAGATTATTTTTCTGCAGTGTGTAGGCTACAGTCTAGATGGAATCAAAATTGCGACAAAAAAAAAAAAAAAAAAAAAAAAAGCAATTCACGTAATTGCAGAAATCTTGTAGGATGACTTATTGTTACTTGTAACTTACTGTACTTTTCTTCGCTGCACAAGTCCTCTATGTTCTTTTTAGTACACACTCTGTAAAACAGCTGCTTTTCGGACTGTTGACACGCCGAAAAGTAGCACTTTACCTACCTAGGCCGGTAAAGTCGTCGTGGCAAATGAAAAACCCGGATGGCAGTGAAAAGTCATACTAACAATAACAAGATTTGAAACAAAATACTTGACCATAAAACAACAAAAATAAGGCAACTTTGTTTCTTTACGTTAATCAGAAACTTTACCAGGTTCGTTTTTTTTTACAAAACACTTAAAAATACACAACAAATATAGGCCTAATCCAACATAGCTATATTATTAATAAGAAACCCGTACTGCCATCTCCATCCGTAATTCGTATTGGTTCAAAGCATAGGATTCAGATGGTTGTAAGAATATGGCGTAAACAAATGGCTGACTAAGCCTTTTGTAATTAATTTTCAGTTATTTTTATTTCATTTCATATAATTTACAGCGATTTTACTAAAACATATTGTATGCACCACTTACCCAAAACTTTAGCGGACTCATCTAATATTTCGGCCTCGGTTTACGCCTTGGCCGCAATCGCAATACTATATTCGTCCGTTAAAGCATTATTTTGCGTACTTGATACGTTAATAGCAATTAATGCACATTTTTTGAAATTCGTTGTTTTGACAAACGCCGTGGCACTATACTCCAAGTAGGGACAGGAACTACCATATCCGAACATTGCACGATCTTTCGACTTCTTTGCTAGATAATAAGATTGAGGGCATATGGTCAGCATGAAGACTTCCACGCCCGTTATTGATTTTCTTGGTGGATATAACATTTTATGTGAGACTGACAAGTAACGCAAGCACGAATATACTATTTTGGTATTTTGGGTTATGGCATACCCACACTAATGCCATTACATCTAAAATAAGCAAAGGTCTTTTTATGCTTAGGGCTTTAAAATAGAATATTTGTATACAATCTCTTTTAAGCGTTTATTATGCCCATATAAATTATCACCTCATTTATAGTGTAAATCTATGGGGGGACAATACTTCTTCTAATAAACTTCTTAATTTACAGAAAAAAAAGCAGAATTATATGTGGAGCCTCATCGACAATACACTGTAAACCACTATTTATCAAACTTGGCATTTTGACTCTTCCTGCAATGTTTGTTCTTAATTGCTTACTTTATGTTTTTAAACATCTGGACGAATTCACTAATGTGAAGAGGTCTACAACTATGGCACACGCAATTGAGGCAATTTATATATCTAAAAAATGTAAATATGCTAAATTATTTAACATTTACGAAAACGTCTCTTTGAATCTGTATAAAAGTCAGCCTGTCAATATAAGACAAATGTCTTACTGTGATTTTAAGAATACTTTGCAATTTTACTTAAACGATCACGCAATTTGATTGCAGCGCCTGCAGCCCTCCGACTAGACTACTTGCACAACAAAATGATAATTTGTTGTGCGGGTAGTCTAGTCGAAGAGCTGCAGGCGCGTCGTCACAATTCGCGAGCGGGTAAAATCAGCTTTAACTCAGGGCCAGTCAAAGTCAACTTGAATTAAAAAAAAAAAATTACCCATAACTGTAATAGTTAAATTAATTCTGAAAGTAGTATGCAATTGTAGAACTAGTTAATATAGAGAGTTCTCTCCGAACTGTATTATACAGTTAGATCACTGCTGCGCACACTATAAGCGAGGGATATGCATAAAAAGAAATATCTAATTTTTATGAATATATATTTGGAAAAGCATTGTTTCTTGTATAAGATAACAATTTTCTGCATCATTCAGTCGGTAGATATGAAAGCATATGCTAAGCTGATGTCCGTGAAAAACATTTTAAACACACCGTAATTTTCAGCTGTAAAATTGTACATAGCATATTGTGCCATCTACTCAGGGAAACCTAGAACTAAAAGGAAAAGGAATTGGTCCCGTCTGGCAGCCGGCAACGTATGAATGGACTTGAATTATTGTGCCCGGCACTAAGCCGGTAATGTATGCCAATGCGTTAAAGATATTTTCTGCGCCATTATGGCCCTTATGGTACAAAACGACTATGTAACATGTAAATTATACTTAATTCAATGAAAATATACAATAAACCGAAAATCCACATTTTTGATCAAATGTGCTTACAACCTCCCCTTAAGAAATAATCCATTATACCGCGTCTAGGAATTTTATTCTATACATTGGATGCGAATTTTATATGTTTTGACGTTGCTATACATTTACTTTTAATGTCCTGGCAAAAATAAATATCTATGTATGATTTTCCCGTGTTAACCGAGAACTTGATTACGTCAGAGAGCCTATCTTGTTCTCAAATTATACACGGGCGTTAAAGATCTGGTAGCACAATACATGCTGTATGAAGCAAATTGAATAGTACATGAATACAGCTCGGGGAAGTAGCGGCTTATTCTTGCTGCCTTGCCACTTGTTGCTTTCAGAAGCGCTTTGTCATTAGTGATTATTTTCACTTACACCCCCCACGGCTACGAAATAATATTAAGTTACATGCGGAGACTTTAGTAAAGCCAACTAACGAGAGTTATCTTTGTTCATGTGGACTTGTATAGGTTTTCATGTTACAAAGGAGATTAATTAAAAAAAAGAGCTATTCTCATTACCATTTAAAAATCCTGAACCCAATATTTTTTGTAATGAAAATACAAAATTAACATATTTATTTATTTAACCAGGCGCAGTTAAGGCCATAAGGCCTTCTCTACCACTCAGCCAGGGCAAAAACATGAAATACATAATAATAATAACAATAATAATAAATTAAAACAAGAAATGGTATACCTGAATATAAGAAACGTACATTAAATACAAAGAAAAAATTCGAACATAAGTACTTGAATAATATATAATACAAATGACTAAAATAAAGAAATGAAAAAAAAAGATGAAAGACTAAACAAATACATTCTTAGTTATTACAAAATGTAATGAAAATTATATATATATATATAAGGCATATGTAAGGCACGAATGATTTAAAAATCCTCGAATTGATCTAGGGAAATTCCAAGTCAGGAGATACTTTTAAAATGACTATTTGACGAATAATATGTACTAACTAATTAATAAAATATTATGAAATTACGATTACCGATAGGTCACTGCCATCTCACACACAACTTTCTTCTCCGACGTGAACCTCCGCCTGTCTGTCCAAGATGTGACGTCCCCTTTGTATGTATGTATCTATGTGTGTAGGCGTATTTATGGAACCTCACGTAGGGGGGAGAGGTGGGTTGGGAACGACCCTAAGCACTTAGGCTACATATGCGGGCCCTTTGTGCCAACCCTTTGGGAATGGGATGACTGGCATGCCCAAAGGCCCCCCGGAGCAGATTCCACCGCGAACCCCCAAGGAACTATCCAACATCCAGCTAAAACCAGAAACCATACCACGTGCACCACAACCCCAGGGTCCCTCAGACATGCACCACGCCCGCGGTCCCTCACGCAGAGAGCCCGTAGGGTCGCTGCACGCCAGAGAGCCCCCAGATGTGCAGCACACCACCAGCAACCACATGACCAAAAGCTACGGGGCAGGACGGGAGAGGCCCGCAGCGGGAGATGGCCCGAAAGCCGGGAAAGGAAACGGGTTGATAATGAGGGGGAGTTTAAAGGTGAAGTGGAGAGTGTTGGTGGAATGAGAGGGGGAAACGGGAGGATCCCCGAGAAAAAACCCCAAAGTCACGGCATCGTCCACCACGAATGACACGCTCGCCTGCCTCGGGATTTGAAACCGGGACCGCTTGCATGCCAGGCCCACGCGCTAGGCATGAGCCTCCATCGAACTCAAACAATATTTTTCCCTGTTAAAAAATTTAGATTTAAAAAAAAATTCAAAATTGAATTGTATAAAAACTCTACGTGATACAGGAAAAGTAAAATCATTTGAAATCATCATGAAAAATACTTCTAAAATCACATAACAGTCTTAAAACATCACATCAGAAATTTTAAAATATTGCGTAGTGTAATTAATATAGCGTATTAACTTTCATTATTATTATTATTATTATTATTATTATTATTATTATTATTATTATTATTATTATTATACACCAGCTATCATTACTATTATTTAAATTACTTCAACTACTAATTCTTTATTACTATTACTCCTATTGTCACTACTGTTACTATTTTATTGGCTTATATTTAACCATCGTGTACATTACGACCGATATTAGGTCCTATCCTTAAATCGTGATGTACGATTACTGTAGTGCAATTTCACAACATTACTACATTTCAACATGAGTATGAAATTATCCACTAAAGACACATATATTAGAACTATAAAATACTGATGCCAGAATATTCAAGAAATAAAAATAAAAATGTATGTCCATCAAAATCACCAATTACCAAAATGATGTCACTTTCTAAAAATGCTCTCTGATAAAAGTATGTTTTATATTTTTATGAATAAAACGTGCAGTTAAAAATGAAGTTCAAAGCACTTGAAATAATTTAATATTAATGGGTCATATTCATAATTATCGCTTCTTTTGCAGGTTCACTACGCTGTTTAACTTTGAACCAAACTGTACCTAGGTATAAAAAATTGTTCCTTGCTTTTAGTAATTTCATTCCATTAATACCAAACAGTAATTAATTAGTGAGTACAGTCAGGACTTAAAACCAGTATGTCACCAAATCAATCAAAACTGAGAATGATTGGAGTGAGCATAAACCATTTCGCACCCTTATCAGGCAGAAAGCCTCTTTTCAAGTATAGATTTTTCTTCAAAGCGGAGAGTGGAAGGAAGTTGTTTACACTCTCAACAAGAACCTGTTTCCGAGAAAGTTACATTTCATTTTTGCGGAAATTACGCATGGCAGACTTGTATTGTTCCTTGAAGCTATTATTTGAACTTAAATTTTGCGGAACGCAACTTAACAAAGAAGTGTGCAGATTTCATTTTCACAAGAGAGCCTGTAACAGTACCATTTTAGATTCGGTATTTTTTCATTGCGAGAATATACCGCCAATAATTCCAAGTTGCGAATTTTTAAATTGTTGATGAGTTATGGTTTAGTAAGGAATGAACTAGTATAATACTGATGTCTGAGGGAATGCTGGATTGGAAATGAATACAAAGAAACTAAGTATATGGTCATGGGAATGCCCCCGCCCCCCAACATAGAATAGCCGAAAGGTAATGCTTGTTTCTTTGCAATTCGGAAACTTCTATCTTATCGTCTTCTGTCCAGAAATCTAAATAATAATAATAATAATAATAATAATAATAATAATAATAATAATAATAATAATAATAATAAAGTTATCCTGCCGGTTGTATTATATGAATGTGAGACAAGGTCCCTTACTCTTCGGGAAGAACATAGTCTGAGAGTGTTCCACGAAAATGTATTAGGCCTATTGTGTTTAAGATGTCTACTGGTAAAATGATAAGCGTCAAATCCGGTAGACTCTTTTGTAATTTTTTCTTAGTACAATAAATATCTATCTATCTATTTGAGAGTGTTGGAAAACAGAGTGCTTAGGAAAATATTTGAACCTAGGAAAGATGTAAAACCACGACTACGATATTGCTAGTTTCATAAATGAACCTCAGAATTTTAGACGGGGCAAACAGGGAATTAATTTGGAAGCAGTCTATTTGGGAGCGCAGTCAGTATGGCACTACTGGATTTCCGTGCCCAAGGTTCGATCACGCCCTAGATCGATAAAATTTATGTGTGCATAAACGTGTCAGTCCCATGTCTTATTTATTGGCATGAGAAGAACTCCTGTGAGACAGACGCCGGTGACAGTCACTGATCTAATTAGGCCTAAGAGTTCACCTCCGCTGTTTAATTACCCTAAACCAATCTATTTTTAAGTGTATTTGAAAATATCCATAAGAATGACTTGAACTACAAAAGCGGTTCTGAAGATGAACCTACCACATTACATGCCAGAGATATTGATCTTTATACCATTGTTGGCCTAAGTATTCCTTATATACTATGAAAAAACCTATTTGAAAAGGTCATTTAACTGCAAGCTTAAAAGTACCCGTGTAATTAAACCCGTATCTGACGTAGTAAAACAGTGGCGATGAAATATTTGATTGGTAAGTGATTAAAAATATAAATATGTATGCATTACCGATATTATTTTTATTTATTTATTTACTTATTTCGTTACACTATAAGATGGCTAACAACCCAGTGACAGGGTTGAAAATAAATACCAATTATACATACACACATTACACACATTTAAATAACACCACACTTTATTTACACGCCCATAAAAGTAAAGTAAAGTGATCCCTATACAGACAGTTCGGGGCATTAGGATTCCAGGATGTCGAGGCTCTCGTATTGTTAGATTTTCAGACGTGAAGGTGGTAAAGTTGTCAACCTTACCCCCTGCAGCCTTTGCCCGCAGGATTGCTCTCGTTACTAATTTATTTTATAGGCTGAACGTACCCCAGGGTCATAGTGCTGCCAGAAGCGTTATGTATATTGAAAAATCTCGACAAGTTCATTAAATATCGAACCCGCGACCTTCCGGTTTGTAGCGCAAGGCCTCAAGGGGGGACATACAGCTTGCGATGCTGGAAAATAGGTGAAGTTTCATTTTTTTTCTCAGCAATATATTATTCTGTAGCTTTGCAATTTGACATGCTCTATATTGACTAGTTCTACAATTGCATACTGTTTCCAGAATTATTTAAACTATTACAGTTAATGGGTTATTATCATTACAAAATGGCAGCCAAATTTTGTGCCGTTTCCCTCATAACTCAAACATTTATTAATATATTGCAGTGAAATTTTTCATGCAGGTATATTTGATATTATTGAACAACACTATCTAGAATCATTGATTTAAGTTTAATAGTTTTTTTTAAAATATTTCTGATGTAAAAATTTCTAGAAAAAATTAACAATTGATTAATTATTTTTTTTAAAATATTTACACTGCAGATAATCCAGAGATCCTAGATTATGTTGTTCATATGATATTTTCAAATAGATAGAAAAAAGAATCACTCAGAAATATTGGTATTTATGAAAATTATCAGTGCACAAAATTTGTCTGCCATTTTGTAATGACAATTTCCCATTAACTGTAATAGTTAAATTAATTCTGAAAATAGTATGCAATTGTAGAACTAGTCAATATAGAACATGCCAGATTGCAAGGCTATAGAACAATTCAATGATGAGAAAAAAAATCATGAAATATCACACTCAGCCCCATATTAAACCCGTACTTAAACAATTCAGGTTTTCGAGTTTTGTATTTTTATTGTAATCGCTATAAATATTTGAATTCTGATGCATAATAGCTGGAGAATCATTCAAAGCAATACATATTTCTAACTAATAACAATGCTGAATAAATAAACTCAGGGCTTGCAAGGGGAAACTGTACTTCAAAGGGTTTCTTCAGAGTCTGGGCTATAATACGACACCGCTAATGGAGGTGGCCTAGTAGATGTGGTTGTAATATCGGGAGAAGGATTACAGCGTCGCAGCGAGGAAGATTGAAATGACTGTGGAATAATTAATAATTAAAGCACACCTGACTAACTAATGGGGGACAAAGCAGAAAATTTCTAAAAGACCCTTTTAATTAACAGATCCGCATGGGGAAGTTACGCTTCTGCTTTTTTCATAGCAGCTATTTTCGCTGTCTACTGATGTAACGAGATAAGTTTCACCAAGGAAACTGTTAATCTTTTTTTACCCATACATACAATACGTCTGCGAAGTTTTTATCCAATATCGACATGAATTTTGTATCAACCTTTTTATCACGTGTTGTACCCTCCATTGCTTGCTAAATGTTTAGTGCAGGGGTATCTTTAAGGCCAAGGCTAACATTTATGTCTAATTAAATATTTTTAGTTTGACGATTGGTCATTGGAATGTTTTAAATTCTTTACGAATCATGAATTAACATTTTTAGTGATTTAAAACAGATTTTACCGAGGATATTTCCCCATATTTTTACTTTCAATTTTAATTTTACATAGGGGTCAATCCATATCAAATCAACCAATTTAAATTTAAATGGTCGCTGACAAAATGAAAAAAAAAAACCTATGTTTATGCCGGTACTATATATTCAGAGAGTTTAAAACGGACATTAAATAATTTTTTAAATGTTCAGTTCCTTTTTGTGCGGCCATTTTGTATTGGTGCGTCAGCCTATTTTGCTTTTTACAGAGGTTTGCATTAAACTCTATAGCTTCTTTGGTTTTTTAAGATATTTCGTTCAAACAAAACCCCTGTTTAAGAGCATAAAATATACGTTATTTTCCGTCCAGCATATGTAAGAATACTAAATTGTAAATAAACGAAAAAATAACTAAATTTTAACGTTAAAAAAATCTTCACTTTTAAAATTAAAAAAGACTCACCTTAAATTTTTTGTATGGATATAGTGTTTATAGTATAACACTACTCTAAAAAGTTTCACACCTAAGAGTTACATTCTTCTTTTGTAATGGGTCTTCAAATATTTCGAGTTTTCTAAAATCAGGTATATTCAATCTGCAATATCTCAGACGGACCGCACTTAAAAAATCTATAATTTTCGGAAAACATTTCCTTATGGTGTTGTAATAAGTGGTTAAAATTTCATCACTGAGACTTACATAAGGAAACACATTTCAACAGTTTTATATAAAATATTGTTCATATTGAATCATTCTGAAACTGTTGAAAAGGAAGGAATTACGTGATTCCATGAGTACTGAAGGGGTACGCCATGGCGCAGTTGGTTGTGGCATCGCGCTACAAACCGCAACTTCTTGGGTTCGATTCACGAGGAGGACATTATTATGTTACAATTGGCCTAATCCTTCTGATAGCGGTGAAGCCCTGGGGTCAACTCAGACTCGACCTGAAATGAGTACCAGGAGCTATCTTAGGGGCAAATTACAATCTTACAGTCTTCTCGATCCGAATGTCTAAACGTCTGGATACCTCAACCGACTGGATATGTATCGCAATCACTTTACTTTATTTGACTTTGAGTATTTAAATTATCGACTTCAGTACTTGTTCTTGTAAGAATTACGAGATATTTGCTGCTCAATGCAATGCATGTTGTTTGTTTGTTAAAATGCGAAGATCTGTTAGGTAGCAGTTCATAGGGAAAGAAAATTACATCTTGCTTAACATGTGAATACTGTTGTTTTTGTTACGGAACTATGTAATGTAAGCACGGCTAAGTATGATCTCTCACAACAGAGCAATACTACTGCTGAAAAGGGATGTTTTATAGGTGTAAGGGTCTAATGCATTCAAAGATAATTCGTCCACTACCTGTCTTCTTTTGTGGCTTGTCATTTTTTAGCAATATTGCAAATCAGATGTACTTATTTGGTTTATTTTAAATTACAAGAAATGAGGAAATGACTATGAAAGCCTCCCTTCCTGCATTTAATTTAATTTGATTTTATATATATTTTAATCCATATTTCAGTCTTTAACTTGCCAAATATTAGTCAACACGCACGCACATATAAGCTAGTACATAGGCTAGACTTCCCTACTTGTAATTATACTTAATTACTCAATGGAAATAGATAATTCCTCAGCAAGGTAAAGGGATATTACCTATTTTATGGAACCAGAAGGTTCATCGCCGCGCTTACCTGAGCCCGCCAATCAACCCTATTCTGTGCTAACTCCATCCAACCATCCCTCTCAAATCCTACTTCCCTTAAATATATCCTAATATTGTCCTCCCACCTACGTCTAGGTCTTCCAAGTGATCTTTTCCCTTCGGGTCTCCCAGTTAATACTTTTGAGATATGTCTTTTCTCCACCATGCGCGCAACTTGTCCAGCCCATTTCATCCTCCGTGATTTAATTACCCTTACTATATCCACTGAAGTTCAGGAAATAGGTTACCAAGAAGGCCACTTTTAATTTTAGCACTATATATTTTTTACATAGGCTATTACATCCGTTATTTCTTATTAAGACAATTACACATT
The DNA here is from genome assembly GCA_964059195.1 of Ectobius pallidus. Lineage (NCBI taxonomy): Eukaryota > Metazoa > Arthropoda > Insecta > Blattodea > Ectobiidae > Ectobius > Ectobius pallidus. The sequence continues at coordinate 20,852,998 of CAXKWD010000011.1, forward strand.
TTACATGAAATTAACATGCTTGTCAAATGTTGGAGAATTGAACACCTAGCAAAGAGAGTTAATAATATATTATGAGTAGAGGCGGATTTCTATGACCTAAAAATAGGATATATGTATGCATTTATGACCTAAAAAACATTAAAATATGACCAATAAAATTTAAAATATGACTTTACCACTTACACATTGTGTATTAAAATATAGTGTTAATTATTTAAAATAGCTGCAAGTTCTCAAAAAGTATCATTTTAATGCAAAATCTGCAAAATGTGATATGAAACTTCAACATTTCTTTAATATGCACACAAGTATGCAAAAAAATATGACCTAAATATGCATATTCATACTAAATATGCTAAAATGGTTGAAACTTTTCTAAATATACAGTTATATGCACAATAAAAGTTGTTCCATTTTAGCCAGGATGCTTGGAATCGGGTTTAAATTAGTCGGAAATCTGAAATAATGCAAAGGGGAAAAATATGACATGTCATAGAAATCCGCCCCCCTAATTATGAGTATAAGCTAAAAGATTTTATCGCCCTGTGCACGTTTATTAAAAATATTTGTTTTAGGGTTTGAGATTTTTGTAACATATTTATATACATATTTTAGGTCTAGCTTGATAGCATTTATGTGTGTATGGGGATGTAAAAAAATTGTTGCGTGGAAAAATTCCGGCACACTGGCGACGATCACAGGCCTATAGTGCAAGGCACTCCGTCGTTACATAACCATAAAGCCTACCAACCAACCAACCATGCATCACCAAATAACTTCTAACACTCATGAATCTATTCTGAAATAAAATAATCTTTAAAAAATAATCGCTATTGTTGGATTGAATATTGGAAGTAGGGCCTATACATTTGGAAAGTAGTATCGGCTTTTGTAAATTCATCATGTAACGTTTTGAGTGTGAATAAACTTCTGAAGTTGTGGATAAGTAACTTTGTAGGGAAGAGATGCAGGCTAACTGTTGGATGAGTAGTATTTGAGAGGGAAAAAAGTTGTGATTTGTGGGGAGGGGTTGTTGGACACGAACTGTTGCATCTTGTTCTCTGGCAGCTCACCAGAGCAAACCGTCTTGAGACCATCCGGCCTACCTGTTGATCACATCTGGTATCAATCGATGAGAACTTCCCCTAACGGGAAGTACAGTGGTGGATGTTGCTAAAGGAAAAGCCACAGCAGTTTAAACAAAGCAGACAATTTAATTCACAAGTAATGACATAAAGGATACGTCACCTCTCTCTCTGTCTGTTCGCAATCAAATTAGCTACGAAAACTTTGCAGCGCTCATTTCGTCGAGGAGCAAATCGTATAATGTTCACAGTCTTTCAAGATTCTATTGTGAGTTTCGGATAGTAGGATTCATTTCAGTACAACATTATGCTCCAATCTATGTGCAATGGATCGATCTAATTAGAACAACAGCTGGGTACGGTAAATTTGAGTTGTGGCCAGTCTCAAATTTACGTACGATTTGCGGTCTAGCATATTGAGAGGGATGTCTGAGTTGCCGGCCAGATAATTAGGTGTTGATCAGCCTATTAGCGTTACCCAGAAGACACCGCGTGGGGGTTGGCTGAGTAGTCTCCTAAAATCTGTGCTTGATGTCAAAGAAGTTATACACAACACTATGAACGATGACACGCGTAATAGTCACGAGTACAAAATTGTTGTCATGGTAGAATTTCAAATTACCTATTTGTTTATAATTGTAGGCCTACACTTGAAAACCATTAATTCGAGTTTTGTGGTGCTATATTCAGTGCTGGATTATTTATTAGTAGACCTGGGATTTTAGGCTCTAAAAAAATTAGTTTCAGACGCTTAAATAGGCTTTTGAAACAAGTAAATAGGCTTTTAAAAGAGAAAATAGGCACTTAAAATATGCTTTAAAAATGTGTAAATAGATAGAAAATAGACTTTAATAATTACAATATACGCTTAAACTGTATCATGGTCTTTTTTAACTGTAAGAAACGTGGTATACCTATTCTTAACAGAATTAACTGCAACATTAGGCATCACGAACTATATTCACTTAAACAGATGTTCCTTCACTGGTGACTTGACACAGTAGTCCTTCATCCTTAATCCTCCCCCTCCCCCTCAGTCAGCATTCCTTTAGCGACAATTCTTTGGAATAATCAAGCTTCTGTGAAAAACCCACCTCTGCTGTTCTGCTTTTCTTTGAGGGATGCCCATTATAAGATTGTAAATATTACATTAGTTGAATTTTCTTTTAAATGTACAACATAGGCATTTTAGGCACTAAAATAGTAAAATAGGTTCTAAAGGTTCAAATAGGCATTTTAGGGCACTATAAAACTCTATAAATGTAAGTGATTTGTCATGAAACGTCCACATATTTACAAATTTTCATGTTATTTCATAAGGAACAAAATAGGCATTTGCCTAAAATCCCAGGTCTATTTATTAGACATAACAGCAGTAATACTCAAAACGTATTTAGTAGTTACGAATGTCGGTGGCATTTGTGGTGTGGTAGGGTTAGGGTACGCTAATTCGTACATTAAATCCCATCAGGCATAGCACTTAGCACCAGTCTTAATCCATTAATATGAAAACGGTAGTAATGGATCTATAATTTGAAAATTTGAACTACGACATGAAGAGATCTGAATTAACCATATTGTTGTTAAGGTCGTAAGAGTAATTATTAGTAACCAGGGCCGCAACTAATACGTAGTCTAAAAAAGGATGGCCGTAACTAACCTATCTCAGCCGGGAAATTAGTTTATCCATCCATTTGTATTGGCTATCGGTTCCCAAAGTGGCTGGTTCGATCCTGACCTAGTTCGATGACATTTATGTGTGCGTAAATGTGACAGTACTTGTCAGTAGATTTGCAAGAATAATAAAAATTTCCTGTGGGACAAAATCAGGCACACAGCTGACCGTCGCTAAATAACCACGACAAAGAAACACCATTGCAACCCTGTTATACCAAGGCAAGTGACCGTGGTAGTAACGTAAAGTTGATCACTGGTTCCAATCCTTTGGTAGGTCAATGTATGTGTAAGCTATATTTAGTGGAGAAAAATCCGGATTGGTAATTCCTTGATATTTAAATTAACGTGTTTGTCTATATTGAAGGAAAATAAACTCTTCGATGACAACGGACGTGTCAAAGATAAAATAATTTAATATTTACTTTTAATTCCTTTAGCCCTAATTAGACACTTCCGAAGTGTATAAAGCTTTTATCTTGAATTTATATATTGCGACCGCCTGCGTGGCTTCGTGGATAGCATCACTGGATAAGGATCCGATCACCATTAACGGCCGCGGGTGTCGGCATGCTGACCACATGCCCCCAATTCTGCAATTTGCTACGGTAGATGATGCAGCGGTCGGGTGGTAGGCCTAGTCCCTTCAGGAATGTAGCGCCACGGAGTTTAGTTTTTAGTAACGATATAGAAGAACATATATTTAGCTCCATAAATGGCAAATCTTCACTATAATACTATAGGGAAGTTAAACTTTTTTGGACCAAGAACCTTATATATCCATCTGTGATAAAAACGCTAGAACGGGTATAGCCTGGTTTAAATTGGGGGTTTGGAAACTGAAGGGTTTAAGAAGTCAAATGTTCACTATGAGGAGAAAATGAAGACCCCAAACACATATCTTGGTATGTATTCAAACAAATTGGAGCGACAGGAATTATGGGGAAAAAATGGATACATTTTAGTAATGTACGGTATTGAAAACCTTAGTATCATGTCTGTGAGGAGTAAATGAAAAGGCCAGAAAATCAAATATTGTCATAGAGATTTAATGTAACTTTTAGGTGTAGGTTACAAACATAAATTATACCTATTCTATTCAAACAAGATAAGAAAACTGCACATTTTGTATGAAAGCAATTTATTGATAAGTAAACGACCAGCGATCAGTGTCATTCAATAATTATATATATATATATATATACATACACACACACACAAGTGAAAGGAGTTGAAAATTTAATTTCTTCAGGTAAAAGTACTCTCAGTTGTGTGGTGAGCTCAGAAAAAAAGGGTGTTTATTTTTAAGTTGAAGAAAATGTTAAAAGAAAAAACAAAACCACTATTTCTTGAGGTATTTACTCAATTCAGATTACATTTACTATAGTGAATAAAATTTTCATTTTCTGTCACTTGTACCACCTTTTATCTGAAAAGATCATTTAATAAATTAGCTCTAAAAACAATATTTGTTAGGCGAATTGGTTACATATTTCAGGGGTCTGAGAAAATTTGAACCCGGTACCATCGCTCCCGTTCCTACCGACTGCGCACATTTTCTGGGATAAGAATACAGCTTTTCATTTAAGTACAGAATTTCAGTTCCCTATGCATGATTGAGTACAAGAATTTCCTCTCAACTTGAGAGTTCAAATATATAGCAGCTGAATGGAGCAAAGTAAACATTAATGAGCTGTTTGCTTTTAATCCGGCGCTTTCATCGGAGCCAAATTTTGTGCATTTGAGGAAATATTGCTTCGGGAGCTTTCTGTAGTTTTGGTAGCGATGTTTATCCAACTTGCGATCTGAGTGTAACTGTTCCCCACCCACTGTACTTCCATGCATCATTACTGTATATAGGCCTACATGTCTCTCACACTTGTTTGTTTGGATATTCTGAATTTCAAAGCCTTACAAAACCTAGGAGAAGGAATACTTCATTGCTCAAATCAAATCACTATCTGAATTATTGTCCACTGTACAAAAATTTGAACTTTTTTCTGTCCGTTTATATGAAACTATGTGATTTTGTACAAACAAAAGGTTCTTGATTCATACATCAAAACCAAATTGGTCCATCACATACCCATTTTGTTATTTTCAAACTCTTCATCACGAAAGACTGCTTTAATTTGTGGGGGAATAAAAACCCCCTTCTTTTACCTTTGCCTCACTTAAATGTTTGAATTTGTCCCTGAGATGCAACAAAGCCACTCCTCCTTCCAGAGCTTTTACAAATATTTTCATCAGACAGAGTTTAATGTGCAATGGTGTAAGAAGACACTTTTCGGATTCACAAGTGGTTTATGTGATATGTTTTTGGTGCCAGGAATGATTTCTTTTTCTTGGAGGCCACTGTTTAGGATGTAGTGATTTTTCTCTCACGACTGTCCCATTCACAGAGAAAGCGGCAGAATTTAGTGTGTCCCTGTATCCTTACGTAAAAAGCAAAAATGTGGATTTTTGTGAAAATGGTGCGTGGTAAAAGAAAAATACAGATTCATTATTTTCAACGAAAAATATACAAGGAACACATATTTTCATCTAGAGGATATTTTTAATGTTGCACATTGAATTACAATTATTGTACTGACTCATTGATATCATGTCATCCCACTTCCTACCAACGAAATCTAATAAAATTAAAAATTTAAGTCAATCATGTTTTATACTCTGGTTATTCATTGCATGGCCAGGCGGCTTCCTTTCGTTAGGAGGAAAAGTTTGCCGACAGCTCAACCCATGTTCTTTAATTTTACCATACCAATCAGCTAGTTACCCCAGCCAATCAAAATCTAAGAATATCCTGCGACAGATATGACAGCTACTCGTCAACTCCACGTGGAGTGGAACGCGAGGTTGCAAGATCTAGTTACAGTAAACGATAACACGTGTGCATTGATTAAAGTGAGGGAAGAACTGAGGTCAGTGATAACAATGAGGGGATATTGCAACGTTGCTTTTGTTTTGGAAAGCGGAAACCAAGCCCGATATAGTCAGATCAATTAACATAAAGAAACACCGACTTAATGGTTTATCTCTTTGAAGCCGCCTGGCCATCCAATGAATAACTGGACTATACCTTCTTGGTAGAATACTCAGTCGGTAGCATTTGTCTTGTTTTATCGCTACCCTAGCATTTGTTTCACTCTGTAATGAATACTGGTTGTTGCAATAAGCGTAATTCAACTTATTTAATCTGAAAAGCGGAACGATTGAGTTGCTCTAAATCAGAGACATGGCGGGCATGGTAAACAAATACATAAGTAATTCAGCGAGCTTACTTCATTACTTTGTTTAAATTGATTATTTATTTGATACTATGCATGAAATAGCCTACTTCTTCTAAATACAACTCAAGAATATAATTTTTCATAAATAAATTCGCGAGCAACATCCTTTCGTGGAAATGCCGAGGTATTAGGGTATTCAGATATATGCAGTCCACTGTAGATGCAGATATATTATTTATATGAACTATGGAATTGATATGGTTCTAGGAACAGAGAAATCTGCCAAAAAGTAGATTTGTCACACAAAAACAGTGACTGTTCTCAATTACAAGGGTTCTCTTTTATCTGGCGGAATGGCATGTAAGCTTTTGTTCAACATATCCAGTCATAGTTGCACCCACGTTTTCAGCCCTATCTCACCGAAGAGGTCTGTATTATATTCTGTGGAGGAAATTTATCCCGGTGGGAATCCAACTTAGGTTTTCAGCCGGCTACGATAAATGTAATATAGTCTAAAACAAACTAATTTGTACGTTTTGTACATTCATTCTTTATTAAAGTAGTTTATTAATGAAATAGTTGGTATAAATGCAATTGGTTCTATTGTAGTTTTCGGTACTGCAAATGAATCTCCGGGTTCCATAAAATAGATAAAATTCCGTTAGCTCTCTTAGAGAATGTCTATTGCCATTGAGAAAGCAAGTAAGTAAGTAAGTAAGTTACTTAGTTAGTTGCATTATCTATGTATTGTCATAAACTCATAACTTACGGAGAAATATGTATTTAAATTTATAAAGAAAATGTTGTGGTCCCGGTATTGGGCTGATCACTCATCCGGGGAGGCCCTCCATGTCCTTGTCTGGTCAAAAAAGTATGTATGTGATCCAAATATAATCCCTCTCCCGACAGGTCGCGGCCTTGTAAGGCCCGGGCGGCTTGGATCACTTAAAAATTAAAAGGGAGAGGTAAAACTAAGATAAAAAAAGAAGAAAGAAAGAAAATGTCACTCAGTCATCATAGAATTAAGAAATAAACGATTTTAAGTTAATGAGTTTAAGTAATACAAATAAAATTATGTGTTACATAATTTAAAAAAAGTTCTGGAATTATTTCTTAAACGATTTGTTATAGTCCATTGAGAAACGTAAACTTTAAGATATCTCTTTATTTCTTCCAACACAATCAATACGTTTCTGTAGACCATTCTCTTTCGTTCCTTACGTAGACCGACCTATTTTTATCTTGCTTGATGGGTCAATCACCTACAGGCAAAATTGTTGTACCCTTATCTCGGAGTTACAGCCTATAGGCTATACCGTATAATCTACTGCAGTTCACATGGATGGATTCTGATTAATCCTAGTCCGCTTTCCATATCAAGAATATGTTTCAATTCGGCTTGAGTTTTGAAGAGTATTAATACAAAGTGAAAAAATCTCAAATGTGCTACTCAGTACTGAGGAGACATAAAATAATTTTGGAATGATAATTCTTTCACACTGGCCGTGTATAGGCTAAGATGGACACGTGAAGACAGAATGAAAAATTCAATGCCATAGCCGGGATTTGAACCAGGATCTTCGGCTCTCCGTGCCGATGCTCTAACCAACTGAGCTACCATGGCAAAGTGCCGGTACAACATGAGTCAGTTGGAGAATTTAATGTTGTACCGGCACTTTGCCATGGTAGCTCAGTTGGTTAGAGCATCGGCACGGAGAGCCGAAGATCCTGGTTCAAATCCCGGCTATGGCATTGAATTTTTCATTCTGTCTTCACGTGTCCATAAAATAATTTTGTTTGCTTGACCATAGGCTTAATTACATGTGACGTAACGATATCAAAATTATGTCCATTTCGAATCAGATTTTCATTATAACACAGGTGTGGTATCGATTATTATTATCATCGAATACGGAACGATCATGAAACCTTGCGAGCAGCAAATCAAACTGCATAATAAATAGCCTGTATTTAAAATAAAATAAATTATGTTCGTGTTAATTTTAATATTATACTAAATTAAGTTCATTTCGTCTCGTGTAAAATTCATTCGTCTCAAGCAAACGGCCAAGATCAAGCTTCGACTTGACCGTACGCCATTAGCTGCCATCTCTCGCAAAATGCAACAACTACGTGAACTTACTAACAGCTGATTGGCGAGGTCAACCAATTTTCATTTTTTTAATATAAAACCTCAAAACTTATACATTTAATTATATTCGAACAAAACAGTTGTATGCAACTTGCATATAGGCTAATGGTAATTAAGATACTCGTGTATGCAACTTGCATATAGGCTAATGGTAATTAAGGTACTCGTAAGTTGCTTACACGAGTATCTTAATTACCATTAGGTAATTAAGATACTCGTGTAAGCAACTTGCATATAGGCTAATTAAATACTCGTGTATGCAACTTGCATATAAGTTAATGGTAATTAAGATGCTCGTGTAAGCAACTTGCATATAGGTTACTAGTAGTTAAGATACTCGTGTATGCAACTTGCATATAGGTTAATGGTAATGAAAATACTCGTGTAAGCAACCTGCATATAGGCTAATTAAATACTCGTGTATGCAACTTGCATATAGGTTAATGGTAATTAAGATACTCGTGTAAGCAACTTGCATATAGGCTAATTGTAATTAAGATACTCGTGTAAGTAACTTGCATGTAGGCTAATGGTAATTAAGATACTCGTGTATGCAACTTGCATATAGGCTAATGGTAACCAAATCATTAACACAAGAAAATAACCGACTTTTTCTTCCATGTAATACCTGTAAGGAAGTAATGTTAAAGAGTTGTCTTATTTAGGAATCAGGGTGTCGTTGAAATAGGTGGTGCAGCGTATTACCAGTTCTAAGTGGTCACTCTGGGAGAAGGCACTATTCCCTGGGCGTCATTACGAGCCATTACACCCCACGATCAGGAGGAAGTCATTACTGCTATTCTGTGAGAATGTTGTGTGGCCATGACAAGTCCCATGTCCAAGTTAGACAACCGCAAATACGAAGACGAGGAGTTGCAAGGTCGATATTGCACTGTTAAATTTATTTAACCATAATGCTGTTCTAAGACACGTACAAGAATTCAGGCTAAGTTTGAATTTATATTTATTGATATTTATTTATTTATTTATTCTGCCAACTACAGGAATAAATCCCAATTACAGTTGGCGTAGTTTCGCCAATACGTGATATACAATATAAAAATACAATACAATAAATGAATGTGTGAGGATAAAGAAGAAGATACATTAATGATTTGTAATAACTACAATTAATTTAACAAGACAATCTAAAAACTAAGCCAAATCATATGATACTACACTAAAACAAAGATATGTGACCGTGCAAGTATTGTGGGTGCCACTACTTAAAGACAAGTTTGAACGTTCACAGCATGTTTACTTCACTTGAGAAGTGGTGAATGACAGCGGCAACATTGGGGAAACCCACGCGACTACAAGAGCATCTGTTCTTTGTCGGTTCAGATTTTCGGATTAGGGAACAATGCTATTATATTCTTTTGTAGACAGACGATGGTTTGGGACGAGGTCTTCTTAAAATGGCACGAACAGTAGCTAACTGTCTCTGTTATTAGGAAAGTAGCAACTTCATTCTATAGACTTATATTTAATAAGAGTTCTACTGCTAGAAACAATATAGAAACAATAATTGCAGAAAAACAATTTTATCTAGATCTGACAAAGCGCTTATTCTGAAACTTTAAACTGTTTGATAATAGTTTTATAAGCAATCTTGTGAAAGAATGTAGAGGAGGGAATTAATTTGCGGAGTTCCGCTATGTAAGAAAATTGCATCCAGTAACAGAATAAATTGCATACACATTCTGTAGCTGCCATGGTAATAAAAGTTCATAAAGGTTTCATCGGATTTAACCTTATTTACAGAGAATATTAAGTTTTTAGTTGTTTAAAACTGAAACGATGGAATTCTAAGAAAATCCAGCTGTACGTGGTCGTTTACAGGAGACTTTTCTATTACAATATTATTTCTTTAAGTCAGTCAGATCATCAGATATTTATACCTATATTATTTGCCTCTGATCACAGTACTAATAAAATGCATAATTTTACGGTTCCATATTGCAACTTGAACCTGTACCTTTTCCTGTCGTGCCGGAATTTTCCCCGTTAAAACTATTTTACACCCCTGTGCATCTGCAGAGATGGGACTGTCTCATTCACCTGCAAAGGGATCGAACCTGCGAATTTAGGAACGGAGTTCCTAAATACTTGTTCCAACCAGGCTGATGAATGTGTATTTTAAATTATGTTATTGATTTATCTAATTCTGCATTTCAGTATTCTAACATTTAAGCAGTTACAATTTTAAGAAATAAAACAATAAAGTAGAAAATCTTCTGGGGTATTCTGATTACGCCACACTCTAAAAGAGAGGCGTTGATAATCTTAATAACCTGGGATTAAATTATTAAAAAAACACTTAATTTTGTTATAGGTGGATTGTTCTATTTATCTTCCTTGATTACATCTTCTAGCCATGCTACTCTTTGTTACAATATTCGTAGCAACTATTTCAAGTGTAATTGCTTACACAAACTAACTACATAGCAATAACTGACGTAAAATGAAAACTTAAAGAGTAATTGTTGGCCAAGACCTCCTACAGGTATAGTGGTTATCGTTGCTGACTATGGATTTACATATACCTCCTCGGATTTTACTCGGGTAGGGAAGTCTCGAACGAGGTGTACTAAGCCTCGTGAGGACAACTGAGGAACAACTTGATAAAGCAGCAAAGGTCAAGAGGACTGCCAATAATGGCCGTGGGAGTCGGCATGCTGACAATATGCCCCTCAATCCTGTCCTCTGCCCATGGTGGTAGATGACGCAGGTCGGCTACCTAACTTCCTATTAACCCTTATATAACATTTAAACGAAGCATTTCCTAATATAAGTCTACGTGATGGAGTAAGTAAGTTTTACGAAGGCAAAATAAATTTAAAAAATCCGAGAAAATCGACATTATATGTTATGTTTTCGCGTCAAGTTATCGTTCAGTAAAAGAAATTGAACGAAAAGTTTTGATACACATCCCACTAGATGAGAAACGTCTTCGAGATGGACTGATCAATGTAATATAATAAAGACTACATATTAAATCTCTTCATACTGACATCTGTTTCAAAATTAATTTAACAAGGAACATTCTGTTATTATGTCTCCCGGAGAAATTAGTCATGCTGAGAAAGTTCGATACATAAAAATTCTCATTTATTTATTGTCAGTTCCAGACCAGATACCCAGAGTGCCTCAGCTAATAAACGATAAGGAATTGTTCTCAGGTTCCATCCAAAACGAATTACATATACAAGCTGTATCCAAAAGATTCTTCCGATTGCATAATGCTGTATTTTTGTAAGAAATGAACATAGACCTTATTATGTTCTATGTTCGTTTCTCTCTTTTTGAATGGCGTTGGAGCTATGGCATTTTTAATTTACATAAATAATTTTGGAACACAGCGTATTATGTCTCTTGTCTTTATCTCTTTAGCTATACGAAATTTGAGTTAGTACATATAAATGAGGTATCAACCGAAAGATTTTCCCACTTCGGTAAGAAGAATTTGCATACGGTTGTGTTCAAATACGAAAACAATTTTGGCTAACATTTTATTTTAAAAGTGGAACGCCTTGTTTTATTTCGATATATCGAATATTGCCCCATTTTGATTCTGAAGCCTCTTATAACTTACAGGCAATAGCCTTTAATTTTGTTACGTAATCGTATTCATAACAATTGAAGCAAGTGATAGAATTCTGCGTTCATCTAAACCTCGTGTTTCTACTGTATCTACATTAAACTTTAATGTGTGTATTTTTCATGGGATTTATTAAGACTATTCCAAGAGTATATTTTAACAGATTATGTAAATAGTATTTACTTTCTTACTTGTGTTGTTTAAAATCAAATCACCATTGTTTCAGCTGCCAGATCAGAGCACATTAAACGAATGAACAATCGAATGTGTTATGGAAAACTAACCAATGTTACCAACAGTGGTAAATAGAAAATAGTTATCTCCAAATTAAGATAAGTAAAATCATAACAAAATACACATTATTTTAAAAGAACAAAATAACTTACTCATTTGTAAACTGACGCTAATTAAATGTGCAGTGATTAAGAACAATTTTCAAAGTTTATCACTTGAGTCATGCCATTACTCTCAGCTTTTGCATTTCTCCCTTTGTACTTTTTATGATATTAATTTGTCTTCTTCTTACCTTTGAGATCAGGTTGACATAACACTTTTATTGTAAACATATTCAAATGTCACAGTGGAACTCCCCCCATGCACGATCTCCTGCTCTTACGGGGTTTCAGGAATATCCTCTGTATCGTTTATATAAATATGAATACACAAATGAATAAATAAATTAAAAGTTGGATGTTGAAGGAATCAATATGGCTCACGTAGTCTATTAATCACTGCAGTTTGATACTATGACAGTTCAATAATGAGCTGACGTTTTATCATAGATAATCTCACGAGAGTTTACGAGTTTATCGATAGATAATCGATTTCACTACTGAAAAATCTCCAAATAGAAAATAATTATATTCAAAATTACATTTACAAAATTATATTTACATTATTCGTAATTATAAAAAAATCCTGATTATGTAATGAACATAAAGGTCAAATTGTAAAATCAAAGTATGAACAAAGTTAAAATTTTAAATTATTGACAGATACTGAAGGCACTGAATATAAATCTAACCCCAATAAAGCAAACAGACATGCACAGAATCTCCAATTCTACATTCAAGGTGTGAATACTATAGTAAAAATTGTAGTTAAAGTCATAAAATCTTGAAGTACTAGGTTAGATCCTTCTTCTCATGAGTTTTAAAGATGCATGCATTATCTTCAGATGTCAGATTATCTTCAAATGTCAGATTTATGACAGTTTATTGTTTGATGATTGCATTATAAATGTCGAAATGCATGCATCCCAAAAGCGCATAAGATGAAGGGTCTATCCTAGCACAACATGATTTTATGATTTTATTATAACTAGTGCTTATAGGCTCATAATGTTTTGGGAGCTCCGAGAACTTAAAGTTCAGGTTTTAACCCATTTCTCCCCTCAGACCTGCATGTGGTAGGTTTAATTTAAAATGCCTACTATAGTATTCACACTTGAACTTAAAGTTGTACAAATTGTGCATATAGTTATGTTTGCTTTGTATGGATTGTTTTCAGATATATATGTAGGTCTTTCAGTATTTGTCCATACTTTAACATTATAACTTTGTACATACTTTGATTTTACAATTTGACACTTATGGTCATTACTTAAATAGGGGTTATTTGACAATTTGCAGTTAAAATAAATATAACTTTCTACAAATATTGGATTTTAACTTGTGACTGCATACCATAGAGCACTGTCTATATATGAGGAAATACCCCTACTGCTACTCAGATATGAATCTACTTTCAAGCTTAGGTCAAACTTCTTGTATGTGATTGAGGGAGTAAGATGGCTTGTTACATATTCTTCTTGTAAACATCCCCTCATTGGAAGAATGAAATACATATACATAAGGTACTCTAGTTTCAGTAAGTTCTTACTAAAATTATATATGGATAATGGTTTAGTACTCACCAAAGAGGAGTCAGTGTATGATCTGTGTTTATACATTTGTGCGTCCTGATCACCACCAGTGGGGGCAAGCAGATCAGGGAACGCGAGAGGACTTCCTTTCCTCTGACTAAAAGGCATGCTCTTGTAGTGACCGGCGTCTGGGTAGGGCCCCGGATGGTTTGGGGGTTCGTGCACTACTTGTCCATAGTAATTCTCTGCTGTCAGCCCTCGGAGGGCTGCTGCTCTGGCCGCAGCCTCTTCTGCCATCCTCTGTTCTTGAAGTTCTCTGGCTCTTTCAGTTCGTATTAGGTCCTTCACTTGTTGAAAGCTGGTGCCTGGACCTGGGGGTGGTGCAAACCGGGGCAGGGGTTCTACAGGGAGACTAGCGCCTCCAGATAGTCTGAAGGAAGTGACTTTACGCCTTGGGATGCCCGTGACTGTACCTTGGGGACCGTTCCCGATGAGACGGGCTGCTACTTCCTCGTAAGCCCGGAATCTCTCGGGTGGGCTTTCCCTCTGTCTTGATCTAGGTGCTGTGTGGACGATCCGTCCATAGACGTGTCCGGTTCTTCCTCGTGGTCTTCCGCCGCCCACGCTGCGGGACCGAGCATACGGCTCCCACACGTTGTACGCAAAAGGATCCCTGTATGTTGGTATTTCATTTGTGATCTCAGTGGCTCGGGATTGTCGCTTGGAGAAGCGCCACATTGCTCTGAGTTCTTCACAACTAGGCTCTCCTTCCCAGGCACGCCCTGGCACGAACTCCGTCCCTGGAAGTTTGTAGTCGGTACCTCGTTGAAGTGCGGCGCAGCATAGGACCAGGGACAAGCAGATTATTAGCCTCATGGTGATCTAAAACACAGGAGAAATTCATGTTTTCTTAGCATGAAAATAAGACGAAACATAAATATATAACTAAAGGTTACAACCAATATTAACTAAAGGTAACCAATACAATATTAAAGTAAAAAAAAAATTAAAAAAACTGTACTTATGATTTAAGGCCCGGGATTTTAGAAGTTTATGAACATAATTTTAGGCTTGATAAATAAGTGATTTATCCTTTTTATGGTTTTATTTTTTATCTATTGGCCTACTTGTGTTCAACTGACAGATGCTTGCACTAAATCACACGAAAGTCACTTTCACTGGTTTTGTTAACTGTTATATATTAACCATTTACTGAGCTAAGAGCAAACAAAAACCAGTTTTAAAAAGAAGATAAAATAAATGTTTTATTTGATTCTATAGATAAGTTGAGAATCAGCAAACAATTCAAAATATTCACAGTTGAACTGTTACAATATGCAAGTACTATACATGCCCACGTAAGTTATGCAGAGATAATTTTATTGCACTTCAGTCATTTTTAAAGCTCGAAAACTTCATTCCACTAAAACGAAGTTATTAATGCATATTCAGTAGATGACTTTCCCATGGTAATCCCGATATAAGTTTCATAGTATCATCAATACCTAGTCAGGTATTATTGAAATTCAGGTTTTCAGCCTTACCTATTGGCCGCGTTTACCAGAAGATTACTCTGGGTACTCATTTCTGGTAGAGGCGGAGTCGACCTAAGGAAGCGGCGACTCCTCAAGTTGCACGTAAATAAACTCAGTTTTAAGATTTCATTGACGTGTATACTGTATCTTGCATTCATAAATTTAGACTTGAAAGAAGTATATTATGAAATCTATTATATTGAAAAACAAATTTTGTTCAATTAAGAAAAATATAACTATGTTTAGTGTCTTTTAGTTCTTCAATGGCTTTTCTATATAATTCGTAAAATTATTTCACAAAGTTATGGAATCAGATTGTTTTAACTCTCCTACACCATTATCCTGTACGAATTGGCAGGATAACTGATTTCGAAAATTGAGAATGTTCCCTTGGTCCCTGATAGTGCAAAACCTAAAAATAAAAGCAAAAATGTAGTAAAGTTGGTTTACCAATATTTTGATTTATTTGCATCTACACGAAAATATTCTGGTCACTAAATGGTTGCACACTGGGCTGTTCTCAATTGTTTAAGTTCAAACCATGTTGACTTCGGTAGATTTATCATGACGAATAATTCTCCCGGCATATTAGAGTTATTCCAGGCTTGAGGAGATTGAGAAGTGAAATAGAAAAATAAATCAATTACTAAGCAATTCTTTCAAATCTTTTGTCAGGTTTGATGTGTTTAAAACATGAAAGTGAAGTGATTTATGTTTTTAAAATAATTTTTTAACGTTTTCTGGAAAATGCTCTTTATGATGAGGCTTTAATAATTTTTCCAAAATTTTCAAATTTAGTCTTCATATAGACACTAAAGAAGCTAGCTAATAAATAGAGATTATAAAAAAACGAATTTAAATCTGTTTATGTTGGATCAGATTTTTCTTCTTCTGTGAATTTACCAGCTCCGTGAAATAAAACATAATATATTTGAGAGTAATTTCTGGATAGCCAGCTTAAATTGGAGAGAGTGCTAAAACACATTCGCTGAGAGAGCTTAGCAATGCCATCGTAATGAGGATTTAAACTGTTGAAGAAGCCTTATAGAATGAAAATAGAGAAAAGCTCACTTGAATGTTTTGTAAATATTTCAGCATTCTTCATATTTTTTTTTTCACACTTGGATTTAAAGGACTCCGTTGCGAATTTTCGAATGAGAGGAATGAAAATAATTGAAAGTCAGAGGAAAGAAGATTAAAGATTAAAAATATCACGTGACTGATTCCATTTGTTCCCTCGATAGTATTTATTATTTGCAGTGTATTCGTTTGTATGAATTACACTGTTTAATATTAATATCTGTGTAGAATGATAAAAAATGCTTTTTAAATTAACCTCATTGCTATAATCTTATCGTGTTATCGTATTATTACTTTACTAGATTTAAAAATGCTCACTGATTGTTTTTGATCAAAGAAGCTACAGGTATGAAGATGTTTCAGTGTTAATTCCTCGTGAATTTACATGGAAGACAGGAGCTCGTAGGTGCGATAAATGAAAGAGATAAAAATAAAATAATAAAATTATGACGATAGACAATATTGATTGAAGTTCCATGTCTTCTTATATTTGTTTGCTCAGTTACTCATCAGTTAAATAGTTATAGGTAATATATCGTGAATTTTATCGATAATTTGACGAGCGACGGAGTTGCAGCTTGATTATACGAGTATATATGAGGGGTCTATTATCAAACCCGGCAATCTCCATTTCGATAAAAGATATAGAACTAACTTCTAATGAAAGTTTAGTGCATTTCCTGGTTTTTATTTAGTATAGCCTATGTGTTGCAAATCTGAGTTCTTCCCTTATGTGGGAACTAAGATTTGTAACAGATACACTAAATATGTACCGGAAAATGCATTAAACTTTCATTAGAAGTTAGCATCTGTATCATTTCTTAAAATGGAGATTGCCGGGTTTGCTAATAGACGCCTCATATACACACACTTAGTCGCTAAATTCTATGATGAATTTTTTCATCAAACAAGCTACAGGTATGAAGATGTTTCTGTGTTTAGTCCAATTTACATAAAATCACGTGCATGTAGGGTCGATGACATGAAAGTTATAAGAATAAAACTGTAAAAGTACGAGGATAGACATTACGTTTGGTTGATATTCCACATAGGGTCGATTCGTCACCGATTCATGAGCGAAATAGTTATAAGATTTTTTTTGTTACTTTCTACAAAGAAAATTGGAAATAATATTTTTTGTGGTATATGGCAAAGATTCCAGTGTAATTTTTAGATATGGGTATTATTAAAAATTAATTGTAAATTTTGTTACATAATTGAAACTTTTAAGAATCCTAGCATATAAAACCTATTGGACTGCGCAAAGTTGATTGTGCATTTAAATGATATATGGCTTATAGTTCTTATATGGTTCAGAAAGTCATTAAAATTAACCCACCACTTATGTAGACCTAAATGTAGAAGGTTAACCATTCCTGATTTCATTTCAGTTGTTCGATTTCAGTAGTGCAAAACTCCTTGCAAAACGGCCCAACTTACCTCTCGAACTCTCTGCTGTACTTTCGATTTTTCTAGATTGTAAAGGGGATTTAGCCCTTAAATTAAAACCGGTATCGATCAAAATCCAACTAATTGAACATATCTGCTCTATATGGTCCTAAAATATAAACAGTTAAAATTCAATTCCATTTGCAATTAAAAAAAGAATAATCCACAGGACAGGCATGGCACATTTGTTGTTGTGCTAGTCAACTAGTGAGTTCTTGAACGCTATTGAACATTTTTTTATTTGTCTGCCATGAACGAAATGGAATATCACTTTTAGGCACTATCCAATCAAAAAATTTCCACGATCTCTGAATTGCTCCGAATGATTAACGTTGCTGACTACGGATCCGATGACAATCCCCGGTTTTGAGATAAGGTGGTCGGAAACGGGACCTCGTGCACCAATTGGGGCTCCGGTCCAGTATATTATATCAGTAACGGCATCAGTCGGCATGCAGACCATATACCCTCAATCCTGTCATCTGCCTATAGAGTTAACTAATTATGTCGTAGTTTAAAATAGATTTTCTTTGGATATGAATACAAAAATAAATTATCCGGGAACTCATGAATTAGTGAGACGTTATGATATTTGGTTTGCTTCCATCTTTGTCATTTCATCTAGGGGAGTGTAGATTTTCCTTTCTTTCATTTCTGCCACCACAATATTGACAAAAGCTAGCCACCACAACGGATTCCACTCTTCTTTGTGAGCGCGCAATTTTTCATCGGGGTGCCTGATACTTGAAGCTGTCACGCCTCTAATGAATCACAAAAATATGACAAGCGACAACCCCTCCATGTCATCTTCCCTTCTAGATTTTAAAAAGTAATCTCTTCGTATCAGTGAGGCGTTGGATTTCATTTAGGTACGGGCTACGCAGATGTATGCCCCATATGTACAACAACCTGGAAAACGATTGTTTATTACCTCCATATCTCTGTCGAGCTAACCAAATATAATTACTACTATTTAAACATATTATCGCGGTTTTAAAGTAAAAAGGTTCTATCTAACATTTTTGGCAAAAGTGAGTTTTTTTAAGCTCTGTAATAAATGAATTGAGATCTTTATTCCCATTTAAGTTTTATTAGATTTTTAGTTACAGGCAGGGTAATTAGATTCTATATGCAAAACACTTGTCTAATTCAGAGTAAAAATGTTCTATCTGATTACTTATCTTTTAAGTAATATTTGCTTTTTTTTGGACTCTTGACCTGTGCTTTCTACCTAAAATTAGGCCGTTATTAAACTTCTTTTTCCTTTGATTAAAGATTGCCAGCTGCCTTCGAAAAGTCCTCAAAAAATGTTCTTATATTGCATTTTTAAAATGTTATGTTGAACCATTTTAGTGTTACATCTTATGGATTGTGATACAAAGGCTATTTTGAAGGGTTCTACTTCTGAATATCTGAATATCTTATGAGTTCAAGTTCAGAAAACAATAACGAAGATGTAACACCTAGGTAGGATCGGTAGGGATCTAAGGAAGTATGTGGAACTTTAATGGACACGCCCTCGGGAGAATCATTGGTATCATAGTTGAAACCCCGGATTCGATTCCCAGCCAGGACAAATTTTAATCTACAAAATACAAAAGCCCATTATCTGTTTAGGATATTATATTGCTTTTAAACTATGCTATAAATTATGCGAAAGAGACAGTGTAGTATAAATGCTTTAACTCTTTGTGTTACAACCTTTAGTCCTTAAGACTTAAGAACCTTTAATCTTCTTTATGATATTATTTAAATATTCATAAAAAAAGAGCCATATTGACTTATTTCAATTGAAAAATGCTATAAATCCGCCTTGTCAAGATTAAACTTTAATATCTACATGGCGGATTTACTGCATTTTTTAATTGATATTATTTAAGGCAAACACATCGAAAATGTCATTTTTCGTTTTATCCATAAAATTATTCCATAATGGTATTCCGTAATATAACCCTTATCCCAGCATAGAAGTCCGAACATTTATTTCAATTTTCTAGACTATTCGGGACTTTCGTTTATTTTTTGTTTGTTACATTATTTTTCCTTCTTACTAAAATATTTCAGAATTGGCAGGCGACCAAAGTGAAATATATCGTACAAAGGCCACGTGTTGAAAAATGCGTCAATATAAAATCAGCTAATAATATTTGCGTCCATCGTTTATACCAGGGAGGCGTAGGAGTAGCGTTCTCACCTCTGTTTTCTTCTTTTCCGTTCTACATTTTAAGATTTTCTGTTTGATATCTTTAACGTAAGCATACTCACGACCCACTCCAACCTGCAGCCTCCTTCAGTAGCAGCCTTCGGTACTGCGGCTCTAGAGACAGTTTTTTTTTCTTTCAAAAACCCCTAGTTCACTAATAGCTGTTCAGTAAGCTACCTCACGGGTTGGACGAAATAAGAAAACAAATTTTAAATCTGTTTTGTTTAAGGGGGGACATAGGCCTACAGCTTTCGATGAAATTCATTGGTGAGAAATATGTGAAATTCATTTTTTTTTCTCAGCAATGAGTTGCTTTACAGTCTTGCAATCTTACATACTCTTCATTGACTATTTCTATAATAGCATATTATTTTAAAAATTAATCAAACTGTTACAGTTACGGGTAATTATCGTTTACAAAATTGCTGCCACGTTTCATGCAAGGAACAGCCGTTTCCCTGATAACTTCCACAAATATAGATATTTCTGAGTGATTATTTTTCTGTGTTTTTGTTAATATCATGTGAACAACATAATCTAAGATCTTTGAAATATCTTCAGTATAAGTATTTTTTTAAATCTTTTTTTGAAATTTTATTTTTCGTTAAATTATATATAACAGTCCAACATGCAGCTGTTTTAAAGAGCGTGTACTAAAAAGATAATCTTTGGACTTTGGACGGTTTTGATAATCTATCCCTCGATAACCATATAAAAACAATCATTAACCTCTTATGCATTGCATCCGTGTACTTTAAAGGGGTGTTATGCAAAGTATCTCAGTCTTTTTGTCTTTTTAATGCTTTCCACCATCTTAGCCCCCTCTGAATCCGTAAATTTAACTGATCTGCATATCTGTGCATGTTTGTGGTCTGTATACAATGTTGAATTGTTTGACCTGCATAGTCAAATGCAGGGATTTTATCCTGGCTTGTATTGTTTAAAGTGAAAACAATGAAAGAAAAGAGTGTGAGTATTGAATTTACTTCCAAGCGCTATCTGCTTTTGAATCTCTAGCTATCTGATTTTCCGTCAGATTGACGAAAAGATTCCATTTCAGGCTACATCATTTGTATTAATGCATTTCGCGTGGAAATGTTTTCACTCACATTTGCTGGACTCTGTCAGACATTCGGAGTATTAATAACTAGGGCAAGGCATTTAATGACCATAAAATAGTGAAAAAATTTTCCATTATTAGTTATGTTTAGTTATTTTATTACTAAAAGTAATACTTGGAGACTTGGACAAAAAAATCTTTCTGAACCAGCATGCCATCAAATTGCCCCAGTAAATATGTGTCATTTATAAAGAATGAAAAAATTATTTATTGCTACAAGACAAACTGCTATGGGGGTTACAACAAATCTAAATTAAAATTAACTATGAACACTTGGCGGAGATTCTCAAATAAAAACGATTGTCTGATTTGTACCTCCACTGAAATGTGACATAAAATGCCGAAAATGACCTAAAAATGCAGAAAGGTGACCTAAAAATTGTCCAAAAATGACCTTTCTCTTGAAAATGATGAAAAATGCAAAATAAAGCAAAAATGCAAAAACAAATTGCCCTTATTTACTCAATTATTTCATGATACACATTTATATATATTCGAGCTATCTTTTTATCTTCATATAAAAAAGATGCAAAATCATCAAATCCCTTGCCCTATTAATAAC
This sequence comes from Ectobius pallidus, assembly GCA_964059195.1. Taxonomy (NCBI): domain Eukaryota; kingdom Metazoa; phylum Arthropoda; class Insecta; order Blattodea; family Ectobiidae; genus Ectobius; species Ectobius pallidus. The sequence continues at coordinate 20,874,556 of CAXKWD010000011.1, forward strand.
GTAGCTATAAGCCCTATAAAGCATTAGTAAGTAATGTAAGATTTGAGGCTTTCCTGGCGAATCTTATGTAGAAAATCTTCTCGGGTTTGCAGCCAGGTGAGAAGTTTGTTGTGGTCCAACGTTTCCGAGGCTGACGCTGCCTCCATCCTCAGGGAACCACAACAAACTTCTCACCTGGCTGCAAACCCGAGAAGATTTTCTACATTAGTAAGTAAAGTGAACGAAACTGAGTTCGATGGATAAGCTACGTATCTGTTACCGCCGATGTCAGAAACTTGGGTATTTTAGACAGTGCTTTGGCAATGTTCTTTAATGACGTACAGTGTTAAAAGTGGAACGTTTTCGTAGATTTTTTAATTGCTATAGTAAACCCAACTATACCTACTGAGGATTCAAGGATAACTTTGTTCATTATTATTTTATTAACTTATTTATTTTACGTTTTACACAACAGGAAATGGCAATTTGATGCTATTCCTTTACTTTAATTCATAGATTACAAGTAACATCTAAGCTAAATCTTGACAATAGTTTCATAAATGATTTTTAATTCCTAACTGGTTACAAATTCCAAATTGGTACGCTTCGACCTCATGTGAACGCACGATGCATTTTTCGCAAAAGACTGCAACTGGGGAGTGATTTTTGCAAAAAAAGGTCTTGATAATATATTTTTTGATCATACACGAAATTATCTCATGCATACCAATTTTACTCCGTTTTGTACGTTTGTCCCTAACAGAATATTTACATGACCGGGCGCGCGGTATATAAAATGCACCGCCGCTGCATTTCCAGGAAAAACATAGGCCTATTAACTCTTTACCTGCTGATGCTATGGTCGCTCTAATTCAACAAAACTGAAGATAAAGAAGGACGTGAAAGATAATGGTAATTTTCTGGCTATAAGATTCGGCATTTTTCCGGTAGAGGGCAAAATGTAAATGTGGTGTATAAAATACGCCAGCACGCCCGCTCGTAGGGTGATGAATGTAAATAACAAAAATACACAGTTTTCATTATAACCACTTAACGTGTTAAATAGTGTTTTCACGCAGAATTGTAAACACCGTTCTTCGTGGAATTTACGCCAGAGTCTTGTGAATTTCACAATCTGAATTCTTGGAAGGCAAATGGGTGATTTGATTTGAACGTGAATTCGATTGAGCATCCGTTAATAACTACCTCTTTTAATGTGACCATTTATCATTTTTGTGTTTTCATTCATGGAAATATTTTCCTTCAAAACATTCATGACCAGAGAACGTATCACTCTGTCAACATTCTATCATAAAAATGACGTTTATATCCTGCAGTAGTTAAAACCGTACATTGAGAAGTGAAATTTAATCTATTCAATATTTCAATGTCAGAATACCAATAAAAACAGGAAAAGTTTATTGGCAGCATTTATTAAGCGTTACGTGACATGACTTTCCAACATCCATTTCCTCTCCATAGTATTTGCGACTTCTATGGGAATATACAACCTTTTTGTATACATTTACATGTATTCACAGGCCCTGTACCTAGTGTCCAACGTATATCTGAACTTTAGATATGGCTATAACTAGTTCAAAACTACTTTAGTTATGATTAGACCTGGGATTTTAGGCTCTAAAAAGTTTTAGGCAACTAAAATAGGCTTTTAAAACAAGTAAATAGCCTTTTAAAAGAGAAAATAGGCATTTGAAATAAGCTTTAAAAATGTGTAAATAGACAGAAAATAGACTTTAAAATACTACAAAATGCTCTTGAACTGTAACGTGATCTTTCTTTACTGTAAAAAACGTGGTATACCTATTCTTAAGAGAAATAATTGCAAAATTAAGACAGAATTAAACATACAATTATCAAAAACAGTTTTGGATTATATGAAAAATTGACACAGTATGTCCCTTCTTAGTATATACTTGCTACTTGTTGTTTTGTGCGAATCCTCCCCGTCAGTCAGCATTCCTTTGGCGACAATTGTTTGGGAAATTGAAGTTTCTGTGAAAAACCCACCCTCAGCTGTTCTGCCCTTCATTCGGGGATGTCCATTAAATGATTGTGAAAGTTACAGAAGATGAATTTTATTTTAAATATACAAAATAGTCATTTTAGGAACTAAAATAGTAAAAATAGGTTCCAAAGGTCCAAATAGGCATTTTAAGGCACTATACAACTCTTTAAATATAAATGATATATCATGAAATGTCAACATATTTAAACATTTTCATGTTATTTCATAAGGAACAAAATAGGCATTTGCCTTAAAATCCCAGGTCTAGTTATGATTTATACAATTCAGTGATTTTTGTTCATGTTAGTCTTCCTTATGAATATACTTAAAAATATAGTTTATTTTTGCTAAGGCTACATACCAAATACGAGGCATGTTAAGAGACCTCGCAATTCGTTCTAATCTGCTTATCTTTATTTTTAAAGGAAATAGATTGGTGGGTAGAGGATGGTCGGGTATATAGATAAATAGATAGACGGATAGATAGATAGATAGATAGATCGATTGATAGTCACACGGATAGGTTATTAGACGGACAAGTAGATAAATAAATGAATAAATAAATAAACTAGAATGAACGACAAAATATTAAATGAACGATTCAGCGAGTGATTGAATTGTTGAATTAGTAAATGAAATATTTAATTAAACAATTCAATAAATTGATAAGGGTAAAATATTGAATATTGGTATTAATTAATAGTTTATCTTTACGACTCTCCCTGTATTTCTCACATTATTGTTAATTTTGTGAACCTTAATGTACCTGGGTAAACTTAGTACATTGTCCTTATTTCACATGTAAGACATTGTTATATGGACATTAACGAAATAACACATATAAATATGCAAATATGCATTCAATAAATTCGGAGGTGCTTTATGTGGTGCTTTAAGGCTAGTTAAGTGATAAATTTCAATTCTTTTGAGCTCTTCCCTGCCTATAAATGAACGAATTATTATATTTTGACCAGTATTTTGATTTAAAAATTTACAATGTAGGCTAATTTATATTTTTATTTTCAGAGTGTAAGACAATGACATATCTTTACTGTTGAATGTTTGTCAAACGAGGCTTAATATGACATATTATCAATTTACGTGGTAGCGGTACGTCAAAATTTGTATTAACTTCAATTTTTTTAAAGTTTTAGATAATTTTAGTTTTGTATGTATGTAAGTAAGTAAGTTAGTGGTTGATATATTACCATCAAAGTACGCCTACGTAGTAGACAGTTGAAGGGATGATAGAAGTCTGACGTTGTAATAAGCAGAAAATTCATATTGAAGTCGTCTCGTAAATAACTTTTTCCTATTATTCTATGACATTTTACCTTATTCTGTGAATTCTAACTAGGTCAACATCTACTTAGAGAAATTTCCTCCTGTTGACATGCTTTGATGAGAATTGTTTCCACTATAAAATAAGCTTTTAAGAATATTTTAGTCTTTCACAGTTTTTATGCGTAAATGCTAATTTTTTGTGCTAGAATTTTATTGTAGAAGTTGCAGTCTATTTTAAAATGTTCTTACGTACTATTTAACAACTGAAATATGCTTCTGTTTGTTTTATATTTTCGAAATTGTCTCGGTTAGGTATGAAAATTATATATATATATATATATATATTCAGGCATATTACTCGGGCCAATCTTATTATCCCCGATACGTAACACTACTGTAGGTTATAATTTAATATTGTAGAATTATGTAAGTCTTTCCCCGTATGTCCTAAAAATATAGTTTGGGATATCCAGGAAATGTTGCCAATGACATTTACAATGTAGACCTATGATGTTAATCTTTATATTATCCAATAAGTTACAATGTGTAATATTTTAGCCTCTAACCTGTAATTACTACAATTTTTGTGGGTTCCACTTCTTAGAGACTTTTTTCTTCAAAGAATTGCCTCTACCTACTGCTACCCTAATCCTCTTCGACCTGTCAATCAGTGAATAGCAAAGTAATTAGGCGTATTCACATTTGTCTCAAGTCCAGTACAATGTTGCCAAATACGTACTAAAGCAAGTTTACTTCACTTGAGAAGTGGTGAATGGCAGTGGCAACACTGGAGAAAGTCACGCGACTACAAGAGCACCTGTTCTTTTTCGGTGTCAGTGTCGGTGCAGATTTTCGGATTAAGGAACAATGCTATTATATTCTTTTGTAGATAGACGATGGTTTGGAACGAGGCTTTCTTAAAATAGCACGAACTATACTTAATCTGTTTTTCAGTTGTCTTGTCACCAGTTAGGCCTATAACATCAGCATTATTAGATTTATACACTAGTTACATAATCATTATAACATCAGCATTATTAGGAAGTTTATTAATACTCATATAGTACATAAATTTAAGAAGACAAACTTAAGTAATATGCCTATAAAGACATTAATTAATGTCTTCCTATTCTTGTCCATAATGAGCTTCACTATAAATTACTATTTTTTTCCTAGATTTTCCAGTGAAAAGCAATGTCGTCTATCGCTCAACACTAAATTATAGGCTGAATACGAGCGCTCTATATATATTGAATAGTTTTGTCATATGATGTAATCTGATGGTATGTTCTTGTGGCAATATTTGTGTAAGAAACTTTTAAAAACAAAATAATATTATTTTCATGGACAAGACATTGCACTAAACATTCAAAATGGACTGAATATAAATTGTACAATATATAACATTAGTTAAATATACAAAAAATAACTTATTTGCAATTTCAAGAGGATAAGCATGCAAAAAGACAGTATTAGGATCTAATATCAAAGTATGCAGTTTTAGGTCCTATAAAACCATTAGTTTCGGGCACTGTCACCTATGAAATGCGTTTATGCAAGTTTTTGTCTTGTAACTTTTAAGGATTAAAATAGGTTTTTACCTAAAATCCGAAGTCTAGTTATAACTCTCTTTCAATAATCGGTTAATATAAGAATAACCGTAGCCAACACATTCTTGCCTCTGTTTGTTGTTAAATAGTACCTGAACTGTATCTTCGGTACCACCTGTACTCCCAAAACATAACTTGCAAGCTTATTGACTCTATATAATTGATACCATAAAATAATGAGTAATATCTGTAATGAGGCTCCAGGTGCAGCTAATGGACACGATAAGGCATTTCTTTATTATGATATAAACTGCTTTGCTTTATTACATGATCGTGAATACACAGGATATTGTTCGTACATTTAACGCAGGGGAACGTAACTTCGAAGCTGTAAAGGGAGTAATAATTTTAGAACTGTAGATTATTACATTGTATTAATGAAAAAAACTCTGTGTTATTAACAATCATGCAGTAAAAGTAATGTAAAACAACGATGATACCAGTATGCAACACCTCGAAGGCAGAGGCGTAGCAAGAAAATAATTTTAGGGAGGTTTAAAAGTATCGGGGGGTTTGAGGTGTATGGAATCCCCCAAAAAAGGGGCTTCGGGGGTTCATCCCCGGAATTTTTGAAAATATTTAACTAACGAACATCACATTTTAACGCTATTTTAGCACTGATAAACTAGTTAGCAAATTTGTTTACTATACTCTAAGACAGCGTTTCTCAACCTTTTTGAACCCGAGGACCTCTAAAATGTCTAAAAATTTTACGCACCCCTAATTTTACATCCCATTTTTGAAAAAGACCCATATTCTTAATATTGGGGTATTAATTATAGGTCATTATAACGAAATATGTGAAAAAATTTACTTCTTTACTTTCCACTTGATTTATGCTATTTTTTAATTATGTCTGCGGACCATGAGAAACGCTGCTCTAAGACATGCCAACTTAAAAACGAGAAATCGTTACCCAAGTTATAACACTTATTACTATTTATAAGAAAAGTTAAAAAACACATGGAACATTGGAAATAATTGGCCTACATTTCCATGTTCAGTATTTTATCATTAAATTAAACAATTAAATATTTGACAAAATAGAGCTTAAATAATTTAAATAGAATTTTAGGTTTTGATTTCAGGGGGGTCCGGACCCCCAGTACCCACCTTCCCTACGCCACTGCTTGAAGGTACAGTAATAGTTATCACTTATACGCATCATTAACACGATTTTTCTTGTGTCCAATTATGATATCATAAATCAATATGTGATTAATTCTATAAACTATTTTACAGTAAAATTTCTTATTATTTTATAGAAACTTTTGAATACATTTATTTGTCTTTCCACAAATAAATGTATTCAAAAGTTATATATATATATCTTTATCTATATATAGCTGTCAATCAATCCGTCCACAACCCGTCGATCTATCCGTCTATTTACACGTGTTCAAAAATTTAATGCCAAAACTGCTAGGGACGATAGCATTAGCATTACCGAAAAAAAAAGCTTGACGGTGGGCGGAGTATGAACTCAGGGCTCGCCTTGGCCTCCCTCTAGCTGCAGGCCTGGTCATCTCGTAGACACGCTTCTTATCTTACTGATCGACTAGGAAAAATTAGGCTTCTCCCCCTCTAGTTTACAGGCCTATATGCCTAGTAAGAAACGATAAAGTCAAAAAGCAAAATGATGTTAGTGAACCTACATACATACACATAGTGAACCTATACACTATCCGCATAAAGATAAAAACCCTTAATGAAAAGAGAAGTAAGAAAGATATTTTAATTCTTTGTCAGTAATAGGAAGAATTCTTTTATTGATCTGTCGTTAGGTAGCAGATTGCACTGAAAATAAAGTAATAAACTGTCAAGAATCTTCCTATAAATACGCTATTTATAATACTTGAAATTCCGCTGCAACATCAAGAAAGCTTTACTGAGACAGGAAACTTCTTAGAAACGTGGTGTAAAATTCAATGCATTAAGTTTATTTGATTTAATTATCCTTTCCGTTAGCAACCGTTGGTTTTCTGATGAGGTACAAGAAGAAACCAATCTCCATCCCTGAGTGGTGACTGTAAGCTTTGCTTTGTCAGTACTTCTAAGCGTTCTATAATTGTTCTTTTCATTCCCCTCTGTATTTACCTTTATAGCACTAGTATGATTTTGTTCCGTTTTGGAGAATGTTAGTTAAATTTTTTAAAAGTTAGTGTAACCCATTAAAATGATTCTCTCTTGTACACCACAGGTCACAAATGAATTACTATTCTACTTTAATACCTTGTGAAGAAGAACTTCAGTGAAATAAAATAAAATAAAAATCAAGCAAATAAAAATTAAATGAACTGATACAAAATAAATAAAAATGAATAAGAATTCCATACAATAATCATTGAAATACAATTTAATAAGTCAAATAAAATAAACAAAAATTAAAATTAAGAAAATTTCAAATAAATAAAGTAAATAATATAAGGTAAAATAGAATAATAGAAGCACTGTACGCGGCAGAAACGCTAAACATTAATTTCAAAGATCAGATGGAGAAACTTGAACTAAAGGAAAGGAAGATTTTAAGAAAAATCATAGGACCAAAATTTCAGGATAATAAGATGATATATATCAAGAATGAAACCCTCCACAAGAAAATTGAAAAACTTTCAGATACTATGCGAAAAAGGAGGATAAATTTCTATGGTCATCTTCTCAGAATGGACTCTGATAGATTAACCAAACAAACCTTTGACTTCTTCCGCAACCGCAAAACAAAACCCAACTGGTTTAAAGAAACTGAAAAAGACCTAGTCGAGTTAAAAGTTACAGAAAATTCACTACTCGATCGAACTGTCGACACTGAAGTCCAAACCTATTATCTCTGAAGAAGAGAGGAAAAGAAGATCAGAAAGAATGAAGAAATACTGGGCACTTAGAAAGGAACAACACACAAAGAAATGACTGGTTCAACGTACCCCAAAGAGGGTGAGACGAAAGAAGAAGAAGAAGAAGAATAGCAATATGAATGAAAATGACAAAGAATAAATAAATAATTAAAAATATAGTAAAATAAAATGAAATAAATTTAAAATATAAACAGAACGTTAAAAAAAACAAACTAAAGCATTGTGCAGATTGAACCTAGAGGAGTAAAACTTCACTTTCATTTTCTACGTTGGAAATATATTGTTTTTATATTTCTAAACAGGTAGTTTCCAATATACGTACGCTCTAAAAAGCGTTATTAAAAATAGCAGTAGAAAAACTAAACTCCGTTGAGTTACATCCCTTTGAGGGTCTATGCCTGCAAATTGACCGCTTCGTCATATACCATAGGCAAGTGGCAGGACTGGGGGCATATGGTCAGCATGCCTACTTCCACGGCCGTTATTGACGGCTTACTGGACCGGAGCCGCTACTTCTTTATCACGTAGCTTCTCAGCTTGTGTCACGAGGCTGAGTGCATCCCGTTCCAGACTTCCGTACATCAGAAGAGTCCGAGGAGGTACCGGGCATCGAACCTAGACCTGCATATCCGTGGTAAACAATAGTAACCACCAGACTACGCAGACATAGCAGTAAACGAGCGGTAATAATGATGGTTATAAAAACAGAAATAATAAAGATAATGATGATGATACCATATCAGTTTATTGGGACTGAAAAGAAGCATTATCTGTCTTTTTTCACAGGAAATTTCACTCAATTATAGAACCGATCATAGCCTTTGCCAAGGAGTAATTAAACACACACATTAACACAACTGAGGTTTTAACTAAACCATTCAAATCGTAGTTATATTGACGAAACTTCTTGTGAAGTTATGCAAACAATCTGTAATTTCTATACATACCAGAAGGCTTCATAATTTACGTAATAACGAACGTTCTCTCATTTACGTAAGCTTGAGAGATGCTGAATTCACTACCAGCATGATTTTTGCTGCAAAGCATTTAATAAGTGATTTTAACTAAATGTCTCCAATGTTAGAAATGTCACTATTTTTTTTTTGTATCACATCTAGTTTTCTTGTTTGCTGTCTGAAAATGTGTCATGGCGGACGCAACTTGAAAGTCTGTGTAGACCTTGTAGGCTTAAAGTAGCTAAACGGTAAGTCGTATAAAAAAGAGATTGCAGTAGCAGTAACGGATTTTAAGAAATCTACAAGTTATTGACATTTTGTCGTATCTCCATTGGTTATCCCTTAGATTGAGTTAATTTTTTTTATTTTAAGTAAATTTTGAATATTTTCCGCACATTATGTAATAACTGACGCATATAGGATAGATATAATCATAAATTTTGGCAGGAATTTTAGCACATATAACATCCATAAGTATGCAAAATTTGATGATTCTAGCTGCCCTATAAATATAGAAAAACTTACTGGATAGGCATGACGTCATTCACATCTATAACAGTCTAATCTTCCACTTATTAACATTTATGTTTATTCACTTCCAGATGAGCTAGAAACTTGAAATTTGTGAAATTATAGATTTCAGCCTACAACCAATGGGGAAATTCCAAAAAAGTTCAAATCTTTAATTTTCTCCCCTCCAAAATAAACTTTGAATTTTTTCTTAATTTTTTTCACTGCTTATTTGCACGGTTCAGATGTTTTGACAAAAAGAAAGGAATAGGCTTATTGTTGATGTGAGGTATTTGCTGTAAATTCGTTCTGTTAATATTCTAGTTATCCCACATATTTCTTCACATATGCTTATCAAACGTTCTCAAGAAACCATGCTAAAAGTCAATACTTCCTTCAATATGGCCAATTAACTCCCTCTGGAATTTTGTTATATCAGTTTACCTGATTTTATTTGGCCTGCGCTCACAAAAAAATAGTGAAATACACATGTCTTGGACTGTTTAAAAATATTAGTATATTTTTCTGTAAATATTACCAATTCTCAATATTTTGCTGATTTGTAAAATTTCGCGCTTATCGCTGTTAACACAAAATATGATCCCTATTAATTGGCAATTAATATGATGAATAGTAGGAGTTAAAGAAATAACAATAAAATAATAGCACCATTTTTAATAAAACATAATATTAATAATTAACAATAAGGCCAGCAACAAGAATTGCTGGCATGCCAGCGAAATTCGTTCATTCACACAACATCCTACACGATGTTTGCAGATAAATGGCACATATTCGCGAGGTTAAGTTTCTATCTTCGGGTGCGCGACGGAAACGGCTGTCAACGGCACGTTTCCTCGTGTCAACAACCAATCGATATGTAGGGAAGATAAGAATAAGTACGTTTCAAGAAAACCACTCCTTGAAGGGATTTCGCTGCATTAAGTACCCGCTTAGCTTGCTCCTTCTGCTATATGTCAAGATTCTCTTGATTTTTCCTCGATAATGGTGTGCTACTGTTATTAGTAATAAAATTGCAATAAAAATTACTAAATATTTACATACATATGGGCTGATAATTCTCAAAATATGGAGTAATGTTTTTACTTGGGGCAAAATAATATAAAGGACACCTGTATATTATCAGCTTTGCTTAGTTATAAAGTAGTGTAATTAAAGATTTATTGCTTAAACATGAAAGTCACAAAAAATAATTGTTTATTTATTTATTTATTTATTTATTTTAAGTCTAAAAAATTATATAGTAGACTATGTTGACAATCAAATAAAGAGAACAACATTAAGAACACCAACAAAAGAACACTAAAACAAATCAATTAAAACAAGACACACTCAATTACAAGGATTACAAATGAATAAAGTTAACAAATAGAACAACAATAATTACATTGTTTTGTGATTTTGTGACTGCATGCTAAAAATTAGTCGAACTTCTGCAGAAGACTTGCTGGGAGGTGTTTAGAAATCCACCCTACAACCCTGGTCTCGCTCCCATTGATTTCCATATTTTCCTACACCTCAAGAAATGACAGAGAATGACAAAGAGGTGGACATGACTACCACACAATGGTTCAAATCCCAGGCGGCAGACTTCTCCGACACAGGTATTTAAACGTTGGTCCCACGGAATGAAAAATGTCTCAATTCCGGTTGCGAATATGTTTAAAAATAGCTGAACACTTGCTGTATCTGTTGCAATAAATATTTCCATGAAATTGTGTTTTGTACCTGTAAACGGCCCAATGGAAACTTACTTTATATACGGCCCTCATATCTTTCAGAAAAACTGTTGTCACAAATCTTTCGTCCAGTTTATAACTACATAGACAAAACATTCTAAAGGAAAATTGTAAGTAATTGAATTATGTATTCAAGCATTAAACTATAGCCCTAATGTATTTGGGTAAAATGGGGTTTGTTGAGTCTGGAAAAAGAAAGAAAATCTGCCAATGATTCGGAAAGCAAAAGCTAATAACGAAGTGATAATACAGTAGAAAAGGATCTAACGCGTTTATGTTTTTCAACTTTTTGATTTTTTTTCCCTTACAGGATAATTCTGTCTTCTTATGATTCCTGGAAAATGGTGATTGCAAGTGCCAAATGGTAAGTTGTCTTATGTCATTACGTATTTCGTAGTTTTATCCTATTTTATATTGTTTTACAAACAAAGGTAATACTAGATGTAGTAGATGAAGCTTCGTTTTGGCTATTGGCCTACATCAGGAGACGTATCTCTGTGCGTACATTTTTAAACAATCTTCCTTGTATACTTATTGCGATATCACCTTCATTGCTTTATGTTATGTTAACATAGGTAATTTAAATTCAGATAAGCTACCTTCGTTTGGAATGAGTTATGCTGTAGTAGGTTAGTTATCTTACGTAAAATTCGTCAGTTTAAGCAAGGTTTAGGTTTGGTTAGGTCATTTTTCTACGCTAGTATTTTAGGTTAGGTTTCCTTAGGCTAGATTGGACTGTGTAGCAAAAAAATTCTAATATCCTGTGCCCACACAGTTTCTTTAATACTGGGTCACTGCCGTATATAAATCAATAGATAATGGACATTGCAAATTCTGCGATAGTTTTCTAACTGAACTGACTTCTTTCGTTATATCGTATAGTAGAATCAAGCGGCAAAAATGTATTTGTTGAAAGGTACTGTGATGATTTCTGCTGTTCTGTTTCAATGTGGTGAAAAATTGTGTGGTTTTACAAGCATTTTTAATCATCAGAAACTTTTTTAAATTAATGTAAATATACAATGCGAGAACATTTAAAATGGAAATGAGTTACAGGTTACTGTCTACTGACCTTTTTTCTATTTTTCAACTTTTCTCTTACATAATACATTAATATGATCAAACTTTACAGATTAGAGACCATTTTCCAAAAAGAAAATGCTAATGTGCAGCTATAAAAAAAATTACAATGTATTATTTTTGTGCAGAAGTTCACGAGATTTCATAAAAAATGTGATAGACATAACAAATAAGCATTAAATAAATTAACGTTACAAGAATTGAACTTCTTTTTGTCTTTTTTTCTCTATGGAAAGGAAACACCAAAAATATAACAAACTGTTTAGTGACGAATTGGTGACAGCAGCAAACAAAGGTGTATTCATATTATTTAGTTCCTTTATTGTTCCGGTACATAAATTTATCAACCGTTTAATTTTAGACGAAATTAATTTTGTCATAAGGCACGATTCCTTTCTGAGGATGTTAGTTTATTTAATTCCCGAACGAACATAAATTGGCTACACGTATTCTGAAGTATCTGTTTAACGAAAAATGTTTTCAAGCCATACACGATTACAATAATGCAAGAACTGGTACTTACTGACATTTTTAATCTTGTGGGGTAAGAATTTCAAACATATGCAGTTAGAAAAATTAATATTACAGAAACAATAGAACGAATGCTCTACTCTGAAAGATTTTAGGTTAGCAGAAGAATATTGTTTTAATATATTTTTACAGCCTCCTATGTTTTCGAAAGCGTGGAGTCCTATGCTTGCACGTAATGTTACTTTCTTCGAGCATCTTAATTGTGTTCGAGTTTTTTTTAAGGCAAAGTTTCCCAACCTTTATGATGTCGCGGACTCCCTGTAGTGACTGTCAATTCTTCGTCGCCCCTCACGAAAACAAAAACGACATTTTAAATATATTTTACATATTATAAAACTGAAGTTATAAATTTCAAATTTACAACACCAAATGTGCCATTTTAATATGGATGAGAAACATGGCCACTTACTCTTCGGAAAAACAACCTGAGAGTGTTCTAAAACAGGGTGCTTAGGGAAATATTTGGGCCTAAGAGAGATGAAAACGGGACTGGAGAAAACTGCATAACGACGAGTTCCATAACCTGTACTCTTCACCGGCTATAGCAAGGGTAATTAAATCACGGAGGATGAAATGGGCTAGACATGTTGCACGCATGGGGGAGAAAAGACACATCTCAGAAGTGTTGACTAGGAGACCCGAAGGGAAAATTCCATTTGGAAGACCTAGGTGGGAGGACAATATTAGGGTAGATTTAAGGGAAGTAGGATTTGCGAGGGATGTTTGGGTGGAGTTAGCACAGAATAGGGTTAAATGGCGGGCTCTCGTATGCGCGGCAATGGGCCTTCGGGTTCCATAAAATAGATACTATTCCTTTAGCTTGTTGAGGAATTGTCTATTGCCATTGAGTATGTAAGTAAATGTGTCATTTATGATATTGCAATACTGCTATAAATGGAGATATTCAGAGAAATACGATCACACCAGTTTGGCCTAATATTATGAATTCAACAGTCACCTAATATGATGGCTGAAGCTGTTTTCAAACGTCAACTTCCGTATGTTTGGTTCGATACTGGATAATTTTTTTAAAAATAATTTTAATCTGGCTCAACGCTAAGTCTGTTCCTGTATTTGTTTTTCATATGTACGAGGTGAGAAAATGTTGTCTCTCACAGATATGTAGTGGCAAATGGCAACAGATGTCTTACAGCCCTTTTGGAATTTTAGGTTGAGCTATTTTTGCGCGATTTTTACTCTTCACTATTAACGTGTTCCACAACATTCAATCCACTCGGATTATCGTCTGTCGCGCGTTTCAAGGACCCAGACGTTAAACAACCGATTTATATCTAATTCCCATTGTGAACGAATTAAAAATAAGTATTTTCATTGTGAACTCAATTATTTTATCAAAACAGAAAAAAAACTCACTAAAATAAGAATTCACTGCAAAGAAAAACCTAAAGAAATACAGAGTTTTCACTCTATTCTCTGCCACTGAAGTGAGCAAGAGACATGATCAGTGGTCCCAGCTTCACTCGAAACAAGGAGGGATAGGTTTGATTTTTTTTTTTTTTAAACCTTTTTATTTACAGCATGCGCCATTACACAATATTGTAATAATACATGCTATTTCTTCTCTATAATCTAATTATATGCACATATTTACATCTTGATATTCCTAACGTTCGTTGCCAATATGATTTTCATTTTTTCTCTGAATTTTGTCAAAATCTATTTTATTTACAAAATTTTGAAAGCTTCTGCAATGTTTAGCGATGATTTCATGGTTATTTAGTGGCCAGTGTCCACCTTTCTTTTGAATGCACTTGCGTAGTTCATCTCTCTCATTCTTGAACAGTTCACACTCCCATAATATGTGTTGCACTGTCTGGGTGTTATTGCACACGCACATTGAATTGTCCTTTATCCGAAACCTTTGTAAATACACGCCGAATTTTCCATGTCCTGTAATAACTGCTGTCATATTATGGTTCAAGGTCAGTTTCGTCTTCAGTCTAGCATTAACTGTAGGAAAGAATGTTCTGGTTTGTGCTCCTTTGGTTGTATTTCGCCACTCGTTTTCCCATAGACGTAAGCTTTCTTCTCTCAGGTCTCTCTTTACTGCACTGGTCGGTATGTGGTATAGGTTTGATGTGGGAGATGGGTAAGAAAGGCAACATCCACCCTGACAAAGGGGTTTAAGATAGATTTGACCAGCCAGAAGAAAATGTACTTGAAAAATCTACACAAAGGGCCGGATATTCAACGGAAGCAGTAACGGTACCAACATTTGCGTTAAATTATGCTTAAGTTTAAACCATGCTCCTTACGGATCTGAAATGTACACTACAAATACCCCAGATGGAGCAACAAGATAAAGTTTAATGAAAATAAAATCTTCTCACGGATCCCCTTACAATCTTTCGCGACTCCTCAAGGGTTCGCAGACCATAGACTAGGAAACGCTGTATTAAGGTGTGGGGTAAAAATAACGGTTTTCTGTAAAACTTACAGAATGATAAAGTTTAAATATAAAGTGCTAGCACTAGATTAGAGCCGTATGTGAGTCTTGATGTTGTGTTTGTTATGACGAGTTATTCAATGATAAGCCCGAGAATAACCGATTTCTAATATCCGCCGGAAATTTTCCCTCCTATTAGAATCTGATAACTTGCTTAATATTATTGATCATAAAGAATTTGGGGCCGTTCATTTTATGCTGAGTACGCAATGTATTTAATATTTTCCTTCTAGGTAAACCTTCTTATTTGGATAAAGGTAGAACAATGAAGATATACGTACGCATATTATATTTTATGAATTTATATTTTACTCATAAGATTGGCATAATGACAATGTATACTAAAGAAAACTACTTCATTAAGTGATGTGTAAATTGTGATTGAAGAAATTTTCAACGTAAGGAGAATAGGGAGAATTTAAAATAGGAAATTACAATTTGAAATGAGAAAATTAACTCATGTTTTTTTACTCCGCACCCAAAATCCTAATATCACAAAACCAATAATTAAATCACTTTTATATTGGAAAATTTTATGTACAGATACCGAAGATACCAACCACAATAATTATCTTCTTTACTGAGTTACGAAAACATAAATTAGAAAAGGGCATTTGTTCCCCAAACGAAGTTAATATATGAATCGAGATTATATTAGGTTAGATATATATATATATATATATATATATGCTGTGTTCTGCCCGGAGGCCGGTCCTGCCCTGGTCGACTCAGCCTCTAACAGAAATGAGTACCGGGAGCAATCCTTAGGCTGGTGCCTAAAGCTGACAACCCTACCACCTTCACGTGCCGATTGTCTAAAAATCTTGGAGCCTCAACCTCCTGGAACCCTCTGGGCCTCCATGGCCTGTATAGGGAACACTTTACTTTACTTTAGAATAGTGTAACATTATTCATCACTTAACTCAAAATAACTACCGATTATCTTCAGGAGACGGAAACCCCACTCAATTTTATGACAGGTAATACCGTGAAGAGTTAAGGGTTCATGTATGAAACATTATTCAGTGAAGCTGTAAAGAGATTTATCTCTTAACTCATAAACTAGAGTGGTGTATAGAAATACATAATCAAGAGCACATAAGAAATATCCCATTGTGAAACGATAGCATCAGCACTCGTGCGAAGTGAGCGACGTCTTTATTCCTAGTGAGGAATCTATTTTAAGTATAAAGTAAAATTTAAGAATTTTCTTGAAGTCGTCGGGAGGGCTAATGCAGTATGTCATTGTCAGTTCAGACTTCCAGTGCATCAAAATACCTCTAAGAAAATCCGTACGTTTGAAAAAGGGTGAAATAATTACGTTGGTAAACTCAATCTTAGGTAAGCGGTAGACCGTTTCTATTAGAACTTTCTTTAAAGTGGTCCCTATACAGGCCATGGAGGCCCAGAGGGTTCCAGGAGGTTGAGGCTCCCAGATTTTTGGACATTCGGCACATGAAGGTGGTAAGGTTGTCAGCCTTACGCACCGGCCGCCTTCACCCCCAGGATTGCTCCTGGTACTCATTTCTGTTAGAGGCTGAGTCGACCCCAGGGCCATAGTGCCACCAGAAGGATTAGGCCAATTGAATAACCTCAACGACCTCATCGGGAATCGAACCCGCGACCTTCCGGTTTGTAGCGCAGCGCCTCAACCACTACGCTACGGCGTACCCCAGAACTTTCTTTGCTGAATTAAAATATGTGGTCAGATACTCTCTTTAACACATACTTTTTCTTGTCATTCTGATTTATTAACCGGTGGAATTACTTGCACTTGTGGGTGGTCACTTCTCTTTTCTCTATTGATGTCCAGTTGTCATTTGCTTATTATGGTCATGTAGCGATATTGTCTACTGCTACTTTGGATGACGTCTGAATTTTATCCCATATAATTTATTTTACGTGGTCTTCATGGGAGTTAATATTTATGCACATATGAATGCCATAAACATGAGCCGGGATACAGCCCCCGAACTTAGTACTTATTAAATTCTAATTGTTCTGTGATGATATTGAAAACATATGAACAGGAGGTGTGTACAGGTAGGGGGAAGAAAGCGGACCGACTCTTGTAGCTGATTTTAGAGCCTTGTGATACGTAAATAAATATAAGAGATGTAACGGAAACGTTTGTTTTCGCAAGCAATGCAAATTACGAGAAATTATTTCTCAATTCAAGCAATTTATCGACACTAGAACAAACTTCAATACATTCCCTGATTTCCTGTGAATGCCGCTAGGCATGCGCAGTGGCTCATATCGGCAACTTAGATATTTTAGTCGGTCCGCTTTTTTTTCTCTACCTGTAGACCTACATTATTAAAATACTTTTGTTATCCATATGGGGGAACCGCAGGAACTTATTAAGAGTCCAAGGCCGTTTGAACTAGTTCAGTGATGTTGCCTGTATGTACATCATTTTAATCAATGTGAATTAGTTTTGTATTTTGTTTGAAAATTTTGTATTCAGTTATTTGCTTTATATTACATTGTAATACACTTGTAGTGTAGTAAATGTTGTTGCTTTTGTGCGAACGTTTTGAAGGATTTTAACCTCAAATGTGGATATTAATATATCTAATAATCAATTTGGTATTTGTACAGAATTAACAAATAACGTAAGTGAAAACCAAATGGCAGAAAATTCTTACTGAAGTATAAACGAAAAAATAGAAACTTCTCAGTCTTCTAATAATTCAATGAATAGTGCTACAAACTAGCGTTAGGATTAATCAAAGATACGAAGATTTGAACAGAAACTACATACCAACGAAAAATAAATTTCAGGTACTTATCAAGTGCTTCTATTATGGAGATATCCTCCACTATTATAAAAATAAATACTTTATTATCAATACAAGCAGAAACACAGATAGAAACAGCCAATGTTTGCGAGAACTGAAAAAAACCTTCTTCTATTATACTTACTAGGAAATTCATAATCTCTTTCCAGAACACCAGAAATTTCGTACAAGCGTTCAAGGAACCATAAAAGGTATGTATAGCAATGAAGGCACGAAGTACCTATGTGACCCGAAAAAGACGTAAGAAAAATTCTTCTACATCTTCAAGAAAAAGAAGTATGTATTCTATCCTTACACACCAACTATCAGCCATCTAAGTAAGGATAAAATTAGCGAAACTTCCAATATCACTGAAGTTAAAATTTCAGAGGAAATGAAATCCTTGAATTTCCCAGTTAATACTGTTCAGCAATGTACACAAACATAGAAGCAAAGGCTTACTGACACCCAATCTTCCAAGTAACATTAGAAACTAATCCCTAGAAATCTTTCAGTTAAAAAGCATTAGTAACTAACATCAAAGTGGAAGCTTATAACATAGAATATCGCCTACGCTAAAGTCACAAATATCAGATGAATTTTACCTCAGAATTCCAGGGAGAACCACAGTGAATAAAAACACCTCATAGCTAATTTGTCACAGAGAATATAAATTTCCTTCAAAATGTTCTGTGTGTGAAGGAGAACAACTTATGATTACAAGGAATGTCCCGTTTATCTAAAACACATGGAACTATACAACTTACAACCGGTTGGCCGGTACCGGAATAATGCCCAATTTAGTGCCTTTTATGGTAATATATAAGAAGGCCCGATAACTCAAATACGCTTTACTCGATTTTCATGAAACTTGGTATACCCATTTATAATGTACATGGGAAGACGTCTGTTGATATTGGATCAAATCGGTAGACCGGTACTGGAGTAAAACCCAATTTAGTGTATATTTTAAAGACGCGGTAAATAAAATACGCTTTACCGGATTTTCATGGAACTTAGTATACGCATTTATAATGTCCATGAGAAGATGTCTAGTGACATTGGATAAAATCGGTTGACGTGTGTCGGAGGAATGACCAATTTAGCGCCTATTTTATGATAATATACGTATTAGAAAGAATTTATGAAATTCAAATCAGTTATCATGACAACATATTGTTTTACTATGATCTTATAAGGCTTTGGAAATTGAAATACAGTTAGCTATGACAAATAACACTATTGCTTTACATACGTTTATCAAACTTATCGGCGCATTTACAAAATATAGCCATTGAAAGTACGGTTTTAACTAACATTTTTTTAAAGTAGGGCCTACTTTATTACACATTAGAGCTCGAAATTCGAAGAAAATTGATATTCATCTCAATACATTGCAATAATTACTCCCGTTAAAAATTTCTGCTTAAATAGTAAAAAATCAAAAGAAAATATAAAATAGAATACGAAAGAAAAAACATCAGAATTTCATTACCTTAGAATATTTTGTGCGTTAAAGATAGAATATTTTGATGTTTGCATGGGGGTTTGCGTTAAAAATAGAATTTCCTATATCATGCCTTTTCCGTAGAAAGCTTTCTGTTTATGGGGGCGTAGTCTTGTACTGCCGGAAGCTTTGATGCGCTTTAAAAGGAGGATCAATGAAAGAAATGGTTCCTTGAACGTTCTCAAAGAGATACGTTTTTGACTTTTGAAAGTGTTTCACATGTAGCACGAAGAATGTGTACCAAATGCTCACGATAAAATTATTGACGAGTGTAGTATATTTGACATCAGGTCGATGACATTAAATTTATGTGTGCGTAAATGCTATGGTCTCAACTCTATAGTTTTTCAAGCATGAACTCCCGTAAAAAATTCCTACACGCACAGGTCCAATTAGCGGTAACTTATCGTCGTTAAATAACTATAAATCATTTTTTAAATCACGGAAATTAATGAGGAAATGCGACAAGGCACAAAAAGGATGTCATAAATACTAATATTTCGTCCTTTCTAAACTTCGTTCAGCGTGTACGGGGATTTCTGAAGGAAACTTATGACAGGAATGAGTCATGCTTATATTTAGAGTATAAAAATTAAATGTTATTAAGCAGTAGCTGTGCTTGCAAACAAACAAGCAAACAAACAAACTACCTCCCACTGGAGGTAGCCCAGTGGACTCAGTATACTCATGGAATAATAATAATAATAATAATAATAATAACAAAAAGTAAGTTAAAAAAAGAACTAAAGTTAAAAAAGTATGCAGTCTATCAATTAAAAACATGGTTTTTGGAGGATTTGACTTGATTTGTGAAAGACCGATGGTACAATGTTGTTCCTCAAGGATGCTGGTAGATCGAATTGCTTCCTGAAATCCTCAAAAATCTTCGGAATAGCTCCACGGGCACCAATCAGAAGTCCATTCACTTTAAGATCCAGCAGATAATATTTGATCTTAAAATATTCTTCGGTAGGCTGGTAGATGTCAATTTTCTCTGTGTGGACATCTAATGCCTGATGACAACCTTGCTCAAACCTGATGGTAGGGCCAAAAATTATTCCATGTCCATCTATTTTAAATGCCAGAATATCAACCCGCTTTGTTGAACCATTGGTGGCTACACAAGAAACTTCTTCTTCTACTGTCCATCCCTTTTTCTTTAATGCAGTAGCCAGCATGGAACGCACAATATGGTGCCGAGAATTTTTAAGCAGCATTCCATGGTCACATTGTCCCAAGATGTGTCCAAGGGTTTCTATCTCCGGGCAGTATCTGCACCGGGCTCCGTCAAGGGACCGACCGGGAATGGAACGCACTGCTGCTACATTGCAGTTGATTTTAAGACAGGTTATCCATTCGGATGTTGACAGACCTCTTTTGTTTAAGATCCAGGTGTTAGCTTTAGTGACTTCGCTATATAGTTCAACAACTTTGCCTCTTCCAGATAATTTTGTCCAGCTTTCATATCCTTTTTGCCGCAAGCAGTCTCGAAATTTTCGAATTGTATTCTTGTTTGCTTCAACTGGAACAGAGAAGC
The DNA here is from genome assembly GCA_964059195.1 of Ectobius pallidus. Classification (NCBI taxonomy): domain Eukaryota; kingdom Metazoa; phylum Arthropoda; class Insecta; order Blattodea; family Ectobiidae; genus Ectobius; species Ectobius pallidus. The sequence goes on from CAXKWD010000011.1 coordinate 20,895,438, forward strand.
CTTAAATTCGTCGTCCAAATTCCTGAATGCATTCACATGTGAGTTGTCAACTCTCATTAATGATATGCAAAAACAATTACAATTACTGTATTTAAAACACTATTTTTGCGATTTTTAAAAATGACAGAATTCTACGTCAGAAGTATGCCGTACATTGAATATTTAACCTAACTAAAATGTGATTATTAAAATAATATTACGAAAAAAAATTACTTTATTTACTTGATTTTAAACAACGTAGTAAATGTACACTAGAGTTCGCTAATCTGGACTAGATGGGACCGGACCCTGTCCGGATCACCGAAAGTCGGTATTAAACGGAATTTGCCTTAAAATGCTCATACTGTACTCTAATACGAGTTTTAGACTGATAAAGATATAAAAATCGATTTTTCTATAAATATAATTTTCCTACAACTTAATTTTTTTTTAGTACAACTGTATACGTAGACCTAAGTTTTTAAACTACGAACTGATGTGGGATTAAGAAAGAAAACATCTTTGGTATTAAAATTCAAAATTTATTGATTGTTCAGTACAAAAAATCCGTCCGGATTAACCGGATCTCCGGAAGAATGGGGTACGGATTAGCGGAACTCTACGCTACTGCTATTATTACTGTTGTTATTTTTTTTATTAAAATTATCACCGAGTCTTTGAAAGCTCTAGTCAGCCCGAAGAGTTGTATAAATAATATAAAATCTTATTCTAAAATCTTAACTTCTTAGATTTATAATTTGAAGAATTGTATGTAGTTAGGTTTGACAAGATCTTGCAGATTGTATATACCAAAGAACAGTGGCGTTGACAGTAGTTACTTAAGCAATAATTCGAATTATTGAATTTAAATTAAGAATTTTAGAAATCATATTAACATTCCTGCTTAATATAAGAAACTTATAAATACATATTGTGCAGAAAAAAGAATATGTGTTTGTCTCAAGGACCTAATTAAAAATAATTTTAAGGATAGGCAGTAGGAAGCAGTAGGTATGGATTAAGTTTAGGTTGCAAAAACAGAAATGTATGCAAGTTTATGACATGAAGTTAAATGTTTTAGCACTAGTTATCGAAATTAATTTAAAACCATAATTTTGAAAATGTATTCAACACTTTTATGAATGTCCCTAAAATGTACGTAACTGGAAGAGTGGATTGGAGATTTAATAAAAGTATATTGGAAATAAATCAATGAATATTTTAAGAAAAACAACAGGTATACAAAAACAGAATATAGGGATAGTTATTATTCTGAAAGCTTATTTAAACCTCTCTCACCTCAAGTAACTCATAAGTACATAACATTGTTGGAAGAAAGTGTAAATTATTATTTGTTGAACCGATTATCCATTTCTACTTACTTCAAGTAGAATGAAACTGCAAAGAAACCGCCAATAAAAATTTAAAAAGAAAGAAGAAGAAATTCAATAACACCAGTATTATATTCAGGCAACATACTTAGGTATTACTTCAAATATTTGCAGTAAACTTTCTTCAACTATATGGATTATTATAAAATCATTTTGTATAAATAATTAGTTTTGATGTGTGTACAAATTTCGTTTGTTAGACTTTAATAAAATCAGTTATTGTTATAATTATTAATATATTGAAACCAATACTGTTACTGTTTATTCCTGTATATTTGTATTAATACTTAAGTGTGGTCTAAAAATTAACAAAAGGTAGCACTTCAATAATATGGAATTTATTTGAACTATCCTTACATGTACTGATTGTAGGGATAAAAACTAGGCCTTCCCCGTTGCGAAAAAGTGAATCTATTAAAATATATCATACCTAAATCATGATTTCATATAAATTTCAAATTCGAAAATAAAATAATATGCACTAAACTGCAAGTTGTAGAATTATTTCATAAGCAGAACTAAAAACGTTTTCTTTCTCGAAGTTTTATACAAACCATTTTATTTTAGTGGGTCTATCCCATATTAATAATAAGATATTTTACGTACCACAATTACACGCATAAAATATTTTAATATAATAAAATATGTCTGCATTTTACAAAGAGCGGGGCATAAAAATAAGTACGCAACTTACCAGACCTGGGAATCTTGTCAGACGCAGGGAATGGGTCGGACACTTCTCCGTCACAACTGTACTGCGTGCTACCTAAGCACACACTCGCAGGCGTCTCCAGACTATTGCATTTATATGTACAAGTAAGTTAGCAACGGTATTGGCCTCATCACTAAGATGAGACGTCACTACATGACGCAAATCCGTCAATATCTAAAATCCAATGAACGCAGACGTAAGTTATTTACCTGCGCACTGTATACATATTAAAAATTATTAATTAGACTAATGCTGTTATTTACAATTATAAATTAAAATAATGCCTTCGTTATGTATTAACGACAATTATAATCATTTGGGAAATGATTCTTAGGTTTTAAATTATTTTAATCCTTGCTAGCTAACTGTGATATTTTAACGTAATTATCTATTTCATTGGCATTGCATTCACAAAGTCCAATCTTATAAAACCTAAAAATAGCTCAGACTGTTTTTAATTAAAAATAATAAGTAAGGAGCTGGGAATCTTGTCAACGCCTAAAATACTTAACGCACTAAAGGTATGTAATTAATCTAATTATTATTGTTCTTCTAAAATTACTTTTTAAATACCTGCCTACAATTTGCATCTTGCTCTTTCTTACCAGTATATTTTTAAGAGAAAATATGCCATTTCAGTTTGTAATTTTGTCATTTCGTAACCCATCGTATTGGTAAAGGAAATCGTTAGTAAACCGAAATCCCTCCATTCTATAGAAGCAAACTATAGGCATTCATAAGAAGTTTGCAGTTTATTCAGTGTTTCCTCCAGGAAGATGCTGAAAATATTCTAAATGCTGGTTGATTAATTGAAAAGCTTACTTGTTGAACTTATGCGGTAGAGTTGAAAATGATTAGAGATAATTCTAAAATTAACTGTGTTCTATAAAGTATAAACTGTTAAAATTAGGCATAGTTTTGTAGTTCAGAGCCTTGAAAATCTTATATAATAAATAATAATATATTCTTCCGTCTAGGTTAAAAATTTTAGATGTCTTCGTGCCTTGATATTATACACAAGCGAATCGACCAAGACTACCAAAACTGTTACTTTTGAGAAATTTAGCCATATTTTCTTATTTTGTACGTAAAAGGCAAAGTGCCTATGCAGGCACTTCCGTTTCTGAAAGGTTTAGACTCCTAGTTTTGAGGCATTCGGTACGTGAAGGTGGTGAGGTTGTCAGTCTTACGCACCTGCCGCCTTTGCCCTCAGGATTGCTCCTGGTACTTGTTTCTGTTACACGTTTAGTTGACCCCAGGGTCATGGACCCCCAGAAGGATTAGACCAACGAAAAAATCCCAACAGACTTCATCGGGGTTTGAACTTGCGATCTTCTGACTTATAGCGCTGTGCTTCAACCAATTGCTTATTTTTATATGTACGGCTTGAAATTCTGGACGAAACCTATACTAAATAAACCCATTCGTACTACATCCCACGGAGGGCAGGGCCTACCATCCAACCATTGCATCGTCTACCTCCGTCTTTCGATTCATTACTAACACGATTTATTGTGGTCAGCAAACCGACTCCCACGGCTGTAACTAATAGTTTTCCTGGCCGAAATTGCAGTACTCTATTTTGAAAAAAAAAAGTATTTTTAATAAGTTTTCAAATCTATTTTCAGTTAAATTATATTATCAAAAATATCTGTAGTTTTACATATAATCTGAATTTGTAGGTTTTAAAGCAAAACCAATATAAGTCTTGCAAGCATTTTGAGTGAATGAAAAGAAAGTTCACAGGGTAATCTCAAAGCATAGAAGTAAAAATAGAAGGTGGTGTATTACGGCATATATCGCGGAAAGATAATTCGCGTTTACATTCCTTGAAAATTGCATGGTGAATTTCAGAAGGAGTTAGCAAATAATTATCAAGTAGCCTGGTTGTGTTATCTGAAAATCATAACGGGAGGATTTGCCTCCAGTTAAGAAATAATTCCCGCATATGAGCGCCTTAGCCACTCGACTTGGACAGTTATTGATTCCCAGAACTTGAGAGTGGATGCAGCGAGGTTATCTGAAGTCGTTCCTTTCCTCAAGGACTATTCACATGGACTAAAGGACCACTTTTCTTCTCTTAGGAAAGGATTTAATGCTGTCGACATCAACCACAATGTAATCATTGCATTTCTCACTTCCTGGCTGCAATTTATTTTCGCAGATCAGGGATTTCCAAACCCATTTAGATTATGGCCGAAGATATTTTGTTTCATTGGAAGGCTATGGTAACGGTCTCAAATAAGGGCAAGCATTATCGTAATGCTCTAAATCATTTCCAAAAATAAATGGATAGGCCTATAACTAATTTTATATAATTAGCATTTTAGTATTACTGCTTAAAGGTGGAATATCGTTCAATTACACTAATAATTTGATACAAATTATTGCGAAATATTTTATACAAGTGCTAAAAGAGAAAGTTTATTTTCTGAGTAGGTATGTTTGCGAAACGAGTACGTAGGGGCGAATGTATCAATTCTATGCGAAAAATAAATAATTTTACCTTGTACATCATCTACTATTTTAGACATCCATTATTATTTTAATTCATTAATTAATTTTTATTTTATTTTTTTTTATACTGCATGTGAGACAGCAGCCGGTGGCAGTGTTGCAAATAAATGCCAGCTATACGTACATACAACGACACACATTAAAGAACATAAATTAATTACACATCAATATCCGTATCAATAGATGTATTAACACAAAAATCTCAGTCCATTGTAAACTATAATATATAAAATACTTACAAACATCTTCAATTTTACTCATCTCAGAATTTATCACATACCCTACACCATTTTATTTTATTTTTTATTTTTTATTTTGGTGTTAGCAGGAAACATTTCGAAGGTTTCTGCAGGTAATATACGTCTATTAAAAAAATTAGCAATATTTATTCTTTGAGGCCTCCCCCTGATTTTGTGTTTGTGATACTTCCCACTTTTGTAATGTGGTTCTTTATTTTTGCTGTGAAGCTCTTACCATGCCGGTTGTTTCGTGTACACGTAATATGTACATTTTAATCTATTGGTTTTCCTTCTAGATTCTAAATATTCCCACCCAAGCCATAGCCTTAACGCTGTCAGTTTGTTGGTACTTATTTTTAACAAGTCTTGCAGCTTTTCCCGGCACAATTTCTAACTGTGTTATTAGACCTGCCTGATACGGTTCCCACACACTAGCAGCATATTCAAAATTTGGTTTCATCAACAATTTATAAGCTAACTATGTTTTATTAAGTTGTTTCCCCTTAATACTCCAAATACGAAGTGCATTGGTAATTAAATTTCCTATATGTGAATTCCAGTTCATTTCCTTATTAAGAGTTATTCCAAAATAATTGCACGATTCTACTCCCGTTATAATTACATTTTCCATTTGGTAGTTATAGCAAAGGGGTACGCCGTAGCGTAGTGGTTGAGGCGCTACGCTACAAACCGGAAGGTCGCGGGTTCGATCCCCGATGAGGTCGTTGGAGTTTTTCAATTGGCCTAATCCTTCTGGTGGCACTATGGCCCTGGGGTCGACTCAGCCTCTAACAGAAATGAGTACCAGGAGCAATCCTGGGGGTAAAGGCGGCCGGTGCGTAAGGCTGACAACCTTACCACCTTCATGTGCCGATGTCTAAAAATCTGGGAGCCTCAACCTCCTGGAACCCTCTGGGCCTCCATGGCCTGTAATAGGGAACACTTTTTAGTTATAGCAAAATTTTACTCTTTTGTTGATGAAAGATATTGCTTTAATTTTGTGTGCGTTTATTTTCATCTTATTTCTAGAAACCCATTTTTCTGTGCGAACTAAGTCCTCTCGAAGTAACTTAACATCTAATTCATTACAAATTTCCCTATTTATAATGCTGCCATCTGCAAACAATCTAATTCACCTTTTGAACCCGGGTACGGAAGTAGGTACCTCCAAGCCTTACCAATGAAGTACTTCATTTAAACTTGGTGGAATATATAGGCCTACTAATCGAAATAATACATCGATATGAACCCCATACTGTTCCCAAGGTTAAACCTCAAAGAGTGAAATTTACTTCTACGTTACAATCTGTTATGGGAATATATTTCCCCTGCAGATTTTTCACAGTGGGAGATGCAAGAGGTTTTCCATGTTCTGAACGAGCTTCGCTTCTCGCAAAGTAGTGCAAATACTCATACGCCACAATTTGAGAGTGTTTTGACATGACTTAGGCCCTACTTCCCAGTGTGCACGTATTTTATGTAAATCAGCACAATAAATCAATTTTTCAAATTTACAAAGCCAAAAAAAAATTGATTTTATGTTTATTTTCATTTGAATTAACTGTTGTAGAAAGCAAATTATTGCTTAATTGATGATACTCCAAGGCCAATTAGAGAATTCGCAAAAAAAAAACCTGAAACAACTAATTGACTAGTCCCGCAAGAAGACCAGTAGAGTTGTTGCTAACATTACTCTTGAGTGTTAACTTTCCCTCTCACACGTCGAGTTTCGATTTAGACCAATACACGTATCAATCTTTTAAACATTAGTCATGATAGTGCTCCTTTTGATAGCGTGAACCACAACTATGGAGACTAGATGTACACACATAAAGGCGTGAACAAAACCGATTACAACGATGACAATTAATTCAGCGTAAAATAAATCTTACTGCATTGGAACTGGAAATTTATCTCTAATGGTTACACTTTAAATTAACCTTTTGATAAAAATTTTAATCATATAGCGTGTACTGAGCTTGTAAAATACAGTATAAGGTGAAAAACTTATTGGTTGAAACATTTGGCCTGTTAAACTCGCTCTAAGATTATATTATTACTTATTATAGCTTATTATATTATATTATATTTATTACGTTATATGTATTGTATTTTTTATGTGATCTTATACTAGTACTTCTGTGAACCATAGACCTCGCGTCAAAAAAATAAAAGATCTGCTTTTTATCTTGAAATGGAATTCAAATAGTACATTATGAAACGAGCCTAATATGGCATTTATTAAGATAGAGTGCGTTTATGACCTCGATCCCAGTGATTTCCATCTTTTTCTACATCTAAAGAAATGACGAAGAATGATAAAGAGGCGGAGATGGTTGTCACATAGTGGTTCAAATCCCAGGTGGCGGAGTTCTACGGCACAGGTATTCAAAAGTTGGCCCCACGGTATGAAAAAAGTCTCAATTCCGGTAGCGAATATTTTGACAAATAGCTGTACACTTGCAGTGTCTGTTGCAATAAACATTTCCATGAAATTGTGTTTTGTTTCTGTAAACGGACCCAGGGAAACTTACTTTATGGAGTAGCCTCGTAATATAACTTCAGAAAGTATTTCGTAGTTAGTTTTAAATGTGACAAGTTATAAAATTGATTTTCTAAGAATTGGAAACCAACGCCTCCACGAATTTGAAGAATTTTCATCTGTCAATAGATTCTAATTGGTATCGTTCCTTGTGCAGGTGAAAGTGGTGACTGGAATTGGTTTATACCGGAAGGGGATGAATATTTGAGTAGGCGGAGTGTGTAATGGGGCCACGGAATCCAATATATCTTGTAAGTCTTGCTAACGCTTCGTCGGACAAGTTCAGGTGCAACGGAATTTTGTTAAATTTTACTCCCTTGTTTTATTCTGGTATTACGTAGAAGATTACTTCCAAACTTTGTTCTGTAACAATGTGTTGGCCCAACCATATTCAACTCGGAGTAACAATTTCAGACTTCTTGTTATTAGAACACGGCATGATTCATTCATACGACCAGATCTTACATGCAGAAGTTTAAGCCATTCTTCGACTTGAATTAGTGAATACTGCAAAGAACAGTAAGTAAGCTCTGGCCACTGAAAGTAATATTATTATTATTATTATTATTATTATTATTATATAATAATAAAACTCGATTAATTCTTTAGACTTACAGACCATGATTTTAATGTTGACAATGAAATATAGAATACAACATACTATAATCACTAACAGCAATAATACAAGTTGACTCTCTAATTGGACAGATACACGATATAATCAATTCTCTTTGACATCCAAAATATCCATTCATTACCTTTATTTTACTTTCTTTTCTTTCTTTCTCGTAGTTTAACCTCTCCCTTTTAGGATTTAAGCGACCCAAGCCGCCCGGGCCTTACAGGGCCGCGACCTGTCGGGAGAGGGATTATCTTTGGATCACATACATACTTTTTTGACCAGACAAGGACATGGAGGGCCTCCCCGGATGAGTGATCAGCCCAATGCCGGGGCCACCTCCGAGACAACACGAACACATAGGACGAGACACACCATTCACACACACACTCACTCCAAACAAGGCGAGGATGGGATGAAGATGATAATGACGGCCAGATGATATCTGGGGACCACAAGGGCCTAAAGTTACCCGACATTTGTCTCAAAGGTGAGGGAAAACCCCAGAAAAAACCCCACCTAGGTAACTTGTCCCGACCAGGAATCGAACCCGGGCCCGCTGCGTGAGAGGATTGAACGCATCCCCTGAGCCACAGCGGACCTTTATTTTACGATTGTCATAAATTAAAGGTAACTTTAAATGGCAAACATACTTATACCATACGGTTTTACATGGAATTATAAGCATAAATATAAGAGAAAGTAAAAGAGGGCGTAAGATTATGGAAATATTAGTAAAATTAAAAATACTTTATGCATACCGAAAAATTAATCTAATTTGACACAGAAATTCACAATTCACGTCTTGAAATGTACAGTTAACTTACATTAAAATTTAATTAATTAAAAGAGGAAAAATATTTAAATATCACTAATTAATTAAATCATTCATTTCGATCCCAGGTGATACGGATTTCTAGCTGTGCAGTGAAAGCCAGTAAATTCTCTATATAGTATATTATATTTATTCATAGTGCTATAGTTATGAATATCCAGTTATTTATCTATGGGAAAGTAAATGTCAAATTGGTACAAGATTGATTAATTCTCTCCAATGTGACTTTCTAAACCTTACTTCAAACTATATTCCCACTGAAAATTCAACATCCCTAACACATTACCAACGCAGAAAAAAATATTGTGCGTTATTTTCCGATCAGTCCTCGTATTTTAATAATGTAATAGAATATCTAATGCTTGACATTTAAAATTATCGATTTGGTTACTAGGTAGCTGCTTCTATAATTGCAATACAATTTTAATATATGTTACACTTGTTATTTCAATGTTAACTTGGTCAAACTTTTATTCTGACACTCACTACTATTTTTGGTTATGTGAATTACCTTCTTGGGGCGCTTTCAATTGCATTTGGCAGCCATTGTCAGCAACTTTATTATTCTTCACTTCATTTTTTGCTAAATATGGCTGTCATGTGCAGAAGAAAATAACATTAAGATTCCTCAGTTCCATTTTGTTGCTGAAGATTGCTGTCGTGTGCAGATGGTAGTAATATTAAGATTCTTCACTTCCATTTTGTTGCTGAAGATGGCTGTCGTGTGCAGATGAAAGTAACATTAAAATTCCTCTCATTTTATTGCTGAAGATGTCTGCCAGGTGCAGTTGAAAGCAACAATAAGATTCTTCATTTCCATTTTGTTACTGAAGATGGGTGCCATTACAGTTGAAAGCACTCTAAGAAGGTAATTCACATTAATAAAAATAGGATGTAATAGCATGTAATTTTAATTAATTTAGTAGTAATTTACATTGCTACAAAATTGGCAAAATTAAAGATTTTTAGTGGCTGCGAGGTGCAATTGAAAGCAACAATAAGATTCTTCATTTCCATTTTGTTACTGAAGATGGGTGCCAATACAGTTGAGAGCACTCCAAGAAGGTAATGCACATTAATAAAAATAGGATGTAATAGCATGTAATTTTAATTAATTTAGTAGTAATTTGCATTGCTACAAAATTGGCAAAATTAAAGACTTTTGTGGCTGCGAGATTCTTCATTTCCATTTTGTCACTGAAGATGGGTGCCATTACAGTTGAAAACACTCTAAGAAGTTAATTCACATTAATAAAAATAGGATGTAATAGCATGTAATTTTAATTAATTAGTAGTAATTTACATTGACACAAAACTGGCAAAGTTCAAGATTTTTTGAAAAAGTTAAATGTGTACAGTACTTCCAGCGTTATATGGAAAATGCTTTTTAAATCTCTGTATTGCTACGCCACTGATACAATGTCATGTTGAAAATGCTCTGTTGAAAGTGTCGGAAACTTTGTTAATCGAGAAGGTTGGAACATGGCAATAGAGAGGGAATGTTGGAGTGTATGATTGTTACTGTCAAGCGAGAGATTCCAGCTGCTGTAATTTGTTTAACTTTCCTGCTTGTCTTTTCTCTCCCACATTGCGTTTTCTTTCACGAGAAATTCCTCTGAGAGCTAAATAGTACTTGTCCCACAGATGTGATTTGTTGTATTCCAACACAATTATACCTAATTTGTCTGAAACATTCCGGACTGCTAAAGTTTAATAACTAAGTGAATCAAACCATCCATTATGACGTTATGACAGGTAAATTGCAGGTGATATTATCATGATTAAATGGAAACAGATTTCACGCAGTAGTTCCATAATGTTTATCTGCATTTCCAGAATGATTACGATTCTGTTAGCACATCTGCAAACATCTGCAGACCATCTATTTCCATACATGACGCAGGGGTTTTGTGATGACAATCTGTACTTTTTAACCTGAGCTATTCAGCTTCTTTTTAAATTTAAATTAAGCGGGTAGTTAAACTTTAAGGATGGCTTTCATTTTATAGAAGATTTAAAAAATGTCAGAAAAACTCAAAAAGAAGGAAATTAGATTTAAACTTTACCTCGTATCACTCCAAATAATAGCGCACTTGATAAAAAAACGAAAGTAAAGATGTTGATTGTTAATATATATATAAATAAATAAATTAGGTATTTATGTCAAGTTCGGCGTGGTCTTGTGGTTAGCGGTCGCTGACTACAGGTCCGTCGACCCGGGTTCGATCCCCGGTACCTGAGGTAGGGAAGTCTGGTAGGGGTGCACTCAGCCTCGTGATTCAAATTGAGGAGCTACTTGATAGAGAAGTAGCGGCTCCGGTCATGGAAAACCACCATTAACGGCCGTGGGTGTCGGCATGCTGACCACATCCCCCCAATCTTGCCATCTGGCTATGGTAGATGACGGAGCGGTCGGGTGGTAGGCCGAATCCCTCCACTGATGTAGCGCCACGGAGTTTTTTATTTATGTCAAGTAGATGACTCAGGCCTTCATGTGAGACTTGAGATCTTTTTTTTAACTACACGAATAGGTGAAATAGGTTTTCAATTATAAGGAAAACTCGACATATTTTGTTGCAATTCTAATATCGTTTCAACTTGTTTTTTGTACTCACTAAGCTGAAAAACCGCTTTTAAAGTTCGTACTTAAATTCTATTTGAGATTCCGTCATTCTGGAAGGTCTTTTATGAGTATAGCGAGTTTTTCAGAAGTATAATACACTGTTCTAGCTGATGTCTCCTGTTTTTAAGGTTTCATATATACCTCCTATAATAAAAAAAATATTTCGTAAATTGTATTCCTCAATTAATTAAGCGCTGTTATGATGGAATGTTATAAGAATGTGTTTGAAACTTGAACTACAATCTTGAACTTAAAAATATTATCATGTACATTGAAAATATTCATTGTGAATTCTGAACCAGATTATTTATAATTTACGTATGAGATTTGAAATGTGTTTTATTAATTATTTTATGTTAAACGTAACATTCAGGTTTAACAAGATGTAGCAAAATTATTAAAATATCTGAAATGGAAGAATAGGCCTATATATATATATTATATATATACGGTATATATATATATATAATTTCCCTACTAACATTTTTACTTATTTGCGTTAAATATCGAGTAAAAAATGGAGCTCCAGTTTGTTGATCACATAATAGACTTAGAAGTTTTATAAATTGGGAAAAGTTAGGATTTACACGGCTTAAAAGTTACAGTTTTGAGAAAATTTATGCGTAACTGGAAAATTGTGGGGGCATCCTAAAAGGCATTTTATTGCATAGCTTGGCCATATATTCCTTTTATACATTTTTTTTTTTTACAAAAGTAAAACTAAACTTGATGTGAACCAACATCAAAATTAAATTTTTGCTTCACCTTTGAGGATGAACATTCTTAATAATTCTAAGTTCAGTGCATGGTTCAAATAATGAGAGCAGTGAAACTGTCATGCTTTTATAATATTTAAATTCACAGCTTGTACTGGGCAATTATCATAGGCCCAAAATAAATTAATAAGAATACTCAATAACCTAGAGTATGAGATTATTACAGAAAATATATGTTCGAAAAAGTATTTATAAAGAGGAACGAAATCTCATATTTGTTTGGTAGGCCTTATCCCTTCAGGAATGTAGCGCCACGGAGTTTAGTTGGAATTTGTTAACAACAAGGAAGAAGAGGTAATTGTGCTATTAATTGCTTTTGCCCCTTCATATTTCAGTTGCAGTAATCTCAAAATATTCGTGACTCTTTTTCGGAAAAAAATTTAAGTCGACAATTTAGTGCACATACTGCATAATTGTGTTTTTTTAACGAAATTATAACTGAAATATGATGTTAAATCACAAGTACGACCAAGACCATGAAAATGACAAAAAAATGACTACTTGCAAAATAAAAATGGTCCTATTAGGATAAAAAATGTGCACTTGATGATAAATTTTTATTTGCGGTGAGAATGGAGATCAGGATAAAAATATGACACTTCATAAACATCCGAACTCTACTCGTAACCTCAGTGTTAACAACGAAGTTCCTTTGTTTTGCAGTTTTTTTCAAATGTTAGAAGTCAGTGGTGGCCATGCCCTGGGAGATTTTATGCTGTAACAGGAAAAAATGAATCCATAGAGCAAACATTTCCCAATAAGAGTTGCTTGTCTATGTCCCCACTATACACAGGTAAAATATTTCGGTATTATTCATTAACACCCTGTACATTAAGTTACAAATGTATAGGCCTACTAATATACTGATTGGAGCTATTGATTTGATGGAGAAGTGGTCTCGAAGGGGATAATGGTGAAATGACTGTGGCGTTTGTTCATCTAGAAAATTACCTCTTGTAATAGTGAACAGCCGAAGGAAGCCTCCAGTTAGAATATTTAACCAATTAATACTACAGAGGTGGATCGAACTAGACTCTTCACGTAGCTATGCATTATTCTGCCATCTCATTGGCCTTGTACATCAACACTAGAAAGCTTGAGGGATCATTTCGATACCTTTGCGATCTTTTTTGGGTCCGTATTTCCTTTAATTGTGGTTCAACTTATGACTTTTTTATATTTGTTGTAAATTTACTTCCTTTAAAAATGTGAGTTTGTAACTTTAACATAAATGGATATATGAATGTTAGTACCTTCAATGTCTGAGGAATCAAATTGATCCCTACAGTATACCATGTTTTTATTATAGTGGTGAAATTAGTTTCAAGCAGACATAACCTAAATTCCTCAGTTCCAGGAAACATTTGCCCTATGTCAGCTACAGTAGGCCTACAAAGAATTCAGTCGTCGTGTGGATCTGACATCGAATGCATAATAACTGCCAGCTGTGTAGTGATTTATTATTGTCCACAGTAAATACTACAATTTACAAATTGTAAAGAAAGAAATAGCCGCAAGATTAAAAGACCGCAAAGTGGTTAACCCAAAACCTGCACAAAATCAGTATAGATTTTCGATTAGGGAACAATTTGTAGAAAAGTGATGGTAAGGAATAAATCGTCCTAATCTATATCTTATATCTACTATATAGCTCAAACGAGCAAGCGGTTTTGCACATCTGCTCTAAATGTATGGAAATGTATTTGTGGGCGGTAAGACAAGTTAAAATACTTAAGAAAGAATAAAATTCAAACAAAAAGAGACATATTATCTTGTTGGAGAAGAAGAGTCTGAGTTTGAGAAGAAAGATAATATCATGGCAGGTTAGAATCAATATTAGCCATGAATTTTGCATGAAGAAGATAGGACATCAGCATATAGACTATGTTCGGATGTCGAGATCTCTTCCGCATGCTCAATGAGATGGGAGCGCTATCTCTAGGAATTTCCTAACCCACCCACATTGTTGAAACTTTCTGACACTTTTACTTGCATTGCCTTGCAGGGATGTCTGGATGAAACCAACGAATTTAAACTAAGCTTCTACATACTTGTCAGAAAGAAGGCGAAAACGCAAACTGCTGAGACTGCCTGCATTTTTCATCACAAAAAGAAATGTATACACATACTACGAATGAGGCATAAATCATGGCAACTACTTTTTCTTTTAAAAATGTGGAACTATTTTAAAATTTTGAAATATACAAATGAAAGGACAGGATATGAAGTGATAGAAGAGTCTGAGGAAGTATGACTAGTTATGTTACAAAAATATTTTGACGTTATGCTACAGAAAAGTGCTAAATTTAGTCTGTTGGCCTCCGCTTGCCCAACCATGCGGTAAAAAAAGGTTGCCTGGAAGAGGGTTAAGGAAAATTCTATGAAATAAATGCATCCAAAATTTAAAATCATCAAAAGTGTCTTGTATGTGTACTCGGTCGTATTGTGAGAAAGGCAGCAGTGTTGTAGGAAATGATTTTGTGAATTATTAAATTAGTCTCGACCATTTAATGAAGGAGCATTTTAACCTGGAATAACCAAGTACGCCGTTATCAGTCGCAAAGCTACGATAAATTGAGTATAAGAACACTCGAGACTTCAAAGCAAAGACATACTAATTGTCCTTTCTCAGCTTATGAAATTAATTCTACAAACACTTTACACGACAGTCTAAGTTAGCGATTAGCTGAGGAGTTATTCATCACTGTGAATGTTATTGAAGTGTTAACGACGAAGCTAGCTCACCAGAAAACGCCTTTGATTTTATTTACGCTTTTTAAATTTTGTCGTGATGCCAACTGGGACTTTGTGACTCGGTTGAGGCACTGCGATTCTGATCCCTGATAATGACTGAGAATTTTCGATCCCATGTTCTCTATGCTGACTCTATGGTTTTAGGGTTAACTCAATCTTTAACAGAGTTAAGTAGTTGAAGCAATCCTGGAGGTAAATATAGCCGTTGCGTAAGGATGGCAATCATCTCTTTATTGTGCCAATTGTAAAAAAAATCCGAGATCCTCAACCTCCAGGAACTCCAAGAACGTTGAAGGCCTGTAATATGGGGCACTTTACTTATTTTATTTATTAGGAATATAGATTGACTAATTTGAAATTTTAGGAACACAACTGACAGATCGATATACAGATAGATAGTTAGATAGACAGACATGCAGAGAGACATACAGGCGAACACAAGTAGGCCTAGGCACTGACGAATAAATATACGCAATAATTATCTAATTGGGAGCAAATAGTCTATATCTCGGTTTATCATCATTTTTCAAGCAATCCACTTCTTGTTTTAAACTAGTTTGATCTGATGTTAAACGTTAACATACATTGATAAAACAACGTATAACCACGAGGATATTACAGGAGAAAAATTCCTCTGACAGTGGGATTTAAACCCAGGACTTCGGATATCCGTGCCACTGCTCTACCAACTGAGCTAGTATTTAGTCATCACATTGGTTATAAGCTATGGATATATACTCATTCATGAACTACAGATTATTGTCTCGGTTGGACATTACATGAAAATATTATAGGAGCAAAATTCTTCTGACACTGGGATTTGAACCCAGGACCTTCGACTATCCGTGCCACTATTCTACAAACTGAGCTAAGCCAGAGTTCACTTCACAGCGCCAGATGGAACCTCTCTCCTATGACTGATTACTAGGGATGGGTCCTCGATACTTTCGATACCTCGATACTCTCGATACTTGCATGGTATCGGCATCGAACGATACTTCGGAAAACTCGCTCGATACTTTTTCGATACTTTTGTAATTCTGCAATTCTGCAATTAAGTGAGAATGCTAGTATTTCTTAACAAAAACTTGTAAGTCGACTGTTTAAAAAACTAATTTTAGTTTAAATGTAAAGTTTAAAAATAATTATAGGCTACTGATGATATTAAATGTTGTCTCATTAAATATGCAGAATAAATTAATTTTGTTTGTATTACACAGTTCTCTCAAATTTTAATTTTTAATGTACCCATTTATTGAAACTGGAAATATTGAAGGTATCGAGTATCGAAGTATCGAGTATCGAGGAAAAAATCATGTATCGGTATCGAGAAAATCTGGTATCGACCCATTCCTACTGATTACCCTTAATGGTCATAGGAGAGAGGTGATATCCTTAATGGTCATAGGAGAGAGGTGCTTACCCTTAATGGTCATAGGAGAGAGGTTCCACCTGGCTCTGTGAAGTGAACTCTGGCTTAACTCAGTTGGTAGAGCAGTGGCACGGATAGCCGAAGATTCTGGGTTCAAATCTCAGTGTCAGAGGAATTTTGCTCCTATAATAATCTCATGTAATGTCCAACCGAGACCATAATCTGTGGTTCATGAATGCTTATACTGTATATCCGTAGCGTATAACCAATGTGATGACTGACCGAACATTATTTTAGATTCCTATATTGAAATGAATAAATCAAAATTTTGAGTTAGCAGACAGAGAGTCTAAACACATTGTAGCGCACATATCGGCAGCTATTCCAAACTTCTACAGACGAGGACTGAGGCTTAATGTAGCATGTGGTCTAGGTGATAGTTGTCGCATTTGCTCTCAGCTTAGCATGTTGCTCTGGATTATGTGATTACACGCCCACTGAGCACTCACGTGCCGACCGCGTTTACCACAGGGACGGGCTTTTCGGCAGCCGCAAGAGTGGACAAGGGAACTCTGTCAACTTCCAAATTCTCTTGGAGCCTGCTTCTTCAGGGATCACGGCATGTGAGTGTAATTGCATCTGGCTCGCCATCCCTAGTACTCTCCTACTAAATCTAGTGTTTGATATTTGATTAGTAAGTTAGTATTAAGGGGGACATTCAGCTTTCGCTGAAATTCATACGTAAGAAATAGGTGAATTTCATTATTTTTTTCCTCAGCAATGAATTGCTCTACAATCTTGCAATTTGACATACTCTTTATAGACTACTTCTACAATTGTATACTATTTTCAAAATGAATCGAACTTTACAATTATATGGGTGGTTATCGTTATAAAATGGCAGCCACGTTTCGTGTACTAAAAGCCGTTTATGTGATAATTTCCACAAATGGCAATATTTTAGAGTGGTTCTTTTTTCTATCTATTTGCAAACATCATATGGACAGTATAATCTACAATCCTTGAAATATCTACAGTATAAGTATTTTTATGAAATCAACTTTTTAAAAGTTTCTTTTTCATTAATATATATATATATATATATATATATATATATATATATATATATATATATATAAATAAACTATTAATGTTAATTGAATGATTGTAGATAGTGTTGATGTTATTAAAAAATACACAGAAAAATAATCAATAAGAAATATTAATATTTCTGGAAGTTATCAAGGAAACGGCATTTCAGTGCATGAAACTTGGCTGCCATTTTGAAACGATAATTACACATAACTGTAACAGTTCGATGAATTTTAAAAATAGTATGCAATTGTAGAAGTAGTCAATAAAGAGTATGTCAGATTGCAAGATTGTAGAGCAATTCATTGCTGAGAAAAAAATAATGAAATTCACCTATTTCTCACGTAGTAGTAAATGATTTATTTTTCCTGGCAGAGTTAAGGCCATAAGGCCTTCTCTTCCACTCAACCAGGTTTCAGAAAATATATACAATGTAGGTTTACATAAATAGCAAATTAGTAAATAAGAGACTTAGACTAATACTAAGACTAAGGTTAAGACTAATCATAATAATAAATTAAATAAGTAAAAAGCATAGGTTTCATAAAAAGCACAGGCTTCATATAGAGCGTAAGTGTCATAAAAGAAAATAGTAATAATGTTACAAGTAAAGCAAGGAATATGTAAAATTATGTTATAATGGAAATTTAAGTCTAGCTGTAGATACGTTATAAGGAGACTAAGTAATGTTATATACAGTGAAAGATGGAGTGACTACAAAGAGCTAGTTCTGTTCAGTGGGCAATAATTGCTTAATAAGCGCAGATTTGAAAGAGTGTACACTCCGACTACCCCTAATATCTTGTGACAAGGAATTCCAAGAACGGGCTGTGGCTATGGTGAATGAATGAGAGTATGAGGTTGTATGATGACTAGGAATTGATAACAGAGAGTTGTGCTGCGAGCGTGTACCATGATTATGGTAGGAGGATAGAAATGTAAATCGGGGAGCCAAGTAAAGAGGTATGGAAAACTTAAGAATTTGGTATAATAAGCACAGAGAGTGGACCAAACGTCTATTATGCAAACGAAGCCACGTATGAATTTCACCGAAGGCTGTATGTCCCCCCTGAAATAAAATCTATTTTTAATTTTGTTTTCTTTTATATTCTTGACAGTTATTCCACAATTCAAAATTAAAAGCTTCTTAACATACAATTTCATAGACACAAAATGTAGAATTCTTCTAGACTTAGGTAGGGCATTTTACAATTTGACACACATACATAAAACACATTTGAGATTTATAATAATTATTCCTTTCACCTCTAATCAAGCCTGGTGACATAATCATGAACGTCAATAACTAAAACAAAGCAGTTTAAGTTGATCTTAACGTATAAAAGACACTGTAATAAAATGTGCATGCAAGGTAGAGTTAAAATTATATTTGGTATAAAAAGAGATTTACAATATAGCCTATGTTCTTACAGGAGTATTTTGTGATATCTCAACTTATTCAGATTTTTAGCTCACACAATGATAAAAAAAATATATATATACATACCGGTATATATATAAATTATATATATAATGATAAAATGTTAAAATGGAAAGATCCTTCTGTAGGAATGTTTTACGTATGTCTATGAAATAATTGTGGAAAACATTTCGCTATTGGATACACGGGGGTCCGAACCCCCGAAATCAAAACTTAAAATTCTATTTCAGTTATTTAGCTTCATTTAGTCAAATATTTAATTTTTTATTTGATTTATGTATAGCGTAGAGCCTCAATGAAATATACAGACACACCACACAAGACAACACCAACATCCTAAACGAACAGTTACAATTCAAATCGCACGCGCTGTACGATACAGTTATCCAGAAATGTCTTCCCAACAACAACAACAACACCACGGAAGTCAGTTGCTGAAGATGGCCGCACCATGCGGTTGAAAGCGCTCCAACAGGTAACAAAATACCGCAATTTAGTAGTGAGTACCAGTGATAAAGCTCTACGCTATACATAAATCATTAAGATTATCGCTACAGAATGGACAAAACTCAAGAATTTTTTATTTATTAATAAAATACTGAAGTTGTAAACGTAGGCCTATTATTTCCACTGTTCCATGTTTTGTTTAACTTTTCTTATAAATAGTAATAAGTATTATAACTTGAGTAAAGATTTATTGTTTAAGTTGGGATGTCTTAGACTATAGTAAACAAATTTGCTAAGTAGTTTTCAGTACTAAAATAGCGTAAAATGTGATTTTCATTAGTCAATTTTTTAAAATTTTCCGGGAGTGGTATTCCATACCTCCCGAACCCCCTGGCACTTTCGACCCTCCCGAAATTAATTTCTGGCTACTCCACTGGTTCTCACTGGTGCTATTAATGCACTAGGTAGTATAAATTTCTAGCCAATATAGATATAAACCTATTTCAATGGCGTAGGTATGACATAGGAATACCTTTCGGATTCAGGGGCCAGGTTTGAATTTCGTTTCATGACGAGGAATGCCCCCACTTATGTCCCACACATTAATAATACTCTCTTCCTAGAAGCGCTGGGAAGTGCAAGGCAAACACGCCTCAATGAAAGAGGTTTTTAAGAAAGAAAGAAAGAAACATAAAAGAGTGCAAAGAGGAGAGTACAGATTCTGTACTACGAAAGGTAACACGCGGAAAAGGAAGATACAAAAGATTTGAAAAAAGTGAAATAAAGGCAACGCTATTGAACAAAGTTAAAAGGAAATTGAATGGAGATAAAAGAGCGGAACAAATGAATGCGAATAAGAAAAAGAAAGCCCGAGACGGGACAATCAAACGGGTTTTTGCTGATTGGTAATATAATGCTGTTTGTAATTAGTTTCGTTATTTCTAATTAGTTTTGTTATGCTGATTCATATTCAAATAGTTTACTGCCGTCTTTTTTCTTTAAAAGCGAACACTCCATTAGTATTTTGTAGGTGTCACTTCTAAAAAACTTTGTTTCTTTTTTACCAAGAACTGCATCTACCCGCTGCCACCCTAATCCTCTTCGACCTGACAGTCATGAATAGAAAGGTAATTAGGCGTATTCACACTTGTCTGTAGCCCAGTACAATGTTGCCAAATACGTACAACAGCACGTTTACTTCACTTGAGAAGTTGTGAATGACAGCGGCAACATTGGGGAAACCCACGCGACTACAAGAGCACCTGCTCTTTGTCGGCGTCGGTGTCTGTGCAGATTTTCGATTTAGGGAACAATATTATTATATTCTTTTGTAGATAGACGATGTTTTGGGACAAGGTCTTCTTAAAATGGCACGAACAGTACTAAAATGTGATATTAGTAGCCTATTCATATTGTTATTATTATTATTACATTATTATTACTTTTCTTATTGGTAATATATTAGTACCGCTCATCCTGCATGGTCTTGTGGGTTGCTTTGCTAACTACGGATCCATGGGATTGAGTTCATTCCCAGGTACCTCTTCAGATTTTTGCGAAGTAGAGAGACCTGGAACGAAGTGCATTTATCCTCGTGAGGGTACCTGAAGAGCTATTTTATGATGAAGTAAGTGCTCCGGTCAAAAAGAGCATCAATTTTGGTTGTGGGTGTCGGAATGCTGATACATGCTTCCAATCCTTTCATGTGCCAATGATACCGAAATACTGAGCTAAATGTGGCAGCGTTCGGAAAGAATTAGATAGGCTACATTATCTCCACATAAATATACACCCTCTTTATATTCAACTCGTGTTTTAAAGCTATGAGTTTGAAATTTTATTTTTCACCTTATAATAAAGTTTTATTCTCTCTAATTTCATGCTGGACATTCCTTTTCGAATCCCGCCCATATTTAAGATAAAGTATTATGATCATTTAAAAGTTTGCTCGTGAATTAACAGATATCGGGCTAGCCTGGGTGGATCAATTATTGGAACTGGCCTTCTGTTCCCAAGTTCGCTCGATCGATTCCGACTCAGAATGAAATATTTATGTGTGCATATGTGCGATGGTCTCATGTCTGTTAATCTAGATGCAAAAGAACTCCTGTAGGAAAGAAACACAGCAGATTCACTACAATTATAGGCCTTAGTTTCACTACACAACTGTCGTTAAAATAACAGTAAAGAACAAAAATCAAATGTTTAAATCTTAATTTCTAGTATCAGTGAAGTTTTAAATAATTTACACTAAATTCCAAATGATGCAGATTTAATTTAATCCTTTTTAAAATGACCACAGTTCGGTGGTTATTAAATTGGCCCACAGAGTCATTTTTACATGTAATGTTCTTCACGAGTTTATAATAATGCCAATAGAAAATATAAATAATTTTATTTGTAGAAAGAGAACTCTTTACAGCAACTGGTTGAAATTAAACACGAAAAAATTACGTCCGTGCATTCATATTAACGTATGTATGTATAGTGTGGTAAGGTTCGAGTTTTATGAATACAGTACTGCCAAATTATTCAAAATAAAAATTCAGTGATTTAGAATTGTTTAAATCTAAATTGAAAATGTCGATTATTGAAACACTGATAGTCCTACCACCTAACTAACTACGTGGCGCTATATTCCATAGCAGTATATGGTCTATTATCGAACCGCTGTGCTGTCAGATCTACCTCCGGTTTTAGACCTCATAGGAAGATGGCAGAATTTGGGAGAATGTCGTCGACTTCTCAGTTAGTTATTAAATTTAATTTTGATTGGAATAATAGATATTAATATACAATATTAGTACGAGATTTTAACTCTAAAAAAATTATAATATTATGTTAAAACTTTTAGCTTAATAGGATAAACACATTTTAATATGTTTGACAGATGATCTTAAACAGAGATTCTTGTTTCGGTTTATCATAGGTAATCCCACGAGAGTTTACGAGTTTATCGATAGATTGGCGACTGCGCAGCAGAAGCTAATTTATCTGATGAAACTCTTCAACTCGACTTGGAATTATTAAGACTATTCCATTAATAAAAAAGTAGCTGATTATACAAATAATAATTACTTTCGTGCCTTATTATATAAAAACAAAACTAACAGCTGCGACTTCACAGCATACTATGAATCAACCATCCATGAATCGATTCGAGTTATCATGTAACCAGTGCTACCAATTGTGCATATACGATATTGTTAACTTAATTCAGGTAAGCTAACAGCAGAACAGAATAAAAGCGCACGAACTGGCTTGCACCGAATCGAAATTGTGTTTTAACCAATGCACATTTATATTATTTCAATTTCCAAACAAGTTATGTTGTATAAAATAACCCGTTATCGTGCTGCTTAATGGCAACATGTGACGTAATAATCACGGGACATTGATGCTTGCATGTCCAGTAGCGAGCTGACCATTTTATCAGGTAAAATCCCTTCTTCGTATTAATAGAAAGCATTTTATAAGATAAACGCTCGTGATTGGTCTATATCCGAGGAATTGCTAAACGATATTGGTCAATATCAAACACGCGGCATATGAGTGGAATAGTCGGAAATAAAGCCTTTATGCTGATATATATTTCTCTGAGTTATCGTGTTTAATCCTGCCCATCTATATTCTAATTTGTTTTATACTGACAGGTGCATTAATTACTTCGTTATGAAATCTGTGGTTTTATCAATGAGTGTATAATGTTAAAAGATAAAAGAAGTTTTATTAGTGTGATGTTCTACATTGTTTAAGCGACAATCTGATACAGAAGACTGACAGACAATACCTCGGAGAGAGAAGGTGGTAAGCTTGTGACATTGGAAAATGACAAAGGTCATAGTTCACAAAGAGCAATTAAAATGAGGAAATTATAAGACGAAAACTGTGTACACTTGCTGAAGAACGGCAAATGATTTCTCTTCTCTGATGAGCTAGAATCAACAATATTGCTCCCGAGCGTGACATCATATTTCATCAAACTGTCAGTCTCTCTTATGGACGCAATTATTTTCTGGAACAACACGAGTAGACGACCAGGACAATTTTGTTCAAATCTGAGCTATCCAAATATGCTGTCACTCTGTAACTCTTGCTCCTAATCAATTCAGTAAAAGTTAGTTTGCCTTTTATAGACTATAATTTAATTAAACTGGGGGTTCTTAGATTTACGAAACGTAAAAGAACTTCAAACCTTATTTAGAATTTCTGGACAAAATTTCTCGGTACTTTATCGTCCAAGACCTTAGTTTCTTGGGATGCGATGGGCTTACTACTTGTCTCTCTTCTGATGGAAAATATACGTAACAAAATTAGTCTAGGTATTGGAACCTCCAATTGGAGGCCCTATGCTCCACCGTAGGGGTTAGAGGAAAATCATATATACTCGTATATGTATTCCTAAACGCTGTTCCATCTAAGTCTAAACGATTCGATGTTATTGGAAGTAGTGACTACAAAGTAGTTCATTGCTAAGATAAAAGATGCGAGAGGTTGTACAGCAGGAGAACTGCCTGAAGTTAACTTCCTCCCTCTAGAGCTCTTCTCTGTTCGAGTTCTTGTTAGGTCTACTGCTTAAAATTAATTCATAAATAGGGTATATAAGTTTAAATCTCTGTTTGCCTATCGTGAGATCTGGTAAAGGAAGTCTTCTATTCATTGTTAAAACGTAAAATGTACACAGTGTGTTAAAATTTGTGCTTGCATTAGGTTAAAATAACAATGACTAAAATCGTCACAATGATGAGCTGTAGGGTAAGGCATTTGATGATTTTGCATCTTTTTTATATAATGGTTAAAAGATAGCTCGAATATAAATAAATCTGTATCATAAACTATTTGATTAAATAAGGGCAATTTGTATGTGCATTTTTTGGCCTTATTTTACATTTTTCGTCATTTTCAAGAGATATGTCTTTTTTGGCTATCTTTAGGTAATTTTCGGAGTTGTTAGGTCTTTTTCGGCATGTTAGGTAATGTTTCATTGGAGGTAGAGAGGAGCTTTTCCATGTACAACTCATTACTTTCAGAAAAAAGACAATCGTTTTTATTTGAGAATCTCCGCCAAGTGTTCATATTTAATTTTAATTCAGGTGTATTGTGAACACCATAGCAGTTTGTCTTGTAGCAATAAAGAATTTTTTTCTTTCTTTTGAAAAGACACAGTTCAGAAATAATTTCTTTTTCGCTTTTTGCTTTTAGGAATTCATTACTTAAAAAAGTAATTATTTGTAATGATTGTAAATTTACTGGTATTTTTTTTTTAATGTAGGGTCTTTTTCACTATTTTAGGTCATAAATGCATTTTTTATTTTACATTTATTCAGTATTTTATAGTCATTAAATGCCATGCTCTAATGATCTGTATACACTTCAATATTTCATACAGAATCCTGCTAGTTGTTTTGTCTTCTTTTGATATTTTTGTTAGTTTCTACCAAAGACATATCCTCTTAAAATCTACACTCTTATAAGTTAGCCCTTCGAACCTCTACAGTGAAGACCCATAAACAATAGAAAAACACTGAATTAAATAATATCGATTTAAAAAACATATTTTACCATCACCATCCGCCCTTAAAGAGTTTTTTGTATCAATTTGAGGATTCTGGTAATACAACTGAACACAATAAAAAGCAAGAGAGTTCTCATTGCAGCCTTTATTTCACTCATTCGGCTTCTATGCGAAACACAATACCTTACGGCTCTATTGTGCACTTTTCCAAGGTTTCTCAGCTCCTTAGCTGTGGGAGTCTTTGTGAAATAATTCCCTCTCTTACTTCGATATAACATCTCTGGAAATATATTTCAATACAGGGCATATTATACATGTGATTGTTAGTAAACTGCATATCGCAATCCTCAGCACAAAGAAGACAGCAAGACATCTTAACAATAGGAGATAAAAACCTCTTACGTGATTTTTATTTAAACATGCACATCTGTGGTGCACTCTTACAAGTGCATGGTTACCATGACAGATATCTTTATTTTAGAATTGCATGATTATACAGATTGCTGCAAAAACATCAAATAGTCGTAGGCCTATTGCAAGTTCTGTTAATGTTCAAAGAAACAAGAAAGAGACTAACAAATATGGGTCTTAAAACTAATATATTCCGGGGTTTGAGAACTTAGTTTATGAAGTAAAGTGGCCGAGAGGGCAACAACGCGTATTCCATTGGGGCAACCCAAACTGAATGGGATTTTTTCGGGGTTTTCCTCACTCGGAAAGATAATAACTTAACTTAATAAAGAAACAAAACAGAAATTTTTCTTTCCCTTATATCACACAGAGGAGAGAGCTATTACGTCCTCAATGACTTTAGTACCGGTACTTTAAGAAAAATTAATTTATTAAAAATATTTTAAAACTTTCTCCGAATTTGTAAGCAGAATGTTTTATTGACATTTTTATAGAATTTTTCCAAGTTTTGACATGATAAGATAACAAAAATTGAAAGGTACGAACCTCCCATGCCACTCCCTCTTGGTATCTCTGGGCTTATTTTCACGCTTCTTTCTCGATTCCGTTATTGGACTTGCAGTACATCTTGAGGGCCGTGGGATTTTCGGGCGCAAATCCCTGCATCGTTCCTCTTCAGGAAGGAAGTAAGGGCGATAATCCCGAATTGAAGATTTACGGCATGTTAAGGAAACAGAAACCCAAAAGTAGAACGTTCCTCGACTGAAGTACTAGTCGTTTATCCGTAAATTCCTCTTTCTTTATGGACTGCCACCCGGCGATGCACATAATTAATATAAGTAGTAGGCCTACAGTAATACCGTTGAACCCCATGCAAACGGATCTCTCAATGATGGACGGTAGACGGCTTGAACTCCTTATCCTATAAAAAGTAGCTAATTGAAGCGAGAATATGTCCAGCTTCTGTCCACTGCTGTGGCACAAGGCATGCATTCACTCTCATCACGCAGCGAGCCCGGGTTCTATTCCAGCCGGGACAGGTTACCTAGGTGGGGATTTTTTAGTGATGAGCACAGTCGAATGATCTTAAGAATCGAGTAATCTGTTCTAGAATAATACAAAGAATCCAGTGACCATTCGAATGAAAAGTACTCGGATGAAAGCAGAATCCGAGTACTTGCGTTGCGAGATATAAATATATAAATAATAATAATAATAATAATAATAATAATAATAATAATAATAATAATAATAATAAATAAATAATAATAATAATAATAATAATAATAATAATAATAATAATAATATGCGAACTCGTGTCTGTAGCCGAGAAGTGAAACTACTAAGAAAGGACTCGATTGATAACTCAAATCTATTAGAATGTTCAGTTCGGCAGTTTCATCGTGTTACAAGACCTTGAAGGTCCTTCAATAATATTTTCATAAAACATATAATTTCATTGTATAGTATAATAGTAGTAGCAATAATATTGTATTGTTTAAATATAATAAATTGAATAAAATCCACCAAAAATCTTCACAGGCTCACCTTAGGTGTTAATAGTTAATAAAGAGATTAAGTTTTTCTAGGCTTAACCTTGGTTTTATAGATTGCGATGATCTAAACCAAAAATCTTCACAGACTCACCTTAGGTGTTAATAGTTAATAAAGAGATTAAGTTTTTCTAGGCTTAACCTTGGTTTTATAGATTGCGATGATCTAAACCAAAAATCTTCACATACTCACCTTAGGTGTTAATAGTTAATAAAGAGATAAAGTGTTCTAGGATTAACCTTGGTTTTATAGATTGCGATGATCTAAACCAAAAATCTTCACAGACTCACCTTAGGTGTTAATAGTTAATAAAGAGATTAAGTGTTCTAGGCTTAACCTTGGTTTTATAGATTGCGATGATCTAAACCAAAAATCTTCACAGACTCACCTTAGGTGTTAATAGTTAATAAAGAGATTAAGTGTTCTAGGCTTAACCTTGGTTTTATAGATTGCGATAATCTAAACCAAAAATCTTCACAGGCTCACCTTAGGTGTTAATAGTTAATAAAGAGATAAAGTGTTCTAGGCTTAACCTTGGTTTTACAGATTGCGATAATCTAAACTTGTTCAAAAGGATGGGATTAAAGTAAAGAGTTACTGGAGCTGAGTTGAGAGCGAAATAGTTTATCGATCCTGGAAGGTCCGGAGTAACGGATTTGCAGTGGCATTAATATATGCTCGCCCGTGTGAATACGCCCGCCCATTCAATTCCTTCCTCAGCTCCCGCGCTTCCATTCACTTCGTCATATTGCATTCATTCATTCATTCGTTTTAGCGCACAAGAGGCCATCCCGCAAAACAAACATTAATAAGTCTGCACATATTCCCCGTATGCTTTCCTGACGTTTCCCAACCCACCACCAGACGCCTTCATTCTTAAACTATCAGCCAAGCGTAGAAATTAGCAATAAAAGTAAAAAAGAAAAATGTAATCAGAATCACCAAGAATGGGATGTGTTACTCAAGGGATGACAGAAGTTCTGATTTAGCTATTTTGGTTTAAAAAAAAAGTTTATATTTTAGTGTCTGAATATCAATCATACTCTTATATATTCCAGTTCAAAATTTTATGTCGTTCTGGCGCATTTAAAAACTGCTGCCCACACCATTCTTAAACCTCAGTGTGTTTCAAACTGTAGTGCATGCAGACTTTAATCGCAGTTTTCTCAGTTTCAATACGCATGTTATTTTGCAACATTCAAAATCTAACTTCTTCCACAAAAATAGAGTAACAGCCATGAAACGTCTTTCACAATATACTTTACATTAAATAAATATGCAATAAAATGTCTAATCAGATTTCCTTTATAGACCTTATTTTTTTTAGTTATTTAGTATAATCCCAGGGCAGTTTTTTTTTATTTTTATGAGTAATTTCTGACAAAAAATAAGCCTTTAAACAATATAAAGAAATCCATCACTAAATTTGTGAAGAAAGCGCCTAAGAATCGCACATAAAAAATCTTTTAATATTACAATATCTGCCGGAAATGACAGATGTCAATTTTGATTTTAAATAATCAATTAAATCAGTGAATATCTCAAAAACAAATTTGTATACCGATATTTTAAACTGTAGTTTAATTCTACATTTTAACTAAGAGTGCTAAGTTTAAAGTTTATAGGACAAGTAGTTTAGAAAAAACACTCCACATTTCAGTCATCCCGTAAATAACTGTTCTTTAAATTACCATTTTCCTTTGGTTAAAAAAAAAATCATACTCTCTAGAATTACGTCTTTTTTTCAACTATTCATTTAGAAAAAGTAACTTTACAAGCTATTTAGAAATGTGACACCATCGACGTTACCATAAGTATTGACTGTTGAAGCTCACCCAAAGCGACACTTTGTGTTCAGTTATTGTCCGAAGAAGAACAGAAAGAGCAGAAAAACTTGTCCGAAACGTCAGAATTTAATAACTGGACTCGACTTAACCCTGATAGTCAAGTTAAATAGGACAGCGACCGCGGAAGCCTACGTACTCATTTTTGTATATCTTATGGGTAGAGATGGGTCATTCTCCAGAAACGGGACAAAATGGAATTGCATTTTCACAAAAAAATAACTTTCACTAATCAGCTTGATATTTTTGTCATAAACAGGGTACATGCTATAGAATTACTCAGGTCTACTGGCAGTGATGTTTGAAGATTACTTTTTCTAAAAAAAAATAAAAGAAAAAGTGTCCTTCTACGGAGTTGACACAGTGGGCTTCGGAGTTGACATCGTGAGGCACGGAGTAGACTAAATTAGTTACGTAGTTGGCCTAATACAAATTGAACAAGTTTATTTTGTACTAAATATTACAAATATTATTTAGCACATTGGGCCTACATGAAAATGACAAATTGTTTTCATTTTAAAATTGTTAACCTTTCTAACGGTTCATAAAAAGTTGAATTAAATGATGATCAAATAGAAGCTTCAAAGAAATACCTGTACATAAGATAAGTTTTATACAGGTCTAGATGTATGAGTAGAGTTGATGATTTGTGGTGAATAAAAACCCAGGATTTCGTCAAATAAAATGCAAAATTTCTATATATATTTCGCTATATAAAAATTGGATTTCGTCATAAAAACGGTAAAAAAAAGTCTTGAAAATCAGCTTTTAAATCTAACTGTATTTTTTTCGTACACTGATAATATATATATCAAGCAACATGCAGGAGTGATATGACAATGTCTTGAATTCATATGAAATGCTGTAACATAAATAAACAGCTTACCCGATTTACTTGAGGAGCTTGTATTTTAGTTTAAAATTAAAATAAACTCCTTGCTTTTCATTGTGGTTACGGCAGTTAAAAAAATGCACACATTATATAAAATATATAATATTTTATTTGTCAACACATAGCACTTAAAAATAGAAGTAGGAATAAAGTTAAAATAATCACTCGTCATCATCATCACCATCATCGATGGAAAACAATCGATGTTTCTCCCAGATATCAATTTTTTTAAGAACTGTTTTTTGCATTAATTTTGATGAATTTACATATTGAATCTGACATTGACGACATACTGACAACATTTCCAAAAAACATCGATTTTTTCATCGATAGTTTTTATGGAAATATTTTAGTTTATTTATGAATGTTGCCTAATTTTCTGAAAACAAGCCTTTTTTAAATATATATATATATATATATCGATGTTTTCCGTCAAAATACATCGATGTTTTCAGGTCGATATTATCGGCACATCGACGGTTACCTCCAAAGACGTTTTTCTTCAATCTCATCATTACAGCACAGGGACTTGCATACATCTTCCACAGAATTTTCTCGTATTATATCCAGTCCTTTCAACTTGCGAACAATTAATTCTCCATTTTGACATATAACACATAAGCACGTATCTTATTAACATTAGGGGGCAGTATCCAGAATGGGCATAGTTTGCAAAACGTTGAATAGCTAATAGTGTAATCTAATTGCATTTTTTGGAATTCTGTGTGTAAATTCTTCATTGTATTATTTAATAGCCTCTTCTGTTTTTTAATGCCTTTTCTAGTGATTGTATCCTTTTTTCCTGGACAAACACGACTACACTCATCCTTCTCCAAGAAGTCTGAAACATCCTTTTTCATTCTGACCATAGTTTTATTTAGCACTAAATACTTTCCCTTATCACTTGACCTCAGAACTTTGTAGCTTAAAAACTTTAGTTTTCCTAAACACTTGTACTTCTTCAAAACTTTCCCAGATATTGCTTGTATAAATTTCTTCTGCTTTTCCTTTTTATTTAAACTACTAAAGTTTATAGCCATCTGTGTGGTTAACGATTCATGAAACAAGAGTTTCTTCCTCACAGCAGGTGAAATGGATTCACCTCTAACTAACTGCCTTACTTTTGATGAAGGGGTAGGATTCTCTACATTTTCCTTGTCTCTTAATAACCTGAAATATCTAGATTTGTATTTATTTGCCTTTGCTTTAATTTTCTCTACTTCATTTTCTAGCTTTTTAATTTTCCTATATGCTTTGGCTCTGTCTCTTCTCAATTTTTTCCTCCCATGTTCTTTTTTGCTTGTATTAGGCTGATCAGAAGAACAAGAAGGAGGGCTGTTTTCATTTAAGAATGGTTTTACCTGTTCCTGTTTTTTGAGAGAATCACGGTATTTCCTTGAACTTTCTTTCCATGATTTCCGCTTAAACTTTTTCTCTCGTTTTGACAGCTCATGTATTGTCTTAATTTTACCATCCTGTTTTCGCTTATGGTATCTTTCCCTTTCCTTTTCTTTTTGCATTTCATATGCCTCTGGATGTTTGTTAATACGCTCCCTTCTCTTTCTTTGGGCCTCTGTTTTCATTCTCCGCCTATTCTCAATAGCCTTTTGTGATAATTTTTTGTTCACTTTATCCATAGTGTATCTGAAATGTAAAAAGAAAAGCCTCATAAGAAATGTAGCTAGGCCTACATATACACATGTGCATACCAACTACAAACAGCACGAAAACATATGGAATCAGCAACAATGGTCATAACCTAACAGAAGGAGGGAAGAGAGGGGTTAATAATATTACAAACATAGTTCTCCGTCCAACTAAGCCCATAAATATTTCATATGCCTATTTATATGTTTTAATTTAAAATTAATAATGTTCAAACAAACTACAAAATTGTATACCAAAAGTAAACAAACAGGAATATGTGTTTTTAGTTACACATTTTGACTTTCATTATGAATAGCAAGAGTGGTGAGTCAACTCTGTAACACCACAATCAGCTCCGTATCTTCTTGTTGGTTACGGAGTTGATGGCTTCGGAGGTGATGATTTTCCTCTCTTTTCACTGTCAATGCCACAATTTTGAAATCACATGTATATAACTTTCAGGCAACACAAACTAACTAAATCTCCATAAGAAGAACATACTGATTATAATTGAAAATGTGACACACTAATTAACAGTAAGGGTACGGAGTTGATGGTGTAAAAACCTACTCACCTTGATTTCCAAATTCAGGAGGACACAGCTCAGCAACCAAAGCATTCACATGAACTGGCTTCACAGCTTTGCAAATGGCTGCCTTCCCTTTAGCTCAAGAACCTTCAAACTACACTGTGCTGCCATCTGTTGACTTGTTAAGGCACACTTAATGTTTGACTACGGAGTTGATTGTTGACCTGGTTACACAACTTCAGAGCCACAAAAAATATTTTAAAATTAATTATTCTGCATTTTTTCCTCTGATAAAGTGAAATTTGAAACTATTTCTTGACAAAGGAAATTTATGAACTTTTAAAGCTCATAATTTGAGGTTTTCTTAAGACTGTTTAACATAAGATTTGGGTATGGTTACAGACTACGGAGCTGACATTGTCAGTATAAAAGTGATATTTTGTTGCAATAGTTCTAGTGTTAATTTTATAATAACTGAGTGTTTATGTAGTAAAAGTTGTTTACATTATTTCCAATTAACAAATTTGCAAATTTTTCATAAACAGTAACAAAAATGTCAGAGTTACACGAATTGTCCCGTTTCTGGAGAATGACCCAGATGGGAATGGGTAAACCTAGCTTTACTCGGATAAAGCGCACATTTTCCAAAAGCACTGGGTAAAGTTGGAATAAAATATACGTTTCTAGCTCTACCCGGGCAATGTTAGATTTCCCCAGCCTCTACTGGGTAAAGATAAATTTCAAACAACACTTTCAATGGGCTTTATTGCTATTAATGGAATTATAATCACCTGAAATGCTATTTATTCAGTATTCGAATAGGATGCCATTGAATGGCCCTTGGATTAAACTATCCTAACCATATTGCACGTGACCAGACGCCATAACAAAATAAGATATGAAGGTAGGTCGCGCTTTACCCGGAAAAGCCCGAAGGAAAGGAAGTTCTGATCGGGTAAACCGCACATTACCCAGGTCGACCTAGATTTATCCGGTTTTCTAGCTCTGCCGTGACATATATACATTTAAATAGCCTTATTTATTGTAGAAATTACTCTATACTATCTCTCTAATAAACAACTACCTTATCATAGGTAATCCCACGAGAGACTAGATTTATCCGGTCTTCTAGCTCTGCCGTGACATATATACATTTAAATAGCCTTATTTATTGTAGAAATTACTCTACACTATCTCTCTAATAAACAACTTCCTTATCATAAAGGTTCACGAATTCTACCCGTGAGCGAATTAATCTAGTAAAATTCGTAAGCTTGAGTGAATTTTTTAAGGCTACTCATGAATAAAATCTAACGGATTATACAAACAATAATTACTTTCTAACTTGTGTTGTCTAAAACTAGGTCAATATTGTCTCAACTGTCATATCACGGCATACTAAAGGAATTAATACAGTAATGAGTTACCAGATACCAACCAATGCTACCAATTCTAAAGTCTGACCGTTCTAAGAAGGGAACCTCAAGTAAATAAAATCCAGTACATATATCTCACTCTAGTACATTACTCGTATATCTTAAGAGTGAGACTGAGATACTGGTTTTTGTTTACTTCAGGTTTTCTTCTTAGCTCGTCTTAGGTATAGATGAGAAACATTTAACCTAATTAAGATAAGCTAAAACCAGTAATAGAATAAAAGCACACAAACTGGCATGCGCCGAATCGAAATTTGGTTTCTAGTTAATGCACATTAAAATTGTTTAAGTTTTCCAGTGAGTTATGTTGTATAAAGTAATGAGTTTTTATTCTGTTCATTGGCAGCAGTACAGATTTGTGATAATCACTGCATATTGATACTTTGATGTATCCGGTAACGACGTTACGTTTTATCAGATAAAATTGCAAGCTTGCGAACCTTGCAAGATAAACAACCGTGACTGATCGATATCCTAGGCATTGCTAAACGTTATTGGTCATAAAATATACGTCTTGTGAATGGAATAGTCAGATAAAATCGTATAGTTGTAATCCTTGCAAGCATAAGATACATGGCCGTGATTGATCGATGTCCGAGGCATTCCTAAACGTTATTGATCATTATCAATTACGTAGCATATGAATGGAATAGTCAATTTAGATTGAACATCCAGATAAAAATGCATCTCCCTATACTAAATCTAATATGAGTTGTATTTCCGGGAAAATGATCATAATACAAAACAACTTTTCATTTTGTTTCCACAGCACCATTTTCTCTTTTATTGGATGCTTTAAAGAGGAGGTCTGTTTGTTACACGTATGGGCATGTGCTTTTGTGTGATGTGATGTAAACGCTAGTAACATTGAATCAAACGTTTGCACACATCGTTAATTACGACCGTGTTTACACCCACGCGAACTTCTTCATCTCTTTAGAGGAAAATTTTCAAATTAATTGAATAGAGCTATCCCGGAGGAATACACAAGGAATACGGTTTCACATTTGCATTAGACAGATGTCAAATTTGGCGACGTAATTCCTTTGCAAATACACGGGAAACCTTTCACATGAAAATTCCCGTAAAAAGGTTTAATTCCACAGTTAGTGAGGAATAGATGTAAAGAGTGATCGACCGCCTGCCTGGTATTGTAGTTAGAGTCGTTGGCTACGGATCGGCCGGCCCGGGTTCGATCGTAGGTACCTCCTGCGATCTTTCTGAGGTAGGGAGTGCGGGAACGGGGTGCACATAACCTCGTGATACACATTGAGAAGTTCCTTGATTAAGAAGTAGCAGCTCCGGTGAAGGAGAACATTATTAATGGCCATGGGTGTCGGCATGCTGACCACATGCCCCCAATCCTGCCATCTGCTTATGGCATATGATGCAGCGGTCGGATGGTAGCCCTAGTCCCTCCAGGGATGTAGCGGCATTGAGTTAATTATGTGAAGAGTAATCAACCCATTTTATTACAATTTTAAACCTTTCTTGAGAATAAGGTCGAATGTCATTTGTTTTTTCGTGTGACTGTAACAAATATATATTCACTGAATGGTAGAATGATTGTTAATTGAGTGAGTCCGGCATTTAATATTTCTAACAGGTCGTGATAACGTACAGTGAAACAAACTCAGTCCAGTGTTAAACACATAAATTAAACAACATTGATATTAAATGATTTACATCGATACATGCTTTCACGACATGAGTCTTGTAGGTTGGGGTGGTCTGGTGGTAAATTGGGGACTTCGTGGCTGACAGCGGCCGAAAGAACCCTTGTGTCCCTGTGGGCTTCTTTATCTTCCCCAGGGATTTGTGAGGCGGGGGTCCCGTTATAGGCGACCTCTCTTCTCTTATTTTAAAATGACTACAAATAATATGAATCAGGTAAAAGCTATAGTGTTGGACTCAGCTGAACTCCTCTGGAATGTGGGGAAAGACCAATATTTCCCCTTATCTTTCCCCACATTCCAGAGGAGTTCAGCTGAGTCCAACACTATAGTAAAAAAGTTAATGTGCGCGGTAGGGAACTAGTTCTGTTATAGTAGGATTCCCTCCCTTACATGATATTCACCCGTTCCATTTGCTATAACACCTTTGATGTTCTCGATGAGTACTTAGACCATTTCTCGAGATAGCACCGTTGACCGAAGTAAAATATCAATGTCGGTCTTGCTTAATATTCTCTGGCTCCTCCTATGCTGCCCAGTGTCATGCCCTGGTCCCTCCGAGCGCGTGGAACATGGAGTTCAATGCTTGGAGTGTGACAAGAGCTATGGGAGTCAGAGGGGCTGAGCATTCGCGA
Source organism: Ectobius pallidus (assembly GCA_964059195.1). Taxonomy (NCBI): domain Eukaryota; kingdom Metazoa; phylum Arthropoda; class Insecta; order Blattodea; family Ectobiidae; genus Ectobius; species Ectobius pallidus. The sequence goes on from CAXKWD010000011.1 coordinate 20,930,913, forward strand.
ACGATCCGCGCATCCTAAAATCCGGAATGCGAAGAGGCTTGGCGCGATGACCCCTGAAAATGAAACTCCTTCTTGGACAAAGGAGGAATTGAACTTTGTGAACGACACGCTGGATATAAACATATTAATCAATTATTACATTGGCTATTCCACTCACACGCCGCGTATTTGATATTGACCAATACATTACAGCAATTCCTCGGATATAGACCAATCACGATCGATTATCTTACAATATCCTTCCTCGGATCGGAAGGGTGAAATTTGATCTGATATAACGTCAGCTCGTTACTGGACACATAAGGCATCAACGTGATTAATACGTGACATGCTACCATGAGCAGAATGAAAACACATTATTTTATACAACTTAACTTGTTTGCAAATTGAAATGGTACAAATGTCCATTGATTAAAAACACAATTTCGTCTGCTTTTATAGCGTTTTGAAGTAAGCATCTTGTGATGCGCACTATGCACTATGGTAGCATTGGGAACTCGGATTGATTCATCGAATCCAGTATGCCGTATCTTAGGCTGACAATATATTGACAACAAAGTAAGAAAATAATTATTATTTACAAAATATGTTACAGTTTATTCATAGAATAGTCATAATAATTCCTACATGAGATTACGAGGTACATCAGATAAATTTGCTGGAACTTCGTTTATGGACATATATCGCTAAACTCGTAATTTCTAATGGGATTACCTATGATAATTAATTAGGAGAATAATATCACCGCAGACATGGACGATCCACGTTAAAAATTGAAAGAATTGCAAACAGCGATAGGGACTAGTCTTCCAGGCTTTTGGGCCATGGTCTCAGGTTTGGAGGTCCTATCATTTCAACTGATACTGTGGCGAGCATCTTCAGACCAGCAGTGTTGAAGGGAGGTAGTCGTCAAGACCGCTTGGACTCATCCATTGATAGCACATGAACAATATTTTATTTCCTTCAAGGGTTTTTGGAGTAATATACGCAAATTTATAATATGTTTAACATGTCATATCATGGAGTAATCCGTGCACAGCCCGCGAAGGTCTTAGACATTCGGCACATGGAGGTAGTAAGCGTTTTAGTCTTATACACCGACAGCCATTAATGAATATTTTAATTGTATTGTGCCTGATTGTATTGTTTAATTTATTTTATTTCATTTAATTTTATATACATCTATGACCGTGTCACAAACATTGTTTCATGATAGGTAATAAAACAATATACAATATACAATATTTCCTGGATTGCTTTCGGTACTCATTTCATTTAGAGGCTGAGTAGACTCCAGGGCCATAGTGCCTCCAGAAGGATTAGGTCGACTGAAAATCTCAACGATCTCATTATGAATCTAACATGTCTAGTAATAAATAGAAAAATAAACCAATAAATAAGCGTACGATCCATAGTATTTGCACATCGTAAATATGAAAATTACTAAGATTATTCGACATTTCAAGCTACATGGTAGTTTAATAAGACGTTTTGACGTTATTATTGCTTATAGGATTCCTCGTACAATATAAAGTTAGGTATAAATGGCGACAAGCGGCAAAGGAGGAAGAGTGATTATTGGAAAAGCAGTTAATAAAAACCAGTTCCCTGATGTCAAGGACTTGTTTGATGCTGTGGAGAAAAGTGGAGGACCAATATTTAACCTCCTCTCGCTTTGTAGACTAATTACACGACATCGGTGCTGCTATCATTAGTTGCTTTAGGTGCAAGTGCAACCTGGGTGTTCTCATGCCCGCGGGTTTGATACTTGCCCAGGTCGATGCATAAATGTGACAATCCCATGACCGAAAATTTAATGACATGTGAACTAACTCCTGCCGGAGAAAATCTGACTATATTTAGTTAGCCAGGGATACAGGTTTAAGTAGCAGTACAAAACAAACTTTAAGCCCCGGCATTATAAAGAAAGTTTAACTCTGGTTTAGGTTTAAACTAGAGTTTATCATAATTGCGTATTATAAACCTTAACCTCCAGTTAATCTTCAGTTTAACTTTACTGGAACTTATCTTCGGTTTAACTAGAGGTTAAGGCAATGTTTCAAGATGGCGGTCCCAGCTATAAATATGAATATTGCAGATGTATTTGAGGAATTTCAAAGTTTATCCCACACATCTTTTTGTCTCCATGTCGTTGAATCGGGTTTTCTACACTCAATCACTGAACTGTCCTTTTTTACAAGATCCACGAGAAGTTCTGTTTCTTTGGTAGCACATCGTTTAGCATTCTTTTCGTTATTGCCAGACATTTTTGCTACTCCAAATACAATCGATTTCTTTTGTTTGTGAGTAAACAACGATAGAACGTCACTTTTTTCTCAGCCAGCAGGTCTACCAACACGTTGCACTACGGTTTAACTTAATCAGAACATTATAAAACGGCACCTACAGTTAAACTTTAGATTAGGTTTAACTTAGGTAGAATTTTAAACTATTCAAAAGCATGAAATGTTATTTCAGATTTCTTTGACAATGACTATTGCATTTCAGTAATGTTGAAATACAATGAACGTATTATTACTATTAAACGTACTATTGCTATTACTTAATCTTAAGATCAACTTTGTTTATAATACCGGGCCTAAATAACTGTAACAGACAAACATGCATAGAAACAGGCAAAGAAACAAAACTTTCACATACACCTGTATTCCTAATAGAGTTTGAGAAAAAGCACTGACGTCTGTGTACTTTTTTTCATAAGAAAGGGACCCACTAAAACTGGTAGTTCTGTAAGCAGTAGACCTGCGTCCGAAAAAAATCGATGATCTGCTCTTCATCTTGAAACGGAAACGGAAAATAGCTTACGTCGTCGGTTAAATCGAAGCTTAATTTTGCTGATTTTCTTCAAACCAACGGAATTTTACAGCATGAAAAAAATTCATTTTAGTATGATATTAAAATTAACACGAACAGAATTTATTTTATTTTAAATACAGGATATTTATTACGCAGATTTCAACTGCTACCCTCAAGGTCTCAAGATCGTTCCGTGTTCGATAGTAAATAATCGATACCACACCAGTTTCGAAATGAAAAACAGTGTCGAAATGAGTCACATGTAATTAGCATATAATAGTTTGGTCGAAGAAAACAATTATTTTAAAATAACTTTTAAATGTCTTGATGTCCTGCATGTTCATAGGCGTTCTTTCTTTTCACATTGATTTGTTTTGCGATTTTAGAGTGTTAATAGTATTTTATTTCCTTATTTTATTTTGCTTTTATTCGATAAATAAGAACTTCTGTTTATATTTAACAGTATTTTATCGAATTATATCTAATAGATTTTATTATGGTATAATTGTCAGCATTTATGAAACACACATATGTCAAAATGTAAACCTGTCAGACAATTTCCTGTCACCGGTAAAATTGTAAATCTATTAAATAGGGCCCAGGGCCGGGATCGAATCTGCGAACCTGGGAACGGAGAGCCAATGCCTAAAGTCTGGCCGTTGTAAGAAGGAAACCTGAAGTAAACAAAAACCAGTACATCTGTCTCACTCTAGCACATTATTCGTATGACCTAAGAGTGGTACAGACATACTGGTCTTATTTACTTCAGGTTTCCTTCTTAGCTCGTCCCCCCACCTAGACCTACTGAATGTTGAAGATATTTGGTTTAATTCATTTTTGTTCTTTTATTTTACGAATTTATTGCACTTAACAGTGATCGAAATCTTTGTCAGTTTTTTTATGCATATACTGTAATAAAAATAATCACCTGTCTAAACATTAAGAAATAGTAATGCATGCAGCCTCTATACAACTACATAAAGTTCAGTGATGCCTACAAGTTTTGTGTTGTTATTGTTGTGTTAAACTAGGACGCTCGGAGTGGAAAGCGGAAAGCGTCGGAGTCCCTCAGCCTCATTAGGTCAGGAAGTCCTGATTCCATTTCAAAAGAAAATCCGATCTCTCTCGTTTCCTCTAGCGCTACAGTCGCCTTTCATGTTCTCAATAAAATGTACAAGCCCACGATTCACATCTCACTTTCGAAAGTTGTTACTGCTAGAGACGACAGTTTTCCGAACAATGCAAAAATAATTTTTCTTCAGAACACCCTTGAAGAGTCAGTAGGAGACAACGGGATACTATTACGGAAAGAGAGTATCATAGTTAGATAACAATATAACTTGATTGAATTACAATTACTGCTGACGAATAATTAGGGTTCGGATGTTTATGACATGTCATATTTTTGCCCTGACCTCCATTCTCACCACGAACAAAAATTAAACATGAATTGCACATTTTTATCCTAATCGGACCGGTTTTATTTTGCATATAAAGTCATATTTTGGTCATTTTCGTGGTTTTGGTCATATTTTGGTCATATTTCAGTTATAAATTCAGTAAAAGAGCACAATTATGCAGTATGTGCACTAAATTGTCGAATAATTATTTTTTTTTCGAAAATGAGTCATGAATATTTTGGTTTTACTGTAACTGAAATGTGAACCGACAATAAGTAATAACACACTTACCTCTTCCTCCTTATTGTTAACAACTTCATATAGACATATTTTAAAAATATTTTGAGTTCACATTTGCAGTGGTATCTGGAAACTAAATAGATTGAAGTTCTTTACAAGTAAAACTATAAATCACCTGTAGAATTGTTAAAAAGTGATTATGTGATTGAATTAATGTGATGTGATAATTTAGTGTCATAAAAACGTTTTATGTTGGAACATTTATTTTTAAAAAAATGTTCTTTTATGAGTACATATTTAGGATTTTTGGGTCATATTTAATCATTTATAAGATCATATTTGCAGTTATATTTTCCACTCTTTTTAGGTCATAAACATCCGAACCCTAGTAATAATAGTAATAATAATAATAATAATAATAATAATAATAATAATAATAATAATAGCCTGATATATCCCATGAAAGGCAAAGGCCTCCTATAGAGGGTAGCTCTCAGTTCGCTAACGCGGTGAGCAATTCCGCGATAGGGTTGTCTCAGTTGGACATTAATATAATGTCTTGTCTTTGAATTTTTTTACAATTTGCATTACACACTATAGTTAAAACTGTAAATTTTAAACTCAGCCTAAAATATTTCGTGCACAGTATTCTTAATCTTTTCAGGGTTATTCTCTGTGTGTGTTTTTTATGAGATGTGAGGTTTTTCGGCGTAGGCTATGTTATGAAAAGCCCATATTAACTTTCGAGGTTTTCACACTGGATACCAATGATGTAGCAATTTTCGGGTATTCTGTAAAATCGGTACATTTCATGGTCGTTAATGTTTTAAGTTAGAATGAAATGTGTAGTTGATTATTCCGATGATAGCCCATACCATTACTAATTTGATAGGTGATTCTAGATTCTGGCTGAAAATGACTTACTTAGGGATTTATAAATTGTAACTACGATTTAAAAATAACAAGAATCCTATGACAACTAATTCTATATTAAGTAAAGTGAACATATTGTGCTTTTATATATATGCTTTTCAAACGTAGGCGTCTCCAACACCCTTAAATATAGTCTACCGTATTTAGTATTGTCTAGGCTACATGGTGGCAAAACTCTCTGTTGCTGCAGTTTTTCTGAAAAAATTGATAAACCGACTAGTTTTTTTCGATTAAGCTACATTTTATCAGGGAATTCTCAAACACATTATTTCCGCATTATGACTTCACGTCTACTATAGACACATTGACATTTGGGAGAGATCAGTAATATCTATTCTAAAGGTTTATTCTACCATGTCATAATAAGCTTGCACTAATTATAGCATACATAACTACTTTCATTAGTTAGAACATTCCAAGAGTCACTACCTAATTCCATTCAACAAATTAGCGAATCCGTGAATGCGAATTTCTCGTTCTGCTAGGATTGCAATCTCTGCTAGGGTTGCACAATTGTGAAGGAGTTTCTCATTCCTAAATGAGTTTGTGCAATTCTTTAGACGATCAAGTGCCTCGACTTTAAATTTAGTAAATATTGTATTATTTTCCCTTCACTGGTCTATACAATACCACTTGAACTTATGGAAACATCGGCAATTACCTTCTAACTAACAGGAGAGTCTACCCCCCAAAACAAACAAACAAACAAACAAACAAAAAGAGAGAGAGAGAGCTGAAACTGTGTTATGAAAATTTAGAGCAAGTATGGTTTTCGGAATTCGACTACAGATTTAAGGGGGATGAACATAACATACAAATGTGTGTAACACCTTTTGTTTTGTGATTAAGCCACTAGAAATCCAAGACATTCGTCATGAAGTTCCAATATTTTGTGGAGTTTGTGGTCCACATATTAATATTTGTATTCAATTTTCACGAAAGTTCCTAATTTTTTATCCTCAAAGGGAAAGTTTATTCCTCATTTTTTCTTCTGACGATGTGAAACAAATTCAAACAATATGGCAATATGGGCAGTACTTTTCAAGTAAACCACGGATAACATTTGTGGAATTTTGTTTGTTTGTTTGTACCGGAAAAACAAGTGCTAGAATATGACAGTTAATTTAGAATTATCAGTGGATAATTTTGTAACTTTCTTCAATTCTAGTTACTTTCAACCATTGTCAGTTGGCACCGCTTTTTTTTTGTTCCCGCACAACGAAGTTGTTGCTGTCTTGCGTAATTTTCCGAGTTCTTGAAATGTATAACTTCGAAGCTTATGATCTAGACCATGGGTGCGCTTCTGTGGCACATCGTGTCACTGTGCGGTAGGGGAATTTCTCCCACTACAGCCGCCCTTGACGTCAGCATAAAGCAGTTTCGATGTGACACTGAACATGAAGAACAGGTTTCTTACGTCACAGCAAGGGATGGGGACTAAAACGTTTCCCCTCAGTTGCTCACCTATGATCTAGACGTTAACAACTATCACTGCATCAATACAAATGTTGAATGCATATATTGCTTTTAAACTTTTATTTTTTCTGGTTTTATTTTTGAGCCGTTTTAAAAACGTTCAACCAACTGTGATTCCAGTGGTTAGCGTTGGTCACTATGAATCCGTAGGCCCACGTTTCATCTCCTGTACCTCCCTGGATTTGTATGAGGTAGGGAAGTTTGGATCGAGGTGCTCTCAGCCACTTGAGGACAATTGAGCAACTACTTAGGCAAAGAAATAGTGGCTCTACTCACGAAGACCAATTACTGCTGTGGTTATCGGCCTGCTGACGACATGTCCTCAGTCCCGCCATTTTGCCATTGTCGAAGGACGGGAGATAAGTGACGAAGTGGTTGGGTGGTAGTCCTACTCCTGAGATGAGATGTGGCGTACGAAATTAGCTAGTTAGTAAAGAAGTTTTGTTCCTATTTTCATATTTGATTTGCTTTGATTTCTAAAAGGCATTCTGGTGACTATGATGTGATAGCATAATTGTCATCAGCATTACACCACACAGCAAAATACGTCCAATTTACCTTCTTCGAAATAGTTATAACTATTTCAAGTAATTAAACGAGTAAACTAGTGATTGTTATATATTTTATTTGTTTGTAAAGTTCTTTTTTATTGAGCAATTTAAAAAAAAACATAAGATAATTTTCCATAATACTATACTGCCTAAATAAATGTTATTATTTAATTGTCAAAGGCGTTATTACTACTACGATTGTACGCCTATATATCTGTGTAGAAAAAAGTAGTTACGTTATTAAAAGAAATTATTGTTTTCAGCCAAAGATAAGTACCTCCCCATTGTCTATCCATATTATAACATAGGGACTCTAGCATGAATGCGAGAGTAGCGCTATGCGGTGTCTGTTATACATAATACGCTTCTGCATTCACGGCCCACTAGATCCACGTCTCATAATTCTTTTACCGGCACTACTCACGGAAAGATTAGTATGCCTGTAAGATCAAACCGAGCTGTATGCGGTCCGGTGAAGTTTTCGTTTTATAATATTATCCTTGCTAATGGTAATCTGTATTAATGTTTAATCATTCATAAACAACAAATACGTGTGTAAAGTGTTTTTCAAGTGTGGATGTTCGAAAATACTTTTTTTGTGTTGTGATAAACAAAAAGACTAAAGACATTGCCAACGTATCAAGTGACTACCACTGCAGAAGTAAACATTTGACGAGGATGGGTGCTCACCCGTAGTTATTATTGAAACAGGGCTTTCTAGAATCTAAAGGTGAGCTTGTGAAATTCTGGTGGATTAATACTATAATAGTAAATTAATGGAAGGAGCCATAGCACATGATAGCATTGCAGATGTAGGCACACGATACGAAAGTGATTGAAATAATTGTAAATAATTATATTAGGTTTTATTGAGCTCGAAACAGTTCAAGATATTCGGCAAACTGCATCTCCTGCGTGTTCCTTTACGAACAGAATCAATCCGTGTTCAAATTTTCTGCTGCATGTACGATTAGTGACCTAAAATGTTATAGAATTTTATGCTGTGTTCCAAAGCTGAGGTCATTAAATACATACTGGTGAGTAGTAACTATGCACTATTATTACATACTTCACACTAAACACTCAATAAATAAGTCTGTTAATCCTTTCTGCTCCGAAAGTCTGAGAATTCGCTCGCCCTTGCTTTTAACTACGCAACGGGTTTTTAACATTGAATGAGAAACAAGATTTTTATCTTAAAAATAGATCAAACAAGCATATACCTTTACCCAAGCTTATAAAACTTGGGTAAACGTATGTTTTTCTGCTACATCCCAATTTTGGGACATTGGCATATTGTCATTGCAACTAGATTGTTTGCTTTATTTCATAACATGGATGCATATTATAAGTTCTCTGCAATTTGTCATAACTTTCATTTTCTAGGACTATTTATAGAGAATAAGAGGGCATAATCCCAATTACGGGGACCAATTCACGCGATATTCACATTTTCACGGACTGTGTGATGTTTTTTTTTTATGAGCGATACACAATTACCAACTGTTAGGTTAGGAACGTTTATGTTAGTTAAGGAGCAATGTACTGAATACCTCCGATGTTTTGTTAGGTTAGGAACGTTTATGTTAGTTAAGGAGCAATATACTGAATAGCACAACCACCATTTCTTACGAGCAGCAAGTGGCTTGTACCTTTGTAGGTTTGTCACACTGTTCATCCACAATCATATCTTGTTTAGCGATATGAGTCACACCTCCAACGTCCAATCAGGAGGACGAGGACAGAAAAATGGTGCAGAAGAAGGGAGTTTTCGCTAGATCGTGATATAAAAGAAATTGTATCAATTAGGGTGGGTGGGTTGGACCAAATCATTCGGCAAGACAACATCTCCTCTCCACACATCTATCTTTTCCAAAATTCGTGTGATATAAGTGTTTTATGAAGAGAATCTCGGTTCTAAAAAATGGTCCCCGTAGATGGGATTTTACCAATAAGAGTATGATTTCGTTTTTATATTGCACATCTACAACCAGTAATTAGTATTATTCATATTTCAACAAGTGTCCAGTAATGTGCACTAAAGGCATGGAAAAAAACAGAGGTTTTTTTTGTGACTTCATATTCGACAAAACAAATGAGATACTGATTCTGAAATGGTTGTTACTGTAGAGGTACTAACTTCAGTATAGTAGAACCTCTCTCCAATATTCGTAGATATTCTCAGAAGGAAAAGAATCAGATAAAGATACAAATAACGAAACCTGTTCAAGAATGTAATGCCCATATGGGTGGAGTGGATTTGCTGGATAAACAAATTTCATTGTACCGTATTCGGATTCACTAAAAAAAATGGTGATGGCCTCTCTTCACACAAATTATTGACATGATAGTCTGTATAAAATATCTCTCAAGGAATTTTTAATAACTCACACCTTCTACAATATGAATCAATATTTCCAGCTTGCATAAGTTTTTAATCTTACAGTTTTTGATATTGTTGTTATAACATGCATGTTTATTCTGATCTGACGTGTTCTATATCCTTGAGCCTCGCTCAACATAGGATCTACAGAACGAGATATCTACTTCTACATCTACAAATGCCTGGCAAACGTATCAGACTGAAAATAAAGAAAATAATATTTCTCCGTTGGATGTTCAAAGAAAGATTGTCATAGCATATCTCAATAAATGTAAAGAGTCCATACCAAAACGTAGAGCTCCTCGAGGGGTCAGGGTTCGTGCTGAATTTAGATTTGGTCAAGGAAATCATTATATTCAGACAATACCTACTGAAAGGCAATGTACTTTACATGACAATGCTTCACTTCAATAAAATCTAAATTATTGTTGTGTTCAGATTCTGTTGTTCAGTTGAATATTCATTAAAATTCAGGAAAAGTTATACAGCTAACAAACTTACATCATTACAGTTGTATGTATAGGCTATCGTATATAGCGTAAATTTTGCAAAGCCGCTTAGTGTAATGTAGTGTGCAGTATTGATATCCCACAAAACAGTTGAAAATACAGTTAAATTCAGGAAACGACATAATAAAATATATTAAAGTGTTGTAAAATCACATCATAGTTGTATGCATAAATTGTAAATTTTGCTAACACGAAGTGCCCAAGTCCCAAAAAATGGAACGGCCCTCTGTATGGAACATAAGCTCTCAAATAAAATAAAATCCGCTTTTTCAGTGTAGTATCATCCCACACATCGACAATAAATCAATTATTAACCAAAAACTATTAAGAATCATTTTGGCAGGTAACGGGTTAAGAATAAGAAGTACATCTGGGCCCTGGTACCACTTTTTCATGGGGAATATAAATAGATCTGAATAGACAATCTTTAAGATATTTCCCCCATAACTTGATAATTAAGATACAGATTTTATGAATAGACTAGGATTTAATAGAGGAACCGTAGACAATCAACAAAAACAACAGTCCAAACCCAGAGGGAAGGGAAATCTTATTTATTACTTAATGGTCAACACAATTTTGTAGAATTTAGTTGTATGCTTTCAAAACATTAAATTTTTGGAAAGATTTTCCTTGTGCGATTTTGATGCCAACCCGTATAGTTTTAAGATACACTAGTAAAACAAATACAAGAATTCGTTAAGTTAGAAGTGATTGCGTTATATTTACACTAAATAATAGCGCAGGGAATCCTGATGAGAAGGTTGGGCCATCCCATGATCTGACATTGTGATAAACTGTCGGAATGTCAACTAGAGCAGTATGAAGTTAGAACCCACGCAGAACCGTGACTTGTATCAAGGCAACAGGAATGATCATTGTTCTGCTATTCCATTTGCCAGGGCGTTGCCATCCCATGGGTAAATTAGCGTCTCTCTTAAGCGGAAAGATATATAGACAACACGGTAATGGGGCCTTTGCTCCACGTAAAGGTATGAAAAAAAGCAGACCGACTAAAATATCTAAGTTGCCGATATGAGCCACTGCGCATACCTAGCGGCATTCACAGGATAGCAGGGAATGTATTGAAATTTGTTCTACAGCCGATAAATTGCTTGAACTGAGAAATAATTTCTCATAATCTGCATTTCTTGTGAAAACAAACGTTTCAGTTATATCTCTTACATTTATTTACGTATCACAAGGCTCTGAAATCAGCAACAAGAGTAGGTCCGCTTTTTTTTCCCCTACCTGTACATTTCAACCAAAATATTAAATACCTATCGTATAATCGACATAAAATATTTGTCCTTAAGTTTTGACAATGTTGCCTTCGCTATCATCCGAATAACGTATAATTCATTATTGTTATTAAATTTAAATTGTATGTATTACTGCAAATATTTTTTTAAATTCTATTTTGTTTACTCCGTGTACCGCTGTGGCGCAGGGGATGCGTTCGCTCCTGTCACGCAGCGGGCTCGGGTTCACGGGTTCGAACCCTAGTCGGGACAAGTCACCTATGTGGGGTTCTTTCGCGCTTTTTCTTCACCTGTAAGACGAATGTCGGTTAACTTTAAGCTCTTGAGGTTCCCGGATATAAACTTGCCGTCATTATTATCTTCATCTCATCCGAGGCTTGTTCAGAGTGAGTTTGTGAGCAACTTGTGTGTCTCTTCCTATGTGTTCGTGTTGTTTCGGAGGTGACCAGGCATTTTGCTGATCACCAATCCGGTGAGGCCCTCCATGTCTTTGTCTGGTCAAAAATGATGTCTATGATCCAAAGACAAACCCTCTCCAGACAGATCGCGGTCCTGTAATGCCTGGGCAACAATGGACCGCATAAACATCCCTACAACGGTTGACGTAAAATTAAGAGAAAGAAAGAAGGAAAGAAATATTTTACTTAGGCCTACTCCAAACGGATGTTGCCCTAAGAAGACTATCATTGTAACAAAATTCAGCATGAAACAAACGTATAACAGAAATTAAAAATGATAAATGAGCAAATTCTGAGAAGATTACAAGGAACTGGCTCCTGAACAACTGCCTAGTTTGCGTTATCGAAGAGAAGCCTAAAGGGCGAAGCATTTGCTGATAAAAAACGGGTTTAGTTCTATCTATGTGACTTTTGATTGACACCAAATTTTAAACATAAGCACATGACAATAAAAGGCAGGCCATGACAAGCCTACTTTTTTATTTTCGAAAAGGGTGCCAGAAATCAAGGTCAAATTTCATCCCAAGTTAAGTCTGAGGGGAATTTAAAGATTTAGTACATTGTGAAAACAACAATGTGAAGACAAAAAAAAACTAGCATTTTGGAGATATTTCGTTCCATAAATCCAACTTAAAAAAGAGCAGAAACATATTAAAAAAAGTAATATTAATTGGCTAGTGGTTATAGTTGCTATTTTCTTCAAAACTGTTATGGGCAATGACAATCCTTCCAAAACTATTTCAGGTATAGTGTATTTCCAAGCGAAACGAGATTTACCAAATAATTAGCATTTACATGTATATCTGAAAGTGGTTTGAAATTTACATTTTGTTGCATGGCGACTTAAAAAAATCTTCTGCAAAAGATTAGTACACTTTTACAAACAATTGATTTTAATTGAGATCAGAAAAACTAGTGACGTATTATTTAGTACTTGAATACTTGGTTATCGTCCCCGGCTGCGGATCTCCTCAGGTTCGGGTTCGAACCCCGGTACTTCCTTGGATTTTTTAAGGTGGGGGGGGGGACTGGATTGGGTGCACTCAGCCTCGCGATTCAAACTGAGAAGCCAGTCGATAAAGAATTAGTGGCTTCTGTCATGGAAAATAACATTAACGGCCGTGGGCATCGGCTTGCTGACCATATGCCACAATCCTTCCTTTTGCAAGGAGTTAATTTTAGTTAGTTTTTTTAGAAGTTTGCTGGCACTGTTTTATGTTTTTAGGAAGCTCTATTCTGGGAAAATGTGAAATTTCAAGGTATTTGCCGCAGCACACACTTCACAGTAAACGCTCTCGTCTACTCTCTCTGCATAGTTCTGTTAATTGTGTCAATTTAGCTACGCCGACATGAGATGTTAGTTAGTACAAATCAGTGGCATCTCCAGGAATGTTGGTTTTAAATTGCGGCTAGAGAGGAATGTTGTACGAGTTTGCATTTATAAGGTCTATTACGGTGCCTGATGGAGTTAATAACTTTTAGCTGTATTTCATAAAGTTATGATGCCAATAAAATGAACTAAATGAAGATTCTTTATATGAAAATATGTGTTTTCTATAACACTATCTCCTGTTTTCATTAACCTCCAAGCTGATCGCCCGGTTAAGTGAGAGCATTGTTGGGTGAACGCTGGCTTCAGGTCTCACATTTTTTTTATTAAGGAATATTCCATAATACAATGGTTTTCCTTCATCCCACAACAATCTTCTGCCTCCATAAGTCCCTGTCCGTAGCATCGTCTTCACTTAACCCTCTTCTCTCCGTACTTTTCATCCCATCTATCCAGCACTCTTTGGGCTTTCCTCTTCTTCTTTTTCCTTCTACTTTCCAATCCAAAATTTTCTTGGGTATTCTATCCTCTGTCTTTCTGAGTACATGTCCAAACCATCTCAAGCATCTTTCTTCTACAATTTCCAAGATATTCTTTTCAACTTGCATTAATTCCCTTATTCTATTATTCCGAATTTTTTATTTCCTGGATTTTCTTGCTGAACGTTTCCAAAAATCCATTTCTAATACCATTAATTTGTTTGCTTGTTGTCTACTTACGGTCCAAGTTTCAGTGCCATATAATGTTGCGCTTTGGAATAATGCTTGATATATAATTATTTAGTTCAGTGTAAAATATTTTTACTCCATAAGATTGAATTTAGCATTCCTATAATTCTCTTCCCATCCGTTATTCTTCTTTGAATCCCTAAATTTGTTGTTGCATCCTTTTGTATAATAGACCCTAGATATTAAAAAAATTCAACATATGCAATTTCTTCTGTATTACATATTAAAATTTCCTCCAAACCCATCGACAAATATTCAGTTTTATTAAAATTTATTTCTAATCCCCATATCCTGTACTTTTCTACCAACTTCCTGAGCATAAATGACGCATCATCTGTTTCCTCAGTAATTATTACTTGATCATCTGCGAAAAGTAGATTATGCAGGTACAATTTATAAATGAATCATTTGGGAGGACCACCGTGGTTAGAAGTATACGTTAGCCTGTAGGTCTTGGATACCGAAATAACAGATTTAGTAGTCAATCCACAATGGCGGGATCTTTTCCATGTCCTCTAGGAGTCCAACTAAGTACCAGTTCACGATAATTCGTGAAGTGGCTCGTATAATTATTTGCGATATATAAGTTAGGTTCGACGGTCTAAAAAAAAGAGGATGATCTATGAAATATATTTTCATATTAATATATTTCGGACAATATTTTGTACAAGGGAGCAGCATGAACGAAGCCTCTTAAGAGACAGGGTAGACGCCATCTAAGAAATAAGTTAAAGGATTGACAAAAATAACAAGAAGTCTCCATGCCATTACTTATAAGCCTCTAGTTTTCATTGTGGTTCCTTAATGAAAAACTGCCAATTTCACCCGCTATTTTTTTCACATTCACGAATACGCTGTTCACAAAATGTTCTGCAAGTCAAGGGGTCTCTTTTTATTCTCCGGTAAACAGGCTAGAATACCTCCTCGGATTTTTCTGAGGTAGGGAGGTCTGGTAGGGGTGCATTCAGCCTCCTGATTCAAATTCAGGAGCTACTTGATGGAGAAGTAGCGGCTCCGGTCACGGAAACCTCCATTAACGGCCGTGGTTGTCGGCATGCTGACCACATGTCCCCCAATCCTGCCGTCTGCCTATTGTAGAAGACGCAGCGGTAGGGTGGTAGGCCTTGTCCCTTCAGGGATGTAGCGCCACGGATTTTAGTTTAAACAGGCTAGAAATTGTCTTGTTTATTCTGAATGGCTGTATTTATTCAACTACGCCACTTGACCCCATCCTAGAAATACTTTAAGTCCTGTAAATTTAATTAACCGTTTCAGTTTTCTGATCACTATAATTTATAAAGGATGTAAGTTAAGAGTATGGTTTTGTGTCACTATTTGATGCTAACAGCGCGTTAAATATTTAAAATAAAATGTCGCACGTGAAAATGACAATTCCAATGTGAAATATTTACTTACTCACGATCCCGAAGAACTTTTACGAATTGATGTTAATTCGTACGAATTGTGGTACAGATGAAGATAAACCAAATAGTTGTGTTGCTGTTATTACTTAATGGATCTGTATAATTAGGAAGATTAATGAGCAGTAAGAGATACATGTGATAATGGAAATCATTATTACTGTGTGTTGTGTAAGTTTGTTACCAGTATGTAACATTTTACAGATTCAAAACCCTTACGGTACTCTTGCCTTGAGATGACATTTTAGTTACTATGATCACAACGACGATGAGGGCGATTATGATCATTATCATGGCAGAGATGATACCTAACATATTAGTAGTTCTGTGAACAGTAGATCTCGCAACCATGAAAATTGAAGATCTGCTCTTGAACAGTTAAAACGACCATCTTCTTCAAATGGAATCAGAATAGTACATTATGAAATTTAATAAGATACGAGTATGTTTATGAAACGAGCAAAGCTAGTTTCTTGACTTTCATACGAGTATCTTAATTACTATTATATGAGGGGTCTATTAGCAAACCCGGCAATCTCCATTTTGAAGAAAAGATACAGATGCTGACTTCTAATGAAAGTTTATTGCATTCCTAGTACACATTTATTATGTGTGTTGTAAATCTGAGTTCTTCTCTTATATGGGAAGTCGGATTTGCAACATATACACTAAATACGTAGCAGGAAATTCGTTAAACTTTCATTAGAAGTTGGCATCTCTATCTTTCTTCAAAATGGAGATTGCTAGGTTTGCTAATAGACCCCTCACATGCAAGTTGCATACGACTGTTTTTGTTCGTTTTGAGATTCATAAAATAACTAGAAAAAATAATTTGGCCGCTTCAATCTGCAGTTAACAAGTCCACGTAGTTGTTTTCTGCGAGAGATGACCGTTGATGGCATACGGACAAGTCTAAGTTTTCTTGAAAAGAACGAAATTTTTTACTAGACGAAATGAACTCAGTTTAGTATAATATTTAAAATGAACACGAACAGGGTTTATTTTATTTTAAATGCAGGCTGTTTATTACACAGTTTGATTTGCTGCTCTCAAAGTTTCAAGATCATTGCCACTCCTGAGTTATAATAAAAATATGTTTCGAAATGGATATCATTATGATACCGTTACATCACCTGTAATAAGCGTATTATAGTATGGCAGAACAAAAATAATAATCCTTACGCAAACGTTCTGATCGTCGGCCGCGGTAGTCTAGAGGTAGTGTGCCCACCCTCGATCTGAAGGTCGCGGGATTAAATCCGGCTGCGGTCGATGGATTTTTCAGGAGGTAAAAATCCTGGGCACGGAGTCCTCCGGGAGGGACATTAAGCTGGGATTTACGGCACGTAAAGGAACTCCAAGCCTAAATTAGAGCTTCTGGGCAAAATTTCTCGGCCCTTTCACGTCCAAGTAATACCTTACTTTCTCGGAAAATAAGCGTAACAAAATTTACATAGGTAACAGAAACCTCCACTTGGACGCCCCTCGCCCCAAGAAGATACAGATACGTTCTGATCAGTGACTTTAAGGTACATTTATGCCAAACAGGAAGAAAATCTGAAAACGCGTTTGATCGTGATTGCATAACAAACAATTTCCAAACAGACTTAAAATGGGACTTCGCTTCGCTTGGTCAATTAATCAGGTCACGTTTCGCCACTGAAAGAGAGATTACCTCTGGTACGTGCATTATAGAAAAATCTGATAAATTTCCCTGATACTATGCGCTTTCCCTGATACTATGCGTTTTCAGAATTCCCTTTGAAAGAGAGAATTAAACTGTAATTGGTAGAGGTAATGCAAATATGTAATCTCAGCTTAAAAAGCATGAATATATTTACATAAAATACGTTGTGGAGTTCTTTCCTCCTCTTCATGGAAGTTTCTAGTTGTAAGAAGAAGCGAATAAATGACAATGATTTACGATTTAGATTATTATGATTAGGGCCCGGATTTGAAGATTTTAACCAATTTTTTCCCCAGCTTCCTAATTAGAACATAATAACGTATTTTACCGTTTCATACCCATTACTTCCGAATATATGAATATTATAAATCATAAAAAAGGCTAATTCGGATTGAAGGGCCTAAAAGGGGCTAAAGAGGACTTTCACTAAAAATAATAGGGGCTAAAGAGGACTTCTGCTGAAAAAATAGGGGCTAAAGAGGACTTTTGCAGGAAAACACGATTTTTAAATAATTTTCCATATTAATGCAAAAGAGAATAAATATGTGAATTTGTGAATATTAGGAAAATATACAATAAAAATTAATTTATACAGTGCACTGAAATTATACAATGTATATGTCACTTTGTCGCTTGTCTTTTTAACTCGAGAACGTGCCGCCTCGCCGTCGCAGCAAATGAAAATTGAGCCGTCTGCAATACTTCGAAATCTCCAAGTAATCCATTGTCGTTTCAAGTTTCAAATAACAAGTTGCCCACTCGACGACAGAGAAATGTAGGAGGGTCTGTGTCAAAATTATAATACAATTTTCGCTGTTAATATTAATCTTTCATTAAGACTGCTAAAATCGTTTGTTTAAAACCTAAAAAGGGCTATTCCACCGAAAATAAAAGGCTAAAATACCTTTTATAAAAGCCTAAAAATCCGGGCCCTAATTATATCACTTAATGGTTTTGTCTACGCGTTTTTGCCCATTTCGTTCACGCATCGTAGTCCACAAGTCATTAGTAAATGTGTACATTTCGGTCCAATAATCTAAAATAATGACGTACATTTCTAACGTTCCAAATACTCAGGATATTTTCCTCCAATTCTCTTATCTCGGTTCCTGAAGAAGCGATGGTTAAAAATAATTTTTTGTTTCCTTTTATTGCATAAAATTATTCCGTGTATGCACTCTAACCTGTCACTGATCTATGAGCTAAATAGACATAACAATGGTGTCGAGAGTGATCATTTTGTAACACAGCTTCAAATTGTGTTAACAATAAAATTATAGGCAATTTAAAAAAAAAATCGTTTTACAATGGAATATTTGAGAGTCTGAGGAATAAAAATACGGCCTCTACCTTTTATTGTGGTCAACGATACCGGTTTTGTTGTATTGAGTTCTCATTTACACATAAGAAGTTGGCATACACATAACTAGGGTCCGGATTTTTAGGCTTTTATAAAAAGGTATTTTAGCCTTTTATTTTCGTTGAATAGCCCTTTTCAAATTTTAAGCAAACTTTTTAGCAGTCTTAATGAAACATTAACATTAACAGCGAAAATTGTATTATAATTTTGACACAGACCCTCCTACACTTCTCTGTCGTCGTTCGACTACTTGTTATTTGAAAGTTGAAACGACAATGGATTACTTGCAGATTTCAAAGTATTGAAGACAGCTCAAGTTTCATTTCTTGCGACGGCGAGTTAAAAAGACAAGTGACAAAGGGACATATACATTGTATAATTTTAGTGCGTAGTATAAATTTATTTTTACTGTGTCCTTTCTTAATATGCACAAATTCAAATATTTATTTTTCTTTGCATTAATATGGAAAATCTATTTAAAAATCGTGTTTTTCTGCAAAAGTCCTCTTTAGCCCCTATTTTTTCAGCGAAAGTCCTCTTTAGCCCCTTTTAGTCCCTTCAGTCCGATTTAGCCCTTTTAAGGTCGTGTAAGATTTATATAAGTTATTCGGAAGCTATGGATATGAAACGGAAAAATACGTTAAACTGTTCTAATTAGGAAGCTGGGGAAAAATAGGTTAAAACCTTCAAATCCGGGCCCTACACACAACCATTACAGAGTCATCATTTTGGAATGTTGTAGAGTGGTTTACAATGTTCGCGATTCTTTCGCATGTTATTTACGGTTATTTTCTACCCATGATTTCCGTTGTAAACTTTTCATAATAATTTCTGTGTGGTTAGGCACTCTTAAGGGATGACAGAAGTGTTGATTTAGCCATTTTGGTAGAAATATGTTATTTTTATCTAATATAAAAAATCAAGCATAGGCCTAGCCTAAAGCAGGATCTATACCCATGCAAAATTGTATGCAATTTGGACGCATGGTATTGTTGCTGCTGCCAACAATTTCAAACCTCAGTGCGCTTCCAACTGCAAACGTAATTGTCATTTTCTCAGCTTCAATTTGCATGTCATTTTGCCAGTTTAAAATCCAATAAAGTTAGAGATACAGCTGTGATTTTTTCACAGTATACACAATAATGTGTGCAGTAAAATGTCTAATCAGAATTTCTGTATTGGCTTAAGTATTTAAAAAATATTTAGTACATACCCACGAGGTTTTTTTTATTTTTCTGGGTAAAATATTCTTTAAAAGTTAGAACTGTATACAAAAATACATAAGTAAATTTGTGAAGCAATCATTACAGAATCTCACATAAAAACTTCAAGTATATAGCCTATTTTAATATCTGTCGCAGGAGATAAATTTAAATTTTTATTTAAAAAATCAATCAAATTAATGTCTCGAAAAAAAAGAGATATTAGAATGAAAATTAAGCTTTAGTTTACGTTTACTTTTTAATTAACTGCCCAAAATTTTAAGTTTCTAGGAGAAGTTGTTTAGAAAACCACTCTCAACACTTCGGTAACCACTTAATAAATTTATAACAGAATATTCTCTTTAAAACTAACTTTCAAAGTCCTCTTTTCATACAGAAAATAACTCTGCCTCTTTTTACATAACAATATGCTAGCGATGCAGACAATAGCAGCGTATTAAATTACGAACCGTGAAATTAAATTCAATCAACGGGAAAATAAAGCGCAGTCCTCTGTGCGATCAGGGTTTATACTCGGTTGCTATGATTAGTGGAAGTCATTAAGATAAGATTACTTGAATCTTAGGACGTGGAAGTAGTTTCGGTATCACCCAATAAGATTCATTGCTTCTCAGAAATAATGACCGGGGCTACAATTTTATATAAACGGCACCCTAGCGATGCGGAATTTTCTCACGAAGAAATCACATAAATTGAACCAAGATCCTTACGTACATCAACATTCTCTAATTTTTAAGATCAAAGCGTAGGAAGAAATTCTAAGGAAAACGGGTCACTGGATCCAGAGGCGCTATTCGCTTTGTTCATGTAATACTCGTTCAATCTGTTAAGTACCAGTAGAAGTCAGTAGCTAACACTGTCGGTGGATATTCTTGTGTTAATCAATTTTTAATTGCTGTTACTACTATATGCCGTCCATTCACAGTTTCGTCTCATCTGACTGATAATGTTTACAGCTAATAGTGAGACTGACATATCGTCATGATAAATTGATGTATTTGGCGTGAAAGGGATTTTTAACTTTATCTTTCAATTATTTTTATTTTGGGGTGGTTAAAGGTTTTATTTTGTTTTGTTTAGTGAATTATAATGAGTATAAGTTAATAGGAGAATTTAACTCATTGGTTTATATTTTCAAAACACAAAACTTTCAATAAAGTGTTTAACTATTTAATTAAATTATCTCATAATTTTGTAATAATGGGTTTTATAATATAATATATGACCGTCTCTCGTGAAGGCAAAACCGATAGACGTAGGTATAAGTATATACGAAACAGGCGCATATAAAACAAATATATAGGAGCAAACTCATTTCATCCACTGGCTACTTTCCTCTCTGAAAAACGTGTGGGACGGTGTTCAGCCGCATTCCCTTTAAACTAAGGCTCTGGGTCTTGTCATATGTCCGGAAACGAAAAAGATTAAAAGAATGTACGTTTCAGTGGTTTACAACGCGCAACGGGTGCTAATACTTAAGGTCCATTCATATAGAAAATATAAAAAAAATTAATGGAAGGACAGGAACGATACAGTAAGCAGTGGAATCACCATTTGTAATCCCCGCTCTCTTATCGGATTAATGAGTTAGGTTAGTAGTAGTTAGAAGTGGTGCCCCCGAACAAGAAAAGCAACAATAATATCCGTTGGAGTCGACATGGTGACCGCACGTCCTAAGCCTGCCATCTGCCATATTATTTTAACGATGGAGGTAGATGAAAAACCGCGATGTTGAAAACAAAATTTGCATGGATACACCTGATATGTTGAGCTGTAAATAAAAATATAATACGTATTCTCCAAGAGACACGGATGGAGGCATGTAAGAGCACAGTTATTCACGTTGTTTCTAGGCTTTATATTGCGCCAACCATTTCTCTTTTATTTTTACGAGCCTTTTAAAGCTGGCCCTTATTAATAGCGTTAAAACTGAAAGGAGGTATGAGGGAGGTATTATTATGAGTGCTTTTTCATTTACACGACTTCATAACTTTGTTAGTTGCTGGCACTTCCCGTGACAAATTGTTGCTGGTGGGAAGAAGAAAATGGGTGGGACGGCCAACATTTTCCTCAACTCTCAGATTCCTTTTCTCCTCGCATAAGGGATGAACAAAATTCCTTGAAATTTTATATTGTGTAATTTGCTCTAACTGAGTTTAAATAAGGGGAAAAAAAAAACATATTACTGAAATGTCTGTTGTTCTTCCTCAACATGTTATATAAGTACTAAAGATATTTTGATTTCACTGAAGAGTAGGGCTCAAAAGTTCGTGAAATGCCATCTTTATTCTGATACATCTTAGACAATGCAGGATGTAGTGTACATTCGTCTAGCCTCAACACGAATAAATGCAGCCAACTACATTCCGGATCAGGGACGCATAATTGAAAACGCCCGTTAAACAGACTTTTTTTTAACAATAAGCGAATCTAACTGTTCTAAATTCATTCATGTAATATAAAAGTATTCTTTGTTTTGAATAATGTACTTTTTCGAAGTAAATTATCTGTAGAAGCAAATAAGAGTGACTATTACTTTAAATTTAATCCAAATAGGACACGTTATCAATAATTAAGCAACTTTAAGATAGTTTTGTGTTTCTATTACTTCCGATTTTAAGGCGATTTCAAGCAATTTTGTTTATATTTTCTTTTTTTCCTTTAATCTTTTTCTAAAAAAATATTGATAATATGAACATGAGAGAACTAAGAATAATTAAAATAAATGAAATCAGATAGACTTAGTGTAATTAATGATGAAAATAATCATAAAATCAGCTTATATAAATATCCGTAAAGAGAAAATAATCCATTATTAACTTCTCTAACGATAGGTATAAAAATTCCGAGAACCTGTTCTTTCTGGGAAATACTATATAATTTCCGAGGTTATTTTGTTATACGTTTCTGTTATAAGCAATATGAACACAGTACCCACAAATCCTGATGTAATTTCACTTCCCTGTGTATCAATTATATCACGTGTAATATTACATTATTGGCATTAAAATGAGTTAACATCGAGTATTGCGGTTGGATAACCGCACAGAATGCATTATATTCACATAGTAAACAGGTCACTGGACTGATCAGAGGTATTCTAAAGGAATAAAATTGAGCTATTCAATTACCATACTTTCTCTTGTTCCGCGTGGAATATTTGCTTTGATGTGAACAGTCCCTGTGGTATGCTCTTTCCAGTACACTAGAACACACCGCCGTAAAGCGATGGAATACTGTCCCAATCGACATTAGACGTACTGTAAACAACTACTAGGAAACAGTGCCCTTCGAACTGGTCACAACCAACCATTCTGTATAGATAAGATTCGTTAACATACATATTATGATTCATTATCTGTGTAAACTATGAATCGAATAAATACGAGGAAGAATCAAATGAAAACAGCAATTATTTTTTTCCCTCTATTTTCCTGCAGGAAGAATGTTTGCTTGTACATTATTTTTCTACATAGTCTCCTCCCAGTTCAATGCACTTATGCCATCAGATAGGAAGTGCTTCGATACCGCACGAGAAAATTATTCATGCACCGCCGATTGGATATTTTCATCAGATTTAACTTCCGCCCTCCAAGGAGCTAATTTAATGGACTAAAGATGCGGAAATCTGATGGTGCCAACCTGGCAAGTATGGCATATGTGGGAGGCACTTTAAGCATATGTTGTCGATGGTTTTCATGGTTGCACGAGCACCATGAGGACGGGCGTTATCATGTTGAAGCAAAACACCTGCTCTCAGCAACCCCCTTCCCTTTGTCACCATCAGTTGTCCAAATTTTTGGTCCGATAAAGGATCTCCTTGGAGGACAGAACTTCAAATCTGATGAAGACGTCCGATCGATGGTGAAGGAGTGGCTACAGCGTCCACCAAAATAATTTTTCTCATGTGGTATCGAAGCTTTTCCTATCCAATGGCATAAGTGCAATGAACCGGGAGGGGACTATGTAAAAAATAATGTACAAGCAAACATTCTTCCTGCAGTAAAATAGTGGAAAAAATTAATTGCGGTTTTCACTTAATTCTCCCTCGTATATTAGTTTGTTGATAGGCAAGATGTTAAAGGGGCTTATCTTATTAATATATTAATTTAGTCCCTTAAATAAGACGTAACAAGCTGAAGGTTAAAAAAGTCAACCTTATTTAACATCATTATTACACGATGACTCCTGAACGTTATACATTACAATAGGTACCCCCTGCAGGTTGGTGAACATTATGTAGATTCACTTAGATCAGCGTTTCTCAACCTTTTTGAACCCGAGGACCTCTAAAATGTCTAAAAAAATTTACGGATCCCTAATTTTACATCCCATTTTTAAAAGTAGGCTATATGTAGGCCTATATTCTTAATATTTGGGGTATTAATTATAGATCGTTACAACGAAATACATTTTTTTTAATTCGACGAAAACACAGTCATTGAATTGGAATTAAATTATTGACAGTAAAATTATATTTTGAACAGACTTTAATATGTATTACCAATTTGATAATATAATTAGGAATTATGTTATTGCTCACTTTGAATGAGACAGTTGAGCTTGTCGCCTCTTGCAGAGTTCCTGGATATTTGGCTCAATATTAGTCAAATTTAGTCGAAGATCAGCAGATACATTAATTCGGTTTCTGTATTTTGCTTTTAGTTAAACGAGCCTCGTAACCTTTTCACAGAAGATAGGTTGTTGAAAACTGCATGGCGCCTCTAATAACAAATTCTGACAAAGTCTTATTTTTTAGGGTTTTCAATGAAAGAGGGGACCATAGACGTCAGTGCATCAGGGGTTTGAAACTGTGGTTTGTAACTGCAAAAGTAAGGAAACTTTCAATATGACCTGTATTTTCTAAAATTTTAAAAACTTTGACATCTAGTGTCCATTTTATGTGACAAATTTTTACTTTTTTACTTCCCACTTGCTTTATGATACTTTTTAATTAATTATGTCCGCGGACCATCTGCACCATCGGTTGAGAAACGCTGACTTAGATAATTAACTGCTGTCACAAAGTCAGTGCAGGAACTTACTTACTTACTTACTTACTCACTCACTCAATGGCAATAGACAATCCTCAGCAAGCTAAAGGAATATTATTATTTTATGGAACCCGAAGGTTCATTGCCGCGCTTACCTGAGCCCGCCATTCAACTCTATTCTGCGCTAACTCCTTCCAACCATCCCTCGGAAATCTTACTTCCCTTAAATATATCCTAATATTGTCATCCCACCTACGTCTAGGTCTTCCAAGTGATCTTTTCCCTTCGGGTCTCCCAGTCAATACTTTTAATATATGTCTCTCCTCCCCCATGCGCGCAACATGTCCAGCCCATTTCATCCTCCGTGATTTAATTACCCTTACAATATCCGATGAAGAATACAGGTTATGAAGCTCGTCATTATGCAGTTTTCTACAGTCCCCTTTTAGGCCCAAATATTTTCCTGAGCACCCTGTTTCCGAACTCCGACAGATATCACACAGTAAGCATAAACAACATTCCTGCAATGAGCTACCGTAAGCACCATACAGCTAAAAAAGTTTATTTCTGACAATAGATACTTAATTTCTAGACATGCTGTACAATGATTATGGAGATGGATAGCTATTGACAAATATAAGAACAGAGTCATGAGATATCTCAGGTCAGGTGATTTTCACTTTGGGCCAGTGTTCATTAATGACAGTTTCGCTGATCCTATTAATGTCAATCGCACGAAACAACTAAATAAATAGCAATCAGTTTCCTGTTGCATGAAACAACTCAATAAATAGCAATCATTTTCCAGTTATACGAAGTAGCGCTTTTCCACATCAGCTCTGATATAATCAAAGTTCTATTATACTTTGAAAAGGGAAATTTAATATTTCGAATGCTGTACGGTGAACTGAATGTAATAAATTAAGCACTACCTACAGGTAATGTACACATCAGTGAAAATGATTAATTCATTCTAAGGGGTTTCATATGCCGAAAAACATATCCACGCTCACCCCTACACAATCACGTACCGATTTCCACTCAGTTCGCCTATAACCCAACATAAAAATAGGGAAAATTACTTTTTAAAACAAAGGTAGTGAGTAATAACTAAGGCATGGTATTTCGTGATTTTTCATTTTTTTATTTAAGAGAATTAAAGGATGCCCACATACAGTACAAAGCACTTAATTTGAAGGTATTTTGTTCGGCAATTGTTTATGCATTTCTTAGCAAGAGGCATTTTTTTTGTCATTTATAGCATTTTCATAGATTTCTAAAATTAGAACGCTTCTTTCTAAAAATACAAAGTTTCAGTGAATCTTCAAAAACTTTTCGTACATAAACTTTCGTACGGTTACAGAAATAATTTTGCATAAGCGTATAAACATTTCCTGGACATTTCTCCTGTTTAAGTTGAAACCAAATTTTCGGCCACCATGTGCGATTTAAAGCTCCTGTGAAATCTACGGAAATAAGAATCCCAACAACCTTCAAAATATATCTTCGATGATGAATACTCGGTCTTGAATACTTGATTAAACAGGCGGAGTAGATGAAAAACACTATCGTAGAAATGTGCATTCTTTATTATTAATTTTAAGTGTGATATTTTTTTTGTATACATTATTTGACAGTTTTAATTTTTTCTGAACAATTAGAACGAAAACTGAAGCTTGAAAGCTATTCCTTTGACAAAAAAAAAAAAATAAATAAAATTAAAAAAAAATATATATATATATATATATATATATATATATATATATATAAATTCTTCCTCTGAAGCTTTATTGGAAATAGTTTGTATTTGATACCTATACGGTGTTGGACAATTTTGTTATTCAAAAAAGAAGAACGCACTTTATAGTTCTATACAGCCAATTTACTTCCGTTTTGTATTGTACGGCCCTCTAGTATAGACTACAGCAGTTGATCTTCCTTTTTGTGCAACATCCTCCCGAAATCGTTAGGCATTGTACTTTCTTTACAACCGCATTACGGTCAAACTCTCCTTTATGATTTTGATTCTGTTGCAGTGTAGAGCGATTTTCGCCCTTAATGAAAACTGTTTTGCGGTTTAATATCGTCCCATAGTGTGTATGAAACTAACTGAAGCAGTCTCACATCCCCGCAATTTCTCGGAAGCCTCATAGTACAGAGTGGAGATTCCAAGAAAAGTTCTCTCTTCCTCACCCTCACTTATATTCTCTGTTATTCTGCCTTATTTCCCAGAAGGTTTTCAGTTATTCCGTCGTAACAATTACATATTTATGTGGAAATATTCGACACATTCCCTCGTATTTAAAATTTATTCAGTAAACTCCCCCAAAAATTGTACAGTTATTCCACTACTCTACAGAACGATTTGAGTTAGGGAACGTGCATTCTGCTAACTCAGATTAAGGAATAAGCTTAAACATGTTTATCGCAGTCACATAGTGTTTGCCATTTTGTGTACATTTAGGGCCTGTACGACGACCACCTGATATATTTATCTGCCAGATAGAAAATCTATCTGGAAGTTGGCAACGAATTGCGTACTATGATCTCCTGATAAAATCTGTCTGGGAAGTCAACTCCCAGCTAAGCTAGCAGGAGGATGGAGTGGCTGATAAACTACCAACTGCCAGTTAGGGAAGCTTGTTGGAAACAAGATGGCAGCACTCCGAAGCTTCATGGCCACCTGAAGTTCAGATTGATGTACACGAATGTTGAGAACTGTGAATTTTCTTGCTGTTAATTAAAATCATGTACTAAGTTTTGACTACTTTACATAACTTATATCTCCTACGAAACAACTTCTGACAATAAAATACTTCCTGTTTGGAATTTAAAGGGGGATGATTTGATAGAAAAAATTCAGCTAGTTACTGTAAGTTGTGAAAGTTTTATAGTTCTAAGAGCAAATATAGGACATCGTCTAAAAGTACCTAAATCATGACATTCTTTGGAAATTTTAATTTATGATAGCAAAGGATTTACATACTTCTTTCGAAGTAAACAAACAACAGTTGAAAATCGTTTTAATCGTAAACAATTTTAGCTAAAGTAATTCGGAAACAGAAAAAACGAGAAAATTTATACTAGAGTGCCAAATTCTTCATGTCGAAAACCATGAAACGGTATCTCGTAACTGGTGATCCTATTTTAAAGCTAGTAAGGATGTTAAATTTGATAAAAGAAATTTGGTTGATTTTGTGAAATTGTGTTGAAAAATGTGTAAAAATCTCGTATTTCATCGGTTCCTCACTTCAATGCAGTTAAGGAAGATACGAACGGCCTTGGAGGAAAAGTAAGGAATTTTTGGAAGAAGGCTTTGTGGAGTCGAGGAGAGAGCTTTGCAGAGATGGTGCTGGGGCTTTAGCTAGTTGCAGATACTAGTTTCTTGGAGGGGGTTCAGATGTGAGTAGGCGTTCCTGCGCGTGGGTGGGCCAGCCCGACCCATTGATTTGTTGGATCATTGATAATGATTGTGCAGGTCGGGGTGGCGGTAATGCGGGGCTTCTGACTATTACGTATGAAGTATCCACCACCACAGGTAAATACATTAACGATCGGTATGCTGCATAGAACATAATGTATACAATACTGGAATCCTCATTCTTATAATAACTGACCACGTCGTACAGCCACTTCCCACCCGTACATGTAAACTGGTGAACCCTATTAGCAGGAAGAAATGAGAGAGCTATTTACAATCCTTGTATCTGAAACTGTCGTAAAACACCCCCCGAAATTGGTGTAATTTCCAAAACTTTGGAAACATGTTTTAAAGAATTGTTATAGAGTTCATTTGTCACTGCAGTTCAAATAATAAAAATAAAATTAATTTAAATTTTACTATAAGAAATGAGAGAGCTGTTTACATCCCTTGTATTTGAAACTGTCGTAAAACACCCCCAGAACTTGATGTAATTCCAAAAACTTGGGAAACATGTTTTAAGGAATTGTTATTGAGTTCATTCATCACTGCAGTTCAACTAATAAAAATGAAATTAGTTTACATTTTATTTAATAATAATATTTATTGTCAAGCATAAATTTATGAGTATTGGTACTCACACCCCTCATGTAGCGTAGGCTATATACGTTTCAAACAACAACAAAAAAAAAACAATCATGAAACAAAGAAACGGTACTCACAATAATAACTAATAATAACTAAGCAAGTGACCATGTTTGGGCATTCTTTACGGATCCCTCCCATGTTGCTTTGACTCTACATTTCTCATATGTGTAATGAAAGACTGTATGACCATCAGACTGATAACTCTGATAGCTTTCAATTTACAGTATTTTACATTTTTGGGGGTTCGGAAAATAGACGTGTCATCATAACTAAATTTTATTTTTTGTTAATTCTTGCACTATAATGTAGGTGATATCTGCATCAACATTTAGTATTATCTTGCCTTAACCTTCAAGTTATATTTTTTTAATATTTACAATGGCAGGACAATGTTAGAATGGAGTTAAGGGACGTAGGATTTGCGAAGGACGGTTGGATGGAGTTAGAAAATAATAGAGTTGAATGGCGGTCTTTTGAAAGAGCGACAATGAAACTCCGGGTTTCATAAAATAGATAATATTCCTTTAATTTGCTTAGGAATTGTCTATTGCCATTGAGTGAGTAAGTATAGTTTTCCAGATACAGAATATCATTAAAAACGTGTCTGTCTGTCTGGAACCCTATAGCCTAATACTTTATTTTGTGGAACACATTTTATTTAGATTGATTTTTGTAGGATACGTTTTGTGAAAGATATGTACTTTAGTTAGAAAAGTGAATATGGAGAAACGGGTGATTGAAATTTTACGGAATCTCGTGCCTTTATTTTTCTATGTTTTGCAAGCATTTTATATGTTGGAGACATGCCGACTTCCTATTATACCATATACTATTTTAACACATAGGCTCTTACAGAAATATTCCAAAGTATATACGTTGCTGTTTCTACTGCAGATGCAAATAAACCCTAGGCCTTTCTAAAGGAATAATTAAATGCCTTTGTGCCTTTTTTTCTCAGCTTTCTCATTTTAGTAACAAAATGTAATTAACCTCCTAATCAAATAGTTGCGAAGGCTTAAATTCTCCCTTAAAAACTGTACAAATTTAAACGAAATCAATGTAAACGTAACAGTAAATATTTATTGCAAAATACATTGCATTTTTTACAATTTTCTTCATATGTAGAAACTGTTCTCGGGTTTCCAGTCGGTTAGTAAGAAAATTAAATTCTAAGCTTTCGGCGACTCTCTGCGTCGTCATCTTCGGAGAAGAGAATTTTCTTCATAGTTATACAAATTTTAATTGATGGATTCGGAAATCCGGGTAGTGTAGATAAATCAGTCAGGGCATTAAATAATTCTTAATAAAGGGTGATTTGCTCGTAACGATTTATACATTTTCCATAAAGTACTTTACAAACATTTGTTTTTTTAACCACGGTAATTAGGCTAGTGTTAAAAATAAGTAGGATGCTAATTTTTTATTTTATTTAATTTTTCTGATATTGCTTTATACTTATTTTCTTATAGTCAACATGGTATTAATTATTCTGGTGTATATTTTTGTTATTTGGGTTTTATACGGGAATATTAATTGTTATGTTTACATCGTTTTCCTCAAATTTCTTAATTTTTAAGAGTTTGGACAAGGAATTAGGGAATAATAAAAAAAAGGGACAGGGTTAATTTTAGTGGTTATGGCTAGAGAATCTGTTTATTACTTGAATTATTTTTGTTCATTTTTTATATTAATAATTTAGTGAGAGAATATTAACATATAAGAATGATTTATAAGATTCTAGAATGTGGCTGCTACTCAGCACTTGATGAAACATGGTTTATTACGCAAAACTACAAAAAATACTCCTAATGCCTATGAAATAATGACCAATTAAAGGAATGACTATTGTCTCTGCACACTGAATCTTCATACACTTGCTTCCATCCTATAGGTGACAAAATGGACACAGTCTTGATCATTGAGATAGTCTTCGTCTGCATGGACAATGCGTACCGGAATCTCGTATGCGAAATCACGTTTCAATGATAGCGATGATTAATTTCAGGAAGGAAACAGAGTGATTGACATTGGGCCCGCATTGCGAGAGCAGGTATAGAGCTCTGGATCTGGGAGTAATCAATATGCACAGCTAATCTGTTTTAAAAATTCTCTATCCCCGGGATTACTTTAGATAGGCCTATTGCCGCAAATAATTTTATGGTTCAAGCGGGGTGAGCTCACAGGGTAGTAGAGAGAAAATTTGAAGAACGGATTTGACTTTTTAATCGCTCACGGAATATTGCATTACGGAACCTCGCAAAGTTTAGCAGTTCCCTGGAGAGGGAGATACAGGAGGTCTTCGTCCTGGAATTAACATGATAAGCTGCATTCAATAGACCTACTTAGAATTTTTATCCATTTCATTGACAACAGAGTAAGAAGCACAAAAACAAAAAGAACACTAGAGTTAATGAAAGTTTTATATGAATTAAACGCTTAATTAAATATTTACATCTTCTTGTTCAAGAAACTACTAAAGCTAATATGCTGAAATTTGCATTATGTACCGATTGCTTTAAACTGAAACTGGTAAAAACGATCGGTCACTTAGGGGAAAATATATAAAGTTGAATGGCCCGCGTTTTGAGCTTAACTAATAAAATAACATTTGCATTAAAAACTGACCGCGGCTATGGAAAATTGGTAGCGTGGCTGCCTTCCACTCTGGTGGTCCGTGTTCGATTCCCGGCCGGTTTGGGATTTTTCAATACTGGAAATTTCCTTCCTTGATTCAGGACTAGATATTGTGTTGTCCATTCATCCCCAGCTTGCGAGAGGAAACTGACAAATCTCCGCGATATCGCCCTTGTCTGAAAGAGCCTTCAGCAAGTCGTCATCATCCCGGGACTTCGTTCCGGGTCTGGTCCTGCCTTAGGCCAGAACACTCTTCACAATCAGTAAAACGCTTCATATTTCAAATGGATAGAGTTGTGATTCCTTTTAATTTAATTTTGATTTTTATGATAATTTAAGTCATGGAGTCATCTTACAAATTATATTATAATCTTACTTGAATGGATCTACAACCGATTCGCTATCTGTTTTAATGCGTTGTCATTAACAGGCGATTCCACTAACGCGTCCTTGTGCTGCAATAAAGCGAAAGACGTGCGACTCAGTTTGATGTAGTTTGTCGTTTAAAAACTTTGCCGCTATGATGATATAAAAGAGTGATTAGAAGGATGGATAGTGATATGAGGTCAGCAGTCATTTTTTGAAATTAAGCTGCTTCTGAAAATCTGAATCACCAGGCATAATGGAAGTTCTCTCATTGATTTGTTCCGACGACTTCGAAATCTTTAGGTGTCTAACAACAGGGCCCGGATTCTAATGACGTGTCATCTTTTTATTGATGCTGCATAGACATTGCCAACTTGTCGATAATTCCTGATAATGGTCTCTAGATTATAGAAATGCATTTTTATTAGGTCATTTTTTGTCATTTTTGCAATTTTATATTTTTAGGGCATTTATTTCAATTTTAGGTCATTATTTTGTCATTTTCGTGTCATTTTCTTCCTTATTTAGTCATTTTCATGTATTTACATTGGGTGTATTAATTTTTTTCGTCGCTAGCAGTGCTGTCTTTGAAGTGTTGTTTGTTTAATGCAAGAAGGAAAATTTCGGCGTTAAAGTGTCGACATGTCTCAGTCGGAAGTGAGAATCAAAGAAAAGCCAAAATTTTGTATTATATTACTATTGTTAGTAGGGGCGGATTTCTATGGCGTCATATTTTTCGCCCTTTGCATTAATTCCAGGTTTCCGTTCCAAGCATGCTGGTGAAAATAAAACAGCTTTTATTGTGCATATAACTGTATATTTAGGAAATTTTACACTATTGTAGCATATTTAGTATGAATAAGCATATTTAGGTTTTTTTTTTAAATATTTGTGTGCATATTAAAGAAATTTTGAAGTTTCATATCATATTTTGCAGATTTTGCATTAAAATGATACTTTTTGAGAATTTACAGATATTTTAAATAATTAACACTATATTTTAATAAAATGTATTGTAATGAAACTTATAAAAAATATACACAATGTGTAAGTGGTAAAGTCATATTTTAATTTTTATTGGTCATATTTTAATATTTTTTAGGTCATAAAAGCATGCATATATCCTATTTTTTAGGTCATAGAAATCCGCCCCCTAATTATAACTAATGGCAGCGCTATGCTCCACCCTGCAATTCTGTACCCATTTTTCAGGTTTTATATACGTCCTGAATATTATTAGTTTTAGTTAGAATTAGTTTTTTTTTATTCATAACTCTAGTGTTACACCGAAGTTCTTTTGTTTTGCTTTTTTTTTTTCAAATGTTAGAAATCAGTGGCGGCCATGCCCTTGGAGATTTTCTGCCGTAACAGGAAAAATTGAATGCCTAGACAAAAGTCTCCTAATTAAAGTTGCTTTTGTATGTCTCCTCTATACACAAGTAAAACATTTCGGTGTTATTCATTAGCACTCTGTATGTCCATTGTGAATAATAAAGTCATGAAACCACAATGTTCGTACATGTAGAGAAAGGAAACATACTGTATAAAACCCCTGAAAAAATTCCTACAATAATTTAAATTAAGCTAAGTCACGTTAATAAATGATTATGAAGCATTGAAATACAATATGCTATTCATATTCCAATTGGAGAGTCATTTTCTCAAAGCTGTTCGCATGAACTCCACTATACGAAGGGAAGCGCCGTACAGGGGCGAACACTTCTCCCACACTGGTGTACTGCGTGCAGTATCCAGGCTACACAAAGGCGCTAGTCCATAAACTTGCACGGGGAGGTAAAAACCTCACATTTGGATTCCAACTCGGAACGTTGTGATGATGGTCCCCTTTTTCTCACTCTTACGTAGGTCATGGAGGGCCTTACATCCACTGGAGGTTAAGGATTCCTGAGTTTTAAACAATCGTCCTATAACTACGGGGCGGATTTCTGTGACATGTCATATTTTTCCAATTGATTTTTAATCGTTGCGGAAAATGTTTTATTTCGATCCATTCTTATTGTGACTTTATATTTAGTGCTCAGTTGGAATAATAATTGGTTTGCACATTTAAGGTATCCGTTTGTTAAGGACAACAGTAGGCCTACATTTTTTATGGTTAGTTCTCTTACAAATGAAAATGAGTAACATTTCACTATAAACATGGAACAGAATTACAGCATTCATATTATGAATCAACAAAAGAGAAAATATTATGTTTTGTTTTAATACAACCTGAACATTTAGTGAATGTAATGTTATGTTTTAATATGGCGAGGATTAATTTCACAAATTTAATTTATAAGGATACTTTTTAACATTGAAATAAAATAAGTAGGCTACTCGATGAAATTTCGATTTTCAATATTACGCTTTTTGTATGCTTTACGTACTCTGTAAGTTAATACATTCTTAGTACAGGCCATAGATATCCTTAGAATTCCAAAATATAAAGTTCCCAGATTTTTAATTCCTAGATTGCTGTTGGTACTCGTTTTTCTTAGAAGCTGTTTTGACCCCAGTACCACAGTGATACCAGTAGGAATTAACCAATCGAAAAATGAATTCGCCTCAACGGGAATCGAACACGCGATTTTCTGGTTTGTAACGTAGTGAATCAACCGAAATGACTGAGCAGTTTAACACTCATCCTGTAAAAAGTAAAAAAAAAAGTAAAAATAAATGCATACTTGAATAAGTAGAAGTAAATAGGTAGAAGTACAAATATTTATTTACAGCTTGTTGACATGTAATACTTTGCGTGCAGTTCCCATTATTATCATGGAAAAATAATAAACGAGGAGCGATGTCCGCCTTCACTGAATATTTTTCAAAGGTTTGAGCATGCTTCAGAATAAATTAAATGTGACACAACAGTAAGCTACTTATTTTCCATCATCATGCTGGGAAGTATT
This sequence comes from Ectobius pallidus, assembly GCA_964059195.1. Classification (NCBI taxonomy): domain Eukaryota; kingdom Metazoa; phylum Arthropoda; class Insecta; order Blattodea; family Ectobiidae; genus Ectobius; species Ectobius pallidus. The sequence goes on from CAXKWD010000011.1 coordinate 20,965,666, forward strand.
TTAAATTATTACGCAAAACGAATTCACCCCTCTTTAATAGCAACTTACGGCATTCTTTCTGTGTGTATATATATATGTGTATATATATATATATATGAGGAGGTACGTTTCAAACCGTATTAAGTCCACCTACGGACGAAAATGGGTTTTATACGATTTCGTATAGTTCCGACTTCCGAGTACGCTTTATCATCCTGTGAAGTCTGTTTTCGTCTAACATAATTAAATCCCCTTCAAAATAATGCTTAAAGCTAAGTGTTCTTACATCCCTTAGTTTACATTTAAACAGTTTTTCTTATCTCCTGAAAAATTTACAAAAGTGGACTTAACATGGTTTGAAACGTAAATCCTCATATGTGTGTGTATGTATAACAACATTATCCAAGTTTCAAGTCCAACAGGGAGAATCAATAAACAAAGAGGAAAGTAAGAAATTTATTATAATGAGGGTTCGCAATAATTACAAATTCGTGTAAAAATTATTTAAACATGTAGTGTGGAATGAAATGTGCGTTTAAAATGCACTGAATAAACACAAGAGACAACATATTTGATTTTTCTGTATCCTGCATTTTTCAGTTAATTTCTATGGTTTCCACACATTACAAAATAGGTTAGGCAATCGCAGCTCCATGATAATAAACAAAGGGCTGCGAGGTTTGCATGCTTTCCATATGTAAATATGCCTTGCAGTGTGCTTTATGGTTGAAAGTGAATGCATCTATTGGTAACTAAATGTCCATCAAAATATTTTAAAACCAAACGTTTGCTTTATTTACTATTGACAAATATTACCTCCATAAAATTTAATTCAGAAATTCTCTGTCATCTCTGCTGTAATTCATATTCGACATGGTAATTAGTGAATATTTTTCAGTGCAATTAAAATGCATCTATTTAAAATTATAGATTTGAACTTTTAATTTCGCCTTTGATGTGCTCTTTCAACGTTTCATCAGGGTAATTTTGACGATAGTTTTTGGTTATACGTTTTAAAAATGCGTATCTTGAAAATATATGTCGAATTATTTGATAGTTCTTGGAGTGATGAAGCTTTGAATACATCCACGCTGCGTCCAAATATCGCCTCTTTATATCTCAGGTCCGGGAAGGACTGCACTGGAAGTGCGAAGTTAACTTTCTCTCTTTCCCACTATTCTCTTTCAACAGCCAGATACAGACAACTAAACTAGTTAATTTTGGGACTAGTCGATCTGCAGGTAGATGGAAAAAGGAAGGGGGCGAATGTAGGGGTAGAGCATTTCGCACTTTCAGTGCCATGCTACCTGGGCCTGATATAACTAATACCCTTTTCTACTTTCTGACATTTATTAATAGAGCGATTTAAAATAATTCCATACAATGAAGGAAAAACTATGTAAAGAACTGCATGGCAATGAAGTACTTTTTCGTTGTGCCAAAAAAATTTGTGCTATCATTAAATCGATATCATTCACTTCTATTTTTGTTCGTACCTAATTGAAAACATGTAACGACTTAACCCCAGATCTCCAGGTATTCAAGTTGATATAACCCCAAGCCATTGTGCCCCAGGGGAACTATGTCAATCGAAAATCCAAAATAATCCATGGAATCAGTTGTAAAACTTTCATCCTCCAATCTTTGGTTTAAACAATAAGCAGCAGAAGACGTTTACGCAACAATGAGAATTACAGAGCACTACTTAACTTCATTTCACATAATACATGGGGAATTTTTCGTGTTTAATAATGACAATTTTGAAGATCCTAAAAAAGAAATATGTAATTTTATTTATTTATTTTGCTTAATAAAGACATTTTAAGCATCTAAAGGGCTAAAAATGACCACCACTGTAGCGTGGGGGTTGCATTTGCTCTCCTTAAGCATCTGGCCCGAGTTCCTTTACGGGGCTGATCCGTTCCACACCCTGTTTGAATAAATAACCAAATAAATGCATATTGCCAAAAAAAAGGACATGTTTATAAAATCCTTCGTTCACATTCTTTTCTCAGATTGAAGTAGCTTTTACGAATAAATATATTTCATACGACATATCCTCTACACTTATTACTTATTTAGGGCGCCAGTAAGATTAATCAACTAGGATGTTTATTTTGTACGTATTTATACTCGTAGTTTTAAAGGGTTCTGTATTATTTACCCCTTTATGCTTCTGTTAACATTTTAAATAAAGCATACAGATTCAATATACTGCAAGTGCACAGTGTTTCTAAAACTATTTATTGGACACCATAAACAGAATTAAGTCCATATTCTACGTAAAGTTTACCTATACCTGCTAGTGAGTTTACTCCTAATAGAATATAATATATACGCACCTAATCAATAGGCTACATACATTACTGGTAGTAGATAGTGTATTTATTTCTCATAAAAATTCTTACATATAAACCACATTATTAACATTAACCAGACTGTGTCGACCATACGTGCTCACTTCATACACTTAAATTATGAGGCCTACCCATAAAAATACCGAATTTAAAAATATATTTTCTATTATTTACATAACTACGAGCATCCACAGACGTAAGCCCCCACCCCCAAGCAAATAAAAATTTCATATAAACACATATACATTAATAAAGCAAAAAATAACACTTCGATTTCCTTAATTCACCAAACCGAGGCTTTCTCTCTTACATCTTTCTCCAGAAATTTACATATCCCATGCCAATTGTGCTCATCCAGCAATAGATTTAGACATGCCTCCCTACTTCTTTGCGAGTTTAAAAATTTTTCAGGTAGCATCATAACTCTCCAGCGCTCTGTAACTCCACATCCCGACAAGATATGAACCCAGTTTTATTTTTCACTCGACATAACTAGTATACACAAGGATGTAACATGCTTTGACCATAAACAAAGGCTAGGCCGTTGCGTGCCATTATAAACAAGAATACGTGCACTAGTGCAAAATTGCTAATTTTAGTTTTAAGTATTTATTTCCATTAGCTTCAGAATTAATGTTTAAATAAAAATTATACTGGCATGTTACAATAGCCTCCAACATATTTAAAAGGATTTTAATTTTCTTTCTGTTAAGGATTATTTGAAAACGTGTAGTCCGTAAATTGATCCTGTACTGTTGGTGGCCTATTTATGGTTAAAGATGTATAGTCTAAATATAGGTGTCTGCGAATTAATGACTTTTAAATATGTACAGTCTAATGTCACGAACGAGTTTTTCCTGGAAGAAGGAAAAGGAGCAGTAAATAAAATATCTGATGAGCTCCACAAACACTGATTTATATGATGATAAAAATATACGTGATGAAGCGAGCTGACTTTTCCCGTACTTACGATTCGATTGTGTCGAGTTTCTATTGAGAAGAAACGATTATACGATTATAATCTGAATATGAACTAGATACACACGAATCGTAATTACATTTAACTTCCGCTTGCTTCATCAGATATATTTATCATTACGTACATCGGTGTTTGTTGGCATTAATCAGATATTTTATTTCCTACTTCCTTCGCTTCATCCAGGAAAAAACTCAATGAAATTTCCACAGAGGAAATATGATGAAAATTTTACTTCAATAATAAACATAATATTCTATATTATTTTCGGATAATCGAAATTAACTTAGCTTCAAATTTGAAGAGCATACTACTGCATATACTCGGAATTTTAATTTATCTTTTATCTTATCTTACTCTAATGTAGTGTGTGAAGTAGTGTAAATTCGATCTGAAATAGCAACAGTCACGAGCAATAAAAATATCATGAATTTATGGAAAGATATGGTGAAAATGTCTCTTTTCCACAGTGACATTAAAATTTGTACATATAGACATACATACATACATACATACATACATACATACATACATACATACATACATACATACATACATACTACATAATTACATTTAATATGTATTGGCGTCTAAATTATAATACTTTAGTCTTCCAGTCTTTGAGTAATTAGATCTTAGAAAAAATGGAATACTTTCAAAATAGTATTTTCTTCTCCAGAGTTCGAGCACTATGAGCTATTAAGCTACTGTGTACAACATTCCTTATATATGTAGAAAAACTGTTCAGTCTTAATATTATTGTTAGTCATATTAAGTAAGAAAATATTTTAACTTAATTGAAATCTTTTAAATACTTTAGGGCAGATAGTATAAATCAATTTTTATTTTTAAAGCAGAAATATTTATTTTTTAAGCAACTCACGATTTTGCTAAGCACATTTTTAATAGTATATTCACTAATTTTTTTTCTTTTACTCAAAACTGTAGAAGCCTTTCTCCATTTGAAAGTGTCGTGAAAGTAAAGAAGTGAGAGTGGACTTAAATGTCCTCGTGCATGGGAAGATAAGTAGCGTTCCCAATTAAATATGGAGCCACTAGTGCTACTTGCAATAGCCGTGTTACTTCGAAACTAGCTCAGGGTGTTCACTGAATTAATTGTTAACCCTAAACGACCAATATTTCATTCAAGTCCCCCTTAATAATATGCCACAGTACAAATAATACCTTAATCTTTAATGGTCCTACCTAATATGTTTCCTGTATGCAAAGAGAGAAAAAAGCACAGGAAAAAATTATGCCCAATAATTCTGTTTTCTCGTGATTTTTAGACGCCAATGTTTGCCTGTACAACGCTATTTAATCCACAGCTTTCAGTTTATTTTTATTTACCGTTCCTTTACTTGGGGGTTTGCCGTGAGGTTAACAACCTCTTCCAGTAAAAAAATATTGTTAAGTAACGCTGCCTTATTTATGGATCCTATCAGTGTAAAATTTTCCGGAGGTAAAATAGTCCCTCGTTCGGATATCCGGGTAAGGGCTACACTGAGGGAGTCTAAAAATCGTAGGAACTATAGATTGGAAACGTGGAATGTTAGGAGCTTATATAGGCCTGGGGCGCTTAAATCGGTAACTAGAGAATTAGAGAAATACAGGTTAGATGTAGTAGGAATACAGTAAGTATGATGGGAGGGTGAAGGTTCAATACAGACAGACGCGTATACCTTTTTCTACGGGAAAGGGAACGATATCCATGAATTAGGGAGCGGGTTCTTCATACATATGAGAATTAATGCAGCCATTAAGAAAGTAGAGTTATTCTAAGAGGACGGTGGTATGACATAGTTATGAATGGCCATGCACCGACAGAGGATAAACAAGATGATAAGGACAATTTTTATGAGGTAATAGAACGAACATTTGATCAGTTTCCGGCATATCACATCAAAATTGTGCTAAGAGATTTCAAATGTGCTAGGAGTAGGAAGAGAGGATATTTTCCAGCCCACGATTGGGAACGAAAGTCTCCACAATGGGGTTAGACTAGTGAATTTTGCCACCGCTAAAATTTTATTCGTCAAGAGTACAAAATACCCACACCGTGATGTTCATAAATGCACATGGACCTCGCCAGGTAGAAATACTCGTAATCAAATCGACCGTGCGCTAATAGATGCAAGGAGGTAGTCTAGTATAGATAGATGGCAGGTGATGGCGTACGATCAAGTCGAAGTGTGTTTTTAACCGTTTTCGAGAAAGGATTTTTACAAGACTATATGAATTTAATTTAGTGTAATATTAAAATTTACACGAACGGAATTGTTTTTATTTTAAATACAGACTATTTATTAGGCAATTTCCTTTGCTGCTCTGAAGATTTCAAGAACGTTCCGTGTTTGTTAATAATCTATATCACACCTGCGTTATAATGAAAACATGTATAGAATGGATATCATTATGATAATAAGCATGTTATGTCATGGTTGGAAGAAGCAATATTAAACAAAACCTAAATATAATAAAAAATAAAACAGTAATAAAATTAGGATCATTGTCATCATCGCGTTATCTTTTTTATATTCCATCAAACAAGCGACAACTACAAGGTTCAAAGGCCTCACAAAGAGAACAATTATCGAGGATATGGAGAAAGAACTGGGGTTGATACTGTTCTGTCTACAGCTGGAAGGAAGTGCGTGGAGAAATAGAAAGGTTAATGAATAGAATAAAGGAAGATATTGGACTGGAAAACTCCTAGAATAAATAACTAGAGACAGATGTTAATCACATTTTTACGAATAAACTGAAAAGAAGCAAGCTATTCGCTCTGAGTGACTTTCTGAGAAATCTTTTGGTTTCATTAAGGTTGCTTCTGTGATATTAATATCCACACTGCAATACAATTATCACGTCGGGGTCATAATGTAATTGCCTTAAGGTGAGTTGGCGGAAAGATCTTTCCGCACTCACTTTACATGCTAATATCTCTTCTTACGTATTCATGAAAACTTTTCCTTACAAAGGAAATTAATCCAACGCAATTTAGTAGGACCTTTAAATATTTGGATTCCCATCCCTGTAATATAGTCAATACAGTAGGGACATTTTTCTCTATTATAACGAGGTTTACGACTCTACTTCATTTTTAATATCCTGAAACTATTTCATATTATGATTTTTAAAAATATTTAACCACCATCTTTATAACATAGTGCGAGGAGTAGCGACTTCAATCTCCAATAGTTAAGTCTTCGAATTTATTGATTTATATAAAATATGTATAACAAGTTCCTGCATTGGCAGGCTGCCACTGTACAAAAAGTAAACAAAACATAACATTTTTAAAGCAGAAGATAACATATACACCCCTTTGACAACATAGAGTATCGTAATAGAATTAAAAAACAACTCTTTACCAATATAGAAATTATTGCAAGTTGTAAAAATAGGATCTCAAAATATTTATCGAACCAATTTATCGATATTTATATTTATCGAATATTTATCGAGCCATTACTACCAGCGGCTCGATTTCTGGTTTAGGGAGATCAAATTGTTTCTCAAATGTAATACAAAATAAAACCACAGTTCCTCTAGCACCGACCATGATTCCAATTCCGTCTGTTGATTCTGGATAGCATTTTTGTTAGTAAAATACAATGGTGCGGTCATAAATCAAATTATTGTATTTCCATATTAACCTTTTCGGGTTGGCCGGTATGTTGTTCGAAACGAATGGTGGTAATGACTATGAAGTCTTTTTTGCTATTAGATTACTAATACTGTTGTCAAATATATATTCAATTTTGATAACATAAGACCCGTGCATGATATTTTATAAACAATTATTTTTAGCAAAATCACCTTGCTTACCGCATTTCGACGTATCAGCTTGGTTTCTGTTACGGGCAGATTAATAAGACATTAATGAAATAACAGAAATAAAATAAAATCGCCTGCCTGAGTCGAACAGCTGGTTAGGCACAGCCTCTCTGTTTCTAACAATTTTTTCGTGTTTTCTATCTCGACCCAGGTCTATGGCATATATGTGTGCGTAAATACCTCAGTTCCTTTTCAGTTGATTTACAGGCATGTAAAGAACGTCTCCTATACAAAATCCAGCACAACGTCAGAGTTACAGGCCTAACCAGACGTACACAATACACAAGCGTCGTGAAATAACCAAAACAAACAAAATAATAAGAAACATAAACAATAAAAAAATGTGTAAACTCTTTAAAGCAAATAATAAAAGAATGAAAAGCGTATAACATTATAATGACCGTAGTCAAGCGTGGCCATCTTCATTACTTATGAGGGCCAATATATGATGTTGTTTTTTCAATTAATTCAAAACAGCATGCCTCATAACAAGTAATAGGCATACGACATGCTTAATTTTGTAATTTAACAAGTAGTAATAATTGGTTAATCTAGCCTACGTAGCTAGTTATAATCTTACAGTGATGCCTGACAAATATTTACATTATGTTTAACAATCAGTTAATTCATTATTAATCCGTTAAGCATTGCTTAACCTAAGTAGTTAATTATAACCTTAGACTATGTACTCGAATGTTATAATAATATCTGACAGAGGTGTACGTTAGCTCTGTACAATATTGCAACTTACATTAAGTGTTTTTTGTTTTTATTTCTTCATTCTAGTTTTGAAAGGCCTATTTATTTGATGAACTTAATGAAAAATTTAAGGTGAAATTTTGACTTCACGGGCAGCTCATTTTTAATGCAGTAAATTTATTATTGATAATTAAATTTATTATTTATTAAAATGCTGTACACATAAATGAAAACACTGTGGATGATTTTAAGGATTAAGAAGTTCCCCAAAGTCAGTTTCCAAAGATGTTTATATTTTTAACAAGTCCTGAAGATGGGCATCTGTAAGCATGTAAGCATGTTTCTTTGTGATGATTTAACTGCCTTCATGAAAATGTGGATTCATACAAGTACGTGCTTCCAAATATGGAAGCAATTGTTCTGCTTAACACACACAATTCAGCATATTTTCACGTGGAACAAATTTCCTGAAGTCATTGCTCGTCTCTGGCCTATGTGAAGAAATGGATCTCTTTGCATATCACATAGTTCCAATAGAAAATTGTCTTGCTGTTCTGAAACGTCACCCTGCAAAGGATTATTAAATAATTTTACCTTTGGCCGCAAATCCCTGAAGTAAGTAAATCGCTCACTGAAATGTTCCAAATAGCGTATCCCTATAATATTGACTGACTCACTGACTCACTGACACACACACACAAGGCTGACTCACTCACTCACTCACTGATATTAATGTTTGCCCACTTCCAGATGAGCTAGAAACTTGAAATTTGGTACATTTATTGCTTTTAGGCTGCAAACCACAGTAAAATTAAAAAAAAAGTATATATTTTTAAATGTTTAGCTCTAAAAACCCCCGACACTCATTGACATTAATGTTTGCCCACTTCCAGATGAGCTACAAACTTGAAATGTGGTACACGTATAGCTTTTAGGCTGTAAACCCAAGGAAAACTCCAAAAAGTTTTTTTTTTAATTTTTAGCCCTAAAAACCCCTGAAAAAGGGCTCGGTTTCCATGGCAACGGATTATCAAGCAGTGTTCACATAGGGCACTGAAATATTAGAAATAATAAATACATACACTCTATCTTCCATAGATCTTTTAAAAAACCTTTCCCGAGAACCTCAGCAGGGGTTTGGGGGGTTGCCCCCAATGAGGGAAGCGAGTCCATAATATAAAAATATAAATACAACTATAACTGTTTTAGATTTTATTTATTGGTTTTGTCGCGGGTCGCACAGAATGAAGTCAAGGACCGCATGCAGCCCGCGGGCATCCCTGATGTAAGTAATGAACTGGTTTAACTATTTGCCTGCTTGTTATGCGTAATGTAAGAGCTGGCATTGAAGTGGATATTTGGGAGACAGCACCAGGCAAAGTTGGAGGCAAATCAAGTGGTCTTGACTGTGCTTCGGATGGAGGCAGCCAAGTTGCCACAATCCCCGAGGCTCTTCGGATTAATACCCTCCTTCTAGATCTCTGGTTCATTAGCTTCAGAAACTCGAGAGAAGAAAGTTCTGGATAAATATAAACTTTCCCTTACGTCATTTGTAGTTTGAAGTAGTAGGAGCTCTCAAAAGCTTCAGTTTATTTCATTGAAAGACTATAGGAAAATAATATATTATCCGTATAGGTCTCAGCTTCCCGTTGCCTAGGAAATATCCACGAAGGAGCTAAATTGAATCTTGTGAAATGGACAATTGAGTCGTGCATTGTCTCTCTCTTTCTGTCTCTCTCTCTCCTTCTTCCCCTCTCTCTTTCTTTTCTTTCTATTAAGAGTTTCCCAAATTGTAAGTACAAGTTGTAATTCTTTGTGCTTCCTTGTAAATAAACAGTCATTTAGAGATTACGGGATTTCCATTTATGTCATTACGTGATTTTATGTCATTACAGAGCAGCAAGACTTTTCCACTTTTGTCATTATTTTCCCTTTCATATTTTGATAAGTACATGTCATATTTGTCATCATCATAACTTCACTAGACATCGTATGACGAGAACAATGAACTAACAGGCAGGGAGCAAACACGTTTGTTTCCGGACAGTGCTTACTTTAAATGAAATTTGGATGTACTATGTGTATGGTATGTTCAGTATTAGGGTAATTAACTCCGAAAGTAGCACTTTAGTGTTATTTATCTCTATAAATTTTAACGTAGTTTCGCTAGCATGTAAACCGCGCTTTTCTCCCGTTACAACTACTTCTTTTCTCAACACATCTGGAATGGACAGTAGCAACCTTCCGAATGTGAGTCCTCGAAGCTGCCACGTTAGTTACTTTATTCGGAGTAAGAATTATCGTATATATTCTGACTGCTGATGTGTGAGGAAGCGTTTGTGGGCATTGAATTGCATAAGGTATGTTGGATACAGTTTAGCAGGGAAGTGGAATTTGATATTGAAGCCATTGACTCGGTAAATTGCGTTGAGCTCTCGTCCCTATGCACGTTGTGAGCTGAATTTAAAGTCGTCCATACCCCTGAATAAAAATCAATAGTAAACTTGAATATGACTGATCGAATGCCTGGAGGTAACTGGAGTATACAGTGCAGACTCATTCCTTGCATAATCGTAGTCCTTCTATATGATCCTTATCACCCTCTTTCATGTAAGGTTGTAAAGCTCGTACCATAAGTAACAAATTATTGCATCATAAATAGTGGCAATTTTATTGATGGGAATAGGAATATTTGTGGGAAAACGGTAGAAGTAAAAACACCGTTACGTTTCGAAAATATGTAGGCCTACTCATTTCATGATGCATCAAAATTGACATAACAGGGACCTGAAGTACGATTAGTACATTATGCAACAAGCCTATAGTGACATTTATTAAGATACGAGTATGTTTATGAAACGAGCAAAGCGAGTTTCATAATTTTCATACGAGTATCTTAATTACCATTAGAGGCAAGTTGCATACGACTGATTTTATTCGGCCATAATTAGTCTAAATGTTTAAATCTTGAGATTTTAGATTCACTCAATCAAACGGCAACGAGCCCACCATGACCTTTGCGTCAATATTGTTTAAGGACTTTAGAATATTTTCGCTTTCACATACAAAATCTAATGGAAGATAAACCTCAACACCGGTAATAAAAGTGAAAATCTGAACACGTCTTCACCCTATCAGCTCATGAACTAATCTGAAAGATTGCTGCATGCTATCCTGTATTGCATATGTAGCCAAGTTGTAATAATAATACTGCAACACCATAACACCCGTGTTAGATTACTTCTAACATACTGCACCGGGCTCGTTCCGCAAACGTACCTACTCGCAAAATAAAATCCTTCTTTTAGCCCTTGTATCATAAATAACTATTTTACGGTTGGATTAGATACAGTCCGAAGATGTCACACGACGATTTCTTAATTTCACTAATATTATACATGAAAAAAGTTTTAATTTTCTTGATTTTATAAAAAGACACGATTTTTTTTCAATTTCTTACACGAGGTGTTCGTACGAAGAGCCAAAACTTTCATCTGAAACCTTCTCTGAAGACGTAGTGGCCTGTAATCTTTTGCATCAAAACAGTCTTCGTGCCAGGCGAAGGCGCCTTACTCAATTCGTGTATGCTACCCGCAGTACCTCCATGTCGGAGAAATTGCCGGGCCAAGCGTTAGCAGGCGACTCGTTTAGTACAGTATATGCTACTGTCAGAAGTTTGGATATATTTCGTTACCATGATTGTTTATAACAGTAACAGTTATATGTAAGTCTAAATGGCATATTAAGTCCTATTACATAAGGATCACAGGTAAAGTTAGGTAAATGAGAAGAAATCCAGTCTTTGAACCCTGTTTGTAACCTTAAGGAGATGAAAGTGAGGACTAGAAAACTGAATAACGACGAGCTTCATAACCTGTACTCGTCATCGGATCTAATAAGGGCAATTAAATCGCGGAGGATGAAATGGGGGAGGAAAGGCATATCTCAAATATATTGACTGGGAGACCTGAAGGGAAACGAGCACTTGGAAGACCTAGACTTAGGTGGGAGGACAATATTAGGATGGATTTAAGGGAAGTAGGATCTACGAGGGATGATTGGATAGAGTTAGCACAGAATAGGGTGAATGGCGGGCTCAGGTAAGGGCGGCAATGAACCTTCGGGTTCCATAAAATGGATAATATTCCTTTAGCTTGCTTAGGAATTGTGTATTGCCATTGAGTAAGTAAATAACTTTAGGTACCTAAGGTTCAGTTGTTTCGGCTGTTATTAAAGTGAAACTAATTGTCAGGCCAAAATTGCCAGGCCAAAATTCTAACTATCATATAATTGTCATTTATATGCTTAATAATGTAATAACAATAAGTTCTGTTGGCATAAATAAAATTGCTGGGTTCGATTGGTTCGTTTTATTCTTATTTAATCCGGCTATCACGCCATGACTCGCGTGTTAGATTTATCTAGCAAACTTTTTCTTTCTCTTTTGTTTACGAGTTGATTTTTATTTTTCACGGCTTAGGAAAGACTAAATTTATATTTTTTAAACATTACTTCACAGAATATTCTGAAATTTTTACCCTTAAGGCGTATATCTGTACCACATAGTATTTATTTGTCGTGGGTTTTTAAATTAGGGTAGGCCTATATAAGGATATTAGGTAAATATCATTTTAGTATTATTATTGTGGGGAAGTATTGGGGAATTTTATTAAATTATTTTTAAAAATCTCGTTAACTATCGTCTAATTATAATCATAATCGTTGCATTCGAAAATAATTTAGCTACCGAATTTCAGCATTTTAAAATTGTTATTATAGTTATCTATTAAAATACGGAAGCTTTCATGGCTGGTGTCAGGTAAATAACTGTTTTCCGGCCTAATAGGTCGTGGTCCAAGGTTTCCAAAACCTAAAATTTCTCGCGCTTCTTTGGAGGAATCTTCAGAATCTGCTGGGACGTTGACAGGAACAAAGCGTTCTTAGAACTTCGTCCGGACCACGGACGGGAAGAATGACTCGCCGAAGTGTATTTTAGATTATTTAATTACATATATAATTTTATTTTGTTCAAGATATACCATATAATCAGATATATCGTACCTTTTCGGTCCATCAGCCTGTAAAGTATACATATGGCAACAGGGAACAAATGAGTGCTTGTGAGATTTTAATCGGAATTGGATTTCTGTCTTATACCTAGGTATAGATTGATTGGATGGAGGATTGGTTGACATCTACATATGCAGAAACTTTATTTTTTGTTTTGAGAAAATAAATGAAGGCGAGCCGATGGTGTTCCAATGGTAACAAGGCGTGTCATATATCTTCGTTACGGAGTACGATCCATTACTCTGGTTATTTGTCGATACAGAGATAAATATAGCCTACCTTTTCTCCCCGGAGTCTCCATGCATCACACCACACAATCTTATATTCTTATTTCCATGATTTATCCTCTAAATTTATACAGACAAGGGATCGAGATGATCGTGTTAAGGGAAGTGAAAATAATCAAGTTATCAACTTTAGAAATGAGATTTATCATCCATGAACTTAGCGGTTATGAGGTATATGCATGTTCTCAGAAGACTCCTTTCCAATCTGGCACAAATTTATCCACAGTAACTGGATTGGTGTCATTTCTGAGCAGAGTATATTGTAAATTTGGAAATCATTGTGCTCTTTTTCTGCATGATCATGCGTCTCAACTTAAATTGTGTTTGTAGCAATTGTCTCTTGTGTAATAAAGCAGCTCTCGCAATTTATTTATTAATAATATCACTGCATTGTTGGAAAGTTTAGAAATAAGTTAAATGAAATGAACAAAGTTGTAAATAAGGTTCGGATGTTTATGACCTAAAAATGTGGAAAATATGGCTGAAGATATGCCCTTAAAATGACTAAATATGCCCTAAAATGACTAAATATGATCCAAAAACCCTAAATATGACATACTAAAATAACTTAAAAAAAAAAAATGTTCTAATTTAAAACGTTTAAAGCCACTAAGTTCCTACATCAAATGAATTCAATCAGATAATAACTTTTTAACAATTTTGGTGATTTACAGTTTTACTTGTAATGAAGTTTTATTTTCAAAGGACTTGCTCCTTTTTGCTCACTTCATCAGATCCAAATACTCCTAATACTTTGTACATCTTGCATGTCTATATAAAATATGAACAATTGCATATGTTTTAAAATTTAAGTTACTATTAATTTGGCATAAACATTAAATTAATGGAAGAAATTACAAATTTAACTAGACCGTGTAGTAATAAACTGTATAATTGTGCTCCTTTACTGACTTCATAACTGAAATATGACGTTAAATTACAAATATGGCCAAAATGTGACCAAGATCACAAAAATTACCAAAATATATTTTATATGCAAAATAAAAACGGTCCGATTAGGGTAACAAGCAAACAATTCGTGTTTACTTTGTGTTTGCGGCGAGAACGATGGTCAAGATAAAAATATGACATGTCATAAACATCCGAACCCTAGTGATAAATTCTCGCGGATTCTTCTTACTCGGTAGATCGGGGATCGAAATCGCATGACTGGCGAATTCGGTGGGGTTTCGGCATTACCTCAGTCGCATAGGCAAATGCCGGGTACCTACAATCTTACCCTTGACTTTAGAGTAGGTCTATGTGTGTAATGCAAGACGATATAAACATTTCGCACCCCTGGTGGAAGACTGCCACAAGTCAAAAATAACATTTTTTCAGGAGGAGCATTTAAAGATTTTGATTCAATATAAAAAATTGTAAATATTACTTAAACAAAAAATTGCTGCCACTTCCGGACAAGAACACTGCCATAATCTCGGTTTTACGGGCTTGCATATGATAAAAAACTGAGATGTGGCAGTTTTCTGCTATTTGGAATATGAGATGGTAGTGAGAAGAATACTGAATTATATGCTGTAGAATCCTTATCGTTACGATTTGGGGTGTGCCACTTTTCCAGGACATGGACATGATGACAAGCACTTATAAGTACTAGTTATCTAAAAATTCAATTTTTTTTACTTATGGCAGTTTTCCACCAGGGGTGCGATTTCCTGATTTCTAAAACGCTTATTAATATACAGTCAAACCTGTCTAATCGGCGACCTTCATTTAGCAGCCGCCTCTATAAACGGCCATTTTTCTGTGGAACCGATTAAATTTTTCATAAAGCCTGTGTTAATATCCCCTCCCTTTAACGGCCAGCTTACACCGCGATCAGCGGCAACACAAATTTCGGAAAATTACCTGGATTAACCGGTCAGTCATCACTACGAATACTTCGTTCTCTCTTGAAACCGTCACACAAGCTTGACAATGATGTTCGCAAATAAAAAATCCGTTAACGTCCCACTCGGCGCATCAAACGTGGCATTTCATTTTGCGGTCTGCCGGATTATTATTGTTTACTTGAGGTAAAAAATAGTTTGCACACTCAAATCCATACACACAGCAGGCTGTGTTTCCAAGTCAATCCTATAACAATATTAATAATCATACAAACTTTAAGGGGGGGACATACAGCTTTCGGTGAAATTCATGGGTGAGAAATATGTGCAATTAACTTTTTTTGTCAGCAATGAATTTCAAAATTAATCAAACCGTTACAGTTATGGGTTATTATCGTTACAAAATGGCAGCCACGTTTCATGTACTAAAATGCCGTTTCCATGATAATTTCCACAAATGTCAATATTTTTAAGTAACTCTTTTTCTATCTATTTGCACACATGATATGAACAACATCTACAATCTTTGGATTATCTACAGTATATAGTATTTTTAAATAATCTTTTATTTTTATTTTTTCATTAATATATATTATATTTAAATAAACTGTTAATGTTAAATGAATGATTGTAGATAGACTTGTTCATATGATATTAACAAATGCACAGAAAATAATGAAATTCACCTATTTCTCACCTATACCTACTAATGTCAGGAAAAATCACTGAGGAAGAAATGGGCGCTTGGGGGAGAAAGACATATTTTAAAAAATATTGCCTGGGCGACCAAAAGGGAAAAGACCAATCTGAAAACCTAAACGTAGATGGGTGGACAATATTGGAATCGGAGTTCATCAATTGAGGGCAAGAGAAAATTTTACCAGAAATGAATGCATCAATTGAGCGCGGCGGTCAATTTTGCACCAGGCTTTCTCGCTTACAATATGCTGTAGTACACAGTCACTATAAATTACTGCACTGTTCGAATTACAATTAAATAATGTTAACCGTTAAAAGACACAAGAGGAGATGTGAATAAAAGACAAGTGACTAGTACCTAGTGTTACCATACACTAATTACATTAAAACAAAACTTATCTAGGATCAGCGTTGCCACACTTTGCGCACAACATTTCTCACGCCTAGGGAATACTGTTAGAGCCAATCCTACACATAAAAAGAGGAAACAGTATATAGGAGAATTACTTTATAATCGCGCTCAATTGATGTACACCCTATTAGAATAGCTTTAAGGGAAGTAGGATTTGGAGGTAGCACAGAATGTAAGCGCGGCAAAAAACTTCCGCGTTCCAGAAATAGATAACATTCCTTTACCTTGCTTATGTATTATGTATTGCCATTGAGTAAGCAAATGAGTAATTTGAGGAAAATATGTTCTTTATCAATTTGTTATGATCGCTGGATTAGAAATTGACACTGTAGAAGATATCAACGATGAGCTGCATATTTGCACTGTGAATTATTTGTAGGAATTTGGTTAATTTGAATAATCGTACAATTCTAAAACTTTTAATTCCTTCGAAATTTGAAGCAAACAGATAAAGAGAATACTTCGTTGTGTATTTTTCAGTGAATATAAGTGAGCTTGTTGTTGCTATTGTGACTAGACATTTAAATACATTTATCTATTTATCTATCACGGCTAATATTGCTTTACATTGTATCGGACTGTTTAATTAATGAAGCATTGCCTTAATTATTGGTAGAAGAATGCTTGTTACATGGTTCTAGTTCCCATGAATTTAATCTTGCCAAAATACCTTTCACTAATAACTCAAGGCCTATAATAATAAATATTTATTATGTTTATAAAGATAAATATTTTCTGTACTAAATTTCAGTTGTATGCACAGTGGGAAATTTACTAAAAATTTATGACGAAAACCATTACGTTTACAGGCATGCTTAAAACACTGGGTTCTTCTTGCATTTTACCCTTAAAGATTCCTTAGATGTTAGGAAGATTCATGAGTTTAAATTCAGCTACCCTGTTATCTCTTTTCACAATTTTTGCCGACGAACATCTTGAAATTGTGGATAAGTTAGGAAAAATTTATCCACAGAGAAATTAACATCGCAACGATTAACTCTTCCAATTGTTTGCCCGTTTCTTAAGCAACTTTCGACTATTTTTGGTGCATAAATTGTTCTCAATTGTCCAGTTTTAGGCCTCCGATTATTTTGATTGTTAGTGTAAGGAAAAATGACATGCAATGACAACAATACCATGGATAAGATCATGAATTCTACATGCAACCAAGGATGGGTTTGCCGATTACGAATATCAACTGCAAGTCCCCAGAATATTTCATCACGTGATATTTCTGTGAATAGATTACGAAAATATGATGTTTGTCTATAGAATCAACGAAGTCATGACGTTCAATAAGTGAAACCTTAAAATATTAAAATCGGAATAAAGGGCAATACAATCAATCATTACGTTGGACTAAGCTTTACTAAAAAGGCTACGTTAAAGGAAACGTGTAGTCCTTCGTCAACAGAAAGCTAATAGACTTGATCATGTGTTTTGTAGGTAGACGAATCCCATATATATATATATATATATATATATATATATATATATATATATATATAATAGGTAGTCTTGAGTACTTAAGAAAAGGCTTAAACGACATGTGTATCTTGCTGCTATAAAACATGTAAAAATAATTTTTGCATATTTGAAATTGCAATCCTTAGTGCCCATTCAAGAGCTTTAAAAAGCATCGACACATTTAATTCTGAACGGGTACGGAATTACCCCTTTCAGAAATGTAACCATAAAAACACTGTACGTACACAGAAAATAAATTAACTCATACGTGATCATAAAAGCTTATTCTCATCGCCTGGGAGTTATAAAATCGCAGGCTGTTATAATGGCACAGACGTCGTTAACAAACCTATGGACAGGAGAAATATGATGTAATTACTAACTTAAAAATAGCTGTCATAAGTTGCCAGGAAGAGAACTTCTAGTGATACAACAAAATTACAGAACATAACTCAACTATTTCTGAGGACTAAGTATACGTAAATAATAAGAAGACTGCGCAGAGCATTTCTGAATTAAACTGAATTATTATTTTTAAGGGCTAGGTGAATATGCTAACTTCTGAAAAGATTTACTGATTTTTTTTGCACAGGCACTGCTATTACCAGGTTGTTGCAAAATAATATGCAGGCTGTAGGCGTGTCATTTGGCTATTCCTTGTACTTTTTGGGATATTATACTCTTTTTTGAAAAATATTACCTGTACTCTATAGGTATTTTTCAAACACTACTCCACAGAACATATAAAATAATCTGGAATACTAAAGTAAAAACTAAAAACTATCTCCGTGACTCTGCATCCCTAACGGGACTAGGCCTGCCATCCGACCGCTGCATCATCTACCATAGGCAATTGGCAGAATTGGGGCATGAGGCAAGCATGCCGACACTAGAGGTGTACATATTCTGATTTTAGCTTGCCTGCCCCTTTGAAATTCTGCAACCAGTCACAGCTTTTAACTTGCTTGACTTGAAAGCAAGCCAGATTACAACGATGATAAGAAATACTGTCGCTATGAGTCATAAGCTCTTCATAACTTGGTGGGTTGCTCAGGACCTAAGGAAACTGCAAGGCCTGGCGGAAAGAATTTGAAACTGGGTATAGCAGTGCACTGGTAAGTCGTGCAGTTACGTAGTTGAGGAACTTCAGATGTATTTAGAGAATTTTACCCTGAAGGAAGCCGAGGAGAAACTAAAATGTGGACAGTTTTAATTAATTATCAATGAACAAAAGTACTAGTCCGGCATGGGAAAAATTTTCAAACATTTTCGAGAAAACATCATAAAATCATTAATAACAATAACAAAAATCCCTTTAGGCAAGCCTACAAGCTGAGGTAGATGTCGAAGTGCTTTTGTTTTAATTTACTGTCGCTGCGTAGCACTCTTCTTCTTTAGCCTTGGCATGACAAACCCGCAATAATAACTGCAAAATAGAGGAAAGAGAACTTTTTAAAACATTCAAATCTCGCCTTATATGAAAACTATCAAGAAACTAGTTATTGATTTGTAGAGTACTCATCAAGAGCTTTTCAACGATACCCCACAAGACGTAGTTTCGAAAATTTCGAATTTCCATCCCCATACCCCCACCCCCACTCGTACTCCCAAAACCCCCGAATCGTTGGTGTCACTGTGAACTCCATAAGGAGTACTCTAATTTATTCAATCAAAGTTTCCCTCTATACTTCATAGGGGCCGAGATATAAATGTTTTAAAATTTCAACCCCCTCCCCCGACCACCCCCTTAGGCCAATTTTGCACATTAACGAACTTGTCTGAAGTATTGGGCCTAGAAATAACATAATAAAATTTGATTCAAATATCTTGAAAATTACGGCCGCTAGCGTGTAAAGATATATATGCATATATATATATATATATATATATATATATATATATATATATATATATATATATATATATATATATATATACATATACTGTATATAAATATAAATATCACAATTTTTTTAACAGGCGGTGGTTTCGTACTTAGGGAGGCATGAAACGTAACGATATGAACGAATTTTTTGAAAGTCATTAGGTAGATTTTTCTTCGAAATCTACCTAATAATAAAAATAATAATTGTGTTAAGACGCTAAAACGATTTTTAATACTTTATCCACCTTTTATTTATCTGCATGGTGAATTTCTTCTACCAGCATGTAGAAAAGCAAGAAAGTATTACCTACACACAGCAACTACAGTTGTTTTGCTGATAGGAATGTCGCAAGCTTATTCTGACTTGCCTAGGCTGGGTTTGACCTGACCCATCGGGCTTAAAGAAATCTGCCTGCTTCCTAGCGATGACGCTGGCAACTTGCTTGCCTGGCGTTCAAGCGGGTTTGGGCAAGCTAAAATCGAGATTTGTACACCTCTGGCCGACACCCATTGCCGTTAATGATTGTCTCTGTGACCGGAGCCGCTACTTCTCTATCAAGTGGCTCCTCAGTTTAAATCACGAGGCTGAGGGCACTCCCTTCCAGAATTCCCTACCTCAAAAAAACTCGAGGAGGTACCGGGATCGAACCCAGGCTAGAGTACCCGCAATCAGAACTCTCAAGATAACATTTCCTTAAAATTAAATACAGCACTTAAAATCTCTTATGAGACATAGGTTAGAAAAAATGATTCGTCACTTACTTACATACTTACCTACTTATACAATGGCAATAATAAATTTCTGAGCCGCGCTTAGATGATCCTACCATTCAATCGTATTCTGTGCCAATTCCATCCAACCATCCTTCTAAAACCCATCTTTTCTTAAATCTATTCTAATATTGTCCTCCCACCTATGTGTAGGTCTTCCACGTGGTCTTTTCCCTTCGGACCTCATCCCAGTCAATATTTTTTAAGTATATCATTCCTTCCCCTGCGTGCAACATGTTCAGCAAATTTCATCTTCCGTTATTTAATTACCCTTACTATGCAGTGTGTCGGCCGCGGTGGTCTAGAGGTAGCGTGCCCGCCTCTAGATCCGCAGGGCGCGGGATCCCGGCCGCGGTCGATGGATTTTTCAGGACGTAAAAATCCTGGGCACGGAGTCCTCCGGGAGGGACTTTAAGCTGGGGGTCCCGTGTCGTAGATTTACGGCACGTAAAAGAACTCCAAGCCTAAATTAGAGCCTCTGGACAAAATTTCTCGGCCCTTTCACGTCCAAGAAATACTTAGTTTCCAGAGGGGGGTTGCGAGGCGATGGGCTTACCACCTGTCCCTCTACCCTCTCTCGGAAAATAAGCATATCAAAATTAGTATAGGTAATGAAACCTCCGCTTGGAGGCCCCTTCGCCCCACCTGGGGATCATAGGGTACCAGATACTATGTAGTGTGTACAGTTTATGAAGCTTTTAATTATGCAATTTTCTCAGTTTTCATCTCTCTTATGTCCGAATATTTTCTTAAACACCCTGTTTTCGAGCACACTCAGATTATGTTTTTCTCGAATAGTAATACAACCAGCAGGTTATACTGTCTTATAAATTTTTATTTTTAGATTTCTGTGCAGAAGACGAAAAGATAAATGTTTCTGAACTGTATAAAACAAGCATTTCCTGATTTCAGTCATCCTTATTAATATCAAAGAAGTTTTAAAATTTCATTATTTTCCCGTTTTACAAAGGGTATTTCTTTTTAGAGCGATGATGGATCGTGCTGTACTGACGTGAAAGAAGTTATTGCTCTCCTAATGGTATACACACGTCGCATACTTTCTTGCTTCATTGCATGCCAGCATTGTTCAGTTTTCTATATTCATCGTAAAATAAAACGATTACGCTAGAGAAAATAAATTACCTTGTAAGTCAGTTCTTTAATCGAAATGCCAGGAAATTTTAATATCAGATTATGTAGAAATAGCTACTTTCAATAGCTACTTAGTTTTTTTTTTTTCCTTCAGGGAAAAGAATAATCCTCTGTTTAAAGCAAAAACGTTTCACTCTAATATTGGCAATCAAAATGGAGATAATCAGTTTCTTGATTCTCCTGAAAATTAACAAGATGTAACTCATTTGGTTTCAACAAATTACGGTTTAATTGTGCTAATTACTCATGAAAAATTATTTTTTACACTATCTTGGCTTTGTGTCTTTCCGGGCCTTTCACCACTTGACTTGTTGAAGACGCTTAAAGCAGATACTTCATGAAATTAAGGTAAGACATCACTTCTCAATGTTCGATTAGTTATTTTATTTATGGTAGAGAATACTGTGTGGCCTTGAATGTAAGTTGTAGGTTACTTATTAGTGAAACATACCCAATAATTGCTATTTTGTTAAACATTATGTTGAATTAATAGGTATGCAATACATACAGGAAATCGTTGTGATCGAGACTTTAAAACTGTAGGAGAAACTGAACGATTTGGTTGATTGATATATGGTTATTTAACGACGGAGATGTACTGCAACTTAGGCCTGTGACCGTCACCGGTGTGCCGGAATTTTGTCCCTCAGGAGTTATTTTACATGCAAGTAAATCTATAGACATAGACACGTTACATTTATGCACACATAAATGCCATCGACCTGGGTTGGGATCGAACCCGCAACCTGGGCACAGAGAGCCAGCGCGACTTTACCACCTAGGCCGACCCAATACAGTGTTCTATTGTAAACTTAGTGAACCTGAGACAGAAAGGAATGAAATTTGACCTAACATCATTAGATAATCGTCTATAGAAATGCCAGGAATTATAGGTAGACAATATCTCTGATCAGATCTGAAAAGGTTTTGAATAAACTGAGACAATATAATATCACAGTGTGTCCAACAGTCCTTTTTTAAAGGACGTCCTTTAAAATGGTGAATATTAAAAAGTACTTTAATTGTCCTTTTTTCAGCGAGTTGAGAACAGTTTCCAGAATTATTAAGGATAAATAAGCTAATATTACACAGAAGTTTTTTTTGAAATATAGCATTCGTGTTTCACAGATTTAAGCACAGCACAGATATATCTGTGCACAGATAGCACAGATTTAAGATGAAAACATGCAGAGCTTTGTATTATGTTATTGTATAATGTGTACTATTAATCATAAATGCAGAAAATAAACTTATAAAAATAAAAAAGTAAAGAATTAAAACTGTGGGGGGAACGGAATGGCTATGAGGGGTGAAGAGGAGGCCATTTTGAAAAAAGAATATACTATTTCCTTTATCTAATAGGTAATACGTTAAAAACTTAAATTTAAGCTGAACTTTTCCTCCAAAGAACTCAGCAGGTTTTCAAATTGTTCAGACTCTTATTCAAGGTCCATTTTCAGTTGCTACAGATGAAAGCAGTGATAAAAACAAACTCCAAACTGTACAATATTGTTATTAACGGTATATTAGTATAATGTGATGTATTTAGCTTCACCCCCCCACAAACCCTCCTTTACATTCGGTGTGTCTGTCCTTTATTTTAAAACTTTTCAGTTGGACACACTGTAATTATATTATTACACAAAAAGAGCTAGAAATCTTATTTTCACTTTCACTGTATACTGTTTATCGATAATGCGTTCCTGGAGTATCTTAATTAATCACACCCTTGGCATCGTTGTATAGACTTGGTTAGCTGTTGAAGAGGATGAGATAATGCTCCTTCACTCACAAGGTTTCGCGTGTTATTTGCGCATGAAGACAGAGGCAATTAACATGAAAACACTCGAATTTAGATTCGTGTTATTGAATCATGACTGAATGCCGTTTTCGGCAGAGGCTGCTAGATGTATGTTACATCTTCGATGAGGGATGTAGTAACGAGACATACTTGTGACTTTTTGTTACTTTATTTATTTATTCTGGCAGAGCTAAGACAATTTGGCCTTCCCTTACGCTCTACCAGTAAACAATTACAATTAAATAGTTGTGATAACTCAAAACCTATATAAAAATGCACAAAACTAAGTTAAATTAATTTTAATTAAAATATATTAAAACAAAATAAATAAAAACACTTTGGGTTTATGTTATATTGATTGTTTAGCTCATGACTCAGTGACAAATCCCGTGTAAGAATATGTGGAATTTGAATCAATCGCAAGCGTCTATCATAATTTTATAGTTTTATTTTCATTGCTTTCATTCTATCGCACCTACGTGCAACTATTTTGTTAAAATCTAAATTAGCAAATATTGAACAAAGAAAAATGTTCATATCTGTAGATCAAACACAATTATTCATTAAACACAGGGATTGGGTGTGTACACAGTGATTGGGTCGGTAGGCTTTGTAAACAAAAGAAGATACGAAAATAATATACTGTATAATTATTTGTGTTTGCAGTGAAGCATTTGAAATCTCGCTAACAAAATTAATAACATGCTATTATTTTAGCAATGTGGTTAATATAACTAGCTGATGAAGATGAAGTCGGGTGACTATCGACTATTTTGCGACCATCGACATGCTTTTCGATTGTTTCGCTGCAAGCTCTCTCGCTTAAAATGACAAAATTAGCGTAGTTTTATTAATGTTTGTATTATTATTACTATTAATAATTAATTATTTTTAATATTAATATTATTCAATCCATGCTTAGTTATGGAACTCAAATTCCGGATCCTCCAAAGATAAATCCGGACGTATCGTTATATTTCCAATTATAATTGTAATCTAAATTACTAAGAAATCATTAACATTTTCTGGATTATAAAACATAGAAAAGAAACGAACGTTGTCTTCAATTAATTTACTAGTTTTTCTATGAATTCTCCTGATGTTTGAGAACCTCAGATATTTTGTGGGATCTAATAGGATAATGATCAGTGTAAAAGGATAGAAAGTATTTGGCATGTAATATGCTACCGAAATTTCAATGATTGTGTTTAATTACTGAACTAGAATTCTGACATAACCGGGTTATCAGTACGTACGGGCTAGTCATTATAAGATTTTCTACTCTTGCTTGCGTTATGTAGTAGTAGTAGTAGTGGTGGTGATAGTTGGTGGTGGTGATGGTAGTGGTTGTAGTAATAGTAGTAAATTATATATTTTGCCAGTACTTTTATGTTACTTTTCAGATATCTCATGAAGTTACTAAATCACGCTTTTAAGTTTGTACGTTTGGGGTATGCCATGGCACAGTTGGTTGAGGCATTGTGCTAGAAACCGGAAGGTTGCAGGTTTGATCCCCGTTGAGGTCGTTGGGATTATTCAATTGACCTAATCCTTCTGGTGGCACTATGGCCCTGGGATGGACTGAGATTCTAACAGATGCAATCCTTGGGATAAAAGTGCCTAGTGCGTAAGGCTGATAATCTTCATTGCCGTATGGCTGAAAATCTGGAAGCCTCAAATTCCTGGAACCCTAAGGGACTTCACGGCCTGAATTGGATACACTTTACTTTAACATTACGTAACTCCAATATTAGCCTATCAGATGACCGTATACAGGCCAGTAGCCAGATGAGGCAGGCCTGTCTGCGCTTGTACTTAAAAAAAAAATCCCCGTATTTTTAATTTCGATAGATTTTTCTAGCGTAGGCCTATACGCTTAATTTTGCTAAACAATCTATATAAATATCATTACATTTTGGGAATTTTGGCTCCTATTTCGTAAGATTCAAAATGACAAGAGAAAATGGATAACTGTGTATATGTGGCGAACAACAAACTGTTGAACATCTTTTATTTAACTGTCCAGTGTTTGAAAGAGAAAGACACGTTTTAATAGGACATCTAGATTATTGTAAATTTCTTTACACTAAACCATTATTTCATATATTCCTAAGAAAATGCTGTTCTCCACAATTTTATTTTCTTTCTTATGTACATAATCGATTATAGTTTAAAGTTACCAATATGATTAGGTGCTTAGCATTGCTAATTATAGAACGCAATGGTATGTCATAGCCAAATAGAGAAAGATAATTATGTAAATTACAAATTAAATTTGTAAAAACTATAACCCTAATGTACCTTCGGGTAAAATAGGGTTCATAAATCTGTATATTCAATAAATTATAAATAAATATCATTGCAATTTTTCTCCCCTGCTTAGGAGTTGGTAAATATGCAGGATGTTTATTTTATATCTTTTAAAGTTTTTAGCCTTTGAGAAGTAGCGAACATCGGTCTTGAAGTGTGACAACGTTCTAAGGAAATTCGCAGGCAAACGAGATTTCATACTGCTGTCATTCCGCTTAAGTAAGAATGAAATAGCTCATAAATGTATTTAATAGTTCTTTTGAAATTCTAATGGAATATAAACCGTACATAACTCTTTGTTTATGTGTGCTAGAAATAGATATTCCTAGCCCAAGGTTATAAATGATGTGGCTCCCAGGCTTTAAAGCTTGTCGAATTATTTTTTTTTTAATTCCGAGAAAACCTATATTTTAAAAAGGAGGTATCCGTATGTCTAAAGGCCAATTTGTGTGCGTCATTTTTTATATTACCCTGGTTGTTAAAAATAACGGATTGTAGGACGAACTTCTTTTGCTCCACGTATGAAATGTAGAGCCCGCTACAATCATGCACTATACCTATAGTCACGGACCGGAAGGTACAGGGCATTATTCGGAAAATAGGAGAAGACCTGTAGAAAAGCCTAAACGTAGATTGAATAATAATGTAAGGGCAGATTTTATGGGGATCGGAATAAGACTATCAGCTTAGCCAGAAGAAATTAGGGTAGGGTGTCCATTCGTCCCGTTTTTTTAAAAATGTTCCGCTGTTCCGAAAGTTTTATTGGGGACACTCAAATGTCCCGCTTTTTTGTGACTGTGGTTGGCCAGTGTGTTTCATGCTACATTAATAAAAGTTACAACAGTGAAGATCTTGCTCATTGTCAAAACATATTTCAATGGAGTAATATGTACTGACTTTTATGATAAATTATAAGAAAAAACGCACTTCTTCAAAGAATATATAAAAGTGAAATGTACAGTGACAGTGAGGCATCTATTTCTGTGGAATAAATTATCTACACCAGTCTGCAGAAGAAATTTAAGAAGTAGTTTGGGATAATTTGTGTGCATGAGACGAAGGTAAATTGTAAATATTCTCTAAATTTTGTTGATTAAATTTTTGTAAACTTTTTTCGTTAGTTGTCGAAGTTTTTTTTAAAAATATAATGTTCATTTTTTATCTAAACATTATGTAGACACTCTAATTTAGGGACAAGGGAAATGGAGAATATTTTGTTACTATAATGTTGTGATCTCTTTGGTTGCTTATTTGTTAGGAAGTTAGTTGTTAGTATATTACTGTAAATGGACAACACGTTGCTCTGATATCTGGGAAAACATTAAAGAGAACAAGAACTTCTGTCCCAGGTTCTGGTTTGAGAATTTTAAATAAATAGTGTTAATAGCCACGTTCGAGCATTTATCTTGTCTTTTTTCTAATTCGGCTAAGACATTCCAAAGGAAAGATGATTTTTCTTGCAGAAAAATGCGAGCTATGGCCACCCCCATTGCTGAGCGGTTAGACCCTAGCCTTACACCGCTGGGATCCCGGATCGAGTTTCCTTGGATTCACGAAGAAAAAAAATGGGTCGGGGCAGATTTTCTCGGGGGTGCTCCTGTTTCCTCTGCATTATACCATTCCACCGTTACTTCATTCATCGTAATTTAACATATTTTAAATAAATTTGATAGCAATAAAGGAATTATTAAAATGTGAGCTATATTCAAGGATTTGTGGCACTTTCCGAGGAAGAAAATAATACGATCTTTATTTCAGTTTATTTTTAATATAATGTTTTAAAAATGCCAATAAAATCTGACAACAGCGTGGTTATTTTAATATTTTCAATAATGGGTTGAGATATTTAAGTATAGGAAATGGTAGTCCAGTACCGTTAGACCGTAAACAAAGCAAGAAGTATGTAGATATGTTCAATCATTTTCCATTTAGGTATTTATAAATTTTATTTTAAATTGTATTTTTATTTCATTTGTAATACTACATAATTTTTTATTGTGATAAAATATACTTCTGAACCTGTTATGCTTAGCGTCGCTGATTACGGATCCGAGGTCTGGGTTCGTTCCCCGGTACCTCCTCGGATTTTTTCTGGGATAGGGTGGTCTGGAACGGGGTGCATTCTGCCTAGTGATACAAACTGATTACTTATTTGTTGCCTCCATTCCTATTACCTGTGAATGACAGATGACGCAAAGATTGGATGGCAGGCCTAGTACTTCAAAGGGATGTAGCACCATGGAGTTTATTTTAGTTTATAATCTGTTAGGCACAAAATAATATTGACCATATCGCTTGTTGGTCCTGTTAAGCAAAAGTAATTGAGTATAAAAACAAACTAGAGGAAGCTTAAACCAATTCAAAATTGCATAAATAAAGTGATAAGATAAATATATTTTTCTAAGTAAAAGAAAAAATCAATCTAACTTTCTACAAAACAAGTTTTCCACTGTATCATTTTCCTATAATGGCTCCGATAATATATGTTTACATTTGATTCGGGGAAACCGTAACAACATGATTAATACATTTTTAAAATAATAACTATTTTATTTTTTTTTGTATTGCTGAGGTTAAATTTTGTAGAAATGGCAGTAAGTAGTATTCCTTTCTTACTACCTCAAAATTTTGTTTGAGTAGATTTATTATTGTACGAAAAGTGGAAATTTTTTGTTCATTATTTTATTTTAAAGAATTGCGTTTTGTGCAACAATGTGGTATATTCTCTTTGGGTGCTTATCTTCATATTTATACGTCTTCATGAAATGAGAGATGATTGTTAGTTATTTATTACAATTTCTATTAGAATTTTCAGAGCGATGGTTGACATGATTGTCACGGGGTAAAGTGTGTCTGTCCCTTTAATTGTACTGTACTCAAAGGAAATTATTTTTGTAATAAACTATTCCAAATTCTATTTCACATTTTTTGTAGTGCTCTTTCTAAGATAGGAACTTTTGGGGGAATTTACTTGAAGCCATTTACTTGGGACAAGTCAAATCTAATTAGAAAAATATAAAACTAAATATAAAACGAAATTTAAATAACTGTGTATATACTAAATATAAAGTTCGGAAGAAGGGCATTTCCCTGCCAAGGATAATATTATGATTTTTGCAGGATTCGAAATAGGATGCAGTTCATCTCAATGTCGAGATTATGAAGATCCTATTTGTTTTAGGAATAGTTTGACATCGTGTTTGATGAATTTTTAATGTTACGTTTTACTTCGTAGATTCCGTGTAGAGTTTGTACGACCTTTTTTCTTGAACCTAGATGGTTGTTCATAAAAAAAAACTTCTTCATGTTAGACGGAGTTTAAAAATGAGGATTGGTATTTTGGTAAAACGAAGTGCTCGCGAATGTTAAGAAAAGTTTATAAGATAGTAATATTCTAAGAAATATTCAAGAGAAAATTTTAAGGTTGATGCTATTTTTACTTTATTTTCCCTAGTTTTATTTAGTCTTTTTTTTTCAGTTGCATGCTTTTTAAGAAATAGAAAATGGCCTGTTACTGCTAGCCAAATCCGCCCAGATACATAATGGTGGGAAGCAGTGAGGCCAAATCTACACGAAAGAATAAAAAGTTTCAATTTTGTCAATATTCAGTACCACACAGATAACGAAATTTAGTAAATTTGTCAAGACAAAGATTTTTGTTGTAGTTGTGTGAGTTGGGAATCGAAGGGAGTACTTGTAAAAATTAAAACTAAAGAAAATCTGACACAGAAAGGTAGGTTTTCACGATGTTACTGAAAAGAAAGATAGTTGTCATTTGGTATAATGAAGATTCAAAGAAGCAATTTCGGAATTGACGCAATATATATTACAGCATTAGCAGGCACATGCAGGAAGTTTATTTTTTAATGAATGAATGAATTAATTAATTTAGTGTCAGCACATGTGAACTTTGTCGCGAGCGTGCGCAATTGGTTAACGCTACACCGCATGGTTTCCGTCAGTGTAAAGTGTGATGCACGTGGGTCCCTTACCTGGTCCTGTAGTGCTGTATCTGTGTAGTGTTGTTAGTGCTGATAGTGGTGCAGTGTGCGCGTAAGTGCGTGCTAGCGTGGGTGCGTGCTTTCTGTTCTTCTCTCTATCACCTGTATGTAGGCATGCCTATGTTGCGATCTGATATTCCGCGCTTAAGTTCTGGGGTCGTCCGTCTGTCGGCTGGTCTCTATCGAATTTAGGCAAGTTGCAATGTCTTTTATACGAAAAACCCCCCTCCCCCCCGACACCACCCACGCCAGTAGCATTGATCCCCTCTGCAAGGAGCGCACGCGCAGGGTTACATGCATAATATTGATAGGCCCCAATCCTTCTGTTTTGGCGGGAACGTGGGAGTAGGAGCTTGGGGGTCTTGCTTTCAGAATGAAAAGCTTTAAAAGCCCTTCCCCTTCTTTGAAAAATACTCGCCGGTGCCTGGAAAAGGCAAGCAGGATTGTTAGAGATCATATAGGTCACGGGCGAAAACCAAATTTCTGAGCATGCTCTTCGCTGGTCCTTATCCCTACTCTCGGCTTATACTTTCCTCCCCTCCAAAATAATTCGAGATATGCGAATAAGATCTGGAACCCCTTAGATGATACAGTGTTCGGATTTGTTCGTACAAAAGTTAAAAAGAGAAGACTCTACTTTCTGACTCTAGAATTTTGTTTTGTTATACATTGATTGGCTGGTTTGGCTACGCCGAGGTCCTCCCCACCACTTCAGCTGGAGTTCATTCATACGGCAAGTAACAAGTTGCACAGCTACTAAAAAAATTCAATACGTAAAAGAACACTGGTGAATGGAAGCACCGCGCTGGAATTCCCGCAAGCCATTAACAACGAGTTATGGGATTTAATGAGGAAAATATGATGCATACCCAAGCTGAAGCCGTTCTTTGATTAACGTGGAAAAACTTTCTGAAAATGCAATGCTTCTAAAGGTAGTCTGTAATGATGTTCTTTTCATCTGTTAAAATGCATAAAACTTTATAGAACTTACATAAATGTTATATACTACAGACTTTCAAACTTAAAACTTTACTTTTATCCCGCAACTGAGATGCTGCGTAGTTTAACGAAATATTGCCCTTTTGTGCTCATAGTTTTAATTAGGGATGGGTCGATACCAGATTTTCTCGATACTCGATACCGATACATGATTTTTTCCTCGATACTCGATACCTTCAACATTTCCAATTTCAATAAATAGGTACATTAAAAATTAAAATTTGAGAGAACTGTGTAATACCAACTAAATTAATTAAGTCTGCATATTTAATGAGACAAAATTTAATATCATCAGTAGCCTATAATTATTAACTCTACATTAAAACTAAAATTAGTTTTTTAAACAGTCCACTTACAAGTTTTTGTTAAAAAATTCTAGCATTCGCACTTAATTGCAGAATTGCCGAATACAAAAGTATCGAAAAAGTATCGAGCGAGTTTTCTGAAGTATCGTTCGATGCCGATACCATGCAAGTATCGAGAGTATCGAGGTATCGAAAGTATCGAGGACCCATCCGTGGTTTTAATTTTCCCTTTTTAGGATTTACACATCTATATATTGTGGGTGCCACTTGTTAAAGACTCTTTTTCCAAGAACTACCTTTACCTGCTGCCACTCTAAAGCCCCGTTCACATTTACGAACGGTCCTGAACGGCATTTCCGAAAGGGATTAACGTCGACCTGTCAATCATTGAATAGAAAGGTAATTAGGCGTACTCACACTTGTCTGCAGTCCAGTACAATGTTGCCAAATACGTACCACAGCACTTAATTCACTTAAGAATTAGTTTAGTGAATGGCATTGGCAACATTGGGGAAATCCACGCGACTACAAGAGCACCTGTTCTTTGTCGGTGTGGATGTCTGTGAAGATTTTCGGGTTAGGGAACGATGCTATTATATTCTTTTGTACATAGACGATTGTTTGGGACGAGGCTATCTTAAAATGGCACCAACTATACAGGGAGAGGGGTCATTTATTGATCACACATAAATACTTTTTTGTCTGCCCGGTGGGGCCTTTACAGTACAGATGAATCGCTAAATATGTAAATTATGTTGTTTTCACCTTTTAAACACAGTTATTAATACGCCCCTCCAACGGGGGAGTTAAAACTGAGAAAAAAGAAGACCTATACTGTAAAAACTAGGGATGGGTCGATACCAGATTTTCTCGATACTCGATACCAATACATGATTTTTTCCTCGATACTCGATACTTCGATATTCGATACCTTCAACATTTCCAATTTCAATAAATAGGTACATTAAAATTTTAAATTTGAGAGAACTGTGTAATACCAACTAAATTAATTAAGTCTGCATATTTAATGAGACAAAATTTAATATCATCAGTAGCCTATAATTATTTTTAAACTCTACATTAAAACTAAAATCAGTTTTTTAAACAGTCCACTTACAAGTTTTTGTTAAAAAATACTAGCACTCTCTCTTAGGCCTAATTGCAGAATTGCAGAATTGCAAAAGTATCGAAAAAGTATCGAGCGAGTTTTCTGAAGTATCGTTCGATGCCGATACCATGCAAGTATCGAGAGTATCGAGGTATCGAAAGTATCGAGGACCCATCCCTAGTAAAAACTAAACAATTCTCACAGGTTTTCTGAAATTGATACTTTCTTTAAGAAGATTTGCTAGCTTATTACAAAAACTTATTACTAAGTAAACTATCAAGTAATTTAGCCAGTCTGAAAGCAGGAATTGTCAGTCCGCTTGTGTCCTTTTAAAAGAGTCATGCATATATTTTTATTTTTAGGTAAGGTACTTTGTTAAACTGAACATATTTCACCCATTGTATATATACTATGGGTCTATGTATAGGCAAACGTGGAGAACGCCAGGGTCGAAATAAGCTTAAATTTACCTATAGAATATTTAGCAATAGCAAACTTGCACTTCTGCCTGTTAACACAACTGACTCCAAACTGAATTCACACGCAGGCAACAATAATCTGCATCGTCTATTTCCCTTACGCAGAAAGATACAAAACGGTACAGTGTCAGGGAGAGCCTGGTCTGCAGTCGGAGGGTTAGATATATTGCCCTATTGTTGACAGAACTGGGCCTATTGATTCTGAAATAACAGCACTTTGCAATTTTAAAAGGAATTACTGTAAATGTTTAAAACTCTAAACTTACTGAAAGACACCAAAGAGACCGCTAGGATTTAACATTCAAATCTGACGGATGCGCTGACCAAAAAATACATTTTTAAGAATATAAGTAGTGAGTAAAATATTTTTAAATGGCAGAAGTAAATTTACATGTAATAATTGCCTTTAATACATGCAATACATCACACGGACGAATCGCTATCAACAGTGACATGTTAAGCTGGGTTTACACTATGTAACTTATTACATGTAACAAGTTAGATGAAACATGTAACAAGTTTTACGTAACATGTAACAAGCTATATGTTTAACAAATAGGTTATATAACTTTTTATATAACTAACGTTTAGAAAGACAAAAAGACATAATATACATTTGTACTGCACAGTAGTGATGTGGGCCGGAAATATTCCCAGTGGGAAGGAATTTATAAAATCTCCTTGGGCAGGAAATATTCCCAAAAGTGAGCATTTATAAAAATCGTTAGTTTTTAATGTTTTACTGCTTATTAACGGTCCAGGTACCTTAAAATGAAACTATATCAGTAAATTTCCACATGTTTATCAAGGAACCGTCTAGGGAAGTATTACCTGTTTCTATGATATATTTTTTCACTTATTGTCAGAACAATGTACCCTAAGTCATCTTCTTTAAAAAAAATAATAATTCGTGATAATCTCTTAGGTTTTCTTTATAATCTTATGTTATAAAGTGGTACCTCACACTTATTTAAATAGGATTAAAGATAAGTAATTTAACATAATTGTTAAAGATTGTGTTGATGCATAATAGAGATGCAACAGAGAATGGTATGAGAGTGAACAGCTTTTAACCTAACCAAACAATTGTTATACATGATATATGAATTTAATACAATTATAATTATTTTAACAATTTCTAAGTGGTTATGTCAGCATTTGCTAGTCTGAATGTGTAATTGAGTATAGTGTGATCGACAATAGTTTTTATTACTATATATTCTGTGATAATATTTGGACATATCTATTTATACGATATATCAGCGCCATCAAGATATGGAACATTAACGAAGATTGTTATAATATTACATATGAGAGATTTGTAGAGGGACATATATGTGAGATTAGGTTATATTATTAATATAACTTACTATTTTACACCTGAAAAGCATTGTAAACGTTGCATAGATTGAACGTTTGGATAGATCTAATTATTTGTGGTTAGGTGGACAGTTTCTTGTTACTATATATACGCAGCAAAATGTGCATGCAGCAGGTTACATGTAACAAGTTACACATTTCCCACTCCATGTGGGAAAGGTGTAACTTGTTATATAACACAAAAATCAGTTATATAACACAATGTTGTCTGTAACAAGTTACATGTCTTTGTAACAACTTTGGAAAACGTGTTATATAACCCAAGTTATATAAACAAGTTGCATAGTGTAAACGCAGCTAACGGAGTGTAAACGCAGAAAACTGGTTATATAACACAAAAATCAGTTATATAACACAATGTTATATGCAACAATTGGCATGTATTTGTAACAATTTTGGAAAACATGTTATATAACCCAAGTTATATTAAACAAGTTACATAGTGTAAACCCATCTTTAGGTCTGCACGTTATACGCAGTACGGAGAGATTTGGGATTGAAGTTATGTATTTTTTAATGCACGGAATAGTGTTTAGAAACCGTACAACACCTCTCCTAAATCAAGCCTTCGGGGTCAGATTAAAAAATCTGCCCCTACCAGGAATTAAACCCGGCCTACGGGATAGAGGAAGGTAGGAATGCTGCCAACCGCGCCTCGGCGGTGGACTTTGTATAAACTTTTTTTTCAGTTACCTATAATTTTATTCCAAATTTATATTTTCTTTTTATAAATCTCACCATATGACTTATTTATTCAGTTACTTAGATCCACACTTAGCTATCAAACAGAGAGCGTTCTGCATGCATAAAATATACCAGTAACAATAAAACGAACTCTAGTTATTAACATCTTACCGCAAGCCTACAAATTACGTAAATTTTTCTGCCACTGTGGAAAATAAATCTCGTACTGCTAGACTTAAGACAACGGCTCATTTACATATGGGTTAGGTTAGAAGGTCAGTACGAGAAATGTGTAAATATAACGCTGCTCCAGGCAAATCACAGTGTGCAAGGTACGTATTATTCAAGCAGTTGATAGCAGTAACCATCCCTCGCGTGACATTCGCTGATAAGGACGCATTTTCTAGTCATTTGTACTGAACGGCCTCGTCACGCAATACCCTCGCTAATCCCACACTTACATGTCTTGAAGACGAATCATCGTTACGCTTGGAGTTATCTGTCGTTGCAAACATGCCTGGCCTTCTTTTAGGGTACTTAGATGTCTACAAGACGACCAGTTTACTACCGTTTAAAATTGCTTAAATGTGAAAAAAGTGCAAATTCTACAAACGGCAAAGCTGGAATCATAAAAGCCGCTTTGTGGAGTTTGTTGAATTACCCAGAGAATTTCGTGAAATTTCATATATCAATTAAAATAAACTAAAGTTCGTGGCGCTGCATCCCTGGTGGGGATAGGCCTACCAACCGACCACTGTATTATCAGTAATAGGCAGATGGTAAGATTGGGGCATGTGGTCAGCTTGTCAACTCCCACAGCCGTAATTGATGGCTTCCTTTACCGGAGCAGCTACTTCTGTATCAAGTAGCTCCTCCATTAGTCTCGCAAAGCTAAGTGCACACCGTTCCAGACTTCCGTACCCACAAAAATCTGAGTAGGTACCGAAGATCAAACCCAGACTTGCGGATCTGTAGTCAACAACGGTAACAACTAGATCACGCAGACGATCTCACATTAAATTAACAATAAAGAATTAAGCGCCACTTCTTCCGAAGTCCGAGGGTTCCGTAGGAAGAAGTCGTGGGAAAAAAGCGTTAATATTTCGTATGTAATCGAGCCAGGGAAACCCGACCATACTGGTGTAAACATGTTTCCGCCTAACAGTAGAAAACATCTGTCAGGGTGTAAAATGTCGATCTTTAGATTTCAATGCCATCTATTGGTTTCCTTCTTGTACTTCATTCTCTGATCACAACCAACATATAGACAGTATTGCCAACGATTTTCGGTTGGAAAAGAGGTCTTCACTTTTAGAAACCCATCCATAAGTCACAATGTAAATTTAGCACTATCCCTAGTGTTTTCTTTGTTCCTTTTGTGAAAAAAAGGGCAACAGAAACACTTGCTACGTTGTAGTAATGTAGTTGGACATTCTGTTAGTGCTACTGACTTTGAACATATTATTACGTTTTCACGCAGAATTCAGATCGATCTCAGTTCCAATACGATACCGTTTAAAAGCATAACTTTCGATCCCATATTAAAGACAACGTTTCCGAGAGAATCCATAGAATGCGCTAGCTCCATATTCGACGACCAATGAAACCCTTCTCGCCTTACACGAGAACATCGCGAGGACATTGAAATCAAACTGAATACGTGGTAGTGTTTCCATGGCTTTTGCATACGATGTAAGTCCTATCCGATCTTACTTTTTAGGAGGATTGACCTTGAGACTCCGATTCGAGTTCCCGTTTTCATTACAATTTCAATACGATAAGCGTATTCAGATCTGAATTCTGCATGAAAACTTAGCAAAGTATTAAAGATCTCGCACGATATCTGTGCTGATGAGACAGTTACTGTCTAGAGAGAGACATGCTATTGTGCGAGAGAGAGAGGTAGCTTGGCCTTTACAAATAAAAAGGGAGGTACTGTTGTGCGAGAGAGATAGGTAGCAGGCCAATCGACGCTACAGTCCCCACGAAAACGTAATGTAATGTCTTGGGCAATCGGCACAGATTTCGTGCGGGATCTTTACATTATTATGAAACAGATGTTTAAAAGATGGCATTGTTCCTTATCTTTGGAGATCAATAGCCATAAAGGATACTTTTTTGATCAATAAAGTTGCAAAGGTTATAACTTATAAACATAAATTTTTGAGCTAGAGGTATAATTCCTTTTTTTTTAAATACTCAGAATTTTATGCTGAATTGAATCCATTCATATAAGAAAATATATGTTTTTCGACTTCTGGTCGGGTATCCCTAGCAGAATCACATATGTGATTTGCTTAGCTTCCTATGGTTATTAACGACGTCTGTGTAATGCAGCTACACCCTATAACCGTAACCGATTAATTTTTAATGTTAATATTTTTCCAAGTTCGGTGAACCAGTCTTCCTTAAGGGGGAAAAACAGCTTTCGGTTAAATTCATAGATGAGAAATAGTTGAATTTCATTATTTTTTCCTCATCAATGAATTGCTCTACAATCTTACAATCTTACATACTCTTTATTGACTACTTCTAATTGCATACTATTTTCAAAATTAATCAAACTGTTACAGTTACGGTAATTATCGTTTCATGTACTGAAATATCGTTTCCTTGCTGATTTCCGCAAATATCAATATTTCTGAGTGAATTATTTTTCTTTGCATTTGTTAGTATCGTATGAACAACAGTACCTACAATAATTAATTTAACATGAATAGTTTTATTTTTTAAAATATATATTTTAATAAAAAAGAAAATATAAAAAAGATTTTTTGAAATACTTATACTGTAGATATTCTAGAGATTGTTGATTATATTGTTCATATGATGTTTTTAAAAGATAGAAAAGAAGAATCACTTAAAAATATTACCATTTTTGGAAATTATCACGGAAACGGCATTTTAATGCACAAAACGTGGCTGCCATTTTGTAGCGATAATTATCCATAATTGTAACAGTTTGGTATATTTTGAAAAAAGTATGCAATTGTAGAAGTAGTTAATACATAGTATGTCAGATTGAAAGATTGTAGAGCAATTCATTGCCGAGGGGAAAAATAATGAATTTCAACTATTTCTCACCTATGTATTTCACCGAAAGCTGTTTTACCCCCTTAAGAACTGAGATTTGTCTAGATCTATTTATGCTGTACTTTCCCTGGCAGTATTAACATCGTGTGCTTTATGTTATCTTTAATTTGTTTTTGCACTCTTCCTTGTTGACGTTTAAAATTTTTAAGTAAGAATGTATCACTCTTTTTATCGTGATACCTGCGGAAATCTGGATTCACGAAAAAACTTTTATCGTTAATATGCACATTTATGAAGATTCTGTTTGGTAAGAAATGCGTGGAATGTCAGAAATAGATGTAACCGCGGAGCAGGGCAAAAGAAAATGAGATCGACAACGTGAGTTTCCAGATCGTATTCTGCTATGTGCTTTTAAAATATCCTAAAATATTGTATAGTTCCGATGCGGGTCCGTGTCATAAAGATAATCTGACTAGATTCTTTTAAATTATAAAAATTATGCAGCAAAAATAATATAATTCAACCTAAGGTGATATAGGAGAAAAAAGCATAGGCCTAAAGATAGA
Source organism: Ectobius pallidus (assembly GCA_964059195.1). Classification (NCBI taxonomy): domain Eukaryota; kingdom Metazoa; phylum Arthropoda; class Insecta; order Blattodea; family Ectobiidae; genus Ectobius; species Ectobius pallidus. The sequence goes on from CAXKWD010000011.1 coordinate 21,003,776, forward strand.
TTCCCATTGCAACACATTTTAGAGGAAGGTATCCTTCTATTTTTAAAGATTGAATTAACTATTTTTATAGATGAATCAAAGCTTTTGACAAAGTATACCGGAAAATTTCATGGAAAACTTTGTATTATGGTGGACTAACGAAGTGGGTTTTTGTTGGGGTACTTCCGTTTCCTCTCCTCACTCCTCCAACTCTTCCCATTTAACCTTTTCAGAGCTGATATAAAAATACATTGTAACTTGGATAATTCGAATGTTTCTAATTCGAAATTGTGAATAAATCGAGCTTTTAGCATGGTCCCCTGACATCCCTATACAAAGCAAAAAAAATTTTCTAATTAAAAATTATGATTAATTCAATTTTTTGCAGCTCCCTTCAGTGTCGAATTATCCAATTTCGACTGTATATAAATAGAGTGATATCAGTGGGTTTATAAGTTTGAAATCAATGTAGAAAATTGTTAATGGAACACCTGGTTTGCATCAACGGCAATTATAGGCTAATGCGTGCATAAAAATTCTTCGTATCGTAATATAAAGCATTACTCTATTAAGTTTATATCACTGTTTTTATGCAATTTTTCTGTGACGCATACATATTTCAATAGCAGTGAAAAGGTTAACATTATACTGTTGGTGCCATTTTAAAAAGATCTCGTCCCAAACCATCGTCTACCTACAAAATAATATAATAGCATTGTTCGCTAATCCAAAAATCTGCAGAGACACCGACAAAGAACAGGTGCTCTTGAAGACGCGTGCATTTCCCCAGTGTTGCCGCTGTCATTCACCATTTCTCAAGTGAAGTAAATGAAGTATTTGGCAACATGTACTGGACTGCAGACGAGTGTGAATGCGCCTAACTACCTTTCTATTCACTGATTGACAGGCCGAAGGGGATTAGGGTGGCAGCAGGTAGAGGCATTTCTTGGAAAAAATAAGTCTTTAAAAAGTGGCACCCACAATACTTTCCCGCTCTTCATCATCATTATATTTAATTCCTATGATTTCGGGTATGTCAACCTTAGTTGGAATGGCTCACCAAGAAAGTGATCTTGAGCCTTCCCTACTCGAGGAGACATTTGCTCTGAATGGGACCCTTTGTATAATTTATTCATGCAATAGAGTATCACAATACAAAATAATATTGTAACACTTATGTATAACCTTACTATGAATAAATATGTGCATGTAGTATTACCTATGGTAATGGCACATGCAGTTATAATAAAACAAATAGAGTACCACAAGTGTACGATAAAAATAACCAGTGCGAAAATGTTTCTATTTTTAAGATACATAACTAAAAGGCTTTTAAGATTATGAAGTTAATTTATACATTTTAAAATTGAAAGTATAGTGTGTGTGTGTGTGTGTGTTGAATTGTACTTATTCCCTAACACACCCGGGTGTGTTTATTTAGGGTGCACCCTAAGAATATTGGAATCAAATTTAATACTTTTAAAGCAATATTCTATGAGTCTACTGACTAGCCTCTGCCCTTAGGAACCACCAAGAATTTCCCTTCTTTTCGTTCCCGCGAAAGTATAAAAAGTATTCGGAGAAAACCATTAGAAAGGAAGAGAAAATAAGAACTATTAAGTAAAGCGTCGTCTCTAGGGAATACCTCATACTGAGCAACCTAAGAATAATTTAGCACGGAGAGTAAGTGAAGTACAGAAGTCGTTAAGCAAATTGATGGACTTCCTTGGAATAATTGCGACAGTGCATTATGTAACGCACGTAAACCTAGCTTAGAATAAACCGTTGCTACCATCAGTATTCTCGCAATTCTTGCATCCGCCATCTACTGCCACTTCACCATTGAGAAACCAGGTTGCATGTACAGGCGTTCTAAATCAGGGGAACCAAAGTGCGCTTGCGATCCTTATTTGTCCTAAGGCTAAAGCATATTATGGTGGGTCGTTGCTTCACAGTTTTAATGTTCATATTTTATGTTTATATTTATGGAGTGCCTCATAAAGATTACGTCAGCCATAAATCTTTTCGTTTAGAGATATCGTTCATATCAACTTTGAACATTGACCACGTTTCCCCATTCTCGACCATCATAATGTCGGTGGGTGTTTCATTCTGTAGTAATTCTAAATATTAATAGCAAAAAAAATTGATGTAACAATCAGTACCTTTACATGCAGGATTCAGTTCGGTCTGAAATCGTTCCCGGCATCGAGATTATAAAACGCGAACCCGGTCCGGAATGAATTTTCGATCCATTCCTCTGTAAATGGAGGAACGGATAGGATTCAGATAGAATTCAATTCCATGTAAACGCAAGCGAACGCAATCCTGGTCCACTCGCACAGCCTTTCGCCGTTTATTCTATCAGCTAATCGTCGATTTTATTTAAAAAAAAAAAACCTTGCACACTCTGTAATATTAATATTATTATGTTTTTGTGCCTATATTGACTATAAATTATTACAACACACAATTCCTAATCACGGACTAAACACGGCGATGGTTTAACAGGTTAGCCACACAACCATCATTAACGGCCGTCGGTGTCGGCATGCTGACCACGTGCCCCCAATCCTGCCGTCTGCCTATGGTAGATGATGCAGCGGGCGGGTGGTAGGCCTAGTCCCTGCAGGGATGTAGCGCCACGGAGTTGTAGTAGTAGTGGTAGTAGTGGTATAACTGGGGGCATAGCTGGCTACAGATACGCGGGCCGTGGTTCGTTCCCAGGTACCTTTTCGGATTTTTCTGAGATAGGGAGGTCTGGAATGGAGTGCAATCAGCCTCGCGATAAAAACTGAAGATCTTCTTCATCGAGAAGTAGCGGCTCCGGTCACGGAAACTACCATTTACGGTCGTGGGAGTCGGCATGCTGACCACATGCTCCCCAATCCTCCCATCTGCCTACGGTAGATGATGCAGCGGTCAGATGGTAGGCCTAGTCTCTTCAGAGATATAGCGCCACGGAGTTTAGTTTTTTATGTTATAGCTCTGTTCCTTCCATTTTTAATGCAATTTTTTTTCTTCTAATTTTTGTCTGTGATAAATTATAAACCATACAGACATAATAGATCCGCTTACTTAATGCTTGGATCATTCTTTGAAGGAACATCAATGGAGAACGGATTTAGCGTATAAACAGCAGAAGAATATTTCGTTCTTGCTCAGATATGTAGGTGCTTAATTGAAATTTAACGTGTTCTCATTTGAATTGCTTCACTTTCCCGCAAAGTGCTTTGAAGTATATCGTTTGAGAGATTGTGTGTGTAGCTTTGATGTAGGAATTCCGCGTTACAAAATGTAGCTTGTACCACAATACGTTCATTCACAAATTTAATACCACGATAATTAGCACGTACGCTTGATACACCTATTAAAGCAGAACTGTATTTATGAATCCGCGTTCACGTAACAAAACACCATACGTCGCAAAAATGCAAATCCAATTAAAAACCTTTGTAAAGGAATGAGGACAAACGAGAAATCAGACTCTTTTGACTCGGATGAGTCAAAGAGAGAAAATAATACACAAGCCAACGATGGCAGTATAAGATTATGAATAAGAGTTTAACTATTTGAATTACTGGCCTGTAAATTTAATAAGCTGGTTAGTAAACAGAAGATAAATATTCAAAGGATTAGCAAAAACTTAGGGAAAACTATTTATTAGGTTACAGTATAACTTCGGCAAAATTGAAAGTAATGAACAACGACTTACTATGAATTATTGACTTGTAAAGTTAACGATTCTTTAACAATAAGAAATATTTGAATTCTTCTTTCAAGGCAGATTACGTCAAAATATGCAAGTTCGTGTTAGATAGAGTAGGATTACTTCCACAAAGTCTCTGGGTTTTTACGTGTATACCTTAGGAGCGAGTCTCACCGTTCTTAGAGTTCCTGCATAGTGGAGGTAGCTGCACCCTGATTGGCTATCCCACTCCACGTGTTGTCTGTCTCTGCGGCATTATCCCTCCACTCAACTATTATAGGATTTTCTACCACTGGCAACGTGCAACATGATCTTTACTCTGTACTCAACAGTAGCTCACTGATCTTACGCGCAGCGAATCCGCGCATCTTGGTAACGAGAAGCTCGCTGGCTGGGTTAGTCTTCAAGGGCAGAGACTTTGTGGAAGTAATCCTACTCTACCGTAAGAGGCTTTAATGGCGAGGCAAGTATAATCTCGATATCAACGTACTGGCCTAAAACTGAGATTAGGATACCTTATTACTTTTCTTACTTTAACCTTTCCCGTTGTAGAGACATTTATGTGGCCCACGCCGTTCTGCCTTTACAGAATCGCGACCTGTCGATCACAAACATACCTTTTTAACCGATAAGGACATGGAGGGCATCACCAGGTGGGCGATCAGCCCAATGCGGGGCCACCTCCGCAACATCATTAACTTATAAGACGAATCACGCCAGTCGCACACATAAAAGGCGCGGATATGATGATAATAATGACAGCTAGATGATATCCGGGGACAGAGACTTCAAGGGTCTAATGTTACCCAACATTTCTCTCACAGGTGGGGAAGAAAACATTTCACTATAAGGCTGACAATCTTACAACTTTCTTGTGGTATCATAAACATGTCTCTTATTATTAATACTTACGCCAATAGGGAGGATTACTTTCCTTTAGCTGTTGAATATGCTAGATCTCTTCAAATGTTGTTGATATTAGTCTTAAGAGGAAGATCAGCCAACTAAAGAATCACAAGATGGTCTTTGATATCACAAGTAACATGAATATCACTTTGTCCTCTAATGAAATAAAAATAATACATTTTAATAGTTTATTATTATTATTAATTAGGGTTCGGATGTTTATGACATGTCATATTTTTATCCTAGCCTCCGTTCTTGCGGCAAACACGAATTGCACGTTTGTTATCCTAATCGAACAGTTTTTATTTTGCTTAGAAAGTCATATTTTGGTCATTTTTGTGGTCGTGGTCATATTTCCGTCATATTTGTAATTTAACAGCATATTTCAGTTAAAAATTCGGTAAATGGGTACAATTATACAATGTAGGCCTATGTACTACATGATCGAGATAAATTTGAAATTTATTTAATTAATTTAATGTTTATGCGAAATAAATAGATAATTTAACATTTAAAATCAATGCAATTGTTCATATTTAACAGGGAGACGTTTGGTCCAGAAAATATTAGGAGTATTTGGAGCTGATGAAGCGAGAAAACAGGGGCAAATTCTTTAAAAATAGAAGTTCTTTACAAGTAAAACTGTAAATCACCAACATTGTTAAAACGTTATCTAATTGAATTCTTGTGATGTAAGAATTTAGTGTCTATAAACGTTTTAAATAGGAACATATATCTATATATATATATATATATAGATACATATATTTAAATACGTTGCTTTATTAGGTCATATTTATGGTTTTTGGGTCATATTTAGTCATTTTTAAGGGCATATTTGCAGTTATATTTTCCACTTCTTTAGGTCATAAACATCCGAACCTTAAAAATAATAATCTACAACCTGTGTTCACTCTTTTTTTTCTGCTGCATGAAGTATGGCAGGATGTGTTTTCCGAATTTGGAGGCAATTTGATGATAACTGTTTAGCAACAAGGATTCTTAATACAGAGACGTGTATTTCAGCAAAACAGTTTTCTGTACTTTACCCTGGTTTTAAATGACTACTCATGGGGTTGAATTATTGTTGGAGTACCTTAAAATATGGCGAAAAATTAAAAAAAAAAAAAAAAAAGTACACATTCCGCTATTACCAGTCGCGTATCACAGTCAGTATCAATGAAAACATCTAATAAACACGCAGCGATCTACCCCAGACATGTTTCTGTGTATTTTAAATTACATGACATAGTTTTTAAAGTATCAGATCGCTATCCTCAGTTAAAAAGGAAGTGACTTCAGAAACTACCACAGTGCTTTGAAATGTCAATGAAAATAGTACGTTTGTCGTCGTTATCTTTCTTATTTCTCAGAAACGGCTTACGTTGCTAGTTTCACAGAATCTTGATAACTGCATATTCAAGTGGAATCACATTCAGTAGGAAACGTGGGTAGTTCCACTGTGTATGACATTCAGATTTATTTATTGCAAAATTGAAACAAATGCACATTTCCAAGGATCTCTTAACGCTGTGAGCATTGTTTCGTAGATTACGTGAACAGTCTCTCATAAAATTGGAATGACGTGGGATTAATATTAGACCTTTTACAGGAAATAGCAAAATCCGCAAGCCTACTGACACCGTAAGTCTGAGAAAAGAATTAAATATGCTATAACTAGGCACAGCTTGTTCTCGTCCTAACGCTAAACGTTGTGATGTAACTATTAAGATATCAGTAAACACTGAGGCAACGGCATCTACCAGAGTCTTTCACTGCTTCTTGTAGGGGTCAGCTGTTCACATACGATCTGCTACTTAATACTAGATTTTTTTTGGGGGGGGGGGTTGGGAAAATTTACGTCCAAAGTGAGGCAGCTTAGGATGGAACTGGCCGAGGGAGTGGGACCTAGGGAGTAAGGGGAGTACTCCGATGGGGTAGACGGCTGTATATAGAATAATATGTAAAATATATTTGGTTGGTGTGTTTAAGGGTATTGCTGGTGTATGTGCTTTTTTTGGTGGGGAGTGTGTGTGTGTGTGTGGTGTTTTGTTTGTATATTTACTAGTTTTTAACTGTTTGTGTGTTTTTTAGTTTTACTTTTAGGGTACATTTTTGCTTGTGCACAGTTAAAGATGGACAGCCTAAGGGCTCATGCAACGAATAATGTAAAAAGATAGTTTTTCTTGTTAACAATAAAAGCACTTCATTCATTCAACTATTAAGATCGTGTTCATCTTATTGTCATACGTTTATGTCTTGGCATAAATGTTAATCTCTTCATTGTGATGAGCCGTTAGGATTCGATTAAGATGACCACAGTTAGTGGGCACGATGTGGAAATTGCGTGATAAAGCTTATCTTTTGGAGGAGACTCCCAGACGCATGACAGCTTGAAAAGGTCAAGGTTTGTGCCTGCTGTGGTGCTAAAGAAAGATGTGCTATGGATAGCTATTTCGACTGTAGGGTCAAACTGAATATTCTGTCATTTCAAATGCCTTCAAGCTGGGACAATACTTGTACTGGCGTATCAACGTTTGCAGAAATTATTTATTGGACTGTCTGGATATCACGTCTCCTCTTTTTGTTCGATGAAATATTTGTTGTGTCATCATTCAGTAAAACATAGGTTAAGTACAGAGAACAATAGAATAACCAGGCCTATGATAGACATCTATTTCTGAGTTAATGTAATGCTATGAACTTGAACAGGTCTTTGTTTACCCTTTTGTGGTCAACATCGTATCTTTGTCGACTGTTCTATCGTTCGCGCCCGACAGTGACGGATTTGAGTAGCTTAGTTCTAAAGTGCCTGATGTCCTCTAGAATAAGAATTTATCAAGAGCAGTGTAGCCAAATACCGAGACACGAATTCCAGTACATTAAAGGGATAACTAGCAATCTTTTATAATAATTACTTACTAATGCACATAAAATTATTTTACAGTGATTATGCCAGGACTAGAATTTATATGTAATAAAAATGGATTGTACGTACACAATATGGGTTCAAAATTCTCATATTATGGAGTAAAAAATGAACTAATGTTTTCTAAATGGTGCAGAATAGTATAAAGTGTACCTGTATATTATCAACGTTACATAGTTATAAAATGAGTACATTTAAAGATTTATTGCTTAAACATGAATGCCACAGAACAGAATAGAATAGCCTAAATGGCACACCAAAAATTTAAATGAGTATCACAAAACATAAGGATACGTAGGACCTATATAATTTAAATTTAAAAACTGAAACTGCATTTACTGAACATAAATGTTGCTTTGTACTCGGTAAAACTCCGCTCAACATCACAAGAATCACAGGGACCAACTTAAACCTTGCAACATTTTCAGGAGCTACATCCAGATCTAGTTTTAGATTTGTTTTCCAACATGTCATAGAAATTCAAGAATCCAGCTTTGAAATACAGGTGCTTGAGAAATAATATTTAAACGATTTTTGACAAGAATAACTTTGAAGCCATAAAATATTCAATGATGTATTAAAATTTGTTTTCTACCTATGCCCCATTGCATATATTACTTAATCTAAAACATACATTATTATAATATTAAATTACAAGTAACAAAAGTTACTAGTTACTATGAGTAGTAGCAAAAGAAGACAGCACTACATTTTAGCATAGCCATAGACTACATTTTTAGGGGTTTTAAGATGGTTTTAAAAAAATTTAAGCAATTTTAATACAAACTTACACTTATTTAATGTTTGTACATAGTTCATCTTTTCTGATTAGTAACTTTTGTTACTTTTCAATATTATAATGTAAGTTTCGTAGACATAGTATACACGTTTATGTCTGTTTAGGATCATTTTTAAACTTTAAAAATTGTGGATAAGTTTTATATTTTGACTAGTAACGTTTGTTACATGTAATGTAATATCATAATAATGTATGTTTTAGATCAGGTAATACACGTAATATTTCATAACTGAGCATAAGTTTAGGTGGAAAATACATTATTTTAATACATTACTTTCTACAGCTCAATTGCAAAATAAAAATAATTGAAATACATAAAATGTTCAACATATTTAAATAAAACGTTCAATTATGTAAATATATGCGACATTTTTCTAAAATATTTTTAAAAAATGTACTATACCTTGAAATAAGGACAAATATAAAAAATTAAATGTCTTAAGCCATTCCAATGTCCAGATTCGTAAACATACATCGAAATTTAAATTTTATGCAATGCAAAAAACATATTTTTATGTACATAGAAATCCAAGGCCTGGTAATTACAATAGTGTTCCCTATTTTACGTTGGGATACCAATCTAAACGGATATAAGTATTAATCATTATCTACAAGTTGCATAGCTGTACAGTGGAGATAAGATCACATGTACATTTTAAAATGAATTCGGAGTTTATATATTATTATGATTTTCACTATCTTTTCTTGAGTACAAAACACTATTTCTTATGCTTAAGAAGAAGTAAGTTTGGAAGTGGGAAACTGCACCATGTTTTTATTTTATTTTTATTATTCCGAAGACTTTTTGTATATTTTCAACGTTTTAAATTTATGATTGGTATTTTGTAGAATTTTTAGACACAGTACAAAGTTTTTAGTTTGAATTTTAGGTTATGATATAAACTTGTGATAATGTGTAACATACAGATTTAGACTACCATGTAAGGGTACATTATTATATAAATATTTTGAGGGCATAAGGCTGTAAACACTATTGTAAAAATACACTTTATAGGAGGTGGAAGAGCAGAAACTCTGCGGTAATAATTAAATATTCTAATTTGTCGAGGAATATGCGTTCGTCATCATGAACCGGTAGGCCTATTGCCTTCCAGAAACAAACAAATTATCCTATTTAATGAAATTCGTGTTACTTTACAAGGAACGATGTAATTTTTAGACAATAAACAGCTGCATCGCTCTAATTTTGACATAACTTTACGAATAACCCGCCCTTATAAAATTATAATATTCTATCTTATTTCCTATACCATAAATAAGACTACCTCAATAATGCAGCGTACATCCGGAACACTGAATACCATTCTAGTTTGGCTGTTTTAATGAATCTGGGGTGATCTAGTTATTTCTCGTTCCATCGGTCTCATCAGAAATTCCACCAGACCTTAAATTACACACTTTGATGGAAGTTGATTAAAACATGGGGGGAAAAAAAGGAAAATTACATGAAAAGAGCTAAGCTTGAATTGTGAGAGCTTCGTTAGAAGAAATCGATACCATGGGGACGATTATATTCAACTGCTGGGAGCAGATCTGCGAATCGATGTGACAACCATTTCATACTTTCACATAATACAACCGTTAATGGGCTGTATTTTCTTCGTGTCAATTCCATTTCTGCCTTATCTCACTGTAATCCATTAAGATTCTTACATGGACTGAAATGTTAGCTCCCTTTATTATCCTTTTTCCCTATTCGCTATATTCTTTATTTATTTCTGTCAGTTCATGTCTTCTGTCATTCGTTCTACCTTTATTTCCTTATTTAGTTCTCTCTTTCTCTGTAAATTTTTTCCATCTCTCTTATTCTTTCCTTTTCCTCTCTTCTTGTATAATTTATTTTAATCCTCGTCCCTTTTTCTTACGTCCTACCTCCTTCATGATTTTTTTCATGTTTTGTTCATACATTTTCTCTTACCATCATTTTTATTTCATTTTTTCATTAACCATCATCCGTCGTACTTATTCCCTTTTATTTGTTATTCAATGGAGTCTCAACAGCTGCTGTCTGTCTCCATTCCTCTGCTCTCTTTCTTTTATCTCTCTTTCATTTTCTATTCTAAATTCCATTCTAAATTCCCTTGTTTTTCCTCTTGTGTTTCGTACATCTATTGTCGATCTCCCTTTTTTCCTTCTTTCCTTCTTTAAGTTCCATTCTTCTCGTTCTGCGTTCTTTAGTTTTCTACTTTTTCTTTTCTTCATTCGTTCATTTTCGCTTACTTTTCTCTCTTGTATCTACTCTTTTTTCCTTCTTTCTTTGTTTTTCTGAATGAACTCTTTGTTTAGTTATTTGCTTCGATCTTATTTCTATCATCCTTTACATATTTATTAATTTTTTTCCTATTTATTTACTTATTTCACTGCAGTTACTTATTTTTTCCCGCCATTCTCTTTCTTTCTAACTTCCGTTATTTATTTATTTATTTATTTATTACTAACTTTCTTTTCCACCAACTCATCCTTCATTCATTCATTCTTTCTTTCTATTTGTTTGTACAACTTTTTTCTATTTTTTATTTATTCATTACTGTTATGAAGAGCGTGCTTAGTATTCTTTTTGCCATTTATTTTGCTGGAACTACCAGCTTCTAGTGTTTACAGTATGTCTAGTCGCGAGAATTAGTTTTGAATTCAAATCCACATTTCATTGCATTTGGAAGCTTTAGTATATGGATGAGTGTTTGAATAGGAGATAGAACTCCCGTTATTGTGTTGCCGGAGAGAACGTTTTTGTGTGAAGGAAGCTTGCATGTTTAATACTAAAAAAAGTGTGGTAATTTAGTTCGCTACGTGGTCATATTAGATTCCTCACTCGGCTTCGCCTGGCTGGCTAGCCAACATTGTAAGTGTACTTTACAAAACATCGATACATGACGGTTTAATATTCAGATTACGTTTCTAGTACCAAAGTTACACAAGTAACAATTTCTATAAAATGCAGTATATAAAGCTTTCACTTTCGTTTATTTTCATTGAAAGATATATTTAGATTATAATTATTTACTTACTTTCTTAATTAATTAATTACTTACTTACTTGCTTACATGCTCAATGGCAATAGACATTCCTAAGCAAGTTAAAGGAATATTATCTAATTTATGTAACACGGAAGTTTATTCCCGCGCTTACCTGAGCCTGCCATTCAACCCTATTCTGTCCTAACTCCATCCACCAATCCTTCGCAAGTCCTACTTCCCTTAAATCTACACTAATGTTGTCCTCCAACCTACGTCTTCCAAGTGGTCTCTTCCTTCCCAATCATAATTTTTGAGATATGTATTTCCTCCCCCATGAGAGCAACATGTCCAGCCCATTTCATCCTCCGTGATTTAATTACGCCTATAAAATTTACTGTCACTGTTCCCTATAACAGAACATAATTCACCTGTAGGCCTAAATCTATGAGTGCAAATGTAATTTCTAAATTATTATTTACTTTTTCTTCACTGTTCAGTTTTGTAAAACAAAAGCACAACTCGGACGCTCTATTTGTGCACGCATACTAGTTTTACAAACGTAAAGTCAGCGGCGGCTCGTATAAAAACATTTGCAACTATCTCTCAAACGGCTGATTAGTGGCCCATATTTAGGTAACGTTTGTACTTCTATGATAGTGTACTTCCAATAATGTCACTCTGCACTATCAGTTTTGATACACCCTCTATCTTTTATTGGCATAGAAGTGGGAATAAACAGAAACTTCTTTCAGTTAACAATTAAATCGAAACTCATACCTAATCGACTTTTGTTGCTGTACACTACATATCGTAGATAAGTTTTTTAGAAATAAAACGGACAGTTGTATACGGGAGCTATTATAATCCTCTATTAACTTCCCACACTGAAACTGTCATCAAAGTTATCTAGAATCGAGCTATAAAATGACCTTTGATATAGGGTTATTAAAGGTGATAAAAATAGAAATGTTGTAGAGAAGTATCCAGTACTGTTATCTGTAATGACGTTTGCTGGCGCCCTCTAAATATATTTCATTCTCTGTCAGCCATTCGTCTATAACCACGGTGACCAAAACCTGCGGCTCTTCTGAAATTCTCGTGTTGCTCTTTAAAAAATTCTGTAGCTAAACTGAAATATATTTTGTTTTATTTCACTCGCCAGGCATTTTTTGTTCAAAAACTGATTTAAAGCGAACAAAAAGAAGAGATACTTATCAGATTTCTTGAAACAGTTTCGCTATCCGTCGTTAGATAACAGGACCAGGACAAAAGTATCCAAATATAAAACAGTTTGAAAAAAAACTGATTTCCATTTTTTGGCCAACCTATACGTGCGAGTCAGTGTAGGCGTATTCTGTGATGCTCATTAAATCTAAGCATCGAGCAGTTCCAACTGATGCACATTTTTAACTGAACTTGAGAACCGCCTTAACTGGCCTTCTACCCGATTTAAAGCGATTAGGAAGCAAAGTGGACAGTATAAAAGGTTAATGTTAACAAAATTCTTGCAATTTGTGGAAGTTATAAAAATGTTTATTACTGTGTACATTAATAGTCATGAGATCTAATTTCGTAGATAAACATAATTTTTGCTGCTGTTTTTTAATTGTTAGATTTATTTGGCCTTCAGAAAATTCACATTTAACCTTTTAAAAAATGTGCCGCTCTTTCCAAACACTTCCCTCAAAATGTGGCTCCCAGCACCCTGGTCTATAATATGCAGCCCATATGAGTTAGATGTGTTCCTGGAAGTCTGTTTCTGTGGTGAACACCGCTTAGTAAATCACCTAACGCCTGTCTGTTCAAGTCTTTTCATTTTACACTAGCCATCAGCATTTTTTTAATGTATCAGTATTAATCCGTACGGGACTTCATAAAAATTAAAGCATTACCCGATAGATAGCATTATCCGCATTACATTAAACGGCATTCACTGTTTTAAGTAGGTAATTGTCACTAGTGCTGACTCTCAACTGTTCGATCTGTGATACGATGGTATAGTTCATTCCAAAACATGAAAGCCTCGTCTCACTCCACCATCCGATGCCCGGGCTGACTTTTTGGAATTATTTCACTATGTCCCTTCTTAATGAGGGTCACTTATTTTCGCTAATCCCAGTTAGTGTATTATTTAGAGAGTACACATTCTTCTATGTGTCATGGGTCGTCGGAAGAAGGACATATTATAACACTAACACAGTAGATGCAAATATTCAAAACGATACAAGACAGTGGGCTGAACAATTTGAAAAAAATAAAGAAAACTTGACAGTGAGGTGAAATCTTAATTTTGGTTTACAAGATAATATCTTATTTAAATTATTAAAACTAATGACTATTTATTTATTTCCATTGCTTCAATCTCTTTAATTAGGCTCGTTTATTGTTCATTAATACCTACAGTCAGGTAGAAGGGGGAAATGTTATCTGATTAGCTCCAAGAACTGAAGCTTTCATGTTTTGGAAAGAACTGTAGCTTCTCTGTACGATAATTGTAGTATAATCATCTTTTAAATCTTCTCACAAGCATCCAGAAAACATAAAAATAAATAAATAATATGTAAGGAGGTCGTTTGGGCAAATGACGGTTCGGATTTTTGACGTTCTTCTGTACGTGTTAAGGACTCTTGTTATTTCGTTTTGACAATATTGTTACATAGTAGACATAGTTTACTTGAAGTCTGGCTGCGCGTGGCATAGCAGCATTTAGACAGGTCAACACCAGGTTCGGTTGGTGGGGCGAGGATCCCGGAGAAACAAGGGGATGGACCAGTGAATGAGAGGATCAATATTATCTCTGACTTGGTACATGAATGAACGTGAACGCCCGCGTCGGGCTCAATGAATACATGCAGCCTCCATGCAACCCTCAAAATCAGAGCGCTGTTTACAGAATGATGTAATGTAACCACTCAAAACCAATAACCACATTGACGGTCTCTCTAATAAAAATCCATTAATAAATTTTATACAAGGAATATCCACAACCGAGGGGGAATTATATTATTTAGCCAGTGTAAAGTATTCAATGAGTGCACCTGAATGCGGCATGTAAAATTTACGTAATATATTCAAATATTTATATCTGTAAAAAAAAAATGAAAGGAAAAAAAACATCCGTTTGTCTGGTGGCATATTGAAATTCTCTGTTACGTGCCCATTCCCACAACAAATTGTTAGGATACACCAGCGTTTGTCAACCTATGGTCCGCGGACCACTGATGGTCCGCGGACCACTGGTGGTCCGCAAAGATGGTGCAGATGGTCCGCAGACATAATTAAAAAATATGAAGCAAGTGGAAATATTATATTATTATAATATAATAATAATAATAATAATAATAATAATATAGCAAGTGGAAAGTAAAGAAGTAAATTTTTTCAAATATTTCGTTATAATGACCTATAATTAATACCCTAAATATTAAGAATATAGGCCTTCTTTTAAAATGGGATGTAAAATTAGGGGTCCGTAAAATTTTTTAGGCAATTTAGAGGTCCTCGGGTTCAGAAAGGTTGAGAAATGCTGGGATACACCATTAGTATTTTACGATGTTCTTAACAACATTGTTATTAGTTTGCAAGCCTTCTGTTTCTTTTTACGAATGATATAGATTTTTTAAACGAAGTTAATACAACGTTGACACTGGATTTTTTTTCACGGTACAGTTTTGATTATCGGTAGATGGCAGTGCACGGTTTCGTATAACTTGCACTGCTATCAACAAAATGTATCAGCGCCCATATAAGAAAGGTGTTAAAATTTTCATGGTTATTTAAGGTGTTTTCTAGTTGCTCAGCGCTTACCCATAAGATAGGAAAAACCTACGTCTTTGTAATTGAAATTTCTCTTATATCTCACTGAAGATATTTACATTATATTCTATACGCGTACATGGAAATTTGTAGGTAGAGTGATGCCGATACCTAGAGGAATATTTAGAATCACAAGGGTACCTACCGGAGATTCAAGGAGTGAAAAGTCTTTTTTAGAACCGTAAAATTAATTCCAACATATCGTATACCATAGATACCAGTTTTTGTCGACACTCGATACAATATATGTTTTTTCTCTATACTCGTACTTGAAAATTCGATACTTTCATTCTTTAAATAAATTATTTTTATAAAATTATAAATATAATAGTATTGATTAAATATGCATTTTTATTTTATTCTTTAATATTTGTGTAATTTTACATGATCCCTTACTCTATGGGAAACATAATCTAGAAGTGTTCACAAAACAGGGTTCTTAGGAAAATTTTTTGACCTAAGAGAGATGCAAATGAGAACTGGAGAAAACTGCATCATGACGAGCTAAGGGAGATGAAAATGGGGACTGGAGAAAACTGGATATTGACGAGCTTCATAACTTGTACTCTTTACCGAATATAGTAAGGGTAATTAAATCACGGAGGATGAAATGGGGTGGACATGTTGCGCGCATGGGAAGGCATATCTAAAAAAATATTGACTGGGAGACCCGAAGGGAAGAAACCACTTACAAGACCTAGACCTAGGTGGAAGGACAATGTTGGAATAGGTTTAATAGAAGTAGGGTTTGCAAGGGATGATTGGATGGAGTCAGCACAGAATAGAAATGAATGGCGGACACATGTAAGCGCGGCAATGTACTTGCGGGTTCCATAATATATATACTATTCCTTTAGCTTGCTTAGAAATTATCTATTGTCGTGAAGTAAGTCAGTATAATTGTAACATTAATCAAATATATTGTGGTGTGTAGTTATTGTTTAGATATGCATCTTTGCGCTTCAGACGAACTGGCACTAGAACATCTTCAGAAGTTCGATCCTTTTTTTAATGGAATCAGATGAGCCTGTTATACCTGCTACCTGCTGTCGGAAACGTATGAGTCGAGACATGTGCTCTTTGCGATGACTTTTAAATATGCTACTTCTGGCAAGTTGAGTAAAAATGTTAGTATTCTATTAAAATTGTATCGGAAAATTATCGAGATCATCTGTTGTAGTAACGATCAGTATGGATATCTCTTGAGTGTCGAGGGAATATATATATTGAGCGTATAGATGTATCGAAAGTATCGAAAACCCATCCATAATAATATACTTCGAGTATACGTTAAGTCTCTTATCGGCAATAGGATTGATTTACATGGATCGCTGGAAGGGCTGAGGGGTTGCATTGGCCCGTATGACATCGCGTCTATTTTTCTTAACCAATTACCTTATTTTGGAATGTTTTATTGCCTTTCCTAAACTAGCACGTTTATCCAGGAAATATATTGTATATGGTACTAAATGGTTTTCTATATAGGCTACTCAAACGTTGGTGAAAATGTTGTTCACAGAATTATGTAACTATGTTATAGGTAAAAATAGAAATTTCACCACATCCACTCATCATTACTCACATCACTAAGCATTTCATATCTGAAGGAAGTATATACCAATATTAGGCCTATAGGCACACTAAGCCATCTTAAAAGAAATCCTAAAGCCAAAATTCTCACTATTAATCCCAATTGACTTAAAGTAGATAATCCTATAGTTTTCTTTAAATCAAATCGCAGTCGAAGGGATGTGCTTCTAACAGCAAAGAGTGGAACCCGATTTCCTTACTGTAAGCCTTTTATATTATACGAGACAGATAACTGGCTATCAGGGGAGAAAATAGGCTAAGAATGATTTTTTTTAGTAGGCTACACTTCACTCCTCAGGTGTCAATATAGTGGGCCTGGGCCCAATTTTATAAAAGTTACAATTTTACAGGCGACAGATGACGGGTAAATATTACATATTTACATTTTGACAGCTGTATGTTTCGTAAATGTTGACAACTTTACAAGTTTTCTAGATTTGTTTGAAAGTTTTACAAATTGTCATCTCATAAAACTTTGGCGTTGACAGGTAAAAATCTGACAAAATTTTGAAATCTTTGGATACCTATCGTTTATAAAACTATTTTGTAGGCATATTTACAAATTTATAAAAATGTAGAATTGTCATTATAGAAGTGACAGGCAACATTTCACATGTAGGCCTAGTCAGTAGGTCATGTAAATGTGTATAAATATAACTTGGCAAATTGTTTTTTTGAATATTAGAACTTCATGATAACCTTTCTTGTTGATAATGCACACGAATAGTAATGGCAACGATGAATGAATAGAAATGAGACCACGTCAAGGTTTTAGACATCGGATTAACCTAACATTCAATGCTGAAGTCAATTATCCCACGTGTGTATGAGAGCCATCAACAATTTGATAAATAAAACTTTAGGTTTGACTTAAAATGGTCACGTTTATGAAAAATGTTCTTTTTAGTCTGACAATTTACATTAATTTGCCTGTTATGTAAGGAGAACTTTTATTATTTATGAAAGACACAATTGTCATGGCATATTGACAAATTAATTAGACATGATATAATTTGTATTTGTCACACCTGTGAGTTTTATGAAATAGAGCACAGGTGGCAAAGATGTCTCCACAAAAAGTCTCAAGAAGTTGGCACGGTTTTTAAACATGCTCGATTTGCTTATATAAATTAATGCAACTTATATAAAGAAGTGACCCTTAAAAGATTAAGCAGAAGGAAGTGCATCTTTGACTTACGTAAAATATTCCGAGCACCTTATATAGCATCAAAAATTATGATAAAGCCTCAGTCCCATGGCCGTGTGACGAACCGGAAAAAATCACCTATGAGGCAGAAGTGCAAAATCTGATGCTCATGCAAGAGAAACTGCACGAAAAAAAATATCCACTTTGTTAAAGGGAACGTGTGACAATGTGAGCTTAAAATACGAGTATGGTGGACCTATCTTAGTAATTCATTAGGGACAATTCATAGTGGACCATTTCATTAGTTACAACATTAATAGTAGGCCTATTCTATATATAAACTATAATACTTGTAGATATTGAATAAGTTTTCAGTTTTTACTTATTTATATTGAAGTATACTGTATTGTAATATTGGCAGTAAACATTGTTGTTGTTTCAAAGATTAGACTACACATTTATACGTATTTGTTTTAACATTGATAATATTACAATAAACACAATCCGTGTGGAATTAACATTTTAATAGAAGTGTAATTCCTTGCATTTAACAACACTCCTATTTGAAGGTCACTAAGTAAAATCATAGTCCTGGCTGATTTCTTTGCACATATTCGTATTAGGGGAACTTCGCCCAGTACCATCACTATCAATTTCTGGTAAACGGCGCTAGATGTCAAATGCTCACTTGTGTTTGTTCTGGCTACCTATTAACAAGACTGCACCGTTTAGATTTTGGCATCACTCTCTTCAATCAGTGAGAAGTGACAGTTGAATGAAGTTAATTGCGCGAATTTTGTCTGCTGCTACGAAGCTTACATTATTACTGTTCTTGGCTAGTTGATTCACATTTTGTTATACATATCTATTTCTTGTTTCGGAGAGTACATAAATACATAATAAGAACACAAAGGAAATACATGTCCTTACGTAAATCATACATATATCAAGATGTCGTTTTTGCGCAGTACCGGGCAGTAGTTTTTTTCCCAGCACCTGACATAAAAATATTTTATTATAAAGCTATAGCAGCAATTGGTTTGCTTCCTAGACTACTCTAGGGTACTTTTTCTGAACCTCGAATTCTTCCTGATCACACAGGCCTACCCTGCTTGAGAGTTGATTGGCTTGTCCCAAATGCTCAAATATGCTTAATTTTATTTAACATTGTCAAATTTTAAATGTGCATATTACTATTTTTAACTTTTCAGAGATACTAAATTTAGTTTATCCCATCTCATTGGACTGAAAATGTCTGTCATTAAAATAAGAAATGTTATTTTCTATGCATGTCCGTACTGGGAAACGGTTTTTGTGGATTGCACTTTTGGTAGTTGTGTATTTTTTTATTTTAAGGGTCATAAATCATATTTTGTTAATCTCCATTCATGGTACGTATTATGGTATTTGACACTTCTTTTAACTTTATTAGTTTTATCATTGACCCTTTTATTTTATTTTCTGAGGTATGGAGGTCTGGAACGGGGTGCACTCAGCCACGTGATTCAAATTTAGGAACTACTTGATAGAGAAGTAGCGGCTCTGGTCATGGAAACCTCCATTAACGGCCGTGGGTGTCGGCATGCTGACCACATGCCCCCCAATCCTGCCATCTGCCTGTGGTAGATGATGCTGCGGTTGTGTGGTAGGCCTTGTCCCTTCAGGGATGTAGCGCCACGGAGTTTTTTTTTTTTTAATTTTCTTGTAATCTCGAAAAACCTTAGGTGGTCGGTACTGGGCAAGGTCCCCCTGTTACTCCATACAAAGCAAAGAATTTGCGGAGTCAATTTGGCTTCTGCTGTCCTTATAGGTATGCAGGCTAATCCAGTCCTTCTTGTGTTAAACCATGCTTTAATTAATTATAACAATATACCTCAGAACACATGAAAAAAAGACATAACGCAATTCACGTAAAATTTCTAGATAGCACCTCAAAAACACATATTAAAAAGAAAACCTTGTTCCACAATTTCATTCTAAAAACAATATACAGTTTTTTTTTTATTCTTTTGTGCAATATTGGAACCAGTAGACTATAGCTGTATTTTATGGAAGTGAAAAATGATCCCAGACACACGCGTTCTTCCGAGATATGACAAAACAAAATGGAAGTGTCATCAGAGAATCCGCGGTTTGAAAAATGGAGGAATTTGCGTTGCATGCTCCAGAAACAAGCTATTTAACTTTACGTGCCCGCAGAGTTCTGCTGGTATTAATGGAGAGGGCGGGTCCCACCTTGGGTCCCATTGACCGTAATCTGGCAACCCGCCAGTTCCATAATCCTTGCCATCATCCTGAAACCCCCGAAACCCCCCCTCCGCCCCCGTTAGTTACTGCTGCCGTCTGACGTAAAATGTTTCACTGAGAACAGCAAAACAACGCTCCTCGGCTTGAATGGAGAGACTGGTGTTATTTAATTGGATTCGTAGTATCGATTCAGTTTCAAACCATTCACTGTACAGCTTCGGGACATCCTACACGGTCAACTTTCTTACCAAAGAGTTTGTACAATGTTTATTTTACTGATTCCAAGTTTTCTGTAGTGTTTTCTATAACATTAAGACAAACGCTTATCCTAGTGCAGCGTTTCTCGACCTTTTTGAACCCGAGGACCTCTAAAATGTCTAAAAAAAATTACGGACCACTAATTTTACATCCCACTTTTAAAAGAAGGCCTATATTCTTAATATTTGGGGTATTAATTATAGGTCATTATAATGAAATGTGTGAAAAAATGTTACTTCTTTACTTTCCACTTGCTTTATGATATTTTTAAATTGCGTTTCTCAACCATTTTGAACCCGAGGACCTCTAAAATGTATAAAAATATTTACGGACCCCTAATTTTACATCCCACGTTTAAAAGAAGGCCTATATTCTTAATATTTGGGGTATTAATTATAGGTAATTATAGGCCTAATGAAATATGTGAAAAAATGTTACTTCTTTACTTTCCACTTGCTTTATGATATTTTTTAATTGCTTTTCTCAACCATTTTGAACCCGAGGACCTCTAAAATGTCTAAAAAAAATTTACGGACCCCTAATTTTACATCCCACGTTTAAAAGAAGGCCTATATTCTTAATATTTGGGGTATTAATTATAGGTCATTATAAAGAAATATGTGAAAAAATGTTACTTCTTTACTTTCCACTTGCTTTATGATATTTTTTAATTGCGTTTCTCAACCTTTTTGAACCCGAGGACCTCTAGAATGTAAAAATAATTTACGGACCCCTAATTTTACATCCCACTTTTAAAAGAAGGCCTATATTCATAGTATATGGGGTATTAATTATAGATCATTATAACGAAATATGTGAACAAATTTTACTTCTTTACTTTCCACTTGCTTTATGATATTTTTAAATTATATCTATGGACCGTCTGCACCATCTTCGCGGACCATAGGTTGAGAAACGCTGTCCTAGTGGATTATTCTTAGGTAGTAGTTGCTACATTTCGAAATTTCTGGCTACACCGCCTTAACTACGTTACAGATAGAACTTGTGTTTTGTGAAAGAAATAGAGCTATAAGCGTCGCGTAAATGTTCTAGATAGTGGGATGGTTAGGTGTTGTCTAGTCTAGAAACAACCCTAAATAAACAAGTATGTCTGCCTCGGTCTTAAGTAGATAGGAGAAATGCCCTAGAGAGAGACATAGTAAACTTTAGTACCGGTTCTAGAGCAGAAAGCAACTAACCATTCCACTGTCTAAAACTATAGAGTCTATTACTTACTTACTCAATGGCAATAGGCAATAGGCAATTCCTCTGCAAGCTAAAGGAATATTATCTATTTAATATAACCCGAAGGTTCATTGCCGCGCTTACCTGAGCCCGCCATTCAACCCTATTCTGTGCTAACTCCATCCAATCATCCCTCTCAAATCCTACTTCCTCTAAATCCATTCTAAGTTTGTCCTTCCATCTACGTCTAGGTCTTCCGCGTGGTCTTTTCCCTTCGGGTCTCCCAGTCAATTCTTTAGAGATGTCTTTCCTCCCCTTTGCGTGCAACATGTCCAGCCTATTTCATCCTTCGCGATTTAATTACCCTTACTATATCCGGTGACGAGTACAGATTTTGAAGCTCGTCGTTATGCAATTTTCTCCAGTCCCCATTTTCATCCCTCTTGGGCCTAAATATAGAGTTTATTAGAAAGTATATTAAGGGAATACGGAATGGATTTATGTCCCAAAAATTACTTTTCTAGTTTCCTCATATGAAAAATCAGCATTTTCTGTGTAAAATGGCGTTTGAGTCATACCTATGTCTTCTTAAGATGTATATAATATAATGTTTTAAATAATAGCTTTTAGCTTACACATTTTTTCGGATAGAGAGCATCCTTCAAAGTTTAACGGATGTCCTCTAGTTCAGTGCTATTTTAAATATGCCACTCTAAAGAAGAAATGTATGATTATTAGGCCTAAACGGTGTTTTATTTGTTGGGCAATCTGTTATCTTGTGGGGGTATATTTTCTCTCCAAGTATTAGTTCTTCTTTTCCTCTGTTTGTTGGTTAATAAGTGTGTAATATGAGAAATAGCCAAGTGGTTAATAAGTGTGGGTATGTTTTCAGAGTCTCATTGCTAGTAATTTCTGCATTTCTGGCTATTTTGGACAAAATTAGGCATATTTTATTCACACTTTCGTATTTATATTTGGAATATTCCGCTTATTTTGATTTTTGATTTACATTTATTGGCCAATTTTAAGTATTTTAAATATATTTCACAGCGCTTGGCATTTAAAATGAGTTAACATATTTTTTTTTGTTTTTCGTTTTACAAAATAATTAATTTCTTCCAGGCCTCGGGAGAATAATTAACAAGAAAGCTAGGTAATCTGTAGAAAAAGTAAAAATAGATAGGACATGGATGAGGATGATCCAAGTTGTAGAACAAGCCTGTTTTGAAGATTCAACTCCGGAGCTCATTTCCCGTAAGTTTAATATTCCATAAGAAAATGAACATTTTATTATTATTATTATTATTATTATTATTATTATTATTATTATTATTATATGCTGAAATTTTAAGGATCATTCGTTATTGTCTTCTACATAAACATAAAAAACAGTTTTGGAAGTAGTAAACTTTTCAACTTCTTACCTAATAGGCCTACCTGTAAAATGAAAGAAAAATTCTTAAAAAATACATTCTAGAAAAGCAACAATATCTCATAAATATTTTACTATTTTAAAAACTGAGTGAACGTTTCTCGGTTCATCAGCCTGGTGTGGAAATCAATTGTTCCCGACATTTCGAAGACCCACGCTGCCTCCATCTTCATGAAGAAGATGACTTCGAAACGTCGGGAACAATTGATTTCCACACCTGGCTGACTACCCGAGAAAATTAATCTTTAATGGGTTTTAGAGTTTTAACAATCTTCCACACATTGGGTTTCTTTACTGCCCATTTCCGTAACAAATAAAAAAAACAGGTTTCCTCATAATTCTAAAGGTTTTTAAGATATTGTGGTGTAGCCTACTTTTGCAAAATAATAATAATAATAATAATAATAATAATAGTAATAATAATAATAACAATAATAATAACAATAACAATAATAATAATATTAATAACAACAATTTCATACTTGTGAACAAGATTATTGCTCTAGCATTTACATTTTATATTTCTTAAATAGCTTTACCTAAAATATTTTCTAATTCAACTTTTAATAGTAAATTTAAATTTAAAATATTTATATTGCAGATATTAAATTAAATTAGCTTCCTTCTTATGACACTTAGGAATAAAATAATGGAAATAGCAATCACTAAACAAAGTTAATATTTGTGAAGATAATGGGATAAACTGAAGCCTACATCAGCGAACAAAAAAGAAACACTTTTTTTTGTCAGTGACCCATAATAGTTGCACTTTTAGTAAATCTGAAATTAGAATATAGTAGTTTTAGAAATACTGTAAATTGAGGATAACAGATTACAAGGCGAACGACTGATTGTTTGCTAAATAGTATAAGTGGAATATCACTTATTTTTAGTGCCGAATACTGTTATGGCTCCCATTAAAGTAAAATATACAGAAAAACTGAAAAAACTACACATTCAAGTGAAATGAATTATATTCTCTTTCCTAGCAGAGTTATTCCACTGAAATTAGATCATTAGTATTCAACCACTTTGAGTTCGAACGATAGATAGTAATCCACAAGGCTAACAGTTTCATTAAAAGCTAAAATTGCGCTTAGAATATGGCAGTATTTATCTTCCTGAAGAAAATTCGACCTACTTTTATTATGCACCTCTGAATTGTGGGAATAAGCACAGAAGGTAGAAAAATGGAACCTGTTTTTTTCGTCTTTGCAAGCATTTGGTTTTGAAAAAAATTAACCTTAAGAGGATACGTCATCCAAACTGCCCTTGGTGGATGATTGCTGCAACACAGTGTAATATATAAGCACTAGTTAAGTGTTATTAATAATAATTTCCATTTTGAGCAGTCCTAATTATTTTTTCAATTATAAGTTACACAAAAAATATTCTCTGATAGACATGAATGCATTTGCGTAATTCATTTATCATTCCCTATTTTTTCTGAGGAAGATTATGTCCCAACTAAAAGAGCTTGGGTTTCCATCCATACCTGCTTCAATATTACAGGTTTTATGTTTAAGTGGATCTCGTGTCCAGATTAATCCAATTTTTAGGAGCATTTTGTGCTGCGGCACAAGCAATTGTGAACGCAAACCGCCATGATGTCCTACTTTTCATTAAAATACCTTTCAGCGTCCTATTAACTTGAATGAAATGATAAACCGCAGCTTCCATGAGTTTAACCGCTGCTATCATAATGCCTTTATTACATAGAGTATGTTTTCTACAGGGCGTTACAAAAAGACGGGAACAATCTTCATCACATTGGAACAGAGAATATTCTGAGCGTATCGAGACAGAGAACACAGAAAAAAAGGGGTTTTCTGGTATATGTAATCGTCTTCTGAGAGTCGGTTTGTTTCGTACAGGCTTTGTAATCTAGAGGCTGAGGATTCAAAACCGGCTGGGAGCACTGATTTCTTGGGGGAAAATTATTTATCACGACTCCTTCGCATGATTTCTTACAGGCTTTGTAATCTAGAGGCTGAGGTTTCAAAACCGGCTGGGAGCACTGATTTTTTGGGGTGAAAAATTATATATCACGACTCCTTCGGATGATCTTCAATGCGTGGTTCAGAATATGAGATTTCAACCTTGAAGCTTTTCCTATGCGAATTATAATACACGTTAGCTTAGTTTCATATTCTGTTATATTTGCTTAGAAACACATTTATTCAATTCTACAGTTAAGAAATTTAAATTTGGTTTACCTTTCTCCAAATTATTTTAAGATATGTGTAAATAATGCCTGTTTAATATATTTTATGGAAGAGAATATTATTTCACGAAAATACTCTTTCGGACTTTAAACTTCCGTTCTTTTATATTGTGCAACACGTACAGTCGAGGGCACGGAAACTTTCCGATGATTCTGGTATTGTTGTTGTTTATTTTTAAATTTAAAGTTAGGATTGAATCTTATCATCCGTGTTCCACACCAGCCCTGGGTGAGCAAATCTCTTATTTGTTTGAATTCAAGCCCGAACACACGCAATAGCGATTAGCCTAAGTAGTAACTACATGAGGCATATCCGCTCCCACCACTTCCCCCAGAGTCACCCCCACCCCGATAATCTCTGCATAGACTTCTAGCGCCATGGTATCCAGCGGCGAGGCCTTGCACTGTGCTGTTCCCAACCCACCCAAATAATTAAGCCTTATGGACAACCAGGCCAAATAAAATAAACATTGTTAATAACCAAATTATTTTTCCACAGTTCAATGCCAGTCTAAGGACGCAGCGCTATATATCTGTACTTCTAAAGGCATCACACTAGCCACCCTTATTGTTGTAAATTAATAAAGAGCTGCACTCCCAGAACTAACAAAGAAACAGGAAAACACATACGAGTACTTGTAAGTATTAAAGACATAAAACACCACGCCCGTCAAAGATAGATAGACGATGTAGGTCTATTATTCTATTCTATACGAATTTATCAAATAAAATTCACATCATATTCATCTGTCAACAAACAGTTGAGAAACGATACGTATTATCCACCGCCGTCTCGAGAATTACACACGAGTAATACAGTCTAGAAGGCAGTGGTATTATCAGTGTTTACAGTTAGCTTTGAAACTGCATAATCGAATCTGATATCGTTTTCCCAGGCGGCGCTTTTTAATCGTGGAATGTACTCTAAAGCCGGAATTTTAGCTGTTTCATTAATTATTATTATTAATGGTTTAGTTTACGAATGATTCGCGTGCAAGTGTTAATAATTATAATGCTTTAATAATTATTATACTCTTAATTTTTAATTTTTCAATTAATTATCGTGGGCGAAGCCGCTGGTACCTGCTAGTACAGTACAATACAGTCCATTAAATCCCAATTTGAAATATTGTACTGTATTTGCCTCCTAAATAGGTAATGTACGGTTCGAAATGTAATTTATTTTCTTTATCAGTTCCCTTAATTTGATCTGAGTTCTTTTCGAAGCGAACTATAGGGTCAAGAATTAATCGTCATAATAATAATAATAATAATAATAATAATAATAATAATAATAATAATAATAATAATAATAATATTTATATTCCTTTTCAGAACGTTTTGAAAAGTGAAGGTATATATCAAAGTGATGTGAATTTCTCCTGTAAAAGTGTTTTAAAGCGTTCCGTAGTGAGATTATAAGTGTTTAGCAATTATTTCTGAGGGTTTAGTTCAAAGTAGCATGCGTAAATTAGCTGTTTTCCTGCATAACTAAATAAGGTATGATAGGTGATTTTTTAAATTTTATTTCTAAAACTCTAGTGAAATATCCTAAACACAGAAGTAAAAATGACAAAATTAATAATAGTCGAAGATTGCTTCAAGTAGGTTTCAACTTGCAATAAATTATCAAACCTTTTCGAAACTTCATGTACTCCTCGGTTGTGCAGCAATTTCTTCGACAGCTGAGTATTGCACGTAGCCTAGTCGTTCTTAACAGGCGAAGCCCGTTGTACTCCTCGGTTCTGCGGCAATTTCTCCGACAGCTGAGTATTGCACGTAGTCTAACCGTTCTTAACAGGCGTAACCCGCTGTACTGCAAAGGGATATTATAATTTCCTTTCTGACCGATAACCCACAGGATATTATGTCATGGTGACTTACATAGTTTGTTCAGTATGATTGTTCACTTCTACTGTCGTCTGTGTTATCTCCCAGCAATTAATTTAAATTCAGTCAATTGTTAGACATGGGACTGTCGGGATGAAGGAACACATAGTCCATGTAATGCAAAATTGACAGCATAAAGTAGATTTCTTTCCGACTACACTCTGGCCCAAGATATATATAAAGAAAATGTAAAATTTGTTAACAATATCTTATTTTAGGTACATTTTAAATTTGGACTGAAATTTGTATAACTTGTACATGCTAGTTAAAGTTCTATTCTACATACTTATTTAAGGACCTCGAGTTTGAAAATCGAAAGTTCTCCATTAGTTAATTTTGAATGTCAAAATATAAAACACGAGCGTCGCCGGGCCTTTTAATCTAGTTTTATACATCTCCCGTAACACAATCAAAGAACACCTTACACTGAACATTTTACCGATGAACTCTAAGCTTGTCTTGACGTTTTAATCTCAAATCACCAAGCTTTAAACAAGCTTTATAGTTTTTTTAGAGTAATGAACCAGTGAAATATATTTTGACAGTGTGATCATGCACAGTCCACGGAATATTAGAATTTACTTATTTCAAAATCAAGTTTCTTGGCTTACCTCGCTTGACAGACCAACCTCAGAATTTATAAACATCTCTATCTTTTTAACTTACTTGTAGAATGGTTATAACTTCAGTGTGACGGTGTTATACCTTATAAAGTTATGTTGTATGCCTAAGCTGTGTCGTTTTCGTGGAATGGGTATATATTTTTTGTCAAATTTTATACTTTATGATTACATTTTAATTTTTATTATATATACCGTTATTATTTTATTCTGTAATTAATATTTAGCTTATTATTAATTACACAGACCAACAGACATTTTGGTACCTTAGAATTTATACTTATTCTTGGGTATATTTCGGTCGCTGATGCCAAATGTGCCATTAGTTTTGCCCTATCAGCTTTAGTTTTGTGAGATATGGTATTACCATTATGCATATTATCCCATTTTACGTTTGATATAAATAAAAACAATGCCTATTTTTAGCTTCTAAATCATGTGAAGAGAAAAACAACACACTAACATTACATTAACTTACAATAACAATATAACATGGGGTCTTTAAAAATTGATATTACATATTGTACGGTCGTTTTTGGCTTATGCGCAGTCAATTTGAGGGCCAAAAAATAATCCAGCTTTAATTTTTTCTGTACTTCATACAGTTTTCGTCCTACGTGTTCAATGTAAGGTCAAGAACCTTCACTAGCTATATTATCAAGCAAGATTTTGTTTTGCTAGACTAAGAGTTCACGAATAAAATCTGTATAAAAGTAGAGCAGATAGAGAAAAACTGTTTACATATTTGGAATAAGCACACTAAGTATAGCCAAAATTCGGTAAAACATCTGAGACACCAAACAAAAAGTTATTTTCGGGGGGGGGGCTGTGTTATTCAAATGTTAATGACACGTATCATGTACACCAGGGAACAAAATGGTTCAAGAAAACAATTACTACTCTATAAGAATAGTAGCAGCAATAATGGGGATAATGGAGAAAAGTCTCGATAGGCTTGACCCGTAGTAGCCAGACGCAATGCTGGCAACCGTAAAGAACACATGTTTGGTCCCAGTTCTAAAAGCGAGTTCTTGGTCTTCATATTATTGTTGTTATTGTGCTGGAAGGTCACAACTTGCCTGCTCTAGAAAAGCCAATCCTCGGCTTGGACTTGTTGGAGCGTACGAGGTAGGGGATTTGTGGTGAAAAGTAAAATAAAATATAAAAAGAACGGGTATTGATTTTCAGTAGGAAGCTTGCTGCGTTTGGTCCAACCTCCGAATGTCGTATCCAGAAGATAATATATGAAAAGTTATTGCCAACGAGAACGCAAGCAAGCTATTCGAGAAAGCAAATTCAATTTAATAGAGAAAAATGTTTTAATGCTTCTGTATACGACTGCTTAGAGAGAAAGTAAGCAGTGGATTAACCTTTAACTTTCTTTTCTAAGAAGTATAACAAATCACTTTCCCACACAGAGAACAAGTATCCTATATTTCTTTCAATAGGCGCTGACTTCGGGGGTGCTTTGAATTTTCAGCACCCTCAAAATAAATATAGGGGGATTTTCAGACTGGTTTTGATTTCGATCGGAAAGAAGCTATTCTTAGTGACATGCAACCTGAGCTTGTGAATTTCATGAGTAAGACCTAAAAATGTGGAAAATATGACTGCAAATATACCCTTAAAATTACTAAATATGACCTAAAAACCCTAAATATGACCCAAAACCCTAAATATGACTTAATAAAATAACTTTAAAAAATAAATGTTCCAATTTAAATCGTTTAAAGACACTAAATTCTTACTTCACATGCATTCAATCAAAACTTTTAAATTTTTTTTGGCGATTTACAGTTTTACTTGTAATGAACTTTTATTTTTAAAGAATCTACTCCTTTTTGCTCGCTTCATCAGATCCAAATACTCCTAATACTTTGTAAATTTTGCGAGTCCCTATAAAATATGAACAATTGTATTAATTTTAAAATTTAAGTTACTATTAATTTGGCATAAACATTAAATTAATTAAATAAATTTCAAATTTAGCATGACCATGTAGTACATGCACTGTATAATTGCGCTCCTTTACCGACTTTATAACTGAAATATGACGTTAAATTTCAAATATGGCCGAAATATGACCAAAACAACAAATATGACCAAAATATTACTTTATATGCAAAATAAAAACGGTCAAATTAGGATAACAAGCATGAAATTCGTGTTTAATTGCTGTTTGTGGCGAGAACGTACGTCAGGATAAAAATATTACATGTCATGAGACTACAGTCTACAGTCCGCAGGGTTTCAGAACGCAAATGAGCTGAGCAAATGCGTGGATTGAAGTGAGGAATTTCCAATAGTATTCAGAAGTTCTGTTATCTGGTTTCGACTCCCACGCACAAACGTGTGCAAGAGAGTTTCGTATTTTTCAGTCCCCCGAAAATACTATTGGAAATTCGTAATTTTCGTGTACGCATTAGCTCAGCTCATATGCTTCTAAAACAGTGCGGATTGTAGTAAAGTTCTTAAAATACTAATATCTACTTCTGAGCGGTAATTCTCCTCTGTGTAGACATAAATCCTACACTGTACCCGAGACGAGCTAAGAAGGAAACATGAAGTGAACAAAAACTACTATGTCTGTCTCACTCTAAGGCCATACGAGTAATGTGCTAGAGTGAGACAGATGTACTGCTTTTTGTTTACTGAAAGGTTCCTTCTTACAACGGCCAGACTTTGGGTATACAACTATTCAAAAGTGAATTAATACTGTAGCAATCGTTCATTCTTAAAGAGAAGAATTTATGCATTTAGATTTGTATGAAATAGCAACGAACGTTTGCAATCAAAAGATAATTCGCAAAGAAACCACCCTTCTGTGGCACAACATACTAAGATTTTATTAATATTTAAGAAAGGTGGCAGTGTCGTTAATAATGCAAGAATAGTAATTTATTAAAGAGACTATGAATAGAGTGTTTACATTTTTCAACCAATAGTGTCGTTTGTTGTAATGAAGAAAGACTTCCTGCAGAAATGATATTTAACTTGAAACTCATTTTCCTTTTCTGATAGAGCTCCCCCAATAAATTCTACAAGTCAGCGCCTACGTTTCCCTCTACTTATGGTACTATATTCAAGACCCTACAACCCTGAACAGACTTTAAGGCAGGCATGTCAAACTGAAGGTCCGCCAAGGGCCATATGGATCACATTTGTTTTGTCTTGAGAGCCACACACGACAACTAATTGAAAATTATTGGAGAATATTTTTATTTCTTATACAATGTTCCCAGTCAGAAAAAAGTAATATTGAATTTCCATCACTCATTTTGCTATGAGCTAAGAAACTAAGGTAGTAAATTATCCATAATCACTTTTTCCTTGAAGGATAATTAGATGTAGATTAACAAACAGTAATAAAAAATTGTGATCACGGGGCCGTTTTTCAGACAAAAATCACTTTAATTGAAAAATACAGCAAACATTTGGGATATTTATTTGTTTTATTATGATTTGTCTAATTAAAAATAATTTCTTGTGACTATTTTTTAATTTCATTTTCATTACACGTTATTTACGATTATTTCTGTGTTTATTTCAACTCAATACCTTGATAGTTTATAACTTATTGCCATTTATTGACATAAGGAGAAATAAAAAAAGTCTTTTAAAAAACAAACATTATTTCCGATTTTTAAATTATTATTATTATTATTATTATTATTATTATTATTATTATTTTTTTTTTTAACTTTCAGCCTAATTGCACGTCCTTTCGTTTGTGCACTTTATGACTGGGCACATTGTATTTAGAAATATAGCATACACTGTGCATACAAATTAATGACGACCAGATGATAACCTGGGACCCCAAGGGATTAAAGAAACCCAAAATTCGTCTTATAGGCGAAGAAAAACTCCTGAAAAATCCGCCTAGGTAACCTTTCCTTATCAGGAATCGAGCCCAGGCCCGCTGCAAAAGGGGAGCGAATGCAACCATTGCGCCTCAGTGGTGGACTCAAAAAATAATTCCCATAACATTTTCAGAGTATCCCGTGATTCATTGAAAAAATCTGGCAATCTTAATATAGTTGCTTCGTATCGCTATGACGAAGAGCCGGGTGACGGGTGGGGAGGGTTTGTCCCTAAAGCTACTTGGTAAACAAGGTAAAGCTGAGGCGAGAAACGCCAACATATTCTAATTAGAAGCTTAAGGACTTTCAGTTATCCTCAAAACCTGTAATCTAGACCTACTGCTTGAATTTCATCATCGGCTTGAGGACCCATGGTAAAGACTGTTCATGCTGAAATGATATCAACTTCGCATGGTTTAAACCCAAGACCATTGGGTTGAGTATCCAGTACTTTAACGAAAGAAATATATTACAGCGTTGAACAAACTATTTTAAAAATATATTTTTTATTGAACCCTTTGTGAAGGTTGAGAATCCTGGATTTTAAGACATTCAGAAACCTTTATAGTTTTAAACATCAGAAATCTTCACTGGCGGGATTCACTTGGTACTCGTTTCTTCTAACGGATGAATCAGTCAAATGTGCACGTGTACAAGTACAGTCGAGTGCATGGAATATTTCCGTTATAATGCACAGTGATTTATGTTGTAAGGGAATACATAACCGGCTCGGCTAAGCCAACTCCCCACCCCTGCGCATTTCCCTTTTTCGCGTTGGCAGGTACTGTTCGTACCATTTTAAGAAGACCTTGTCCCAAACCATCGTCTATATACAAAAGAATATAATAATCCGAAAATCGGCACCGACATAGAACAGGTGCTCTTGTAATCGCGTGAATTTCCCCAGTGTTGCCGCTGTCATTCACTACTTCTTAAGTAAAGTAAGTGCTTTGGTACGTATTTGGCAACATTGTACTGGACTTCAGACAAGTGTGAATACGCCTTTCTATTCACTGACTGACAGGTCGAAGAGGATTAGGGTGGTAGCAAGTAGAGGCAGTTCTTGCTAAAAAAAGTTTTTAAGAAATGTCACCCACAATACTTAATGTTTGCCATATTCCCCTCCCCCTTTCTACTCCTGAGTTTGAAATCGTCATGTGTTCATAGATTAATTTTTCAGTGCCTGACTATCTATTTCAACACAGAATCTATTTCAACCATAACGCACTAGTGTATAAGTGGATATTCGTATGAAAGGATGCTGACCTAAGAAGAATCTACATTGACAATGAGTAGTCTCCCTGCTCACATGCAAAGTACATCAGGTTAACAAGTTTACAAACAACTTGTTTTACGTATGGACTGAAGATGATGCAGCAGTAATGTATCGAAATGCATCTCCTCTACTCGCATGGATATTAATAGATTGTATGCTGACACAGGAGACTTCCCATCCGCACACAACCGATACAAGTGTATTATTAATATACGTGCCATTGACTGATAAATTTTATGAAAACAGACTGATAAGAAAATATATTTTAGATTTTAGAATTAGATTTCTATGAAAACTGTTTATATTAAGAGTTGATTATTGAATAAAAGGTTGAAAAATTGTATACACAGTGCACGCCGCTTATTGTGACACTTCAGGACGCATCTATCTGATAATAATAACCGATTAATAACAGTAACTGAAGGAATTAAATGAAGGATATTTATTCATATGTAAGGAAATACACTACAAAACAGAATTAAAAGTTTTTTTATTACTTTATTTTAAGAGTCCAACAACCAATACTTCATACTCAGTTACGAGTTACGAGTGTTTTTGGAAGTCTGATCTGTTGTGAACACCGCATAGCAAAACATGTAACGCCTTTCTGTTCAAATCTTTTCATTTTACACTAGCCATCACTGTATGTGAACACTGTTATCTTCATAAATCAAAAGCTGCAGTTTAACAGAGGGATAAAATGTGTTTTATTGTTTAAAAATAAAGTTAGGTAATGCCACTCCCTCGAACTGGTCATCCTGTGAGCTGGGAACAGTACCGCTACCTCCAATAGAATATTTAAACCAGAATTACATTTAAAGAACAAACGCCTGAATTATTTAAACCCATGCAGTAAGCCTATTAAACTGGAAGGGTTAAAATAGAAGGCCTAGGATACAAAATTATGACATTTTCGTAACCAGATAATCGCAGGTCCGGATAATTGGGATTCGAATAATTGTAGTTCTACTTTAGTTTAATAAATGAGTAAGATGTGAGAATGGATATTATATAGGCCGAATTTAACGCTGCTGCCAGAGAAGGCGCAGTGTGTTTAGACGTAAAAGCTGGTGACAAAACTTAGAAACTGCTTGTTGGTGTTACAGAGACACCAAACAGGGCACTAGGCAACACAAATTAACGACAAACATCCAGGCATATCTTGAGAAGTTGGGTTGTACTTTGACGTTCCACACAAGTTTCATAGAATGTTGGGAATTTACAGATGTCTGCAAATTAAGAGAATAAACACTGTATGAACTCGCAAGCGGCTTCTGCGTAGGTTTTATCAGAATTCACCACAACTCAGATGCTGTGGGATAAGAAGAGACGGAGAATGTATAAAGAGCCTTTTTTTAGTGGAGAGATGTAACGAACCAAATTATAGTCCGTTCAATGGTAACTGGACCTTCACGCGTTAACTCGCATTGAAAATCCGGTTCTTATTGTAAGGGTGAAATGCTCTGTTCAGACTGTCGCTTGCCGATTACCTCGAAAGTTGTCTTTCTAGACGGAACGCGACGGTACGAATAGGAAAAGCTGCTGTTTACCGACAAGTATGTACTATAGAACATAGTCTATGTCAGTGGCGTATCGAAAGGGGAGACTTTGAGACTGAGTCTACCTAAATAACGTGCAAAAAATGGATTTATAAACAAATAAATAAAGGCAGTTAACCAAGTCATTACTCATTATAAACTCATTGGTACTATCAATTAACTATTTTTCGCCGCTGCAAACCCCACCGCTATTGTTATGATGCGTCAACTTGTGGTGCCATGTACTTAGGCAGCCTCGAAATCTCATGACGGCGGCAGCAAAGGCGAGTTGAGACTGGATGATAGTCAGCCACGTTGTAGTGTCATGAAGTTTGAGTTATAAGACTTTTTCCCACTGAATGTTGACTTACTCATTGAGATAATAAGGCTAATTCTTTTCGCAAGAGCGGCATAAGGCACTACCAGAGAGACTAGAATGGATGATCTGGGATGTAGTCTAGGCCGGTATTCCACTATCCAATGCATTGGACAATAACTCCACCAAGAACTTGTCAGGCGATATTTGAATCAAAGATGCGCTATTACACTACATCCAACATCTTTGACCAAAACAAGTTTTCTCTGTATTCAAGGCTATAGGGAAAGCTTGATTTCGAAGGTTAAATCATTAAACAATGGCATATACAATATAACAATAACATAACAATATAATGGCATTAGTTTATTGGTTTTATATAAATGTTTTTGCTGCATTATTGGAGAAATATCCAAATGACAAGGAAATTAGGCCTACTTGAACAAACACTGTGATTAAACTGCAAGTGAATGTCTTTCAATTGCTTGTAAAGAAACTCACGATTTACTTTACCTGGACAATGCGGTTACAAAATGCAACGCTATGTTATTTTCTCTTGCAAATGTACTGGCAACAATGAGTAAGATACAAATCTATAGGCAGATTTAAAAAGTAATTTTTAGTTGTTAAATATTTTACCTTATTTTAATTAAACACAGTTTTAGCAATTTTAAGTATTTTACCTTATTTTAATTAAACACAGTTTTAGCAATTTTTAGTTTTTTAACACCCTATTTAGCCATTTTCTAGGTTTTATAAGATTGGACTACGTGACTGCCATGGCAGTGAAATAGATAATTATGTTAAAATAACACTGTTAGCAAGGAACAAAATAGTTTAAAACCTAAGAACCCGGGCCCTAATCATAAGAAATATTTTTTCTTCGAATGTTTGCTATATGATGCGGAAAAGGATGGAACGTTGAAGGAACACAAAATGTAAATAATAAAACTAAACTCCGTGGCTGTACATCCCTGGAGGGAATAGGCCTACCGCCTGAACGCTGCGTCATCTAACATAAGCAGATGACAGAATTGGGGGCATGTTTTCAGCATGACGACACCCACGGCCGATAATGATGATTTCCATGATCGGAGTCATTATATCATAATAAGTAGCTCCTCAGTTTTTATCACGAGGCTGAGTGTATCCATAGCAATACTTTATATAGGTATAGGCATATACGAAATCGTATCCATGTGCAAATATTCCCGTTATTTCATGATTTAAAGTCCTAATAATGATACTTGAGAATTCGTGTATCATTTAAACAATTATTATAAATTTATTTTTTTAAATCCAGTTTACCCAGAATACAATGTCAAGCTACGCCACTGGTCTATAAATTAAACGAAAATGTTAGCGGAAATCCAACTTCTGTGAACACATCTAACTCAAATTTCAAGAATGCCTGTTCTTGTAATCGGAATGTATTGTTTTAGAAGCTTTCTTGGAAAGCTTGAAGGCATAAATTCCTTCTTGAGCACGAGAAGTATCTTCGAATTGTATGAGATGCGATTAAAAGAAGTTATTGAATTTACTTTTAGCCACAGAAAAGGCGAAGTGCTTGAAGGGTTTATCTCGAAATATATTTGTGTGTATACATACATATATACATACCCTACATACATACATATATAAGTCTATATTCATACTTACGCTTACGCTTCGGCCGCAATACTAGATTCGTCCTCTAAAGCGTTGGTTGGTTGGTTGGTGTATGGTTATGTAACGACGGGGATGTACTGCAACTTAGGCCTGTGACCGTCGCCAGTTTGCAGGAATTTTGTCCCGCAGGAGTTCTTTTACATGCCAGTAAATCTATTGATATGGGCCTGTCACATTTATGCACCTATAAATGCCATTGACCTGGGCTGGGATCTAACCCGCAACCTTGGGCACAGAAAGCCAACGCGATACTAACTGCGCCACCCAGGCCGACACTAAAGCGTTATTTTGCGTACAAGTATTTTTGTAGCATAGTTAAGAATGTTTTGAAGCATAAAGATGTGACCCAGTTTTTATGAGATTAGACCTTACAATATGCCCTCGAAGTGGAAAGCTTTCGTCGTTGTGAGATTTCACAGCTGTTTGCGTGTCTCTTCCATTTTCATGATTTAGACTTTTTAAACTCTCATTTCGGTGTTTATCCCTCTTCTGGTTTTAACATTAGTTTCTGTATCCTTGTTTCAGTTTTTCGTTCGCTTTCTCTCCCTTTCTAGTAAGTGTCATTTTTCCCATTAACCTACACAACAGCGGTCGCCAGCTTTCGAAACCGCGGTCTGGATGGGAATGGGAAAAAGGATGCAAATCAAACCAGCCTGTTCTCTCTCTCCCTCTCAGACGTGCACACTTTCTCCCTGAAAAGAACTCTTTCCAACTCAGACATTTACGTTTCACTGTTTCAATATAAATTCACAGTAACAAGCTTCCAGCAGTCCTTTTTAATTCCATCTTCAAAGCACATTTTTAACGTTGTTTAAGTTATATGAAAGGAAAGAGTCCGTTTACACGGCTGTATTAAGAAGGGAGAGAAACATTTTACATTGCTTCTTGATGTTTTGTACAGATACTTCTCTTAGCAAATGATTAAACAGGACGGAAGTAGTGTAAACATGCAGATTAAGGAGAAATGGAATTGATTTCTTAAAGAAAATTGTGACTTTTATTGTTGCATTTATTCTATGGAATTTCCGCTTTAAAATGATGTATCATACATAATTTTACTTTAATTCTATGCAGACTCTTTTTTGTGTGAAAGATCCAGACTATGTAGCAGGGATGTTTTAACTTTGAAGTTCAATTGGCTTTTGATTGAAAATTGAGATTTTGTTTTATTATTGTATTACATTATCTGGATTTTCCTCTTTAAAGTGGGGTATCATAAATAATTGTACTATAGTTCTGTGTTATTTTTTATATTTTTTCGGAAGATCCAGACTATGGAGCAGGAAAGTTTTAAATCTGAAGCTCGTTTTCCGTAAGTTTACTATTTAGGCCTATATATAAAAGTGTGCATTTTCTCTTTTCTTCTTAACCTACAAACTTGAAATATTGTGGACTTGTTTATTCAGATGGCTTACATACACTGAAATATATTTTTTTTTTTTGAATCAGTTAATCTATGAACTATTTACAGGTCATAGGGTACTTAAAGGGTAAAAAAATTATAAAGAAAAAAACATATTTCAGTAACTAAATTCATTTATGGAAAATCCCTTTTTTCAGTACTGACACAGGGTAGGCCTATGTATATATAACTGTAAAAATCAAGCGTCTAGTTTTAGTCGTTTTTGTGAAAAGGAATATTGTATTCAATAGTCTAAAACTCTATAGATAGGCTATTCCTTTTGCCCTTAAACGGAGTAGTAGAGAACATTAAAATAAATATAAAATCCACTTTGCATTTTATAATTAAATCCATGGTTAAAGAGACAATTTAACTTTGACTCCTTTCTTTCGATTTGCACCAATAACACACAAGAATGAGTCTGAAATCAGTCAATCACAGAACTGCTTCTCTCAACCTTTATCGAAATTTTCTTCATCACCACCTACAAAAGTGGTATAAGTGTATTCAGGTCGGGAAATCTCTAGGCACTGACTTATGCGAACCGGTACATCCCCATTGTGGTGGTACGTTAAAATTTATATGGAAAAAAGAATTACGCTTAGGCCTACATCTGTTTAGGAATCAGCATTACAATATTTTACGGGAAATGTATTCCATGGTTCAGCGACGTTGGCATTTATTTCTAATCATCTTCTGTAAACATAATAATTCATTATGCATCAGGTCTATAATAACATTAATTTATTGCAATTCTTTCTCAGAAGAAGGACACGATATGTTGTCCGAAACGTCAGAAGACACCATAAACACGACGCGGCCTAACCCGGATATCAATTACTATAATTTTAAGAAATGAGTATGTTTATGGAACGAGCAAATCAAGGAAATCTGCATAAGACTGTTTTTCTTCGACCATAATTTGTCTAAATGTTTAAATTTTCAGATTTTAGATTCACTCAAACAAACGGCCACACTGACCCTCGCATCAACTGGTTGTCGTAGTTCTTGACTTCTGCGATAGACGGCAGCTCATGATGCCGGTCAAATCGACACTTCCTTTTGCTCATTTTATTAAAACCAACTGACTTTGATAACACGAAATGGATTCATTTTAGAATGATAGTAAGAAAATTGAAATTACGTGATGTGTTTACACTTTTTAGAAATATTATAACAGCAAAGTTATATACACACAAGGGGCTATCCAATTACCGTAGTGCATTGAACTACTTTGATGAGAGTGGAGGCAAATGTTTAAGATACTAATTCTTGAGGAATTATTGCAAGTAAACGAATTTTACAAGTACTGCGTTTTAATCTATTTATAATGTTCAAAATGGCGTTGGTAAACGACTCTGTTTTTTCTCTGTCATGTTTTATTTACCTTACATTTTTCTCGCTAATGAGTCATGGGTTAATTCAAATTAAAAATTTGCTTAGGTTCTTTACTTTGTACTTTGCTCTGTCACATTAGGCGTTTGTGGGATGAAATAATATGGTCGGCTAATCTGAGTGTTCTTTTTGTAGTTTCTCCCTCTCAAGCTATTCCTGAAATCGAATTTATCCCCTTGACTTCAGATCAGAAGCGTATAATGGAGGAAATGGTCACGAATGACGAGTCATAAATACATATAAACAAATATCTTCCTCTAAAAAAGAAAAAAAATGAGTGATATGAGTATCTATATTTTCATATTTATTTTATGTGCCTTTTTAAGTTAGCATGGAGGTACTAACACGGATCATAAACTTTGCTCGGGATCCGTCTTTTGAGAACCAGAAGCATTAGTGTTTAACAGCTTTTTCTTGTTATCCTTCTTGTGTGTTAAACTATTGAGAGTTTAGGGTTTATGTGATGCCAAGTAGGATTTGGTGGCTTATCATGACAATATGCCGCCATTATTCAAACTGACTACTCGCTTCATGATTTTATGCGACTTTTATTCCTCGTTTCAGATAGATGTTAACTCATTGTTATGCAACGTTTGTCTTCATAGAAGATGCTTGCTGGCTTTTTATTAGTATAAGCCAATAAGAAAACTATTATTTTCAAATCGATTTTCAATTTCCTTCGGAATTGTTCGATGTTTTACTACTGTTAGTGTGATATTGAATTCTTAGCCTGCCATATGTCTTATCAAGATTTAGAGCAGCATTAAGTCAACGTCCATTTGGTGAAACATTAAGAAACGAAAAACATTACAAAAGCAGAGCTTTAATTACTGCCTCATTGAGAAAAATTGGTTATAGTCCACATTATTGAGTACTGGATTTAATGAACTTTCAATACGCTACATAGAATTCAATACATATTTCCTATAAAATTTAATGATAAATTCAGTTAAATTTGCTGAAACTTTTTAAAATTACATTAATATAGAATTTAAGTAAGAAAGCCTAAACAATCAAAAGAAGCAGTGATATCCTGCCGCAAATGAGACTTTTGCTCGCATTTCATCTGTACAATCAAAATAAACCACAAAACCCTGGAGAAGTTAAGCGCAAGAGACCAAAATAGGTAATACTGCATCTAATGCTTCTAATTGGGCGAATAAAAAATGCTTTACGGTTGGCTGTGGATAATGTGAAACTGACTGTTACAGATTGAACTATTTAAAAAAATAAATACGCTGGTAATGTTACTTTCATCCCTTCTCTCTTGGCCTTGTCCCTCCCAGATACCAATGCGTGGAACAATGTTAATTTAAAATGTGGTTTTACTTTCAACACAAAAAACTTTTTTTTTGTCTGTGTCTCCGAAAAACATCTATTTTTCAAGCATAAAGGCCAATAAATTTGGTCAAAAACATATAGGACTAAATGAGGGTTTTCTTAGGTTTTATGTCCCATTTAGGTACTTTTAGGTACTACAGAATTAATGTGTGTAAATCTCATGGACATGACTCGAGAAAATGTGCGAGCGCTTGTGGTTTAGGTTAGATTCCCGATGAGGTCGTTGGAGTTTTTCAATTGGCCTAATCCTTCTGGTGGCACTATGGCCCTGGGGTCGACTCAGCCTCTAACCGAAATGAGTACCAGGAGCAATCCTGGGGGTAAAGGCGGCCGGTGCGTAAGGCTGACAACCTTACCACCTTCACGTGCCGAATGTCCAAAATCTGGGAGCCTCAACCTCCTGGAACCCTCTGGGCCTCCATGGCCTGTATAGGGATCACTTTACTTTTTTTTTGTGGTTTAGGTAGCAAGGAAACAAATGAGTAAAAATCTAAGAATCCGGTCCCTATTTTTAGCATAGGCTACATATGTATTTTGGTAATTTCGTCCACATTTCTAAAATTCGTTATCAATACTGGGCTAATTTACTCATTATCTTCAGTCTATAACTAGGTTTACTGCATTCTAACGTAGCTGCTTTAAGAGGTGCAACGTTCAGAAGCCCTAAGGCTAATTTATTATAATTATGTAAACTACTATCTAACTGCATCCAACTATTACCACAATAACCGGGTCACTCTATCCCACAAAATATTCTTATCCCCCACTAATGATTTATATATTGAATTGAGGATTCTAACGGTGATATACCCATACATAAACGTATCGCTTGCTGTGAAGATCTTCCTGTTGAGTTTACACTCTTTAATTGTTCATTCCATTTCCCTTATGAATCTAATATCACTCCTAGATTTTTCATACCATTCAATGAAACATCAGGCAGAGATCATATTTATGGTGCCTTCAGTTAATTTCCATTTTTAAATACTGCCATTTTGGATTTATTTATATTAACAGTCAACTTCCACTTCCGATAGCCCTAACGACATTTTCAGTGCCGTTTTTGTTATGACATTGCATATTGAATAGTCTGCATGTAATAATTAGAGCCTGGATTTGAAGGTTTTAACCTATTTTTTCCCCAGCTTTCTAACCAGAACATTTTAACATATTTTTCCGTTTCATGCCCCTTGCTTCCGAATATGTGAATCTTATAGAACCTAAAGGCTAAATCGGACTGAAGGGCCTAAAAGGGGCTAAGGAGGACTTTTGCTGAAAAACTAGGGGCTAAAGAGGACTTTTGCTGAAAAACTAAGGGCTAAAGAGGACTTTTGTTGAAAACCTAGGGGCTAAAGAGGACTTTTGCTGAAAAACTAGGGGCTAAAGAGGACTTTTGCTGAAAAACTAGGGGCTAAAGAGGACTTTTGCAGAAGAACACGATTTTTAAATAGATTTTCCAATTAATTCAAAGGAAAATAAATATGTGAATTTGTGCATTTTAACAGAGAACATAATAAAAATTAATTTACACAACGCACTGAAAATAACAATGCATATGTCGCTTTGTGAAACTTGAGCCGTCTGCAATATTTGAAAACTGCAACTAATCCATTGTCGTTTCAACTTTAAAATAACAAGTTGCCAATCAGTGACAGAGAAGTATATTAAAGGAACAAATTCTTGACACTCGAGTCTACTTATTTTTGTAGATCGGAAGTGAATTGAGTGTTGTATTGAATAATTGTATCATTAAAGGGTAAATATCTCATTTGCATATGCTATTTTTTGAGTGCCGATATAAGGACTAGTTTGTTTATTTTGTTAAATAACTAGAATAATGGTGTCGAAATTATGATACAATTTTCGTTGTTAATATGCGTTCATCATATGCTTTATTAAGACGGCTAAAATAGTTTGTTTAAAGTCTAAAAAGGGCTATTCCACGAAAATAAAATGCTAAAATACCTTTTATAAAAGTCTAATAATCCGGCCAAGTAATAATTCAGGAGTATTAATAACTGTAATATATTCATTGCCTTTACCAATGCAATCCACTACATAATCTATGAATAAATAAAACAAATGAGAACTGATTGGACTCCTATTTATAAAAGGAGTGGGGATGAGGAAGAAGTACACAGCTGCTTAAGTTAAGTTGGTTTCTTGCAAAAGCATTTTTCAGGAGTCGGCAATAAGGATGAGAATTGCCTTTAGTTTGAACGTATAAATATGTTTATAAAAGTTACTTCTGGAACATTGCACAGACTAATTCAACAGTGTGAGTCCTACTAATTCCACCTATCAATTTTGATATTAAGCTTCAGTATCATTATTAATGAACTTCATTTTTCCTAATGAGGGTGATAATATAATAAAATATAACATAAGTGTCCACCTTATACCCTTCATTTAAAATAATTTCATTCATTAATTGGTTTATAGGCTAATTAAAATTAATTTTTATATGTAACTCTGAGTGGTAGGCTAATAAGATATTACCAATATAAAGATAGACAAAGGAAACATATACATTTTAACACACTGTTTTTCTATTATCTTTTTTTATTGTTTTAATATTTGTACATAAGGTTAAGGAATAGGCCTAAAACATTTTAACAGAAGCACTTTATTGGAAAATTTAAATCAAAGTCGAGGACGCAAAACAAAAATTTTTCCTAAATCGTCTAGAACTTTAAATAATAATTTTATAATCTTAATACAAGGTATTCTGCATGTTGTAATAAGAAAATATTGTATTACAAGAATAAACTTAAGTGTGTTATAGGCAAACCATCAAAGATATTATTTTAAATAAGGGCATAAGGTGGACACTTCTATTATATTTTATTTAGTATCATTATTAAGGACAAAATAGGGACTACAATTCCCACACAATGGGACGAATGGCGGAAGTGTTTAGGGTCGTTCCCAACGCGCCTCCCCCTTTCAGGGGACTGATCCTATCCAACTACCATTCCCAAACTTATTGAAATTTATGAAGTAACTTCGGTATGTTACGGAATTAATATCTTGCGCACTTATCTAGGCGTCGAGAAATATATTCTATCACGTTCCTAGTTGTAGGCTCAACATAGCCCCAGCTTACTGGTTGGGTAGAGTAGGAGAAATGTCAACAGTGCCCGAATGTGACGCTTTTCCCCATCAGTGATCTAGAACAATGGAATATAAATTCAGTTTCAAATATCATTCCTAACTGTTACTTCAATAAACTGGAACAAGAAAAGTCATACTATTTTATAAAACGTGAAGGGCTGAGTATATTTATAGCGAAAGAGCTAAGATGTATCCATTTTTTATAAATTCTCTAATTTTCAGTCAGATACTTTTCAAGTTGGATACGAAGGAATTCCAGTAGTGAGCCAGAATTGTGAACTACGTTTGCTACCAATGCATAAAGATTGTAGTAGGTGAATACCTAGATATAGGAGCAAAAAGGGAAATGATAGAAGCAGACAAATATACGGAAACAAGAAAGGATGAAGAAATGTTATCTAAAACAAACAGTGAAAGTATATTTTCCTCTTTTCCCAAGCTTGCTTCAAGTCAACATCGTGATGGTTTGGCGTCTGTGAAAACAGAACCTTAATTCAGTCTTTCTATAGATGAAATCTAACCGGGCAATGTCTTAGAATTTTCTTTTAATAATCATTTCTGCGTAACTGGACGAGTTCTTCCTATATGCATAAAGACCAGTATTTGAATTCTGAAAATGAGCTTATCTTGCAGCGTAAAACTGAAAGTCTTTTCAGTAAATAAGAGATCT
Source organism: Ectobius pallidus (assembly GCA_964059195.1). NCBI lineage: Eukaryota > Metazoa > Arthropoda > Insecta > Blattodea > Ectobiidae > Ectobius > Ectobius pallidus. The sequence goes on from CAXKWD010000011.1 coordinate 21,048,068, forward strand.
GCATAGGTCTAAGTCATTTTACTTTTTAAGCATCTACAAAAAGTTCTGAATTCAATCGCGGTCAATGTAGATTAAAATACAGTTATGACGAGCCAAGAAAAGTGAAAAATAATATGGGAGAAAATTAATTTTGAAGTGGGCCGAGTAACTTATACAGCATCTACATTTCTATAGATCTGAATGAATGAATGAATTTGATCCCATGTAGGGCAATGGCCTCCTATGAGGGAAAGCTCATGTGAAGCTAATGTGTTGAGCTAATCCACATGAATTGGAAATTTTCTGGCTTATGAGCCCTATTGTTCATCGCTACACTCTGTACATTAATTGTTGGTTGCGAGTTAGTTCCTTCCATTCACCCCGGCTCCTTGATGTTGTGGACCAATGCACTCCCACGGACTTCTTAAATGTGTCGGCCCATCTAGTGGTTGGTCTGCCTCGGTGTCTCTCTCTCCGATGCGCGGGTGACCCATCGTTGTGATTTGTGCCCATCTGCTGCGTTGCAATCGAGCTAGGTGTCCATACATGACAACACCTTAAAATGGCTTAAAGAAATCCAATGCCAGAAATAGAGATTTCAGTAGGTAAGATTATACCGATTAGAAGTTAGCTGCTTGAATTATTCATATTTCTATGCATAGCTGAGTTTGAAATTTATTCGAAATTGTTATCAAGCTGTTCAATACTAATAATAATAACAATAATAATAATAATAATAATATTAATAGTAATAATAGTATATTATTAATTATATCATAATTGAATTAATTTTATTATAATTATTATTATTATATTTTATTATGATATTTTTCTCATCCGGGGAGGCCCTCCATGTCCTTGTCTGATCAAAAAAGTTATGTATGTGATCCATAGATAATTCCTCTTCCGACAGGTCGCGGGCCTGTAAGACCCGGGTGGCTTGGGTCGCCTAAATCCTAACAGGGAGACAGACAGATTATTATATTTTTATTATTACTGTTATTATTACTGTTGTTGTTATTATTATTAATTATAGTAATCCAGAACACTCTTCATAATACTGTACGTCAATGTTGCTTTTAAAGGTGAATCGACATAAAGGGGATGGATACATAAATAGAGAGCATTTATATACACGATAAACTCTCCTTCAACATAAAAGATTTCGTGGGCTCAACCTGTCAGTTACTTGTGAAAGGGCTGTGAACCGGAAGACGAATTCCAAGAAAAATGTGAGCCCACGTAGTAGACAGATTACGTGCTCCAGACCGCAAAATTGCCACGTAAGAGAGTATATAAAGAAAACAACCGGTTATGTTTACGATTGACTCAGGCATACTAATTGTGCATCGTGAAGTTCAAGAACACATTTTACATTCCGCTTAATATATTCCCATTCGAGTGAGAGAGAATTCTTGCAAAAAATTACTGACATTAATTTGAAAACTGAGTATTGAATTAATTTGAATTTGAAAATATTATCATAATAAACTGTACTTATTGATATATAGGTAATTAATTCTGCTAGGTAGTTCGTTTTCAGCTATGATTTTAAATTGTCATTCTACATTATTGCCATATGCCATATGTCTACTTTAAATCGGAATGTATCAGTGCACCTCTTACTATTTAGTAATTCAAGAGCTTTTTTTTATTATTATATTTTTTTTATTTTTATTTTTTTTTATGTCGCTAACAGCACATAAGCAACCTGAACTAGTTCGATGTATCCAGCTGCAGACGTTATTGCCAATTCATTTTCTTTTGGCTGTTACAAGAGTTAATATGTTTAAGGGAAATTTTGTTTTTTCCGTTATCACGTCAGGAACTTAAGTAATTTTTAAAAAATCCACACTTAAGGAAAATCAGGGATAGATGTCTCCCATTACAGTTTTTGTTTTATACAATTACTAAGAAAACCTATTCGGGGTATTTTGTAATGTTGGGGGATCCCATCTCCCCCAAGCTATTTATCGGTGTTCTAGAGGAGATATTTAGAAAGCTACAATGGGAAAATCAGGGCATCACTATAAATGGCAAAAGGCTCACCGACCTAAGATTTGCGGACGACGTGGTACTGTTTGCTCATTCAGCCGCTGAATTACAACAGATGTTATCAGAACTGAATGAGTCTAGCAAGGCAGCTGGCCTTACAATGAACCACAGCAAGACAAAAATTATGACAAACGGACCACCGCACAAAATTGAGGTAAACGGGACAGAAATACAGTATGTAGAAGAGTATGTATACCTGGGTCAGCTGGTCTCATTCACTGACAAATCAGACAAGGAAATAGGAAGGAGAACATCTCAAGCATGGAAGGCCTTTTGGTCTCTAAAATCTGTACTACTGGACAACACTTTAAACCGAAAATTGAAACTAGAAGTACTCAAGACATGCGTCTTCCCGGTATTGCTTTACGGATGTCAAACGTGGTCCTTCACATCCAGACAACAAAAGAGCTTGGACTCCTGCCAAAGAAGAATGGAAAGAAAGATACTGGGCATTTCGTGGAGAGAAAGGATTTCTAACAGAGATCTCCAAAGGATCACTAATCTAGAGAGCATAACACAACGAGCCGCAGAGACGAAGTGGAAATGAGCTGGCCATGTGGCGAGATTCCACCATGACAGATGGGCACAGGTAGCAACTATGTGGGATCCCTACGTAGGAAACAGGGCACAAGGCAGACCAAGGACGCGATGGGCGGACTCGCTGAAGCAAGAAGCAGGATCCCAATGGTCCCGCATCGCCCGCACCAGAATAGAATGGAAGAAATTAGGATTGGAACTGAAAAGGAGAAATAGAATGTGAAACTGTGCGAGTGGTTTGAGTTGGGATGTGGTCATAAAAGAAGTTTATATTCTTGTAGTTTCAAAACTGATGTATTATCCAGCTCACGTGGAATAGCTCACCACGGGAGTTTATCTAAACGAGCTTCCCCTCTAGTAGGAGGCCCTAGCCCGACAAGGGAAATTCATGGGCTCATTCATTCATTCATTCATTACTACTTAGTCACATCCTATATATACGAGGATGCGACCGAAAATAAGTTTTCCCTGGCGACTGTCTACAGAGGTGTGGAAGAAAGACAAAAAATATGAGACATTAAAAATAAGACATACCTATATTTTTCCACATACAGTAATTACCATGTATATTGAGATATTTGTCATACCACTTTAGAGGCTTTAAAAAGCCCTCCAGGAAAAATTCAGGGCTCTGCATGCGGAAGAAGCGTCGAACGGCTTGTGTGACATCAGCAATGCTCTCAAAGCGCTTTGTGTGACTATTATCATCTGTGTGGTCATTCTTTTGCATTAATTATGATATTAGGCTATGTAAGTTGCGTTTATGAATACGGTACTGTAATTCCTTTGTTCATACTATTTGTTAATTAATGTATCTCTCGATTTTTTGTTTTGTTTAATGTTTTCGCTTTTCATCTAACGCTGTTTCTGTTTAGTTTGTTGATTTGTATTGTACTTAATGAATATTGTTTTTTTAAATCTGTTAATTAAATTTATATTTCATTTCCTTTTTTTAAAAAATGGATTTGGTATTGTTTGTTATATGGCAATATGCTGTGCCAGCAAGACAAAAACAAATATTGTTATTAAGAGTCTAAAGCGTCTAAATTTTTATTTAAACGTATAAATATTTTAATTACGCAATTATACAATTTAACGAATTCAATAAAAAGTTTGTAGGCTATATTTACAGGAATTTCGACTTTGAACACAATGTAAACTAAGTAGGATATTTTTGTGTCTCCATAGTGAGAAACAGAAAAATATATACAGCCTTTTGAAGAATAATGGTTGCTTATCAGTAGGGCAAGGAAGTTGATGAAATGCCATTTTTTCTGAGATATCACTCACAATACAGGATGTAAGTTAGTATAATTCGTCAAAACGAAACTATTTTTGTTTTGCATTTTTCGGCATTTTATTCTCTTATGGTAATTTTTTAGGAAATTCTCATTCTTTCGTTGCATTTTCCCCTATTTTGTCGATGTAGAAAGAAGTTTTTCGATGTACAGAAATGGTCTTCAGGACAACCGGCGATCCTTCAAGTTTGATACACCACGAAAGAGTTCGGTTCTTCACCGCAATCCTGAATTAGGCGTATCTACAGTTCCAATACCTCCAGATAGTTAAATGCGTATTCGTTTGGCATCTTATCGTTAGATAAAATAGTAAAACATTCATTAATAAATATAGTAAAATAACAATAATAATGAAAAACACAATAATAAAAGTCGTAACATAAAATACTTAAATCTTGTACTCAGTTTATTTGTCATTATACTACTTTGTATTCCATTTTTAAAGTACATATTTAGAAATAATAAGTCATTTTCTCATTTTCTCAAGACATATTTTCATACATTTGAGGTCATTTTATAGGTAATCTCATGCATTTTGAGTCATCAACTTCCAAGCCCTACTTATGAGTGGATGGTACAAACTGCGGTATATATTATAGTTTATGAGATAGTACGGAATGCATGAATTTACGGTATATCCAGAGAAATAAGTGTTTGGATTCTCCATGCAACACATTGCATTTCAAAATACCATCTGTTTAATGAGAACACCTACGCTTCTACAAAATTGTCTTTTGTTCTGTGGTTCGTATTACTCCCGACTTGCGTCTTGGGGTACATCCAGAAGAATTTGACTTTATAATATAATTCCGTGCACGTGCACAGCCACCCACCCTAATGTTCTCTAATGTTTATCTAAATACGTAATCATAGAAGTTTTATTTATTGAATAAAATATCGCAAGTACAGCCGGAGCAAGTTTCACATTGTCGATTTTTCGACAATGGGAAAAAGGGGATATCCCGAAAGTTACCTTGCCGAGACAGGTTAGGTGCGGCCCTATCGTTCTTAGACTACGTATTAGTTGCGGCCCTGGTTGATTAGGCCTATTACTATTTGTTGCTATTTACATTAAACTCATAGAAGGTTTACATTCTCAGTAACAATATGGTTAATTAAAATACATATTCAACACCGTCGAGCTCGATCAGTGGAATAAAAAAATTAAGATACCAGTTGCTCAACTAAGATATATTTTGTGATCTTTCGCCTAGGCCTTTCGGTCTTTCTACACGCGACGATGAGGCCACAGAAAATAGTTCCGTGGCAATGATTTTATGAGATTTTATAAATGTTATCCTATTTTATAAAGGTGACGAAATGCAGTTTTTATTTTAATTATTGGAGCTCCAAGCCAGCAAAAGATGACCTGCAGATGCTGTAGAAACACCGAAAGGCTTAGGCGACAGATCACAAAATATATCTTAGTTGAGGAACTGGTGTCTTAATTTTTTTATTACAACAATATTGTTAGTTCAGATCTCTTCACGACGTAGATAAAAATTTCAAATTATAGGTCCATTACAATCATTTTTAGATTAATGAAATGCGATTCAATGTACGAGATAGCGTACCCTAAACCTACCAAACCACGAATTTCAGTTTAAGTCTGACAAATAACCCAACACTGAATATAGACACCACCAAACCTGAATTAATGGTCTTGAAGTACATAATTCATAAACCAAGAGGTAATTTGAAATTCCATCACGATAATTTCGTACTAGCCGTCACAAAAAGCTTAAGACAGTGACCTTGTGTGTAACTTTTTAAATTGACTACAAGCACATTTTTGGAAATCTACTCAGCCAACCTCCACGCGGTGTCTCCTGGGTAACGCTAATAGGCTGATTAACCCTTAATTACCTGGCCGCAGTTCAGACGTCTCTCGTAATAAGCTGGGTCGAAATTCACACGGGCCGCAATTCGTATCTAAATTTGAGACTGGGCCGCAACTAAACTTATTGCCTGAAAGAATTGATTTCGAAATGATAAAACTAGGGGCGATATTTTATAAGGTTATTTCAAATACAAGATTCAAATTATTGCATCGAGAACTTTATGAATGAATAGTCTTATTAAAAAAAATACCGTAGCAAGGAGGTGCAGGCAAATTTTGATGTTGTAGATGCGGATACCATCCAACAATATCGATCAGTGCTGTTCGCTTACAAATGGATCAATTGTGCAACATGTGCAATCCATTTCAACCTCCGTGATTTAATTGCCCATTATTCAGTGAAGAGTACAGGTTATGAAACTCGTCAATAATTCACCAATAAACAGAACTTTGAATAGGTACAATCAAATCCACCCACTTAATATAGATATATTTGGAATGAATCTTAAACAATTTAATTCTGCTGCAAACCAACTGTTAAAATTTGTCAAAATGGTAATTCATAGGAATCTGTGTGTGAATAGTAATACCGTATATGTTAATGTCAACTAACATATTTTAAGTATTTATATTATTTGTTTTACTCTTATTTCATTCTTATTTTTCTCTACATTCTTCATGCTTGCTTTCTTCTTATCTCTCTTATTCTCTTTACTCTCTCCTATTCTCTTTTACTTCTTCCCTTACATTGGTCATTATCCTAACTTTCCTACTTTTTATTATACCTATTTCATATTTGTGTTATTGTAAGTACATGATGTATTGCTAGTATAGGCTAGTAATGAACATTGTAATTGGGTGTAAACCTGTAATGTTCATTCTTGATTAAATAAATAAATAAATAAATTATACAGTTTTCCCCAGTCCCCATTTTCATATCTCTTAAGTCCGAATATTTTCCTAAGCCCCCTGTTTTTCAATAGACTCAGATTATGTTCTTCCCGAAGAGTAATAGGCCACGTGATGCACATTAATATCCGTATTTTAATTATTTTCAGCGCTTAACGATCCGGCCTCTTGTTCATTATTTACGGAATTTGATTTTGTGTTTTCATTTTGCCGCTTCCATACTTCATTACTTATTTATTTCTGTAGTTATTCCCGGAAGGGCCACTCTAAATAGAGCTTAACGTCCGAATCCTCGCCTACCTTTGGTAACAGGTACATCATTATTATAAAGCCTCTGATATTATCTGCAGTAATGACTGCTCTATATAGTCTAACTGAAACGCTGGTGTAGGTTGACGATGTTAGTTACTGGTGAATGTTAGCGCCTGGTTCGTGGTTTTTGAAAACGTCGCATGACAGTCGGGACGTGGGCGAAACGGTGCGGCAGTTTGACAAATGCCGCACACGCGAAACGGCTGCCAGCTACACGTTTTCATCTCATTGTGATGCTGTGTTATTACACTGCCAGCTCTTGATCAAGTCCCTTCCATTTAGTAACACTACCATCGGTTTCTATTTCAGGGAAAAAATATGCTGTTCGTGCATATAAGTTAATCAGCGAGATATTTTCACATGTAAAGTATTCAGAGTACTTTTATTACGTCTTTATGTGCATGTACAATTGGGAAAGTCAACAAGAGAGTTAAAACAGATAGCTTATTATAAGACATAGATAATTCAATAATAAGAAATACAGGTTTGAATAATATTTAGGCAGAATGATTATTTTATACAATTCAGAGACATTTACGAGGGCTGTCCAGAAAGTTATACGTTTTGAAATAAAAAATAAACAAAGTGATAAAAAACCAATTTTATTACATACATTTTGAAGGTATACTCTTTTGCTATTTTTCTACATAATCTCCATTCAAATTAAGGAATTTATCATATCGTGGCACAAGCTTTTCGATACCCTCCTGTAGAAATCTGCCGCCTGCGATTTCAACCACTTCAGAGGATTTATGGGGGGATATAGGCCTATATATATATTAATTTTATTTCATAATTACATAAATGATACATAGGTTGGTCCAGTGTTATATTTATATATTATGTTTTACAATATAAGTAAAATGTTAACCTGACTGTTTTTAAAAACTAAGAAAGTAATAGACAATAATTAATATAATGAAAAAGTAGCAGGGAAGAAAGGCAAAGCTGAGAGTCATGGCATACCACAAATAATAAAAGTAATAATAAGAAAGTAATAACTAATTTATATTAATTAATAAAATGAAATAATAGTTATAATAATGAAAGATAACCAATACTTATTATATATAGCAGTTAACAGGAAGACGGAACAGCCCAAGTGGCAAAGAAAAAGCTAATTTGAAAGGCATGGAAATGAACAGTTTAAAAGATAAATTGCTATAATTTGATATGATATATTGTAAATATTTATTTGATCGCATCTGTTATCATTGACATTTCAAAAACTCTTTCGGTATCCGCAAATGTTCACGGATATAACACGTCTAGTCACATTGCTTCAAAACTCGTTTTGCACGAAGGAAGATGGCGCGAAGTCTCGCGGGAATATGAACTCTTTCCTACACAACCCACGTAGCAAAGCTTTTGAGTTTCTACTAGCACTTTGTTTGTACAATAATCCTTCTTTATAGCAATCTTCCTGGACAAGAACTTAAAATTACATCAGACTAACTGTCAAGACACAAAGACTGGTTTCTTGCCTGTTCTGAATATATTCATGGTATGAATATATTCCTCTAGGCTAAGATAATGAAAAAACTCCCAGTCTCTCTGTCACACACATAAGCACACATAAACAAAAATGAAAATGACGAAAATTTTCATATCTTGAAAAGTAGATGAAAGACTTTAATACAATATTAGAGCAGTTGCATTTTCAGATCAAGTTACACTCAAATGTTATTATATATATTTTTTTTTCTTTCATTTCCATAATTTTCAGACAAATTTAGTTACCTGAACATTTTTAATAACCAGACTATAAGCAGGTGGAATTCCAACAACACATCTTAAATTATGAATTTTATGAGCGTTTAATTTGTCGTCTCCATTGTAACAGATTGATTTCTAAACTAAATAGGCCTACCATAAGTTTTCAGATTTGAGTTTAAAGTTCTGTGTTAACATTAATTTACTTTTATATTTTTCACGCTTAAGTTGAATCCATATGAAGTTCGAGTATATGTTTTTTTACTGTGTTCACTGGCAGTATGTGACGTATTAATCACGGCACGTTGATGCCTTACGTGTCCAGTAACGAGCTGACATTTTATCAGATAAAATAGCATCCTCATATTAATAGCATAGATTTTATAATATAAACGATTACGACTGGTCTATATCCGAAGAACTGCTAAACGTTATTGGCCAATATCGAACACACGGCGTATGAATGGAATAGTCCGCGTAATTATACCTCAATAATTCTGGTATTCGAAAATGGAACATTCCGTATATAACATTACCATCCCCTTGCCGAATTCTGTTTCATTTATATCTTCACAAAACACACACACAAATTCAACTTGATAAATTAAAACAAGCAAGTATGATGTACTCGTATAGAGAAAACCGCTTGGAATTGTTTCAAGAGATTGCGTGTACGTTCGAGAACCTGAAGTGGCTGTAATTTTTCAAGCGCTCAGCTGTTTGTGACACGGGCTTTATACCGAAACAGCAAATAGGAGGTCTTTCTTCCTATTGTGGATTGAAGCCTTTATAGGAAATTAACAGAGGAAATTGACATTTGATTGAAACAGGAAATGTGCGCATGAAATCTACTGAACTCGTGAAATACGCTTGCGTTACCAGCATCTCCACTGTGTTTATCCAGGTTCGATCCCCGGTGACATATAAATAGAATACTACTTACTTACTCAATAGCAATAGACAATTCCTAAGCAAGCTGATGGAATATTATCTATTTTACGGAACCCGAAGGTTCATTGCCGCGCTTACCTGAGCCCGCCATTCAACCCAATTCTGTGCTAACTCCAATCATCACTCGCAAATCCTACTTCTCTTAAATCTATCCTAATATTGTCCTCCCACCTAAGTCTAGGTCTTCCAGGTGGTCATTTCCCTTCGGGTCTCCCAGTCAAGATTTTTTAGATGAGTCTTTCCTCCCCCATGCGTGCAACATGTCCAGCCCATTTCATCCTCCCTGATTTAAATACCCTTACTATATCCGGTGACGAGTACAGATTATGAACTTCGTCGTTATGGGGTTTTCTCCAGTCCCCATTTTCATCTCTTCTTAGGCGCAAATATTCTCCTAAGCACCCTATTTTCGAACACTCTCAGATTATGTTCTTCCCGAAGAGTAAGCGACCATCTCTCACATCTATATAGTACAACCGGCAGCATAGGCGTAACCATGCCGACCATATGGGGGGGTTATAACATCCGCGGGGTCTGGGGGTATGGAATACCCCCCAGGGAGAGGGGAGTCCGGGGGTTCTCCCCCGGAAAATTTAAAAAATTAAGATGCAAAATAACGAGTTCTAAGTTTCCGGGGATCCTCCCCGGATAATTTTAAAAATCAAGACTCAAAATAACGAGTTTTAAGCTTCCCACGCTTTATACTTATATTAAGTAATTTATGGGCAGACTTAAAAAGAATTATGCAATTTTCATTTTTTTAATCAATGGGGGGGGGGGGTTGAAACCCCCAAAAACCTCCCCTCGGTACGCCTATGACCGGCAGGACAGTTGTCTTAAATATTTTTATTTTTAGATTTCTGGACAGAAGACGTTAAGATAAGAGTTTCTGAACTGCAGGCATTTCCTGATTTGAATCTACACTTTACTTCTGCCTTAATATTACTTGTGTTTGTAATTTCTGCTCCCAGAATACTAGGGGAACAAAAATACTTTGCAGACTATTTTATATGCCTATTGGTTCTCAGGTAGGCATATCCCCTGATGTAAGAGTGACCTTATGTCAGAGTGCCATTACATCAGTCTGATCTTTTCACTTTGTCAAGGAAGTCCCGTAGGCCTACCATCGGCAAAGTCAGAGTGAACAAATACAACAATGTTTCTCGTACTTAAAATGTCATTGTTGTCTAAGTGAGAAAATATACACTTGTAATCATCTTTGATACTAGTTTATGTTTGTTTTGGTGGTGCTGTGTATCAATGTATTTCTCACCTTGCAACATTTTCGGTTATAATATAGAAAATAGAATATATTATCTTTATTATATGACTCGATTCTGGGATGTTGAATTTTTCATCAAGATGGAGTTTGAAGTATCCGCTACAGACGCTATTTTGTTCTCATGTGTAGCTCTAGCGGGAGAAATGTGAACTATGCAACAAAGATGGCGCGCAATTTAATATCGTCCACTTGTGAAGAGCAGCAAGATGTAGTGCGATTTTTATGGGTTAAAGAGCATAACCCGAGTGAAATTCACAGACATCCATTGTCGAACTTCTTTACGACAATGCTCGCCCCAAATTACTGCAGCTGTTCGTGAGAAAATCAACGAATTTGGTTGGGAGGTGCACCAGCATCCTTCATACAGTCTAGACCTGGCTCCGTCGGACTTTCATTTGTTTGGTCCCATGAAGAAATTCCTGGCCGGTACCGTAAACGATTTGCGTCAGATGCAGAAGTGAAAACAGAAGTCCTCAGATGGCTATACTCCAACCGAACGGACTTCTATGAACAGGGTATTTTGAAACTGGTATCACGATGGCAGAAATGTGTTGAGAAACTTGGCGACTATATAGAAAAAGAGACAAAAGATGACCCTTCATGTGGGCATTTGTTTGTAATTGTATCTATTAAACTTTTTGTAACAAATATTATTGTGCCTTCTTTTCCGACCCACCCTCGTAATATCAAAGCATCGGTACTTTAATTAATTGTAGTATCGGATGGAGTATCAGTACTTAGGGGTATTGTAACATCCCTTGTCAGGTGTTCTTTTCACAGACATAATTCTTTAAGGCACCAGCTTTCTGTGTGCAAGGTTGGATCCAGGATTATGTCGATGGCATTTATAAATGAATAAATGTGTAAAGCTTGTGTCTGCTAGATTTACTGGGATGTAAAAGAACTCCTACGGGACAAAATTTCGCCACACGAAAACGAACACATGACTAAGTTTCAGTACCACTCTGTAGTTAACTAACCATAAATCCAATTAATCCAGACGGAACATAATCCGTCATTTGGTTGTACGCAATATAACTACAAATGCATAAGGATGAATGTGTGTTCCCTATTACCGGCCATGGAGGCGCAGAGGGTTCCAGGAATTTGAGGCTCCCAGGTTTTTAGGCAATCGGCACATGAAGGTGGTAAGGTTGTCAGCCTTACGCACCGGTCGCCTTTACCCCCAAGATTGCTCCTGGTACTCATTTCTGTTAGATGCTGAGTCGACCCCAGGGCCTTATTGCCACCAGAAGGATTAGGACAATTGAAACACCCCAATGACCTCATCACATGTATTGTTAGCAAGCATTTCAATACAGTAGGCGTAATAGTTCAAATCAATATCCTCCTCTCTTAAGCAACAGTCCATGTCACTGGAAAACAGAGATGAATCAAGACTAATTAGCAGCTCTTTCATTAGCGATGTCCTTATGGCATCGCTTTCACTTCGCAGCCTCAGTAAGCGGTCGTAAAGCGCTGTTATTAAATTGCACTTGTGAGCCAACTTTGGCCATCTGGAATTGTCGTATTGATCGCTGTTTATATTAGTCTTGCTTCTTACCATTTTTGATGGCTCCATCTGCAGTTAGCTGGCATTATAATGTGAATACATGCTCACTGGGATGGATACAGCCCATTAGGCTTTTGCCGTCTACAGTCTCGTCTGGTGAAGCCACGTGCCCAGCTCTCACAAATCAAGGCACATAGGCTCTATAAGATAAAGGCGTATTTATGAGAGTAACGTCAAAGAACTAAATATGAAATTATTGTTTCTCATACCAAAATATTATAATCTCAATTGTTAAAAACAGCATTGTGAGACGATGCCAAAAAAACTGATATCCAGCGAATTCAAAGCAGTAATGAGTATGGAAAATGAACATCTGGCTTCATTTTCTTTCTTAGTTTTTCGTAAAGTCAAAACAACGGTTACATTTTATAATCTTGAAGATGTAATAACTTGGCCAGTATTAAATATAAACTGAAATGCAATTACTTGAGCTTCTTTAAAATATTTTAATGAACAATTCTACCTGAAGATTTTTTACATTAATCGATCTACAAAATATGATTATTAGTACTTATACACACATCCAATTATATTATAATTCTTTAATTCACTTTTTTTTCTCTGCATATTATTGGACGCATTTTTGTCTTATGTTTTAATATAGGCAGATCAATATTGTATTATTATTATTATTCTATTTTTAGCATTTTGTATTATTATGTATGATATCTATTGCATTTGTTTTTTGTAGATTTATTTTAATGTATTTTGTATTTATCCTGGTTGATTGGAAGATAAGGCCCTATGGCCTTAACTCTGCTAGGCAAAATGGAACATTATTATTACGAATGTAGAATTTGTAATAAGAACTAAAATACTGAATTTTAAAATTTAATGTTTTTCTATTGTACATTAATAGTAAAATTTTAGTAAACAGTCTTTTCATTTAATCCTTTAAGTATTATGTATAGTCATAAATAGTCATAAACCAATCAATTCACTTAGAGGCCGAAGTAAACACAATTCAGGCATAGATTGGAAAGTACGTTCCATAAAACTATGAAAAAACGTTTCTCTTTATGTTTTCAAGAAGTATTAATGAGTGAACTGATGGGTGGCCAATTATAGCAGGTATAAAACTGGCGTGTGGAACTACAAGATTTTCAGGTATTACATAAAATGTCTATGGCCTTTACTAACGCCGTGTAGTGAAAACTCAGAACTGTGAATTATGAAATACCTGGAACTAGTATAAGTACATATCCGCCTATAAACGCTTTAATGTACTTACAGATGATCAGTCTAATTGAACATTATTCAATTACTAGCCTCATTGTTAACAAGATCCGAGAATTGTGAGATTATAGCATAGTTCAAACCGGCTAGCTCCCTGCCTGACAAGTGTATAAATATTTAATGAAACTGAGATCAAAGTAGCGGTTTCTATAATTGTTTAATTGATACATTTCAAAGAATCTCTTCTTTAGTCTTCAATCCTTGGATTGGTTTGCAGCGATTCTCCATTCCGATCTTCTTTCTGCCTTCCTTTTAATTCTTTGTAAGTCTTACAGTTCATGTCATCCTTAATTTGTTCCATGTACTGTAGTCTTGCTCTTCCTTTGCTATTCTTGCCTTCAATTGTGCCTTCGATAGCCATTTTTAAAAGAGTTTGGTGCCTTAGTAAATGACCTATGAGTTATTCTTCTTTTTCTTATTTAGTTCCAAATTTCTTTGTCTGCTAAACTAATACAGTATTATTGGATGTGAATAATTTATTTTTCTCAAGTTTTGCTTGATATATTCTACTTATAATTTCAAAGAATATTAGTATTAGTATTTCCCAACTATGGGTTACGTCAAGGTGAAATTTATGAAATAATAAAATTATTACCGTTTCGTTATTATTTTCATTAATATAGGCATTCAAAGGAAGTATCAAAGCAATGCAGCTAAGAACTTAATCCGTTAATAACGCCGTATAGTACAGATTTCAGGAATGCATGCAATTATTGTCAGAAAATTAAACTAGGTAACCATGTGAACTGAACTGAGAGGGCTTTGTACAGCAACTGGCATTATCCAAGCGACCAGCAGTGGGAGCTAATTTCTTCATAAGCACACTGGACATCGTCATAAAAAAAAGACAAGCAGCAATAATTTGGATCTTTGGAAACATAGTTCATTTTACTGTCCTGTGTAACTATAATAAATTCGCCTCATGTGAAGAATGTATAATATATACTTAAATACTTGACGTTGCAAACTAGGATTACCTTGGGTACCAAAGGTAATCCTAGTTTTGCAACGTCAAGTATATAAGTATTATAAAAACTTTATTAACGCAATCAAGAATGGATACCCATACATACAGCTAATATATATACGGTATTATGAGGGTCGTTCAAAAAGTAGTGGCCCACAATTTTTTCTCTAAAAAATACTTATTAAATTTGATTCATTTTTGGTGACAATATATGAAGGGTACAGGGGAAAAACCCCGTCAGTCAGTTTTTCAAGGAAGCGAAATAATGATGCCGTCTAGTGGCTGCTGAAGTACCAGTATACTTTTCGAATAGTCTATCATCTTTGTACAAAGTCAGAATTTTGTTTGTACAAAAGATGATAGACTGTTCGAAAAGCATACTTCATCAACCACCAGATGACATCATTATTCCGTTTCTTTGAAAAACTGACTGACGGTGTTTTTCCCCTGTACCCGTCATATAGGCACAACTATTTTACACACGCTATTTTTCCCTACAGTCTCCATGACTTTTTACAGTTTTACCCCGATGTGAAGCAAGTGCATGAATTTCTTATCTGTACTTTCCTTCTTGTCGGTGGCATCATTCTGAATTGTCCAGAAAGAAAAAAATCAAAACTAGGGATGGGTCGATACCAGATTTTCTCGATACTCGATACCGATACATGATATTTTCCTCGATACTCGATACTTCGATACTCGATACCTTCAACATTTCCAGTTTCAATAAATAGGTACATTAAACATTAAAATTTGAGAGAACTGTGTAATACCAACTAAATTAATTAAGTCTGCATATTTAATGAGACAAAATTTAAGATCATCAGTAGCCTATAATTATTTTTAAACTCTACAATAAAACTAAAATTAGTTTTTTAAACAGTCCACTTACAAGTTTTTGTTTAAAAATACTAGCATTCTCACTTAATTGCAGAATTGCAGAATTACAAAAGTATCGAAAAAGTATCGAGCGAGTTTTCTGGAGTATCGTTCGATGCCGATACAATGCAAGTATCGAGGTATCGAGAGTATCGAGGACCCATCCCTAATCAAAACTGGTTTCTCTGCAGGAAAGGTCATGGTTGCTATCTTTAGGGATTGTGATGTAGTCGTTTTTGTGGATGTAATGCCGAAATCATTAACTCAGAACCCTAAAGAATCTGAAAGTAACATTTCTGGGTAGTCTGGCCTGAAAGAAATCAAGACGAAACGTTGCTTCTGAATCCAAATGCACGTCCTCATACAAGTTTGAGAACCCAGGAAAGAACTTATCGCAAAAAATGTGTTGGACTGTGCTGCCCCTTCCACGTTACATTTCAGATTTGACTTTATTGGACTTCCACCTGTTTGGGTTCCTTAAAGATGCTTTGTGTGGAACTGACTTTGAAGATGACGGACGACAGCTCAATGATGCAGTGAGGAAGTGGATACAAAAGCAGGACAAGAGCTTTGACCGACAAGGGATTCATTCACTTGTTCTTCGTTGACGTAAAATTGAACAAAGTCGCGGAGACTAATATAAAAAAGTGGGGTGTGTAGGAGAATCTTGACTTTATATTTTCACCAAATTTCAACCAATTGCAATAAGTATTTTCTGGGGAAGAACGTGGGAGCATTATAATTTTTTAAGGATCCTCGTATAAAACAAGTGAGAATTAAAATTAAAAAGACAGAACTCTATGTGAGACTCATTATGGCTTTACCGTGACTAATTATTATCTCATGAATAATTGACCAATCCAATATAAGGATATAATTAATTTCAACCAATCGAGAGTGTCAATAATCATAATTTTATGGTTTTATTTTTATCACTTTATTTTTATTGCACCTACATATAACTCGATCGATAAGACCTGAACCAAACAAACGGTTGCGCAGTAGTCTACGATGACGTAATCTAGACCTGCCTGACCATCGTAGCACATGATGTTCTTTGCCAGTTCATACTGTACAGACCGTGTAAAAACATCTTTGTTAGCCTCAAAGCATTCAATAGCGAAGACCCAACAGCGATATTCTGTGAGTTACATACCATTACTTAAATAATATTTCATAACTAAAAAAAAAAAAAAATACTTCATTCACTTTATTTTTGTTTTCAATAGGTACGGACTATTATGAACAGCATAGTTTGGAATGAATAGTACAGTATATGCATTCTCTTCTGCCTCTACTCCATTGCTACTTGTGGACGATAAGCTATCTGCACGTGTTTGGTTCAGGTCCTAGAGTCCCAGTTATACAAATTTATGTAAGGTCATAAGAACTGAACACTGAAACATCTCCGTAAGTTTAGCTTAATTGATGACAAAGAACATTGAACACAGCGATTGGACATGTACAAACTGCATACGAGGAAAAGGAGTTATGAAAATAATGTACGACTAGGCCTACAATATTGGCTAATAACTAGGGACCGGATTTTTAGGTTTTTAAATACACTGTTTTAGGTTTTTCATTAGGTGAAATAGTTTTTTTAGGTTTTCCCCCAAAATATCGTTTTCGGCTAGAATAAATTGGTTTAATGAACTTGAATAAATATGTAATGAATAGGGACCGGATTTTTAGGTTTTTAAAAACACTGTTTTAGGTTTTTCATTAGGTGAAATAGTTTTTTTTTTTTTTTGTTATTCCCCTAAAATATCGTTTTCGGGTAGTTGGTTTAATGAATTTGAATGTGCTACCCACTGCCGTAATAACCTCGATTTCATTTGTTTCGGCATAATTAACACGTCTTTTTAAAATTCACAATGTGATCACTAAGTATGAATAACAGGGAAGTAATAAAGGTAAACAAGGGCTTTAAAACACAGAAATCTATATCCTTGTCCATACACGGCAACAATGGTTGTTCGTACGAATATTTTAAAAGGAATACGCCGGTACTCTTACACTTCCTCTCTAGATACTGTCCATCCTAGACTACAATGGGTTGAACGAAACGCTGGTGGTATTAATTTCAACCCGACAAAAATTATTGTCTCTCCGCAAAATATCAATTTCTTAAATGACAAACAAAAAAGACAAAAAAAAAGAGCCTAAATTAGATATTTTAGGCTTCATATCCCGTTTAGGTATATTTAGGTTTTTATAACCAATTTAGGTATTTTTAGGTACTACAGAATT
The DNA here is from genome assembly GCA_964059195.1 of Ectobius pallidus. Lineage (NCBI taxonomy): Eukaryota > Metazoa > Arthropoda > Insecta > Blattodea > Ectobiidae > Ectobius > Ectobius pallidus. Next base: position 21,065,849 of record CAXKWD010000011.1, read on the forward strand.
AATGTGGGTGAATCCTATGTACGTGATTCGAAAAAGTGTATGAGCGCTTTTTGTTTTGGAAGTAAGGAAAAAAATAGGTAAAGACCTAAGAATCCGGTCCCTACTAATAACACTACATTGTGTAATAGCAAATCATTTAGAGTAAAACAATATAATTTCTTGTGAAATATCTGTGCTCTGTAATTTTTTTACTACCGGAAACAATTGAATTCATTAGGAAAGGAACCATATCCGCTGGAAATCAACAAAGTGTCAAGATAAGTGATTCTAAAAGTTTTGGAGAGGAATATAAACAATATTTAATATGTACAGTAGAATGTAAGTAAGTAGGGTGTTAATGATTCCGCTCTTTTATTCCCTAGAAAGTCACGAATATTATTCGAGGTCCGGATTAAAAAAAAAACAATTCTGGGCCTTTCGGTTATATTAACTGTGATAAAACAAGCAGACTATAGAAAGTTCTTCTGAAAACAACATTTTTAACAAATGAAAAACACACTTTCAGGCCTAAGTAGAGCCCAGAGGTTTATGGAAAATAATATTTTAAAAAATGGGCATGCCATTAATTATTTACAGTAGCCTACATAGAATGTTTTCGGAACGGATTGTGTAATATTGACGGTTTCATTTAATTAGTTTTCAATTTGCAATAATTTGTTGGATTGATCTTGTTTTTGTTTTAAGTTTTATAATGTAATTTATATAAATAAAGCTATTTTTTGTAATCTATAATATAATTTAGCTAACAATAGAACGTATAATATTAAAATTACTTTTTTGTTTGTTTCGGAGTGTATTTTTTAAAAATCTTTAGAGCATTTTTGCATGTATAATTCGTCTTCTGATAGAGCATTAACTTCCAGGCCTTACTTAGTTATAAGTTATAAGTTTTATAATGTAATTTATATAAATAAAGCTATTTTTTGTAATCTATAATATAATTTAGTTACCAAGAGAACGTAAAATATGAAAATTACTTTTTTTTTTGTTTCGGAGTGTATTTTAAAAAATCTATGGGAGCATATTTGCATGTAAAATTTGTCTTCTGATAGACCATTAACTTCCAGGCCTTACTTAGTTATAAGTAACTAGATAAAAGAGGTCTGGTTACGCGAAAGACTACACAGAAAATGATTTGTAAACGAAGGACAAGACTTTAGGTTACTGGTACACAAAGGACTAGTTTAACTGATGCAAGAAGGACTGAGTTAGGAGCGACTCCCCACAACGACTCTATTGCGAGTGACTGCTAACCAAGCGAAGAAATTGCTTCTGAGAGACTAGCACACGAAGAACTAGCTTATGAGTGGCTACTATATAACGAATAGCTTATATGTGACCGGTACACGAAGGACTAGCTAACAGGTGACTGGTAGACTGAACACTGAGCACGTAAGATAGCTGCAGTGGGGACTTGGAGGGCCTGGGTCAAGCAAGCTCCCAAAACCTCTTCACTATTGATCCCAATCCAGAGCGCTGCCAAGCTATACCTACCCTCTGCACACGATATCCTTGTTTTCAATTTGCTACTCTTAGACTGTGCTCACAAGGTATATTAATTTTTCTTCGTAATTTCGACTGCAGATGCTTAAGAACGTGGTTTTACGTACGTTACAGCGAGTATAGGAGAAGTAATGATTTTAATAAATATTAGTTGAGAACGTCTGTAACATTTGGAAGAAAGGTGAAATAGAATTTGTTTTTTAGTCAAACAAATGCTATAATAAACTGTATTTCACGGATTATAATGGCAGCTCTTTTATTGAGAACTAGCAGGTCCCCGCGGCTTTGCCCGCGATTATTAATTTTATCGCCAGGTGTTTTAAAGGGAGACGGTGGGAGATTTACACTAACATATTTGTAATCCCATATCTCCTACATTTTGGGACACATCGTAATGAAATTTTTAACACATATTCAGGAAGAGTTTCTCTGCTTTTCTTGATTAAAAAAAAAATTAAATGATTTGTTAATGGTGTAATGAAATTTTGAATTTTTTTTCACATTTCTATCTTTCGGTACACATTTTTCCTACAATCAATAAAAATTTTCGATTCTCTCCACATAAAAATAATCTACACTAATAGGGACACATTTAAGTGCAGTAACTTTCTGACACATTGTTTCAATTATTCTCTGTGATTTTTTTAATTTGACAATTTTTTATTTACAAAATTTTCCATGATTTTTCAATCATAATATTGTTTATATTCTTTACAATAAAATTCTGTTCCACTTAAATGTGCAAGCTGTTTCTAGGAACAGGTGTGCAAAATTTTATCAAAATCCTTCTCGTAGTTCCTGAGAAACATATATCTAAATCATGAAAATTTTAAATGTCAGAAAACGGCAAAGTACAAACATTTAAACGATACTTTTTTAAAGTAAGTAAGTAAGTAAGTAAGTACTATTCGAGAGGCTCCTTCATGCCCCGTCATCTTCCAGCGTGCCAACCACCCCTTATGTAACCTGGACCCTCCCACCTCAGTTCCACAGGCATCCAGAGTCTCTCGAACCCCGGATACTCCGGGAACATTGCGTCACCTGGCGAGGAAGACACAATGCTAAGGTTGAAAAAAGTTCTCTCCGAACTGTATTATATAGTTAGTTCACTGCTGCGCACACTAGCCTATAAGCAAGGGATATGCAAAAAAAGAAATATCTAATTTTTTAGAATATTTATTTGGAATATCATTGTTTTTCGTGATAGATAACAATTTTTTGCATATTTCAGTTGGTAGATATGAAAGCATGTGCTTTTTTTTTCGCATATGCCAAGGTAATGTCCGCATTTGTTCATTAATGAAAAGTAATGAAAAGCATTAGTGAATTAATTACCCAACAGGAAGTATCGCCTGAATCCACTCAGCAACTTCTCCGGCTCAGGTGTACTGCGGGTAGCATAAACACGCTCACCAGGCGTCGTTACGAAGTAGTTCAATGTTCCAGTTAACAGCTAAAATATCTAATTTTTTAGAATATATATTTGGAATATCATTGTATTTCGTGATAGATAACAATTTTTTGCATATTTCAGTCGGTAGATATGAAAGCATATGCTAAGGTAATGTCCGAAAAAAAATTAAACAAACCGTTGTTTTTAAGCTGTAAAATGGGATATGGCATGTTGTGCCATCTACTAACTAAAGAAAGAACTAAAAGAAAAATACCGTTTTTATAGCACTTGTAGTTTGAATTTCAAAATGAAACTTTGGGATAATCTTCCCAATGATATGATGTACTTAAAAATAAAGAAATACATTTTTGTGATACTTTCATGATTTCTGCCACCATATCCCCTTAAATCATTTACTTAATAGAAAAATAATTTAAATATTTTTATTAACACTTACATGCAATCCATATATATACAATTAAAACGATTCATAATTTTTAAGCTAAAATGCTGTTTCGAGGTGCATTTCACGATTAGAGTGCATCGCTAAGAAAAAATACCTCAGATTCGATTTCCCTTAGAGGAAAAAAAACCGCATAATGAGTTTCGTCCAAATCATTCAATGTTCTCCCATTTAAGCCTACATTCATTATCCCCTTCCGACCACCTATGTAGAAAATACCGTTTCGTTACGTTACTGTATGCCGTTACGTTATAAATAGGTTTCGGATGTTTATGAAATGTCATATTTTTATCCTGACCTCCTTTCTCGCCACAAAAAATAAATTAAACATGAATTGCACACTTGTTATCCTAATAGGACCGTTTTTATTTTGAATATAATGTCATATTTTGGCCATCTTCATGGTCTTGGTCATATTTCTAATTCAACGTCATATTTCAGTTATAAATTCGGTAAAAAATACAATTATGCACTAGTGCATTAAATTGTCTACTTCAAAATCCTTTTTCCGAAAAAGAGTCACGAATATTTTAATTTTACTCTAACTGAAATGTGAAGAGGCAATAACATGCAATAGCACAATTACCTCTTCCTCATGGTTGTTAACAACTTCCAGTAGACATGTCTTAAAAAATATTTTCAGTTCCCATTTCCAGTGGTATCTGGAAACATTAATAGATTAGAAGTTATTTACAAGTGCAACTGTTAATCGCCTGTAAAATTGTTTAAAAAAGTGATTATGATAGAAATAATGTGATGATAATAATTTAGTGTCATTAAACATTTAAAATTGAAAAATGTATTTTTAGAATATACGTCCCTTTATGAGCTCATATTTAGGATTTTTAGGTCATGTTTAGTTATCGTTAAGGTCTTATTTGCAGTCATATTTTCCACTTTTTAGGTCATAAACATCCGAACACTAGTTATAAACAAGTGAATCAAGCAGAGCGGTGTAACAAAATTGGCGCGATGGACGAATTGATGCGCTATGTTGAAGATCAACTTCAGAGATTCTTTCCTTTCTCGGTTGTTAAGTCAGCAGTGTAAATCCTCCTGCAATTCACTTTATAATATTGAAATATTTTACTGAAAACTGGTATTTGGATAGCACAAAAATCACGTTTTCTGCCATTTTTTCACTCATAACTCGCGGACTAAAACGAAAATAAAATTTCCGGCTTCGAGATGCATTCAAACACCCTTCAGTCCATCTATTTGAAAAATTTCTGGTCTCTGCGTACCCTAGATTTGACTGAGAATCGCACCCAGACAAACAGAAAGACAAACACTCCCTCGTATTATATAGACTGTACTTGAAGAGTACTTAGACTTACTAATATAGTCTTCTAAATTTTCAAAAATTGTACTGCAGTCGAACCACTGTATATCGAATATCGATATAACGTAAAGCCCGCTTTTAGCGATTTTTTTAGTCTTGGAAAATCTCCAACATTAATAACGTTAAATTTCATTCTGTACAAAAATGGAGCTATTTCATAAATACACTTTTACAACAATACTTTGAAGTTAAGTTGTTATTGCATACCTATATCATAGCTGTGTGGATGGTAAGAGGTAGCAGATTAGTGTCATCCGAGTCATCAATAACTTATTTTCTGCAGGCCTGAAAACCATTACCTTCCTTATAATATTCACAAGAGAAAGGGTCTATAGAGGGGGAGAATGAATTAATGAATGAATGAATGAATTAGCCAATTTGATCCCATGAAGGTCAATGGCCTCGTATGAAAGGAGAGCTCATGTGAAGTTCATGTGGTGAGCTCCACATGAATAAATTGTAATTTCTCACTTATCCTGCTTAATTCTTAAATTGTGTGGGTGCTGATTCTACAACATTTTAGCCTAAGCCTGCTTCAGTTCTATCCAAATAGTTCTTTCCACTAGTTTTCATGAGCACTATTGTTCATTGCTACTCTGCGTACATTAATTGTTGGTTGCGAGTTAGTTCCTTCCATTCATCCCGGCTCCTTGATGTTGTGGACCAATGCACTCCAACGGATTTTTTTAATGTGTCGGCTCATCTAGTGGCTGGTCTGCCTCGATGTTTTTTTTCTTCTTTTTTTTATCTTTCTTCTTCCCCCCCCCCCCCGATACGCGGGTCCCACATTGTTTTGATTTGTGCCCATCTGCTGCTTTGTAGCCGAGCTAGGCGTCCTCCCCATTTCCACTTCAGTATTGTTGCTCGTTGGACTACATTCTCTGTGTTCGCCAGGGTTCTTAACCTGGTATTTGGGATCCTGTCTAGAAGGGATACCCCTATGATCTTCCACTCCATTTTCCTTTAACAGACTTGGAGCTTCTTCTTGTGGGCTTCAGCCAAGTCCCGTGTTTGTGGTATCCATACAATAAAGTTGGTCAGATGCAGGATTCGAGTGCTTCGAAAAAATACAGGAAGTTCGGTTCACAATGTGCACTTAATACGCAATTAAAACACCGTATCCAGAAAATGGTTTTAGTTTTACCTTAGGTATGCGATGAACATGATCTTTCTCTTTCTTCCCTCTTGGTTGAAAATTTGTGACATATTCTAGTCTCAAAGCATGGTATGATCCACAAAGTTAAACCGAACTTCCTAGCAATTGCTTGTTAAAAACCAGTAAATTTTGAAAACAAAATAGAGCTTTTAAAGGATTTGTGTATATTGGTAATTGTTTTAGCTTCTTGCTTGTATACTCCTGTGGAATACACTGTTTTATAATAATATGACAGTCATTTAGGCTGTGAGTGAGAATGATGTATGTTCTCTTCATATTTTTACTTATTTGTAAGACAACTTAGGCACACCTGCTGGGAATAGAAGGTACGTAATTCACAAATTATGTCTGACTGCATTTTATATATGCTTTAAACGTAATAGATGTAGGCTTCTGTATGCAATACTTTGTCTCTTAAGGGGTATGTATTTTAAAATATAAAATATATCGAACAAAGAGTAATATTATCGATAACTGATAACTATACTCCTTGGTGCCTCTCTGGAGGTACTAGGATTGGGGGCATGTGGTCAGCATGTCGACTCCCACGGGTGTTAGTGATGGTTTCCGCGACCGAAGCCGCTAATTCTTAATGAAGTAGCTCCTCAGTTTTGTTTCACGAGGATGAGTGCATCCCGTTCCAGTCCGCCCTACCTCGAGAAAATACGAGGTGGTACCGGGAATCGAACCCGGCCTGCGGAGCCGTAACCACTCAGGTATTCTTATCGAAACTAACAGGAAATGAATTATAAAATATATGTAATACATGGAATCTGGGCAACTTTCGCTTAATCAATGAAAACAGCATTGTTGAGGACGTATATTCCAGAGATCTCGGAATCAAAACCGGTGCCGGAAATTTGGAATAGTGTGAATTAACCACATGAAGCAAGTGCAAGCTACGAAACTAACCCAGTCTGTGATTTCTGTTCTAGTAATTGACTTTATCAGCTTACAACTGTAGCTGTTATGTGTTTGTAACTTCGTTAAATGTACAGAGAGGATTTGCATTGTTTAACTGGCTGTAACTGGATTTATCACCGTCTTGAATTAGGTCCTGGGAACCGGGGATTAAATACACAGAATTACCAATGATTGATTTTAAATTACAGGTTTAAAAATTGCATGCATGGAACAATTATTTTAGGAAACAGGGAAATGTGGATAGAGAGAAATGGAGAAAATGAGAGAGGGTGATAGAGATAGAGGAGAGAAGAGAGGGAGAGAGAAATAAATGGTATCACAGATAACCAGAGAAAATGACAGAGATAATATATATACATATATAGAGAGAGAGAGAGATAAACAGGTAAAGGTAAATATTTAGAACGGTAAAGTTGAGTTGCGACCCAGTCTCAAATTTACATACGAATTTAGGCCCAGCATATTGAGAAGGACGTCTGAGTTGTGGCCTGATAATTAAATGTTGATCAGCCTATTAGCGTTACCCAGGAGACACCGCGGTGATGTTGGCTGTGCTTGTTAAAACGTTATATACAACACTATGTCACTGTGTTAAGATTTTTTGACGGCGAGTACCGTTACGAAATTGTTGTCACGAAATTTCAAATTACCTATTTGTTTATCAGTTATTTACTAGAATACCATTAATTCAAGTTTTGTGGTGCCTATAATCAGTGTTGGGGTATTTAGTAGACTTAACAGCAATATTACTTAAAATGTATTTAGTAGTTTGGAGTTTCGGTGGGTTTCGTGGTATGGTAGTAGGAATTGAATCGTATCAGAAATAGCACTCAGCACCTACCTTAAAATCCATTCATGTGAACATGAAAGCAATGAATCTGTAATTTGAAAATTTAATATACGACATGAAGAGATCTGAAGTACGGTAACCACATTGCTGTTAAGTTTGGCCGATACTAACCTGTCTCAGCCGGGTAAACTATCAGATCGGCCAAAACTCGTATGCATCCATTTAGAAATAGTGTAGATAGAGGAAAAATATAATCTGAGAGTGTTCGAAAACAGGGTGCTTAGGAAAATATTTGGGTCTAAGAGAGATGAAAACGGGACTGGAGAAAACTGCATAACGACAAACTTCATGACCTGTACTCTTCGCCAGATATAGTAAGGGTAATTAAATCACGGCGGATGAAATGGGCTGGACATGTTGCGCGCATGGGGGAGGAAAGACATCTCAAAAGTATTACCTGGGAGACCCAAAGGTAAAATACCACTTGGAAGACCTAGACGTAGATGGGAGGACAATATTAGGATAGATTTAAGGGAAGTAGGATTTGCGAGGGATGATTGGATGAAGTTAGCATAGAATAGGGTTGAATGGAGAGCTCAGGTAAGCGCGGCAATGAACCTTAGGGTTCCATAAAATAGATAATGTTCCTTTAGCTTGCTGAGGACTTGTTTATTGCCATTGAGTCAGTAAGTAGATAGAGGTAGTTACAGTTAGTGAGTGGGTGAAGGAGATAGTGTGGAATATACGAATGGAGATATACAAAGAAGAAATAATACAAATTTACATAAATATATACAGAATCTGTATAATATGTCTTTGTATTGTAATATTAAACAGAATATTATATGTGTGTGTATATATATATATATATATATATATATATCAATCAATCAATCAATCATATTTTATTGTCCTTGAGTTCAATGAACAATTGACAAAGTCAGGTTATAACATTTTAAAATAAGATAGGCCCTAGTTAGTAAATAGTTAAAAACAGCAGTGATAATAATTTAAAACATTACAATATATCATTTGTCACAATAAATAATATGACTATGACACCGTTCTCTTTAAATACAGCAAATCGCATCTATACCTATAGTTAAATATACAGTATTCTAAAAACCATCATACATATTCAGGCCTGATTAATCAATCTATCATTATATCATTATATCATTATATATATATATATATATTGAAAGGAAAGTCGTGATACAAGGAATTCTAGTCTTTACAATTTTTCAATGAAGCTGGATTACTTTTACATGAATATGAATCGTTGACACACATGAGCTGGAATAAAATAATATTGGTAATCTCTGCATCGTATGTATTCTCACATCCCACACATTCGTTCCTCAATACAAGGGGTTTATTTTCATTACAGGCTATTATTCCTATTATTGACATACGCCACTTGAAATTAGAACCGTCCTTTTCTGGCTCCCGTGAATTGATTCAAGCCGTTTCATTGATAAAAGGGAATGCAATTCATTGTTCGTTTTCTATTCAGTAACTTACAGGACTGCCACGTACTGAATATGCAAATCTTTAATCTTGTGATTCATTAGATAAAATGTGCAGATGTATCAGAACAATTTTTTCTGGTACGTTTACACTAAGACTTATTTCGTTTATTTAGTATCTGTAATTAGTTAAAAAAATACCACGATATTTGCGGATAATGTATGAATATCATGAATTAAATTTTTGCCTCGTTTCATCATAAGAAAATGTAAAAGTTTGGTGACAATAAATATTCGGACACTGACTTTTTCCATACTTGACATAACGTATGCCGAGTTCGACCCTAGCCATCTTGACTAAAATCAGGCCCCAATAATATATATATATATAAATATATATATATATATATATATATATATATATATATATATATATATATAATATATATAATATGCATTTGTGATGAAATTCAAACTATGCTTTGCCATTTCCATCTCTATTGCATATATGACATTTATGTGTTAATTTATTCTTAGCTGGTGATGCAGTTAATGAAACAAGAAGTCCCACTGATGTCAGATCCAATAAATGTTATTGTCCCCTTCTTTATTACCAATCTGCTTAAAATGTAAGTAAAAGTAAAGTAAACTGTTCCTCATACAGGCCATGGAGGCCCTAAGGGTACCAAGAGGTTGAGGCTTCCAGATTTTAGACATTCGCCACGTGAAGGTGGTAAGGTTGTCAGCTTTATGCACCGACCGCCTTTACCCCCCAGGATTGCTCTTAGTACTCATTTCTGTTAGATGCTGAGTCTGCCCCAGGTCTGTAGTGCCACTATACGTGATACAAGATGTGTACTGAGCAAAAGTAAACAACAGACTTGCCTTGACTAACTGTGTCCTGTCGTTTCATTGGTTACACGCACGAGCGCATACTTCACGATAGTGCGACAAGCTCAGTTAGATATTTACTTCCATTCTGCACTCATCGTACAATTATTTATATCTTATGTAATTTTGAAAACAAAAGCTCTGTTATGTGAGTTGTTTGCTTTCGTATTTATATCATAGGCCTACATATTTTAAAACATAATATATCTAACAAAAAAGATTTAATTTCCTTTTATCGTTCCCTTGGCAAATTTTCCGATTCTGAAGAAAAACAAGTGACATAAGTTACTAAATACAAGACATAATATAATTAATTAATTATGTTATAAAATATTTAAACAATGTGTGATGAAGTGCACTACACATTGTAAGTAAAATTAATTGGCATGGCCTCTAATGAATTGTATTATAGAAGAATATTGCGAGCAGGGGCCTTCGGAACTTTCGTCACCAATAAAGAAACGTGGGAGGAAAAGATTTGTCCAGCGGCGAGAAGATACAAAGTGTAAATATATACAAAACATTAAAAGAAAACCCTGAAGTATCTGTGCAAGATGAAAGTCCGTGGGAGAGGATTCAAGTACGGTTTTCAAAGTCTAGAAGAAGGTCCTACAGAAGGTGTCAAGTCATCGGTCAAAATGAAACCAAGATCAAAGACAAAATATCACTTGGCAGAATCGGGAATCGAACCCGGGACCCTTGGCACTTAATATAAAAAATATAGCATGTAATCGACTAAACAGTTTCAAAAACAAACTCATGTGAACTTTTGCTCCGTACACATATTGGCTCAAGTATAGAAGGATCCCAAGTACCTCATCGCGGATCAAACCCGCGACCTTCCGGTTTGTAGCGCAGTGCCTCAACCAATAATAATACGTTGAATTTTTTGGGCTATAAAAATTGTAGCTCGAAATTTCATTTACGTAAGGCCATGCTCATATTCTTCGTAATTTGCGCGTCCATTTGTGTATTAAAATTTACAGTGTGCATTTGTAACTAAGTTTATTTTAAAAATCTGTATCCGAGGACAAAATCTAACTGGTTTTACAGCAGTATTCATCAAGTAAAATATATCTCGTTTTTCACGGTATTATTGGATTATACAGCGCTAATAGTCTGTCGTTAGATTACAGCCGAGATTTTCGCTATATGAGGATGCGGCAATATCAATTCGTTTAATGGGAATCCATTTTAGTAGAAATTATGATTGTCTGCACTCCAGGTGCGCCATAACGTATGCAACCAGCAATGTCCGAGCAAATTAATGTAAATGGCGAGTAGATGGACTCAGTATGTGTGCTGTATCTTAAATAGAAGTCATTTATGTTCAATTTTATATTTAATATTGTTCGTTATTGGATATTGTTTACTGTCCACATTTCTTGTACCTTTCAACCATTATAACTTTAGGTAAATGTATCTGATTGCCGAATCTCTCTCTAAAGCTTTTTACCACGGCAGCCGTTGACCGATCCTATTTAGTCTATTTCCCGCCACCAAGAACGAGGGAAGCAGGCTTTTTCCACGAGGAACACCTGTCAATAAAATAAATATGATGCCAGGTGCTCAACTATCATATTATCATATTTATTTTATTTCATTGATCGAGCTCACCGTTATTAAACAAGTATTTTATTAACCTGTCAATAATTAAGAACTACTGGGTACTGAAAAAAAAGAAAATATTTGACAACAGTTTCTTATGAAGGATTGAGTTTGGATACATTTTTAAAGTCGTAATTTTTAAAATAATTAGCCTGGAAGTCGACTATATTTTAATGTAAGTGTATACACCTACGTAGAAAATTTTTTTTACTAACTGATTATATTTTGTAAAGCTTATTCTTTAGAGAACAGTTCCATTTTATCGTTCTAGACCTGTAACATAAATGTGCTGTAGAAAGTTTGTACCTTTATCATTATTAGCGTAGAAGAAATCTGCACCAAAACATACAAAAATTAGAAGTGTACAATTATTGACTACTTATCCACTTACCTCACTAACACCATACCTTGAAAAATCATTGTTCGTTGCGAAAAATTATTTTTTTCACGATTTTTAAGATTATTTTTAAATACCTTGCTTTAGCCTACTCTCTTTAAACAAATATATGTATATATTTTTTTTATTTCTTGAAATCAGAAAAGTTTAATCTACTTCACCTGTCAGTTAATTGAAAATTTCAAATAAGCGAAAGTTTAAACTCATATTACTGTTTGTTACAATTACAGTATTGTAATTTTTTAAAAAAAATACAGATTGATGTAAAACAAGCCTTGGTTACATCCTATTGGAAATGAGCCGTGGATTTCAACACGTGTAAGACAGCATTGTCAGTAGGAAGATTTTTAAAATTGCACTTTTTTTGTTAAGTGTCTAGTATCGAGAGTTATACCCAATTTGCTTGAAAATATACAGCGGATTAGCAAGAGACGTGACACACACCAGATTCCATGAATTTATATTAATTACCCTTTTAAAATATTTTTATACCACAGGGAATAATTAAAGTTATTTCTTACGTGAAAATAATCAACTACTAACAGCTGCAAAGGATACCAACCTTAAAAAGTACTGACTGTTAATCTAGGTGGCGATTAGTACATCGATTACTTAGCGCAGGTGAAACTAGTCGCATCATTCGTAGCTTATGGATGAATTAAATCATAAGTCAATTTTAATAAATTATAATGAAGTAAAGACAAAGCTAAACTGAAATAGTAAAATTCAACTAGGAAGAGTGATTATTTTCCATGTATACAATAATACAGCCCAACAAAAAAGAAATATCTTGGCTATACTTAGTGTGCTTATTCCAAATATATAAACAGTTTTTCTCTACCGGCTTTACTTTAAGAGTGCCATTAACTTATAACCTCTTTCGCGAAACAAAATCTTGCTTGTTAATATAGCTAGTGAAGGTTCTTGACTCTACTTTGGACCTGTAGGACGAAAAGCGTACGAAGTACAGAAACACTAAAAGCTGGATTGTTTTTGGCCCTCAAATTGACAGCTCATAAGTTATAAACGACCGTACAATATGTGATAATATCAATTTAAAAAAAAACATGTTATATTGTTATTGTAATGTTAATGTGTTTTTTTTATATGATTTAGAAGCTATAAATAGGCACTGTTTTTTATTTATATCAAACGTAAAATGGGATAATATTCTTAATGGTAATACCATATCTCACAAACTAAAGCTGATAGGGTAAAATTAATGGCACGTTTGGCATCAGCGACCTAAATATACCCAGGAATAGGTATAAATTCTAAGGCACCAAAATGGCTGTTGGTCTGTGTAATAAATATTTCAAACGTAAGAGACTTGGAAATAATGGCGCACGTGAGTTGCAAAGAGGGAAAAGATGCAGGTAGGTTAGATTATCGGCATTGGGTTTAGGAAACCCGAGTTCCCACCATGATGACACGAACGGGAAATGGATGGAAATAATACCGTAGGAAAATTGAGTTATGAATATTTGTGGGAAAGAAAAGACTGTCTTCATCGACTGTCCTCAAGAGGATCAAAATTAAATTGGCGATGGGAGGGTGGGCATCGACCGAAGAAATTCATGAAGGTCGCACATGCCACCGAACATGCATTCGCTGCCAGTGCCACGTGTATGACGAGAATCCCTCTGGAATCCACTTACAATCACATTAAGTCAAAACCAATACATTTTAAATTGTGTGATATTTCTTCCTATTCTCAAATTCATACTGTATTCTATTTTTCTGAACTTCTCTTTATCTTTTTCTCCTTTCACAATCCTGCGTTCATTGTCAGCTCCCAGGTTTCACAGACGCCAGGGAACTGGATTCAGACATCAATGATCATGTAGCTGATAAAGGAAGCCTCACATTTCAAAAATTTATGAGACGAAATTTAGGTACACAATGGAAGGACACTTAAATAAGATTATGTATTGAATTATTCCCAATTGGACAGGATAGTGTAACCATTTTTATACGAGTACTACAAAAAGGGACGGGGATATTTTTATTGATCGTAACAGTTAACTGTAACAGTTAAATTAATTCTGAAAATAGTATACAATTGTAGAACTAGTCAATATAGAGCACGCCAGATTACAAGGCTACAGAAAAATCATTGCTGAGAAAAAAAATTAATGAACTTCACCTATTTTTCAGCATCGAAAGCTGTATGTCTCCCCTTAACTCCAGCATTTATTTTGTAACATTTTATTTATTTATTCCGCATATTTTATGGTAGGCCTACTCTTATTGGCCAAACAGTTAACCTGCTTGCCACTAAAACCAATGTTCCTGGGCACAAATTCCACTGAAAACACGTGGAATGATTTTTTCATGATTGCAAAAATATCATTGGCTCCTTGCCGTAAATTTGGGTATATTGAAAGGACGCGTTGCCTGAAACAGAGAGTGAGGTGTAAAATAATCAATTTTTTCACACAAACCACTTCTTTCTTCTTCATCTTCTTCAGGACCTTTGCCTACGCATTAAAGAAGTGAACAAACTGTAAGTGTTGTTACATTTTATATTTTCGACTTGTTCATATTATTATGTAATTATTAGGTGCATGAAGTACAATAGAATAAGAATTGACTTACTTGACTTATTTCCTGTTATTCCTAGGTGGAACATAGGGCAGCAGTAAAGTTCCTCCAGCGTACTCTGTTTCCAGCCAACCATTTTACTTCCTTCCAGCTTTTCCCACATCTCTCTGCCTCCTTTTCTACCAATCTTTCAATGTTCTTATGTTCCAAAAACCAATTCTCGTATTCCTCTTCATGCCAAAGGTTGTCAACAAAAGGTCCGTCCGGTTTTCCTTAACTGCTGTTTCTTTAATCTACAATATTTCAGGCGTGTGAGTGATTGGCCCACAGCACCCTAGCATGGTGGAGGGGCTGCCTCCTCTCTGCATCCATGCCTACAGGGAGAGGATAATGGAAAAAAGGGGATTGAAAGGTCGTTGTGGGACACTCTTAGTCTGGATCTTCAGCTTCGGCCTGCCCGGTATGGGTGACCCTGTCCGGTATAGCCCTCAGCATCATTAGACCACGCAAACTCCCCCGCCCGCACGGTCAGTGCTACGGGAAGGCGGCGTCTCCCGGGGGAGAGAATAAGAATTACTTGTGTATTAAATACTTGTGTAGATATTTGTTCATGAAACTACAGAATATTTCAAACATTACATGAGAAGATTCTAGGTGAAAAATACATCCGACACCGGGATTCAAACCCACGAACATTGGCTTTAAGTGCCAATGCTCTACCAACTGATCTAGCCATAGATCAATGACAGTTCCAGATGGAATCTCTATCCTACGGCTGATCAGTGATTACCCTTAATGGTCTACCTCACTGAAAAACATTTACGTCAAATACAGTATTGTAAGGCGCACTAATTTAGTGATTTGTGACGGGATTCCACTGTTAGAACCCCAGCCTCTGGCGAATTTTCCCCCTAAAATGCTTTCACATTTTATTAGTTTTTACTGTATGACACTCACTGGCATTAAATTCATTGTAATTGAAATTTGGATCCAGGGGACATCAGAACGTGTATTTATGCTGACAACTCTACGTCGAATTTCAGGTTCGAACACAATACTTCCCCTACGTTTGGTATGGGTAAAGAAAGTAATTACGGTAATTTACAGTAATTTACATCCATATATTTTAAAACTGAGATAGACTTCAATTTGTGTGACCAACTCTCCCGTATTTCCAGGGGGAACTCCCGTATTTTGGCTAAGTTTATTCTAATAGTAAATTGACATTCTACTAACAATTTTGTTCAGGTCACACAAAAAATAAATATATATACAGTAATTCAAATTATATTAATTAGTTTTATGTGCTATAATTCAAATTAATATGTTGTGTTTTAAATATGGCTCATCCAACCAATTATTGTAGGATTTAAGTCTAAAAAATTCCGCTAAAATTTGGCATGACCCAACCTCCTTTATTTTCGCGTTCAAATGTTGGTCATACTAATTTCAACAACCTGGCTACATTTTTCTAACTTCAGTGTACAGGCTATATTCTACTATTTTCGTCCAAGTTCCGAATCTGTTGCCGCCTCGTGTACAGTATACGTAATTGGGGTTAAGGGAAGATCGAATATGCAAGCTAGGCCTACTGGCAGTTTGCAATATTAACCACAATCTCGGGAGTACATGATTGCCTACATTCATACTCGACCACTTCATCACGACATATTGTGAGGAATAAGCATATCAATCTGTGTGACGGAGAGTAAGAACAAAATATCGTCTACCTACGCCTTCCCCAATTACAACAGATCCTTCCATTCTAGTATATCGAGGTATGTTTACATGCTTTCGAAGAACGTTACAGTTAAAGAATCAGAAGGAAACCTACGATGTCATAACTTCTCAACCCTATATGATCTAATAATAATAATAATAATAATAATAATAATAATAATAATAATATTTATCAGTCATTATACTTGTACAAAGAGATATACATAATAAGTATAAAAATTATAAAACTATTAAAACACCAGGTCATCCAGATTTGTCTCATCGAACTCCTGTATAGTGTAAAATGCCTTGCTTTTTAGCCATCGCTTAATTACTATTTTAAATCTTTTCGAATTAACATTTCTGGCATTTGGTGGAGTTTGTTAAAAAGTTTAATTCCAACATGCTTAAAACTATTCTGACTTTTATCACAGTATAGTATAGCAGTAGCGAAGCTCTAATGAAAGGAAAATGCATCCTTTTGACAGATCGGTGCGACACTAGCACCCCAAGCGGCCTGCAAGAGGCAACTAGCAAACAACCATTTCCAACATTGGAAAGATACGAATATATGGCGTATTACTTTTTATTTTTAAAATTACTAGAACGAGATTGTTACCGGAAAGGCATACTGGTGAACTCATCAAGTCATAGACTTTATGGGAATATAAAGAAGTTGTAGTTTCAAGGTCAATGACACTGTATGTCAGTTATGAAGTATCAGACCGGTTTCCGTCCTCCATATAAGCTACATCCCTACGACAAATCTTCAAGAATTTAATTGACCTACTAACACATATTTACACTGAAAATTCTGACAAATAGAAAAACTTAATAATTTCAATAAGTATCTAGTCATAGTACTTCAGAAAATAGGGGGGAGTAAAGTTCTAGGCTTGAAGCCCGATATGATCAATACCTGATGCAATAACAAAGCAGTTTTGTCTTTTTCTTCATTTTATAAACACGATAAATTATTGGAAAGTAAGGAATTATACACGATGCCTTTATTCTGGACAGTTTAATTTTGTTAAATTCAATTATATAGGCCTAACATAACCTCGTGTTAAAATATTTTCAAAATTAGTATGGTCAGGTGGGGTAATTGTAAATAGGCCTATATATTTAGAAACTTTTGCATCGTTAGGATTTTTAGTTCTGTTGTACACATAAAAATAATTAATTACATGTAAAGAATATTAACAAAAATGCCTTAATTAAGTTCTAACTCACTTTATGGGGTATCCAGAGGGTAAACCAAAATTCCAACCAAGCCAATATTTAGTAGAATTTTTTAAAATAAAATGAAACAAAAAACGTTAAATACCGTATTATAGGATTGACCGAGTTATATTGTTTTTACGAAAACACTGTTGAGGGGTTAATTTTAACATTTAAGGGCCCCCTCTAATATTAAAAAAATAGAATTGGATTTTATTTTCTACATATACATCTTATGTACAAAAATTATATTATATTACTATACAAATAATTTACATATTTTTTTTAAAAAGGTAGCTTCTTCTAACATTTACAAGTCATTTTCTGCTCCTGAAAGTAAAAGAAATAGGAATAAATACACTAGTATGGATGCAAGCATGATAATCACGTTTGCAATTTAATTTCACAAATAACTGCTTTTGCTTACCTCTCAAGATCTTTAGAGCACTTGAAGAAAGATAAATCGGGAGAATTCCTTTGGCTGTTGGTGCAGTTTATAGCACCACAAGCATTTCCATAATATATTGTCGACATTTTTCATAAGAAACACATATAACATATTGTGTTGCCTCTTCCTCACCGCTGGGAGCGCTCCAGTCGAGCCGGTTGAAAAAAAAAAGTGTGCGTGGAACGCCACGCGACAGAAGTGAAACTTGTTTTAATTTTTCGATTTTTTCAATTTTGAATTGTTGGACTTTTTAATATTGGGTTTTTGAACTTTTTAATTTTGGATTTTTTCAATTTTTGATCTCTTAATTTTTATAATTTTTAATTTTAAATTTTTTTAAATTTTTTGATCTTTAAATTTATTATGTTTTGGATTTTTTAATTTATATTTTTAATTTTAGATTTTTAAATTTTGGATTTTTTTATTTTAAAATTTTGGATTTTTTTAGATATTAATTTTTTTATTTTTTAAATTTTGGATATTTGGATTTCTTTAATTTTGGATTTTTTTTTAAATTTTGAAGTTTAGATTTTTTTATTTTGGATCTTTCAGTTTTGGAATTTCAGATTTTTTAAATTTTGAATCTTTGATGTTTTTGATTTGTTGGATTTTTATAATTTTCTATTTTTTATTTTGGATTTTTAGATTTTTTAAATTTTGGATTTTCGATTTTTTAATTTTTTAAGTTTTTGTATTTTTTAAATTTTGGATAAGCCTAATCATTGAGTTGACGGTTTTCTGTGCAGTTCGACCCGTCACACCTCACTAATTTCGTGACGATTTTGAGCCTTACACTATTTTCGTGACGATTTTCAGCGTTACACAAGCTCTCGATTTACCCCTACCGCGGCTAAAGAAGTTTCACTTGAAAAACTGTATAGAGCTTCGCTACTGTTATACTATACTGTGGTAGTACGACGGAAAAGTGTTTAGAAGTTTAAACCTTAAATACATGTGACTAAATTTCTCACACAGTATACAAATTCGTGCCGGACTGCACAGAAAACGTTTAACACAATGATTAGGCTCATAGTTCGGGATCTGGGCTGTTCTCACACACACACACACACACACACACACATGTTTTCGAAAAGAGTATGTTTGGATTCAGGGGTCTTCAAAACGTATATTTATGTTAAAAACTCAACTTCGAAGTTAGGGATCGAAAACAGTACTACCTCTACCTACAGTAGTACCTATGGTACGGGCAGAGGAAGTAAAAATAGTGTCATAATTTTGTTTTTAAATTTTAAATATATATTGTGAAATTTTACTTTTTGTCCTAGGACAAGGTCTCTGAAAACCACTGATCATTGATCTTGAATACTGTAAATTGAAGATGTTTCTTCTAATACAAATTTACATGTCTTGTAACTCCTAACATTTTACTTATTTCTTATAGAGCACAATCTAGTTTTTAGGTCAATAATGCATATTTATTGTTCCAATTCAGGAGATTTTTAGGTAATAAAAAACCCCATCCCTACCTAATAATGTAAGTTTTCGGATGGTAGGCCCTGTCCTACAAGAGATGTAGCGCCGTGGATATAGTTTAGTTTAAAATAATTGAGATAACAGATGTGAAGGAAATATTCTTAACGACAGCGCCTGTCTCACCATTTCCCGACAACTTCTCGGACATACGTGTACTGCGTGCAGCCTAGAGGTTCTCAGGCGCTTCTGAATTGATAATTCAAGTTTATTCTACTCCGAAGTGTTTGAGAGTGATTTTCTAAACTATTTGAACTAGAAACTTGAAATTTTGTACACTTAATTTAAACATTAACAGATGTTGAATTTTCAAATTTCATTATGATGTCTCAATTTGTTTTTGAGATACAATTTAATTAATTAATTTTTTTAATCAAAATTGAAATCTATCTCCTCCGACAGATATTAAAAAATGGATCTGATTTTTTTATGTGGGATTCTATGATGCTTGCTTAATAGATCCAATGATTCAGATTTATGATAGTATTTATACTTTTTGTTTTAAAAAATATTTTACCCAGAGAAATAAAAATTTGATAAAAAAATTGATATATTTTTATGTAAAATATTGATTTAAAAAAACTTAGACCCATACCAAACATCTGATTAGACATTTTATTACACAAATCACAAAGTAGACTGTGAATAAATTTCATACCTGTATCTATATTTTTATGGGAGAAGATAGATTTTGAATGTGGCAAATTAACATGAAAATTGAAACTGAGAAAACGAGTGATTAAGGTTTACATTCACTCAGAGTAAAAAATAAGCATCTTCTCTACCTATAAATAAACCTTTATAATTACAAGCTTTATAATTACACTGAACTATCACTAAATATGAATGGAGCCCTACACAACCCTTTTATTAGTATATATTTTACACCTAAATACACTATAATAAATACGACTAGGTAACAAAGGATAACACGAGGATTACGTGCAGTACTTTAAAAATGGCGTCACAAACTCCTCTTCCATGTTCCCAAATGGCATAAAATTTTGCACAGATATACTTTAGAGTATGCTTGATTTTTTACACTGAAATAAAAAACATCCCATTTTTTGACCAAAATAGCAAATTCAACACTTTTGCCCTCCCTTAACGGCAGCGCGTGGATCGCCATTTCCCGACAACTTCTCGGACATACGTGTTCTGCGTGTAACCTAGATGAGGTTCTCAGGCGCGAGTGAATTGATAATGCAAGTTTATTCTACTCAGTATGTCTTTAGTTCACAATTCTGGCGCTAAATTTAGACTCTAAAAAGCTTTCAGAACTTAATTTATATATTAACATAAGCAGTCAGCCAGTAAAAACCATCAATGGGCTCTGGGTTCGAGATGGACGAGGAAAATGTCTGTGTACCACCTTGTTCCTACACGAGAATAAAAATCCTCACATTTTACATGAGTCTAAAACTATTAATCTTATATCTCTGTTTTTATACAATATTTTGACGTGACGAATTTATGTCAGTAGCAGTAAAGGAGTTAATAGGCTTCAGGTGCTATATCACATAGAAAAATTCCATATTAATAGTAAAAACGGAAAAGCCTATCTATACAATGTTGTTAAATACAATGTACCTTTTCTCATGACATGGTATCGATTGCAATATGTAGCTTTTTCTCGAAATCTACCTAAAAAAATAGAATTGGATTTTATTTTCTACATGTACATCTTATGTACAAAAATTATATATTATTATACAAATAATTTACATCTTTTTAAAAAAAGTTCGCCTCTTCTAACATTTACAAGTCATTTTCTGCTCCTGAAAGTAAAAGAAATAGGAATAAATACACTAGTATGGATGCAAGCATGATAATCACATTCGCAATTTAATTTCACAAATAACTGTTTTTGCTTACCTCTCAGGATCAAGACCATGAAAATGACCAAAATATGACTTTATATGAAAAATAAAAACGATCTTATTAGGATAATAAATGTGCAATTCATGTTTAATTTGTGTTTGCAGCGAGAATGGAGGTCAGGATTAAAATATGACCTTTCATAAACATCCAAACCCTAATTATAAGTGTATAATTTCACGTCAGTGATATAAACAGCATAATAGGAGCACATGCAACTAAGAGCATGAAAAAGGGAATTGCAAACACTAGCAATTGCGATTTTAACATAATATTTTCTTGCACATTTCTCATTGTTCGCCCTGGAGGGATCGTATTTCGTATTTCATGATATCCAACAAATTTCGCGATAGTTCGTGCGTATATATAATAATTATTTGCTTAAAAGTAATGATTTAAGGATCTGTAAGGATAAAGATGGCTATTGAAAGCTGTTTTGTAAAATTTCGCTGTTTGTCACTGTACCAAATAATACGGTTTCTAGAACTTTTCCATAATGGAATTCTTGAAAATTATACATAAAACAAAAATGAAAAATAGCCGAACCTTTATCATTTGTCTAAAAAAGAATGGAGCGAATACCATGGACAGATAAAGTTAAAAATAAAGATGTGCTATGCAGAGTGGGAGAAAGAAGAGTTTTATTGGAAATCATTAGGAAGAGGAAAAGAATTTGGATGGGACATTGGCTAAGAAGATATTATCTGCTGAAGGATGTCATAGAAGGGAAGAAGGTTCGAGGCAGAAGGTGATACCAGATAATAGACAACATTAAAATAAATGGACTTCATGCAGACACCAAAAGGAAGGCTGAGAGAAGGGAAGAGTGGAGAATGCTGAGTTTGCAGTGAAAGACCTGCCTCTGAGCAGAACACTATGAATGAATTAAATGTATCTTATTAAGCACTAAATAAGGTGAAGTTGATATATTTGAGCGTAATAGGTAACGCAGATAAAATATTGTGTTTTTCAATGTTTTCATTTGTGAAACTCAGGCCCTTTTCAAAATGCACATTTAAATGCGATAGTATAACGGATTTACAAAACACTCTTGCATTGAACAAAGCACATTGCAACATCCTGGTTTTCCATTTACGTTTAATGTATTACAAAATAAGGGGGAAGGGAATCGCATGCATAAATATGTATTGAAAGTAGGATATGGATGTATGGTTCTATCACTACTTATTTCCAATCTAGCAGTCTAATGTTACCATGCAGATGGTGGTGCATTTGCGAGGCCTGGTCATATATCTAGCGAGTGTTATGTAAAGCAAATCTCTCTCCATTAGCATTAAACGGGCCGATGAGTTTGCGATTTATGTCCACTAGCAATGAACTCACAACCCGGGAGAACGAAATGAGATGTTTAGCTAATATAATCATGAAATAACATGTCATAAGCATTCTCAACCACGCCCTCACAGAACATTTATTAAATCTCGCAAAAAGTTATTTGCGTCAGTGTGAGTGAATATTTAAACACCAGCTCTTTTCTGTTATTTTACTATGTTAAAAAATGGAAACATTTATATCGTGGTTAATGAAAAAATATGTGAAGCTTCTGTTCAAGTTTCTTACGGTACAAATTACGCTATCAGAATAATAATAATATAATAATAGCAATAATAAAAATAATAATATTTATAATAATAATAATACCAGAATATTTCTATAGGTCAGAAACACTAATTTTGAGAAAAAGGAACGCAAAATCATAAGAAAAATTCTAGGCCCAAAACTTTCAGACGACCAATACCGACTCAGAGGCAAACAGGAAATCAAACAATACACAAATATTCACAGTGACATTAGAAAACGCAGATTGAGATTCTAAGGACATATTAAAAGAATGAACCCAGACGGACTTAACAAAACAAATAGTCGAATTCTACGAAAACAGGAGTAAAGCGAAAACAGACACTATGAAGTGGATCGGCGAAATCAAAACCAATCTGAAACTGGCAGGATTTACACCAGAAGATGTTCAAAACCGGGAAATATTCAGGACCAAAATTTACAAATGGCAAGTTGACCAAGAGGAAAAACCAAAGAAGATGACTGGAACAACGCGGTCTAAAGAGAGAAAGGAAGCCCACAGTAAAAGGACGAAAGAGATATGGGCACAAAGGAAGGCAAATTCACACCTCTAAATACTTCGCGTAGTCCTAATGGGCTTATTCGCATATATATATGTGTATATATATATATAATAATGTTGATGATAATAATAATTAAAAGTAATAATTAAGTTTTATTTTTCCTGGCAGAGTTAAGGCCATAGAGCCTTCTCTTCTCAAGAAGGTTTAGGTCATTTTACAATGTGTAAATACAATACAGAGAAAATGCATAAACTAACAACTTAATATTAAACGGAAAAAATATTAATTAATAGTTTTAGGCCTATAAGATTTCCTGAAACAAGGAAATTAAATTTAATATAACAGTAAAATATAAACCTATAACTATGCAGGGTAAAGAAATATTTAGAACACTACTAACTTAGTGCTATATCTGATCTAGAAGTTTGAGAGGGAGAAGGAATAGAAAGAACTCGAATAAGTTTTGTTTCTAGGCTAGAGAGAGAAATTAATTAAAGAAGGATAGAAGACATAATAGGATAATTAGTTCAACACTAATACTGATCAAGGAGAGGAGTATTAACATATTCTAGATAATACATAAACAAGTATAAACAATATAAAATATCCTTCAATAATTTTGTAAAGTAAGTATCAAACAATCTCACATGAAAATTTCAGATTCGTATTTTAATATCTTTCGGAAGAGATAGATTCCAATTTTAATAAAAAAAAAGTCAGTTACATACATCAGTCTCTCAAAAACATATTTATGTATTCAAATGAAATTTTAAACAATAATTAATGTTTAAGTTTTAATGAATTTCAAGTTTCTAGGACAAATAGATTTAGAAAACCATTCTCAACACTTCGGTCATCCTTTAACTTACATAACATGAGGAAAGTTTCTGTCAGACCTAAAACTGATTTAGCTTGTTTCGACAACGAAACTTAGGATTTACGTAAAAGTACATAACCTCTTTGCATTGGCCTATTTTTATCATTGGTAATCCCACGAGAGTTGACGAATTTATCTGATGAAACTCGTCAACTCTCGTGGGATTTATTAAGACTATTCCATGAGTAAAAATGTAACGGATTATACAAATATTAATTACTTTAGTGCTTTGTTGTATAAAAACAAAACTAACAGCAGCGAGATCAGGCCTACTATGAATCAACCATCCATGAGTCGATTCTAGTTACCATGTTGTTACCATGGCTACCAATGGTGCATATAAGACATAGTTTACTTCATTCAGGTAAGCTAACAGAAAACAAAATAAAAGCACACGAACTGGCTTGCACCGAATCGAAATTGTGTTTTTAATCATTGTACATTTCTATTATTTCAATTTCTAAACAAGTTATGTTGTATAAAACAGTCGTTTTCGTGCTGTTTAATGGCAACATGTGACGAATTAATCACTGCCCATTGATGCTTACGTGTCCAGTAACGATCATACGATTTTACCCAATAAAACGGCATCTTCGCGATTCCTACAAGAATATTGTAAGAAAACCGGCTGTGATTGGTCTATATCCGAGGAATTGCTAAACGTTGTTGGTCAATATCAAACACGCGACGTATGAGTGGAATAGTCTGCGTAATCGCTTCCTCAATTGAACTCGGGTTATTAAATCTATAATATAAACTTAAGGGATGATCCAACTTATTCCCTCTCGATGCAGCTATTATTCCCCTCAGTAACAGAAACTATGTTGGGTTTTCAAATACCTTTTTGCTTTAATTTCTCGTTTTAGTCCTTTTTTTATTTCCTTTTCTTTTTTTCATTTTCTTAACTTCGTACAGTGTTCTACCTTTCGTTTTATTGCTCTCTTCCATTGGAGAGCATGGAACTGTTAATATTATAACACAACCCCCCCCCCCCATTCTCCGGAGCTGACTGAGCACAAATGCCAGCTGTAACCAAGCTTTAAGCTTACTCCTGTTTCATTTTATTGCGCTAGTTTCTTGCAGAATTTCCTCCGCTGTAATCAAATTATTACTGCGTTTTATTCGTACTTGTTTTCAAGGATTATCAAAAATGAGTTTGAGCTATAGACTCTAGACATTGCAAGGCAAGATCAATTTCAAGCACCGCTGATTCCATGCTGATGTGTAACAGGTTTTTCAACAAGTGGATCGCAAAATTCGCGAATCTGAAAATAACCCATTCTTGTTTGATTATATATATATATATATATATATATATATATATAGAAACAGTCGTATGTAATCATATTGAAGGTGTTGCTTTATTTAGAGGTATTGCTTGGATAATAATTAACGTTGGTGGACATAATTACATGAAGATGCATACACTTGGTAGGCCTATATATATATATGTACGTTTAAGAATTTAAGAATTTTTACGGACTCATACTTCAAGCAGTTTCGAGAGTTTTCTGAAAGGATTATTATGGGATTCCGTTGGGAGCAGAATGCTAGGCCAGGAGTTTGATGTGTGGCCCTCAAAGGTGAAGTGTTTTCATGCTGAGTGTCATTCATTGCGCCCGGAACAGAAGTAACCATAGATCAAACCACAGGTTGCTAATAATACAGTGACTGCTTTAATTCGCATCGCAAAACTCTCGTAGAAGATTCGTATAGTGTTTTTACTTTTGAGATAACACAGGCCTAAATAGCAGTACATCCCCGTCGTTAAATAACCATATACCAATTAACCTAAAACCATCGTAGCCAAGGATTATGCGAAAGGATATCAGTACAGCTGACAATTAAGAGGTCATATACATCAATGAGAGCAAAAAAAACAGATTTTTAAAAATGTCTATTTTATTACGTAGGAATGTCAATTTCATGGAAGGAGTACCAACATATATCCATTACTTTTCGTTTTATCCATCCATTATTCATATATCCTGCATTGTCTCGTGATTAGCGTCGCTGGTTACGAATCTGCAGGCTCCGGCTCGATCCCCGGTACCCCGGGATTTTCTGAGGTGGGAAGGTCTGGGACCGGGTACACTCAGCCTCGCGATACAAACTAGGAGCTACTTGATTGAGAAGTAGCAGCTCCGGTCACGAAAACCATCATTAACCGTAGTGGGTGTCGGCATACTGACCATATACCCCCAATCCTGCCTTCTGTCAATGGTAGATGACGCAGCGATCGGATGGTACGCCTAGTCCCTCCAGGGATGTTCCACCACGGAGTATATTATTTGTACCCACATTATATATATGCACAAAATTAGACCTTACTCGTATCCTAAACAGTTTCCTATCTAAATTACTGAAAATGTTCAGGTAAATATATTCCATTTCAACAGACAATTTAATATTTTCATGTGTTTATATTTCAGTCTATTTTTTTTTTTTTGCAAGATGCACGTAGGAAACACAGTTCTTAACTAAACCATATTGATAAAAAATCATTAACATTTACTTTTGTTATTATGTTTATTACAAGTAATATAAATAAAAATTTGTCAACATTGTTAGAAACAGAATAGAATAAAAACTTCAGGAAATAGAAAAAGGCCCTGAAGATGGCGGAATAAGCCGAAATATATCGTCCACAGAATTCAACATTTTAATGTTTTACTATATTGACAATTTAAAATAAATTTTAATGTTTTATAATATTGATAATATTAGTACTGACAAAGCTATTGCTGTAACAGCAACACTTGTAAAACCAAATTCGAGGGAATAGGTGGAATCATTCTACAAACTATACAACACAGTTTTATGTATACTAAGCTATATCGTTTTAACACGAGTATTTATATTTATTAGTTGCCAAATACATAATTAAATAAAAAAATGAATGGAAATGCATTACGCCCAATAAACACCTTAAAAAAACCAATTATTAATTAAAAATTGAAAGTAAATCCATTGGACTATCCTCCTGTCAATCAAGATGTAAAAAAACTTAGACTTTCTAGGGTTAACAGTAATAATATGAAAAATGTGTAACTCACGAATTTCGGTGGGTTTCGGAATATGGTAGGTTAGGATACGTTAATTTGTATATTGAATCGCATCAGACATAGCACTTAGCACCATCTATAATCCATTCATGTGAAAATAATAGTAATGGATCTGTAATTTGAAAATGTAAGCTACGATATGAAGGATCTGAACTATTCTTGACCCAAGATGTGTGCGGAGCAAAATTAAACAACAGAATTGCCTTGACTAACCGGTATCCTGTCGTTTCAATAGCCAATAGCCAATATTAGCTAATTGGTTAATCGCACTAGCGCATACTTTACGATAGTGCGACGAGCTCAGTCAGATGTTTACTTCCATTCCACACACATCGTAAAATTATTTATATCTTATGTAATTGCGAACACGTATGTTTTATTATTATTTGCTTTCATGTTTATATCATAGGCTTACATGTTTTACAACATATATCTAGCAAACAAGATTTCAATTGTTTTTTATCGTTGCCATGGCAAATTTGTTGATTCTGAAAAAAAAGTGACATATGTTACTACTTAGGTCTAGAAGACGTATTTTATAACATAATTAATTAATTCGTTGTACTTTTAATTTACATAATGCAATGCACACCGCATGTTGTAAGTAAAAGTATTAGGTATAACCTCTAATAATTTGTAGTATAGAAGAAAATTGCGAGCCAGGGCCTTCAGAACTTAGTCACAAATAAAGAAACGTGCAAGGAAGAGATATGTCCAGAGGCGAGAAGATACAGATTCTAAATATATACAAAACGTTAAAAGAAATCCCTAAAGTATCTGTGCAAGATGTAAGAGTGAAAGTGGCGTCATCCGTGGGAGAAGTTGTAAGTACGGTTTCTAAAGTCGTAAAAGAATACAGATCTACAGGAGGTGTTAAGTCACTGGTCAAAATTAAACCAAAAACAAAGACGAAAGAATCACGTGGAAGAATTGGGAATCGACCCTTGGCGCTTAATATAAAAAAGAAAGTTCAGTTGACTTGACTGTTTGTAATCGAGTAAACAGTCTCTAAAACGAACTCTTGTGAACTGTGCTTTGTACTTTCACACTCGGATGTTTACTTTCGCTCCGTACATATCTTGGATCAAGTACAAAGTATTTACAAATTAAGCTTCGCTTCGATTTGTAGATGGAGTGTCGTTTGATCTAACTTTAGCTCGATTGAATAGAAGGTTTCTTGAATAAACATACTGAAAGGAGAGAAGGTAACCAGAAAGATAAGGAAGCCAAGTTTTCCATCTTCAAAGAAATTCCGGGAGTGAATAACTGCATTGCTAGTTAACCTTTACCGCCAACTGGTACACCCACGATTTCAACGTAAAATTTTCATCTGCTTTGAAATCTTAGGTACCTTTTTAAAAATATATTTTATATTTAAGTATTCATTTTGATTCTGTCTGTTTTTTGTCATAATTTGTAGAGGAAATCTTACAGAACAGAATAGTTAATAAGTAGCTTACCGATCCTATTTTAAGGTGAATAAAAATGTTACATTTCGGTACAAGGAAGGTTTGATTAACTTCGATGTTACTTCGCATAAAACGCATACAATTTCAGGGTTATTTCGGTTCATTAAAACGAAAGTAGATTAACGGCTCACGTGGTGAAAAATATTGCATACATCTGCAAAAAGAAACATTAAATCCCTTTGATTTTTAGGCCTTTCATTTTGTATATTTCCTGTAGTGTAGATGAAATAATGAAATGAAATCTCCTTGACCTACTTATATCGAGGGTGAATTGACGATATAAATTACTGGGGACCAAAATATACAAAATATAAAATTTAAATAGGCCTATGCTGCAGCAAATATTAATTTGATGAATATCTCTATACATCAGATTATATTAATTTTAATTGAAAAATACGTAGTTTATTTTTTAGTTCTACACTTAACCGATCATTGATATAGAAGCTTTTCCATTTCAGTTGAGACATTACCTAGAAATCTCGCGCAAAAGAGGGACCAGTACGTAGCAGTAAAAGCACATTGAAAGCACGCGGTTTAGAAAAATCAATATTCCTTTCCCCAACAATGAAGCATTTTTCTCCACTGCGCATCCAAAGCCATGTATCAAGAACGATGGAACGTCTTCTACCTGCCAAATAAAAATTTACTTGGTTTATTGACTACTTATCGTATTAATGTGTACATATTATGCACCGTGTTCCGCTCATAAGTATAATGAAAGAAATTGTTAAAATTTCAAAACTATGCATCCAAATGGGTTAAAGTTGGTACCATTTTAAAGCGGAGATTGGGAATGTTTAGTCCATTGTTGTTGTTACTTTTAGTTCGCGGTCATGCGCAAATCATTTCATAGGAGAATTCTATCAACAGACAGAATTGTCACATCTGAGGGTAGGAGACTCCGCGTGTCGTAATTTTACACCAACGGGATTCCCCTAAATGGAATATCTGTGTGGGATCGTGTGTGACAGAATCATCCTTTTCTGTTTTTCTTATATTAATTTTCATTATTTTTCACTATAACGAAGTACCTGGATGGGTATATACTGTACCTTAACTCCCTGATGGGACCATTTTCCAGCAAGAGGGGCTCCGCCACACTTTGCTAACATTGTTTGCACATTCTTAGACGAACGATTCTCTATAAGGTAGATCGGAAGAGGATCACCGTACACCACATGGCCTGCCAGATCACCTGATTTTTTTCCTGTGGGGGTTTGTTAAGGACCAGGACTATAGGACACCAGTAGGCCTACATTATTTGGCAGACTTTCAAGAAATAATTTATGCCGTTTTCAACAATGTCACGCCACAGATGCTTCATAACACATGGGTCGGGGTTGAATACCGGTTGGACAATTCCCGTGCCACTAATGACAGCCATATTCAGGTTTATAGATCATATGTTCATAAAAATTCCAACTTTTAACTCTTTGTAGCAATTGGTTTCATCAATAGATTCGTATTAGTTTAGAAATTATAGCTGTTTATTTTATTGTACTTATAAGCGGAACACACTGTATTTTCCCGGTTTCAAAAAATACATCATTGAAGTCCGCTTAAAAATGCCTTTCTAAAACCCGAGATTCGCATTGAAAATAGAAGTTCCTAAAAACAAATCAGCACTTTCAAATGAACAAAATGTCAGTCTCTTTTTCGGAAATATAATACGATAGAAGTGTTTGGAACACAATCACTTTATCAATGGCAATAGCATTATTCATGAATCCGTCACTCACTGTACTAGGTATCCCTTTTAAAAAGCTGCGATCTGAAGCTAAGGGAAACCAATGAAACGGTAAAAAGTAATGTTTACTGTTTTTCTGATTATTACTGTTGACACAGTAAGCCAGTTTTAGTTTATATAACTTGTATAAGAACAATTAATGAAACAAGCATATTGCACCCCTTTTTCCACTGTATAAACTTAGTGGTAGGGTTTTGGTAGACTATGCTCGCGACAACGTGACCGTTCGATATTTGAACAAAAATGTCATCTGTCTATTCTTTCATGATGTACCCTTTCTAAAATGTTTGTTCGATTATTTACCCCTTCACAGTCTAGCAACGCTTGAACGATAAGCATGCACATTTTTACTACACCACGTTTTTATTCCTTCTACATAACCTTTTTATATCCTCATTAATAAGGGAAAATATACAATTTTCTTCCATGTCCTGTTTGGTGGAAGCTTGAACTTCCTGCACTGAGTGCCGATAATCTAACCTACCTGCGTCTTTTCCTTCTTTGCAGCACATATTTGCGTCACTATATCAAAGCCTTTAACTGTTATTATACTTATTATTGCAGACGTGGAATATAATATTATGTTTTGATATGTGAATTTGACCATGTCAATCTTGCATCAATTTTTTTCGTAATATTTACTTATGATCTAATTCATTAACCTAAAAATGCCGTGACTAGTTGAGCGTTCATAAAAAATCTGTATTAGATGGACCGATCGCCAGTAAGAACTACACTAACATCGCGAACATTAGCTGTTTGAATATAATTATTTTTCACCCAAGTATTTTCACGTATATTTCCCTATGTTAGAAAAAATAGTATGCAATATCTGAGGCTTGGTTCTAAAAGGGCCAATGTCATAAAACTGGCTTTTGAGATAATTGACTTGGAAGCCTTTATAGAAGTAACATTTTTTGCTGAGAACTTGCGACATTGGCCTGTAAGGTTTCTGTATTATGTCTATTAATAGCAACAGACATTGACCCTTTTATTATACGAAAGATAAAGACTAGCAGAGGTCAATAATGCATAGATCTTCTTATTAATAGCAACAGACATTGGCACTTTTATTATACGAAAGATAAAGACTAGCCGAGCTCAATAATGCATAGATCTCATTTTGTGCAAGAAATTGACATTGGTCTTTTAGAACCAAGCCACAGATATATGTATATGAAGTATGTAACAAAACCTCTGATATCGGGGAAAAAAAAACTTGACTTAGCCTCTTTTTATTATTTTTCCTCGATTATATTAAAACACACTTCCCACCCTTATATCGCATTGTACAATAATTTAGCCTGTACTAAAAAAACTAAACTATTAAATAGGGATGGGTCCTCGATACTTTCGATACCTCGATACTCTCGATACTTGCATGGTATCGGCATCGAACGATACTTCAGAAAACTCTCTCGATACTTTTTCGATACTTTTGTAACTCTGCAATTCTGCAATTAAGTGAGAATGCTTGTAAGTGGACTGTTTAAAAAACTAATTTTAGTTTTAATGTAGAGTTTAAAAATAATTATAGGCTACTGATGATATTAAATTTTGTCTCATTAAATATGCAGACTTAATTAATTTAGTTGGTATTACACAGTTCTCTCAAATTTTAATTTTTAATGTACCTATTTATTGAAAGTGGTAATGTTGAAGGTATCGAGTATCGAAGTATCGAGTATCGAGGAAAAAATCATGTATCGGTATCGAGTATCGAGAAAATCTGGTATCGACCCATCCCTACTATTAAACTATCTCTTACTCTCTTTTTCGGTGTCCTCAGGTTGAATTCGGAAATTAATTGTTCATTAATGCAATTTTAAAGTTCATACATCACAAACGGTTGATGCTCATGAAGTTTGAGTTTGAGGAATTTGCGTGGAAGGTGGCATTGCACTTGTTATGGTATTATGTTAGTACCGCTTATAACTATGGCTGGTTTATCGCTACTGTGTGGGCGTGAGACGCTGTTCCATGTAATTGAATTCCAGCGCCTCGCCCCGTAATTATTCCGTCTGAGGCTCCATCTCAGATCCCAGCTGATGTACGAGTTCTCTTCTTGTTTCACTTAATACTCGCTACATTAACTGACTTACTTATTAATTAAGATTGGACGTCATTATTTCAGTGGAGAGAGGAAATCTGTCTGTAAATAGTTATATTCCATTTTAATTTGAAGACGTAACTGACAGTTATTTTACCGGTGGAAAATTTGCCAGTGTTATATTTTAAACCGAAAGCATTATGATACTTTTTAAGCGTTTACTTTAATCAACAGAATAGTTTTAATATCGTACATTTCTGTAAAGAAAAAAAAAATTGTACATTTCAAAATTGATAAGTATATTTCAAGTGTTTTTTTTTCTGGTATGTAGTTATGTTTGTTACTAGTAAATTTTTGTTATAGCCTTAAGATAATTGTAGAATGTATTTTTTTTCGTTTGAACCATTGTATGTATGTCACCCCTCACATGAGCTCTTGAGGGTTATTTACTCAAGTATTTTGAGAGCTCATTTCTACAAATATCTACTCTTTATTCCAGAATTATTTATCCTGTCCCTACTCTTTTATCTCTAATGTAATCGTATTACGCTTATAATACACGTATTTAATTATCTGATAGATTTCTAGTCTTATATCATTGGATATATTTAATTGTATTCTATAGAGGAAAATTTGTGTGGTCGGGAATCAAACTCGAATTTTTAGCTTTGTACTCTGATGTCCAGACCTCTACTTTCCCACAGAATGTACCTAGTCCCATTCCAAATTTTCCTGTAGACTTCTATTGACCTCGCTACTGATGTACAGAGTTGCGAGGATGCAACTTACTCTGATGATTATTTTCTTATATATTTGTTTCTCAGATGCATGCCCTTCTCCAATGCCTATTGAGTTAGATTTTTCACCATGTTAGAAACCCACTATTACGGGAAAAATATTTCAAAACTGTCAAAATATTTATTCTCCAGAAGCTGTATTTTCTTAAACGAGGGTTCACTAAAACAGGAATATAATACATTCTTCTCATGATAACTACGCAAGCTGTATTCCTCAAAAGCTGGAAGGCAAAATCTTGTTTTACTGGAATCGTAGGTTGAAATGCAATTGGATATAGACTTTAGATGATAAACAGGTTATCTGGTCGAGTATTGATGAGTACGTAATGAAGCGACAAATATTATTTACGTGCTCATTAGCAAGACTGATGGTAATGAGTTTAAGCAAATAGAATTGGAGTAACTAATAGAGGCACTTATCTGCATGATAAGAACGGGTAGGCACAAGTAGATAACTAATGTCACACCCACGCCCTGAAAAACTCATAATGGAGGATGTAAATCGATTTAGCGTTTGAAATGTGACAGGAGAGACAATAGCCGACTAGAGACACTTTATCTTCCCTGTCCTGCGTGTAATTTTCTTTGTCCTTTTCCCCTGCCCCGAACTGTTAGAGATAAACGAGAAAAATTACTCGCAATTTGTATTGTGCAAATCCAGTGATATTTATTGTTTATACAAAATAAACAAAATAGGAAGCATTCTCGTGCACTTCATCTCCCCTCTCGGTGTACAGAACACATAGCTTTTGTGATGGAATCTTCCACGTTCCTCTTTATTGATATCTCTCCTCAATGGGATAACAAAACTCTTTGTCTGTGAAGTGGAGCTTGATCAGTTGGAAAGAGTGGCGTTGAAAGAGTCAGAATCAGATGCAGACCATCAATAATTCTGGTTTTATTGAAAAATGGCGTAGGAGAATATTCTGTGTTTCCAACCGAAGAGGAAGCTTATTATTAAAACCCGGAAGTTAAAGCTCTATCAGAAGACAAAATATGCATAGAAATGTGCTCTAATATCTGTAAAATATGCTCTGGAACCAATGAAGTATGGCCTATCATCTAAGTAATTTTAATACTTTGCGTTCTCTTTTTAACTGAACACAGAAATAGTTACAAAAAATAGTAGAACTTGCACGAACTAAATTACTTTTACTTACTCAATGACAATAGACAATACCTCACCAAGCTAAAGGAATATTTTCTACTTTATGGAACCCAAAGGTTCATTGCCGCGTTTACCTGAGCCCGCCATTCAACCATATTCTGTGCTAACTCCATCCAATCATCCCTCGCAAATCTTACTTCCCTTAAATCTATCCTAATATTTCCCTCCCACCTAAGTCTAGGTCTTCCAGGTGGTTTTTCTCTTCGGGTCTCCCAGTCAATACTTTTGAGATGTCTTTCCTCCCCCATCCGCGCAACATATCCAGCCCATTTCATCCTCCGTGATTTAATTACCCTTACTATATCTGGTAAAGAGTACTGGCCATGAAGCTCGTCGTTATGTAGTTTTCTCCAGTCCCCATTTTCATCTCTCTTAGCCCCAAGTATTTTCCTAAGCACCCTGTTTTCGAACACTCTCAGATTATGTTCTTCCCGACCAGTAAGGGCCATGTCTCACATCCATATAAAACAACCGGCAGGTTATTTAAAAAAAGATCAATGCAACAAATTTTAGTAAATTGAAAACTTAGAAAGTGAAAAGCGTTTTTAATATAGTAGTTATGTATTGGGGACGACCCCTACGGTGGGATGGTGAATGCAACCCGCAATACAGGGGCAGACCCCGCAATACAGGATGCGGTGCGGTGGGTTGGATGCGGTGGGATGTGTAGGGGAAGGTGGGTTGGATGCGTAGGGGAAGGTGGGTTGCGGAGTGGGGTCCTCAACTACCGGGTTACCCACAAAGTGGGGCCTCCAAGCAAATAGCGCCAACTTAATCATTTATTTTTTTAATTTTATCATTTTCGATTCAGTCTCCCCACCCACTGCCCTTTGGTCATCTGGGTGTTTGATCATAGCTCTGGGTGCTTGCGCCACCTGTGTGTAGAACAATGGCCTAAGTGTTTAACTAGGTAATTATTTGTGATATTTATGAGCTTGCGCCCTTATTGTTCATAGCTCTTTTGTCCATCTGGGTGCAAGTGTCCTTTGCGCCACCTGTGTGTGTAGAACAACGGCCTAAGTGTTTAATTATTGGTAATATTGGTAATTATGAGCTTGCGCCCTTATTGAACATAGTTCTTTTGTCCATCTGGGTGCAAGTGTCCTTTACGCCACCTGTGTGTGTAGAACAAAGGCCTAAGTGTTTAATTAATGGTAATATTTGTGAGTTTGTAATATTGCGGCTTGCATATGTTAGCATGGTTCCAGACGTGATGCAGCTGCGCGTACTAGAATAGCCCGGCTCACGGCGCGTGGGGGGTCTTGCTGTCTCGCATCTCTGCATCTCAAAATAACACAGCCTAGCGCGTGGGGCCCCAGCGTGTGTCAATGTTGCAGCACATGTCTAATTATTTGTGATATAATATTATATTAGTAGTATAGGAACCTTTATACAGCGGCGACGCCGGACGACGCCTCTTCCAGACGCCTAGTTAGGCCCTTTGATCCGGAACGTCATGGTAGTCGATTCGAATAATGTAATTACGCCTTTATACACTAAGCTATTCCCGATTCATCCTGACGCATAGTTAGGCCGCTTGATCCGATCTAGTTAGGCCCTTTGATCCGGAACGTCATGGGAGTCGATTCGAGCAATGTAGTTGTGACCTTATACACTATGTTATCCATTTTCATCCCGACACCTGTTATTAGGCCCTTTGGACCAAGGAGACGTTAGGGACGTCATGGTAGTCATTTCGAACAATGTAGTTACGCCATTTAGCACTATGTTATCCATATTCATCCCAAAGACTGTAATTAGGCCCTTTGGACCAAGGAGGCGTTATGGACGTTAGGGTAGTCGATTCGAACAATGTAGTTACGCCTTTTCGCACTATGTTATCCATATTCATCCCAAAGACTGTAATTAGGCCCTTTGGACCAAGGAGGCGTTTTCGGACGTCACGGTAGTCGTTTCGAACAATGTAGTTACGCCCTTTCGCACTATGTTATCCATATTCATCCCGACACCTGTTATTAGGCCCTTTGGATAGTTCAGAGTATGGGATACTATTGCTTCTTCTAAATGATACTTAGTTTTTATTTTTTATATTATTATTATTATTGTAAAGTTATTATTAATTACATCATTATTAGTGAATAACAGAGTTTAATGACAGCTGCATACGTAATTTAAGATTTTTTAATACTATATTTAGCACTGTTTTCAAACTAAAATTAAGAAAAGTAGAATAGGCATACATATGGACCTACGCAAAGCGTAGTGTAACAGGTGGACCTATGCAAAGCGTTTATAATGTGAAAGTGTACGTGTGGCCTCATCAATTCGTATATAAGGAATGATACGTGCGAAGCTCAACAACAGTATGTCTTCTCAAGAACTAGTACGCCAACTATGGGAGGAGATCCCGGACTCCGCGTTTGCAGAGATTATAATCCCAGACATGGAACCTGCGGTCATGGAAAGCTCATATACCATCAACGTGTACGATATTGGCGGTACTAAACTACGTACACAACAACATACAGTAACATTTATCACAGTCTATAGTGTTAATCAACAACACGAAGCAAAGGTTCTACTGTATCCATGTGGAAGACCAGAGGTGCGATGTCTTGAAGATGTAAGACATGACACTCAATCCCATTATGAAACATGTAGCGGCGAAGAACATATAACAGCATGTATAGATCCAGAGTTCCCATCGCCTGTAGAAATCTGGGGGAGGAACTGCTCACGCGACTGCAAAGTCTTTATCAAGCAATGTCAGAAGGTACGTACATATTTTTTATTGAAGTCACAGATTTTTATTATAGTGGTCTATCGTAATTTTGTTTGTATTATTATTTATTTATTTTATTTTATTCTTTTCCTTAAAGTGTTTTTTTTTTCTTTTTTTTCAGAATTTTTATTTTATGATAAATCAGAGCTTTATTCACTGATGTATGCAAATTCTTCGAAGTCGATACCAAGCATCCTTTCACATCAACATTTATCATATGATTTTGGTTTTACTATGTTTCAGTCTTTGAGGTTCTCCTCAGTTTTCAGAGTTTTATTCACCGATATATGTAAATTTTTCGAAGTCGGTACTAAACACCCTAACACATCTACAATTATCATACGATTCTTGTTTTCCTTTGTTTCAGATCACTGAGAAGATGTTACGGAAATTTAAACAACAGGTGTTATGTTTAGACGCTGACGATGAATATTAATCGCAAGATTTTTTTAAAAAATATTATGTATACAAAGTAAGAAATAAATGTGTGATATAAAGGAAACCGGCGTAAAAATCATTTCAAACCGAGCTCTTACATTTTATGAATGAAAAAGTTCGGGTCATATCCTTAACCAAAACCCATAATCCCATAATTCCAACACGTGTCATAAGCCACAAGCATGTTCTATCTATTTTTTACAGGAAGCCGTTAGCCTTTTGGAAGGATTGTGTAAATAACAAACAGACAATGTTATGAATGAATTTATTTCAACTCATGATTACAAAACTCTTTAAAATTATGTCGTGCTTGCATCCAGAGTCTAAGCACCATTACATTCTGCAGGGCACAGTTCATTCCCCGACGTGGGTGAAATAGGCACTTCACATTACAGTCTCTTAATTTGTCCAGCTTCGGTACACCAAGATCGTCCATGTTTATAACAGACCTCTGCAGTAGTTTTTCAAAAAATCTAGCCTTTTCTAGTCCCTTAGAATAAAGTCTGTCTTCACACTGTAATACACTTTCAAGAACAGGTTTCATCTCATCGTAAGGTAAGTATCCACTCTGCCATGGTATCCCATGGATATACGATTCCGTGTACCACTGGGATTTCACATCGGGGTATACGTGTTTAGGCGGCCGCAGCACGAAATGTCCCATTCTTCCATCATGCGATAATACAGCAACCTCTTTCGCCACGAATTCCTTGCAAGTTGACTGATAGCCCTGAACATCTAATATGGTGAATTTCTCACACGACATTGGTGATGATGTTGGTCAGAGCAGTATACACTACACAACGATCGTGCAGGATTAAACAGTAGGCCTTTGTGTTTGCAGGAATGTTGCTTGCTGCTGAAATTTCAACTCTGGTAGTACAGGCTCCCGATTTAAGATCTTCGTTCTTCTTGCTGCAATCGATCACAAAGACTGGCGTGTGTTTTATGAAATCGCTCCTTTTAAGCAGTGGAACATATTTGCAGATGTTATATTTCACCATGCAGGAGGTCAGTATCGACGCGAATGTATTTTTAAAAGTTTACAGGAATAACAGTTTTTTATCATTGGGTTTGGTCCATTGAAATAACAATCGACGTAATGATTCTCACACCTCAAACACTGCTTTATAATTTCAAGCTCTTTTACATTTTCTGGAAGTCTATCATAAACCCTATAAATAGCCCCAGCCGCGCATTCGGATAGAAACTCAGGATGCAACAATGCCAATTCTTCATCTGTGTGACTGATCAAGTGCATATTATGAAAGAACTTTATGATCGACCTCCACATCATATGCTCCATGACTAATGGAGTGATGAAACCCACCCTTATCTTTATAGGTATAGTTGATATTATCCAGACGAACTCTATCGGTGAAACAAGACACTACACATCTTGTGGGATTGGGTTCGAGATTTAGCTGAGCATTGCAGTTTATACGGTGGATGGCACAACCTTTGCATTATTTTTAAGAAATAATATCTGAACCACGAGACTGGAGAGTGAGCGAGATGGAAAGAGGATCACTCCGACAGCACATCTGTTTCCTTAGCACAAAAAAAACTTTTCTTATTGTACAAATTTAATTTATCTCTTACCACACATGTAAGCATACTACTTAGTAATGGTGACGTTTTTCTTCTTCAACATATATCATAGCCATTTCTAGGATATTACAGATTCACAGATCCACTTATACTTTGAGGCCATATCGTGATACTTTATTGTTGATGTGTTAGTAAATATACATTTCATCCTCAGCGATTTAATTACCCTTATTATATCCGGTGACGAGTACAGGTTATGAAGCTCGTAAGCAATTTCGCGTTTGCTCATTGTATCACGCCGCTTTCTCTTAACTCTGTTATAATCTCCAATATTTCGTTGTTATGCGAGTGATTCCCCGCCTCAGATGATGCCACCAACAAACGAAGTCTATGAACCAATTCATTCGGGTCATCCCAATACTTATAGTCTATTTTGTGATTCGCATGTAAGTCTTTCCACTTGCCTGTACGGTGCGACGAAGCCTCATCGGATGCGTATGAATATCGTTCCTCCTCCTCTTCCGGAAATGAGTCTGACCATTGTTCATCCTCTTCCTCTTCCTCCTCCTCCTCCTCCTCCTCTTCATCTTCTTCTTCTTTACCCTCCTCTTCTGGAAATAATTTTTTAATGATGTAATGATATTTTTGAGTATTGACTCTACGTACGTTTTCGCTCTCGTCGTAATTTTCTTTGTGAGCGCTAGTCTTCTCCAAAATCTCCTTATACGTGGTTAAGTCATAACGGTTGTATAAATCTTTATTTGGTTTACTTTTCGTTAGTAGTTCAAGTAGTCCAGGACGGCCGATATACCTCTTGTTACCAATATAAATGTTGTCGTTTTTAATGGTGACGGGAGATTTACCAATGGTGAATACCTGCCTATCGGGATCCCATTTTATTCCATAAACTTCATTAATATTTCTCGGTTTAAGCTCAACGAGTTTCTGGATGTAAGGTGCAGACACTCGCCCGTATAATTTTTCTAGCATATAGTTATAATGCTTCGGAGGAATTTGATCAGAGGGTTGATATGATCCATATTCCATTTCTGGACCCCGTGATAGATGCTGATTTTTGTCTTTATTCAAGTTCACGATTTCTTCCAAGGGGCAGGTTATCGGATTTACAATATCGCTAATCTCATGTTTCGACTGAAGCTCAGGTTTTCTTAATGTTAAATATTTTTTTCGTATAGAATTGCCATATATCACATTGTCTGACGATATATATTTATCTTGTACTCGTGGGAAAAGTTTCTGTGATTCATCCTTATGAACCATTATCAGATGCCTCTTCAGACCGGAAGTATTATGATTTTTCATTTTTATTTTGACTTTTGATCTTTCGCATAGTTTGCATAGACCGTAAGGTTGCTCACTACCATGAACTAGATCGAAAAATTCATTATATTTACTGTTTGTCTTCTCCCACAACAGTTGCGATTGGGAGGATACTGCACTCTCACTACTTTGACCTATGTTCTCGCCACTCATTTTGTAACCTTACCTCCACAGCTCCAATGTTGATCAGCAACTAACTGTATTTACAACACATCAGGTCTTTATTAAGTCAAAAAATCTCGTAGCGTCCAAAAAGGTCAAACCTCAGGGTTTAGACAAGACATCGCATCATTTTGGAGTCTTACAGGTTATATATCACATGAATGGTCTTTATCTCGATCTGAATATCGTTATCTCGATCTCAATCTCAATCTCGTTATCTCGGTGTAGGTGTTGACGTTGGTTTCTGCCTAGAAAAAAAGTCAGTCCAGATCCTACAAGAACAAGAACAAGAACAAGAAATAGGACAAGAACAAGAAATAGGACAAGAACAAGAACAAGAACAAGAAATAGGACAAGAACAAGAACAAGAACAAGAAATAGGATAAGAACAAGAACAAGAACAAGAAATAGGACAAGAACAAGAACAAGAACAAGACAAGAACAAGAACAAGAACAAGAACAAGAACAAGAATTCTACTGAAACTCTCAACTATTACTCATGACTCAACTTATAGAGTAGATCATATTATATCACAACTTCACATGCAGAATTAAAGTTCATTACACAATTTGATTTACATATTTTGCGCTTTTTATTCGGTGGTTAGTCCTTGTTCTCGATCTCGTCTCGGTCTCGGTCTCGGTCTCGTTCTCGTCTCGTCTCGGTCTACTTCTCGGTCTACTTCTCTTTATAACTCTCGTTCTTGGTCCACTTCTCGGTATCAATCTTAAAAAAACTGGTCTTATGTATTTACCACAAGAACCAGAACAAGAACAAGAACATAGCCATTATAGACATGTTTGCTTAAGGATTTGGAATGATGTGATACATATTATAACGAGAAACTATATAAAACAGACGGCTCAGGTTTGCAGACTCTAAAATTTCATAAGTCATCACTATGAATATTCTGTCTGACTAGGACATGTACATATGGAACATGGAAAACCTGTACATTGGCATATATCTTTTCTTTTTATTGCATCCATCACCCATTATTCATATCCCAACTTATAGCGGAAGACATATTATATCACAGCTTTGGTTAGGTTAGGATAGGTTAGTAGGATATTTTAAAATTATTTCTACATTGATGAAAAGTTTAAGTTCCTTGGCACATTTCACCATTGACTGCTAAGGTGGGATACTGATGCAACCCCGCAATACAGGGGACCGATATTGACCAGCCCCAGACTGATATTGACCAACCCCAGACTGATATTGACCAGCCCCAGACTGATATTGACCAGTCCCAGACTGATATTGACCAGCCCCAGACTGATATTGACCAGCCCCAGACCGATATTGACCAACCCCAGACAGATTTTTCACTAACATTCATTATCGTCATCCTCTAAGTGATTTTCCATAGTTCATATGGAAAATGAGGATGACAATGAATGTTAGTGAAAAATCTGTCTGGGGTTGGTCAATATCGGTCTGGGGCTGGTCAATATCAGTCTGGGGCTGGTCAATATCAGTCTGGGACTGGTCAATATCAGTCTGGGGCTGGTCAATATCAGTCTGGGGTTGGTCAATATCAGTCTGGGGCTGGTCAATATCGGTCCCCTGTATTGCGGGGTTGCATCAGTATCCCACCTTAGCAGTCAATGGTGAAATGTGCCAAGGAACTTAAACTTTTCATCAATGTAGAAATAATTTTAAAATATCCTACTAACCTATCCTAACCTAACCAAAGCTGTGATATAATATGTCTTCCGCTATAAGTTGGGATATGAATAATGGGTGATGGATGCAATAAAAAGAAAAGATATATGCCAATGTACAGGTTTTCCATGTTCCATATGTACATGTCCTAGTCAGACAGAATATTCATAGTGATGACTTATGAAATTTTAGAGTCTGCAAACCTGAGCCGTCTGTTTTATATAGTTTCTCGTTATAATATGTATCACATCATTCCAAATCCTTAAGCAAACATGTCTATAATGGCTATGTTCTTGTTCTTGTTCTGGTTCTTGTGGTAAATACATAAGACCAGTTTTTTTAAGATTGATACCGAGAAGTGGACCAAGAACGAGAGTTATAAAGAGAAGTAGACCGAGAAGTAGACCGAGACGAGACGAGAACGAGACCGAGACCGAGACCGAGACGAGATCGAGAACAAGGACTAACCACCGAATAAAAAGCGCAAAATATGTAAATCAAATTGTGTAATGAACTTTAATTCTGCATGTGAAGTTGTGATATAATATGATCTACTCTA
The DNA here is from genome assembly GCA_964059195.1 of Ectobius pallidus. Lineage (NCBI taxonomy): Eukaryota > Metazoa > Arthropoda > Insecta > Blattodea > Ectobiidae > Ectobius > Ectobius pallidus. The sequence continues at coordinate 21,108,827 of CAXKWD010000011.1, forward strand.
TAAGTTGAGTCATGAGTAATAGTTGAGAGTTTCAGTAGAATTCTTGTTCTTGTTCTTGTTCTTGTTCTTGTTCTTGTCTTGTTCTTGTTCTTGTTCTTGTCCTATTTCTTGTTCTTGTTCTTGTTCTTATCCTATTTCTTGTTCTTGTTCTTGTTCTTGTCCTATTTCTTGTTCTTGTTCTTGTTCTTGTCCTATTTCTTGTTCTTGTCCTATTTCTTGTTCTTGTTCTTGTTCTTGTAGGATCTGGACTGACTTTTTTTCTAGGCAGAAACCAACGTCAACACCTACACCGAGATAACGAGATTGAGATTGAGATCGAGATAACGATATTCAGATCGAGATAAAGACCATTCATGTGATATATAACCTGTAAGACTCCAAAATGATGCGATGTCTTGTCTAAACCCTGAGGTTTGACCTTTTTGGACGCTACGAGATTTTTTGACTTAATAAAGACCTGATGTGTTGTAAATACAGTTAGTTGCTGATCAACATTGGAGCTGTGGAGGTAAGGTTACAAAATGAGTGGCGAGAACATAGGTCAAAGTAGTGAGAGTGCAGTATCCTCCCAATCGCAACTGTTGTGGGAGAAGACAAACAGTAAATATAATGAATTTTTCGATCTAGTTCATGGTAGTGAGCAACCTTACGGTCTATGCAAACTATGCGAAAGATCAAAAGTCAAAATAAAAATGAAAAATCATAATACTTCCGGTCTGAAGAGGCATCTGATAATGGTTCATAAGGATGAATCACAGAAACTTTTCCCACGAGTACAAGATAAATATATATCGTCAGACAATGTGATATATGGCAATTCTATACGAAAAAAATATTTAACATTAAGAAAACCTGAGCTTCAGTCGAAACATGAGATTAGCGATATTGTAAATCCGATAACCTGCCCCTTGGAAGAAATCGTGAACTTGAATAAAGACAAAAATCAGCATCTATCACGGGGTCCAGAAATGGAATATGGATCATATCAACCCTCTGATCAAATTCCTCCGAAGCATTATAACTATATGCTAGAAAAATTATACGGGCGAGTGTCTGCACCTTACATCCAGAAACTCGTTGAGCTTAAACCGAGAAATATTAATGAAGTTTATGGAATAAAATGGGATCCCGATAGGCAGGTATTCACCATTGGTAAATCTCCCGTCACCATTAAAAACGACAACATTTATATTGGTAACAAGAGGTATATCGGCCGTCCTGGACTACTTGAACTACTAACGAAAAGTAAACCAAATAAAGATTTATACAACCGTTATGACTTAACCACGTATAAGGAGATTTTGGAGAAGACTAGCGCTCACAAAGAAAATTACGACGAGAGCGAAAACGTACGTAGAGTCAATACTCAAAAATATCATTACATCATTAAAAAATTATTTCCAGAAGAGGAGGGTAAAGAAGAAGAAGATGAAGAGGAGGAGGAGGAGGAGGAGGAAGAGGAAGAGGATGAACAATGGTCAGACTCATTTCCGGAAGAGGAGGAGGAACGATATTCATACGCATCCGATGAGGCTTCGTCGCACCGTACAGGCAAGTGGAAAGACTTACATGCGAATCACAAAATAGACTATAAGTATTGGGATGACCCGAATGAATTGGTTCATAGACTTCGTTTGTTGGTGGCATCATCTGAGGCGGGGAATCACTCGCATAACAACGAAATATTGGAGATTATAACAGAGTTAAGAGAAAGCGGCGTGATACAATGAGCAAACGCGAAATTGCTTACGAGCTTCATAACCTGTACTCGTCACCGGATATAATAAGGGTAATTAAATCGCTGAGGATGAAATGTATATTTACTAACACATCAACAATAAAGTATCACGATATGGCCTCAAAGTATAAGTGGATCTGTGAATCTGTAATATCCTAGAAATGGCTATGATATATGTTGAAGAAGAAAAACGTCACCATTACTAAGTAGTATGCTTACATGTGTGGTAAGAGATAAATTAAATTTGTACAATAAGAAAAGTTTTTTTTGTGCTAAGGAAACAGATGTGCTGTCGGAGTGATCCTCTTTCCATCTCGCTCACTCTCCAGTCTCGTGGTTCAGATATTATTTCTTAAAAATAATGCAAAGGTTGTGCCATCCACCGTATAAACTGCAATGCTCAGCTAAATCTCGAACCCAATCCCACAAGATGTGTAGTGTCTTGTTTCACCGATAGAGTTCGTCTGGATAATATCAACTATACCTATAAAGATAAGGGTGGGTTTCATCACTCCATTAGTCATGGAGCATATGATGTGGAGGTCGATCATAAAGTTCTTTCATAATATGCACTTGATCAGTCACACAGATGAAGAATTGGCATTGTTGCATCCTGAGTTTCTATCCGAATGCGCGGCTGGGGCTATTTATAGGGTTTATGATAGACTTCCAGAAAATGTAAAAGAGCTTGAAATTATAAAGCAGTGTTTGAGGTGTGAGAATCATTACGTCGATTGTTATTTCAATGGACCAAACCCAATGATAAAAAACTGTTATTCCTGTAAACTTTTAAAAATACATTCGCGTCGATACTGACCTCCTGCATGGTGAAATATAACATCTGCAAATATGTTCCACTGCTTAAAAGGAGCGATTTCATAAAACACACGCCAGTCTTTGTGATCGATTGCAGCAAGAAGAACGAAGATCTTAAATCGGGAGCCTGTACTACCAGAGTTGAAATTTCAGCAGCAAGCAACATTCCTGCAAACACAAAGGCCTACTGTTTAATCCTGCACGATCGTTGTGTAGTGTATACTGCTCTGACCAACATCATCACCAATGTCGTGTGAGAAATTCACCATATTAGATGTTCAGGGCTATCAGTCAACTTGCAAGGAATTCGTGGCGAAAGAGGTTGCTGTATTATCGCATGATGGAAGAATGGGACATTTCGTGCTGCGGCCGCCTAAACACGTATACCCCGATGTGAAATCCCAGTGGTACACGGAATCGTATATCCATGGGATACCATGGCAGAGTGGATACTTACCTTACGATGAGATGAAACCTGTTCTTGAAAGTGTATTACAGTGTGAAGACAGACTTTATTCTAAGGGACTAGAAAAGGCTAGATTTTTTGAAAAACTACTGCAGAGGTCTGTTATAAACATGGACGATCTTGGTGTACCGAAGCTGGACAAATTAAGAGACTGTAATGTGAAGTGCCTATTTCACCCACGTCGGGGAATGAACTGTGCCCTGCAGAATGTAATGGTGCTTAGACTCTGGATGCAAGCACGACATAATTTTAAAGAGTTTTGTAATCATGAGTTGAAATAAATTCATTCATAACATTGTCTGTTTGTTATTTACACAATCCTTCCAAAAGGCTAACGGCTTCCTGTAAAAAATAGATAGAACATGCTTGTGGCTTATGACACGTGTTGGAATTATGGGATTATGGGTTTTGGTTAAGGATATGACCCGAACTTTTTCATTCATAAAATGTAAGAGCTCGGTTTGAAATGATTTTTACGCCGGTTTCCTTTATATCACACATTTATTTCTTACTTTGTATACATAATATTTTTTAAAAAAATCTTGCGATTAATATTCATCGTCAGCGTCTAAACATAACACCTGTTGTTTAAATTTCCGTAACATCTTCTCAGTGATCTGAAACAAAGGAAAACAAGAATCGTATGATAATTGTAGATGTGTTAGGGTGTTTAGTACCGACTTCGAAAAATTTACATATATCGGTGAATAAAACTCTGAAAACTGAGGAGAACCTCAAAGACTGAAACATAGTAAAACCAAAATCATATGATAAATGTTGATGTGAAAGGATGCTTGGTATCGACTTCGAAGAATTTGCATACATCAGTGAATAAAGCTCTGATTTATCATAAAATAAAAATTCTGAAAAAAAAGAAAAAAAAAACACTTTAAGGAAAAGAATAAAATAAAATAAATAAATAATAATACAAACAAAATTACGATAGACCACTATAATAAAAATCTGTGACTTCAATAAAAAATATGTACGTACCTTCTGACATTGCTTGATAAAGACTTTGCAGTCGCGTGAGCAGTTCCTCCCCCAGATTTCTACAGGCGATGGGAACTCTGGATCTATACATGCTGTTATATGTTCTTCGCCGCTACATGTTTCATAATGGGATTGAGTGTCATGTCTTACATCTTCAAGACATCGCACCTCTGGTCTTCCACATGGATACAGTAGAACCTTTGCTTCGTGTTGTTGATTAACACTATAGACTGTGATAAATGTTACTGTATGTTGTTGTGTACGTAGTTTAGTACCGCCAATATCGTACACGTTGATGGTATATGAGCTTTCCATGACCGCAGGTTCCATGTCTGGGATTATAATCTCTGCAAACGCGGAGTCCGGGATCTCCTCCCATAGTTGGCGTACTAGTTCTTGAGAAGACATACTGTTGTTGAGCTTCGCACGTATCATTCCTTATATACGAATTGATGAGGCCACACGTACACTTTCACATTATAAACGCTTTGCATAGGTCCACCTGTTACACTACGCTTTGCGTAGGTCCATATGTATGCCTATTCTACTTTTCTTAATTTTAGTTTGAAAACAGTGCTAAATATAGTATTAAAAAATCTTAAATTACGTATGCAGCTGTCATTAAACTCTGTTATTCACTAATAATGATGTAATTAATAATAACTTTACAATAATAATAATAATATAAAAAATAAAAACTAAGTATCATTTAGAAGAAGCAATAGTATCCCATACTCTGAACTATCCAAAGGGCCTAATAACAGGTGTCGGGATGAATATGGATAACATAGTGCGAAAGGGCGTAACTACATTGTTCGAAACGACTACCGTGACGTCCGAAAACGCCTCCTTGGTCCAAAGGGCCTAATTACAGTCTTTGGGATGAATATGGATAACATAGTGCGAAAAGGCGTAACTACATTGTTCGAATCGACTACCCTAACGTCCATAACGCCTCCTTGGTCCAAAGGGCCTAATTACAGTCTTTGGGATGAATATGGATAACATAGTGCTAAATGGCGTAACTACATTGTTCGAAATGACTACCATGACGTCCCTAACGTCTCCTTGGTCCAAAGGGCCTAATAACAGGTGTCGGGATGAAAATGGATAACATAGTGTATAAGGTCACAACTACATTGCTCGAATCGACTCCCATGACGTTCCGGATCAAAGGGCCTAACTAGATCGGATCAAGCGGCCTAACTATGCGTCAGGATGAATCGGGAATAGCTTAGTGTATAAAGGCGTAATTACATTATTCGAATCGACTACCATGACGTTCCGGATCAAAGGGCCTAACTAGGCGTCTGGAAGAGGCGTCGTCCGGCGTCGCCGCTGTATAAAGGTTCCTATACTACTAATATAATATTATATCACAAATAATTAGACATGTGCTGCAACATTGACACACGCTGGGGCCCCACGCGCTAGGCTGTGTTATTTTGAGATGCAGAGATGCGAGACAGCAAGACCCCCCACGCGCCGTGAGCCGGGCTATTCTAGTACGCGCAGCTGCATCACGTCTGGAACCATGCTAACATATGCAAGCCGCAATATTACAAACTCACAAATATTACCATTAATTAAACACTTAGGCCTTTGTTCTACACACACAGGTGGCGTAAAGGACACTTGCACCCAGATGGACAAAAGAACTATGTTCAATAAGGGCGCAAGCTCATAATTACCAATATTACCAATAATTAAACACTTAGGCCGTTGTTCTACACACACAGGTGGCGCAAAGGACACTTGCACCCAGATGGACAAAAGAGCTATGAACAATAAGGGCGCAAGCTCATAAATATCACAAATAATTACCTAGTTAAACACTTAGGCCATTGTTCTACACACAGGTGGCGCAAGCACCCAGAGCTATGATCAAACACCCAGATGACCAAAGGGCAGTGGGTGGGGAGACTGAATCGAAAATGATAAAATTAAAAAAATAAATGATTAAGTTGGCGCTATTTGCTTGGAGGCCCCACTTTGTGGGTAACCCGGTAGTTGAGGACCCCACTCCGCAACCCACCTTCCCCTACGCATCCAACCCACCTTCCCCTACACATCCCACCGCATCCAACCCACCGCACCGCATCCTGTATTGCGGGGTCTGCCCCTGTATTGCGGGTTGCATTCACCATCCCACCGTAGGGGTCGTCCCCAATACATAACTACTTAATATTATATAATCATTTCCAAAAATTATAGGCTTTGTACTGTAAATTATTCTACACTCGGTTCTCGAAACATTCACTTATTCCAATATACTGCAAATATTTGAATTACCACAGAAATGCACAATACTTCAAGTCCGTCAGAAACATGCCCTTAAAAATGAACGAAATATGCACATATATTTTAATATCAAGAAAATATGGTACATTACCGCTAAACTAACAAAATATGTAACTACTGTATATGCAAAATTAAACCATCAATTTTCCATTTCTTACATGCCTTGTACACATTTTAAGACTAGCATGTAAATGAGTGCATTAATAGAAAAATGTTTTTTCATAAACTTCCGGGCCCTAATTATTATAGTAGGAAGATGTTTAGGAGTTTACGTTTTATTTTTTTTAATTCTGTACTTTAAAAAATACAATAACCATTGAAGAGTAGTTAGTAAGAACTGCCCGTCTAAACAACTTTTAAGGAGAATATAAGAAACCGTCACATTGATTTCTGCATGTTATACCAGAATATATACTTATTGGTAAACATTTTTAATAAAGATGGGTCTCTACCAGTTTTTTTTCGATACTAGACCTATATATTACTATGTATGTTTCTGTCTCAATACTCAATACAATAGTACATTATGCAACGAGCCTAAAATTACATTTATTTAGATACGAGTAACTTAATTACCATAATATTATATATATATATATATGCATATATACTTTCCAAGGCGCTACATCCCTGGAGCGACTAGGCCTGCCATCCAACCGCTGCGTCATCTGCCATACGCAGATGGCAGGATTGGGGGCATGTGGTCAGCATGCCGACACCCACGGTCATTAATGATGGTTTCCATGACCGGAGCTGCTACTTCTCAATCAAGGTAAATTATTGTTTAAAGAAATAAATAAAATGTGTATGAAACCTTTATTATAAAAGTGTTATACATCATCTTTAATTATCAAAATATCCTATGCCCCTATAATGACAAGATAAGGTCCTTTAAAAATATAGCAGACCTATATTTTATAGTGTATAATATTTATTATTAGTATTGGTCATGGTCATTTTAAGAGAAATTCGTTTAAGCTGAGTAAATTAGTAGGCCTACTTATAATAATTTACATCACCAACAATAAAAATTATTCCAGTTTTACATCTCAGTGTTAGCCTCAATAGAATGTTTCCATACTATGTTTTTCTTATGATGTTTGTATTGCCATTGTAATTTTTGAGATCCTGATAGTGTTGACCTGATCCGGGATCGATCTCGCAATCTTAGGCACAGGAAGTCAGTGCCACCCTGACTGAGTCACCCATATCAGTGGATTTGCTGGTGTAAATTCAGAATGTTACAGTGAACGTATATAAAAAAAAGATGAACTTGATGTGCCTTCTTTTGTAATTTGTTGTGCAAACGTTGAATTTCTTTGTGAAAGAAGCATGTTTATAAAAGTAGAAAAAGTAGAAGTAGTAGGACTTTAATATCAGTTTAATCATTTTATAAAAGTAAAATGTTCACTATACAGGCCATGGAGGCCCAGAGGGTTCCGGAAGGTTGAGGCCCCAAGATTATTAGACATTTGGCACACGAAGGTGGTAAGTTTGTCAGCCTTACGCACCGGCCGCCTTTACCCCAGGATTGCTCCTGGTACTCATTTCTGTTAGAGGCTGAGTCGACCCCAGGGCCATAGTGCCACCAGATGGATTAGGCCAGTTGAAAAACTCCTACGACCTCATCGGGAATCGAACCCGCCACCTTCCAGTTTGTAGCGCAGCGCCTCAACTAATTAATAATTTTATACAGCTTCTAAATTTCCTCAATAACAACACTGTGCAAGGTTTCAGAATTACATATAACAAAAATCATATTTATATATGTAGAAATTTAGCATTTTCACTAGGCTATGCCCTTAATTTACTATTACTTAAAATAATTTCTACAGTCTGATTGGCTTTGTAAAACTTCTGAATAGCTTCAACAATGCATGTTGTTGCCTGAAGTATAAAATCGGCTGACATGATTCGCGCTTCAAATCAATATTCTATTCACTGGAAACATAGATACTGCTTTCCTGGCTTCCTAGATGTTCATGCAGTGCGGAATGTAACAGCTTCCACTCATACAAATCTAAGCATTCTTTCTTTGTTACATGCATATTATAGACGTAAGTAAGTAAGTATTTTATTATTTATTATCAGGACCCGGATTCTAATGACATTTCTTCTTTTTATTGATGCTGCATAGACATTGCCAACTTATAGATAAATCCTAATCATGGCCTCTAGATTATAGAAATGCATTTTTTACTAGGTCATTTTTTGTCATTTTCTGCAATCTTATATTTTTAGGGCATTTTTTTCAATTTTAGGTCATAATTTTTTCATTTTCGTATCATTTGCTTCCTTATTTGGTCATTTTCATGAACTTACATTGAGTGTATTAACTTTTTTCGTCCTAGCGTTGCTGTCTTTGAAGTGTTGTTTTTTTAATGCAAGAAGGAAAAATTCGGCATTAAAGTGTTGTCATGTCTCAGTCGGAAATGAGAATCAAAGAAACGCAAAAATGTTGAATTATATACTATTTTTATTGGATTGATTTGGCACCAGAGTCTGCCACCTGCTTGGATTTGAGAGTGCAAACTACTGTTTATCCTCAATAAACAACAATATAATCCGGCAGACCACAAAAGGAAATGCCGAATTTTGACTCGCCAGTGCCTCAGTACCAGTATAAAAAAGAACATTCACAACATTACAGTTATTTACAGGTTTTACAATTATGTACAAACTAGTCTATAACTTTGTGTGTACAATAATAATTTTTATAAGTAAAATATCAGTTTCTAGGTCATTTTTTATAATTATTAAGTAATTTTCTTTAAAATTAGGGTCATTTTATAGGTCATTTTTCAAACAATTTTAGGTCATCAGAATCCGGGTCCTGTTTATTACATAGACCTGCGCTCTTACATCCTTGAGTACATAGCTCATGTAGTTTAGGGATATAATATGAGGCCCTTAGCTAACGCGAAGTTGGACAGCCTTGACGTAGTGTATGTGAGTTTTAAACACAAAGTAAAAATGTTATAATATGACCGTATAGTCAACTGAGCGGGGTAACTCAATATGTTTTTAGTACCTATGTAATTCCCATACAATATTTACAACTTATTTTCCCCGTTGAATTCCAAGCAGAACTCCTGCAAGCAGCAAACCGCTCCTCTATTGTTTAGTTTCGTCTGCTCTGAATCGTCGTAGCCTATATTTTGCTTATTGCTTTGTTTGGAAAATTTATCGATTCAAGCGTAATTGGTTGGCAAACTACTTAAGATTTAACTTTAAATAAGGAAGTTAGTATTCAGAGGAAAGCCACTTAACTTTTGTGTGGACACGTTTTCCTGCTCATCCACCTCAGGAATTAATTTTTAAACTTCCTTTTATACTATCCATTCCACTATGTCCTTTACATGTGAAGTGACTAAATATATCAAAGGGATAATCTCTTTATTTTAGCATTATTTTCATCACAGTTGAAATTAAAATTTCGGCTGGCATTGAAATTACAACAGCTTTACTGAAAATCATCTAAAAAGACTTTAAAACCTACGTGGCGCTACATCCTGTGATCTGACACGTTACTGGTAGATGGCAGAATCAAGGACATTTGATCGGCATGGCTATTCCCTATTCCCAGAGTAGGCAAAAGTATTAAAATTATGTAAATTATAGAACATATTTCATTGGTTCCGGAGCATATTTTACAATTTTTAGAGCATATTTCCATGCATATTTCCCTTCTGATAGAGCATTAACTGCCGGGCCTTGCTTAATACAATAATTAATAACTTTTATCACTCTCAAAGTATTAAAATGTGAAATATAACAAACTAGGGTAAAAAGAACCTTTATAAAAGTAGCCCGTTTCGCATACGGTTATTCACCACTGACCTTTCTGCTCTTAAATGTCTTGAAAACGAAACAGCATTAACATAGGCTACGGGGACTAGATATGAGATGTCTTCATTGTTTAGGAAATGTCCGTTGATCATTAAAGAATTTCATGTCAATAGAGGATTGATAATACAATGTTTTTGTTCGACAATACGCTTATTACGTGTGACGCAATGATATCATAAAGATATCCATAACAATACAGATTTCCATTATGACATTGGTATGGTATCGATTATTATCGAAGACGGAACGATTGAAACCTTGAGAGTATCAGCTGAAAACTGCGTAATGAAAAGCCTGTATTTAAAATAAAATCAATTCTGTTCGTGTTAATTTTATTATCATACTAAAATGAATTAATTTCATGCTGTCAAAATCCGGTGGTTTTAAGAAAACAAGCAAAAGGAAGCTTCGATTTGATCGATGCATTAAGCTTCGATTTGATCGATGCATTAAGCTGCCATCTGTCGTAGAAAACAAGAACTACAACAACCAACAGCCAGCAGATGTGAAGGTAGGCGCGGGCGTTCGTTTGAGTGAATCTAAAATTTCAAAGTTTAAATGTTTAGACTGCTTATGATCGACCAGAAGCAGTCGTATGCGACTTGCCTATAATAGTAATTAAATACTTGTATGGAAATTATGAGATTAGTTTTGCTTGTTTCATAAACATACTCGTATCATAATAAATGCCATTATGAGTTTGTTGCATAATGTGCTACTTTCACTTACAACCTTATACCATCGTACAAAAGTAATACCTTGTAGAAATAAAAAATATATATCAGTCTTTTTTTTCACTTTACATGCTAAGTTAGGATAAGACATTTACATTATAATGATATATAGTATTAATAAATTTCATTTTCCTTTTGAGGGTGAATATTATAGCGTAAATTTAATGAATTTTATCCACCTTATACGCTCAAAAAAAACGTATGTTACCTATACCATCCAACTAATGTTTTGGGATTGCTTCGAAAAAAAAAATATATATATAGTAAAATTTTTCGAAGCAATCCCAAAACATTAGTTGGATGGTATAGGTTACATAAGTTTTTTTGAGGGTATAAGGTGGATAAAATTCATTTAATTTACGCTATGATATATAGTTTTTATACAGTTTATAGTCAGTAGTTAAAACGTATTTATTTTAAATCTAGTATTAACCTTTGGAGTAAAAAAAAAAAAAAAACATAGAAGTCTGAAGTATAAAATGTCGCTGAATCTTCCTCGTATTTACTTCTAAGGATGCATGAAGAGTTAGATGTTTAGTGGGCGATGAATTTAAACATTGACCAGTTCAGTCCTGAAACTCCTAGCTTTCGAACATGTATTTTTACATAGTCCTATTTGTATCTAACCTATCGTAAAATGTGTAAAAACACTAACTACAAGGCAAAGTATTTAAGAAGGGAAGTTAGTCTTACCTTAAACTTGATCCCAGTTGAGCCAACACAGCCAATCTGAAAAAAAAAAAATGAGTATGATTTCTGTGAATACCATAATGACATACAAACACACATAACATAGTGTTAAAAAAATATGTTATTTTTATTTATAACAAAATTTTGGAGTCTTCCCAGCGAGGCTCGTTTTGATACAATTTTGCGGGCTTCTTTAAACTGTTGAACAAATGATAATATATTTTAACATCCATGAAACTGTTAAAAGCGTCTCTCACACAGATGTCAATGAACTGGTACGAACTGGTTTTGCATGCCGGAATAAACCGCCATAGGCTATTTCTAAGTTATTCACAAAGAATTCCCAGGTGATTTTTAATTTTGTTTTACATGTTTCTACAGACTTCCATTATCCAGATAAAGAAAGAGATTTTATAAAGTAATCATATTTCGCAAAAATAACTTTAGACACACATGTATAACTGGGACGGGGAGTCAAGAAGCTTGGATTGAAGATGCGCAGTAGCAATATACGCTTGTGGAATAGCTTGAAAGTGGCATTCTTGCGCATGTCTCAGCGGCTTAGTTATTTAACATGACAGCTGATATTACTTGTATTTAAAATAAAGTCAATTATGCTCCTGATCATTTTAATATTATATTAAATTGGGATATTTCGTCTTGTAAAAAGAACGTTCGTTTCAAGAAAGCGGCTAAGAACAAACTTCGACTTGACCGTACGCCATCAGTTGCCATCTCTCGCAAAAGACAATAATAACGAGAACTTTCTAGCAGCTGATTGTACGCGGTCAGCCGATTTTTAAAAATGAATCTACGATCTCAAAATTTAAACATTTAATTATGGTCTAACAAAATCAATCGTATGCAACTCGCTTGTAATAGTAGTTAAGAGACACTGACCGTACGCAAAAGTCGCGCAGACTTGTATGCCTCTAGTACTTAGTATATCAGTAATGCGAGAAATATTACAGGGTATAGAATGGAGTATGTTACTGTTTTTTGATGCAAGTGATATGAAGCCTACGACTTGAAGCACATGAACTTATAATCCGTATGGACCTTTGGATTTGGCGAAATATTATTCTGTTTTCGTGTCAGGCATGCGACAGGCAAAGGGTCTGTACGACTACTTTCCGATGAAATATTTATCTGCCAGAAAGGGAACTTATCTGGAAGTTGGCTAAGAATTGCGTACAACGACCTCCCATCAAAAGCTATATGGAAGGTCAACTCCCAGTTAAGCTGTTGGGAGGAGAGGGTGGCTGATAAACTACCAACTGCCAGATAGGAAGACTGGGTGGAAACAAAATGGCTGCCCACAGGAGCTTCATAGCCACCTGAATTTCAGAATTGATTATGGAGGGTTTAACTTATACAATAAGGCCGTTTTAGGTTCACATTTGAGTGTATATAGTTGCAATTTGTTTTTAATACACTTAAAACTGTAGGTTCTGACGTAATTTAATTGTATAAATATAAAAATACACTACGATCGAGGCCGCTCAAACTAAAAGAAACACGCCTCGGAGGTCACCCGTCTACTACACAAGTTACGACATTTTACTGCACTATTCCCGATAGAATTTCGGCGGTGACATCTTCCAGTTAAGCTATCTGGAAGTTACGTATCTGGAGGATTTATCGATAGATGTTAGTAAAGGCCCTAAAAAGAGGAAGTTGCTCTGATACCTGAGAACCGGTTTTTAAGCGAAAGCTTTTGCGTAACAACAAGCCAGACTGTTCAAATACCAGCGAATGAACTATAACACTACATTAGATATGCACACGTTTGCAGACAACTCAAGTTTTCCAACTTTGGGAATATTACAGCATATTGATCGGTTATATCAATTCCAGCGTGAAGTCTTTAAATGTCAAATAGTCAGCATCGAAGCACTCAGTCTGTGTTGAAGTTTCTGAATTGCAAAGTTTTCTTTGATACCGTAAAATTATCCAGATTCTTCTTTTCTTCTGTTCCTTTGAAAAGTTTGCTTGTAAGCCTCGTTCCCATTCAGTTAGCAGTTTCTCGTTTCACTTTTCTTCTTTTATTTCCCGCTTTTGCTTTTATAGTTAATAGAAAGTAACAACAATAATAATAATAATAATAACAATAATAATAATAATCCAGAAAAAACAGTTTTATTCAGATAGCGAAACAAACTTGGCTCATTTGTTTATTTCATTATGAACCAATTCTTGCTTCACATACTACTCATATTCAATTTCTCTTCCTTTCATCGATGGGTTTCGGTACCACTTCATTCAAGAGCACAGTTTCAATACGATAACTTTCTACTAAACCGGCAATTGATATCTCCCTCCAACGAACTTCACGTAGTTATTAGAACCAAAGAGAATCGGTTTAGTTATCTCTGAGTTATTCCAGTGCATAATACCAGCTTCTTATGATTGATTCCCCGAAGCGTGGTAATAATCTGTGAATGTAAACACAAAGCCGACTAAAAACTTAACAAAACCAATGAAACAGTTTAACTATTGGATCTTCCTGCTTCAGTTACTGGTATAAAAATTTATACATTTCAAAACTGGTTTGATTATTTCTGCTACAAAGTTTTGTTCAGATCCTATGTTTCTCTCATTCTCATTCTTTTCCGTCTTCACACTTTCCTTACTCGTTTCTCTGTTTCTACTATCTCCTATTGTCCGTATTTCCACTCCCCCTTTCGTTCTACATACTGAGATTCTCTTTCCCCTTGCCCATTTTCTTTTCCATCTTTGTGTTTTCTTTGTATCGTTATTTTGTTTTTGTTCTATTCTTATTTTTGTACGCCTCTTTTTCGCATTGTTATTCATTCATGTAACCCGTTCTTCTTCTTTTTTCATTTACTTTACTACGTCCCTCATGCAATATTTTTTTCAAAATAACAGTATTTGGTATGAAGGTATTGCTTTGATTTTCTCTCGAATCATAAGACAGCTTACGCTACAATGTAAGTATGTAAGTATATAGCTGATTGAGTTCGGATCTTTTTAATTTTCTTTAGCATTTAGTAAAATTTCACTTTTACAGACGTCTCTTAATTTCTTATTCGTACCTCTAAAATGCGTTATAGTGGGGAACCTAAATATTACAACTTAATGCCAATGACTCAAAGTGTCCTTTAATCCACCACTCGATTAATTATTATTTTCTAGCAGGAGAGGTTGGTTAAGTAACATTACATTTAATCTCAGATGGACACATTTGAATTTCATTTTCAGACAAAATGAATACATCAGAGCACTTTACTGCAAATTACATATGGAATCACATTCGGATAGGGACGAAGTTGTAGTTGCGTTAGCTGTCCTTATTGCCAATGGGGTTGCAGTTGAAACATATTTAAATACTTACTTGCTTACTCAATGACAACAGATAATTCTTAAGTAAGCTAAAGGAATATTATATATATTTCATGGGACACGAAGATTCATAGCCGCCCTTACCTGAGCCCGCTATTCAAACCTATTCTGTGCCAACTCCATCCAACCATCCCTCGCAATTCCGGCTTCCCTTAAATCTATTTTAATATTGTCCTCCCATCTGCGTCTAGGTCTTCCAAGTGGTCTTTTCCCTTCGGGAAACAGATTTAAATAGTTGTTAAAAATGCCCTTTAAATTTTTGTTAAGAACGACGGTAGTTTTGTGGTTCTTCGTCATTTCTGTATATTTGTGCAAAATTAGATATTGCATTTGTGAATGTTACTTGGTAAAAATTGTAGTGGTTTCCTACAATCATGCAGCTGACCAGCTCTTCGTTCGATGTGAAAAACAATAAATGCTAAACAATAAACGACAACCTTCAGACACAGCCATATACAAGTATTACGGATGAAGCTAAGAACAGAATTTTTTTAATTTGGGGCATGGAATGTACGGTAAGTGGATTTAGTAATAGGCACATTATTTACTATTATTTCACGGGGTCGGGATAGCTTCAGCCCTATCCGCTTAGAATGTACGGTAGGCAATATTGCAACCCAATCGTCAAACACATCCTTCGCTATAGAGTACTCCTCACCTTCTGAGGCCTCGTTACATGGTCAGACATTGGCAGTATTTTGAGAGGAATGCAAATTACTAAGTCCGCTGACTTTAAAGGAATGCAGAAATAAGATGGAAGAAATAGTAAGAGGAATATAAAGGGATCGATTTGGTAATTTTAACATCATTTTGGGAAATCATATACAAAAATGAAATTACGAGAGTCAAAGGGAAGCCAGACATCATAGATGAGATAGGAAAGAAAAGACTTTACTGGCAGGGGCCATGCTAAAAGGATGTCCGATGAGAGAATTCCAAAAACAGTGGTTCTACTGGAGTGAAAAAAGAAAAGGAGGCGACCAAAGAAGTCTAGAATACAGGAGGTTCGAGAGGCCTAAGCATCAAGAAATTTAGATCCGGATAAGTGAGTGTTCGGAGAGGAATGGCGTTTGGGTTCTAGAAAACTGTGTTAAATGTTATAACACCAGACAAAGGGAAATAGATCTTGATGAATTAAGTTAGTTTATATTGTACTGCATTGGCCTAAGCAAAATTGTGTATAATCGGCTTGAGATAATTTATACAACACATAAGCCTGATATCAGATAACGTGAAATGGATTGTCTTTCTCTGTGGCACAGGAACGTATCATACCGGAGGAAGGGTTCATTGGTTACACGTAAATAAAAGTCTTCCTTATGTCTTCTTTACAATAGTAAAGATATACGTAAAAAACATTTATTGCTCACAGGATGTGCTTATCTTGCGTCAGAGTTGAACAGTGAACATTGTATATGGTTTTTAGCCTTGCAGACATAAATGCCCAGAACCCGGCTACAACAAGAGATGGTTGTAGTGATAAGCAGTGCGAGCATCAGTGTTTCCCCGTAGCGGTGATTACCAAAGTGGTCTTCTACCATAGTTGTAGCCAACTGGATCATACACATGAGGGGGGTACGTGCCTGGAAGAATAGCACTCCCAGGATGGTAGTAATCCCCGAAGCCTGTCGGTGTGGGGTAGACTTGAGGATGTGCAGGATGTGGCATAGGCAAAGCACCTCTAACCATTCCAGTGGCCGCTCCTTTGCCGCTTGTGCTGCTGCTAGCTCCTCTGTAATTACTGGAAGCGCCAGATCCTCGTCTTCCGAAGGTGCCGAGAGCTGAACCTCTACCACTGGTGCCGGCAGCAGTACCTCCGAAGTAACTGCTACTATCAGAGCCTCCAAAAATGCCCAAGCCAGCTGAGGCAGCTCGCCCAGTGGTTGAACTTGAAGAACCGCCATCAAAACTGGAAGATACGGCCGTTCGATAGAAACGAGCAGGAACTGAATCGTCGCGTGCGATCTCGCAAGATGCTATGGCCAAGCATACAGCCAATACAAAACTGGTTATTGAATTCATGGTGGTACCTGGAAGTCGATATTAGAAATAAGTTGATTATGCATTTACAAGAATAACCCATTTTTTTTCAGGTTTTTTCCAGAAATAGTACAAAGGATAGCCAACAGTTAATATTGGCGATTTCAGGTTCTGTATACTGAGGATATATATGTAGTTAGTGAAGTGTTTGTTTGTGTGCGATGCCCAGCCAAATCTTCAGCACCCAGAGCTCTGAAATGTTTAAGATCGGTGGACGAAATTTTGCGTAGAAGCTCTAGGCTAGATGATAAAATTAAATTATGTCTAGGTTTTATAATACAACTTGTTTGATTATTTTATTGAGCCTTCCAAACTTAATGTAATGTATTTTTTAAATGAAAGTGAAAACATGTTATTCTAAAGTGTTTAGTAATTTTTTTTACAAATGACCCTAATTAATGTTTTCCCTAACTATACAACGAAAGATATTCCTGTGTTTCAGTTTAAAATAATAAAAATGAAACTTACATACAAAAAGTAGCAAAGTTAATAAAAATATTCATTAAGTTAAAACCATTCTACGCAGAATCATGCAATTCTTTATTTTTGTTGCTATTAATAAGAGATATACATATTCAGAATTTAAAGATTCTAACTTCAAAAACGTGGAAGTTAGTATGTCAGTGTAGCGACCCCATATTTTGCATTGAAAATTGTGCAAGTTCTACAACATGTACTTCATGTCCAGGACATTTCTTTAATATGCTCAAAGTGTCATTAATTTTAATGTTATTATAAGTAAAATAAAGAGAAAGGCGAGAATTAATATTTAAAATAGTCGTAAAATATTGGAGTTAACTCATAAATCTTCTTTTAAAATTAATCCTTTATCTTATTCTACGTTTCTAGGAATTTTTATTTCATAGACAATTCCACACTTGTGGGCATTTTTATTTTCATAGACAATTCTACATTTGTGGGCAGTTTTATTTTCATAGACAAAATATTACTATTTTAAAATTCTATATGAATAAATATTAATATTATTCAGCTGCAAAATTATTTTAAAAAGTTATTGATTCTCACTCTGACATCCACCAGGAAAGATTATTCATGCCCCGAAATATGACAATGGAGTGATAAGTGTATGCTGAAAATTTTAACTGATAGTTTCAGAGTAATTAATCTTTGAACTTCACAATCGAGAAATCTGAATTGAAAGTACAAAGGAGGAACCAAGAAAGCTGTTCAGGCATTTAAATATGGCTGATTTTATGGCTAAAAAGCATTGTATAAAATGGAACAACATCAAAATTTACAGCATAAATTAGAGCATCTAAATTAAACATGTTTTTTTAGTTTTCTTTTAAAATAAAAATTCATCATATTTTAAGTCTGAAGGGAACAATGTAAAATAAACCCATGGCGAACTGAAATATGCGGAGTTAAGTTGGCCGAGGCGCTCCAGTTGCGGAGTAGGAATCCTGATGAAATCGAATCCTTATGATGGTTAACCTGACCGTGTCTTCCACGGCTGTCAAGGTACGTAAATACTAGATTGGAATTTCATCCCCTCCAATTATTCCTGTTTTCGCCCTTTGTCTTGGAGGTTCTTATTATTTTGAGGGGACGACCTAACAAGGTGCTAACCCCTCATTCCAGAGGAGTAGGCTATCCCCATTTTATCCAGTCTATGCTATGACGTTGAGAAATATTTAAAAAAATCACTTGGGAATGTATAATTAGTTTAATATAAAAATGAATATTTCATTAAAATCGTTTAAATAATTATTTATGCTGTATAATGTTTGAACAAGATGCCTAATATTTGTCACTAAACCGATTTCCCCATTCTTTAGTCATATTGAAGTCTTTATTTGACATTTTAAATGGTTGTGCATAAGGGCAGCAATTAACAATCATAATTTCATACTAATTTTTTTGCACGTAATTTTTTGTGTATTTCTAATTGTTCTAAATGCTCTATCCTGCGAACCGCTTTAGAAAATTCCCCCTCTATCTATCTCAGTGTGTTTATGATTGAAATTTAAATGAAACTGTCATATGATTTTTAAATCCATGGTATTGTTTTTAGGTTATGTCAAAGGTATAAAATAGGGGGGGATTAATTATTTTTCCCCTTGAAGGAAAATTATTAAGTGGAATTTATAAGTCGTCTTAATTTTTGGGAAGTTGGATAAAGGAGAATGTATTTCTAAAGTCTCAGTTCGTGGTTTTTCACTGGGTGGAATCGTTCACTATAACATTTTTTTTAATATACATACAAAATTAATTACTAAACCACTTTTAGAAGTATTAAATTCAATATTTTTACCATGGTCTACCCGAATACAAGGTAACTTATGAATGGCCTGGAAGTAGGTATCGACTATCTGTGCAGTCTGGGTATTTTGAGCTTATCGGAGATGTCTCATGAGGATCTTCTTTACATTAAGGAGATCACCAATGAAAAATAGATATGCAGTTTTTGGCAGAATCCCATCACATGATATTTTAAACACCTTCGCGCCGATGGGCCTGGTGCAGCTTTCTTTGAATTTCCGTTATTTTTTAATATAATTAATTTTAAAATTAATGATTAAGTCCTCTTAACTTTAATCGTCGAACAAAATAAGTACAATGATGAAGATCTTACATAAATGGGAAAAGTCGGGATTTGAGGCCAGGATTCATTATATACCGGTTCTCAAACAGTGAAATGAGTTTTATTTCTTTTTAATTTATGGAAATATTTCACACTTTTGTTCCTTACGATGCAATATTTAAGTTATCAAAGTGAAGTTGTTTACAATATTATGGTAATTCAAACTTAATGCGCAAAAATTACTCTGCAATTAATCTACTTTGTTCTCCAGAACTGGTAAAAACACAAGCTTAAGAAAGAATTGTTAAAAACGTAATAACATCCTTCCACTTTAATAATTAAGTTTTAGCAAGCTTTACTAGCCTTTTAATAAAGTCATTTTTGTGCTGGGGAATAGTATTTGCCGTTTTTTAATAAAAAATACATATAAACGGCTCTCTCTAGTTTTATGAATTGATTTTCTGCATTTTTTTGTTAATAACTTACTTAAATACATGTTGTAAAGTTATTCAGCTGTGTACAGAATTTATTTGACGCCCCTCAAAACGTTAGAAGTGTAACCACGATACGACCCTACAAAATTCTCAAGTGGTATTCAGTTATATAATGGCTGGAAAAGACTGGCCTAGAGGATAATAGGCTTATAAAATTCAGTTCTCTCAGGGAAACAGATACGGTTTTATGTAAAAATGTTATTAGAAAATAAAAATAAGAAAACTTGAAGAATATAAGTTACTTACGCTTACCTAGAGGATCAACTCTGAGCTTCGGTGTGAAATCAAGTGTAACTGAAATCTACTGGATACGTATTTTATACGGTTTCACTATCTTATTTCGTGTCCCTTCACAATAAGCTATAAAATAATAAATTAAACTATTATTACTACTCCTACAACATACCGCTGGACTCGTTCTACGGGTCATAAAACATGTAAGAGGATAAGAGGAAATAGTGAGATAGGCTATTACACACTCTAATTTCGTTCCCTCTAGGAGTGATTAGAATAGAAAGAATTTCCTCTACCTCTTTTGATATCTAATATACGTGTATCTATGTGAAGCTCAAAACAATGAAATATATTTTATTTAACTTAATTTTTTAGTCCTTTGCCTTTAGTAGCAATGGTTCGATCTTGGCCCAGGTCGATGGCATTTATGTGTGCATAAATGCGGCAGGCCCATGTCAGTAGATTTACTGGCATGTAAAAGAACTCCTGCGGGACAAAATTTAGGCACACCGGCGACGGTCACAGGTCTAAGTTACAGTACATCCCCGTCTTTAAATAACCATATACCAACCATTTAGTAGCATTCATGACATTTCATAAATAAGCTTCTATATATTATCGCTAAGCATACTTTATATCCATCTGCGAACTAGAAGCCTTTTAAATCCCTCTTCCTGGTCTCAAAGCAAAACTACAGACATTCTCAGCAAGGATGTATTTACAGGGGTCCTGAGAGTCCGGACTCTCCAAAATATGAGATTTTTAAATAATTGGAAGAAATCAACGTTTTGTGTAATTTAGGAAGGGAAGATGTGTGTAAATTATGGTTATGCAGTTTAGGACCCCCGGAAGTTCATTTCTTAATACGTGCTTGATTCTCAGGATAACACGAAAAAAGTCACTACCGATAGTAATAATTATATTGTAACGTAAATAGAATATTATGCGAAGAAATTCACAGCTGCTTCGGATAATTATAAGAAGAAGAAGAAGTAGAAAAATAATCTGTCCCTGAGGCGGCTGGAGGCAACCGGGAGCAGAAACTTAAATCCAGCCTCAACACTGTGAATATAAACATTTTGAAAATAATAATAATAATAATAATAACTACAATAGTGGTTTATTTAACCTGGCAGAGTTAAGCCTTAAGGTTTTCTCTTAAACTCAACCTGGAGTTAACTAAATTACATTATTTAGGAACACAAACATACACAATAGGTTATTTCTTAAGAGATTGCATCAAGTTAAAGGATATGGCTCAGAAAGAAACACTGAAAAAAAAACGCAAAGATAAACAATTTTAACAATTTCTTAGGAATACAAACATATAAGATAACGGCGTTGTGTCACTGTAATGTAAAAGCCGTGTGCATAAAGTGAACCTTGTTTACAGTAGACACAGTATCCATTTACCTGGGTACAAAGGAAGTAACGACGGTCTATTAGTGTCGATATCCTTCGATAGGCCTCCATTTGCATACTGAGCTATAATTTATACTCAAAGAAATGCATAGCGCCTATGTTAACGACCGCACTGAATACTGTTTTTATTGTTGATGATACTATTATTATTATTGTTATTATTACTAGAAATTACGTAATAATTGGCCACCTACGTGATCCAGTAGTTAGCGTTGCTGACAGGGATCCGCAGGTCTGGGTTCGAATTCCGCTACCTCCACGGATTTTTCTATAGTAAAGAGGCCTGGAACGCGGTGGAAGAAATAGTGGCTCGGGTTCAGAAAGCCATGAATAACGTCCTTGAGAGTCCGAATGCTGACCACATGCCCCAACCCAGCCATCTGCCTACGGTAGATGACGCAGCGGTCGGATAGCAGGCCTAGTCCCAGAAGGGATGTAGCGCCATCGAGTTTAATTCGTACGTAATCATTAATCTGATACAAATCCTCAAGGAATTATTCAGTGACTGAAAGAATTGAAAATTAAATCCTCAACCTGTACCTAGGGCAAACATTGAAAGTGCGTCAGGACAATGGAGAAACCGAAAGTTTGAAGACAGGAAGAGGTATGATACAAGGATGCTGTATAACAATTATCTTGTTCCATCTCTTTGGAGAATGGTTGGCCAAAGGAGCTTTGGAAGTAATTGGAGATTTCAAGATTAGGAGGACGAGACATCAGTACCATAAGCGGACGATCTGATGCTACTGGCAGAGAAAGAAGAAACTCTACAAGACATAGTGAACCGGCTAGCGGAAACAGGAAGTAACTATGGAATGGAAATCACTGTAGGCAAGTACAAAGTGATGAGACTATCGCAAATGGTAGAACCGGTGCGAATCGTCACGCTAACTCGAGAAAATCGTCACTTCAAGTACATAGGAAGTCTGCTGACGAATGACGCCTACTGCATCAAGAAAATCAGATCACGAATTGCCATGGCCAAGACGGCATTCAAAAAACAGTTGTTGACTAGTAACCTGAACTTGGATTTGAGAAAGAAGTTGATCAAGTGGAGCATTGGATTGGAAACATGGACACCAAGAAAAATGGAGAAGTGCCCGGAAAGTTTTGAAACGTGGTGCTGGAGAAGAGTTGAAAAAACTAAATGGACGGACAAAGTGGCAAATGAAGAAGTCCTAAGAGGAGGTCAATCCTGAATACAGTTCTTCGTAGGAAAGCGTACTGGACAGGTCACTTCTCGAGAAGAAATTGTCTGCTGCATAAAATCATTGCATAAAAGTTACTGGGAACTCCAGGTCTCGGAAGTAGAAGAATTCAACTGCTACACAATTTAGCTACACAATTTAAAGGAGAAATATTAATACTAGTTACTGAAAGAGAATGTCAAAGAAAGAAAGAGATATAGAGAGCCAAATTTGTAGACAATGTCGATGGAACTGCTCATGGACAAAAAGAGTTAATAATAATAATAATAATAATAATAATAATAATAATAATAATAATAATAATAATAATAATAATAATAATAATAATAATAATAATAATAATAATCACTATCAATAATCATTATCAAAACGTTATTTGATTGGTTTGGGTAGTATTTAAGTTGGCAATGGTTTGATCTTTATCTTGTTTATTCCTTTTGATTTTGCTGAAGATGAATCAGAGTGGGTTTCTGGTTTAATGTACCGGTAGAATAAAATGTGGAATTCATAGTCCAGTGAAAAGAGAGAAATTATTTCGAACTCTGCTTCGTCAGTGTCAGTAAGAAAAACCCCGCGCAGTTTCGCTGCCATGGGATTTGAACACAGCGTTTACCGAATGTTATTCGTATATATAAGTATTTCCTTATGTTGTAATTAAGATTTTAGGGCCTTTTCTTCCACTAACTACAAGTTAAGATAAAAATTGATTTTAAAACAATAGAGTAGATAGAAGTAATGCTATCAACGTTTTAACACAAAGTTAATTATGGTCGTTAGAGATATTAAAGAACTAGAATTAGAACAAATGAACAGAGTCTATTTTAATATAATGAGTGCTATTTTTACTAATTTTAACAAATATTCTCCTGGGTGCCGAGTCATACTACTCACATAAACTACACATAATATTTATTATTATTATTACAATTATTATATGTTTACCATAATAATAATAATAATTATTATTATTATTGTTGTTGTTGTTGTTAACTCTTCTGGCCATGCGCAGTTCCTTTGACATTGTTTACAAATTTTGCTCTATCTCCTTCTGTGACTTTCTCTTTCAGTAACCAGTATGAACTTCAGAAAACTTCGCTAAACACTTGATAAACATCAAACCATTGCCAACTTAAATATCACCCAAACCAATCAAATAATATTTTGATAACCATGATATTAAATTATATCCACCAACTAAAAATCATTCTGCTGTTGGAATGGGATATCGATGTTTACGATATCCGATATTTTGACATCGATATTTATGTTCTTATAATATCGTAATATCGATATTGCACTTCGATAATATCGAGTGTGAGAGAGGGACTTACACAAAAATATAGGCTACTATTATTATATATATATATATATATATACATATATATATATACATATATATATATACATATATATATATATATATATATTTATAAAATGGGCAAAATCAACGCATCAGGCAATATCAAGTTAAAAATTTATTTAAAAAATAGTTTAACAAATTGACTGCTATCATCGTTTAATTGCACTTATTGTCAGCTTTTCATGTCATCAATTTGAATTTTGCTGCCACAATGGGGTCTCAGTAACTCTTACTCACAAGAAGTAACTACAAGCAGTGATGCTAAACCATTCTCTAAATCGCTGTAGGGTATACATTTGCATTAAACGACATTATCTTTCAGTATTATCGAATATCGATATTTTCTTACCGATATAATACTGTTATCGACATTAGTAACCTTTGTTCATATCGATTTCAATGTCGATATTTTGCTTCCGATATTCCGTCCCTATTCTGTAGTATCATGCACAAAAGAATAATAAACCCAACTCAAAAGATAATATTTATCTTTAATAGATTAATATTCAAAGCAATAAAGACAAAAACACACTAAATACAAGGGCAATGTAACTTGAAGGATAGTTAGATATAACAGGATAGTCCAAGATTTTCACTAGTAAATAAAATTTAATAGCATATCTAAGCGGGTGCAAATTACCAATAAAACGAACTGTATTTGGTTTTATATGAAAAATGAATATACTAAACCAGGGGAGGACAGAAGGATGCCCTGAGACGTTATTACAGTCTACCCTTCCTACACGCGGTAAGACTTCTGCGAGGAGTTTGTGAAGTGTTGACACCATTGAAGAGAGGGGCATTAGTACTGCGGCAGGGAACTGCTCTTGCCTGACGTCACACACAGTGACTTGCCCTGCACTTCCTTCACAAACGTCATCACTGCACTAAGCTGTCTTTAACTAAACCATCGGGGATTTGGTCTTCGCTATAGAAGAAGGCTTTCTTTGCCTAGTAACAATAGTTAACAGCCTAAATACGAAGGTATAAAACATTAATAATTTACAAAATATAAAAATAACATTTCCTAAAAATGGTTCAGAACGTTCCATGTTAACGACAACTAAAGCAACATTTTAAAGTAATAGTCTCACAGGTCAATATTTTCTCTTTAAACAGTAATATATTTCTTTATTTTACGGTAAAAATGGAGTAACGATATAAAAGCGAGGCGAAGTTTATTGCCTATTGTAATTTATAACTCATTGTTCTTTTCAATTGTTACTATTCACATGAATAGTTAGCATTGTTTGAAGTTGCACTGCTACATAAACGGACTAGCTGCCACGCGTAAGAGTAACTATAAAGAAACAAATGCACGATAAGTACGGACCATAAAATGAAGATAATACAACATTTATAATAATAACCAATTGTTGAATACTGCACCGAGTTTTGTGAACAATACTGTGATATCTTCCCGCTACTGGCAACTTATTGTCTGATTTATGCTTTCGATAGTCTTTCTTATTAAATTACCCGTGCGAGACATTCGCAGTTCCCTCTATTTGACAATAGCCAGAAAAACTGGAATTTATAAAGTCGTTTATAATCACATAACAAATGCTTGAAAGTAAGTGGCGATTTCACATAATCCACTGGCAATTATTGATGTATGTATATGATTCACTGAACACATAGGTTATTGCTGTATGTTTAACGCTGCAGAACAAGATTTAATTTATTTCTATAGTTGGCTTAACAAATTTGTTGATTCTGAAGAAAAACAAGTGACATAATTTACTTAATAATATATAAGACGTATTTTATAACATAATTAATTCATTGTACTATTCATGTGTGATGAATTACACCACATATTGTAAGTAAACGTAATAGGCATAGCCTCTAATAATTTGTATCATAGAA
Source organism: Ectobius pallidus (assembly GCA_964059195.1). Taxonomy (NCBI): domain Eukaryota; kingdom Metazoa; phylum Arthropoda; class Insecta; order Blattodea; family Ectobiidae; genus Ectobius; species Ectobius pallidus. The sequence goes on from CAXKWD010000011.1 coordinate 21,134,949, forward strand.
GAAAATCGCGAGCCAGGGCATTCAGAACTTACGTCACCAATAAAGAAACGTGCGAAGAAAAGGTTTGTCCACTGGCAAGAAGATAAAGATGGTAAATATACGCAAAACATTAAAAGAAAACCCTGAAGTATCTGTGCAAGATGAAAATGATGTCATCCGTGGGGGTGGTATAAAGTACGGTTTTCAAAACCCTAGAAGAATACAGATTTTCAAGATGTATCAAGTCACCGGTCAAAATTAAACCAAAATGAAAGACAAAAAAGTCACTTGGCAGAGTTGGGAATCGAACCCGTGTCCCTTGGCGCTTAATATAAAAACAAAGATCAATTGACTTTACTGTATCTAATCGACTAAACAGTCTCAAAAACGAACTCTTGTGAACTGTGCTTTGTAATGTCAGACTCTGTTGTTTACTTTTGCTCCGTACACATATTGGATCAAGTATAGTCGCATTAAATTTTAATATAGATTTAACATCAATTTTAGTTTAACACAACGATATCCAAGTTAGTTAGATTGGAATGAAAAATCTTTCCATTGATACCTTACACGTACATATTGACCTTGTATTCACTTTGAAAAATGTAGGCCTAATTTATTTACGGGTTTGTTTATCTCAGCCACTAATTTCCTGTCTTCGAGAGCCAGTCAAAATGCTTGGGGGCACCGAACATGTGAAAATATAATGTAGATTTCTCTGCTTTATTTATTTTTTTTTTTTTTTTTTTTATAAACGTATAATTCACCATATAATTCAGTGCCAACTTATTTCCTACAAATCCATTCTTCGCACTCTTTATGAAGTTTTATATTTTTAGGGAACAACGTTCAATATCGCCTTACCTTTCGAGAAATATACTTTTAAAAAAAAATAGCAATAGCACGACACCTGTAAGTTTTATTTGTAAACTAGCTTAAAAAGCCCGGCGTCGCTCGGGTGTTGTATCTTGTTAATTCGAAAATAACTTAAGAAGGACTTTCGATTTTCAAACTCTAGGTTTTATATAGGTATTTAGAATTTGAAATTAGGAAGAATGACTTATCAGACTCAAACTATTCCCTCAGAAAACGCAAGATATAGCTTTTTATACCGTATAGCAGATCCCCGCGGCATCGCCCTTGATAATTAATCGGAAGATTAAAAATTAACAGCAAACAATTAAAATATTATATTTATTAAGACTTTGCACGCGAAACATTCATAGGTGTAAACTAAACGATTGATAGGCCTAATTAGTGAAACAGCTATAAATCCGGCTTTGAAGTGAATTCCACGATTAGAAAGCGCAGCATGGGGAAAATAACCTCAGATTCGAGTTCCCTGGCCCAGAATTCTCCTGCATAGTGAGTTTCGTCCAAATCGAACAATGTTTGCCCATTATTTAGGCCTATATTCATTGTCTTTCTTCCGTCTAGGTTGAAAATTTCAGATGTCTGCTTGCCTTCTTGACATTATAAACAAATGAATCGACCAGCGTGGGCTTACAACATTCAAGCGATCGCGATGCTTTTATTTCCAAGTTATGACGAAAGTAGGCAAAACCACCTACAATTGATTTGACAATTGAAATGTATTACTGAAAACTGATGCTTCGAAATCGCAAAAAATACACGTTTTCTTCCTGTTTTTCGCTCATAACTCGCGAACGAAAGCTAAAATTAAAAATGTACTATGCCATAAACCTTCGTGGGAGTGTAGTCAACAACTTCCCAATGTTTCATGGCGATCGGATGAACGGTGTAGTAATGCATAAAGGACAAACAGACATACATTCGTTCTTATATATATATATATATATATATATATATATATAGAATGATCGAGCCTAACGATTGGGTAACTTATATTCTCATGAGCAGGGTTCGGCGTAGGGTCACAAAGTTAAGAGACTGAAGTTTACAGTGCACGGAGTATAAATGACGTCATGGATCGTTAAAAGAAAAACGCCCTAGTAAATAAGGACATTTCTTTTCCATTAAAATCAGGAACACTGTATTTGGAAAGAGGACAGGAAAAAGTGCATTGAGAACAACTCATACTGGTTTCATAGGTTATTACTGGACTGCAAAATATTACCTCTACTGTTTATTTATTTTGATTTAATTTGTTTTCAGTCCATCAAAATATATTTTAAATTTTATTTCTCAGTATCTTGTAATAATAGTAGGAACGCGCACGAAAGTATATTGTAATACAAGTGTTTGACGTTGATGCGCAGACCGCCATATTACTATACTATAACATCAACGTGGCTTCATTCCTGCCAATAGTACAATATACACAATAGCTGATCTATTTCTATACATCTGTGATCCTTTTGAGCATGGTTTCTGCGTTGCTATTACAAGTGTGTGATGCAAGTATTGTCTGCGTTGGTAATCTATGTTGTGTGTTCATTGTGTGTGTTGTTCTGGGGTGATGTTACCAATCCGGCAATATTCTACTAGGGAAAACCTTGCAAGTGCTTGATCAGTTTGGGTGGCAGTGTGGGATTATGCTGTCTAGGAGGCCGCCTGCCGATAGCACTGAATTTAGTTCTGGTCTTTTTTAAGCAGTGCTATTCTAGCAAAAGTTTTGAGTGCCGGAAAAGTGTCGCGTAGAGTTCAGAATTGAAGTTCGGGTGCCCATCTTTCGTCTGCGACATTCGCGGCATCGTGCATCTATATGTCTCGCACAAGTAAAGGGCATTTGATATATTGTATCAGCTTCACTGCCTGAGCAGTAGGAGAGGATTTCATCTTTTAAATGGAATCTAATGAGTACGATCCGGTATAATTCAAGTCATCTGACTGTTTGTGCTATTTCTTAAGCTTGTAACGAGCCGCCAGCGATTCGGATTTTTTCCTGCATAACTTTTTTCACATGCTTACAAAACCCACGTTTACGCACACATAAATGCCTATATCTAGGCCAGGATCGAAGCCTAAAACATAGGAAGAAAATCCCATTACTGACTGCATCTCTCAGACTTCCCGCTACAAATAAAGGCAAAATGCATGCGTTTTCAAAGTTTACAATAAATTCTAAACTCACCAATGCTCACTGAAGAATCAAGAGAGTGCTCAAAGATGGTAAGGGCTGTATGCAAGTGTCAAGACCCAAAACATAGCCAAGACTTAGTGCTAGGGTTACGTCAAATTAACAAGAGGTCTATAAACGTTCACCTCACTGCCTTGTAATGTAACATTTTTAAACTTTTGTTTTTGGTCCACACCTGTGGCGTAGGGGTTGCGATCGTTCTCCTTACTCAGCGGACTCGGTTCGATTCCTGGTCAGGACAAGTTCCCTAGGTGGGGTTTATGTACCTATACGGAGAATGTGAAAGTCAGGGAAAGAAGGAGGATTGATTTTAACTGTTGGAGAGTTATTAATAATACTGACTATAATTAGGTGCGCAATTTTGGTTCACACCAGGTTGGTTTAATGAAATAGTGGCAATCATGACGACACAAAATAATCGGTTTTAGCATATAAAGGGAAATGCTACAGCGAACCCTGCAAGCTAACGACTTAGATTAAAATCAGCTGTAATTCACCTTTCTTTGATTGGTAAATCATCAGGCATGTTAAACCACGATTCAAATTTATTTATATGTTTAATTACCCATTTCCAACTGGAATATTAGCTAGTACACCATTTATTTCCATCATTCAAGGAATTTACACAAAAAAGCCCCTCTCTAACATCTCTGTTTTTCAGAAGTACCGGTATATTTACAAGCATAATTTAGTTACACCAAAAAAAAACTAATCTGTTAATAAAATAAACATACTGTATTTGGTCCAAAACAATCATCGAACTTTCCAAAAAATGATGATATATAGGTGACCATGGCAAGCAAAAGACATTGGCATGTGTGTTGAGCTGTTTTGATCTTAACTTCTCGAGAACTACATTGTCTGAGAGGACTAATTATATATATGAGTGTGAATTATAGGTCTTTTTTTCTGTGCTAGAAGTGATGGTTATGCTTTTTATGGTGTATTTTTGGTGCAAGCCTTCATTGAATTAATGGACTTTCATACAAATTATCCTTATTGATTTTTCACAGTAACCGCGTTCTGAGTGATATGGTTTTACTTCTTTTTCATTTTCCATCGAACATGATAATTCTTCTATACCTATAGAAAGTTTGTAGGTAGTGTAGAACTCTATGGCACAGCGTTGTCCTTGTGGGAAAAGTTAATATATGGATTAATATAATTAAATATGATTACGAAAGTGGATTGAAGTGTAATATTATGAATTGTTTTTTGTTTGGATTTTTCAACCTATTAGTGATGATATAAAATACGATTTGGATGATTCTGTCGCTGGCATCTTTTGCTAAGGATGTAACTTTTGGTTTCATTCCTGCTGTGTGTCACTAACACCTTTGGAAATAGAAAGATTTGGATCTGGCAATGACTCGTGGTTCTGCAATACCTACACCCAGTTTGGAACAACTCAAGACAATATTAATTATATTAATGACGTCTCCTGTCACTTATGTCCTTCTGAAATGCACACAAGCGATATAAAGGTAATCGCGGTTTGAATATACATATTAGGAGGCGTCATGCTGGAAATGAACATAATGCCACACAGACAGCAAAAACAGGTAGCCTTGAGTCTTTAGGGATCCGTTTGTTGACCTACAAGAACACTTCCCGTACTGTAAAACGTTTGCCAAAAGGATTAAGAGCAACAGCTGCATACAAACTTGCAAATGCAATTGATATAGGCCTATGTGTTAAAGAGAACTATGTTCAATCTAGGGAAAGATTACTTTCTTTTGCATATGCTGCTTTTCGAATTCCTCAAAGGTTAAGCAAGTCTCTTGCATCTTTGATGAAGAAAAACACTATTAACCTACGAGTCGATGTGGCTCCTATTCAGAAGACCGAAGTTCAGACATCACTTTCTAGAAGAGTAGAGTCGAAGGTTTCAGAAGGCGATATCAGAGGAGCCGTAAGAATTCTTGGGATGCTACCTACGAAAATACCCTTGCCTCCTCTTACATGGAGTATTCATCTCGTCACGCTGGAGCAGTGGCTTCACGAGCGGCAAACAGCAAAATGTATAGAACAGAACTACAAATTTGTTCCTTTTGAGTCGAAACTTTAGGTGACAGGAGAACAAAAGTCAAAGTTATTCCTAAAACAAAGGTTAGGTCTAGCAATTCAGCGTGGAAAAGCGGGCTCTGTCGTGGCAACATTCTTATCTTCTTCCGCTATGGCAGACGTTTTTACATTTTATATATTATTTTGTAGTTTCTACAGACAATTAATTACAGTCTGCTTTCTAGTTAAATGTAAAGTGTTTTTAAAATTATATAATTAAATTTCCAAAAAAAAAGGTACATTTATCGATAATTAGTTTTTTAAATATTGTAAATTTGTAAACATAGATTATATCTAACATGTATGATCCAACCAGTCGTCTCTTATGACTAAGGCCCAGAAGTTAGGCAAAATGCCTTGTCTGTTTAGGTGGATATATTAAAGAGTTAAATAGAGATAAATATGTTTCCGTGCATTTAGGGACGGTAGGGCCAGTATTATTTTGCCTATTTTGGCTTCTGTTGCCTGTTTTAAGGTTTAAAGCCATTTTTCCCAGTTTTGGATCATTATGGCTTTTTTCTGTGATTATTTACACATTTTAAAAAGTACCTAAAAATCTTTAATATACGAAAGTCCTTCCGAAATAGCTTGTTTTAAGTATATTCCAGTAACTTCAGTGGATATAGACCGTTATTTTTCCATAGTTAAAAACATTCTCTCTGACAGGCGGCTGACTATGAACAGTTCACAATTGTTGCTGATAATCAAGAAAAGTAAGAGTAAGTGCTGTATGTGATAAATAAATAAAGTATACTTTAGATAGCTATTTTCATTAATAAAGAGTGGAATTACTCTCTGATTTGACTTTTAATAAATACCTATTTTAATTATTTTACTGCCTATTTTCGATATGTTAAGTGTTTTTTTTGCCAGCCCATTTTAACCAAAATGAATGCCTGAACTTATGACTTTGAATCCCTTTTGTTTATTGCCATTTTTCCCCACGCTGTGAAGACAATTTTACCGATTTTTTACCATTTTAAATACAAGGAATAGCAATTTATCTTATATGATATTGTGCTAAGGCTTCCCTCCGATATCTCGTCACTTGCATTTGTTAATAACTATGCAAAGCATTCTCTTCATTGTTGCATAGTAGAAAAAAATTGCTTTATTAGTATTACCAAATTCGATACAAGAATAGTTTAGTATTACAATTGAACTTTTTCTGCTTCCGTGGAACTCACTCCCACATAGTTACAGGGGATTTTCCTGGAAGGCGTAGTCAACGATATTTCGTAAGTTCTGTGCTCAGTAATTTCTTGGCCTGGATCATTTAATGTACCAACAAAGGCTTCCATGATGTTTGTACTATGGAAATGGTCACCAGATCGATGGTCAGCTGGGTGAGATTATTCGTTTATTCGACTCTTGGACTCTCAATGGAGCGTTCGTCCTTTTCCATTTGATTTGTGATACATAAACTAATACAAAAATGACAAGAACGAGATGATGGAAGTGAGGGAGTTTGAGGTAATGATGTTTAAGGTAATTTCCAGAGAGTTGGAAATTCGTGCAATAGACTACTCGAATTGAGAAATGAAAGGAATATTGAAAGGAAGATAATACACATGACTTCATTGGTGTTCTTCTTTTCAAAAGTAAAGTACCATCGACCTAAGCATGCAATACATTTCAGAGATGCGTGTCCCCAATAATTATTGAAGGGCCACCGAAGAAGACGCTGAAGAATCCTCTAAAGTCTAAACGCTCAGCGGAATCTTTGTTCGGCCTTTCGATAATTGGGGCGTGGGCCTGTATAATGTGTAATTTGTTTAGGCCGAATTTTTTTTTTAAGTTTTAGAGGCATGAGTACGAACTGAGCAGAAAACTCGTCCAACTTCAGATACGAAGATTTTCTTAGGAAACAAAATACATACCAGTACAATATATATAACATTGATTCTTAAGCAAACTCCTTGTAAGATCATTTCAAGTCTATAACGACACCGACTGGACAATAGGAAAGGAGCCATGTGTATTTTAAGGCAGTCAATATACTTAGCATGCTCGGATTTTCTTTATTAATAATTTTAATCTGTTAGGCACGTAGATCACATTAGATACAGAATATTGTTCTAATATGCCCGTTGACATATACATCCTCCTATGTGTCCTCCAAGTCGTCGACTATAACCTCAAACTCTATACCCTCCAATGCCCCCAACGAATTCATCGCCATAAGGAACGGTCTCAACTCCACCAAAACCTTTCCCAAAAGGTGGTCCTCCGAATTCCATTCCACCGGGAAAACCTTCAGGACCAAATCCACCTGCTCCGCCGGAGTATCCGCCATTTCTACCAAAAAGATCTTCGTTGCCAAAAGGAAAATCTCCAGCACCTCCGAGGAAACCACCAGGTCCACCAAAACTACCAGGTCCACCAAATCCTCGAATGCCTCCAAGTCCTTGGGAAAATATCACATTCAATGGTTATATATTTACCAGTAAAGGACTAAAGATGACCTACTTAGGTTGAAATGCGCATATTCATGATTTTAACACCAATTAAAAAGGACCCTGCCTAAACGCGTATTTTAGCATTTTAATTGTGTGAGATTTCATTTTTAAGGCTTTTCATACATTTTTAATGTTTTAAATTTATGACGAATATTTTGTCGAATTGTTAGACATTTTATCACAAAGATTTTAATTTTAATTTTAGGTTATGGCCATAAACATGTGATAATGTATATAATGTAGATTTGACTACTATCTAAGGGTACCTTATCAATAATTATATATATGCATGTATGTGTATATATATGGTATAAGGCTGAAAATATACATAACTCTCAAGGAATGTGAAATAATATCAATAATCGTATCAACTTCTTTAATATTTCGAACCGAAATGGTATGTTTTCGTTTTGGAAACGTATTTTAATATTTTGATTGCTAATAGGTTTTCGATATGACAGTGCAGGAGTAGCCTGGAAAATAAAGAGACCAAAACTGGATAAACAAATAAAAAACGGCAAACGTATACCGGCTATTACACCAACGACGACCGTCTGCGTGATCTCCTGGTTAGCGCCGATGGCTGCGAATCCTCAGGCCCGGGTTCGATCCCCAATAAATCAGATTCTTCTGAGGTAGGGAGGTCTGGAACGGGGAGCACTCAGCCTCGTGATACAAACTGAGGAGCTATTTTATACAGAAGTAGCGGGTTCGGTCACGGAAACCACCATTAACGGCCGTGGGTGTCTGCATGCTGACCACATGCCCCAAATCCTGACATCTGCCTAAAGTAGATCGGGTCGGGTGATAGGCCTAGTCCTTTCAGGTGTGTAGCGCCACGGAGTATAGTTTAGTTAGTTTAATAACCTCCTCTTCCTCTATAGGCCTACTAGCCTAATAGCCGTCAGGTCTGGCACGGAAACGTAGTGGTGGGATTTTCCCCTCCTTAGAACTGCAAGGACGAGTTCAACTCCGTTTCAAATCTACGGATTTCACTTCCATCAAAACTTGAGCAGTTTATAATTGATATAACTTATTCCGGTACACCCTTAATAGTAAGACGCTTTTACAATACCTAAAAGGACTTTGGATTTACTGATTTCTAATTGGTTTCTTGTTGCATTATATTATCTGAAATATCCTTTTTTCAGCTACATACGAAACATACTACGGTTGATTCCCAATTACTCGACCTACGCTTATCCGATATCGCATTATGTGCGATACGTTCGTATAGAAAATCCGACTAAAATTATACAAAAGAATTAGCATAAATTATAACTTCATTCCTCGCACTACCCAGATTCTTATAGCGCGCCAAACTAACAATAGTATTGTTTTTCTAGTGTTGAATTTAAATATCGACTGTATCAATAATAAGCAGGGTTAGGATTTTTAGGTGCGAACCTTTTTCCATAGCCCAAATTAATGCCGGTGAGAGAAACCACAATATAACATGTTTCCTGTAGTTCAGAATTGAGGAAATTTTCTACCCTGTTTTGCGAAAAACCCTGGTAAAGTTTCCCATCATAAAGAAACATGTTGGTTTAAATTTGTTTTATGACTAAGTATATGCTTAAATCCATGTTAAAGTTGGTGTGACTGGTCAATGCCATCTGAGTTTTGTTTATAGATATCCATGACGACTTTAAAGTACTAGGCTGATAAAACTGCATTTTGAATGCAATTTGAATGCAGTTTTATGCAATTTTAGCGTCCTTTCTTGCTAGAATGCAAATTTTTGGAGTGTTACCAGTCCGACAAGCAGCTCTTTTAGAGAGTGTGTACTAAATAGTAACATTTTTTCAGCTCATTATGTGATTGTAAACAAACCTCCAGATCCTCCGTTTCGGCCGGCACCTCCATAGGTTCCTAGTGCATTGTTAACTGTTCCCGTGGCGGATCCTTTGCCACTTGTACCACTACCAGCTCCCCGGAAAGCGCTGGATGCACTCGATCCTCTGGATCCGTAGTTGCTGCGGGCAGATCCACGTCCGCTGGTACTGGTACCACTTCCTCCATACTGACTGGAACTGGAAGCTGTTCCAGCGAGTCCTATGCCACCAGCTCCAGCACGCCCCGTTGTAGAGCTGGAAGTACCATCAGCATTGCTACTGGAACTAGCAGTGTTCCACATTCTGTAAACTGCTTCCGGTGCTGCCATTCTTGTAGCAAGGCCCAGGATGACAAGAGCACAAGCAAGACTGATTGTTGAAGGCATTGTTTTTCCGTACCTGAAAATGGCAATTAAAAAAATTGTTCAATAACATGTTGTATAACATTAAACGTTTCATATCTGATTTCACATGTTACAAGGACTTTCCCGTCAATATTTATGGGTCTTGGTTTCTCCCCTACGATTGGGAAAGTTGTAAAGGTCTTTTTTTTTTTTTAATATCATAACATAACTACATAACATAACATTAGGAAAAAGATTGCAAGTCTTTGAATTGTGGTACTACAGAAGAATGTTAAGAATAATGAGGAAATATTAAGAATTAATAGTGACAGGAATAACATATATATTATTAAACAGAGGCGGAATTCACTATTAGGACACCTAATCAGACATCAGAACTTCCTGCTTACCATTATAGAGGGGCAAATAGAGGGCAAAAATAAAAGAGGGTGCCCAAGATTATCCTACATAAACATCAAAAGTGAATGCGGGTGCAACACATAGCAGAACTGAAGGAATTTGCCATGGAGAGCTGTCACAAGCCAATCGCACGATTGACAACTATAAGAAGAAGAACATAAATACACATGAATATTAATTAAATATAATTTTAGAATAATTATAATTTTTAACATATCTTTCAGCTCACAATTAACACTTTAGCACACATTCGTCGTTCGTGCAAAGTAAAAAACATATTGTCTATAGGTATTGTGAAAACTGATGTGCCGCTTCAACGTCTGATTGAATTGACTTAACATCGTTTACGAAACATTCATCTACATAGCTAGATGAGAGAAAAGGAAGCCCAATGAATGTCTTCAAGGAGTAACAAGTGTCACCCTGGCTGGTATACATTATTGTATACAAGATCTTAATATTAGTAATTTGTGAAACCAGGTCGAACCAAGATAGAAACTGCATTCTTTCAGACATGTAGTGGGTCGAATGACGAAAACAGCGGAATGAATAGCCAATTCAAAAACAACATAAAAACCAGCTAGTAAAAGATGAATCAGGTGCTGTACTGTATCAAAAGACTTGCTTGTCAATAAGAAATATAATAACGCTACATGAACAACAAAAGGTTACAAACAAGGAGGGGCTGCTTATAAGGTTACCGATTATAAATTGGACTAAAAACAAGTTTTTAGCTGTATTCAGTCCTACAATGTTATTATGGACATTGTTATCAAATTACCAATTTTCATTTAATGCAGATAACAGGGTGCTTAGGAAGGTATTCGGACATAACAGAGATGAAAACTGGGACAGGAGAAAACTGCGAAATGACGAGCTTCATAACTTGTGCTATTCGCCAGATATGGTATGGGTAATTAAATCACGGAGGATGAAATGGGCTGGACATGTTGCGCGCATGGGGGAGGAAAGACACATCTAAATAATATTGAAGGGAGACCCGAAGGGAAAAAAACACTTGGAAGACCTAGACACAGGTGGGAGGACAATATTAGGATAAATTTAAGGGAAGTCGGATTTGCGAGGGATGGTTGGATGGAGTTAGCACAGAATAGGGTTGAACGGCGGGCTTAGGTAAAAGCGCCAATGAACCTTTGGGTTCCATAAAATAGATAATATTCCTTTAGCTTACTTAGGAATTGTCTACTGCCATTGAGTAAAGAAGTAAGTAAGTTTTACCCCATTTTTCAGATATTCTGTGCAAGTAATTTTGCAGCATAAAAACCGTTGAGTTTCACCACTAAGAGTGTGATGCAAACGAAACTTGTACCCCTCTATTACATACAGTTGGTCTCTTTTCGCACTAGGCTCGTTGAACACTCCCTCAACGCTACATTGTAACGAACCAGTGCCGTGCCATCAACTGTAACATTTACGATTAGCCGGGCATCCGCTAATTGAATGTTTATTTCAGCTCCTACAGTGGTCCCATCCGAAACAAGTGTCAGAGATGATTTATTAGTTAATGTAGGGATATTAAGAATTTTCACCCATTTCTGTATAAATAATTTGCAAAAGAGCAAACTAGTACATTATGCAACAATGACATTTATTAAGATACGATTATGTTTATATAACGAGCAAAGCGAATTAATTTTCATACGAGTACCGTATTTTACGGAACATAAGACGCACTTTTTACCTTGAAAACTGAGCCTTGAAAATTGGGTGCGTCTAATGATCCGAAGTACACTGAAAAAATTAAAATTATGGTAAATATTGCCGGAGTACCACAATTAAAGAAAGTGTTGTAAACGATAAGAATGTTATATATTTTTTCACAGACTATATACACCAGTGCACTTGTCACAATGCGAAAAGAAAGGAGTCTTGCGTTCTTTTATACGAAAGGAGTTGTCGCCGTCGAGTGGTTTAAATGAAGGCAATGACTTCTAAATAGCCTTGTCCCGATACACTTACTGTATGCTGAATTGAGGATTAGAGGGTGTAAAAGTAGTTTTACTCTTTCATGAGAAATCAGTTCAGTTGTTAAAATTTACGCGATGCTACCTGCACAGAAGAGATTTTCGTACAACACAGGTTTTAAGTTAGAAGTGATTTACATTGATTACATTGTACAAGGTTATAATTTGTTTATGCCATGAAGTATATTATTACCATTAAAATTTGTCTTTTCCTGTAAATTTCCATCATAAAATCAAGGCGCGTCTTATGGTCCGTAAAATACTGTAGGCCTATATAGCTTGAGGCGTCTTTTCAGTTAACTTTGCAGTTTTTTGCGGCCTTTGTGGTCCCTTTTTGTCAACCTACGATAGTGAGAAGGTTTACTATGACTAAGTACAGGTGTATATTTGTATTTCTCTCATACAAAAGAGTATGTACCTTGATTCCACAGTAGCAAATTTTATCCTATTACGGTTTGCAACACAGGAATCTTGAATGCAGAATTTGAGACAACTTACCCGAGAGCTTCTGAACACTACCAACGTTCTATCGGGTGTAGCAGAATTGTGTCCTTTATCCCCGCTCTGAGCTGTATTTATGCATACGAAATCTAATCAGCGCTCCATCCGTAAAAAATTTGTTTAACAAAGGTTCAAGTTAAACGAAATTATCCAGATTAGCCCATGGTCTCTGGGCCATTCCGTTTATCTACAATGAGAGAATATATTACTATATCTTTTTCATTAGATAAGCTTTTTGTTTGGCAGGTCTATAAAATAATCATACCTCACGCTCCACACAAAAAGGTAATTTTGAATGATATCTAATCTAAGTAATTTTGCATGAACTACTTGCACAAACATGGTCTTGAATATAATAATCTTTTGGAACGATAACATACAATTAATTATTTATGGCAGACATTTATTGAAGTGTACGATACTAATGTTTATGTGCAATCTGAGCTAATTGTTTGGCTTATCGCAAGTTAAAATAACTCAGATGAATATTTATCTACAGGGTGATCTCTAGAACATTGTAAGGTTTTTCTAATGTTACTGCCATATAGTATGGGAAAGAATAATTTCTGACCAAATTTCTGAACGGGTTTACATTAAAATAAATTTATTTTCTTTGTGTGCTGTATTAGATAATTACTGTCTTTTTTATTGTTGTTATTATTATTATTATTATTATTATTATTATTATTATTATTATTACTGACCGCCTACATGGACTCGTTGTTAGGCGGGTTCGATCCTTGGTACCTCCTCGTATTCATCTGAGGTAGAGAGATCTGGAACGGGCTGCACTAAGCCTCGTGAAACAAACTGAGGAGCTAATTGATAGAGAAGTAGAGGTCCCGATTAGGAAACCACCATTAACGGCCGTGGGTTCTGTACTCTGACCACATGGCCCCCAATCCTGCCATCTGGCTATGGTAGATGACGCAGCGATCGGGTGGATGGCGTAGTCCCTTAAACGTTTTAGCGCCAAGAAGTTTGGTTTATTATTGTTATAATTTATTAAGTTTCTAATTAAAGAAAAGAAGCTGTAATGCTCAAAAGACTTGTTTTTACTCTGCAACATACTGTTCAGCAAGGTATAGTCTATAGGGCCTAGGTCTAAGCTTGATTACAAATTAAAACTTCGTTAAAAGAAGTGTGGGATGTGGGGAATAAAACTGGCTATTCATAATTTAAGGGAATGACTCAGAGCATTTGTCAGGCAGGTATAAATCCCGCACGAAATCTGTGCCGATTGCCTAAGTCATTGCATGACGTTTTCGTGGGGACTGTAGCGTCGATTGGCCTGCTACCTATCTCTCTCGCACAACAGTACCTCCCTTTCTATTTGTAAAGGCAAAGCTACCTCTCTCTCTCGCACAATAACATGTCTCTCTCTAGAGAGTAACGGTCTTATCGGCACAGATTTCGTGCGAGATCTTTAGAGTCCTAAAATTTAGCGGAAATTTCCGTCGAGAAATTTCGTGATAGAGATATGTCTCGAGCACATTATCAATAAATATATACAATAAATAAGAGCATATTTGCACAATATTATGTTCATCTTTGAAAATCCTGAAAAAAAAATTTTCGGATCTAATCCAGACATATTTTTTTCCCCATGAGCTTATTCGGAAACACGAATGTAAAATGATGCTTCTTCGTTAGACAGCTCACATTCCACCGCTGGGACCCGGGATCAAATTTCGGTGGATCCATGTTGAATTTTGGTGGACAACATGGGGTCGGGGCAAGTTTTCTCGAGGTGCTCCTGTTTCTCCTGCTATATCATTGCAGCGTTGCTTCATTCATTATAAAATGACTATTTGGTCGCAATAAAGAATTATCTTAAAACGATTCTTCGTGAAAAATGGCCATTTGGTTGCAGTAAAGAATTATCTTAAAACGATTCTTCGTGAAAACTGGCCGTCTCCGAGAGCTGAAGTCATAACTATATCCTAGAGACTAACAACTCGGTGACTAGTGAATACACACTAGGATCTTTCAACATGTATGCTTCAATCTCTACCTTCATTTGTATATAGATTATCAAGGATGCTCTGGTTTAGTCTACAAGTCAACAATAAGCAAAAAATCTCGATTACCGGCTGCTAAGGACTGGCTTGCTATGAACTCTGTACCTTTAGGTCTTGACTTCTAATGTCACTTCCTGATATTATAAGTCAACGATCTTCACTTCAGCTGAAAATGTAGTTTTCTGACACTGTCAGTAAATTGACTGGCCGATATTGGTATGACTGTAGTACAAAATCTACCGCAAGATAGCGTTGTCGTCGTTGCTAATAACAGAACAGAATAAAAGCACACGAACTGGCTTGCATGAGAATTGGGATTTTAATCAATGCATATTATGTTATTTCAATTTCCAAACAAGTTATATTGTTTACAATAATGTGTTTTTATTCTGTTCATTGGCAGCATCTGATGTACTAAGCACTGCAGGTAGATGCTTTACGTATCCAGTAACGAGCTGTCGTTTTATCATAGGTAATCCCACGAGAGATTACGAGTTTATCGATATATATGCGAGAACGAAGTTCAAGCAAATTTATCTGATGAATCTCGTAATCTCGAGCAGGATTTATGAAGAGTATTTCATGAAATTTTTTGGAAATAAAAATTATTTTCTAACTTTGTTGTCAATATTCTGTCAGTCGTAAGATCGCGGCATACTAGATGAATGAACAGCCCACAAATCGATTTGATGGATCGATCACAGTTCCCAATACCATCATTAGCGCGCATCACAAGATTGAGGGCGTCGTGGTAGTTGTTACCTCAAAAAGCTATAAAAGCACAGGAACTGGCTTGCACCGAATCGAAATTGTGTTTTTACAGCCACAAGTTATGTTGTATCAAACAATGCATTTTCATCTTGCTCATTAGAAGCATGTGACGTATTATTCACTGAACGTTAATGCCGTAAGTGTCCAGTAACGAGCAGATGTTTTTTTTTCAGGTAAGATTGCATCCTTGCGATCCGAGGAAGGATATTGTAAGATAATCGGTCCTGATTGGTCTATATCGGACGAATAATTAACGTTATTGGTCAGTATCAAACACGCGTCGTATGAATGGAATAGTCAGAAACATTATCGTCATTTGTCATTTGCTGAATATTCACCGTTTGGTCTCTTTAACCTTTCTACTGCAGGGGTGACTCCGGGAACACATAGGGCCTGTATTACCACCTGCCGACAATTCCTCCCGATACGTGACTCCCAGATAGCTTAACTAGAAGATGTCTTGTAATACCACCGCTGAACTGCTATCGGGAATAACGCAGTAAAATGTTGTAAAATGGTCCTTAGCTCATTGAGCAAAGATGTGTGTTTGTTGTAGTTCGGTAGGCGTCCGCTAGGTGCGGCAGCTCGGATTTGTATTTGTACAATTAAATTACACAAGAGCATATCGTTTTAAGTGCATTAATCGATTTGTTCAATTCGATTTCATTCATATGTGAGCATAAAATAACATTTTTATGTAAATTAAATATTCCGGCATCAGTTCTAAAATTCAGGTGCCCAGAAAGCTTCGGCGTACAGCCATCTTGTTTCAACCAAGATTCCCTAACTAGCAGTTAAAGTAATTGTCATGTATGTACTTAACTTATGTAGAACTTTCGGAATAATTTTAAATTAAATTATACACCTCAACACACTTTTAAAAACAGCAATAATGCTTCGTCAGGTCTACACTTTCCAATATCAGCAAGAAGACTCCTGAATATTTGACTCGGGCTTAGAGCCAGAATAATGTGATTTCAAAAACAACAATTAAAGGTTCCACATGCATGACCAGCCGGACAAAACAAGGCAGTCAGCAAGATACAAAAATGTTAGAAGTGCTAATGTGGCACTAACTCCTATGTGGATCCAATTTTACTTTATTTGTTTTAAATTTGAGTTAATGAAACTTCCCAGGAAATTTTACACAACCTTATGTAACATTAATTCTGATACAATATAAAAATGTCAAATTTCGTACTCTAAATATTTTCATATTAAATTTTTGAAAATGAAACATTGGGATCCAGCTGGGCTCTACATAGCTATAGGAAAAGGAATGTAAGAGAAAAAAAAAATTCTAGGGATTGTTCTCTTACAGCTCTTAGTAGATAGTGGTCATAATCAGGCACTGAGTTATAAGTGAGCAAACTGGACATTTGACCAGAGCGGCGAACTTCGGAAGGCGGAAATTTTTAGGGAGTTTTTTTTTATATTAAAAATATATAACACTGAGAACTAAAATCTTAGAAATTGTACATGAGATTGCAAAGAGAAAATGCTGGGAATAATTTGTAAAATAAACTCTTTGCCAATTTACTTTAAGAGGAAATATAGTTAGGCTGAGTTTTAAATTCTCATTGTAAAGTAGAAATAAGGCTACATAATATTTTTCCTGAAATTATTAGTGTTATAAATACCTGTAAATACATATTTTTTTTATGAACAGACCGGTAATTAAATATAGGCTAAATTTAGCTTAAAATCGCCAAATATATTAAATATTTTTGATAAATTTCACAGATTGACTATATTATATATTAAAAATATATTTAGGGTTTTAGGCAATTTTCTGTAAATGAAATTACCTTAGAAACCATGCATTTTTTGCCAAAATGAAATTACTTTTGTTTTAGAAAAAAAAATTGAACTTTTGTTTTATTACTGGGATTGCCTTCAGAATACTGTTGGTTTTAATTGGGTAAAACTCAAACTTTACACTAAAACAATAACTTTAGGGTGGGGGTGTGTGGATGGGGATAAAAGTTTTAAAAAATGGTCTGAATTCCGCGCTTGGTCATAATATTGTATTGGAGTGAATATATAATCCAAGTTTAGCAGATATGAAATAAAATAAGCTGGGATTTATAGTGACACTGTGTAGCGTTATTTGCAGGTGTTAAAACTGACAGGAATTACGAGGGATGACATGTGTGCTTGTGTATATCACATTTGAAAGTAATTTTATCCACTTCTTGGAATTCTGGTTGTTGGACAGTAAATTATTTCACATAGGGATTTGCGCCCGTTAATAGTTAATGCAAAACATTACAGTTCTGACGCGTGTGTAATTTAATCTCTCGAAGTGATGTGCAACCAATCAATTTACCAATAATCTTGTATACGTTGAAAACCACAGCGTAACTTCCACGTATTACGATATCAGTACGGAAAAGATGTATCAAATCCCTCTACAATACCTCTCATTTGCTCTCCACTGCACAAATTATTGCAGGAAGCCAATTCACAGTTCTGAAACTATTGTTTCAACTTCATAACGATAGGATTCCCTTGAGTAGATGAATACTGGTTGTTTAATTGAGTTTCAAACGAGATTCTGGAGATTTTGTTTTCTTTCACAATTTCGAAATCCTTTGGGTGCATAGACACACATCACTGATGTTTCTTTCCTCTAGTGGAACCATTCAAAGGGTTACATATATACATTTGTCATAGAAATATAAATTTTATAAATAATGTTTTGTTCCTCGACTTCCCTAAGCCCCGAAATTTTCTTCGTGCAATGTCTCCTTAAAGTAAAAGAAAGTCGAGTCACATCCACAAAATGTACCTAACCCAAGTACAAAATTTTGTTTTCGTACGATTTTTCGTTACAAGAGGCCGTATTGCAAGAGCGCGTATTCAGAATAGGTGACTTATAACTACCCTTCAGAAATTTTTTTCGGAAAAATGTTTCAAATAAAAGTTTTAGCTCTTAGTATAAGCTACCCACGAGAAAATCATTAGAGCCGTTATCGAGAAAATAGTGAAAAACGAAAATTTCTTAATGTAAAGTCCCTTAAAAATTAGAGAAACTTGTCTCGCCAATCTCCATGTCCCATCTTCAGAAGGTAAGTGACCCAAATGCAAAATTTTGTTTTCTTGTAAACTAATGAGATTTTCCATTCTGGAGTTAGGCTGTTTACACACAGACACACAGGCACACGTACAGACATCTTCCGGAAATGGTATTTTTTTTATTCAGGGCACCTCAAAAAGTGTTTTTATGTTAAAAACTCAATTTCGTATTTGGGGGTCGAAAACAATACTTCCTGTACCTATAGTAGGCCTACCTATTGTACGGGCAGAGGAAATAAAAATACATTAGGCATCATATATTATTAACCTTTTTAATTCTGCTTTTCGTTATGAGATTTGTATCAAACTGCTGTTTAAAAATTTATTCACAACATTTTAACCCGTATGATTTTCTTATAAACAAATGCATGCAAACTGATGATCAGAGATTTGAAGAATGGGAAGCAGATGAAAGTGAATATAGTGACCATGATGAAGACAATTTAGATCCAGACTTTGTCTATGATTTTGTTAGTGACTCAGATACTGAAGGAAAAGATAACGAAGATAGTGAAGGGCCAATAAAGAGATTGTAGAATTCAATGGATATGAACCCTAATATGTGAGATGCAAATGATGAACATAGAGGTTATTATAATGGGAAAATTATTATCATTATTATCAAATATTCAAACAAGAAATTGTAACATCGTTACTCATTAACTGGGTTCAGTTGGTTTATTTAACATTTTTGCAATAATAATGTTCAATTTCTGCAAATTAATGATTTAATTATTAGCGCTTTTTTTAAATTTGTATGTTGGACATTTATACTTTCTATATAATGTCAACAGGTTAGAAAATTGCTCAAATAAATATTACACTTTAAATTTAGCTTTCAATTACATAAAAAAATATCTCTTCATGTAATAATTATTAAAACAGTATTGGAAGTACATTAAAAACTCACCTCTATTTTTCATTTGGAACACAAAAAATTAACAGTTTTCTACGGCTGGATAGAAAATACCCCACATAATAAATATGTAATAATGTAATAAAAAACATCTATCCCAAGTTACGGGTTAATTTTTTTTGTATACCCTTAGTAATTACATTATCTTATTTCATAAAATAAGTATTCAGAATAAAAAACAATAGCAATCTTGTTTAAAATATGTGCACTGCAAGAGGAATAAAAAATTATAGATACCGTTATTGGCCTTTTTAAAAAATCTTCTAAACTTTTACTTAATTATTCTGTTAAAGATAGGACATACATTTAGTTTCCGTTTGTTCACCACACAAAACTGAAGTCATGCAAAATTCAATGAAAACTGTAGATTGGTTAATAAGTTTTGAGAAACTAAGACAACATAAACAAAACTTACAGAATCGGGAAATTGAACTGTTTTAACATGGACAGTTTTCTAAGTATCTTGAGAGTTTTTACAGCTAAAAATACATATCAAATTAATATAACGAAAATAAATTTACTTTTTCAATCTTCAAGTTGTATGAGAACTTAATCTACTAGTACACAAGATTTATTAGGAGGGGTGAAGGGTGAAATTTCTAAATTGTACGATTTCTCACCTAATTTATTTTTATTTATTTATTTATTTATGCATCGGTAAGTTTCCTGGAATATTTATGCACACTATAATTATGATATTATCATATTTGTTAGGCCTCCAGATCTACTTACATTGTTGAATACATTGTTGTATATTAATGATCATAGAATAATTGTGATGCTTTAGCTCAATTCAAGAGTTTTAATAGGTCTAACATAACTGATTTCAATTATTTTATTTGCAGTTTCACTGAATATTTTTTTTATACAGTATACGTAGAATCCACACTACAAGTGATCAAGTAATGAGTGTTTATACTGTCAAACTCGACTAAATAATTATTAGTTTATTACATCACATTATAAAGCTGCTATACATTACGTAATTTACATGTATTTTACGTGTGAAATACTTATAGTTAAATTGTACGCACAGTCCTGCTCTTAACTGGTTGACATTCATTGAACAATGAGCCAAGGGAATAAGATCGTCTAACGGTCATAAAGTTCAATACCAATAACCTAACACTTTTACATCAGAGTTCTGAGTATTTGAATCAAGGGCTAAGGAAGAGAGAGACCGAGAGAAAAAAAGAGAGAGACGATAAAAAAGAAAAGGCTTGTTACTTGGAAGGTTCTAAACACACCCTCTGACCTTTCCTTGTGCTGTAAGTTAGCTTTAAGCCTGTGAGCACTGAAATCTTCTCTTGTTGTGTGTATTTTACCGCGTCGGAGAATTTTCCGGCTTTAGAAACAGTGTAACAAAAATCTTGAGTCTTACTGAAAACTTTGTATTACGAATATGACAGACGGAGAGGAGGTTATCCTTCAGCTTAGTGAAAAAGTTGTGAATCATTATTCCTGCTGACGACTTTTCTAATTTATTCCAGTGCATGTACCTGAAAATTCCTAATATAGGGTGCGATCACGTACAAAGCTGGCAGCAAGCGACTTTTGCAGGGGATTGTGTTCAAGAGTTTGCATGTTCTGAGAGGTTCAGGTACAAAACTGGAAACAAATGTCTGTTTGAGCTCTGATTAAATTTTCTTCTAACAGTATGTGACTATTATTTATGGGGAAACTAGAAAAATAAAGTGTATAGGTCAATTTCCCATACATTAGAAAAACTTAAAGACAATATCACAAGAGAAATTAACTCTGTCTCGGAAGCTGAACTTATTCGCGTGAAAGAAAATTTCCTAAAAAGGTGCCAGTATTGTGTGGATGCAAGAGAACATTTCCAACATCTCTTGTGATGAGGTACGTGGTGATTTTCATTGTAATATTAACTGTAAATGTGAGAACCTGAATCATTACACCGATCGCGGCTTTATTTGCGTAGATAATTCACCCGATCACTCGGGAGTTGGAGCTATGCCCGCCGCGACGCAGAAACCCGCGTCATTGGCCAACTCTTGCGTGGGACTCACTGTATATAGGCCTACATAAGGAAGGGGTACGATACAAATAAGGTTTTTTTACTCCAACGCGGACCGATGGACCGTGGAGGTATTCCGATAAGGAAAGGTGGGTCGCCAGCTGAAAAAGGTTGGGAACCACTGCTCTAGAGTACAAAGGGACAGCGGTAAGCCGCCACCTCAACTACCAGCAAGAGGCGAAGGTAGCCTTATACTTGGACCTGACACCGCCGGAGAATTTGGTCCGGACTCTCTAATCTAGACTTGGAGTTAAATCTCTCCATTAGTTCGTTCATAAGATTTATACGTCCTAGGCGACCTAGGCGGGATTTGAACCCACCACCTTCGTATCCAGAGGCGGGCACGCACTCTCTGCACCACCGAGGAAGTTTATAATCTCTTAAATTCATTAAATGTCGTCAAATATCTGTATATTTCCCACGTAGGATATTTTTCACAGAACTAACAAAATTTTTCCAGTTTTTAAAACATAAAATATATACCATATTCATAAGCATAGGGGTACGCCGTAGCGTAGTTGTTGAGGCGCTGCGCTACAAACCGGAAGGTCGCGGGTACGATCCCCGATGAGGTCGTTGGAGTTCTTCAATTGGCCTAATCCTCCTGGTGGCACTATGGCCCTGGTGTGGACTCAGCCTCTAACAGAAATTAGTACCAGGAGCAAACCTGGGGATAAAGGCGGCCGGTGCGTAAGGCTGACAACCTTACCACCTTCATGTGCCGATGTCTAAAAATCTGGGAGCCTCAACCTCCTGGAACCCTCTGGGCCTCCATGGCCTGTAATAGGGAACACTTTACTTTTATTTATAAGCATATCCTTTAATTCTACTTTTTTTAATTAAAGCCGTACTAAGAGTATCATAGCATTTATACCGACGCTATATTACAAAATATTTGTGTAAAGTTTACCGGCAACATTTAACAACGCTCAAAATAAGTAGTTTAGTTCTACGACTTTCACTTTTACGCAGCTTTTGATGACCTAATATAACTCCATTACATCAATTTTGCAGCGAATCATTTAATTGAATGCCCCTTTGTAACTTCAGTGATGAGCCGACACAGAAAAGCCCCTCACTATGGATTTCTATCATATTTCATGACAGTATAAATAGCACAATGCAGGCTTCATTCCACATAGCTGTAAGCTATTAATTGAATTCCACATAAAAGGAAAGTGATAATCTACTAAATATCAAATTCACATTCGAAAACATTCCTGTGTACGCAGTGGCGGTTCTTGCAAGAAATCAGATGTCAGAAACATATTATTAAGTAGGCCTAACGAAAAAATATATTTACTTATTTACACCATATGTACAATCCCCGAGCAAAATACTCATGATACGACATGTCAGAATAATGACTACAACAAATATAACTAAACTCCAAGGCACTACATCCCTTTGAGAGACTAGGCTTGCCATAGACAGACGGCAGGATTGAGGGGCATGTGGTCAGCATGCCGACTCTCAAAACCGTTATTGATGGCTTATTGAACCGGAGCCGCTACTTCTTTATCAAGTAGCTCCTCAGTTTTTATCACTAGGCTGAGTGCACCCCGTTCCAAAAAACCCTACCTCAGAAAAATCCGAGGTACCAGGGATCGAATCCAGAACTGCGATTAGTAGTCAGCAACGCTAACCACTAGACCAAGCAGGCACAGAATCCACAGAGATACAAAATTACAAAAGATACTACAGAATATAAACAATGAAGTAAAAAAATCGTAATCGCATAGCACTCTTAATATAACCCATCATCCAATCATTTATTTCATATGGTTAGAGGTCAGGAGAAAAGTTTTAGATTTTTGCTGCATAGTTTAAAATTCAGTCCACCGCTTTGGCGCAGTGGATGCGTTCGCTCCTCTCATCAAAGGGCCCGGGTTAGATTCCTGGTCGGGACAAGTTACCTAGGTGGGGTTTTTTCTGGAGTTTTTCCTCGCCTGTGAGACAAATGTCGGGTAACTTTAGGCCCTTGTGGTCCCCAGATATCATCTGGCCGTCATTATCATCTTTATCCCATCCTCGCCTTGTTTGGAGTGAGTGAGTGTGTGTGTGTGAATGGTGTGTCTCGTCCTATGTGTTCATGTTGTCTCGTAGGTGGCCCCGGCATTGAGCTGATAATTCATCCGGGGAGGCCCTCCATGTGTGTGATCCAAAGATAATCCCTTTCCCGACAGGTCTCGGCCCTGTAAGGCCCGGGCGGCTTGGGTCGCTTAAATCCTAAAAGGGGGAGGTAAAACTAAGATAAAGAAAGTTTAAAATACAAAGGTTTTCCAAAGAGACTATTTTACTTCCTTTTTGTGTATATTTGTGCTAACATTTGATTTAGTTTTGTTATGCAACTGATTTCACAACTGGACATATCTTCGCATTTTTTTCCTTTGCGCATCCAAGGACGTGTCTCAAGAACGATGGAACGCATTGAGGCAACGGCAATCTCCACTGTTATTACCCTTGTCTGAAAGATTGTTGGACGAGTTGTGGTCATCATCCCATGGAGTTGTGGTCATCATCAAAAGATGCAGAGAACGAAGTAGGCCTACAGTAGATCTGCATCTCCTTAAATAAGAATGTTATAAAGTATTTGCAATTTATAGACGTAATTTCTTACAAACTCTATTAAGTAAGTTACTGACAGATTGAATGAATAGAAAAACTGGTTCTTATTACAGTGTATGTATCCTCCTTGCATATTATGAGAGTTCGCCACTGAAGGCTTTTTCTGTCCCATGTTACGAATTTAGAAAGATCCTTTCAGAGGGAAATCTGTTCTTCACGTCTCAGCGGAGCCTCTATGTAGGCATACCTGCTCTAAGCTTGTCCTCTCTTTCTCTTTCTCTCTCTTTATCTTCCTCCCTACACTCCTCTTCAATTTTTTAATTGCCTGAAGTTGCTATGTTCAACATTCCCTCTTACTTTTCAACCTATCATCTGTTTCATCATGCAGGTTAAAGTCCGCAGTATACGAGGCACAAAATAAACATTTCATAACTACTATGTAGTGAAGCTGGCAAACTAACAGTAATTTAAGGTCGCGTCTGAACCCTTCCAGTTCAACTTCATTATGGCGTAAAAGAAGTTTACAAAGTAATTAGACAGTACTTCCATAGTAAATAGTAAAACCTTGTTCAGATAAGCTTTCAAGAGTTTCTTTTCTGCGTAAGCGTATATTCTTTGTTGCATTAGGACCTGTAGCCACTTCAGATTTTAAAAGTATTTCCCACGCATTTGTATACTCTCCAGAAATCGTTTTCCTATTCTGTTTACGCGAGTACCGCGTATTTGAAACCCATTCGTACCGTATTTAAATCCACTTAAGTCAATGGGCCAGAAAAATTCCTTTCGTTTACGTTATATAAAATCCTCCTGTTATTCTTAAAATGATGACATATCAAACATATCCCAAAAATATGTATACCGTACTACAGTTTTAATCCCTTAGTTTCGATTGCGTGAATGAATGAATCGATGAATGAATGGCGTGCTTGAAATATTAAGGCATTCTCTTGCGAGGGGCAGCGCGGTGAGTCCCATGCGAAGAGCTGTTCTGCATAATTATACGGTTTTTACTGGTATTTGGGGGGGGGGGGCTAGATCCTTAATTTCTCGCACTTTTACCTACCTAGTAGTCATTCTCTTGATGCCCGTGCTTGTCGTTTGCTGTCGTCTTCTTCGGATGTCTCTCCAACTTTTGCGATTCCTTTCTGCCCTTGTCCTGTGTGAAACTAATCTATAATAATAAGAGGAAGTGTTTGTCTATCTGTCTGTAAGCGATATTCTCATAATGTTAAAGGTTTTAGAAAACATGATAAGAATATTTTAATTGACATCTGCCCATATAATAGCGATGTTCTTTATTAGCAATGGGTAGTTATGTATGATTTTTCTTATATGACTAATCTTATAGCTTTCTCTACAAAATTATTTTCCAAATAAATAAATAAATAGTTATCTTAGTTGAGCAGGTAGTTGATTGTAAACCCGCGGAGTAATTTATCCTCATTACCTCCTATCGGTTCAGATGTGCGCGTCTGCCATTGAATCTTCCCTCAAGTTCATCATGTTACGTCATCTGGTTAAGATGGGGGTAATACGTCACACACGATTTCTCCTCACTTACATCCCTGATCTTATTTTTATTAATTAATCTTCAATTATACAACAATTTTATCATCAATTAATCAGAAAGAATTTATTTCAGACATCCATGATACAGCTAAACAGTAAAAGCTTGAGAATTTCTTAACTCAGCTTATCCCTGTTGGGATAGAGGGCGCTGTTGCTCTGGTGACACAGTAAGAGTACTAACCAGTTTTCGAAGCGGAGTCGTCTGGTAATGTGGTAATCTAAAGTACTGTGCACTTATGTTAAGCTGTTTTAATTCCTAATATGGAGAATAGTGTGTGAGGAGAAAAATTCTGCAAAATTGGAAATACAAGTAAGTAAAAAGTGTTTGAGCATTACTTCAGTCGCCTTACATTTCAGACTTCCATATTTCAGTCATGTGTATAGCTTGATATGTTCGCGACGCCATTTTGATACGATAAAGGAACTTTTTAACAGTCTTGCAAACCGTATTCATAACATTTGGTAGTATTCTAGAACGTTCGGACAAGATATGTATATATGCGTTTTTTTAAAGCACTCTATTAATAGCATTGATTTCACATAATGTTGAAATCCCATCGCAAACCATATTTGCAGGATGTTCTTGCAAATTTGTATGCGTTCCATCTCAAGGAGCAAACCGTGTATTTTGCTTTCATGTGAAAATGGGAATATCTGTTTTAATTGTGTAATTGACCAGATCCATATTGGCTCACTGTCTTGACATTTGGTTAACCTAAGTTACGTCTTTGGGTATCTATCACTTCACAATTTTTTTGCGTAATGCTGTCGCTGCCATGTTGTGTCGATACATTTTTCCTTTCTTGGGATAATTTCATTTATTTTGTATGCGTTCACTTTCCATTCTGAATTCATATGGGATTGTTTAAATGCTTTCCAAATTGCTTTCTAATTTTGGTTTTGGTATTTGATCTGTATATTTGGACTTTCCGCGTTTTTTGTTTTATTATGTATTTTTATACTGTATACTTTTCATTATCCGTTCTTCTGTTTTAGTATTCTTCCGGTATAGTTATTACTTTGAGTGCATTTTTAAATGTCTCTGCAGTATTATAATTTTTTGACCAATATTATATACCTTGTTCATCGCCAATCCTTGCTTTTGCTTTCCTTCCTCTATGGGTAGTCTTATATTTCACGTGCTACTTTATATAATTACCCTCCCCAAATATATTATCCTAAAGCTCGTTCCATTTGTTGAGTACATTTTTCCGCTACAGGTGCCGCTTGTGCTGTATACCATAATTTGGATAGAATAAATACTATTTCATTCCATATTTTTTTAAGTAAATTATTATTTTTGCTTAACTGTCTGAAGAGAATATCATAAATAATATATTATACTAAGAAGCTATCTTTTATTTGGGCAGAGCTAGATATGTGAGTTTCCCATTGTAATATTTTAGCTTAAACTGGTTCACTGTCTTTGATAAAACTAGGATTTTCCTCTAAAAGAGTATTAAGATTTATTAGGCATATATATATAAAAGTACAATAAATCATTGCAGTTTTCGTAAGCCTACATCAGTAGCCAAACTTACTGCTTTTAAAAAATGTGGGTTATATTCGAGAGTATATACAGAACATTTAAAAGAAATAGCTCAAAAAGGATTTTTAACGTAGCCTAAAAGAAGAGGCCCGTGCCCCGAGGGGACAAAAAAGGGCTATACATACATACATACATACATACATAACTTTTACTCCACGGAAGATTTCCTGCCTAAGTATGGACAGTTCTTAAGCATTTACGTGAGTCATTCGGCGTGTACAGGCCACTAAATTGGTCTTGAGGGGGTGGGAGGGTAACTGCTCTTGTAACAGACGAAGATGCAAAGTTTTATTTTTAGTGCCTTAAATTCCGAAGGTTAGATATAACATACGATAAGCGAGTATACACGTATTGCCTCTACAGATTTAATGTAAGATATGAATGCTGAAGAAATCGGCCTTTGAACCTGGCTGTCATGCCGAGAAGCCTTCATTCTTGGGTTACGCCAGAAAAATTTGAACTCATACGAAAATAGATATGTTAAATGATAGCAATAAACATATTGAAATATTTACCAGATATTAAGCTATAATATACGAGAAGCTAGTGTGCATACTGCCTTTTATATTTATAGGAAATATGAAAACAAAGCGTAACTTGCTATATTTAGGCAGTAGGCCTATGCAGCCTGCGATTGTGGTCCAGATACAGCCATCAAAACTGTTTCTTTATGAACTTTCATTTATTCTATATCCTGTGAGTTAGTCTTTTAGGATCACTTGAAATGTATAAATAGGGTACATTAAACGTTAACTGGATGTGTTTAATAGTGAAAAGTAGAAAGCTATTTTGATGCGTAAACTTCTTTAAGCTGTAATATGTAAATAGTACATTATGCAACAAGACTGCAATGACATTTATTAAGACGTGAGTAAGATGTTCACGTTGCTCGTTTCATAATATGCATACGATTATCTTATTTACGATTATAGCCAAGTTGCATACGGCTGTTTTTGTTCGACCATAATTGTCTAAATATTCAAATATTTAGATTTACTCAAACGATCACACTAAAGCGCGCCATAACCTTCATATCAGCTTCTTGTAGTACTTGTCTTCTTTGAAAGATGGCAGCTCATGTCGGTAAAATCGGAGCTTTTTCGTAATTTTCTTGGAAACCAACGGATTTTGACAAGAAATGAATTCATTTCAGTGTATTAAAATTAATACAAACAGGCTATATATTAAGCACCTTTCAATTGCTACCCTCAAGATCGTTCGATCATAATCGATACCACACCGATGTCATAATAAAGACCAGTTTGGAAATGAGTACCATTGTGAACACCGTTACGTCACACATAATAAGCGTATTATAGTACGATCGAACAAAAAATAGGTTTTCCACTGGGTTCATTTATAAAATGTTACATATATAATGCTACTTTTTAATGTTACAATGTTTATCTTAATGGATTTTAAAGCCATTTTAAACAACTTTAGAAAATGTTAATAGGAAATGTGGGCTAACTTATTGTTGTTAAGACATTCATGTTTATTCTGATCTGACATATTCTATATACTTGAGTATATTCTATATACTTATTCTATATACTTGAGTCAACATAGGGTCTATGGAACGAGATGTCTACTTCTACATTGTTTATATCTAAGTTTATATCATGATTCGTGACTAATAACTTTTATTATGTCTAATGCATTTTATAGTACTGTATGTTTTTAGATTCGGTGATATAATATGTAATATTATGTTATAATTTAGCTCGGGTGGAAAACCTATTTTAACATATTATAGTCTGAAGCACAATTAGGAAATAAAAGTAGAAATTCTTGAAGATAGTTTTATTTTATTTTATTTATTTATTTTTTTGCTATATAAACTTAGGAAAAGTGTAAGCAAGAATTTGCTGCTTCATTCATATTATGCTTTCTTCCACTCCCACCTACAATATGAAATACTACTTTGGGGCTACTCGGTTGGAGCTAAAACGGGGTTCAAATGGCAAACAAAGGCAATCAGATGTGTTGCAGGGTTAGGACCTAGGGATACATGCAGAGATTTTTTCAAATAATTGATCATCATCACTGTTTCCGGATTGTACATTTACCACTTCTTGATTAATATGAAAGAAAACTTGATTGAGGCTTGTCTTAACACCACCATTGCACAAGACACAGACACACAATAAATATACCGTATTACAGACTCTTCCAAGTGCATAACAGCCACTAACATGTAAGCTCAGAGTTATTTAACAAACTACCAAAAGAAGCTTTAATTCCGCCTGAAAATAAATTAAGAAATGCACTAGGCACTTTGATTCGGAATAAAGTATTTCACATTATAGCTGAATTTAAAGATTGTAATGTAGTTGACTTGCCCTTTTAGAAGGTAATCAATCTAGCCTATTTAAACTGTATGTAATTTTAATTATATGTTAAGTCTCTTGTAGACGAAATCAATACAAGTATCAACAAATGTAAATGGTGATTCAAGTTCTTGATATCTTGAAGAATCTTTCGTTTTTCGCGATTTTATCGAAAACGGCTGTAACTATTTTCTTTAAAGTTTACGCTTGGGTTGCTTATACTAAGAGCTAAACGTTTATTTGAAACTTTTTTCGAAGATAGTTATAAGCCACCGACTCTTAATACGCAATCTCTGCAATACGGCCTCTTGTAACGGAAAATCGTACGAAAACAAAGTTTTGTACTTGGGTTAGGTACTTTTTAAAAATGACACGAATATTGGCAACGATAAAAAAAAACTTAAGATCATTTTCTTCGTCGCGATTTCTTGTAAAACATCACTTACGATTTTGTTTAAAATTTACACATGTGGTGCTCTTACCAAGAGCTAACATTTTTATTTGAAACATTTTTCGAAAAAATTATCTAAAGGGTAGTTATAAGAAACACACTCTGAATACGTGCTCTTTGCAATATGCCCTCTTGTTCCATATTAGAATGTGAGGTGAGAAAATGTATTGGTCATGCTTAAAGTAAAGAAAGTTACGAGAGTGCATTATTCAGATTTTATTTTGGTTATTGCAATGCCATGTGATGTGGTAACGACATTCTCTTCAGTTTTACAACCAATTTACATGAAGAAAACGTCATACTAATAATATTATACCAAGAGGATTTTATTTGGGCAGGGGAAGTTATGTGAATTTTTCATCAGATTTTTTAGTTACGTATTCTGATACTATTGCAGTCATGACTTGTAAGGATGCACATATGATGGAAATGAAGGGCAACAACTTATTGCTGGAGCTGAAAGATAGTTCAATTGTAAATTAGCTTAAGAAAGACAGGGTACATTCGTTTTCACATGTACTTATAAGAATAAAAATGATATGGATATAAATCTTCATTATAACAATGCAAACATAGTTATATTTAAAAGTATTCTATTTCTTAGTATGGTACTGTATGAAGGAATTTCCTGGAATAGTCTCTATTGCTGCTATCAATTAGGGGTTTGTATAAACAAACACCACATTTAAGATGTACTTTAGTTTTATAATGCAGAAGTTGAATCAAGACTTGCTAATGGAATCTCTCCGGGGAACTTGTTCTCTATTCGTTAGCGTATTTATTGGACGTATATTTAAAGTTAGGTCTGATCCTGCAGACATTATTTTAAGCAATATGGTATATTAACGATATATGGTTTATAATTGTTAATGTTAGAGTGTATTAATTTATATAAACATAAATTATTATAATAGGAATGTGCATTTTCAAACGTAAGCACTCAGAAGAGAAATGCGTTGTACATAGCTTCTCATAGAATAAGTAAATTTAATAAATCGTTCATGATGGTTGGTTTTAAACCGTATAATCGCCTGTCTGTTAGGACTGAACTGAAGGTTTTAGAAAACATGTTAAGAATATTTTAATTCACAGCTGCCCACATAATAGCTATGTTCTTTTTAAGCAACGGGTAGCTTTGTGTGGTTTTATTTTATATGACTAATCTTATAACTTTCTCTACAAAATTATTTTCCAAATAAATATATAGTTATCTTAGTTCAGCAGGTATTAGATTGTAAACCCGCGGAGTAATTTATCCTCATTACCTCCTTGTACCGTGCATCTTACGATATGTCAGCTGGTTAGGAGGGGGGTAATACGTCACACACGATTTCTCCTCACTTACATCCCTGATCTCATTTTTATTAATTAATTATATAACAGTTTTATCATCAATTAATCATTAAAAAAATTATTTCAGACATCCATGATACAGTAAACCGTAAACGCCTGAGAATTTCTTAACTCAGCTTATCCCTGTTGGGATAGAGGGCGCTGTTGCTCTGGTGACACAGTGAGAGTACTAACCAGTTTTCGAAGCGGAGTCTTCTGGTAATGTGGTAATCTACAGTTCTGTGCATTTAAGTTAAGCTGTTTTACTACCCAATACGGCGAATAGTGTGTGAGGAGAAAAATTCTGCAAAATTGGAAATACAGGTAAGTAAAAAGTGTTTGAGCATTACTTCAGTCGTCTTATATATCAGACTTCCATATTTCAGTCATGTGAGTAGCTTGATATGTTCGCGACGCCATTTTGATACGATAAAGGAGCTTTTTAACAGTCTATGAAACCGAATTCACAACATTTGGTAGTATTCTAGAACGTTCCGACACTATATATATATATATATATATATATATATATATATATATATAATATAATGTGTGTGTGTGTTTCTAAGGCACTCTATTAATAGCATTAATTTCACATAATGTTGAAATGCCATCACAAACCATATTTGCAGGAAGTTCTTGCAATTTTGTTAACGTTCCATCTCAAGGAGCAAACCGGGTATTTTACTTTCATGTGATGGTGGGAATAGTTGTTTTGTGTAATTGACCATTTCCATATTGGTTCACGTTTTGACATTTGGTTAACCTAAAGTTACGTATAGGCCTATATTTGCACTTTTCCCTTTTCGTTTTAGTATGTATTTTTGTACTGTATACTTTTTTATTTTTCGTTCTTCTGTGATTTGTATTCTTCCGGTATTGTTATTAGTACGAGTGCATTTTTAAATGTCCCTGGAGTTTTATCATTTTTTTTTACCAACATTTTATATCTTTTTCATCGCTATCCTTGCTTTTGCTTCTAGGATATTTCAATAAGTCGCAGTCCTTCTTCTATGGGTAGTCTTATTTTTCACGTACTACTTTATATAATTACCCTCCCCAAATATAGTATCCTAAAGCTCGTTCAATTTGTTGAGTACATTGTTCCGCTATAGGTACCGCTTGTGCTGTATACCATAATTTGGATAGAATTAATACATTTAAATTCAATATTTTTTAAGTGAATTAATATTTCTGCTTAACTGTTTGAAGAGAATGTCATAAATAATATATTATACTAAGAAGCTATCTTTTATTTGGGCAGAGTTAGATATGTGAGTTTCACATCGTAATATTTTACCTTAAATTGGTTCACTGTCTTTGATAAAATCGAGATTTGCCTCAATAAGGATATTAAGATTTATTAGGCCTATATATGAGTACAATAAATCCTTAGTTTTCGTAAGCGTACAGCAGCAGCCAATCTTACTGTTTTTCAAAAATGTGTCATATATTCCAGAGTAAATATTTTCAATAACTTACTTTACATGGAATACAGAATATTTTTAAAACATTAGCTCAAAAGTGATTTTTCACATATAACTTTTACTCTACAGAAGATTTCATGCCTGAATATGGACAGTTCTTACGCATTTACGTGAATCTTTTGGCGTGTACAGAACACTAAATTGGTCTTGAGGGGGTGGGAGGGTAACTGCTCTTGTAACAGAAAAAGATGTAAAATCTTGACACACGAATACAAGAACCAAGGCCTCAATAGGCTTAATCCATTCTTAACATTGAATAGAGAAGTCCTTGACTAGAATGCAGTCAGATGTTTGTTTAGATGTACAAAATTTAACAGGGAATGGATCTTAAGTTATGGCTATATTAATTTTAAAATATTTACGAAATAATAGGCTATAAGTATACACCGGAAATTTAGGAATATATCTATTTTGTTCGAATGTTTGCTGTATATTTATAGACTGGTGGTAGATAGACTTCTTTTGAAGTTTTATCTCGCATACTTTTTCCCCTTTTTTCACTTTGTGCCTTCTTGTTTTTTTATCTACTTTTTTGCTTTTACAAATATATTTGAGTGGGCCTACTCTCTCATCAGTATTGAAAAAGTCTTAGTTTGAAACTAGGAATTTGCATTAAATTTATTTTATAATATTCCCTACGTAATATGC
Organism: Ectobius pallidus; assembly: GCA_964059195.1. Lineage (NCBI taxonomy): Eukaryota > Metazoa > Arthropoda > Insecta > Blattodea > Ectobiidae > Ectobius > Ectobius pallidus. The sequence goes on from CAXKWD010000011.1 coordinate 21,168,355, forward strand.
AATCACGTTATTTTCTGCACTCAAAAATTTGAGTTCTTATTTAAGTTTACTTTTTTATTTTAAAAATACTTAATTTTAAAATAAACATTATTTCATATCAATCAGCCGAACTAAGAATACAATGTGTTTTCTTATAGAATAATTAACAATTCTGAAATATTTAAATACCTTTTTCAACTGATGTAATTTTTTCCAATGCCTTTAGGTATAATTTTATTATTTTAATTGAAGACTTCTAAAGGATAGAAAAACTGTAGGCCTATGGAAGAGAAAATTTAATTTAGCTGTGATTATGAAAACTGCATAATATAATTAAATTTTTCTAGTGCAGTTGTGTTATGAGAGAGAAATTGCATGCACGACTTCTTGCGCAATATACTGTAATTTTAGAGGTGCTTCGTACGCTATTTTCTCTTTCCTTTATGCTTTTTTAGGCGCCTAAAATACTATTTTTAGTGCCTTAAATTCCGAAGGCTAGATATAACATACGATAAGCTAGTATAAATATATACCACCTCTGCAGGTTTAATAGAAGATAGATATGAAGACGAGGAAATCGACCTTCGAACCTGCTTGTCATCCCGAGAAGCCTTCATTCATACGTTAAGCCAGGAAAATCAGAACTCATACTGAAAAAAGACTTGTTAAATGATAGTAATGTTCATATTGAAATATTTACCAAATATTAAGCTATAACATAACGAGAAGCTAGTGTACATACTCCTTTTTCTATTTACAGCGAACGTCAAAACAAATCGTAACTTACAGAGTACGCTATATTTAGGTAATATACAGCCTGCGATCGCGGTGCAGATAACAGCCAACACAAATGTTGCTTTATTAACTTTCATTTATTCTATATTCTGTGAGGTAGTCTTTTCGGATCACTTGGAATGCATAAATAACGTACATTGTCAACTGGACGTCTCTTATTGTAAAAAGTTGAAAATTATTTTTATGTATAAACTTCTTTAAACTGTAATATGTTAATATTACATTATGTAAAAAGCCTTTAATGACATTTATTAAGATACGAGTAAGTTGTTCGCGTTGCTCGTTTCATAATATTCATACAAACATCTTACTTACCGCACTATAGATACACCATGTTACAGATTCTCTCAAGTGCATAACTGCCACAAACATGTAAGCTCAGAGTTCTCTAACAAACTACCAAAAGAAGCTTTCACTATGCCTGAAACTAAACTAAGAAATGCACTAGACACTTTGATTCGGAATAAAGTATTTCATAGTATAGCTTAATTTAAAGATTGTATTGTTGACTTGCCCTTTTAGAAATTAATCATTCTATCCTATTTAAATTCGATGTAATTTAAATTATATTTTAAGTCTCTCTTGTAAGTATAATGTAGATGAAATCAATACAAGTATCAACAAATATAAATGGTCAATCAAGTTCTTGGAATCTTTAAGAGTTTTTCGTTTTTGGCGATTTTCTCGAAAACTGCTGTAACGATTTTCTTTAAAGTTTAAACAAGGGTTGCTTATGCTAAGGGCTAAAACGTTTATTTGGAACATTCTCTGAAGGTAGTCATAAGCCACTAACTCTGAATACGCGATCTCTGCAATACGGCCTCTTGTAACGAAAAATCGTACGAAAACAAAGTTTGGTATTCAAGTTAGGTACCTTTTAAAAATTATGAAACGAAGATTGGCGACGATTTTCTCTTATTAAAAAAATACTTATTTTTTAAGAACATTTCCTTTGTCGCGATTTCCTCTAAAAAGCACTTACGATTTTGCTTAAATTTTACACATGGGTTGCTTATATCAACAGATAACATTTTTATTTGAAGCATTTTTCGAAAAAAAATTATCTGAAGGGTAGTTATAAGAAACACTCTGAAAACGTGCTCTTTGCAATATGGCCTCTTGTTCTATAACAGATTGTGAAATGAGAAAAATGTATTGACAATGCTTAGAGTAAAGAAAGTTACGAGAGTACATTATTCAGATTTTATTTTGGTTATTGCAATGCCATGTGATGTGGTAACGACATTCTCTCCATTTTTACAACCGATTTACATGAAGAGAACGTGATACTAATAATTATATTATACCAAGAGGCTTTTATTTGGTTAGGGGAAGTTATGTGAATTCTTCATCAGATTTTTTATTTGCGTATGCTGATATGATTGAAGTCATGATTTGTAAGGATGATTGAAATTAATTATTGTAAATTATTGTAATTATAAATTAAGAACAATGACTTATTACAGAAGCTGAAAGGATAGTTCTATGATAAACTAGCTTAAGCAAAACAGGGTATATTCGTTTTCAAATGCACTTATCAGAATAAACATGGTAAGGATATAAATATTCATCATAACAATGCAAACACATATTTAAAAGTATTAAATTTCTTAGTATTGTATTGGGTGAAGGAATTTCCTGGAATAGTCTGTTTGAAATTAAACTGAATGCTGCTATCAGTTAAGGGTTTTTAGAATCAAACAACACATATAAGATTTACTTTAGTTTTATAATCCAGAAGTTTAATCAAAACTTGCTTATGGGATCTGTTTCTGGGAAACTTGTTCTCTATTAGTTAGCTTATTTATTGTTGCAGAAACGTACTTTACAGCGTATATTTTAAAGTTAGGCCTGGACAGTCCTTCAGAAATTATTTTATGCAATATGTTATTCTAACGATATATGGTTTATAATTTTGAATGATAGAGTGTATTTATTTAAATTTTAAAAAAATATCTTGAAACGAATGTGTATTTTCAAACGTAAGCACTCGGAATAGAGACGCTTTGAAAATAGCTTCTCATCGAATAAGTAAATTTAATAAATCGTTCGCGATGCTTGGTTTTAAACCGTATAATCGCCTGTCAATTAGGATTGAACAGATAAATAATGTTCAAGGTTTTAGAAAACATGTTAAAATATTTTAATTCACAGCTGCCCATATAATAGCGATGTTCTTTTTAAGCAATGGGTGTAATATATGGCTTTATCTTATATGACTAATCGTATAGCTTCGTTCTCTACAAAATTATTTCCAAATAATTAAATAATTAAATAAATAAATAGTTCTCTTAGATTGTAAACCCGCGGAGTAATTTATCCTCATTACCTCTTTTCGGTTTAAATGTGCGCGTCCGCCATTGAAGTTACGTCAGCTGGTTAAGATGGGGGTAATACGTCACACACGATTTCTCCTCACTTACGTCCCTGATCTTATTTTTATTAATTATATTCAATTAAATAACAGCTTTATCACAAATTAATCATAAAACTTTTTTATTTCAGACATTCACTACACAGCTAAACAGTAAATGCATGAGAACTTCTCATCGCTGCTTATGACTGTTGGTATAGAGGGCGCTGTTGCTCTGGTGACTGAGTAAGAGTACTAACCAGTTTTCGAAGCGGAGTCTTGTGGTAATGTGGTAATCTACAGTACTGTGCATTTATGTTAAGCTGTTTTACTTCCTAATATGGATAATAGAATGTTATGGACATCTTGAGGAAGACGCAAGAAAGGAAATACAGGTAAGTGAAAAGTGTTTTAGCAATCCTTCATTCGCTTTACATTTTAGACTTCCAGATTTCAGCCATATGTCTAGCTTGATAATGTTCGCGGCCATTTTGAGATTAGCCTATTCTAGAACGTTCCAACACGATTATTTAAATATATTGTCTACTCACGGCTTGTTGATTTAAGATAGCCTGTTAGTAGCTAGATGGGACTGGACCCTGTCCAGATCACCAAAAGTCGGGAATAAACGGAATTTGCCTTAGCATGCACGTACTTTACTTTGTGCAGAAATGCAAGAGTTAGATGGATGAAACTATAAAAGTCGATGTTTTTTCTTTAACGTAACCTTTCCTGAATTTTAGTTTTAATATTATTGTATACGTCCAACTAAACTTGTATCCTACGAACTGGTGTAAGATTAAAAAAGAAACATGTTTTTCATTAATAGTCTAATTCTTAAGTACAAAAATCCCGTCCGTATTAGCGGGACACCTATGCTTTCTACCAAAACTGAATGCTAATATTTCACTGCTAAAACTAAACTCCGTGGCGCTACATCTCTGAAGGGACAATGCCTACCATCCTTACCGCTGCGTCATGTGCCATAGGCATAAATAAAATAAATAAATAAATGAAATTTTATTGTCATTAAGCAATTAAAGCAATAGACAACGTCAATGGATCTTAAAACTAAGTACAGTATATACAACAATAAGTTCTACAAAATATTTACAAAGTATACAAAGGGGCATAAAATAAATTTAAAATTTTACAACACAATTCTGGCTTCAAGATATTCTGTAATACTATAAAACGGATTAAGCAGTAAATAATTATAGAGTTTTTCTTTGAACACTTTCAACGAGATGTTAAAGTCTTGCATACACAATGGAAGTTTATTAAACAATTTTGGTCCAATTACTTCATAACTACTGATAGATTTAGCTAATCTATGATGTTGTATATAAATATGTTTATTGTTTCTAGTATTGTAATTGTGTACATCTTCTCTGAGTTTCATTTCTGGTAACTTCTTTTTTATGTGTAACAGAACAGAATAAATATACAAGTTGATTACTGTCATAAAGTTGATTACAGCAGGATTGGGGGCATGTGGTCAGCATACCGACACTCACGGCCGTTAAAGGTTGTTTCCATGACCGGAATATTTCACTGCTATTGAAGTATAAATTCGCCACCTTAAAAACTATACAAAAGCAGTCATGTGAGATTAATAGAATAGTGGTTTATACAAATTGTAAGGGCTTTTTTTCCACAAGTTAGGGTTGTAATTTACAGAAACCAAGTATTTGATTGAAATTTTCATAATTATTTAAAACTTACAACTGCGCTGATGATTTGACTTGATGATTATATATATTACATAGGCCTACTCAACTCTGAAAGGATTAATTTTGATTTTGAACGTATAATTTCATTTCACACACCTCTGAGATGAAACTTTTAGAACTTTCAACGGATATTCCATCTATTAGAGTACACTTTAAAATATGTCTTTTGAGGAGGGGGTGGGAGAACCTCACCCTGTCTGTAACGGAAGTAATGTAACTCAAATACTTCAAGTAAGGACAAATGAATGGAGAAACCACAATCCCAGTAGGCTTATTCCGTTCTTGATTCTAAATAGAGTGGGCCTCGGCTATAATTCAGTCAAGATTATTGTAATTTTTTTCCTTTAGATGATGTACAGATCGGGAGAAGAAAGCGGACCGAGTCTTGCAGCTGTATATAATATAATTTGTGTTAGTATTTTATGATAATATTAATAATTAATATATTCAGTTATAAAACAATACGATTAGAAACCATATTCTGGGTTTCGAAATGGGCGAAGTCAACAGTCGACACTAGAACAAACTTCAATACATTCCCTGGTATCCTGTGAATGCCGCTAGGCATGCGCAGTGGCTCAAATCAGCAAATTAGATATTTTAGTCGTTCCGATTTCTTTCCCCCCTACCTGTACAAATTTAACAGGGAATGCATACTTACAATAATTTTAAAATATTAACTAAATAGTAGGCTATAACATAGGTGAAACAAAAATACGAGTCCATATTGCCTTTTATATTCATTACACATATGAAAACAAATCATATCTTTCGGAGCACGCTATATTTAGACAGCACACACAAGAGTTCTTACTATCCTGCTGTTGCGTCACCGGTACAGCATAGCAGACAATTTTTTTTTCAGAGAACAATCGTATAAAATATCTCAAAATATATGTTCAAGGACTTCGTTCACATTATTACGTGTTAACACTTTCCTATTACGTATTCGCAGCATCGTTCAGTTCGAATTCCACTCAACATTTTCTCCATTTCAATACCTGACGTGAAACTCTCATAACTTCTTCTGCCCAAATAAAAGTTCGCCTCTTAGCTAATAATATTATATTATGTATGACATTCTCTTCATGTCATGTTGAAGTATTGAATGGTTGGTTGTAAAAGTGAAGAGAATGCCGTTACCACATCAAATCGCATCCCGGAAGGACACACAACCCAAATAAAATCTTAATACATTCTCGTAACTTTCTATACTTCAAGCATGGCCAATACATTTTTCTCGCTCCGCATTATGATGTAGAAGAGGCTATATTGCAAAGAGCGCGTATTCAGAGTTGGTGACTTATAACTACCCTTCAGAGAACTTTTTTTAAAAGAAAGTTTCAAATAAAATTGTTAGCTCTTTGTATACGCACTCCCTAACTCATGAGGAATACTATAAAAAGTATTGCAATATACTGAAAATAATAATTAAAGAAGAAAAGGGCAGGCATTTTTCACAATTAATAAATCAAACTCCCAAGTTAAGACTATACGGAATATAATAAAAAAGAGAAACGGGGAGAACAGAAAAACATTGATTGTATGTCCCTAACGTACGAAGACAGAAAACTAGATAGTTTATCAGATATTGCAAATGCTTTTAATAGTCACTTTATAAATATTGCAAAGAAATGTCTTCCTACAAATAATATTGGCATTAAGGCAGTAGACCTGCTGACAAAATCTACAGTTTTCAACCACTAATTTCAAATCTAACTGACTTCCTCTATAGAAACTGAAAATACAATCAATATGATCAAAAGTGAAAACTCATATAGATGGGATGAGATAAGTATTATGTTGTATGTATGGGTGTCCAATCTATGTCTACATGTCTATGTCTATGTCTACATGTCTATCGTATTGATCCTAATACTACTGTGGATGATTTAAAAAAATACCTTTCAAAAAGTTTTCCTGAGGTGGAGTGTGAAGGCCTAAATTCTAGGCATCCTGAAGAATATTCTTCTTTCAAGGTGAAAATTTTTCAAAACAATTTTGATAGGGCTATGAATCCTGCAATGTGGCCGAAGAATGCTTGTGTGAAATATTTTTTACATCTCAAACCGAAAACAGCTCAGCAAGGATAATATATGAACCTGACATACTATTATTGAATATACAAAGTATAAATAATGAAAAAATTAATGATTTGGCTATTGACATTTCAAAATTGGATAAATTACGATTTATCTGCCTTACCGAAACGTGGTTCAACGATAATAGTGCTTTGAATTACATCATTCCGGGATTTTACCTTAGTACCTTTTACAAGCGAACTGTTTGTAAAGGCGGTGGTGTTGCTATATGGGTAAAGGATGGAACTATTGTGCTTCCATTGGACACTCAGAAATTTGGCTGTGACAAGCACTTTGAAATCTGTGGCATACAGTATGAGAACATTTTTAAAGAGAAACTAAATATCTTAACCATCTATCGATCTCCATCTGCAGACTTACAAACATTTTATGATAAATTATATGAAATCTTGGATTCTTTATTTCATCCTAATGTGAAGATTCTTGTTTGTGGTGATTTTAATATTGACGCGTACTCTGATAATCCAGACTATAATATTTTAACAAACATATTATCTGAGTATAACTTATGCAATAAGGTTCATTGGCCGACTAGAATTACGAAATCCACCGTAACCACATTAGATCATGTTTACACAAATTTTAACTCTGGTATTTCCTGTGCTGTTGATAATATCGTATCCGACCATCGGACTGTTTTGTTTGATTCAACTCTTATTGACCCTAAAGTGAACAATGGTGTATCATCTTTTTCCAGGAGCTTCAATGAACAATCAATTCAACAGTTTGGTAATGATATATTCTTGGAAAACTGGAGTGAATTATACTCTATAACTGATATCGATAATGCTTTTAAATATTTTCATGAAGTAATTATGTATTATTACAATAAGCACTTTCCTCTTCGGAAACATTCAAAGAATATAAATTGCAAAAGCTGGGTCAACGATTCTATAAGAAGCTCAAGTAGGCAACTAAAAGACCTTTATATTTTATTTAAGAATCTTCCTGAATATAAAGAGGTGTATTTGAAAGCCAAGAAACAACATAGGATATTAGTTGATACCACTAAGAAACTATTTTATCAAAATAAAATATTAAATTCAGGTAATTCCACTAAATCTCTCTGGAAGGTAGTTTCCGGACTAACCAAGGATAAAGGTAAAATGTCTAACTTATCTATTAATGTTGATGGCTGTGTTACGTCAAATCCTTATATCATTGCTAATTCTTTTAATACGTTTTTTAAATCAGTACCAGAACAAATTGTTAGTCAATTATCCTCGCATGATGAATCTGTAGTTAATATTGATGCCAATATTAACCCAAACGACTTTTTCCTCTATCCATTCACAGAAGAGGAATTTTATGAATTAATGAAATTGAAACTGAAAAATAAGTATTCTTCGGGACCCGATGAGATACAGTGTTTTTTGTTGAGACGAATTTTAAATGTTATTGTGAAACCTGTCACATATTTAATTAATCTTTCCTTTTGCTCTGGAAAGTTTCCACAGATTCTGAAGTTAGGAAAGGTTGTTCCAATTTATAAGAAGGGAAGTCCTCTTGAGAAAACAAATTATCGGCCTGTAACTGTACCTTATTGCTTTTCCATTATGTTTGAATACTGTTTTTTTAACAGACTGGTTAGTTACCTTAATTCCAAAGGTATTTTATCTGACTATCAACATGGTTTTCGTACTAATAGATCTACATTATCTGCAATAAATTATTTTTATGACAAATTGATATCTTATATTGAGAATGGTGAATGCCCAATTGGTATATTCTGCGATCTTAGTAGAGCTTTTGATTGTGTAAAACATAATTTATTGTTGTCTAAATTGTCAGAATATAATATAAATGGTGTCCCACTTAAATGGATTCAATCCTACCTTTCTAATAGAAGTCAATATGTAAAACTGTTTCATTACAAGAATGGTTTGATGTCGTCTGTAATATCAAAAACTGTGAATGTTGACCTTGGAGTTCCTCAAGGCTCCGTTTTGGGCCCTTTATTATTTATTTTATACGTAAATGATATTTTTAAAGCTATTCCTCAACATATTTCATGTACTATGTATGCTGACGACTTTTCTTTAATTCTGTCACACAAATGTCAAAATTCTCTAACTGATATATGCAATAACTTATTAAATGATGTTTACAAGTGGTTTTGTACAAACTCACTGCATTTGAATCCAAGTAAGACGTTATTTATGCATTTTCATAATTCACAAAAAAAGTTAGAAGACATCAATTTATATTTAAACGGTAACTCCCTTCCAAACTCGAAGTCTGTTACATTTTTAGGGCTGATTATAGATGAAAATTTGAATTTTAAAAATCATTGTAAGTCAATAATATCGAAACTCCATTCTATAGTGTATATTTTCAGAAATGTGAGAAATGTACTAAATCAAATACAGCTTCTATCATTATATTATGCTCATGTTGAGAGTCGTATGAGGTATGGCATTGGTTTTTGGGGCTGGTCCACTTTAGCTCCTAATGTTTTTCAGGCACAAAAAAGAATCGTTAGATGTATGGCTCGTTTACACCCTACACAATCATGTAAAGAGTATTTTAAAAGTCTTAATATAATGACCATGCCTAGTCTGTTCATATATGAATTGTGTATGTATACATTTCATAAACGAAATGAATTTACATTGAATATGAGTATACATAATTTTAATACAAGACACTGCAATGATTTTCATGTACCTTTTAGAAGGTTTAAATCAGGCTGTAAATCTCCGAATGTACTTGGTCCTAAACTATTTAACAACCTTCCAGTGGTTATTAGGAATGCAAATAATGTTTCAGTCTTTAAGAGGAATCTAAAAGAATTTCTGATTGAAAAATGTTTCTATTGTGTTGATGATTACTTAAACCTCCATTAATTAATTATAGACTAGGCTTATTGACTATTCCTATGCAATGTATATTGTCTATTGGAAAATAAACTGATTGATTGATTGAATTGGGTTAACAAAGTTTTATAATGATTAAACACTTGACATTGCAAATTAGGATTACCTTTGGTAATCCCAAGAACCGTTTCACCCTATTTTAGTGCCAGCGGTTTCCGAACTGCTACTGGGTGCGTTGATTGGCTAGGTGGAGTGGATGTTGTGTTGGTCTCGAATGAGTGGGAGTATTTGGTAAGGTTTGAATGTCTGGTATTGTGTGACTTAGTATAGTTGGTCGTTCAGTGTAGACGTTGGGTGTATTTTTTGTATGTTTGTTTCCAGTTGTACGATTGTGTATAGTTTGCGGTTTTTGTGGAGTGTTTGGAGAATTCCCATGTTAGTGTCTATGTTGTAGTTGTGGTTTGTGTCTAGTAAATGTTCTGCATAATTTTTTTTTTGTGGGGGAATTATTTTGATTGCATTTGTGCGTTCTTGGAATTGTGTTTTGTAAGATATGCTAACAAAACATTTATCAGAAAAACACACATAGGCCTATAGACAACTGCAACAAATCTGGTGTATACATACTAAAATTCAATAATTGTCCCAGCTTCTACATAGACCAAATCAGCAGATCTTTTAAAACAAGATTCCAAGAACATATAAAGGCAATCATGGGAAACGGCCATCCTGGTTACCAAAGGTAATCCTAGTTTGCAATGTCAAGTGTTTAAGTATTATAAAAAAGTAACAAGTTATTTAGAAGTTGCTCATATAAACTTAGTAAACCTCTCAATTTGTTTGTTAGAAAGTGGAATATTTCCAGAAAGACTGAAGCTTACTATTATTAAGCCCCTCTTTAAAAGGGACAAAATCCTACCATCAAATTATAGACATATATCGCTCTTAACCTCATTTTCAAAAGTTTTTTCAAAGTTATGTACAATCGTATAATACACTATCTTAATTTGAATAACATTCTTACATCATATCAGTTTGGATTTAGAAGGGGCATGTCCACTGAGAATGCTAAATTTCATTTTACTACAGAAATATTGGAAGTGTTGGATAAAAGAAATATGCTCTGGGAATTTTCTGAGACTTAGCCAAAGCGTTTAATGGCATAAATCATGAAATTTTTCTTAAAACATTTGATCATTATGGGTTGGATAATTTAACACTAATGTGGTTCAAATCATACCTATCTGATAGAACTCAAAAGGAAGTGAATCTAACTTAGGGGTTGTTAAAAATGGAGTAGGCCTACCTCATGCATCGTTACTATGACCTTTGCTCTTCTTAATTTTTATCAATGACTTGCCATTTTACTTGGTGACGAAACAAAGGTATTGCTTTTTCCAGATGATACTAGTGTACTTGTGTCAGGAAAGTCACACGAACATTTATCAAGTAGCTACGAAGGCCGTCCACGAATAAATTACATTGTTTCTAGCTAATAAAATGATACTTAATATTGAAAAGACTAAGTTTATTCAATTTAGAAAAAAACATAGATTATCTCAAACCTTATAATTAATTACAAAACACAATCATAGAAGAAATTAACAATATAAAATTCTTAGGACTAAAAATTGACGAAAATTTTGACTGGAAGTCACACATTGAAATGATTAGCCTAAAACTGAGTTCAGCGCGTTTCACTTTAGGAAATGTGAATGATATATTAAAACAGGATGCATTACTCATGGTATATTTTGCATATTTTCACTCTGTAATGAGATACGGAACCATATTCTGGGCAACTCTTCCCATAGGGAAGACTATTTAGACTAAAAAAACCTGCAATAAGAATATATGGAAAGAAAGAATGAGAGAACCTTGTAAACCGCTATTTGAAAAAAAAAGTCCTCTCGCAGGGGAGTACATGTACTCGGTAATGTTATATGGTAGATCATATTGATAAAGTTAATACTAATTACAGAATACATGAACATACAAATAGAAACATGATTTACATAGACCGGCTAATTCAATAAACTCTTTCAGAAGGTGCTTATTATTCTGCAATACAGATATACAATAAGCTTCCAGGAAACGTTAAATTTTTGTATATTCAAATAAAATGCAAATCTTACAAGATCTCTCATGGAATTTTTAATAACTCACACCTTCTATACTATGGATGGATATTTCCAGCTTGAATAGGTTGGTAGCCTACAGTTCTGTATATTGTTATAACATGCATGTATATTTTGATCTGACGTGTTTTGTATCCTTGAGCCTCGCTCGACTCAGGATCTACTGGACGAGATATTTGCATCTACATCATCTACCCCTGTATAATTTAAAAAATCCCATGACCTATTTTTGAGAAAATCGCGACAAACTAAAATTTCTTCCATGTAAAGTCCCCTTAAAAATAAGTTAAAATTTTCTCCAATCTTCGTGTGTCATCCTCAGAAGGTACCTAACTTAAATATAGAATATCGTTGTCATATGATTTTCCTTGCTGGACACATACACATACATGTTTCCGTAAATAGTATTTTTGGATTAAAGGCATCTCAAAACGTGTATTTATGTTAAAAACCAAACTTCGAATTTGGGGGTCGAAAACAATGCTTCCTATGGTACGGACAGAAGAAGTAACAATTGGGTTTATATTCCTTCATTACACACATAGCACACTTTCGCCCCGCACTACATACCAACTTCAACTTTAGGTAAGTGGCAGGTTAGGAATAGTGATATTAGTGTTAGTGACATGTAGAGTTAGGTTGGTGGCAGTTAGGTCAGGACCAGTGATCGCCATCGAGTTTACAATCCCAGCCTTGATTATAGATCAAGCGATCCATGTGAAACTCTCTGCCAGTTGTAATTCTTGCTTTCCATCAGCCATTTTCTTTTCAGAGACTGCTATTTATAGGTTAGATGTCTTAAGTGACATAATTTTCATTTTCCCAGTATTTCGGACATTTGCCAAAAAAGCTAAATTACTACCGTATTGGTTTCTATGTTTTATGAAGAACACATCAATCCAGGATTCATCGATTTTGAACTTTTTTCCGTCCATAAACATAGTGTGTGATCATGGAAGTCATCCCCATATAATTAGAGATTCCGTAAATGTCTATTTTTGTGTGATTTCGTGTGCTATTATCAAGAATCATGAAGATTAGATCCTTTAAAGAAAATAAATTGTAATCTTACACGAGGTCAGAAGAATTTAATGTGTTAAAGGCGGGGAAATAATCCGAGAACCCATTTGCAGCAGTCACAGCCTTTTTCTTGCTCATAAGTTCTACATTCCGTGCAGGATTGAAGAATCAACCATTCATCCTGAACAGTTAACAATATTGCAAATTTCAATTTTAGTTCCACACTACACTAACTACTCTTAAATAAATTGTGCAAAATATTTTTCACAAGTTTTCCCCCTTTTGTATATAATGAGGTTTTGGGTTTCGCAAGAAACTGGTACGTACCATTAAAAATTAACATAAACCTACAGGTTATATAGATTAGGGATCTTATTCTATTTTTTCAAAAACAAACTATTCTCCTTACAGCATCACACATATTAACTGAATTTCCTCAGACGATTCAATATATTTTAGTTTTCTAGGTCAAGAAAATAAATCATAGTACTGAGTGAAAATTAAAGTCAATGTAATATATTACTTAGGCCCACTTTGATTATTACTATCTTATATGAAAATGTTCTAACGAACCTACATTTAGTACAATGTCTGAATACTTTTCATAATTTTTAAATAAGATTTTTTCAAGAATGTAATATAGGTGTTTAATTATATTACCATTTATATGATTACCATATTATTATTATTATTATTATTATTATTATTATTATTATTATTATTATTATTATTAATATTAATGCAATTATTAGTATTGTTAGCTTATTTTGCGTGCTTTAACTGCATAGGTTTTATCACGTGTTAGAAAGTGGACCAAGAGACATAATCGGAACACTAAGGATTATATGTTACAGCAATCAAGGAAGGAGTATATATTTGCTTTATAGATAGGAAAGCATTTGATTACTGGAAAAATCTTATGGAAATCCTCAAGGGAATTGGCATAGACTGGAAGGACAGAAGATTAATCCTCAACCTGTGTCTAGGACAAAAAGTGAAAGTGCGTCTGGAGCCTGCAGAGACCAAAGTGTGAATGAGAGGCCCTGATTTCAGGTACTTTGAACCCTGAGCAAAGCTTTGTTATAACCTCCCCTTTCATTTTTTCTTTCCCCCCCTCCAATACCCTACAGTTACTGTTTTAGTTTTATGTTTTGGTTTTACCCAAGAATCTACCAAAAGCATTGCGATAGCATGTTATTATTGGAAGTATTCCAATGATGCACAACGAAAATAAAAATATTTTCTCTAAAATGAAGGCAAAAATCCATGGCTGCCAATATTGTAATTTCATTTAAAAATTGCCTGTAAACTCTAATATTTTCAATAAGTCTATATAACCAATGTTTGAAATCTTACAAGGATGTTTAAAAGGTTTGGCAATTTTAAAACACACGCCAAATTATATTTAAGTTCATAAAAATAAGTATTACAGGTGTACTAAACCAGTATTTTAGAACAAAAAGACATCTTACTGCCTTATTTATATTTTATAATGAGAATCTAAATCTCAATCTAACATGTTTTTCATTGCTTAAAGTTTAATTCTTTTAAATTCAATTGGCATAAAGTTTATTTTATAAATTTTTTCCTTGATTTTTCTCTTTGCAAACTCTTCTACAATTTCTGAGTAGTTAGTTTTCAAAAATATGTCTTTTTCACTGCACATTAAAACTAACGAGTTCAATTTATAATTGAGGGAAGATCTCTTAAAATGTTTAACTCTGGTTAAAACTAAAAAAGTTCTTTTTGCGGTGCACTAAATTACTGGTAAATTGTAAAAAAAATTCTAGTAAGGATTTCAAGATTGGGGAAAGTGTATTCTATATTATGGGAATTATAACTTCTTTTAGTGTTATAAAAAAAATTACTGCCCTTCCTAATTTTGCCGCCTTGACCATATGCCCAGTCTGCCCATTTGTAAAACAGGGCCTGGAGATGGGAAGAGAAGCCCTATTTTGTTAAATCCTTACTGAGACCGGTTGACCAAGGAAGCTTTGAAAGGAACTGGAGATTTCAAGATAAGAGAACGAGTCATCAACGCCATAAAATATGGTATGACAGGCCAGGCCAGACATGGTGTTACAAGCCAGTGGAAACAGGAAACATCTATGGAATGGAAATCAACATAGACAAGTCTAAAGTGGCAATATTACAAAGGAAAGTACAGGTGCAGATAGTCACACGTAACTAAGAACTGGAAATTCTTGATAGGGCAAGTACTTAGGAAGTCTTGCTGAAGAATGATGTCTACTGCACCAAAGAAATCAAGATTACGAGTTGCTATGACCAAAACAAAATTCACAAAAAAGGGATCACTCATTATTAGTAACTTCAGCTTGAATTGGAGGAAGAAACTGAGAGGGTACTTCTACTGGGACTTCTACTGGTAACGTAAAATGCTATACTACTTTGATATAAAATATTTAATATACGTTTGTTAATTTAGTTTTTGTTTTAGCTTTAAGTTTAGCTTCGTTTTGTTTTGGGTTAGCTTTTAATTCACTACATAGCTGTTGTTTGACATGATTTATTGTATCTGTTAATGATAAATTCTTTCTACATTTCAGACTAACCTCAGAGGGCTGCAGACAGTGAAAGATGAAGGAGCAGTGTAGCCTACAAGGACTGTAACAACAATTAGGGAATAAAGTATAGATAGGTGATATTTTATGAACCTACCATATTCAGACACATTAAAAAATTAAGGTAATAGTGGTGAAGTTTCAAGAAGTCATCCACTATCTTTCTAATTCAACCCAAAATGAAATTAGCTAATATTATTATTAAATAAATACTAGAAGTGTGCAGTATACAATCAGCTTATAATGACATTTGTTAAGACAATAATATGTTTTATGAAACGATCATGCTCGTCTCATGAGTTTTATACTAGTATCTTAATTACCATTATAGGCTAATTGCATACAACTGTTTTGTTTGGCCATAATTAAATATTTAATTTTTTTGTTTTTAGAATACATCGTAATTGATAAAGAAAATAACTCTTGGACAACAGCTGTTAGTAGTTCTACTCATTTCCAGTAGATGGCAGGCTACAAGCCATCTAGACCGGAGGACATCTCTAGAGCTTTAACGTCAAACAACGCACATTAAAAACACATGAAATAAAGTCAGGTTAGTACAATATTAAAATTAACACGAACAGAATTGATTTCAATTTAAATATAGGTTGTGATGTCATCCATAACACATTGTGTACTTTTTAAATTATGAAGCTGTGCAGTTATGTTAGCTTTTGATAGAATACTTTATGAAGGTTCTTTCCCAAATTACATGCACAATCTTTGATTTCGAGAATGTCATAGTACTATATGAGCGCAATTTTATTCGCAAAGCTGACACTGTACTAAAAAACTGATAAAAAACATCAATCTGAGGAGCTTTCTGTTGCAAATTTTCTATTGCAATTGCAATTATTCTATTTTAATGCCCCAAAGTGGCTTTCTTTTAATCCAACAGAAAGTAGGTGAAAATTTGGATTTACTATATATAGCTGCAATCATCTGAGAGGGGCGTGGCACTCTACAGAAGGTCATCTATTGGGAAAAATAAAAATCAACTTTACATTAGTACATTTGTCTCGTTACAAAAGGTTGATATACGATGCAGGTGTTTTTGAGATGTTGATTGAAGGAAATAAGTTCAAAAAATTATTGTTGTTGACTGATTTGCAGAAAGTTTTCTTTTCAAGCATTCATGTGTCACTCTATCGTGAATTGAAGGGGTTGGGGGAAGATAGTGCTAACCCACACAAATTTTATTTTGGATATTACATTTTTAAAGTTTGCTCAAATTTGAAAATCTTATTTTTATATATACATTTTTTTTGTACATAATATGTTACTAACAAGACTTGTTGACAGAATTAGTCTACGCTCAGAAACATTGGAATGAATAGTGACTAAGAAAAATATAAATAGTTCAACAATCTCAACTTTTACAAAAAAAAAAAAAAAAAAAAAAAAAAAAAGTGTTCACTATCTTCCTCTGACCCCTTAAATTATTATATAAACAAATCAATGCATCAGTTTCAGGCTATCTCTTTTTAAAAGAAAAGTCTAGTCATAAAAAATTGGATAATTTTAATTGTATAAATTTAATTTCTGTTTAATAATGTCCCCTACTCAAGATTAATAAACAGTCAAAGGCACAGGTTGATAAAATTAAATAAAAATTATTAATTGTACTATTTAAATTAATGATTAATTAAAATTTTTTTAAATATCACAGCTAATTTGTTTTCAGTTAGTAGGTTGTGTTCGCTGTATACATCCTGTCTACACTCCAAAATTAATGTGAAAAGATTTGGTCTGTTAGGATGAAGGTTTCAAAAATTAGTTGAGTGTCCCCACTGACATACCATTGGGCATATATACCATTAATTTTAAAACATGCTTTTGAATCTACAAGCAAATAAATATAACCTTTTGAATTTTCAGGTCTGATGCCAGCCGATCACGTTGTGAGAATATGAAGAATACAATCGTGGACCAAATGTTTCTTGACCCATCTTCATCGTTACAACAGATAAGTGATATTTTCATCATTTAAAGCCATTTTTATTTCGTTGATTAAATATATTTTTGATTAGATTATATATTTTTAACCATTATATCCGAAAACCATTTAAAGGCTTAAATATGAACCTTTATTTAAAGCCCCAGATGAATAAAGACCATTTTAGGGGCTTACAGGATTTGATTTTCGTTAAATAGTTATTTTAATGTCTTAAATTGGTTGACAATCTATTGTATAAAATCAGTATAAGAACAATTATAGATTTTTAACATATATGGCAAGTCTATAACTACATGTCAGATTCCATTCTCCAACGCTTTTATCTTCTGCGGCATCTTTTATTTCCCCGTACCTTATTTTGTTTTGACGTCATCCAGTATATAAATTTTCCTTCAACCGAATTTTCTAATTCCTTCCATTACATCTGCTCACCTCCAAAAACCCAGTTCTGCGGCAAATAATTCGTTCACATGTTTTCCATTCTTTCCTCATGTTTCTGTTCAATATAATAAAATTGTCTGCACTTTAATTTTAGTTGAGATTCTTTGTTTCTTCTCCATAATACTTAATGTTGTGTCCTAATTGTTCTCTTGCCGTCGCTTTCTCCTCTTCCAGTTTCAGATAAACTTGTTCCATCAACTTCAATTCCCAAATATTAGAGTTTACTGACTCTCTTGATTTCCTCAATAATTCACAATAATTTGTTAGAATTTCTCAAAGTGAAGATATACTGTTCACTGTATTTCACATTCATCCCCTGCATTTTGTACTTTTCGACACAGGCTATACTTATAGAGTAGAGAAGCTGGAAGTTGTGTCCCTAGACCAGCATTTTCCAATATTTTTCATTTTTGGCACATGAAAGGTGTAACTTGAATCCAAGTGACACACTCATTGATCATATACAGTGCACGCTGCTTATTGCTTCTGTTTTCCCTTTGGAGTCCATTAACCATTATTTCATACTCATAGTGTTTTTTGAAAGTTGACTGGGTGAATACCGCTTGGTAAAACATCCAACGCCTGTCTGTTCAAGTCTTTTCATTTTACCCTAACCATCACTGCATGTCAACACTGTTATCTTCACAAATCAATAGCAACAGCCGAACTGAGGGATGAAACATGTTTTAGTGCTTAAAAGATAAAGTTAGAGAACACCGCCCCTCGAACAGGTTGTCCTATGAACTGGGAACACTACCTTTACTTCATACAACACGTTACAGTTGAGTTACATACGAAATCCTAAATAATAATAATAATAATAATAATAATAATAATAATAAATAAAAATTTAAATTATGTACAGTACTTGGAAATGAAGCCGCAAAAAGAAAAAATGTGATAATACCCACCGAATCTTTGATTACAATAAACAGTTATTTTTTCAATGTATCAGTATTAATCAGTACGGGACTTCATAAAAATAACATTACCCGACTGATAACATTATCCGCGTTTGCATTAAGCAGTATTCACATTTTGGAATTTGTTTATATGGGTACATAGGCCATTGTTACAATTTGCCAGTAGTAATATATGAATCAATTATTGTTACATAATTTCAATAATTCAAACAAGTTTGTGCAAGAAGCAAAATTAATGTGAAACTTGGGCTTGGTGTGCTTTCGAAACAATCTTTATTTTTGGCCGAATGCTTCAGTTATACAGAATGTTCTAGAAAAGGGAAGGAGAACTTTCACAGCCTTGGTAGAAATAGTTCCAAGTTCTTTCCGAAGAGAGATTATAATAATGTCATGTCTTGGTGTTAAGTGCTGGAGCTTCAAACCTCGGTCATTTCTCACCTTTATCAATTAATTTTCTTCATAGACATTTAATTCTTCTGAACGAAGAACAGAAGGGGCCCCTTGGCCAGTCGAAAGAGCCAACTGAAGTGAAGCTAAATACTTCACATAGTGTTTTATTGAGGATTTGCCGTTGTTGATAACTTTTTCATTTTCTCGCGGTACAACAATGGCTCATTCATGGCATATCACGTGTGCCATGGCACACCGGTTGAAAAATGCTGCCCTAGACACACACCTACACACTTCTTCACATAACATAGCAGGTGGCCATAATTTACTCAACTGCTAAATGTTTTAATTAAACAATTTATTTAGCAGAAAAATAATTAAATCAAAAGAGTTACACATAGCTTTCACATAAATTGCATGATATACATAATTTTTTTCTTAATTATACTGTTTTATGTAGTAAACATAAATAATAAACGAATAAAACTATTCTTATGATGCCATATTTGCATACAAATTGAAAATGAAATGATTTAAAGAAATCATAGAATCATGAACCTTAGCCAAATCATGTATAAACCAAACGTTTTGTAGTTAAAAAGCTAAAAACCCGGCTTGGAGGTGCATTTCACTAATAGGCTATAATATATGCAGTTGCATCATAATAAATATTTAGCGTTTAAGCACATGCGCCTTTTAATGTAGCACAAGTAAAAGTGTGATGTATTCCACGCGTGTCATACAGAAGTGCCCAAAAAACAAAAATGTAGATTTCCACATTTTAGATTCATTACACCTACATTCACAGCAAACAGAAGCTGTTCTTTTGTATATATACAAGGCGTAAGTGAGTAAACCGATGACGTAACGTATCTGGTTAAAAATATTCAGTTCATGTTCTTCCCCACTTACACAGCTTGAGTGGAAAGACTAGTTTCTTCAGTGATATGATTTGGATTTTTAAGTAACATACAATCCCCAAAAAAGAATTGAGAGACTCTGACAGTCTTAAATTCAAATAAAATGTTGTAGTAAGCAATCAAGGAAATTTAGTTAATTGATATACCTACATAACTACACGCGTGATGCATTTTTTTCACCAGATGATGCAGCTTCACATGTCAAAAGCACAGTTAAAATATGACAACGAAAATGTAATTGCTGTGCTATTACTCTACACACTTTAACAATGGGTTAGATGGATCTACAGTGCTGAAGGCAAAATTTAACTAAAATAGACTAAAATAGACTAATATATGAATAATTTATTGTTACATAATTACATAATAACTTTTTTAGTTAAGATGGTCTATTCTATACACAAGCGTGTGTATTTAAATGTTTAATTTTGAATATAAACTCAAGTGACAATCGTAATTGAATAAATATGCAATTATTATTTCTAAAAAAACCAACTAATAGGTATTCAAAACTGTTACACCAAATACAGTAAAGCCTCGTTAATCCAGACTAATTGGGGGATAGGTGGCCAGTTTAACAAGTCTAGATAAGGGCAAGAAATTTTAATACTGAAGGCAGTAGCCAAACCAGAAATTTTAGTCTCCATTATTGTTACATATGTTATAGCATTACAGCCTTTCGAGAATTATGTTCTTATATATAAACTAGCAATTCATGCTAGCTAAAATTTGTAGTGTGTTTGTATATCTCATATTTTTCGAGTTTGTTGAGGGTTAATGTGTAAGATTTCCATGTCTGTATTGATGTCTGCACATCTATATGTGTGTGCGTAGGCAGAATCTATATTTCGTTTAAGGGCTCCGATTTACTCTGTGTATCCTGTTTTAAAACTTGCCTGTTTGCCCATTATAGAATTTTGGACATTCATTGCATTTTAGTTCGTAGACTACTTGTTTACTGTATTTGTCTCTGTGTACTGTGTTGTATTATGTTAAGTGTTCTCTTCTTGTTCTAAATGCTACTCTGTATCCTTGTATTCTGAAGTGTTTGGCAGGTTTTTTCGTTTCTGTGTTGTAGTATGTGAGTAAGATTTATTTATTTTTGTTCTTGTCTGATTTGTATTTCTTTGTTTTGAAGTTTCAAAACTTGATATACGTTACAATAGAGTCCTCAAACCAAACGTAGATTCTGCCTAATCACAAAGGTCACAAACTCAGCACACTTGAACAATATGAAATAGGAAGATTTTTATTGTCTGTAATTGCAGTATAAAGATCAAGAAATAGTTGAACTGTTGCCTACTAGCTTTAAAGTAAAATACAAACATAATTTTAATCATATAGTTTATATATTAGATTACATTTTTTACTGTTAAAGTTTTAATGGATATTTAACATCAGATTTACAAAAATATGTACTAATTACTTGGAACATAGCAGGGGCCGGGAGCTCAGGGTGAGGGAGATTCGTCATAACATCTCACTCCACATTTCGTTCTTGTACACAACTCAGTCAGTTCCGTACAGTCACAAGCTGTATCAGTGGCGTAGCAATATAATTCGAAGATTTAAAGTATTGTTTTAGCAAAGAAAATTCAATTGGTAACATTTAGTGATAACAATCCTTCTTCATACTAAAACATACCTTGAGATTGAAGGGAATTTTCACTGGGTATTGGCACGATTAGTATATCTTTGGTACCTCTTGTTTTCCAGTAGTCTGGTTCTAAAGTAGTCTTCACCAAACGTAAATTTAATACTAAGTGGTAATCACTTATGTTACATCGTGTGTTTATTTTAATTTGATTCGTCTTGGAAAATAACTGTTTCATGGAACTGACAGTCTTTACAATGTACATAACATATTTCATATTTGCTGCACATAGATTCGCTCGATCATACAATGTTTGAATTTGTAGTTCTTTGTATCCACGCCTGTTTCAATTACAAAAATCTTTCAATCCTCCAGCAAAACTGTTCACATTTCCTATCATTGCAGGTGCTCCATCAGTGACACTAAAATTAATTTACCACATGACAGTTCAAATTTTTTTGTAACATAAAAAACTACCTCAAATATATCAATGCCACGTGTTTGATATTTAAGTGGTACCCCATCTAGTAGTTTTTAATTAATTTAATATGAGTAACCTTCTTCTGTTTATATTCTGCTACAAATTGGAAGGTGGTGGGTTTGATTCTTCACGATTTGGTGTAAACGGAGTCATCTCCATTAATATCAACTCATATAAAAAGACTAGAAATAAATTGAGATTAATTAAATACGAAAGATCATAACATCTGAACTAACTATACAATATTATTATAATTTATATGATAAAAATCAGAATAAATTAACAAATAATATTATATCAATATGAAATTAGTATCATCAATACTTTAATAAATATAAATGATTTTATAGTAAGAAATAAAATACATCAGAACTCAATAGAAGCTAGCAGACGAAATACTAGGAAACATACAATACGGCCGGAGTGAAATGTATAGCAACTCTGT
This sequence comes from Ectobius pallidus, assembly GCA_964059195.1. NCBI lineage: Eukaryota > Metazoa > Arthropoda > Insecta > Blattodea > Ectobiidae > Ectobius > Ectobius pallidus. The sequence continues at coordinate 21,191,024 of CAXKWD010000011.1, forward strand.
TGGAGATAGGTGCCAGCCTTTGTTAAAACTTTACTCTGCTATTCAGTCAGAAAGTGGAAGAAAGGAAAGAGTACGAGCTGAATAGGCACTTCACGAGAATGTGCAGTGGAAGTTGCAAGTTGTAAAGAGGGTCCAAGAATTAGACAGTAATTCGGAGAATCGCCTGAAGGGAGAAACAGTAAAGCCTCACTCTCTAGCGAAAGTGAACGCTAAGTGGAGGAGCCAATAGAATTTAAGTTTAGTATAGAAAAAACAGAAATTATCTATAAGAGTGCATATGATTGGTTTTATGTGATGATGGGAAAGATGTGGCAGTTGGAGGGACGCTAGTGTCACGGCTTTTACGGAAACTCACTTGTGTCCGGGACTCTGTGACGGAGACTCGTGTCTTGTGTGTGTCGAGTGGAGCAGCAGGTCACGTTTCCTGCGTGGCCCCACTATTATTACACACATCGTCGTATTGGCATTGTGGCCAATCCGACAGTATATATAAATATAACTTCTTTAAATAATCGAAGTATCAAATCTGTGCAGAAATAATTCTTGCAGTAAGAGCTTTATTACAGCTACTTACAAATAAAGTCAGTGATTGTATTACGTAAGTACTATTGTGACGATTACGTCAGAGGTATCAAGGATTACGTGAATATAGCGCGTCATCACCAGGTAACATTTACGTAGAAGTCGTGAGTGCCAGTACTAAACTCCCTTCAACATACCTTCAGTAAAATTAACTATTACAATTAATTAACATTTTATATTAATCAATTGGCATTGAAGAACTTAATAAATTCACAAGTGCTTTAAGAACAGTTTATTATGTAAAAGCATAAACTGTAGAACCACAAACACCCAAAATTCCCCCGCAGAAAGGAGAGAGCAACTTGTAGTATACGCTGAGCTACCCGAGGTATTCACCAGGCTGCAGAAGAAGAATTCGCAGTAAGTACGATATTGTGGAGGTGGACCACAACCCAGATTGATACAAAGAACCGTATCAGATTCCACGATCGAAAAGGATTTTTGCATCATATATATTTATCGGTTAATTTATTACATTGTCATTCAAATGTTAATTTTAAATAGATTGAATGTTGTTGTTCAGGTCCGCCTATATACCACTATATATTACAACACTCAGCTGAAACCTACATGAGGTAAGGAGCAATTAATTAACAACACGTATTATTGAATTTGATTTTTGTTGTATTCTTCTAAACGTCTTTTTATTATATTAGATATAGTCTATCATGTAATCATAAAATATTAAAATAACATTGAGCTCAATGTATATGTCAATTAGAATATTTATAATAATTAGTAATAAAATTATGAAGTTAATCTAGTCACAATATTAAAATGCAAATTAAAATTAACATATAAGAATTTAAACTGATAAAATATTATACTTGTCAATTGTTAAAATATATATCACAGAGATGTCCGTGTATGTCAAAAATAATAATTTCTTCTTAGATTAAAATGCACTTAGCTTCCTTCTTCTTGTATTCGTGTTGTGTGACCAATTATTATTAAAGACTTTTATAACAATGTCCTATTGTGGAAATCTGTAATTTTTTGTGGTGCTCCTTCTTGGAATAGCTTAATGGATCTTGATTATTGTAATGACTTATCTCTTGTAATCTTCAGCTTACGTTGTTTTTCAATAATTTAATTTTAAATAGTTTTTAGTTAATTTAATATGAGTATTTCTGCTTATTTTAGGGTAGCTGTGTCACAATTGATTGAGGCAGTGTGCTACAAACTGGGAGATAACTGGTTTCATCCCCCCATGGATCCCCGTTGAGAAACTATAGTTGCTTCATATATAACTATCAGTAAGTTCTATTTTTAATATTTCTTCAAACATTAATTTCAAATAGCCGTTATATTAACTTAATGTGTGTACTTTTGTTTATATTAGGGTATGGCACAGTTAGTTGAGGCACTACAAACTGGAAGGTCATGTTGAGGCACTGCACTACAAACTGGAAAATCGTGTGTTCAATTCCTGATGAACACACATTGAAGAAGGGAGACTTGCATCCTTCGAACTTTTCTGTAAGTCCTTTTGTTAATGTTTCTCCAAATGTTAATTTTAAATGTTAATGTTGTTAATGTTTTACTTAAGTGACGAAACAATGAATTTTGTAACAAGATTCTTCTGGTGAATAAATTAAATTAAAATTAAATAGTTTAAAAATTAATTTAATCTGAGTGCTTCTGTTTATATTAGGGTACGCCGTGGTGCAGTTGGTTGAAGCACTGTGTCAACAATTGGAAGGTCATGTTGTGGCTCTGCGCTACAAACTGGAAAGTCGTGGGTTCAATCCCCCATGAATCCACATTGAAGGAGGGATACTCGCATCCTATACACTTATCCGTAAGTTCATTTGTTAATGTTTCTTAAAAAATTTAATTTTAAAACGAGCAGAGTTGCTTACATAATTTTCACACAAGTATCTTAATTACCATTATGGGCAATTTCATAGAAATGTTTTTTGTTCCACCATAATTAGTCCAAATGTTTAAATTTTGAGATTTTAGATTCACTCAATCAAACACCCGTGCTATCCTCAGCATCGGCTGGTTGTTGTAGTTCTTGTCTTATACAACAGATACCAGCTTATGGCATCGGTCAAATCGAAGCTTCCCTTTGTTCGTTTCTTTAAATATATGGATTATGTGAACATGAAATGAATTCATTTTAGCATGATTTTAAAATTAATACAAACAGAATTTATTTTATTTCAAATACAGGATATTTATTATTCAGTTTTTAGCTGATACTACTCAAGGTGTCGAGATTGTTCCGTGTTCGATAATAATCGATACCATACTGATGTCATGGTAATCTGTATGTTACAGATATCATTATGATACCGTTACGTCAGACGTAATAAGTGTTTTATGGTATGGTCGAACAAATAAAATACAATATTAACCGTGGGACTATGAAACCGGGGGGGGGGGGAACTGTTGAGCCCACAATATTTTTAATATCCTGACATAATCTTGTTTATAACATTATTTGCTTGTTTGCACTAAATAAAAATATTAGTTTGGGTTTGACAGAACTGAAATTAAAGAAGCAAACACCAAACAAGAAAAATACATGTTAATAAAGGTCACAAGATGAGTTTCAAATGAACAGAAAAATAATAGAATACCGTATTCACTTGAATCACTTAAGTGAATTTATCTAGTGGGTTCCATGAAACTAAGTCTGTATGACATAAACCTAGGAATCCTAGGGTTAACAGTAGATAGTAATGTCAAAGAATTTGTCACTGAATATCACACATTCGTCAGTCTTTGCTGTAATCGATCGAGAGTATCGATAACGTTTTAGCCATAGAAATAGCTGGAAAGGAGGCATGCTATAAGAAAATAAGGAAAAAATTACACTTAAACCAAAATAATAAGAATTTCAATCGAATTTTTGTACAATTTTTTCAATTTACCTATGGACTGCGCATATTTTGCTCATATTAAACATTTCTCACAAACTATCAAATTTTGCAATATTTTGTGGATCCAATTTCCTTAATATTGGTATTTACGAATGTACAAAGCTAAATATAGCTAAGGAAAGCTGTTAATTTCTTGCTTATCGCTGTTACCAAAATATACTGTCCCTATCTAACACTGAAGGGGTTAATTACAAATATTTCTCATTGTTTTGTTTCAGGAGTACCATGGCCATAAGAATATAATGATGAGTGGATGTTTCTTGTTGCTGACAGAGAGGGCAGCAAGCTGGAGAAGTTTCAAGGTGCTCTACCCAGAACTAATTCATGTGGCCAATGTGCTTCACCACATGCAGCACACATGGACGGAATTCTAAAAGTATGTAATTTTTATGGCACTTATTTCATTAATTATTTATTTTATTTACTTCCCTCTGGTGTAGATAAGGTGTTCCCTTATAATCAGAGGTGGATACATAACCAATCTAATTTAAGAATAGACAAGTCGCAAGGAAGAGACCCTATCTGTGGTTGAAGAAAATATTACGAAAGGGCCTTCTGTGAGTGATGTGACATATAAACTCTAAACAATAGTTTACAAAACAAAAATAACAAAAAAGGTAACTTATTTTGAATTAACATTCCGTTGGTGGTCTTAAAATCTTTCCACTTGGTTAAAATTAGTAAAAATCAAGAAAAATACCTATGTATTAAGTGGATAATCTCTCCTTCTTCTCACAACGTTTCGCCCAGTTCCTCATGGGCTTCATCATGAGGAACTGGGCGAAACGTTGTGAGAAGGAGAGATTATCCACTTAATACATAGGTATTTTTCTTGATTTTTACTTATTTTGAATTAAATTATTATTGTTTTCTTTTGTACACACATCCACTATTTCTTCTCTGAATGATGTAGATGACATAGATCATCCATGTTATGAGCACCATTCATTAGGAACCTCTTCAAGAAATCAAACAGCAAGTGAGGAAACAGATGAAGGAGAATTTTTCAGAGACTTCAATGAATCTAGAAAGAGAGAGAAAAAATACTGGAGGCATGGAAGAAGCGTTATAATCAGAAGTTGGGAATGGAAGGAAATTCCTATGTTGGATAAAGTATAACCAAAGGAGGAGCAAGGATAAAAAAGACTTTCGTACAGAAGAAAGGAAACAGGGGCAACTTCCAGATTCAAAATGTGTAAAAGATCACAATTATAGAGTGTAACATAATTACAGAAGAAGAAACTAAATCTGTATTGAAACAATTCTGGAAGGAAATGTCCTGAGATCAATGGACGGTTTACATTACCGAGCTTGTAGACAACATTCCCAGAAAGCGACCCAGCTGTGGAGAATCAAGACGCAAGGGCACTTTGGTCTATCATCTTCAGGTGAATAATAGCCTACAAGATTGTAAGAAAAAGTTTTAAAATACTTTTGGCATCAAAGGGACTTGAAGGGACAAACTTCAGACACGGGAATAACACCAAGCACTGAATCTAGGCATCCTGAAGAAAAGAAAGAAAAAAGAAAGTAAGACATTAGGTAGTTTCTAAAAAAACTTCCCGAAATTGTCATCGCATTACTAGAGGAAAATGTCTACCAGTAAATAAATTATGAGCCAACTGTATGACCTATATAAAGAAACATGTAATGAATTGAACAAGGAGACTCTGGAGGAAAAGACTAAAGATAAGGGTGTGGCCGAACCGGGTACATAGTTTTACGATGGACTTGCAGGCTGTAAAGGTAGCTCCTTTTTTGCAAGCCAGTCCAATATATTACGATACTAAATTTCCAGTCCATAATTTTACAATGTATGAGTTGGCTAATCATGATATAGCCTACTACTGGTTTGATCAAAGTGAAGCTGAGCTTGTTTCAATTTGTGATATCGACACACTGAAGAAAGTGGCAAAAGAAAGTAATGTGCCCACCATTTTGTATTCCTGAACATATCAGAATTGGAATGCAATATTGCAGAATGCTTGCTGAAATTCGGAATGAAAACAACAGTTCTGTTTTCCAGAAGTTTTTGGAAAATGGCCATACTCTATGGAGTGTGATTCAGTGATCAATTATCAGTGCCATAGAATGCAGGATACAAACTGAAGAAATATTCCTCCCTAGTCAATATGCAACTGTGACAAGAGAAGCAAGAAAAAAACCATTTCCACACAAGGCTCTTTATCTTGATCATACATTCTTCATAGACTATAGTGACAGAAAGCTCTGGATTTTTGATGACGGAAACCAAATGATCCGATGGAGCCTGATTTAAGAGTAATACAATATGAACCTAAAAGTGTCATATATTATAATCTGGTCTATACTCAAGATTTCCAGGAGTTGCCTAAGCGGCAAAAGACTGTCAAGGAGGAAGGATTCCCCAGGCTGTACATGGAGAGGCTGAAGATCCTAGAAGTTTAAGTGGGATCACAGCAACTTAAACAGGAAATTGCCTCGTGATTGCCATCTATTCTATAACAACATTCCCCATTTGTAAATCATGGCATCAAGGATGTTATTTTGCCGTCAATATTAGGATAAAGTTCTTTACTGCTTTACAAGAACTGTATCAGATAATCATTTTTGTACCAAGTATACTTGATTTATTCATATTACTGCAAGATCATTTCAACATAAAATATGTACAGAAAAATGATTTTATCAAAAATTAAAGTAAAATAATTTTTTTAATGCATCTTTTATTCAGAAATAAAAATATTTATTTTCGCTTAACTGGAATTTTTTTAAATAACAGAGTTCAGTACTGCGTACCTAGCTCCACCGTGCTGAAAAACTAAAATTTACTTCATTGTTGCCAACATATATTAGACATACGTTTTGTTCATTATTATAAAAATGTAAATAATCTACGGTTCCTAAAAGCAAAACAAAACAGATATTTCTTTCCCTGTAAAATTTGAGTTATGTTAGTTACGTGGTGTTTCTTAAGCGATGATATAGGCCTACACACTCTCTATAGAATGAGTTGGCCAAGGTGGTAGTGTCTTGGACTCGCATTTGGGAGGTCCCAGCTTCAAACCCCATGGATTCCCCAGTCGTAAAGGAAGGCAAAGGTCGGATTGAATATTTCATTTATACCCGTAAAGTCAAGGTTATCAAATGATGATGATTGGTTGTACAGTCATGAATCATATGTGAATTCAAATTCTATTTAGGTTGAACTGTAAAACGTTACTTATTTAAAAATATGTTTGCCACAAGAATTTTTTAAATATGTCCAATAGCATTAAATGTTAATTTTCTACAATACCTGATTAGATATCAAAGACACAAAAAGCAGTACATGTCGGGTGATCAAGATGTCTGGTAACCCTAGAAATGGATGTGTCGATTTTTCAATGGTTTATTCCATATTTCTTTGCTTTCTGAATTATTAAACATTTACCTTTGTCAGATTCCCTCCAGATTATGTTTAAGATGGATAATTGAGACACTACTGTAATAGCTATTTACAATGTAAAACCGTTAAACAGAACTTAACAAGCCAGACGAAGTTAAGTTATTTGTTTGAGCCTGTTAAGTTCTTATAACAATTAAACTTTCAAATTTTATGTTATTTTAAATCGTAGATTTTAAAAGGAAAATAATTTCAGCTCGCTTGTGCTTAAATTGTAATCAAAAACATTTTGGTAATTTCATATGTAGTGGAATTCACTCTCTTTTGATAACAATTTGTCTGAAACAAGTCATTTCTTTGAAACTATTGAGCATTGCAGAACATTTATGTAAAATATTGACCTATTTTTAAATAAATTTATATATCTCTCTTGAACTTTTGCAAAAAGACAAAACTAAACAACACTGAAAATCCCTCGCTGTGATAAGTAATTCCAGGCTCTGACTAAATGGAGAGAAATGGTCATAAGTAGGGCAAGGCATTAAATGACCATAAATACTTAAAAAATGCATTTATAACCTAAAATTGTGAAAAAAATGACATTTAAAAAATTGACAATAAATTTTCCTTTATTACTTATTTCTTTTTTTAAAATAATGAATTGCTAGAAAGGAATATATTAATTTACAATATAAAGCACACTTATTTTATTTCTAAAAAGTAAGATCTATACTACTTGTACACCGATAGCGAAAAAAAATTATTTCTGAACTGCATGCCCATCAAATTGCCCATAGCAAATATGTGCCATTTAAGAAGAACGTAACAAATAATTCTTTATTGCTACGAGACAACTTGCTATGGTGTTCACAGAAAACCTGAATTAAAATCAGCTATGAACATTTAGGCGGCGATTCTCAAATAAAAAAGAATTGTCTGTTGTCTGAAAGTAACGAATTGTACATGGAAAAGCTCCTCTCTAATTCCGTTGAACATGACCTAAAAGTGCCGAAAATGACCTAAGAATTGCCAAAAAATGACCTATCTCTTGAAAAAGACGAAAAATGCAAAATAAAGCAAAAAAATTCTAAAAACGAATTTCCCTTATTTAATCAATTATTTCATGATACACATTTATATATAATCGAGCTATCTTTTAACCTTCGTATAAAAAAGATGCAAAATCATCAAATGCCTTGCCCTAGTCATAAGCAATGTTTTGAGCTAAACTAACCATTATGTTGGCTTAGTTTGTGATTTGCCGGTAACTAGTTTATGGATCAAATTTATTGCTGAAATAGTAATTTATCATATTTTGAAGTGATTAACTACACGATAATCGTAGCAGTAGAAATAATAGTATTTGTAGTGGTTAAAATAAAAGAAACGCATAATTAATTATTCGTGCGAAAGGGAAGAGAATGACAGTGACATCTGGTGATATGGTCTATGATTGCTATAACGTGCTAGCTCATTGGGTGGAGTGAATAAAAGTCAGTAAATGCTTTTACTGCAACATTTTAAGTAAATACTATCATTTTAGTGAATAAAATAGTTCAGTAAATACTGTTGCTTATTAGTAATCAGTACATACTAGATCAAGTAGTACCTACTGCAAAATATGTGAATAATAAGTATTTACTTATCAATACCAGTAAATACTGTGAAATTTTCAAGTGTGGAACAGACCTTGCTTAAGATGGCAATCTCTTATCTGAAATGCTTGTTTTTACAAGAATTATGAAGCAAAAAGTGTACAGAGAGCAAATGGAAGCTCAAGAAGATGATTATTACAGTTTATTTAGATTCAGAAAGGAAAATATGAAGTGGCGTACTTCACATTTCATGGATGCAACAGGCAGAAGTTATAAATTTTTCATTTTTAAGTGATCCAGGCTATCTGAGTCAATTCTGACGATTCAAAATTTTATTCTGTTTATTATTACCTAAGCCTTTTCACAATTTTCTTTTGTTTTTATTTAAGCAGCATGGCAAATCTTATGTAGTATTGAGGTTATGTAGTATTGAGGTTAGCCTATATGGGTGATTCTTAAAGTACGAGAAAATTTGTGTTCCGGAGTGATATTTCCCTTCAAATTCAACTTTAAAAAATTAAAATAAAAGTTTGTTTCTACTACTTCCATACCTCAACTATCACTTTGAAATGCCACTAACTTTAAATTCTGATATTCCGAAATCAAATTTAATTAAATGAAATGTCATCCACATGCCCTGTCCCATACCCCGGTTTTGTATATTCTAATGCATTTTTCCATTGTTATTTCCTTTTCAACTTTTTTCATGCCAATGAGCATGAATGTGTGAAGAATATTAACCCCTAAAAAATAAAATGAAATAAAATTGTCACCCCACCTAATGAACATAAAGAATGTCCCAAGGTATTAAGCACTTCTTTCGGGCTTGTAGGCCGTGGTCTATTTGACATTTCTGTGCCAAACGTTTCGTCCGCGACTGCGGCGGACATCCTCAGTGGCGGTGGAGTCTCGGGCGAAGCGTTCTGGTCGGCGGCTGGCTGTTGACTGAGTTGTCACCATGCTCTGCGGCAGTATTTATAGTCCTTGGAGTGGGGCAGGGATTCCGTGCGCTAACTTCCGATTGGTCGGCGATGAGTGAGTTAGTGTGTGAATTGGTTGGACCGGGGCAGGCATCTCTGTTTCCAAATGGTTTTTTCTTGGTATTAGCTAATACTGGAAACCAAATTGAATGAAGTTTAACACCTTCCTCTTTTCTGTTAAAGTTGTTGGGATGCTTATGGATAAGGGTTTTTGGTCATCCACATGGCTGAAAAGAATGGACTATTTTCTGCAGAAATGAAAAATTTGTATAACTGGCAACAGTGTTAGAAAGCCAACAGGGCAGCTTGTGGTTGAATTGTAAGGTTGAATTTTGCTTGCTTACAAACAGTTTGGGATCAACAAAGGACTTTGCATCATTTTCAAGGAAAGCTTTTTTTATTCCCCGTCATTAACATGACTTATAGAAAGTAGGCAGAAAGTTAATATTAATTAATTTTGATTGCGCACTATGATAAACCTACCAATTCCAAGTACCTGATTAAAGTTCAGCCTACAGAGGTTTAGGAATGGCTTGCTGAGACCACTTAAACTCCTTTTTTGTCATCCATATGCCTGATTTTTGTGTCATCCACATGCCTGATTTTTGTGTCATCCACATGCCTCATGAAGGGGTATGTGGATGACTCTCAAGTCATGTAGATGATAAATGTAGGGTACTATTGTATTTGCGGTGTCTGTGACCTATACTTAAAATCTTAAAACTGATTAAATGAATTTCTGCTTGATTTCCCCCCCCCCCAACCATAAAAACACAGTCTAGTTAAAATTACATTAATTCCGGAGTATGCACACAAATTAGCAAATTTGGTGCAAAATCAACTGAAGCACACTGAGAAAAATATGAAATCACATAAAGAAAAGCAGATTGTTGCCATTTTAGTCATTAATGTGGCCTCCTGCCATCCACATGTACACGGATGTCATTCACATGGCTTAAAAAAAAAAATAAATATATATATATATATATATATATATATATATATATATATAGACATTTAAGCTCTGCTGGTGTCATATTATAATAAAGTATTTTAGTAATGTTTTTGAAATTTTTTAAACAAAGTAAAAAATTTGGATTTCATACACTCCAAATTTTCCCGTATTTGAAGAATCACCCATATATTTTATTTTATTTTATTTTAAACTAAACTAGCAGGTGTCTTAGACTTCGCCCGTATTTATTAATATAATTGCTAGAAATTTTAATAATAGGCCTACACTTAATAGGAAAAGAATTAAAACTTCGTTTATTAAAACTTACCCCGTTTTTAAATAAATTGCATTAATTATCTAATTTTATTGTATTTGTATTGTCAGATGTAGTAAATAAATAATTAAAACTACTAAATGAATCATGTGCCGCCATGTGAACGTACAGATTGAAAGTGAAATGATTAAAAAGAATCATAGAATTATGAACCTGGAACCGCTTAAATGCAAATGATTCATAATCAATTAAAAGATTAATAATTTTAAAAACACCCAGCTTTGGAGTGCATTCTGTGATTAGAGTACACCGTAGGGAAAGAAATGATCTCAGATTAGAGTTCCAGGCTCAACCCCCTCCCCTTCACAGTGAGTTTCGTCCAAATCGAGCATTGTTTCCCATTCAGACCTGCATTAATGATCTCTCTTCCGTCCACATATGTTAAAAGTTTCAGATCTCTTCGTTGTGTAATGTTATAAACAAATAAATCAAGTAGAGCAGGCTAACAAAATCAAAGCAATCGACATCTCTATTCGTTATGTTGAAAAAAAATATTTCCGCAATGCTCTTCTTCCCCAGTTGCTATGGCAAAAGAGGAAGAGTAATTATTCATTTTACAATTGAAAAGTAGCCTATTGCTAAAATCTGAGGCTGCAATAGTGGAAAAAAATTTGTTTTCTGACAGTTTTTTGGGGGGGGGGAGGGGGAGCTCATAATTCGCGAACAAAAGCAAAAAATTGAAAATCCGCCTTTAAGGTTTATTCAGACATCCTTTAGTTCATCTATGTTAAACATTTAAGATCACTTCGTGCCCTAGATTTGGCTGGGTATCGCATTCAGACAAGCAGACAGATAGAAAGACAAACATTTCCTCTTATTATGTAGATATCATGGCCTACTTTAAGTAATCATGGTCCACTACATGTAGTTTGCATAGCTAAGCAGGTAGTAACTACTAATGCTCATCCAGTATTTACCTATAAGTACTAGTACAAGGTTATTTACTCAAAATTAAGTAAAAGCTGGTACTTGTAACTACTGAAAGTAATTACTACTACTAGTACTTATTACTAGTAGTATCTACTCAATTTTTATTCACTCCACCCTTTTTTCTTTTTTCTAACGGGCTCAGTCTATAAAATGGAACTTGTCACAGGAGGAGAGATTTCTGTTAATCATTTTCGATTTGAAATGAAATGATTTACAGAATAAAATAAATCTAGAAATATTAATGTTCTAATTTTTAATTTTAGGTAGTGCAGACACTGAATGAAGAGGATGCTGTCTCAGCACGGGGACCTCATTCAAGACAACACGTGGAATGGAGAAATTTCTTCAGCTTTAACAAAGATGGAACGATTGCTTCGTGTGGAGACGCCATCGACGGACATCGTGGGAGGAACATCATGTGAAGTAGGAAGAAAAGTTACAAAAAAAAATTCATTTGACAAGAGAACTAAGTAGTGAGAATCTTGTAATGTGCCTAGTGATTATTGCAATGAAGAGTGTCTGTAGGTAAAAGCCAAGGTTAAATGAAATCTATATTACTTACTATTAATCTGTTTTTTTTTCTTATGAGTCTATTTCCCATGTTTTCAATGTTATTTTATGCACTTCTGGTGGCTCAAGATCTGCTCCTTGGTCATAATGAGCCTACATATTCCTGAAATTCAGGTTACACCCATAAAATCAATTACTTTCTCTATCTTGCATACAGTGTGTGCTGAAGTTAGTTTACCCAGAAAACACAATAATTACAATTGGGCCTGTATTTATATATACTGTTCTCTTAGAAAAGGGATCGAGTGAAGGGGTTATATACAAAAACTATGGCTACTAAAAGTTATAATTGCATTAAAAATATTATTTTTCATGTCCTGTCAAAATGTAGTAAAAATTTAGTGGATATTTTTATATAACATTTTAATCTGCTTAAGTTACAAGAAATCTTTCTTAATATCCTGTAATTGTTTCACTTTTTTTATTTCATTTTTTTGTTGTTGTAAAAGTTTAACGTTAGCAAGCTTGAATGTGTGGTCGTTCATGTACACACTAAAGAAAAGGGGACGAAATGAATGAAAGAAGACAGTGGGTAGAGAAAAATAGAGAAAGGAAGATAGAATTGAAGTTACTTCAGATAACTTGAAGGAAGAAAAGAAAGATGAAAGGAGGGAAATGATGATAATGATAATAATTATAATAGTCATAATAGTCATAATAATAGTAATAATCATAATCATAATAATCATAATCATATTAATCATGATTCATGATCATAATAATAGTTAATAATAATATTACTAATAATAATAATAATAATAATAATAATAATAATAATAGAAACATCATTATTAGGGACAGAATCTGGAAATTTAATGTTTGGCTTCCGCGGATGATATTGCCCTCTTGGCCCAAAACAGAGAAGACGCCAAAAATATGCTGGATACTCTGCAAGAAGTCGCTGATAAAATGGGTCTCCAAGCCTCCTGTGAAAAGACAGAATACATGGACTACAGACATCAAGGGGAGAGACACACAAATGCCAAGAATGGGACTGTAAATACTGAAAAATTCAAATATCTAGGGGGACTGGTTAAAGAGGCAAACAAGGCGATAACTAGAAAATTGGATTTGGCCCACAGGTGAACCCAGAACAGACATAATAAAGAATTCTTACAAAAGAATGCTTAGGCACTACAACACAGTCTTAAATCCAGAAGGTCTATACCCCTCAGAGTGCCTCACATTGAATAAAAAAGGGGAGCTTCAAGAACTCGAAAAAAGATTAAAATCTTGAAAAAAATTCTAGGACCACAGAGGACTGCTGACGGGACATGGAAGAAGAGGAAAAATGACGACTTCTATAAAATCAATCACCATGCGGAAGCAAAGGTAGAAATTCTATGGACATCTGGTGAGAATGGATTAGAACCTCTGGACTGAAAACATCTACAAAGTGGGTAGAAGAGGTAAAAAAGATGCAGTGGAAAGTGGACTTGCAGCAGACATGATTCACATCAGAAAAGAGGTTAGAAACTAAGTTGACTGCATCAAAAGATTCAAAGAGAAAACACCAAAATGTAGGCCCAAGCTGGAAGTATCTGAGGAAGAGAAAAAGATCAGAAGTGAAAGAACGAAGAGGTTCTGGGAAGAGAAAAAGAAGAGAATAACCAAAAAGCCTTAGGTTCCATGTGGTTCATAGGCTGCCAAAGTTGGGGAAAATCGTAATAAAATTAATACAATAATAATAATAATAATAATAATAATAATAATTGCTATTACGCCAAATATTATGTGTATCTGTATTTTCCTTCTTCATTGATAGCTTAATAATTGTTTTGTATTATGAATTTTTTTAAGGAATTTGAAACAATACATAAATAAAATAGACCAATGAAGAAGGGATAGGAAGGCCAGAAGGGAATGAGGGAAAGTATGAAAAAATAGAGGTTAAGAGGAGGAAAATGTGAAGGGGGTTATAATATGAAAGGAGAAAAAAGGGATAGGTTTAAGAAAGATAATTAGGAGACAGGAAATTATGAAAGAACAGTACTAGGGAAGAGAGGGGAAAAGAAAGAAATAGAGTAAGATGGAATAGAAGATAGGAGGGAGGGATAGCACGAAAAAAATAGAATAATGAAAAGAGATGTGAGGGAAAGAAAGGTAGGTGGTAGAGAGAGATAGAAGTCACGAGGGAGGAAAAGTAAGCAAGAGAGGAAAGAAAGAAAGAAATATGAAAAAGACAAACATTATGACTGTGTGGGTAAACTGACTAATGCACACCCTGTAGATTAAGTGGCCGCATTGGAAAAGTGCACATTCACTTGTATACGCGTCATCAACAGCCACATTTTCAGCAGGTGAAACTAAAATATGAGTTCTGTCAGAGTTATATGCTAAAATGTTTCGGTTTTCTTCTTTGGACCACCCTGTATATTTTGTTACAGTAAAATATTCGCACAAATATGTTTCATAAAGTGGTATTTTTGGATTCAGGAGAATTAAAAATATTGTTATAATTGTACTAAATAGATTTCGAATGTCAAACAATAAGTTTATATCTATGGTAATTAAATCAACTGATAAAACAGCCACATGAACCAAGGGGCGGCTCATGAGCTTAAAAGTTGGTGGTTTGAATCCTACTTAGGAAGATTGTTTAATAAGAGTAACATAATACGTTATTTTATAGAGGGGTTCGAACCAGCGATCTTTCCAGTAAAAGCACAATGCTAGAATCCTTAATGTCAAATTGAAAAAAAGATAAAATCCCGTGTTTTGTAACCATATTGTAGGCTAGCAGCTTACCACAATATTGTACATAATAAAAAAAAGACAAATGATACATGTTATATGTTAATTATTATATTCCATGTTCATGCTGTATCGAATCATACCACAACCATGTTTTTATGTAGTTGTTGCTATTTTCGTATAAATAAATTCCATGTTCATTCAGTATATAGTGTAACTGTATGAATATACAATATAATTGTATAACTGTTATATACTGTTATATAATTATATTGTATGTTCATACAGTTACACTATACACTGTATGAACGTAGAATTTAATTATATGGAAATAGCAAAAACAAAAAAAAAAGTGGTTGTGGTAGGATTCGATCCAGGTACGCTAACGTTGGGAGTACAGCGCACCAGCGCACCAACGCTTGCGGCCATTTTAAATTTTTTTATCCGTTGCAATTCAGTCATGTCATTCAATTTCGTATCCCTAGAACAAAATTTTTATATAAAAATCCGATCCGTTCTCCCTACGACCAGGACCAGCTGCCCAGCCCCCAAATCCCAGCTCGCTGAATTCTCGCTGGAATTTCACTCAGAATCAGATTTTACAGAAAATCTTGCCAGGAGTGGTATCCGTGCCCTGCACCTCTCCATCCGAAGCACTCCGCATTAACCCACTGCGCCACGACGCTTCGATACAAGTATAAGGTTTGTAAGACTACTTATATGATTTTTACCGCTAATTTTCGTCTAGAAAGATTTTCATAAATCGAAGGCCCTGGCCTGAGATTTTCAAGCCAGAGCCTCGAAGAAATTATTCTAAGTCCATTTTCAAGCCAGAGCCTCGAAGAAATTATTCTAAGTTCAACTCTCCAACACTCTCAGCCATTTTTCATATTTTAATTTGCTAACTGATAGTCTACTTTTTAGAATTCTTAAATAAAACTTACCTTCGCTGAGACTCGAACCAACGACCCTACCATTGGAAGCCCAGTCCTCTAACGACCTCGGCTATTTCTCATATTGACGTTTCAGTCTGACATTTACTATGTTATACAATTTTTTGAGAATTTTTAATTAAAATCTTACCTTCACTGAGACCCGAACCAGTGACTCTGGCATTGGAAGCCCAGTCCTCTAACGACCTCGGCTATTTGTCATATTGACATTAGAGTCTGACATTTACTATGTTATACAACTTTATTAGAATTTTTAATTAAAATCTTAACTTCTATGAGAATCGAACCAGTGACTCTGGCATTGAGATCCCAGTCCTCTAACGACCTCGGCTATTTCTCATATTGACGTTTCAGTCTGACATTTACTATGTTATACAATTTTTTGAGAATTTTTAATTAAAATCTTACCTTCACTGAGACCCGAACCAGTGACTCTGGCATTGGAAGCCCAGTCCTCTAACGACCACGGCTATTTTTCATATTGATTTTATAGTCTGACATTTACTATGTTATACAACTTTATTAGAATTTTCAATTAAAATTTTAACTTCTATGAGATTCGAACCAGTGACTCTGGCATTGGAAGCCCAGTCCTCTAACGACCTCGGCTATTTGTCATATTGACAATAGAGTCTGACATTTACTATGTTATACAACTTTATTAGAATTTTTAATTAAAATCTTAACTTCTATGAGAATCGAACCAGTGACTCTGGCATTGGAAGCCCAGTCCTCTAACGACCTCGGCTATTTGTCATATTGACATTAGAGTCTGACATTTACTATGTTATACAACTTTATTAGAATTTTTAATTAAAATCTTAACTTCTATGAGAATCGAACCAGTGACTCTGGCATTGAGATCCCAGTCCTCTAACGACCTCGGCTATTTCTCATATTGACGTTTCAGTCTGACATTTACTATGTTATACAATTTTTTGAGAATTTTTAATTAAAATCTTACCTTCACTGAGACCCGAACCAGTGACTCTGGCATTGGAAGCCCAGTCCTCTAACGACCACGGCTATTTTTCATATTGATTTTATAGTCTGACATTTACTATGTTATACAACTTTATTATAATTTTTAATTAAAATCTTAACTGAACACTGAGATTCGAACCATTGATTCCGCCCCTGGAAGCTCATCTCCCCAACGACCCAGGACGTTTCTCGTATTGATATAGAATCCGAACTTTTACTATGTCATACAACTTTCTTAGAAAATCAAAATCAAAATATTATCCTCACCGAGATTCGAACCAATCACTCTGTCACTGGGAACTCAGCCCTCCAAGGAATATAACAACATAATAATTATTTTTAAAAATACATGTCGATTTCACACAACGCTTTATATTAATGATATTTGTGTATAATTCACTAAAAATGTGGGTTATGGCATTAGCACAGCCGTACAGGTTTCGAGTACAGCGAAACCACCTTCAATGTGTTAACAATACGTCAGGGAATTCATTAATACTGGCACATAAATCAATAAGGAGTGTATAAAATGAAATGTAGGTCCGAAGATTAAATTTTATTATGGTTTTACATGAGATTTGAATAAACGCCAAGACGTCGAATTCGTATTATTCAAGTTTTCCCATTTTGCATTCAAAGTTTGTATATAACTGTAATTCCAGGTTTACTTGTTGGTTGAGGTATTACATTTATTCATTTAGCTTTGGAGTTTGAGTCATTGGGGTTTTGGATTGAAATATTGGGATGAAACGGTCTGTTCGACTTCAAAATATAACATATTACTTCGAATATTTTAACCAAAATAGTACCTAAAACTCAACCGTATGCAAATTAGTCAAACCCGAGTGATAAAAATCTTTCGACTGTCCCCATTCGTACATATTGACCTAGTACTCGCTTTGAGAAGTGAAAAAAATGTCAACATAAATAATATATATGATGATTGTTCTTTTTGATAAATTTGTTCGATTACCTGCGTATAAAATTCCGCTTTTGGTTGTCCTTGAGAGCCAATCAAAATGCTTGAGGGCTTAAAACTTCGCAAAATACTCCTCCCAAGAAATCGTGTGATAAATTATAATAAAGACTATTAAAACTTCTACCATCTTGATATTTCTGAAGAATGATTACAAAACATTCTGTCTTTGAATCATTTAGAAGAAAGCCGTTAGCATTAAATCAATTTTTAGCAACAAGTAGATTTAAAGAAGCATTCGTCACTTTAACTCTTCAGAAATGATTTTGTGGAAAGCGTATTTTCAATTGTGAAACATAAATTAAAGGACGAAAGGAAGACGTTTCATGGAATTCATCGTTCTATATCATCTATGCTCTAGTCGTTCCACAAATTAAACATTTTTATTTCACAGAATAAATTTCTCTAATCAGCTAAGTATAAATTTAAATTATTTTCATTTCCCAACTGATCAATATCTGTGTTTTAAGTCATCACAAGGAACAACATGCAGTTCCATCATTTCACTCTAAGCAAAATGCACGATACACCTGAAGGTGGGGAATTAACGCCGAAACGCGTCGTGAAAATTATAGCTGCAATTTTAATACAGAACATACATTTTTATGAAGATATGGTTTCATTTTAATATTTTTGAGGCATTGAATTATTATTATTATTATTAATACTATTATTGCCATTTATTGTTAATATATAAGTTACTATTTTAAACAAGTTATTTATCTCACATTTTAATAATTTTTAGAAATTTCAACTGTTATTAGGAGTCTTAATTTTTATATACATAAGCTAATATTTTTAAACACCTAATGAAGCCTATATTAAAATTTGTTTATAAGGATATTATAACATGACAGTTTTAGAATAGTTCGTATATTTATTGTATTATAATTGAGTACTGGTGGAATATTGACAGTAAAAACACAACTAAGTACAGTGAACACCGCTTAATGTAATCGCAGATAATGTTATCAGTCGGGTAATTTTATCACTTTTATGAAGTCCCGTATGGATTAATACTCATACATTTAAAAAATGCTGTTTATTGTGACCAAACCTTTGGTTTATGTTATCACATTTTCGGTTTTGAGGCTTTATTTCTAAGTATTCTATGTCATAGGCGTACAAAATTTTGGTTTTAAGGATTTCGTTCCTAATTCAATTATATTGTGTTGTATTGGAAGTAAGGGCAGTGTTCCCAGCTCCTAGGACGATCTGTTCGAGGGTGTGATACTCCCTAAATTTCTCTTTTAAGCAGTAAAACATGTTTCACCCCTCAGTTTAGCTGCTACTTTTGATTTGTGAATACCACAGTGTTGACATGCAGTGATGGTTAGTGTAAAATGAAAAGACTTGGATAGACTTTTGTTAAGCGGTGTTCACCACAGGTCAGTAAACTTCCAAGAAACACGTTGAGTATGAAATATTGGTTAATGGGCTTCAAAGGGAAAACCGAATCAATAAAAACTTTTCATTGATTGCGAAAATAGTTGTTTACAGGCTATTATGAGTGGTTGAATGATTCATAGTTACGTATTTTCTTGTATGTATGAATAAATAAATTTTAATTCTGTTTTTGTAGTGTATTATCTGATGTGTGAATAAATATCCTTCAATTAATTATTTCTGCTACTGTTATCAATCGGTTAATATTATCAGATTACCTGCATCCTGAAGAGATCACAATAAGCTGCGTGTACTGTATATTGTTTTATGGATTTTATGAATTTTTTTCAAATATTTTTAACCATTTCATTGCTACTGATATAAATTTACACCAAGAACATTTGTATAAAAGCAGAACTATTACATTAATTCAGTAATGCATTATATTAGAATGTGAATATTTTTATGCTCGAATTATGATAGCCATTCGTGGAAACCAGCTGTTCCTATGAAATTTTGCAAGTTGAATTTAAACCTATAATCCAATTTTACTTGAATGCTTATACAGTGTGTTAATGAAAAACACTTCAATATTTTACCTGTGTAAAGAGGGGACGTAGACAAGCAAATTTTATTAGGAATTCAATGCTCACAGACTTAAAATGTGTATGCTACAGGACACTAAAGTCATTACAATTCGGTCTTCGTTAAGTCAATAATGAAGCGATGTAGGATTAAAACTTTCATTTGATTGACTTCACCTCTTCTTAGTGATTGATAAAAACCTTATTCTTAACCATTCATCAACAGTCATATCATAATTTAGAGTTTTCATAATCTGCAAAATTTACAAACTAATCACATGACTGGCCGCCACTGCATTAGATTTTTTTATTCATAACTCCAGTGTTAGCAACAAAGTTCCTTTGTTTCGCATCATTTCAATTGTTAGAAGTCAGAGCTTGCTATACCATTGGGAGATTTTATGCTATAATAGGAAATATTGAATCTACAGAGCATAAGTATCCTAATAAAAGTTGTTTGTCTATGTCCCCTCTATATGCAGAGAAAATATTGAGGCGTTGTATACATACTGCGTATCAACAAGCACTGAAAGGATTAAAAAGTTCTCAGCTCAATTTTTTGAGTTTGAGTTCATTGTATCTCCCGAAGACTTTAGATTTTGTAGACCCTTTCATATGCAGACTTTTGGGATGTCAGTTTTGATATGCAGTAGATAATGGAATGGTTCAGAATCTGCTGTCCTCTCGTATTCCTGTCCATTTATATTATTTACTATCTTTAATTCAAGAAATCAACGTAAGTCTTTAAACGCTTATAGAACTCCTTTTCATTAAATATATAAGAAGTATTGCAGAAAACTAAAACCAGTCATAACAATTAATGGAAAAGATCGAAGTTTTCACAAAGGACAAACTTAAAACATAGGCTAATAGGTAGAAAAACGTTGAAGAAAATTACAAGATTGGTTATATGAACAGTTGCACTAAAATTTAGAATTCAAGTATTCACTAACATTATAAAAGGATTTATCAATCAGAAAGTTTTTATTTTTTATTTGTATCGGTAGAGCATTGTATAACTTTATACCAATATAACTAGGCATCTTCTCTGTCATCTGAAGTTTGTATTGGTGGAGGTAAAGTGTATATTTGCCACTTCTATCATGGTTGTGAATATATGATAAAGTTTGATTTTGGAATTCATGCTTATGTATGTGTAGAATAATTATGTAAATAAATAGACTTGGTAAATTCAGGATTATTAATTCTTTAAACATATTCTTACAGGTCTCACGATAATTTAAACCCCCAAGATATCTAATTGTCCTTTTTTGTAACATGAAAATTCTATTTAAATTTAAGTGTGACGTAGTTCTATTCCATAAGAGATTAACTATTGTATTAACGCAAAATGTATAACTCTAAGTGTAGTAGTAATTGGGACATGTGTCCTTAAATAACTAAGGATAAAGATGTTTGTACTAACTTTTGCAGCTAGTTTATCTATGTGCGGTGTATACGTAAGCTTTTTTTTTTTATCTAAAATTATCCCAAGTAACCGAGCTTCATGTACGTTCTTTACAATTTCATTGTCAATTTTTAGTTGATACATATGATTTATGCTTTTGAATCCAAATATTCATCCAGTATCCAATATTCATTAAAATAATTGTATCCACGCAATCAAAAGCTTTTGTCAAATAATTGTTTGAGTCAATATGATTTATTGTCTCTTTTATACATTCAATAATAGCCGTTGTTGATTTATTTTTTACAAAGCCATTCTGACCTATTGTCATTAAATTGTAGTTTTCTAAATATTTTTGTATTCTATTGTAGAGTATCCTTTCAAATATATTTGATAGAGCGGGTAAAATGGAAATTGGCCTATAGTTATTTCTTTGCGTTGCCTTTTTTTTTTTGTGTATCGGTGATATTTTAGCTATTTTTAGTCTATCAGGGAATATACCCGATGCTAAGCAAGCATTTATTATATCCACTAGTGGATTTACTATTTTAGTGCTACATATCTTATAAACATTTACGTGGAATAAACACACTGATAAAATAGTCAAGGCAATTAAGATATTTAAGCAAACTAGTCCCCACTTTCCACTGCAAAATTGATGTATTTTTCACTGATTCAGTCACACATTACTTATGGGATCGAACTATGGGGTGCCGCTTCAAAACCAAATCAACAAAAAATAAAATTGTTCTGCAAAAACGAGCAATTCGTTATTTGGCTAAACTGTCAGACAAAGAAACGTGCAGACAGGCTTTTAAAGTAATTCGGATTATGACTGTAGTTAGCCTCTTTATTTATAATATAATTATATTCGTAACGTGTTATAAATCGCCTGTTTAAAACATCATGATTCATACATATAATACAAGAAACAAAGACAACTTGGCAACGATTAGTCATAACCTGAAGCTCTATGAAAAGATGCCTATGTACACGGGTACCAAATTCTTTCATTTACTACCCAAATTTCTTAAGGAATGTCAAACATATAACGTATTCAGGAAAAAGCTATCTCAAAGAAATTTTTAAGAATCTTGGCAAAAATTCGGCCAAGTAGTTCATGTCAAAATCTATTTATTGAGTTCAAAATACTTACTGTTTATGCCATGTATATTTATCAGATAGTCATGTTGGTAAAAAAAAGATTTTACACATCTAGTAAAACATTCAGAAGTTCATGATTACAATACAAGGCAAAAAGACGACTTTCATAGAGTTGACAGCAAACTAAGAATGACCGAAAATAGCCCTTATGTCAAAGGTTCAATTTATTACAATGCACTTCCAGAATATCTGAAAGTTTTAAGTGGGGAAAAATTTAAATTTGCACTAAAAAGTTATTTAATTAGTATATGTCCGTATAGCCTTGAATTGTAATGATGCCTTCCAGCCGAAAGGGAACTCAAGGTATGTAGAAATGGAGGTAAACAGATGTTTATATTAAAACTCTTTTAGTATGTTATACTGTTTTATTATACACAGTTGCATGGACATAATCTAAGTGTATCGTTATAATAATATATATTTGTTTGTACTAATTACTGACTATGTTTATGCATGTAATGTGCATGTTACAAACAATAAACCTACTTTTGAACATTTGAACTTCTGGAAGGGGTGTTCTATAGCATTGAGAAGTTCATAGATGTAAATAAAAACAAATAGGGTCTACTGTAAGTGACTTATTGCATAACCTACCTCTCTCTAAGTGAGCTACTGTTTATTTTATGACATATGTATTTGACGCTAGACTAACTTTTAATCGTTGTTAGTGCAACTAATTGAATTTTAATATTTTCATCTGTACACTGCAATGAATCTGTATCTGTTTATGTGCATTTGAGATAACATATTATGTATAAATGTATTTTTACTGTAAATATTAAATTGATCAAATATATTATTATTATTATTATTATTATTATTATTATTATTATTATAACTAGGGTTCAGATGTTTATGACCTAAAAAAATTGGAAAATATGACTGCAAATATGCCCTTAAAATGGCTAAATATGACCCAGAAACCCTAAATATGACTTAACAAAATAACACAATTTAAAAAATTAAACGTCCCAATTTAAACAGTTTAAAGACACCATATTCTTACATCACAATAATTCAATCATATAAGTTAATAACTTTTACAAATTTTGGTGATTTACAGTTTTACTTGTAATGAACTTCTATTTTTAAAGAATTTGCTCCTGTTTGCTCGTTAATCAGCTCAAAATACTCCTAATATTTTGAAGACCTTGCGTGTCCCTATAAAATATGAATATTTGCATTAATTTAATATGTAAGTCACTTATTCATTTGGCATAGCCTAAACATTAAATTAATGGAATAATTTCAAATTTAACTTGACCATATAATACATACGCTGTATAATTGTTCTCTTTTACCGAATTGATGACTGAAATATGATGTTAAATTACAAATATGACCAAAATATGACCAATACCACAAAAATTACAATAATATGACTTTACATGGAAAATTAAAACGGTCCGAATAGGATAACAAGCGTGCAATTCGTGTTAAATTTCTGTTTGCGGCGAGAATGGAGTTCAGGATAAAAATATGACTAGTCATAAACATCCGAACCCTAATTATAACCGACTTAGTAATCTCATCCGCTCCCAGACAAATTATGGATTTTGACATTTTAATAATTTAAAATGTCCGTTTTATCAGTAGGATATAGATAGATACTTGAGCTAATTTTGGAGTGCTCTGTTATACGCCCAATGTTGGAGGGTTCAGGTGTATTTTTTATTGGCATGAATGTTTCTTCCTATTGAAATAAAAGTATTTATTAAAAGCATCGGCTACCCTTGTTTGTTCTCATAGGTTAAGATTGCATTATTATCCCTTATTTCTATATTAGCTCTCTCAGGTTGCACTTTCCTAAAAGAATTGATTTGCCAGCTGGCTTTACTTACATTCTCAGATATTAGGATTTTATTATTTACATGGTTACCTTTAGCTTTTAATTCCAACTGAGCATACATGGGGTCAAGTCGCATTGTAGGGTGGCCCACTTACAAAACCAATTTTCTTGTCATAAAACACCTAATATCACACGTATTTTGTTATAGATTGTTCTCTGGAGAGCTGATGTTGCCTCGACGAATGTTTGTGTTCAACCCACCCGCCCTAACGGCACACTTTCTTTTATAACACGATCTAGCGAAAAGTGCCGTGAATGACGCTATATTTTAATATAGAAACTCGTGATTGGACGTTACAGGTCTGACGTCTCACCAGCAGACCACGTAGAATTCTGGGAAGCAGGTGCACCAATAAACGAACCTCGCGGGATATACAACATGGCACATTCACGAAACGGGAGAAATCAGAACGCCTTACTAAATTAATATGACTGTTCCTAACCTAACAGAACCTGTCACTAATTAGTAATTTCGGGAGAATTCAGAATGCCCTACTAAATTAATATGACTGTTCCTAACCTAACAGAACCTGCCACTAATGTAGAATTTTTGATAACTGATAAGTAATGTTCAAGAAGCGTCATGTTGGTTAACCTGTCTCCCTGGAAAACAAAACACATCACCCGTCCGTGGAAACCTGCGCATATCGCGAGGTGGGCCACCCTACATTGCGACTTTGCCTAATCGGTAAATGCAATTTCTTTACCTGGGCAGTTACCCAATGTAAATATTTGTTTCTGTATATCGATTACTTAATTTAAAGAGTAGGCAGCAAATATTTATGTAGTATTTTAAGATGTTATAAAATATATCGTGTTTGTCATTTGGATCTTGTTCTTCATAAACGTGTTCCCAATTTTCTTGACTTAGGATTTTATTTAAACTATTAAAATAGTGTATATCGTAAAAGATCCACTATCAAATCTAGATATGGAAATAGTTACTGAAAACGAGGGCATAATCCCAATTACGGGGACCAATTCACGCGATATTCACATTTCCACGGACTGTGATGTTTTTTGTTTATGAGCAATACACGGTTACCAACTGTTAGGTTATGAACGTTTATGTTAGTTAAGGAGCAATGTAATGAATACCTCCGATGTTTTGTTAGGTTAGGAACGTTTATGTTAGTTAAGGAGCAATATACTGAATAGCACAACCACCATTTCTTACGTGCAGCTAGTGGCTTGTACCTTTGTAGGTTTGTCACACTGTTCATCCACAATCATATCTTGTTTAGCGATATAACGTCACACCTCCAACGTCCAATCAGGAGGATGAGGACAGAAAAATGGCGGAGAAAAAGGAAGTTTTCGCTAGATCGTGATGTAGAAGAAAGTGTATCAATTTGGGGTGGGTGGATTGGACCAAATCATTCGCCAAGACAACATCTCCTCTCCACACATCTATCTATAACAAAATTCGTGTGATATAAGTGTTTTATGAAGAGAATCTCGGTTCTAAAAAATGGTCCCCGTAGATGGGATTTTACCAAAACGAGATATATATTAGGTTGAATAGTGCAGTTATATTGTGAACCAAATCAAATTGTACTGTTGATTATGTTACATAAGTGTCCCCTAAAACATTTATACAAAACAATTGGGGATTTTTTTTACAATATATAGTACGTGTGTCCAGAAATTCAGTATGATAAAAGATTAAAATGCCAAGAATTACACATATACCAATTACATAGATTTAAAAATATATAGAAATGTGAATGTAATATTGTTACATATATTTGCACCAGTCAAGTGGTTTAAAAACAACTTCTTAAATTATTAATTAAACTGTGTATATTAAAATCTAGAATTATACCATTCTGTTGTCATTCAAATATTCTATGACACAATGTTCATAAAATAGTCGTCCACTATCTATATATATTTGCTACAAGTGCAAGATTGGATGGCTTCACTATGGTGATGGTGCTATAATCGACAGTTGTATGGTCTTATAACTCGTTTGCAGCGATTATTTTCCTGTCTCAGTGTCTAGGTGATTTGTATTTCGACACTGGTATGTGTCATCTCCAGTCTGTACCTATATTTTATAAATCGTTTTAGTATTTGGCATATTACAATATAATAATTAGGTTCAAATGTTATTAATAAGTTAGGTTATAAGTACTTACTGTACTCATCTATTAAACTACTAAAATTGTGTTTACTAAATGAATGGTTTGCCTTAATTTCACCACTACATTTTCCCCAGCATTATTTGGTAACTTATTTGTACTTATAGTATGCAATGTGATTAGCTGGGATGTGTGACCAGAGGGACAGGAGTTTATCACATTTACTTTATATAGGTTTTCAGATAAATTTCTAATTATAATGTCAATTGCAGAACTTGAACTTATTGTTATTTAATTTATTATGGCTTTTAAATTGAACTCATTATAAGATATTCATCAGTCTTACTTTTCTATATGAATTTTGAAGGAAATCAATATTTATGTCGCCCTTAAGTATGAGCTTACCAGTGTTATCTTTCATCATCTGGTCTATGTAGATGTAGATGTAGATGTAGATGTAGATGTAGATATCTCGTCCTGTAGATCCTGTGTTGAGCGGGGCTCAAGGATATAGAACGCGTCAGATCAAAAAATACATGCATGTTATAACAATAATATAGGCCTACAGAAACTGCAAGCTGCCAAATTTATCCAAGCTGGAAATATTCCTCCAAATTGGAAATATTCCTCCAACAATAACGATAATTTTTCCAAAAATATATGAATATCTTCATTAGGTGGTCTATAAATTCCAATGATTGATAGTTTTATGCATCTCAAATTTACTGCTGATACTTCAATGTGTCCTTCCATGTTGAAGAGATCCACATTAATTTCCCTACCCTTTTCTGACGGGCGATTTTT
Source organism: Ectobius pallidus (assembly GCA_964059195.1). Classification (NCBI taxonomy): domain Eukaryota; kingdom Metazoa; phylum Arthropoda; class Insecta; order Blattodea; family Ectobiidae; genus Ectobius; species Ectobius pallidus. The sequence continues at coordinate 21,218,111 of CAXKWD010000011.1, forward strand.
AATTAAAATTCCCACACCACCAAATGTTTTGTTTACTCTACAAAGGCTTTCAACCAAGATTTAAGATTAAATTATTTCCAATGTCATACTTTTTTATGCCATGTTCGGTTAAAATTAGAATATCGGGTAGCACTTCGTTTACAAAAAATATTTAACTGATCGATTTTATTTTATAGCATTTGAATTTATATACACAATCACCCCTTTTGTGTACAGCGAAGTCTCCAAGTTTTTTATGTAGAACAGGAAGGTTATTTACATTACTTAGGCCTACATTAGATTCCTTAGTTTCACTGCTACAGTTCTGCTGTATGGTGCTACCAGTCACATTTCAATGCTCTTTAGTTACATTAAAACCTACTGCATCTTCATATGCCTGACGTATGATTTTTCTAACGCTCTTTTGCCCAGTGAATTTAGATGAAGGCCATGTTTAGTGTGCATGCAATGGTTAATTGTGGGGGCCTTTATTGACCTAACATGTTTCATATTTTTACATGTTAGGGCAATGTTCTTATTAACTAAACTAACAACTTTCTGTAGGCCTATAGGAGATCCTGTTGTATGATCATACCTGATAAGAAGATCCACCAGTACTACGTTTGTGTTATTTAATTCTGGTAGCAAATTACCAAGACGCTCATAACAGTTTCTAAGTTACCACTTTCAACGTCGTTTGTCCCACGAATGATCACCACAGTCTTTTTTCGTAAAATCTAGACTCTAGAGCATTAGCCACAATTGGGTCTGTAACATTAGTAATACCTGCTCCTGGCTTGACAATAGCTTTGGTTTCCGGGCTGTTTCAGTTTCCGTTGACACTCGCCGCTATTCCTCTGCCGTGACTGTCAGCAAATATCATTTTCCTCTCTCTCTCTCTCTCTCTCTCTCTCTCTCTCTCTCTCTCTCTCGAAATCCCATGAAGAGCGCTTTGAAATTGTTCGATTCAGTGTATTATCAATTTTCGAGGGAGACGGGAATTTAATACATTGACTTTCTCCGACTTCATTCCTCAGAAGAGCATATCTGTTTTGCGTGTGTAGAGGTTCCTTTGCTGTGTACTTTCTTTTCCAATTCCTTCTTGATTCAGGTACAGATTTCCATTCTACACCGTTTGTGCTGGTAAGCTGAAACGTGGATTACAAATTGGTCTACAAGCACTTTCTTGTGGTGTTTTCATTTCTTCCTATGAGCAAATTATATCCTGATTTAATGTTTCAATTATTTTTCTCAAACTCAGCAGTTCGTTTACAAGATCCTTTTTATTTAATTCTTGTAGTGAAGTGGGTTTGTCTTGAGTTACCTGGATTGTCGCCATTTATATGTGGAGACCTGGGATTTCCATCAGCACCATGTTGGTTACTTATTTCTATTCAAAACCAGTCATCTTCGGGAATTTTTTCAGGATTTATTGAGCAGCACTTTTCGAAATGGTACCATAGATCACAACCTTCACAGATGTTCCCATTTCTAACAATTTTTCCACATTTACCGCAGTTCACTTGCTTCAAAACGTTTATTCTTGAGGAGCTTGAACGTGACACGCTTGCACTACTAGGCGCCATCTTGAGGCGTCCAATGTAAAGCTCTATCCACAATGTGCAGTCGGCCGCTTGGGAGCAGCACTCGAGCTGCCCACAATATGGATGTAGCAAACTACAACCAGTAGATGTCTCCACTGCTCTAGCCGGTATGCGTTAGCCGTTCGTCACTTGTTTTCGAGTTGTCTTCTGCTGGTGCCATGCTCACGGCAAATTAAATTAAAAATTAAAGAGTATCCAATCGCTACACTGCATATAATTATTCATACATTGATAACATATTGCTGTGACTCGGGTACAACGTAACGTTGTTATATCGGGAATATCTCACAATATTTGTTAGTTAATCCTTCCTTTTTTGTGTTTTTTAGAGCCCATCTGCTGAAATTTTTCTTTCGCCTAATGGACACATAAACATTCTACAAGGGCCCAATAAACAAGGAAGTATGTATAGTAGCCTCGTGGCCTCTATAAAAATAGATAATTACGAACATATTTTCGTTCTGGGAAGATGAAATGCCATTTAAAAGTAGACGACAACTGGAAAAACAAGTGACGAACGGCCAACGCATTCCGGCTAGAACACGCACGCTATCTGTCGGATAATTTTGGCAGGCTACATCCCTATATGCAGTAGACACTGAAGTTAGGGAAACATTTTACAGTGCAAATAAAGTGGAGGAATCTATTTATAATGCATAAATATATAAACTCATCTTGCTTTTTCGTAGTAAGCTAATGTACCTAGGTATTTAGTTGCACAAGTAAATCATTTTCAGTCTCGTAATATGTAACTTACAGTAGTGCAATTGGTAGTCGAAGATGAATTTCCCGACTGCACACTACCAACTGCGAGCTGCAACTGCACTTTGTGAATGGCGTCACCACAAGTTATACTTCGATTACCGAATACCAACTACCAACTGCACATTGTGGATAGAGCTTAAGTCATCAAAGTAAAATAACTTATTGCAAATAAAGTCGATCTACTTGAACTAAAACCACGTTGACAATCAGAAATAATACTTATAGATTTAAGGAAATAGAGCAGTATTCAAACATCAAGGAAATGCAATAGGATACAGTTACAGGTCGATAATTTGTGATCTCAAGAGGACTGCCCTTCTTATACAATACGGAAATATTTATTAAATATGTAAAAGATTTCAATATAACATTTGAAGTTCTTCTCAACAAGAAACATGGTATATCATCGGGTCCAGAAGAGTACTTATTTTCAGATTTCAATTTCACTAATTCTTCTTCTGTAAATGGGTAGAGTAAAAAATCATTAGCTATTGTGTAATGTGTGCATCATTTCCAAACACTCTGTAGATAAATGTCCGTGCTAAGATCTACTATATGCAGATTGTATGTGCAGTTAGCAGACATACCAGCTGAACACTCCTTGCTATGCCATCGGTTATTTGGTTGCCTCTGACCTCTACACGTCTAGGAACTTTTATCATAATTTCACTCGACTCGGAAAAAGGTGTAAAATATTTTAATAAGTACTTACTGTATATTCAACTGCCAATAGGTAATATAGGCCTAAAGCATCTCTATTTTCTGAAATATATTTCTAATAAGATCATTTAGAAATACCTTTAATTCTATTTGCCTCCCATCGTGCATTATAATTTTGGAAGTAAACATTAACTTGCGAGTTGTTTAGTTTATTCTTATGTAGTACTTCTTCATAATTATTTTTGTAAGTGAACATCAATTTGCAAATTGTTTACTTTATTCATATATAGTACTTCATAAATATTTTTGTATAACCATTTCCTAATTGTTATGGGATATAGTTTTCCTATATCTACCGTATATTTTTTTAAGGAAACAAAGAAAGGCCCAAAGTCAGTATGAATATATTTGCTATCTGCTTGTGATTGGAGGGCAGGATGTCCTGAGTTTTAAGCCGGTGAAAGGTTGTTGGGGTGTTATGGATCTCTGTTAGGTTAGATTTGTACGTGTCTCAGGTAGGATTGCCTGGGCATGGATTTCTCTAAGGTTATAAATTGTGTAACATTCAGAACTATCCATTTTTTCCACTCCCGTATCCTGAGAATCTGAGTTCATCAATCGGCCGTCTTCATCCATCGCGAAAGTCCATTAAAACCGTTCATTATTCCTTCCCTCCCGTGGAGAATAATTTTAGAATATTTGTTTCATTAAATAGATAGGAAAAAATATTCACACGCACAGATGGTATAGCCTAGCCTATCACTCGCCTTTCTGTGTATTGGTACACTTCACGAAACACTGCACACTAACTCGTCTGATTCCACTGGTAACTAAGAATCTCCGCCAAATAAACGAAAACAAAAGAAAGCCCAAAGGAGAGCAGTTTCGAGATTTTTAAAATCCGCTACATTAGCTTTGTTTCCTGTAAACATTATTTAATTATAATATACACGCATTAAAAACAGAAATAATGAAAAATTCTAAATATTAAAAATGCTAAAAATGACCTAAAATGCTAAAAAAGTTACCTACCTCTTGAAAGTGATGAAAAATGCAAAATAATGCCATAACAAATTGAGCTTATTCAATCAATTTGTAACATACATTTGTATAAATTCAAGCTATCTTTCAACCTTGATATAAAAAAGATGAAAAATCATCAAACACCTTGCCATAATAACTATATATTTAAATAGAACTTTCTATTGCCTGTGGACGAACCTAAGTTATTAAACATTAAAGTAAATTACATTAAAAAACAGAAAATCATATTTTTTCAGGTTTCTTCTACTTGACTCTTTGTTTTAAAGCCTCTAATGAAACTTGACTCTTTACTTAAAAGCTCGTCAGAGTTTCTAATAAAGCAGGCACCGTACTCAATAATTAGGCACTATCGCCCTGTGCTGCAGCTATTTATACCGTAAGTCTTGTAGTTTGTAACACGTGCTCGAATGATTGATCCATCCCCTTCTCTCTCTCTGAACCTTTACCTCACTCACGAGTGCTTTAATTAAACTATGTTCATAAGAAGAGCATGAAAATGAGATTGGTCTAAAGGTCTCGATAGACCGTTGCCCTCGTCATGAAGTCACTATATTATACATTCTTTATGTTCGAGAGTTGTATGTTGCCGTAGGTGGGCTCCATTCTGTATGGTTAAGTTCATCTTTATTCTTACATACATATTAAATATTTTCAAAAGAAAAACTCCAGCGCACGGGCCTATTTGGCCGTTCGTGCTTTTCCTATGCACAAGACAAAGAGAAAAAATTTAAAATATATTATGCTACAATATAATAATATCATACAATGATAAAGATAAAAATCGAAAGGAGAATATAAAAGAGATCAGCAACAATAGATGAGGAATGACAATAGTATTACAATTATTTACAACATAATTATACTATACTATGCTCTGCTTGTGTACTGTGAGTTGTAGGACTTTAAACATGAGTTTCTCCACCCCCTCGAAGAATTCGGTGTCACCCAACAATTCGAATATCGCTAAGTGACCCCTCCTAGAGACAATAACAGATTCCGGCAGATATCGTAGCCTTAGTATTTCAGTGGCTTCACATTTAAGGAGAATATGCTCTGCTGTCTCATCCTTGTCACATAGTGGGCATATTCCGGCTCCTGCATTTACGCGTTTCAATTATTTCCGTTCTCCTAGGCGGAACCAGGCTAAACCCGTCCTGTCTTCAGCGCTCCCCTCATAAAGATATCTCTCTGTTACCCAGTTAGTTGTAATCATTGATTGGATCTCCAAGCAGCCTTGTCAATACATTCTCCTTCCGTTATTTGCCTGTCTTCTTGGTTGAAAATTGTTATTTTATTTTTATTGTTTTATTTGATTCTCTGGACTTTCTATTTCATATGATGGATCATACATAATTATACTTTAATTCTATCCATGCTATTTGTTTTTTTCTAAGAAAATCCAGACTATGGAGCAGGGAGTGCAATTGGTTTCTGGATGAAAAATATTTTATTGTTATTGTTGTATTTTATTCTTTGCAAAGTGATATATCATACATTATTTTACGGAATTCCATATATCTATCCGTGTTATTTTTTTTTCTCTGAGAAGATCCAGACTGGTGCAGGGAAGTTTTTACTTAGAAGCTCGTTTTCCGTAAGTTTGCCATTTTTATATAAAATGCACCGTTTCTCAGCTCCTACTTAATCTGAAAACTTTAAATTTTCAGGATTCGTATATCAAGGTGTCTTAAATACACTAAAATAACATTTTTGAATCGGGTCAACTATGAACTATTTATAGGTAATATGGCACTTACAAATGTAAATAAAAATTTGTTACAAAAAAAATACAATTTGAGAAACTTGAATGATAAACTCACTGAATCCTGAAAATGTGGATGCACCCCTAAAATACATTTTGTGGCTAAACTTATTTATCTCAAAAAATATTTCCTATATAAGCTATGAGTTAATGTAAAACGAGCATAATAATAAAAGGATACTTTTTTTTACCATGTAACCCCAAGTTTACCAAGTCAGTTTTTAGATTAGCTTAACTTGTTTAAACCGTCTGTTAAAGCTTAAGATTAGTTAAATAAACAAGAGACTAAATATAACAAGCAGTAAATTGTAGTAAGCCTGAAGAGAGCAGAAACTTGTTACGATTGTGTTCAAGTTGCTCGATGTATCATCTACAGATATTTTTTAGTATCGTAATGCTCGCCGATATTTGAAAATACGTCAGCTCTAGGTAAAGAATGGTTTATGGCAGTGTGCCTACAACAAATATTAAAGAAAAAAGGAAATGACATTTTCCCAATATCTTTCTATATCTTGTGCACAAAAGAAAAAGTACTTAACTCACCTACACATACGAAACTATACAGCTGGTCGTAGTGGGGAAAAGGGTTTATAAACTCGCAACAACTGCTAATATTCGCATATTTCCAGTCAGTTTAAATCAATTATCTATCATTCGTCAGTTTTCACCTCATAAATTTCGTTTCGGAGAATCGGTGTAATATACGTTGTGTTAAATGGTTTGTAGGTACGTGCTATTGAACTGTTCGAAGTTTTTCATCTGCGAAAACATATCGCAGTAATATACTGTCAAACATTATTACTCTGGTACTAAAACGCGAATGTACACGATATAGGATTCGCATGTAGCTGCAATAACTACTGCAAATTCATTTGCGATTAAACAGCGTTCCAGCTGTCCTTGTTTTATGACTTCCTTATTACTTGTTTTGTTGTTTACATTTATGAAGTTCATATAACTGTGTGGTAGAAGGCGTTCCTATTTTAGCATCTCTCGGACAATATTTATCAGGTTGCTTTTAAACATACGCCGTTTTCCGTACAACTCAAACGATATTTTATTAATTGAAAAATATGGAGCATTCTGGGTCATACCGTCTAGCTTTTGCCTTTAGTTGTAAAATATGAATACAGAGAAAATTAAAAAGAACTTTATATTTACCTAAAATACACAAAGTTACATGGACTATAAATGTGTACTCGAAAGAATAAACGTTCGTGCGTGGGACGATAGATTGGAAAAACTGATTAAAACAGTTTCAGAGACCGAAGACGTAAGGCAATTTAAATATAAAATCAAATTCAAAAGACAAATAATTACTAAAGTAAACGTAAGGAAGAATAATTTTAAAAATATAGGCAGAACAGGTAGTTTATAAGACTAAGAAAAAAAAACTATGTATATTAAGGAAATCAAAATTAGAAGACAGACATAAGTTTATAGGTTAGATACTAAACATTTAATTTTATAATTTAATAATTCTTTAAAGCATAACTTATAAAACTCTGGGTTAGACTTAGTTATGGAATTCAAATATACATGTAATATACAATAATTTAACTCTATAGAGTTCAACCTTTGTATTTGTATTATTATGAATTCTCCTATTTAGGAGGAAACCTATTACACGTTTTGGCATATTTAGGATTTCAGTTTTGTTACAGTTGACTTTTTCAGGGTCATGTACTACATAATAATATCGATATATAATTTTATGCTGAAATATGTTATGGAGCTACTGTAATCTGCAGAGTTTTTTTTTTTTCAAATTATTCTCGAGATCTCCTAGTAATGAATTGTTCAACCATACTAAAATACGCTTATTATACAGAGTGCTTCAGAAAAATGTATACACACTTTGAACTGTCAAGGAAAATTTATTTCCCGTTCTACAAGGTTAAATTTCTGGGAAAAAGTAATGTTATATTTCTTCAACAGATGTCAGCAGAATAGATTCAACAATCGTCCAACAAACGTGAAATAATCATCCAACAAGGAAAAGTAAAAAACAATGCTTGCTCATTTCACATTCCCTACCATGCGTGCATTATTCGGTTTTATTACCAACAAGATGGCGCCCAGCCGCACTGTCATAGGGACGTACAAGCATACATGGACCGAAATTTGCCAAGGCTATGGATAGGACGCAGGGAACCAATCGAGTTTCCTGTATGCTCTCCAGACCTTACGCCGCTGGATTTCTTCTTATGGGGCACAGTAAAAGATGTGTACAAACGTAATCCACGTAACCTAGACACACTTTGGAATGAGATTCAAGCGGTGTGGCCAGAAATCTCTTTGGACACTTTGGTACGATGTACGGAGTCAGTGGTGACTCGTACTCAGAAATGTATTGATGCTGAAGGCTACCGTTTTGAACATCTGAACATTTGAACATTAATCACACTTTCATAAGAAAGTCATTTATTTATTCAAATTGGATTTTAAGCTTTCCGTTTCCAGAAATTTAACCTTGTAGAACGGAAAATAGATTTTCTATGACACTTCAAAGTGTGTGTACGTTTTTCTGAAGCACTCTGTATGTGACATAACGGTATCATGCCAATTTTTCTGTTTTGTGTGCTGACAGAAAAAAATCAGTATATTAATACTTGTTTTTATGCTACTTGAACATGATTATCTCCTAATAAAAAAGTGAATAGGATTTGTACAGGTCCTCTTTAAGTTCAGAGACACTTAATCGTATAGACAGATATTACGCATTTCTAGATTGACCAGGAGCATGAAACAATAACGATACGTTCAATCGGATTACTCAGTTTCCCAGCATAATCTTTATGACAGAGCTACGCACAAGCTTGAGTAATTGCGACCGTCCCAGTGACCTTGACCTCAATGCATATTACGCCACTGACCATTTGGAATCCCGTTCCGTGTATTGAATTTGCGAGATAATACAGAAACGAAAAAGCAGAACTAATTGAATAACACCTGCATGTTTATGAATTTAAGTTAATTGTAACATGAAACTACAAATTGAATATGCCAATTTCATTAGCCTAAAATTCCAACGGTGTGTATGTTAACTGCGATTTATAAATGAATTATGCAAAGCCACATAATATGAAACCGCATTCGCGAAAAATTAACGGGAAATGTTGTCAAAGGGTGAGAGAGTATACATACTGTGCTTCAAACAAATTAACCTTCATCAATTACATTTTTAAACTTACAGATAAAAGAGGAGCCCAAAGAGAAAACTTGCAATATTCAAAATAACTAAAAGAAAGAAATATACTACGGTGCATCCATTTAGCGAGAACATTTATTAAAACAAGCAAAATTCTACATTCAAGTTCAAGGCTTGTGCAAAAAGGTCATAGAAAATAATTACACGATCTTTTTTGTTGAAGCCACCAGGAATTACGGGGTATGAAAACCCTCAACACGAAACATGTTTTAAGTATAAGAATAAGAATAAGCCCATAAAATCCCTTGAGGGAAAGGGCCTCCTACTTACGTAGGGGTGGCTCTGTTATTACTCAGATTGGGAGCATTCCGTGTATGTAATTAAAATCAGTGAAAATACCTACCTTCAGTCATACACTACGTGACCAATAACTTATAGCAATTTTTCATACACACAAATCACGATCGATTAACTTATAAAGTGCTTCCTGTTAATACAAGGGTGCGATTTTATCTGATAAAACGTCAGTTCGTTACTGGAAATCAACGAATATGTTTGGGTAATCATTGAATACGTTTGGGAAACGATCGAATAAAGGGCCTTAGTTTTAAAAATATTAACTATTGTCAGAAAAATCTGGCTCCACGTATTCATTTCGAAATAGAATTTATCGCAGAACTTTCATTTGAGCCTTCAGTTCAAAATTTTGGCCAGAAAATTCAGTTTTCTTTTAGATGTTAAAAATTTGATATTCTTGACTTAGGCCCTTTTATAAACAACCAATTTAATTATAGTTCTTAAATAAACGTGTTCAACTCTATAATAATCTAACACTAAATGACAAGTTCTATTATTTCTTTTTGACATGCCATTGTAGATATAGCACTGCTCCAAGCAATGGAACGCACTGAGCTGGAGCTCTTTGAGCCGTGCACATATTAATATCCCGGAGAAGTAAACTTCAAAAGAAAGTTGCAGATCCCCTCTCACATAACGGGAGTTTGTTGAAGACTTCACTAAAAATATCCTGTCGGAAGTTTTTAAAAAATCCCTTTAGGCAAGCCTACAGGCTGAGGTAGATTTCAAAGTGCTTTTGGTTTAATTTACTGTCGCTGCATAGCACTCTTCTTCTTTAGCCTTGGTATGACAAACCCGCAATAATAATTGCAAAAAAAGAGGAAAGAGCAGTTTTTCAAACATTCATATCTCGCCTTAAATGAGAGCTATCGAGAAACTAGTTATTGATTTATAAAGTACTCATCAAGAGCTTTTCAATGATACCCCACAAGACGTGGTTCCAAAAATTTCGAATTTCCATCCCCCCACCCCCACTCGTACCCCCAAAACCCCCGAATCGTTGGTGTCACTGTGAACTCCATAGGGAGTACTCTAATTTATTCAAACAAAGTTTCCCTCTATACTTCATAGGGGCCGAGATATAAATGTTTTAAAATTTCAACCCCCTCCCCCGACCACCCCCTTGGGACAATTTTGCTCATTAACGAACTTGTCCGAACTATTGGGCCTAGAAATAACATAATAAAATTTGGTTCAAATATGTTCAAAATTACGGCCGCTATCGTGTAAAGATATATATATATATATCACAATTTTTTTGAACGGGCGGTGGTTTCGTACTTAGGGAAGCATGAAACGTAAAGATATGAAAGAATTTTTCGAAAATCATGACATGGTATCCATTGCAATAGGTAGATTTTTCTTCGAAATCTACCTAAAATTGAACAGAACAGAGTTAATAGGAGAGGCTCTAGATTTTGAAGAAGAATCATGGAATTTAATAAGTTATCATCAGGGTTCGGATGTTTATTACCTAAAAAAGCTGAAAATATGACCTTAAAAATGACTAAATATGTCCTTAAGATGACAAAATATGACCAAAAAATCCTAAATATGACTTCACAAAAGAACGTATTTTCTAAAAATAAGTTCCAATTTAAAAATTTTAATGACACTAAATTATTACATCGCTTCAATTCAATCAGGTAATCACTTTTAACAATTTTACAGGTGATTTACAGGTTTATTTGTAAAGAATTTCTAATCTGTTAATGTTCCCAGCTACCACTGTTAACTCTGAACTGAATTTTTTTTATAAACATGTCTATTGGAAAAGGAGGAAAAGGTAATTGTTACTTGTTACTGGCCCTTCACATTTCAGTTAAAGTAAAACCAAAATATTCGTGACTCTTTTTCGGGAAGTAAATTAAATTGACAATTTAGTGCACATGCTGCATCATTGTGCTCTTTTACCGAATTTATAGATGAAATATGACGTTAAATTACGAATATGACCGAAATATGACCTATACCATGAAATAATATGCAAAATAAAAACAGTCCGATTACGATAACAAATGTGCAATTCATGTTTAATTTGTGTTTTCGGCGAGAATGGAGGTCAGGATATAAATATGACATTTCATAAACATCCGAACCCTAGTTATCATATTTCAAGTTATATCTTACATACCGTATTTTTGTACCATAAGACGCACTTTTTTACTTGGAAACAGAGCTTTGAAAGTTGAGTGCGTCTAATGGTCCAAAGTAAACTGAAAATATAAATGAAAAAAAAAAATACGGTAAATAGGCATACTGCCGGTAATACCATAATCATACTCATCATACTCATCATCGTTTACTACTTCAGTCATCCGAATGTGGAATTCTTTACCATCTCACATCAAGGACTGCCGGTCACTGTCAACCTTCAGATCGCAGTTAACAGCACATATACGTAGTACTTAATTATCTTTTTCATGTCCTATGTTAATTTCAGTTTCTATCACTTAATGCTTTTATATAACTAAATCATATTTGTAACAATTAATTTATTTTTTATCATTTAATGTATCTTAATGTATCTTAATTATTCAAGTATATATGTTCTAATTTTTTCTTTGTATTTAATGTTCGTTTCTTGTATTCATGTATATCAGTTCTTTTTAAATTTATTTTTAATCATTATTATTGTTATCATTATGTATTTCATGTTTTTGCCCTGACTGAGTGGTAGAGAAGGCCTTATGGCCTTAACTCCGCCAGGTTAAATAAATAAATAAATAAATCATAAACAAGAGTCGCACAACATTTAAGTTAGTTGCAAATTGTGGCACGGACTGTAGATCGGTGTACTTAGTGACAATCATAAGAGAGTAGGGGGAAGCCAGGTATACAACGTGAAAAGAAAAAAATGTTGGGTTCTTTCCTACAAAAGGATGTCTCCATGGGGTGGTATAAATGAAGGCAATGAACCTCTAAACAGCCATGTTCCGTTATATTTACCGTATGCTTTATTGATTGTCAGAGGGTATAAACATATTTTCAGTCTCCCACGAAATTTCGTTTAGAATTGCATTAAACTTTTCACCTTAAATTTCCATGCTAAAATGGTCCGGAGCGTCTTATAGTCCGAAGAATACGGTACCACTTGCACACTTAATATTATTGAAATATAAGTATGTATTTACGGGATATATATAAGATTGTGTTTGGCCCGGGCGGCTTGCGTCGCTTAGATCCTAAAAGGGAGAGGTAAAACTCAGATAAAGAAAGAAAGAAAGAAAGAAAGAAAGAAAGAAAGAAAGAAAGAAAGAATGAAAGAAAGAAAGAATGAAAGAAAGAAAGCAAGAAAGAAATAAAGGAAGATTGTGTTTACGAATACAGTAAACTTCTAGGTTAGTAGGTTAGGAGCGCTTTGGTTAATTTTAGTATAGTTTTGCGTTTTCTCTAAATATGTTGTTGTTACTATTTTTCAATGAATTAGTTTTGAAGTACTATACATGGTGCACAAGAAGAAAATCGAAAGGATATATGCATAAAGACAGTATGTAGACTTTTTAGGCCTTGTGGTAATTGGTCAATGGAAACATGTCTAATTAAAGTAGGTATAACACTAGCCTGCAAAAAAGACAAAAATTTCTGCGGTAAAAACGAAAATAGGTGTGCTGTGCTGTGCTGTGCTGTGCTGTGCTGTGCTGTGCTGTGCTGAATTCGAAAATGCATTTCGTTTTTCTATATCACATCTGGTTAATTGAGAATTGTGAAAAAAAAAAATATTTTGACATTTCGTATAATAAAATAACTGTATGCAACTTTTGATGCTGCATTTAGAAATTTTTCTTTTGCGTTAAGTGGTGTGATAAGTAATCTTAACTAATTTTGTGTCGCTGAACACGAATCCGCTGACCGTTTCCACGTATCACGTCACGTTTTCTTGCAATGGGTACATAAAAATGAGGAATATGTAAGTTATTGCATAGACTAGTCTATACGATAAAAAGTACTGAAAGATTAGGATAATTTTGATCATATTTACAGAAAAAACATAATATTTTTAAATAATCCAAGACATAATTCCACTATTTTTTGAGCGCAGGCCAAATAAATTAATTTTTGTAAAATCATCTGAATCTGTACAAATATCCAGTGAAAAAAAAAATCCAAATTTGGAAGGGGAAAATGTTAAAGATTTGAGCTTTTTGGAATTTTCCCAATGGTTATAAACTAAAATGTATAAGTTTGCCAAATTTCAAGGTTCTTGCTTATCTGGAAGTGAATAAACATCAATGTTAATAAGTGGAAGATTATAATGTCGTAGGTATGAATGACATCACGGTTATCCAGCAAGTTTTTCTATATTTACGGGGCAGCTAGAAACATCAAATTTTACACGCTTATGGCAGTTGTATGTGACAATATTCCTGCTAAATTTTAAGATTCTATCTGTCCTCTTTGTGTCAAATATCACATAGCCTAATGTGAGGAAAATATATAAAATTTACTTAAAATAAAAAATATCTAATTCAACCTAAGGGATAACGACAAAAAGTCATAAGACCAAACTTGTAGATCTCTCAAAATCCGTTACTGCTGCTGCAATCGGTTTCTTGATACGACTTACCGTTTAGCAACTATAAGCCCCCAAGAAGGTCCACACAGACCTTAAAGTTGCGTCCGCCATGACACGTTTTCAGACAGCAAATACGAAAACTAGATGTGACACACAAAAAATTGACATTTCTGAAATCAGGAAACCTTATTTAGATAAAATCACTTATCAAATGCTTTACCCCGAATGGTGCAGAGTAGTGTAATTTGCAACTTAGCATATTTGAGAAAGTCTACTAATAAAATATCTACATAGCAGCTAGAGATTGCAGAACAAGTATTATTTTATTACATTGTGGTTACTGAAAGAGGGTTTACGAAACTAATGTCACTTTATTACCTAAAGTTATCTAGTCCTTCTTTCAGTCTGGACCAATAACATAATAAGAATGAGTCTAAATCAGCCAATCACAGGCCTCATTCACTCAGTATTTATCCGAATTTTGTTTTTGCCCTTCTACAAAAGTGATAAAGACACATCTTCTTTTCTTTATATTTTAACCAGGTTGGAGACTCTACGCAATGACTTAGGCCTACACATACGTCATCATTGTCGCGTTTTATTAATATGTATTCTGGAAATTGTCTATTGCTATTGAGTAAGTAAGTAAGTTATAGTTGCTAGAGATGTACGAGGATTGGAAGTTTAATAGAGGCAACACATCTATAAAATCAAGATGAATTACAGGAAGTTAAAATCACTTTTGTTGGATGTTGGTTGGATATCCAGCACACTTCAGAGCAAATAAGAGCCTTCTTCACAGTAACAAGAAGAAATTGAGCTGGCTCTATCAACCGGTCTAAAATTAATTTTGGATCTGACAGAAAGCCAATGATTAAAAATAATTCAATACCTTGAAATTATTCTTGATTCACAATAATTCCATACCGAAAAGGAGCAAGATGGGTCAAAGCCTGCACTCCTTCCGGCGGAGATTCAATCATGTGTTACACTCAATCATTCATCAAAATAAGTAAAAATGGTTTAACCAATCTTGAAACAGTTCATTATGTTATTGCATATTATTATGAACATAGATGTCAAGGTTAAAATACTAAGTTTTATAAAGAAAGATTTACAATGTTGTTGTTGGAGGAACCCCGCATATAATTCTGATAGCCCTCTTTTGTAGCACGAGAAGTTTATAGGTTGAAGCATAGCTGGCCCACAGTAGGGTCCCATAAGCAAGATGGCTGTGTAAAGGTAGGGAAAAAACGCGGACCGACTCTTGTAGCTGATTTCAGAGCCTTGTGATATGTAAATAAATGTAGGAGATGTAACGGAAACGTTCGTTTTCACAATCAATGCAAATGACGTGAAATTATTTCTCAATTCAAGCAATGTTCATTTCAACCTGTGAATGCCGCTAAGGAATGCGCAGTGGCTCATATCGTCAACTTAGATATTTTAGTCGGTCCGCTTTTTTCCCCTACCTGTACATGTCCAAAATATACAGTCTTTAAAGACATAGCAGGAAGGCGAATTTTTAGAAGTCTAAAAACAAATATACCCTTTGACATTTTATTTAAAATGTAATTTGCATGGGATTGCCACCCTAAAGTAGGCTCAAGATGCATGACGACATGTGAGTAGAAAACAGAGGAAGAATGAAAATACTATTTACTTCTAGCTTTAAAATCTGCGGTAATGTAGAAGGGAAAAGACTAGATTTGGTGAACGTGTTAAAACGTAAAGTCTTTGCTCGCATGGGACTGCGTAGCTTAACTCAGTGGAGACGTACTGGGTAATAAGAAGCTTAGGGGAGCCACCTTCACATGAAATGTCACTCTCTTCAACACATCACCAACATGAGAAGAATCCAACTCTCCCTCGTGTTCACACTTTAGTAGGTCCAGGTGAGAAAGCACTGCCTATCTTCGCTTAAAGAATTTTGAATTATAGTATATTACAACAGGATGTGTTACTCATAGTGTATTTTGCATATTTTCACTCAATGAGGTACGGAATCATATTTTGGGACAACTCTTCCCATATGCAGGAAAATATTTAGATTACAATAACGAGCAGTGAGAATAATATGTGGAGAGAAAAAGAGAGAATCTTGTAAACCGCTATTTGAACAATGAAAAATGCTCACTCTCACAGGGGAGTATATATACTCTATTGTGTGTTATATGGTTTATTGATAAATTTCAAACTAATTGCAGTGTAGGCTACATGGACGTCCTACTAGAAACATGAATGATTTACATAGACCAGCTAATTCATTAAAACTCTTTCAGAATGGTGCTTATTATTTTGCAATTCTGATTTACAATAAGCTTCCAAGACACAATAATTTATTATGTATTAAAATCAAATCCAAATCATTCAAAAGATCTCTCAAGGAATGTTTAATAACTCACACTTTCTACAATATGAATGAATATTTCCAGCTTGAATAAGTTTGGCAGCTTACAGTTCTGTATATTGTTGTTATAACATGCATGTATATTTTGATCTGACGTATTCTATATCCTTGAGCCTCGCTCAACTCAGGATCTACAGGACGAGATTTTTACATCTACGAGGGCTATGATTTTCAACTTCCGAAGGGGCATAAAATGAAGACAAGTGTGAATCACAAAATGGATTTATACCAGGAGTCAAGTACAATCACAGTTACTTCTCCACATAGTCACCATGAAGATTAAGATGTTTGTCATATCGGTGGACAAGTTTCCCAATACCCTCTATAGCTGGTTGCCATGAGCGTATTGAGATAGGTCTTCACAGCGTTTTGAAGTTCTTCATTGGTGTGGAAGCGCTGTCCTCCCAGATCTTTCTTCAGGTGGCAAAAAATATTAAAGTTACTCTGCATGGGGACGAGTTTTTGAAATCCACTGTGACAAGGAATGGTCGTTATGACGATCAAGATTCAAAAGAACATTCCAAACAATGGATGCACAAACCCAAAATTATAGGCAAATTGCATACGACTGTTTTTGTTTTCACGTTTTGCGATTTCAGATTCATGAAAAGAAACGAAATCGGTTGTCTGCGCAATCAGCTGTTAGCAGGTTCACGTAGTTGTTATCTTCTGCAATAGATGGCAGCTGATGGCATACGGTCAAGTCGAAGCTTGATCTTGGCCGTATTCTTGAAACTAATGGATTTTTTTACAAGATTAATGCCCGGTTTCTACAAACTAGTGAATTACCTATGGGTAAATTACCCATGGACAAATTAGTACCATTTAACCTACAATGATATAATGAGCAAGGCCTTGGAGTTGTACAGTTAATTTAATTCAGAAGGCTTTGATTCTCATTGTTAAAATATTACTATTGATCCTATGAAAGGTTAAATTTTATCCAGCCATCCATGAAAGGATAAATTAACCCGAAGATTTACCCTTGGAAAGATCTAGCCCAAGTTTGTAGGAACATTTTTTCTGTCATTTTCACATTTTTTCTGTCATTTTCATATTTATCCAGAGGACATTGATCTAGAAACTCGCTGCAAGTGTATGTGATTGCTATCTTTAAATTATTTGTGTTGGTGTGGTGTTATTTTTGTGTAAATTCTGTCCATTGGATAACTTACCCAAAGGTAATTCGTGAGTTTATAGAAACCGGCCATAAGTGAACTCAATTTAGTATAATATTAAAATTAACATGAGCAGAATTGATTTTCCTTTAAACACAGGCTGTTTATTAGGTAGTTTGATTTCCTTCCCTGAAGGTTTCAAGATCGTCAACTGTGTTATAAGTATAACGAAAGTCTGTTTTAAAATGGGTATCATCATGATACTGTTACGTAATACCGTTACGAAGAAAAATAGATTTCTTGTTGGGAATTTAAAAATATATATTTACTTTGAGATATAAATAAATGTCATCATTACTTCCGAAATGTAAGATTCTTACGTTAGAGTACTTATTTACGGGAACCATAAACTCAGTGTAAGAATGGTATCTGAACTTTGAAGACCCTTGTTATTAAATTTAACAGCAAGTAATTGAAATTTCCAGTCGGATGAGAATTTTGACTGAGAAATGACAAATTTCTACTTCAAGGAGTCTATAGCAGTGTGTTGCAGAGATTACTGGCTATAATAGGTTGTCACTTTGAAAGAAGGTACCTATGCATGAAGGATGATAAGGGAGGCCAGAGTGACTCTTGCTCCTACTGAGATTTACTAAATTATATGCACAGCAGCTTCGGTTAAGTTTATTATTCCGGTTCACTAACATTGAACACTGAATTGACTCTAAATGGCACGCACAGTTAAGCTGCATTTCATTATGCAAGATTAAGTCCATTGGACATTACACTGAAAGTCAACCTACGAGCAATATGTCATGGTAATTGCAACAGAAATACAGGATGCTCTATAATCCATATAATCTGCTAACTTTTCGGCTGTAGATATTACGGTGGGGTACGACTTTGCCTAGTGTAAATTCAGTAAGTTATTAATAGACTATATTATGCAACGAGTCCATAATGGCATATTTAAGATAATATTATGTTTAATTTTCTTAAGAGTAGGCCTTTCTTATTACCATTAAGATGCATACGACCGGTTATGTTCGATCATAATTAAGTGTTTAAGTTTTGAGATTTTAGAGTAAAAAAAAATCGGCTGACCGCGGCAACCAGCTATTGACAAGTTCTTGTGTTTCTTGCCTTCTGCGATAGATGGCAGCTGACTTATGCTTATGTACAGAATGTTCAGAAATTAAGTATTATATTTTGTTAAAAGGGTGATTTTAATGACAACATTTTTCATGTTACATGTTTGTTACACATTACTTTCAACATGTTTACCACCTTATATTGTAATTCACTTTTCATCTTTCTATAGTGATTCGAAAGTACTTCTGAAACACTGCGGGTGTTATGCCGGTTGTCGACCAAGAGCTAAGCTAACTTAGCACAACTATATATGAAATCTCTCACTGTATGTGAGCTAAGCTAAGCTAAGTTAGCTTATCTCTTGGTCGACAACCGGCATTATGGTGGCGGTAGCTGTTTCGGAGCTCCAACAATGTGGTAATGGGTCGGGTAAACACAAGTTTTTCTTAAAATCACCATAAAAAGCAGAGAGCATCCACTTGTGGGGTCTATGCATCCAACATTCAAATTGCTTTGTCTATGAATCCACCTTGATGGATCGATTGATGAGCCTAATCGTATATCAGTTATTGTGAGGACTAAGTTTAGATTAAGTAGTCCTTCCGTAAATACAGTCTATTGAAGTTCACATTTAATATTGGTGAATGAATATATATTTTTATAGTTCTAACTTTAAATTAATAGAATAACTGAAGAATAATAAATATATATAAATATATATATATATTCACTGTCTTCCAAAGCTATGACTTTATTTACTATAAAGGAAATCATTCAGAAATACAAATTTATAGGAAATTGTTGAATGAAACTGATTTTTTTTTTTAACTAGCTCTCATGAACTTAGCGCCCATAACTCTGAGTCCTACATATATATTTTTAAAAATAATCACTATACTTCCCTGAAACTATTACATCTATTTGAAATTACAAGGAAATGTTGCCTATTTAAATACGTTTAGAAAGAATGAGCCCATTTCGTAGCACGTACGATGCTATGTCCCATGTTTATTGATTTAGCGCCTTAGTATGTTGATCGCCAGTTGAATGATAGGAATTCTCTCCATACATGTGAGAGTATGCATTAATTAGGACAACATCTGTGCCTACATAGCTTCATTAAATGCTCTGCATATTATTGTTATTACCGTAAATGATGTCCATTGTTCCTCAGGTGTTTAAATCTAACCAGTATTCCTTATTATCAGTAGACCAGGGATTTTATGGCAAATGCCTATTTTGTTCCTTATGAAATAACATGAAAATCTTTAAATAAGTTGACGTTTCATGATAAATCACTTACATTTATAGGGTTTTATAGTGCCCTAAAATGCCTATTTGGGCCTTTAGAGCCTATTTTACTATTTAAGTGCCTAAATTGCCTATTTTACATTTAAAATAAAATTCAATTTCTGTAATTTTTAGAATGTTATAATGGACATACCTCAATGAAAAACAGAACAGCAGAGGTGGGGTTTTCACAGAAACATGATTATTCCAAACAAATGGATCAGGAATGCTGACTGACGGGGGAGGGCGAGGATTAAGGGGGATGGACTACTGTGTCAAGTCACCAGTGAAAGAACATCTGTTTAAATGAATATAGTTAGTGGTGCCTAATTTTGCAGTTAATTCTGTTAAGAATAGGTACCTATACCACCTTTCTTGCAGTAGAAAAAAGACCATGTTACAGTTTAAGTGTATTGTAATATTTTTAAGTCTATTTTCTGTCTATCTACACATTTTTAAAACATACTTTAAGTGCCTATTTTATCTTTTAAAAGCCTATTTACTTGTTTTAAAAGCCTATTTTAGGTGCCTAAAACTATTTTTTTAGAGCCTAGAATACCAGGTCTAATTATCAGTGATTATTTTACATGTTACATTCTAAGACTTATCGTAGGGCACGAAATTTTAAGTCAATAATTTTGGGCCAAGAATTTTAGTCGCCATTATTGTTACATATGGTACAGCAGGCCTGTCGAACAGTATTCCCAAGGTGTAAAGTCATCACAGTTACGCAACTGACCAAATCGCTACGGTTTTATTTTATTTTTGTATTATTATGTTTAGAATATAACAGGATCATGTCCAATTATTCTGTTATACTAATACACCAGTTTTACAATACGTACATCAAATCCATTGTATAACGGATGACAGTGCATATGAGTTCGCCTGGAAAAAGCTATATCCTACATTGAGACGGTGCTAATCTTCACTCGATACTCCTGCACGCAATAGACCTACAAAAAGTCATTTATATTGAACGTTGCTAAAACTTTGAGCCTTAAAGTGAGTTAACTGAATAGAACAGTACAGTATTCCGAAACTCGTCCCACAGGAGTTATTTGGTATGCTTGTAAGTCTACATACTTGGCATTGTCGCATTTATGCACACTTATATGCCATCGAACCGGATACCGTGGGCACAAAAGTCAGTGCCATTGTGATAGACCGACTCCAGAGAGCAAACTCGCTCAGAAAAATGAAATTAGTTAGAACAAAGTATTGTGCATTTAATAATAGTCATATATTAAACAAATGGTTTCATTTTCCGTTATTTTATATTTGGTAAGTTTGCGAAACGAGCAAATAAGGGCGAGTGTAGCAATCCTACGATCAAAATAAAATCATTTTACGATGTGCACCAGACACTATTTTTAGACAGCCGTTAATATTTGTGAAACAATAATCTTATCAAGTACCGTGCAGCCATTTCGGGAGACTTCCAGCTGTCCGCGAGCTGTCCCATATAGTAAGCATTTGTGCAAACAGAGATTATTGATTTTCCCTTACATAGGCGCCAACATAAGGGATGGAGTGGACAACGCTTTTCAACCACCAAATATGACTATTTTTTGGGCCACCGTGAGAGATTTAACACTTAAAAAGGCGTTAATAGATTTTCACATTTTCAATTTACATCAGACTGAGTGTATTTAGTAGGTCTAATCACATGAACTTATTCTTTTTCTAAAAGTGTATTTTCCATGTGAAGCAATCAAACTTTGTAAGCCTGGAGTGTTATAATTTTATATCACTCAGTGGCATCATTTTTTCTCTTTAATTAATATCATCTACCGTTAAAAGTGCTCCTTTTACCTTGGACTGTCTGAAAATGATTCTACTATTAACTCAGAACCTTTACACATATTATATTATCTGCAGTGTACAATTACTACGACAGACTTGTCCCATTTCGTTTAAAAAGCTTTCACGTCCCTATACACGTACTGTATTGGTTTTATCCATCTGCATGAATGCACAGTGAGAAGTCACTGATTTGGAAGAAGAGGTCGTGCTCTGGAAACGCGGTATTTTGAGTATTCTGTTCTGTAAAGCTAAGTATAAAGAAGTCTCTACAACTTGGGTTGCTGTTAAACTAAATGCATTTAAAATATGTCTTTGTTCGACCATACTACAACACACTTATTTCATGTGACGTAACGGTATCATAATGATATCTATTACGATACAGATTTTCATTATAACATTGGTATGGTATCGATTATTATCGAACACGGAAATATCTTCAAACCTTGAGAGCAGCAAATCAAACTGCGTAATAAATAGACTGTATTTAAAATAAAATAAAAATCTCTTCGTTTTAATTTTAATATTATAGTAATTGATTTTATTTTGTCTTTTAAAAATCCGTTCGTTTCAAGAAAACGACCAAGAACAAGCTTCGACTTCACCGCCCGCCATCCGCTGTCATCTGTCAAAGAAGACAAGAAATAATACAACTTGCTAATAGCTGATTGCCGTGATCAGCCGATTTCGTTTTTATTATTAATCTAAAATTTCAGAACTCAAACATTAAATTATGGTCGAAGAAAAACAGTCTACGCAAATTGCCTATAAGGGTAATTAAGATATGAAAATTTTGACATTAGCTTTGCTTGTTTCATAAATAAATCTTATCTTATCTTATCGGCTCAGGGGCCATTATAAGCTCTTGCATAATGTATTATTCTCTGCGTGATGTTCGTTATTCGATGCATTTAGCCTATACGTACAGTTTTGTTTAGTATTTCGTTCATGATTAACAGGGCCCGGATTCTAATGACATGTCATCTTTTTATTGATGCTGCTTAGACATTGCCAACTTGTAGATAAATCCTAATCATGGTCCCTAAATTATAGAAATGCATTTTTGATAGGTCATTTTTTGTCATTTTACGCAATTTTATATTTTTAGGGCATTTATTTCAATTTTACGTCATTATTTTGTCATTTTCGTGTCATTTCCTTCTTTATTTAGTCATTTTCATGCATTTACATTGAGTATATTAACTTTTTTGTCGTATTTTTCTCATAGGATAATATAAATTACTATGTTAGTATATAGTTAGTACATTGGTGGTACAATAATTAACCCTAATTCTATAAAAAAAAAAGTTGTTTACAATGTGCTTTAGACGGAGCTCCGCAAATCAATCTCACTGCCCCCTTTTGAAAAATAGAAAGTTCATTCGTTAAATGATGATTCCCTCGTAATAAAATTCTATAATTCAAATGACTGGGTATATGAGCATAGTAAACAGTTAGTAGAACTTGAGTCGTGACATAAGATTTTAAAACTCTGAACATAAAGATACCTTTACCGACAATATTTTGGATTCTGCTGGTATGTTTTTTTTTGTTTCAGCCTAAATCTGATTCACTATCAATCCGTAAAAACTTTACAGATGTGGTATCTACTGTCAACATTCTATTCAAACTAAAATTTACTTTGTAAGTCTTGCCATTGTTAAGTGAAAGCTTTACACTAGCTATGAATGTTCTGGGTTACACCATCTAGTTTCCAAATTGAAGTTTCATTAGTTTTATTTATGATGTTGACAGCAAGATCATCACCAAAAATAAAAGCATCCGAACAATCTACTTTAATATTCATGGCAAGATCATTTATATAATATACAGTACAATAAATAGTAAGGATCCCAAAACAAAACAAAACGTAGGAAACGAGAGTCAAATAAAATCTAAAATTTTATAGTATATTACAATATTACTATTATTATTAGATTGACTTGGCATCCGAGCCTGCCAGGAGCTGGATTTGAGAGTGCAAACTACTGTTTACCTTCAATAAAAAATAATATAGTCCGCAGGCCGCGAAAGGAAATGCCTTGTGGGGACAATGCAAATGAGAGCACTGTATCCTTGAAGCATATTAGAAATCAGGAATTGAGGTGGTTAGATTCTAAAAAAATTGAATAAAAATAGTTAGGACTATTTAAAAGAGGGGAATATAACGCTTTTCATCCTCCGTGATTTAATTACCCTTACTATATCCGGTGACGAGTACAGGTTATGAAGCTAGTCGTTATGCAGTTTTCTCCAGTCCCCGTTTTCATCTCTCTTAGGTTAATATATTTTCCTGGAATAAAAATATATAAATATTACTGGAATAAAAATATAATTAACAAAACTAAAACAATAATTTTTAAAACAATTTTCCAAAGTATAGTATTATATGGGGCAGAGACATGGACAGTAAATTCACACCATAACAGAAAACTAAGTGCTACAGAAATGGATTTTTGGAGAAGAGCTGCAAGAAAATCGAGAATAGAAAGAATTCGAAATTCAGAAATAAGGAAGATAATGAAAGCAGAGGAAACAATTTAAACAACAATAGACAAAAAAAGACTAAATTGGTATGGACATCTACAAAGAATGCCGGAGAATAGGATACCAAAAGCTATAATGAACTGGCAACCAGAGGGGAGAAGGAAAAAGGGAAGACCTCCTAGAAAATGGGATCATTGCGTTCGAGACTCCTTACAAAATTTTCAGTTAAACCCAGAAGATGCAATGGACAGGGATAAGTGGTACCATGCAACACATTGAACATTCTTTGGAAATATGTTAATTTTATTAAACTATGTAACAATTTGAGTAAATTGTAATTTAAAATTTGTTTAGAAATTACTGAACGTTTATACAAATGTTATTGTAATAGAGTTGTTGTGTTGGTGGAGTTTAACCTCAGAAATGAGGAAATCGCTCAATAAATAAATAAAATATTTTCCTAAGCCCCCTGTTTTCGAACACTCTCAGATTATGTAAGGGACCATGTCTCACACCCATATAATACAACCGGCAGGATAATATTTATCTTATATATTTTTTTATTTTTAGATTTCTGGACAGGAGACGAGAAGATAAGAGTTTCTGAACTGCATAAAAGCAGGCATTTCCTGATTTGAGTCTGCACTTAACTTCTGCCTTAATATTATTTGTGTCTGTAATTGATTGTTGTCATTTCAATACTTAATTAATGGGTGACACTTTTTAGGGCTTCACTGTGCATTGAGATCGACTGTCACAGAGATTTCACATCAATTACCACCTCTTCATCCCTATTCTTTCCTTTTTCTTCCCATGATTCAATACTTTTCAGCACTTAAAGGATCGGTACCTCTTAGTAACATTAGTACCCCCTAAACTTCAGAACAGTTGTTGTTAGTGATTAATTATTTTCACTTCTTTTATTCCGCTACATCGCTATCGTAAAAAAATAGTGTGCAATAAACAATGCATTCAAGAATTTCGTTTATTCTCAAATGGTGAACTTGCAACTTCTGTACGACGAGATAATATGCGAGCACTTCTCCTCCATCTGTGTACTGCGGGTTTTCTCATCGGCCTGTACAGGCGCTACACTTCTGTAACGCCTAGCTCTAGCGGCCACTTCTCCTCCATCGGTGTACTGCGGGTTTTCTAGCCGTCATCAGCAGGCGCTAAACATTTGTAACTCGTACACATTGTAGACTAGATACGAAGATCAAGTCAATCACTGCTGCGTATCCTATATTTTTCTAATATTGTGTATCTGTAGGCTTAATAGTGTTTCACAAAACGACAACAAAGTACAGTTATGCAGCTACTGACTCTCTTACTGCAGATTTATTTCTTGGATCTGATAGCAATCATTAATCAATGACGTAATAATGACGAACGTTTAGACAAAACTCAACATCTCCATTTTTTGCCAAATTCGTCTTTTAATGTATTTAGGTGCTTTGAAATGCAATCTTTAAGATGGTGAAAAAAGAACATAAGGAAAGTCAACATAACAACTTCATTTTGAAGCCTCAATATGCAAGGTTTCTATCTTCTAAATGTTAGTAAAAACTAAATAAACCATCTTCTGAACAATTTATGCTTTGGCACATGTTGAGTTTTGTCAAAACGGTCCTCATTATTAGGTTATAAGTTTTGAGATTTTTAGATTTATCACACCAACGGGAACGGCTGACCTCGGCAATCTGCTGTCAGTATGTTCTCGTAGTTCTCGTGTTCTGCGATAGATGTCAGGCGATTGCGTACGGGTATCTCTGAGCTGCTCTGGGTCAATTTACGGCAAACCATTGCAATAAAAGACGAACTCAATTTAATATAATAATAACATTAACACGAACAGAAAACACTGATTCTATTCTAAATATAAGTTGTTTATTACGCAGTTTCATTTGATGCACTCAAATGTTCGATATTAATGGATACCATACCAGTGTTATAGTGCGTCTTTGTATTATAATGAATGTCACGTCACATACAGGGTGTTAATAGATAATACCGAAATATTTTACCTATGTATAGAGGCGAATAGACAACAACTTTTATTAATAGAATTTTGCTCTATGGATTCAATTTTTCCTGTTACAGCATAAAATCTCCCAGGGCATTCTCTTCTAACATTTGAAAAATGCAAAACAAAGGAACTTCGTTGTTAACATTGGAGTTATTAATAAAAACTGTTAATGCAGGGGCGGCCGGTAATGTGATTAGTCTGTAAATTTTGCAGATTATGGAAACACTAAATTATGATATAGCTGTTGATGAGGGATTAATAGGGCCCGGATTCTAATGACATGTCATCTTTTTATTTATGCTGCTTAGACATTGCCAACTTGTAGGTGAATCCTAATCGTGGTCCCTATATTATAGAAATGCATTTTTGCTAAGTCATTTTTTGTCATTTCATGCAATTTTATATTTTTAGGGCATTTATTTCAATTTTACGTCATTATTTTGTCATTTTCGTGTCATTTCCTTTTTTTATTTAGTCATTTTCATGCATTTACATTCAGTATATTAACTTTTGTGTCGTATTTTTTCTCATAGGATAATATAAAATACTAGGTTAGTATGTTGCAAAATTTTTTGTAGGATCTACTTCAAAAACTACTTTCTTACTTTTCTTCTCAAATGCTCCAATCAAGAACAAAGTTTTTAGGCCTACGCCATCCTTTCAACGTTCACAGTTTTTAGAATTATGTACAAATTAGTCTATTACTTTGTGCGTACAATATTTTTTTTATAAATAAAATATCAGTTTTTAGGTCATTCTTTACAATTATTAAGTCATTTTCTTTAAAATGTAGGGTCATTTTATAGGTCATTTTAGAAAAAATTTTAGGTCATCAGAATCCGGGCCCTGATGATTAACATATATCTAACCAGTTTAAAGGAAGTGCCCAGGATGAGAAATCCTAGTACGGTAGTTTACTCCGTGATAGTCAGCGAGTATAGAACTATAGACTCATTAAGACCAATACAAGATTTTCTACGCATGATTGCTTTTATTATTATTATTTTTTTTATTATTACTAATGATTAGAAGCCTCATGACAACGGCAAGTCATAAGGAGTATTCTTATTACTTTTAAATTAATCTCGCCTCTGCTGGGAGGAAACCCCGAAAAACGAAGTTAAGTTTCGTTGTTTACAGGATTAGAACCCTCGACCTCCCGAATATGAACCGTGGTGATACTGCATCACTTACTGCAACCCATATGGTGTTTAGTGAGAACAGAGAAGATGATTGTAGGGGTGGATGCTAGAGTCAGAACTACAGCTATATTAGCATCTGTTTAAATAAAGGTGAAAATCAATTTAAACAGACTGCTTAAGATCATAATGTAAATCATTTCTGAATTCAGAACACGTCCACGGTTACCCATTTACCAGGAGGTATTTTACTTATAATTTAAATGTAAAATTCTTTCTTTATCTTAGTTTCACCTCTCCTTTTTAGGATTTAAGCGACCCAAACCGCCCGGGCCTTACAGGGCCGCGACCTGTAGGGAGAGGGATTATCTTTGGATCACACACATACTTTTAGACCAGAAATGGACATGGAGGGCCTCCCCGGATAAGTGATCAGCCCAACGCCGGGGCCACCTCCGAGACAACACGAACACATAGGACGAGACACACCATTCACACACACACACTCACTCAAAACAAGGCGAGGATGGGATAAAGATGATAATGACGGCCAGATGATATCTGGGGACCACAAGGGCCTAAAGTTATCCGACATTTGTCTCTCAGGTGAGGAAAAACCCCAGAAAAAAAACCCCACCTAGGTAACTAGGTATTTTCATGTCTAATAATTTACACACATGGGACTGCCGCATTTACGCACTCTTAAGTGTCATCTACTGGTCCGGGTTTGAATCCGCGAATTTCAGAAAGTTCGTGCCCAATCTATTGTTCCACACAAATATACTGTTTTCTAGGTTTTATTATTATATTCTAACGTAACTATTCCATGAAATTAAGTTCATTTATGTTTTACAAATCCTCTTTCCACAGATATATACAAAAATATTTAAATTGTTATAAATGTCAAGTGATGTCTTCATTTATCTTGAAATTATACGTAGGGCACATTATTAAACACACTTTTCCTAATCTTTGGAGTAAGTATTGCTTGTTTTCATATTTCTTTCTTACTGAAATCAAAAGAAGAATTTAATCGTTGCTTCATCGTAAGACAGCTTGTGTTACGAATTCATTTACATAATCCAAAATACGACATTCTATGGTTTTTTTACTTAAAAGTTGATCGGTTCCTACATGTTCAATTATTTATTTTAAATTCATTAGGTTAATTGTTAGTTTTTACTCTTCACGTTGAAAATCTTTGTTTACACCCCGGTCCCTCTCTCCTTTACATTTTTGTTTTGTCAGAGTTGAATAACTTTCTTCGGTCTGTAACTAATTTAAAGAACGTGCTGTATAAGTTTTAAATATTATAACAAGGTAAATTGGACTTGTACAAACTGGCTGAATGGAAAAGTTGTGAAATAAAACTGACATAGCCATTTTGTAGTAATTTTATTAGTTACGTATTGTGTAAAATGAAGAACACTTCTGTCAAAATAATTGATGCAATCTGCCTTCAATGTTTTGTTGACTGGCAAAAAGATAACATTAAAATCTGCTTAAATTCCAATACTGTGAATAAATATTAACATATCATACCGTTTATTTCATCAATGTAATGCATAAAAAAATGTTAATAAAATGTTTTATTGCTCTACTTCTATTTTTTCAATTATTATATCAATGGAATTATGCAACATTAATTATTAATTATCAATAGACTAAAATTAATTTTAATTTTGTCATGTTACTGACTACTTGTGTACTAGACCTACAATTATCTAATTGTAACCAATATTCGTCAATATTAACTCTAAATCAAACGAAGAAAGATACAATTCAAAACGAGGTATGTTAAAACCGTGCATAAACTTTTAAATGTTATGTTGTTCAGATATACTTTACTGTGTTTTCCTAATGTCCTTCTGTACTTTCAATTATTAAAGCCGTGAGTGTAAAGGAATATTATTTACTTTATTAATTTTAATAACATTAATAGATTAATGATACTTTAGTCATACATATTTTGTAATTGAACACTTGTTTATAAATTAATGAATTTATAATGAACTTGTTTATAAGGCTAACAATTTTTCAGTATTAACTTCTCCTAGGGGCGTAGCCAGGATTTTGATTCGGGAAGGGCTCAAAAAGGTCTGGAGGGTACTACCCCGTTTTTTTGTCAAATTAAGCCTTCAACTTCTTTTTAACTTCATTTTAACTTATTTTCTTCATTCAAAAAATATATCTTTTTAACACATATCACACTTTTATTGTTCTAAATTAATAACATTAAAAAACCATTACTGAAATTTGAAGGCTTCGTTTTAAACCTGTTAATTAGTTGCCTACTGTTAGTCTAATAATAAATTTTGTAAGAGTAATACAACACACTATTTAAGAATACTAAATGAGAAATACATTTTAATATAATGAAATGAAAAGGTGTGACACAATTATGCATTTCGCTTATTAGCTTAAGTAATACTTTATTTAAAAGATAAACAATTAAACGGTTAAATAGTAAATAGTGACTAAATGAGACTAACTGTTAACTCTTTCAAAACATTCACTAATCTAAAATACTTTACATATGCAATTTTAGTATTTTCGGAATTTTAATTATTATTATTATTATTATTATTATTATTATTATTATTATTATTTCGAAGAGCCCCTCGGGCCCCATCCCTGGCTATGTTCCTAACCTCTCCAATAAAACCTACAGTTTTCCTGGTAAACTATTTCAGTTCATTCCCTAAAAATTGATGTAGCTGGAATGTTCTTCCTATTTCCAATCACCCGTTTTAAAGACAACATAATTTAATTCTATTATGTTTCCCTAGGTCACGACTTCTCTTTGCGAGTAGCAGAAATGGGGCCTCCTGTTCGTAAGCAGCGCGGTAAGTTATTGTCTTAAAGACAATTTATCATCCCCTTTGCATGGAGTTAGGTGGAGGATTGATTATCCTCTTTTCATCTCTTTCCTTGATCTAATGATCTGTCTCCAGTCCCACAAATGATGACTAGGATAGATATCTTGCACACGGGGGTAAGGAAATACTCGTACCACATGCAGTAAATTGAGAAAGCTGGTGAAATATGGAAACCGCTCAGTTTAAGTAACGTATAAGACATTGCCTTACATAAAGCGCAACCTACTTACTGAATTGTACTCAGGGATAGAGGGAGTCTAAGATGTAATATAAGAATACAGTTGTGGGGAATATAAATTTGAAAAGTCTAGAACAGCAGTTCGTTTAACTTTGTATGTACTGTCCATTCCAGATATCTTGAGAGAAAAAGAAGCGGATAGATTATGTAGGTATGCGACCTTGGTTTTGAATGCTCACACCCTACTGGGAAGCGGCCAATCTTGTTCAGACACGCCTTCTACAGCCATAAGCCCTATTCACATTCTTTCCCTTCACAGGTAGACAGTTTCCGCGTGATTTGAGAATTTTAAATGTCTAAGATTGAAGTCAGATGAACGTAAGTTTGAAAGTACTGTGTTCATTCGATGTTCAAAAAGGTATGTTCAGTATTACCATAATTAATTTCAATAGTAGCACTTTAGTGTTATTTATTTCTAAAAATTTCAACGTGAGTTTTGCTCACTGGTGAGCCACGCTTTTCTCCCGTTACAACCACTGTTTACTTCTTTCATCAACACATCTGGAATGGACAGTAGATTCTACTCTTTACGACTTGCCTAAAATATGTTTGGCGTACGCAATAACATTTCCGTAAAGCAGAGATCTTAAAAACAATCACTGCTTTCTGTTAATCCATTTATTTAAAAAACACCAAACTGGAAAATTACTAAAAAATAAAATATCCGATTTACTGCAAAAAGGACACATTAAGGCTTTGGGGGATTCTGGTATATGTTCTTTTATTTTTAAAATTCACATTTTCTTAATCACAAGCATCAACTAAATTTGACCTGACAAATAATGCTAAATCACACCTTTCTCGTTCTCGTAATTTATATATAGAACAGCAATGTCATTAAGGGTTTTTTTCTGAATGCAAAACTGCCTTTAATCTTTCGAAGCGTAGAAATATATTTCTGCGGCGGCTGTGGAAACTGCATGGACAGAGTAAGACGTAAAAATTTGAAAGAATTGAGGAACAATTTCAAACGGTCGTAAGTGAATTGGATCAAGAGGAAATCGTTCTATGTATGTCAACAACAGCTTATTTTAGCTTTACAGCGATTCAACAACGAAAATATTTTTAGTAATAGCGATAATTTGATAATAAAATAAGGCAATTTATTGGGTAGCCTTAAGCCCCACGGGCCCATGCAAGTTGGCGCCACTCTGAAACACTCTGTATTTTTCTGTTGATCAAACAAGCTGAAGTTAGAATACTTAGCTTCTATTACATTTATGTTCCCTTTTATGTACTAACACTTTATGCATCGTATGATTCCTTGTTTATTGTTATGGGGCCTGGTCCCCAGCTACGAGACTGTACAGCACTAGACGTACACTACCCACGCTGCTTTCAGACGCCAGCTGCTGATTTACACCAGCCAGGCTTAAAACAGGATAACGATTTCGGCTCACCATCCTGTTTTCCTGTGCAACCTAGCGGACTTTCTGAACGAAATAGGAAGTTACATTGTTTTGAAAGATTCATAACTCGAATATCACTTTCAAAAGTGAATCCGCTTCACTTCTGTATGCTTAAGATGACTATTCCATTCATACGCCGCGGGTTTGATATTGACCAATAACGTTTAGCAGTTCCTCTGATACAGACCAATCACGATCATTTATCATACCCTTCCTCGGACCTAAGGATGCAAATTTATCTGATAAAACGTCAGCTCGTTACTGGACACGTAAGGCATCAATGTGCGGTGATTAATACGTCACATGATACCAGTGAACACAATGTAAACACATTATTTTATACAACATAACTTGTTTGGAAACTGGATTAATATAAATGTACATTGATTAAAAACACAGTTTCAATTCGCTGCAAGCCAGTTCATGTGTTTTTATTCTGTTATGTTGATAGCTTACCTGAATTAGGTTAACTATGCCTCAAATGCACCATTGGTAGCATTGATCACAACATGGTAACTCGAATCGATTCATGGACGGTTGATTCATAGTATGCGGTGATCTCGCAGCTGTTAGTTTTTTTACGTAACAGAGATGGAAAATGATTATTTTTATAATCCGTTACATTTTTATACATGGAATATTCTTAATAAATCCAACTCGAATTTACGAGTTTCATCAGATAAATTCGCTACTACAACGGATGTAACGGATTATAAAGCATTAATTACTTTCGTGTTTGTTACATAAAATCAAAACTAACAGCTGCGAAATAACGGCATACTATGAATCAACCATCCATGAATCGATTCTAGTTACCATGTTGTAACCCATGGTGCATATAAGATAAGATATGGTTGACCTAATTCGGGTAAGCTAACAGCACAACAGAATAAAAGCACACGAACTGGCTTGCACCGAATTGAAATTGTGTTTTTAATCAATGTGCACTTATATTATTTCCATTTCCAAACAAGTTACGTTGTATAAAATAATAGGTTTATGTTGTGGTTCACTGGTAGTATGTAACGTATTAATCACGGCACGTTGATACCTTACGTGTCCAGTAACGAGCTGGCGTTTTCCAGATAAAATAGCATTTTCATATTAATAGCAAGCATGTTATAAGGTAAACTATCGTGAATGGTCTATATCCGAGGGATTGCTAAGTTATTGGTCAATATCAAACACGCGGTGCATGAGTGGAATAGTCTCTGAAATTCACCTGTCGGTCGTCGGTCTCTGATTTTGCGAATAACTGACACCTACAGTTATCTAAACGATTAGAATGTTATAGTTATACAGAGTTAGGATGAACAGGAAAGAGATAGAGAGTACATGGCTATATTATGAGCGTGTGTTTAGCTTTAGGGTGCCATGAGAGGACAAACTAGGGAAACGACTGGATATGATGGTGTCGAAGTACGAGGCGCATATATAAGGAAAGTTTCCCTGGGACAGTTTCAAGGAAATATTTATTGCAACAGACACGTCAAGTGTTCAGCTACTTTTCAACATATTCGCCACCGGAATTGAAACATTTGTCTTACCATGGCACCAACTTTTGAATACCTGTGACGTAGAAGTGTGCCTGGGATTTGAACCACCGTGTGATAACCAATTTCGCTTCTCTATCATTCTTTGGCATTCTTTGTCATTTCGTGATGTGTAAGAAAAGATGGAAATCACTGGGGGCGAAGTCCGGGCTTAAAATGAACTGTGAACACTTGGAGGAGATTCTGAAATTAAAAACGATTCTCTTGTTTGAAAGTAGTGATTTGTACTTGGAAAAGCTCCTCTCTACCCAGAACCCACAGCCTCATTCACTACGGCTCCAAGGCAGCCTTAGTTACCGCGGTTAATGAGACCTGCTTAGGATGAATTGGGGGAAAAATAAAAAAATAAAAAAAAAGTAAGTGCATTTCATCTTACTTGATTTGGCTTGTGTAACCTTACAGAATGCGATACGAAGCGTGGCGAAGACTTTCTTTTAATTTTTTACGACCATTCTACACGAAAGTAATTTCCTTTTCGCTGTTTTGTCGACAACGTCTCTAACGATTTTGTTTAAATTTTATACAGAATTGTTTAACACGCATAATATATTATAATGTATTGTATATTACACAAAAAGCTAAAACTTGTATTTGAAAGATTTTCCTCCCCCAAAAAATCTCTCCCCAACTCATTTTACACGCAAATTTAGATTGTAAGTCTTGCTTCACAAGCAATGCGACTTTCAATAGGACTGATGCAACTGAATACGCCCTACCGAAATTCAGCTGGGTATATTGGAATACTGTCCGCCGGCGTGGTCTTGTGGTTAGCGTCGCTGACTACAGATCCGTCGGCCCGGGTTCGATTCCCGGTACCTCCTCGGATTTTTCTGAGGTAGGGAGGTCTGGTAGGGGTGCACTCAGCCTCGTGATTCCAAATTGAGGAGCTACTTGATATAGAAGTAGCGGCTCCGGTCATGAAAACCACCAATAACGGCCGTGGGTGTCGGCATGCTGACCACATGCCCCCCAATCCTGCCATCTGCCTACGGGAGATGACGCAGCGGTCGGGTGGTAGGCCAAGTCCCTCCAGGGATGTAGCGCCACGGAGTTAGAGTTTATATTGGAATACATTAGAGGTAGAGAAATTTATGTATTTCACATCAGATTTTTATTAAAACAATCAAGTATCACAAAAAGTGCAAAACATATCCTAACAATTTCCGAAAAATTTATTGTAGTCTCTATGAACGGGAAATAAATCAATAAATAATAATAATAAAATATTACAATGTTATAATAATATTAAGAGTGTTTTCTATAGAAGAACTACGAATCTTTTTAAACATTTGTAGAAATTAGTAAATTTAGCTGCCCTCCTTATAATTATGATGAAAATGTCTGTAGGCTACTTCGTGCAATTTTTTTTTTTTTTTTTTTTTTTTTCGTAGATTAATATGTATGGAAGGGTCATTCTATAGTAGAATTTTCCTTCTATGTGACTTGGTAGAAAGTACTGGAAGGAAAACATACTCCATTGTCACTTGAAATCGCACTAGGGTTCGTGAGAAATTAAAGTGGACGAAGATTACATAACTGGAAGTTATAAGAAACTGTCACTTAAAAACTTGCAGCGCTATTTGCAGATTGGCAATTGCAGTGACATCTATTAGCCGAGAGACCGATTACAACATCGCCTCGCTTTTGAATTCTGCACTCTAGCGGGAAATGTTCGCAACGGGAAGAATCTGCAAAACTTTTATGCAGTGATTGCACAGATAAATCAGTGGCGTCGGATTTAATGTATTCGTTCCTGCATGGGTACTTTATAGTACTTAAATGCTACAATAATTTTAATAATAATAACCTTGGTGAAGTAATAACGGCAACAGCGATAGAAAAGGAGGGCATGAAAGCACGAGTTTACAAAATGGAAAAAGCATACCATGCAACAATGAATATATATAACAAAAAATCATTATCGAAAAATGCTAAATGGAGGCATTATAAAACTGTAATCTTACCAGAAGCTCTGTACGCAACAGAGTGTATAAACATCTTCTCAGAGAAGAACTAACATATACAGTACAAACTGAGACCAGAAAAGGAGTTATACAAACAAACAGAAAAAATCGGCCATACTTTTAGGAAAAGAAGATTAAGATTCTATGGTCACATTTTCAGAATGGACCACCAGCCTTACCAAACAAATTTTTGATCACTATGTAGGCCTAAGTAAAAAAACTCAACCAGCATTTTTCAAGGAAGTTGAAGAAGATTTGAAATTACTCGATATCAAAAAGGAGGAAATTTGCAAACACAGAAAAGTTTAGGACAGCAATATTTGATGGCGAATTTCCAGAGAAACCCAAGAAGAAAACGGGAAGTAATTGGACGGAAGAATTGAAACAGCAACATCGCGAAAGAATCAAGAAGTTTTGGGAAGTCAAGAAGAAGACAACTATTTCACGTGGACCTAAGCTAGCCTAATCGAAAGGAAAAAATAACGACAATAATAAATATTATTAGTCGCTACTGTTATATTACATTCCAGCTATATTGAAGCAAGAAATTAAATGCGATCGGTTAATGGTCGAAGTATCTTTCCCTCTTTGATTACTTACGCTATTTTTGGTATGTCTTTTTCGTTTATTAATTCTGTGAGTAAATCAAAATAATTAGATTATATTATTATAAAGTTTACATTTGAAAACATTATGCTAAATATATTTTTGTAGCACAATTCTTACTTACCTTGGTAAACTTTCCGGAAGGCCGTTTCGCGGGAGATGTTACCACGACTTCAGCTGAAACAGAAATCATAATTGAAATCGTTAATTGATGATTATGTAAAGAAATAACCATAACCAAACTATACATAGTTTATAAACACACCTAGGTTATACTTTAATATCCTCGACAGCCTGAAATATGTATAAAGTGTGACGGAAAATTGTGTGCCTTGTCATGTTCACTCTGGAGAGAATCAGACTTCAACGAAGATAGGCTAAGTAGTATCAAATTGGGAAGTAAAAAGTTATAACCTCAAGTATGAGGCAATTGGCGCTATCCGGGATCCGTCTCACCATTTATCTACAAT
Organism: Ectobius pallidus; assembly: GCA_964059195.1. Classification (NCBI taxonomy): domain Eukaryota; kingdom Metazoa; phylum Arthropoda; class Insecta; order Blattodea; family Ectobiidae; genus Ectobius; species Ectobius pallidus. Next base: position 21,254,436 of record CAXKWD010000011.1, read on the forward strand.
TAGTAAAACTCATATGGTTTTTGGTTTACAATTATATAGGCCTAATAGTTTAACTGTTAATATCAAGATGCTAAATTTATTACCATTTAAAAAACATGTCAAATCTAACTTAATACAAATATGCCCCTACAGTTTGGAGGATACACGCGTAGGCCTTTTAAATCACATAACTTTTAAGCAAGAGGCCTACAACTAATTTTAATTTGTTTTATCTTAGTATTAGAGGAAACCTTGACACTGTCCATACATATATTATGTCTTCGACAATAAAGATTATTATTATTACCATTATTATTATTATTATTATTATTATTATTATTATTATATCCTGGAAACAGTTATGAAGGGCCATAATTATTTATTTATAGAATATAGAAAATTAAAAATCCTATTTTACCCTTGGGTATATTAGGGTTATATTTTGCCGTTTACATCTGTGATATGAACTATATGTGTATGTGTGTGTGTGTGTGTGTACTGTCAATCCTCTTTATAATAAAGATCGATATAACGATAAACCCGCACTTAGCAATATTTTACTTTGCTCCTGGCAAATTTCCTATTTTAATAATGTTAAATTTCACTCAATACGACGAATAAACTATTTTAGAAACACCCTTTTATAACAAAATTTTGACGTTAAATTGTTATTGCAGACCATTATTTTAGCCCTGTGAATGGGAGCTAGTATCGGACTAGTGTCCATCCCAGCCATCAAGATCTTTTCTAGGGACCTGACAACTGAAATTCGTTAGAAATTCCAGAAGAAGGATTGAGTAGGTGGCAGAAAAAAGGGCCATTGTGGGTAAAATCATCCCTTACATGTGCAGAAACATCAAAGGTGAGTTCGGTTGCTACTTCAAAATGTACATTATTAAGCAGTTAAAACACCATTCCGAGCAAATGGTTTTAGTTTTGCCTTAGCTATAGGGCTAATTTCTTTTTCTTCCCTTTTCCCAACCTGAACAAGTTGAATTTCTGGCATAGGTCTTATGCGGTCTTTAGAATTTGGATTTGTGAACAATTTTGTTGGCTTCTTTATATTTCTGTTCATTGAATTAACCTTTAGATTATAAAGTATCATGCTTGTAGTCTTCCTAATATGAGGTAAATATCAGCTCCTCAATATAACAATAACCCCATATAAGCAGATGGAAGCAAGAGCTCGTGTCGTTCATGAAAAAGATGGTGCGATTAGGGAGAAGAAGCTATTGGTCCAAAGAAAGAAGAACATGATGATGCTTGTGACGAATTTATTAAAACTCCAGTCAGGAGAATCACGTATTTTGCAACATGCCGCGCTACATAGTGGTGTGTTCATGTATTAATTTATTCTATTTTATTTTTTATTTTATATCATTTTTAGTATTTACCTGAAATAATAAAATTAAAATAAGTTTTTGAGCCCACCCAATGTTTTGCAAAAGTTGGCGCCACTGAACGCAGGTCTTCTATAAAGAAAGGCTCTTTGGCAAGTCCAATAGGCTAATCTCGATCTTATAATAACATATATTACGTATGTAATATTAAATTACTTTGCGAAAATTTATGCACGCGTATATATAATTTATTCGACCCTCAAAAGATACAACTTAATCAGTGGTATGCCACGACCCCACAGAAATCTCAGGTCGTACTAGGTTGGAAATCACTAGTCTAACGAAACTGTATTACATAAATTAGCGGAAAATGTATTAGTAATTAAATTGTAATGTACGACAGGATTCCGTCCCCATATAGATCCCACGAAAGGAAGAGATCTGGCGGATTATAAAGTGTGTCGTGGCACCTGTCATGAGTGACGGATTGTCTGAATACATCCTTGCGAGGTTATTAATTACCTCATAGATTAGTCATTTACATGGGATTATAGAATAATTTATTTACTTATCTCTTGTTTGTAAGCACGGAAACTCAAGAAATGACTGTTGAATTGGTGATGCTGAAAGGAATTTACTGCTCCAGCATTCTCGAGGTTCAAAATTTTACAAAACATAAAATACCGACAAAACGCGTGTAAGTAAATAATTTCTCTGAAAAATTGCTTTTCTAGCATATATACGGTTTACAAATCTCGTCACAAGAGAGCAGACATATGGAATTCTGAAGATTGCATTCATATGTTGCAGGGAGAGGGAATCCCAGCTGATCTCAAGGTTATTAGAGAGTATAAAGGTGCCACTTGATTATGTTATGTAATGCTGTATAAATTAATTTACTTATTTATCTATTCTGAGAAATAATTTTATGGACTGGAAACTGGCATTACTAATAATGATAATGACTGCAAACATATAGATGGTGGAAGTAATTTCGGTATTCAAACATCTAAAATAATTTGAAGGTGAAATTATATAAGATGATGCTTTTTTTTATAACTAACTGTAATCATTGAACATTTTTCAAAATGATTTATTGACAATGTCATCTTATAAATTTTTAATTCAATATAAATTTATAAAACGGGAATACTCGGGATTTTATTGTACAGGTAGGGGGAAAAAAAGCTGACCGACTCTTGTAGCTAAATGTAATATAATTTGTGTTAGTATTTTATAATAATATTAATAATGCATATATTCAGTTATAAAACAATACGATTAGAAACCACATTCTGGGTTTCGAAATGGGCTAAGTCAACAGTCGACACTAGAAAAAAATTCAATACATTCCCTGCTATCCTGTGAATGCTGCCAGGCTCCAATATTATAATGTAGGCCTACCAATTGTTTTGATAGTAGCAATTCTCTTTTATTCTGGGCTATTAACCTGGATAATTCTTTTCCACAATAATTGCATTGCTTATATTTATATTTATATATATATGTATATAATGTAATTTATGTTAACTGTACACTTGTCGTTGTCTAGTCCTAATTTGTACTAGCCTAACGACAGTAAAATTTTATTATTATTATTATTATTATTATTATTATTATTATTATTATTATTATTATTATTATTATTATTATTATTATTATTATTATTGTTGTTCACTGCAAAAACCGGTGACCGTCACAAGTGACCCAGTGTGAAAAGGCCTAATATGGTCGAACAAAACAAGTAGCATGCAAATTGTCTCTAATGGTAGTTAATTCACTCTTATGAAAATTATGGAGGTCGCTGCACTCGTTTCATGAACATCACGCTCATGTCTTCATAAATGTCATTATAGGCTCGTTGCATAAGGTACTATTTCTTCAGACCTTCTGACCCTGCTTGCTTTCTCGCAAGCTCCTATCTGCATTTCTATGTAACTTTCACGTGTTATACGTGCCATTTTATTCAGTACTCGGAAACGATGTCAATTGTAGTAGAATCAGTCACCTTTCCCTCTCTCGCAGACTCACAATATAAGATCTGAAGATAGCAGAGCCGCTCTTCGTGTCCCGCATACAATAAGTTCACCGGAAATCTAAGAATTTCCTGTCGTTCTTCACACACTCTTTCGTGTCCTCTCTAATGTTAATTTTGTTTCGAAATGCTTTGTATCTTTCAGTATGGATGCCGTCTGCTTTTTGATCCAGTCAGAGGAAGAGAGTACATGTTATAAGTAGGGCAAGGCATTTGATGATTTTGCATCTTTTTTTATATGAAGGTTAAAAGTTAGCTCGAATATATATAAATGTATTTCATGAAATAATTGATTAAATAAGGGTCATTTCTTTTTGCATTTTTTCTTTATTTTTCGTAATTTCCCAGAGATAGGTAATTTTTTGGCAATTTTTAGGTCTTTTCTGCATTTTATGTCATTTTCGGCATTTTTAGGTCATTTTCGGCATTTTTAGGTTTTTTCGGCATTTTTAGGTCTTTTTCGGCATTTTAGATCATGTTTCAGTGAAGGAAGAGAGGAGCTTTTCCAAGTACAAATCATTACTTTCAAACAAGAGAATCGTTTTTAATTTCAGAATCTCCCCCAAGTGTTCATAGTTCATTTTAATTCTGGTTTATTGTAAACACCATAGCAGTTCGTCTTGTAGCAGTAAAGATTTTTTCTTTCTTTTTAAATGGCACATATTTGTTAGGGACAATTTGATGGGCTTGCCAATTCAGAAAGTATTTTTTTTAAGGGTGTCCAAATAATATAGTATAACTTTACTAACTTCTTTAGTAACAAAATAAGTATGTTTTATATTGTAAATTCTTATATAACGCTATGTAAACCATTTCTATTAAATTGCTTTCAGCAATTCATTACTTAAAAAAACTAATGAGCCTACAAGTAATAATGGTAAATTTATTGGTAATTTTTTTTAAATTTCCTGTCATTTTTCACTATTTTTAGGTCATAAATGCATTTTTTATTTTGCATTTTCCCACTATTTTATGGTCATCAAATGCCTTGCCCTAGTTATAAGATATATGTTTTGCTCTACAGTTGTTTGAAGCTTGACATTTCAAAATTATTTAAAAATTATTTTTAAATGATTTATTTCCTCTACTTGCCATAAATGCTGTAAATACGAAATACAGTTTTCACCCTGAAATTCGATATCAAGATACACCATTAATTCACTGTCTTTGTTTCTTCTTCAAAATTATTCATACGAGGCGCTTCCATAAAGTAAGTTTCCCTGGAGCTGTTTACAGAAACAAAACACAACTTCAAGGAAATATTTATTGCAACAGACACAGCCAGTTTTCAGCTATTTTTCAACATATTCGCCAACGGTGTTGAAACATTTGTTTTACTATGGCACCAACTTTTGAACACCTGTATCGTAAATGAGTGACGCCTGGGAGTTGAACCACCGTGTGACAACCACCTACGCCTCTCTGTCATTCTTTGTCATTTCGTGAGGTGTAGGAAAAGATGGAAATCACTGGAAGAGAGGTCCGGGCTTTAGAGTGAATGTTTAAACACCTCCCAGCCGAACTTCTGCAAGAGACTTGCTAGGGGGTGTTTAAACATCCACCCTACAGCCCGGACTTCGCTCCCAGTGATTTCCATCTTTTCTTACACCTCACGAAATGACAAAAAATGATAGAGAAGCGAAAGTGGTTATCACACGGTGGTTCAAATCCCAGAAACACTTCTACGGCACAGGTATTCAAAAGTTGGTGCCATGGTAAGACAAATGTTTCAATTCCGGTGGCGAATATGTTGAAAAGTAGCTGAACACTTGTCGTGTCTGTTGCAATAAATATTTCCTTGAAACTGTCCCAGGGAAACTTTCCTTATATATGCGCCTCGTACTTCGACACCATCATATCCAGTCGTTTCCCTAGTTTGTCCTCTCATGGCACCCTCAAGCTAAACACACGCTCATAATATAGTCATGTACTCTCTATCTCTTTCCTCTTCATCCTAACTGTGTATAACTATAACATTCTAATTGTTTAAATAACTGTAGGTATCAGTTATTCGCAAAATCAGAGACTGACGAGCGATAGGTGAATTTCAGAGACTATTCCACTCATACACCGCGTGTTTGATATTGACCAATAACTTAGCAATCCCTCGGATATAGACCATTCACGATAGTTTACCTTATAACATGCTTGCTATTAATATGAAAATGCTATTTTATCTGGAAAACGCCAGCTCGTTACTGGACACGTAAGGTATCAACGTGCCGTGATTAATACGTCACATACTACCAGTGAACCACAACAAAAACCTATTATTTTATACAACGTAACTTGTTTGGAAATTGAAATAATATAAGTGCACATTGATTAAAAACACAATTTCAATTCGGTGCAAGCCAGTTCGTGTGCTTTTATTCTGTTCTGTTGTTAGCTTACCCGAATTAGGTTAACCATATCTTATCTTATATGCACCATTGGTTACAACATGGTAACTAGAATCGATTCATGGATGGTTGATTCATAGTATGCCGTTATTTCGCAGCAGTTAGTTTTGTTTTTATATAACAAAGCACGAAAGTAATTATTGTTTTATAATCCGTTACATCCGTTGTAGTAGCGAATTTATCTGATGAAACTCCTAAACACGAATTGGATTTATTAAGAATAAATAAATAAATAAATTATAAAAAATTTCATTTTCCATCTCTGTTACGTAAAAAAACTAACAGTTACGAGATCACGGCATACAATGCATCAACCAACCATGAATCGATTCGAGTTACCATGTTGTGATCAATGCTACCAATGGTGCATTTGAGGCATAGTTAACCTAATTCAGGTAAGCTATCAGCATAACAGAATAAAAACACATGAACTGGCTTGCACCGAATTGAAACTGTGTTTTTAATCAATGTACATTAATATTATTACAGTTTCCAAACAAGTTATGTTGTATAAAATAATGTGTTTACATTGTGTTCACTGGTATCATGTGACGTATTAATCACCGCACATTGATGCCTTACGTGTCCAGTAACGAGCTGACGTTTTATTAGATAAAGTTGCATCCTTACGGTCCGAGGAAGGGTATGATAAATGATCGTGATTGGTCTGTATCAGAGGAACTGCTAAACGTTATTGGTCAATATCAAACACGCGGCGTATGAATGGAATAGTCATCTTAAGCATACAGAAGTGAAGCGGATGCACTTTTGAAAGTGATATTCGAGTTATGAATCTTTCAAAACAATGTAACTTCCTATTTCGTTCAGAAAGTCCGCTAGGCTGCACAGGAAAACAGGATGGTGAGCCGAAATCGTTATCCTGTTTTAAGCCTGACTGGTGTAAATCAGCAGCTGGCGTCTGAAAGCAGCGTGGGTGGTGTACAGTCTCGTAGCGGGGGACCAGGCCCCATAACAATAAACAAGGAATCATACGATGCATAAAGTGTTGGTACATAAAAGGGAACAAAAACGTAATAGAAGCTAAGTAGGCCTATTCTAACTGCAGCTTGTTTGACCAACAGAAAAATACAGAGTGTTTCAGAGTGGCGCCAACTTACATGGGCCCGGGGGCTTAAGGCTACCCAATAAATTGAGTTATTTTATTATCAAATTATCGCTATTACTAAAAATATTTTCGTTGTTGAATCGCTGTAAAGCTAAAATAAGCTGTTGTTGACATACATAGAACGATTTCCTCTTGATCCAATTCACTTACGACCGTTTGAAATTGTTCCTCAATTCTTTCAAATTTTTACGTCTTACTCTGTCCATGCAGTTTCCACAGCCTCCGCAGAAATATATTTCTACGCTTCGAAAGATTAAAGAGGTTTTGCGTTCAGAAAAAAAAAAATTAATGACATTGCTGTTGTATATATAAATTATGAGAACGAGGAAAGGTGTGATTAGCACGATTTGTCAGGTCAGATTTAATTGATGCTTGTGATTAATAAAATGTAATTTTTTAAAATTAAAGAATATATACCAGAATCCCCCAAAGCCTTAATGTGTCCTTTTTGCAGTAAATCGAATATTTTATTTTTGGTACTTTGTGAGCCGAGCCCTTTTTCGGGGGTTTTTAGGGCTAAAACTAATTTCAAGTTTCTAGCTCATCTGGAAGTGGGCAAACATTAATGTCTGTCATCCGAGCCGAGCCCTTTTTCGGGGGTTCTGAGGGCTAAATATTTGAAAGATTTGCTATTTGGAAATTTCTTGTGGTTTACAACCTAGAAGCTATACGTGTAGCATATTTCAAGTTTCTAGCTCATCTGGAAGTAGGCAAACATTAATGTCTTTTTCTTTGGGTTTTTAGAGCTAAAAAATAAAAAGATTTGCTTTTTGGATTTTTCTTGTGGTTTACAGCCTTGAAGGTATACCTGTCGCATGTTTCAAGTTTCTGGCTCATTTGGAAGAGGGCCATTTTTAATGTCGGTGAGCCGAGCCATGCCCTTTCTCGGCCTGAAAAATTCAATGGAATTTTCCTGTGGTTTACAGTTTAAAAGCAATACATGTAGTTAATTTCAAGTTTATAAGTCATCTGGAAGTGGGCAAAGATTAATGACAGTCATCCGAGACGAGCCCTTTTTCGGGTAGTTTTTAGGACTAAAAATTTAAAAGATTTGCTTTTTGGAATTTTCTTGTGGTTTACGTGTAGCATATTTCAAGTTTCTAGCTCATCTCCAAGTGGGGAAACATTAATGTCTGTAAACTGAGAAGAGTCCTTTCTCTGGTTTTTAGGGCTAAAAATTTTAAAGATTTGCTTTTTGGAATTTTTTTTTTTGTTTACAACCTAGAAGCTATACGTGTAGCATATTTCAAGTTTCTAGCTCATCAGGAAGTGGGCAAACATTAATGTCTGTGAGTCGAGCCGAGCTAAAAATATCTTTGGAATTTTTTTGTGGTGTACAGCCTAGATGCTAGCATATTTCAAGTTACTGGCTCATCTCTGTGAGCTGAGCCGAGCCCTTTCTTCCGGTAGTTTTTAGGGCTAAAAAGTAAAACAAATTTGAAGTTTCTATCTCATCTGGAAGTGGGCAAGCATTAATCTCTGTCATCCCAGTCGAGCCCTTTTTCGTGGGTTCTGAGGACTAAAAATGTAAAAGATTTGCTTTTTGAAAATTTCTTGTGGTTTACAGCATAGAAGCTATACGTGTAGCATATTTCAAGTTTCTAGCTCATCTGTGTGAGCCGAGCCGAACCCTTTTTCCGGTGTTTTTAGGCTAAAAAATAAAACAAATTTCAGGTTTCTTGTTCATCTGGAAGTGGGCAAACATTAATGTCTGTCTTCCGAGCCGAGCCTTTTTCCGGGGTTCTGAGGGCTAAGAATTTGAAAGATTTGCTTTTTGGAATTTTTTTGTGGTTTACAACCTAGAAGCTATACGTGTAGCATATTTCAAATTTCAATCTCATCTGGAAGTAGGCAAACATTAATGTATTTTTCTTTGGGTTTTTAGAGCTAAAAATTAAAAAGATTTGCATATTGGAATTTTCTTGTGGTTTACAGCCTAGAAGGTATACATGTAGCATGTTTCAAGTTTCTGGCTCATTTGGAAGAGGGCCATTTTTAATGTCGGTGAGCCGAGCCATGCCCTTTCTCGGCCTGAAAAATTCAATGGAATTTTCCTGTGGTTTACAGTTTAAAAGCAATACATGTAGTTAATTTCAAGTTTATAAGTCATCTGGAAGTGGGCAAAGATTAATGACAGTCATCCGAGACGAGCCCTTTTTCGGGTAGTTTTTAGGACTAAAAATTTAAAAGATTTGCTTTTTGGAATTTTCTTGTGGTTTACGTGTAGCATATTTCAAGTTTCTAGCTCATCTCCAAGTGGGGAAACATTAATGTCTGTAAACTGAGAAGAGTCCTTTCTTTGGTTTTTAGGGCTAAAAATTTAAAAGATTTGCTTTTTGGAATCTTCTTGTGGTTTACAGCCTAGAAGCTATACCTGTAGCATGTTTCAAGTTTCTGGCTAATCTGGAAGTGGGCAAACATTAATGTCGGTGAGCCGAGACAAGCCTTTTTTCGGGGGTAGTTTTTTGGCTGAAAATCTAAAAAATTACTTTTTGGAATATTCCTGTGGTTTACAGCCTCAGAGCTATACATGTAGTGAATTTCAAATTTATAAGTCATCTGGAGGTGGGCAAAGATTAATGACAGTCTTCCGAGACGAGCCCTCTTTCGGGTGGTTTTTAGGACTAAAAATTTAAAAGATTTGCTTTTTGGAATTATCTTGTGGTCTACAGCCTAGAAGCTTTACGTGTATCATATTACAAGTTTCTAGCTCATCTGGTGGAGGGCAAATATGAATCTCTTTGTGCCGAGCCGAGCCCTTTCTCGGGGGTTTTCAGGGCTAGAAATAAAACAAATTTCAAGTTTCTATCTCATTTGGAAGTGGGCAAAGATTAATGACAGTCATCCGAGACGAGCATCTTTTCGGGTGGCTTTTAGGACTAAAAATTTAAAAGATTTGCTTTTTGGAATTTTCTTGTGGTTTACGTGTAGCATATTTCAAGTTTCTAGCTCATCTCCAAGTGGGGAAACATTAATGTCTGTAAACTGAGAAGAGTCCTTTCTTTGGTTTTTAGGGCTAAAAATTTAAAAGATTTGCTTTTTGGAATCTTCTTGTGGTTTACAGCCTAGAAGCTATACCTGTAGCATGTTTCAAGTTTCTGGCTAATCTGGAAGTGGGCAAACATTAATGTCGGTGAGCCGAGACAAGCCTTTTTTCGGGGGTAGTTTTTTGGCTGAAAATCTAAAAAATTACTTTTTGGAATATTCCTGTGGTTTACAGCCTCAGAGCTATACATGTAGTGAATTTCAAATTTATAAGTCATCTGGAGGTGGGCAAAGATTAATGACAGTCTTCCGAGACGAGCCCTCTTTCGGGTGGTTTTTAGGACTAAAAATTTAAAAGATTTGCTTTTTGGAATTATCTTGTGGTCTACAGCCTAGAAGCTTTACGTGTATCATATTACAAGTTTCTAGCTCATCTGGTGGAGGGCAAATATGAATCTCTTTGTGCCGAGCCGAGCCCTTTCTCGGGGGTTTTCAGGGCTAGAAATAAAACAAATTTCAAGTTTCTATCTCATTTGGAAGTGGGCAAAGATTAATGACAGTCATCCGAGACGAGCATCTTTTCGGGTGGCTTTTAGGACTAAAAATTTAAAAGATTTGCTTTTTGGAATTTTCTTGTGGTTTACAGCCTAGAAGCTTTACGTGTAGCATATATGAAGTTTCTAGCTCATCTGGAAGTTGGCTAACATTAATGTCTATAAACTGAGACGAGTCCTTTTCTTTGGTTTTTAGGGCTAAAAATTTAAAAGATTTGCTTTTTGGAATTTTCCTGTGGTTTACAGCCTCGAAGCTATACATGTAGTTAATTTCAAGTTTATAAGTCATCTGGAAGTGGGCAATGATTAATGACAGTCTTCCGAGACGAGTCCTTCTTCGGGTGGTTTTTTGGACTAAAAATTTAAAAGATTTGCTTTTTGGAATAATCTTGTGGTTTACAGCCTAGAAGCTTTGCGTGTAGCATATTTCAAGTTTCTAGCTCATCTGGAAGTTGGCTAATATTAATGTCTATAAACTGAGACGAGTCCTTTTCTTTGGTTTTTAGGGCTAAAAATTTAAAAGATTTGCTTTTTGGAATTTTCCTGTGGTTTACAGCCTCGAAGCTATACATGTAGTTAATTTCAAGTTTATAAGTCATCTGGAAGTGGGCAATGATTAATGACAGTCTTCCGAGACGAGTCCTTCTTCGGGTGGTTTTTAGGACTAAACATTTAAAAGATTTGCTTTTTGGAATAATCTTGTGGTTTACAGCCTAGAAGATTTACGTGTAGCATATTTCAAGTTTCTCGCTCATCTGTGTGAGCCGAACCGAACCCTTTTTCAGGGGTTTTTAGGGCTAAAAAAGAAAACAAATTTTAAGTTTCTAGCTCATCTGGAAGTGGGCAAACATTAATGTCTGTCATCCGAGCCGATCCCTTTTTCGGGGGTTCTGAGGGCTAAAAATTTGAAAGATTTGCTTTTTGGAAATTTCTTGTGGTTTACAACCTAGAAGCTATACGTGTAGCATATTTCAAGTTTCTGGCTCATCTGGAAGCAGGCAAACATTAATGTCTGTGAGCCGAGACGAGCCATTCTTCTTTGGGGTTTTAGGGCTAAAAATTTAAAAGATTTGTTTTTTTAATCTTCTCGTGGTTTACAGCCTAGAAGCTATACCTGTAACATGTTTCAAGTTTCAGGCTCATCTGCAAGTGGGCAAACATTAATGTCGGTGAGCCGAGCCAAGCCATTTTTCGGAGGGTGTTTAGGGCTGATAATATAAAAAACTACTTCTTTGCGTTTTCCTGGTTCTTACAGCTTAGAAGCTATACGTGTAGCATATTTTAAGTGTCTAGCTCATCTGGAAGTGGGCAAACATTAATGTCTGTGAGTCGAGCCGAGCTAAAAAAATTTGGAATTTTCTTGTGGTTTATAGCGTAGAAGGTACACCTGTAGCATGTTTCAAGTTTCTGGCTCATCTGGAAGGGGGCCAATTTTAATGTCGATGAGCCGAGCCAATCCCTTTTTCGGGGGGTGTTTAAGGCTGAAAAATTATTTGGAATTTTCCTGTGGTTTACAGTTTAAAAGCCATACATGTAGTGAATTTCAAGTTATAAATCATCTGGAAGTGGGCAAAGATTAATGACAGTCATCCGAGACGAACCATTTTTCGGGTGGTTTTTAGGACTAAAAATTTAAAAGATTTGCTTTTTGGAATCTTCTTGTATTGTACAGCCTAGAAGCTATACGTGTAGCATATTTCACGTTTCTAGCTCATCCCTGTGAGCAGAGCCGAGCCATTTTTCCGGTGGTTATTAGGGCTAAAAAATAAAACAAATTTCAAGTTTCTATCTCATCTGGAAGTGGGCAAGCATTAATCTCTGTCATCCCAGTCGAGCCCTTTTTCGGGGGTTCTGAGGACAAAAAATTTAAAAGATTTGCTTTTTGGAATTTTCTTGTGGTTTACAGCCTAGAAGCTATACGTGTAGCATATTTCAAGTTTCTAGCTCATCTGGAAGTGGGCAAACATTAATGTCTGTAAACTGAGACGAGTCCTTTTTCTTTGAGTTTTTAGGGATAAAAATTTAAAAGCTCATCTGGAAGTGGGCAAACATTAATGTCTGTAAACTGAGACGAGTCCTTTTTCTTTGAGTTTTTAGGGATAAAAATTTAAAAGATTTGCTTTTTGGAATTTTCTTGTGGTTTACAGCCTAGAAGCTATACCTGTAGCATGTTTCAAGTTTCTGGCTCATCTGGAAGTGGGCAAACATTAATGTCGGTGAGCCGAGCCAAGCCCTTTTGCGGGGGGTGTTTTTGACTGAAAATCTAAAAAATTACTTTTTGGAATATTCCTGTGGTTTACAGCCTCAAAGCTATACATGTAGTGAATTTCAAGTTTATAAGTCATCTGGAAGTGGGCAAAGATTAATGACAGTCTTCCGAGACGAGCCCTTTTTCGGGTGGTTTTTAGGACTAAAAATTTAAAAGATTTGCTTTTTGGAATTATCTTGTGGTTTACAGCCTAGAAGCTATACCTGTAGCATGTTTCAATTTTCTGGCTCATCTGGAAGTGGGCAAACATTAATGTCGGTGAGCCGAGCCAAGCCCTTTTGCGGGGGGTGTTTTTGACTGAAAATCTAAAAAATTACTTTTTGGAATATTCCTGTGGTTTACAGCCTCAAAGCTATACATGTAGTGAATTTCAAGTTTATAAGTCATCTGGAAGTGGACAAAGATTAATGACAGTCTTCCGAGACGAGCCCTTTTTCGGGTGGTTTTTAGGACTAAAAATTTAAAAGATTTGCTTTTTGGAATTATCTTGTGGTTTACAGCCTAGAAGCTTTACGTGTAGCATATTTCAAGTTTCTAGCTCATCTGGTGGAGGGCAAATATTAATCTCTTTGTGCCGAGCCGAGCCCTTTCTCGGGGGTTTTCAGGGCTAGAAATAAAACAAATTTCAAGTTTCTATCTCATTTGGAAGTGGGCAAAGATTAATGACAGTCATCCGAGACGAGCATTTTTTCGGGTGGTTTTTAGGACTAAAAATTTAAAAGATTTGCTTTTTGGAATTTTCTTGAGGTTTACAGCCTAGAAGCTTTACGTGTAGCATATTTCAAGTTTCTAGCTCATCTGGAAGTTGGCTAACATTAATGTCTATAAACTGAGACGAGTCCTTTTCTTTGGTTTTTAGGGCTAAAAATTTAAAAGATTTGCTTTTTGGAATTTTCCTGTGGTTTGCAGCCTCGAAGCTATACATGTAGTTAATTTCAAGTTTATAAGTCATCTGGAAGTGGGCAATGATTAATGACAGTCTTCCGAGACGAGTCTTTCTTCGGGTGGTTTTTAGGACTAAAAATTTAAAAGATTTGCTTTTTGGAATAATCTTGTGGTTTACAGCCTAGAAGCTTTACGTGTAGCATATTTCAAGTTTCTCGCTCATCTGTGTGAGCCGAACCGAACCCTTTTTCAGGGGTTTTTAGGGCTAAAAAAGAAAACAAATTTTAAGTTTCTAGCTCATCTGGAAGTGGGCAAACATTAATGTCTGTCATCCGAGCCGATCCCTTTTTCGGGGGTTCTGAGGGCTAAAAATTTGAAAGATTTGCTTTTTGGAAATTTCTTGTGGTTTACAACCTAGAAGCTATACGTGTAGCATATTTCAAGTTTCTGGCTCATCTGGAAGCAGGCAAACATTAATGTCTGTGAGCCGAGACGAGCCATTCTTCTTTGGGGTTTTAGGGCTAAAAATTTAAAAGATTTGTTTTTTTAATCTTCTCGTGGTTTACAGCCTAGAAGATATACCTGTAACATGTTTCAAGTTTCAGGCTCATCTGCAAGTGGGCAAACATTAATGTCGGTGAGCCGAGCCAAGCCATTTTTCGGAGGGTGTTTAGGGCTGATAATATAAAAAACTACTTCTTTGCGTTTTTCTGGTTCTTACAGCTTAGAAGCTATACGTGTAGCATATTTTATGTGTCTAGCTCATCTGGAAGTGGGCAAACATTAATGTCTGTGAGTCGAGCCGAGCTAAAAAAACTTTGGAATTTTCTTGTGGTTTATAGCGTAGAAGGTACACCTGTAGCATGTTTCAAGTTTCTGGCTCATCTGGAAGGGGGCCAATTTTAATGTCGATGAGCCGAGCCAATCCCTTTTTCGGGGGGTGTTTAAGGCTGAAAAATTATTTGGAATTTTCCTGTGGTTTACAGTTTAAAAGCCATACATGTAGTGAATTTCAAGTTATAAATCATCTGGAAGTGGGCAAAGATTAATGACAGTCATCCGAGACGAGCCATTTTTCGGGTGGTTTTTAGGACTAAAAATTTAAAAGATTTGCTTTTTGGAATTTTCTTGTATTGTACAGCCTAGAAGCTATACGTGTAGCATATTTCACGTTTCTAGCTCATCCCTGTGAGCAGAGCCGAGCCATTTTTCCGGTGGTTATTAGGGCTAAAAAATAAAACAAATTTCAAGTTTCTATCTCATCTGGAAGTGGGCAAGCATTAATCTCTGTCATCCCAGTCGAGCCCTTTTCGGGGGTTCTGAGGACAAAAAATTTAAAAGATTTGCTTTTTGGAATTCTCTTGTGGTTTACAGCCTAGAAGCTATACGTGTAGCATATTTCAAGTTTCGAGCTCATCTGGAAGTGGGCAAACATTAATGTCTGTAAACTGAGACGAGTCCTTTTTCTTTGGGTTTTTAGGGATAAAAATTTAAAAGATTTGCTTTTTGGAATTTTCTTGTGGTTTACAGCCTAGAAGCTATACCTGTAGCATGTTTCAAGTTTCTGGCTCATCTGGAAGTGGGCAAACATTAATGTCGGTGAGCCGAGCCAAACCCTTTTTCGGGGGTGTTTTTGGCTGAAAATTTAAAAAATTACTTTTTGGAATTTTCCTGTGGTTTACAGCCTCAAAGCTATACATGAATTGAATTTCAAGTTTATAAGTCATCTGGAAGTGGGCCAAGATTAATGACAGTCATCCGAGACGAGCCCTTTTCGGGTGGTTTTTAGACCTAAAAATTTAAAAGATTTGATTTTTGGAATTTTCTTTTGGTTTACAGCCTAGAAGCTGTACCTGTAGCATGTTTCAAGAGTCTGACTCATCTGGAAGGGGGCCATTTTTAATGTCGGTTAGCCGAGCCAAGCCCTTTTTCGGGAGGTGTTTAAGGCTGAAAGATTCTTTAGAATTTTCCTGTGGTTTACAGTTTAAAAGCTTTACAGGTAGTGAATTTCAAGTTTATAAGTCATCTGGAAGTGGGCAAAAATTAATGACAGTCATCCGAGACGAACCCTTTTTCGGGTGCTTTTTAGGACTAAAAATTTAAAAGATTTGTTTTTTTTTTAATTTTCTTGTGCTTTACAGCCTAGAAGCTATACGTGTAGCATATTTCAAGTTTCTAGCTCATCTTTGTGAGCCGAGCCGAACCCTTTTTCAGGGGTTTTTAGGGCTAAAAAATAAAACAAATTTCAAGTTTCCAGCTCATCTGGAAGTGGGCAAACATTAATGTCTGTCATCCGAGCCGAGCCCTTTTTCAGGGGTTCTGAGGGCTAAAATTTTGAAAGATTTGCTTCTTGGAATTTTCTTGTGGTTTACAACCTAGAAGCTATACAAGTAGCATATTTCAAGTTTCTAGCACATCTGGAAGTAGGCAAACATTAATGTCTGTGAGCCGAGACGAGCCCTTCTTCTTTGGGTGTATATTCATTTATTTATTTACTCACAGATCGCCCAAGGTTAAGAAAAGTCAAAGCGCTTTATGGAACCAATGTTAAATATGCCTATATGGGTCGTTCCATGCATTGCGCTGATATATACAAATTTTAATATAAAAAGTAAGTGTGGTTTTATAATAGAAATTATAGATATAATTTTAGTTGTTTTAATATTAGGTCTGTCATACAAAGAAGTGCGCAAATTAAGGGAAACTTCACTTTTTTTATTGGGGGGAATCTAAACACGAGGAGTAGCGTGTAAGGCATGCGCGCTCACCAGTTAAAAGAGACATCGCACAGGTTTACAAAAGTCTGAACATTAATAAAAATAAAAGAAATAAAAACTTGAAGTACACAAAAACCAGTAGGCCTGTCTCACTCGAGCACATTACTCGTATGACCAAGAGTGAGACAAAAATACTGTTTTTTGTTTACTTCAGATTTCTTCCTTATTCTATGTTCACAGTTAAGAATTTGTCTTACCACCATCAAGTGCCGAATCTCTAAGAATCTTGGAATTTCAACCTCCCAGAACACGTAGTTCTTTACATTTAGCGAGAGTTGAGGTAAAGGTTCGGTGGCCATATTTCTACGAGATTAAATAAATAGCACTGTACAACATGAAAATGTCCTTTATATGAAAATATGGGTGTCTTGTATATCTTTGGCTGAAAATAACGAATCTGTAATTATTTTTTGTTCACCACGCACCATTCTCCCCCCCCCAAATAAACAACATTTTTTTGCTTTTTATGTAAATATGAAAAGTGCGTCTCCTACAAAGACGGTACGTGATGGACCATTTTGGTTTTGACATATGAATCAAGAACCTATTTTTATACAGAATCACATAGTTCCATATAAAGGACAGCAAATTTGTTGTACAATGATAATTAGTACATTTGACTTATAGTACATATCTTAACCTTTTCACTGCTACTGACGTATACGTGTGTCACTTCCAACAATTTTTTTTTATTTTTAAAAAACCTTTATTTGCTACATGCTCCATTGCATAGCGCAATGTTACATGTTTGGTGTATTAATTACAGTCTATGTAGTAAATACTTAGCCTAGATTACAATTTTGTGTAGCCTGTCAAAATCTATACTATTTACAAATTTCTGAAAATATTTTAAGTATTTATTCACTAGTTCTCTTTTATCTGCTGGCCAATGTCCCCCTAATTTAAGGATGTAAAATGTGAGGATTTTATCCACGTATTAGGTTAACTACCTATGGAAGCCAGCTTTTTTACGGATTTTTAAGTTGATTTCATACATAACATATATTCAGCTCTGAAAGGATAATAAATACTTTAATAATAAAACTAAACGTAAATAATTTATTCTCATTCATATTTCTTCCACGATAAATATTTAAAATTTATTAAGAATTCGTTTTAAATACCGTCAAATAACAGATCATAAATCTCAAGAAGACAGCAAAATTTGTTTTGTTTTAAGAACCCTGCAGAGAATGTGAAATATGTATAGGCCTATGCTAATTTGTAATCTAAATAGTTGACTTCCCACTGGTTTAAGTAGTATGTTCCAGGTATGCATGAAGTTCACTTCCCTCTTATATACGTTTCAAGGTATGCACACGTCAAGATATTGTAACAGGGCTGAAGATATTGTAACAGGGCTCAAGATGACCTTATAAAGGTCGAAATGCATTCCCCTGACACGCTAAAGAAGTAAAACAGCGACCTATAAATGTTAACATTTTACCTGCACATTCTGGACACTCAAGTTTTTTCTACAAGAAGTTTCACCAACGAAATCACTAACTCCTGGGAAATATCTTGCTTCTAGGGAATGTTATTTGAACAAAAAAAAAACAAAAAACTCTGGACATTATTTTATATATGACGAATCTAACGAAGATAAATTTTAAAAGAAGGGGATACGACATATAGGCCCACCATCACGTGGACTGACAGAAATTTTAAGGCCTTTTTTAGTGTGATAAACAATAACTATTTTTATGGATCCATTGACAACATAATTTTAAACTTCTAACTGCATTAAAATATTTTATACTTAGCTATTAGGCACAATAAGTAACAGGCCTATTACCAGGTAGTAATATACTGTACATTGTAAGCTGTATCTCGGTAAGAAGAGGATACAATCTGTAATATGGACGGCTGCTAGTCTCTTTAGGTGTGTCAAAGTGGAGAAGAAATAATATACTGTATATTGAGGGCATAAGGAGGTTTTCTATCTAATACAAATACATTAATCCCTCAATGGTACAAAAATGAAGTTTGTTAATACTGAACTTCTTGATTTGTCATACTTATTGTGTAGAAACATAAATTACGCCGTTCACCAAACAGAAGTGTGGACATAACATCCTAGCGAAATGGGAAATACACACAAAAATAACAGCTTGCGTAAGATTTATGTATAAAACCCACTCCAAACAAGTATAACTGGGAAGGCGACACAAGAAGCTTGGTTTGAAGATGCGCGGTAGAAATATTATAAATATGTTTATATTTCTTACCTAATTCCTTTCCTTCTGTTTACTTATAAGTCTAAAACTATATTTCTCGTTTACTTTTATTTCTTCTTCATATTCTCCATCCGTTTTACTTCAGCCAGTTTATATTATTTTCATCACTTTATATTAACATCTTCATTTATCTACAATTCACACATTTTATTTGCATTTTCCTTTTTAGTTTATTTTCTAACTTTCAATTCTAGGTAACCTTTCTATATACTTTATCATAATCTTATTTTGAAAAATTATTTCCTCTTTCCTTTTCCACTTCTCCTTCTCTTTACCATCTGTTTCTCAAACGATCGGTTTTCATTGCCTTCCTTCCTTTATAACCTCCTTTTCTTCATTTTCTTTACACGTCTTCTTTTAATCAATTTCTTTTCATTTTTTCTTCTCAGCCTTATTTAATTCCTCTTCCTGATATCCTGGGTTGTGAGAGTTGTATATTTTATTTATTTGTATGTAATCTTAGTTGGCATAGGTAATGCCGTAAGCATTTTATCTAATCAACTAACCAACTAGTTATTGACTTGTTTGTAAAAAAAATAAAATACAAAATAAAATTGCCATAATGTTAACCAATATAATAGTTGTATCCTAAGTTGTCATATTTTGTATTATTTGCCTATAAAAACATTTTTTTCTGACATGTCATTCAACGACCCCAAAGAACTTAACAAAATTGTTCACTGAGCTGAAAATTTTAATGCAACATTTTCCCTTAAACTGATGTTTTTTTAACGACGTAGGTGTACAGCAACTAAGGCCAATGACCGTTGCCAGTATGCCAGAATGTTGCCCTGCCGAAGTTCTTTTACATGCCTTTAAATCTACAGATATAGGCCCGTCACATTTGTGCATATATTAATGCAATTGATGTAGGCCAGCGTCGAACACACTACCTTGAGCACAGAAAGCCAGCGCCATACTCACTGCGCTACCCAGGACGACTCTTAACGGCCATGAAGAAGTACAGCGTATGACGTTGAAAGGTCACTCGACGCGTAATAGATCTTTTCTTCTGACAAACGTCAGCCAGAGACCCAGGAACCCTGGGTATTAAACATTTCTCCGTGTGTTTAAAATGTTAATTGGAGAAATGTTATGTCCTCCGAGCGGATATCCTCAGCAAACTTATTTTTCCTCAAATTTCCTCAAATGTGTCGTTGAAAGGCCATTATTTGCCTATATAACATTATTTTCTGAAAGATGTCAATCAACGATCCCAGAGAACTTAAAAAATATAAAATAAATTGTTGACGGTGCTGAAAAATGTAATGCAAGATTGTATTTTAAACATAATGTGACGTTGAATGAAGGGTCATTCTCAGTGTAACATTGTAATCATCTTGTGATGAGTAGGGCTCGAATTTTCTCAAAATGCATATGCGCATAAGCAAATGCATATCTCGATAGTTATTGGCGTTATTGCATATTCTAAACATAGAAGCATAATTTTACATATATGGTTGAAATTTAGGACAATTTTAAGAATCTCTCTCTAAACATACTTTGGGTATCCCTTCCAAGTTTCTATTTGAAACTTTCTGAAAAACGGCATTTTAGTTTTACCGCTAGAAATAACTGCCTGGCTAAGGGGTGGTAGTGGGATTTTCCTCCATTCCTTTCACTCTCGCAGTAAACTACAGCCTCACAGGGTTGGTCTTGAGGGAAGTATCAGTGTGTTACATGCAGCTAATAAAGTGTTCTTTTTCGAAAATGCACAAAGAAAAGAGCAACAGAAAATATTTATTAAATCAGTGAGTGTTGTGTAACAGTGACTATTCAACAAATGGTGATATCGTGTATTGTCAAGGCTAGTATATGCTAGTAACGTCACGTTTGTACGAAGGAAGTGAAGTGTGAAAAGAATGGAAATAGAGTATGTTTCCCAGATGAATGATCCGAACTTTGGCACCAATGTATAAATACTGCCCATTCACTTCAGTTGATGTAGAAAGATCGTTCCAGGCGCATAAACTCATTTTGACGGACAATAGGCATAGTTTGTCTCCAGAAAACATTGAAAAACTAGTAGTTGCCTATTGTGATGCTACTTTCAGCAAATAAATTATGTAAGTAGGAGAATGAATAAAATTACACGTTTTATAAGTGCAAATTTATATTTATTTTCATATTTTCCATATTTGTTGTGCATAATTGCATGCATATTTTAAGAATAATTAACTATTTGGTGGGGAATAAAATGTTAGCAATATATTTATGTGGCAAATATAATTGTACAATTAATTTTTTTACAGAAACTAAGGCCATTTTTTGTGCTATTTTCCACTTTTTGGTGCATATTTTCCATTTTTTTACTGCATAAATGCATGCATATATTCAAGCTTTTTGGTGCATATGAATCCGAGGCCTAGTGATGAGGTACGTGGTTTTTTCATAGGTAATCCCACGAGAGTTGACGAGTTTATCGATAGATTCGCGAATTTATCGGATGTAACTCGTCAACACGAGTTGGATTTATTAGGACTATTCCATGAATAAAATGTAACGGATTATATAAATAATAATTACTTTCGTGCATTGTTGTATAAAAATAAAACTAAAAGTTACGAGATCACGGCATACTGTGAATCAACAATCCATGAACCGACTCGAGCTACCTTGGTGTAATCAGTGCTACCACCAGTGCATATAAGATATAGTTAACTTCATTCAGGTCAGCTAACAGCAGAACAGAATAATAACACACGAACTGGCTTGCACCGAATCGAAATTGTGTTCATAATCAATGTACATTTCTAAATTATTTCAATTTCCAAATACCTTGTGTTGCATAAAATAATCTGATTTCATGCCGCTTAGTGGCAACAGTGACTATCAATCACTGCACACTGATACTCGCGTCTCCAGTAACAACCAGCTGGTTTTACCGCGATAAAATACCCTCCTCGCGATTCCTACAAGAATATTGCAAGATAAACGGGCGTGATTGGTCTATATCCGAGGTATTGCTTAACGTTATTGGTCAATATCAAACACACGGCGTATGAGTTGAATAGTCATTGTAATGCTAACTGTAATCGTGAGAACCTACCGTTAATAGCTTTATTTGAGTAGATATTTCACCCGATCACTCGGGAGTTAGAGCTGTAGCCGCCGCGACCCAGAAGCCCGCACGATTGGCCAACTCTTACGTGAAGCGCACTGTACAGTACATGTAAGATTGGAGTGGTCTGCTTGCCGCGGTGCATCAATAAGCAGTCTAATACACTATTACTTGACCTCTTATTTTTTAAGTTCTTGCTTCTGTTAATTCACTGAACTGAACCAATGTAGTTCTGCTAGCTTGTATTTAAAATTCTCCTTCACAGGACATGTCTAAGTATTTTTAATATCAATATTGTTAATTCAGTTTCGAAAGTTTGTAGGTCTAGTTTGTATTGATATCTACAAGAACGTCCAAAATAATTTATTTCCGACGCACACGGTACGCTGTGGAAGATAATTCATTATGTAACGAGTCTACCATGTCATTTATTAAGACACTAGTAGAATGTTTTTATGGAAAGAACATAGCAAGTTGCATACTACTTTTCCTTTCGACCATAATTAAATGGTAAGTTTTCTGTTATTAGTTTTCGTCTTTTGTGATAGATGGCAGGCTACATGGGAGGCAGGCCGGAGGGCGTCTCACGACGTTTTAACGTCAAACAACGCACGTTAAAAACACACGAAATGAACTTAATTTAGATCTTTTTCTTTCTTTTTCGTAGTGTTACCTCTCCCTTTTTAGGATTTAAACGACCCAAGCCGCCCGGGCCTTACAGGGCCGCGACAATTTAGTAGATCTATAATATTAAAATAGACACATCAGAATTGATTTCATTTCAAATATAAGTTGTTTATTACGGAGTTTCGTTTGCTACTCTCAAGGTTTTAAGATCGTTCCGTGTTCGATAGTAATTATTAGAGATACCTAGTTTTCGCGAATGACGGATTCGCGAATTGTTGTTATTACTATTGATTAAGCAATAATATTGTGTTTCAAACATTCCTACGTGGAAGTATTGTCGGTTTTTAAACGAGAAAAAACGTGAAATTTTGTGTTTATGCAAAATTGTCGTTTTTTGTGCAAAATTCCTCTTTTTTTAACGATTTTTTTTTACTTTCAAAGGAAATCTCGGGTCTCAAAAAAATAACTAAATAATTTGTGCTCATTAATACAACACAAAATTCAATAATCAATGCCAATAACAGTTCTTAAACATGTAGGCCTATGTTCTGAATATCAAAGCATTTTTATTCCGGTGAATAATATAGATGCTGAGAGAGCTTTCTCAGGATATTCAGACATTCTAACTGATTAGAGGAGAAGACTTCTTCCTCAAAATGTGGAGACTGCTTTAAGTTTGTACTTTGGGGGTGGGTGCAATTTAGAATAAAATAGGCCTGTAGAAATACTCTAAACTTTATTTTTAAGGGTAATGGTGCACATTTTCCATTCAGGTTTTCTTGATCATGCTCATGTGCAGAAATACACAATTATTTGCACCAGAAAGGCTAAAAATTTATTTAGTTTTTATGCGAAATAATACCGAAATTTAGTTTTTTTGTGCGAAATAACACCGTAATTGATCCAATTTTAATACCGAAATTTAACATTTTTATTCACCGCAAAATAGCATCTCTAGTAATTAATCGATTCTACACCTATGTTGTAATGAAAATCTGTATCGTAATGGATATCATTATGATCCCGTTACGTCAAATGTAATAAGTGCATTATAACATGGTCGAACAACATCAGTACATTACCTATTATTTCCAGCCTATATGCAATAGTACAAGAAGGTGTGGAAACAGAATTTCTACATACACAACCCCTAATTACTAGAATTCTGCTTCAACGGATTTCAATTCTAGTTTTTGAACCGAATGTAAAATTGATAAAATTGAAACAAAGTTAAAAATCGCAAGAGTTTTAAATTATTTTACTGTAATGTGTTTTTACGCAAATTTACACGTCATAAAGAAAACCATTTTTAAGCTTAAATCGCAAGCTTGAGTGGCACTATACAACCGTCGGTAGGTAATCATTGCAAGCAAGCATTACTTTCTTAATTTATGTAACTGATTAACTGAAAATGATAATTACTTATGCTATGTACACATCTAAAACTAGGACCATTTTCTGAACATCAGTTGTAGGCAGGGGCGGGTCCAGAGAGACATTTGGGGGGGGGAACCAAAGTAGAGACGGAAGAGTTTACTCATAAAAATTAATTATTCCCAGTACACAGTTGAAATCAAACTGAACATTTTAGCATTTTATTACAAATGTATTTCAAAATAATGAATGTTGTTGCTTTAATTTAAGTATTTGGGTTATGTTGTCTTTACAAAATTTATTAGAAGGCTGACCATTTGAATAATCTGCGCTTAATGTTACAAATTTTGGGGGAGGAAATTTCCCCCATTTCCTCCCCCGTGGATCCGCCCCTGGTTGTAGGTCTACGGCGTATATTGGACACGTGCACTGGCCCGTTTCATGGAAATTAACATGAATGTGAACAATCGATAGTTAAATACACTATTTCTTTGTACCATTTAAAGCACAATCAGGTTTGTTATTTCTTGTTAAGGAAAGTTCCTATCGAACAATTGTACGTAAAACAGCACAGAAAAGTTTCCATTATAATACAATCTATGTTCAGTGCGCTTAGAATCCATTTTATCACTTTGTATTTTACTTTCTGATCGTAAAACTTATACAATAGCCAGTGGACTTCCATTGTATGAGTGAAAGATTCGAGAATTTTTATTTAGCATCCTAGCTGTTCCACGTGAACACAGCACTAGACGAAATAAAACTAGTACATTAGTAGAACCCAAATGTTTCACTTCTGCTGGTCTATCACATAGCTATAGTTTCGGTCCTCGTCTGTATAATTCTAAAATCACATTACATCCAGTTTTAGCCCAAAAAAGAGTCTTTAAATCTAAAATTAAAAAAAAACCATATAACTTAGATTTCCATCCCTTTTAAAATAGGTTTATCTTTTGGTACCTACTACCATCATGATAATTTATTTTTAATTATTATAATTATTTTTATATCAATTGAGTCATGCTTTTACTCTCAGCTTTTCCCCATATGTACTATTTGACAATATTTTGTCTATTTAGTTTCAAGGTAATTTTAGGTTAAGCTTATATTTCAATAATGTAAAACATGTAAATATAAGCATGGAACTGCCCCCGAATATTAATACATATTTGGGGCCATTCGACTCATGTAACAATTATAGTACATTAAGATACGAGCATTGTTTTTTTAATGGAACGAGCAAAGGGAGTGTTCTAATTACCATAATAGGCAAACTGCATACCACTGTTTTTATTTCACCAAAATTGAATGTTAAAGCTTGGGTTTTTAGAAGAAAAGGAGGGTATAAGAGAAGGAAGGCAATAAAAACGGATCGTTTGAGAAACAGATAATATATAGGTACAGTTATATGTCTATAAAGTAAACAGCAGGAATGGAATTAGGAAAGAAATATGAAAATATTATAAAAGCTTATATTTCTACCGCGCATCTAAAAACCAAGCTCATTTTCTCGCCTTCACAGTTATATCTGTTTGGAGTGGGTTTTATACATAAATCTTACGAAAGCTGTTATTTTTGTGTGTATTTCGCTAGGATGTTATGTCCACACTTCACCTGTTTGGCGAACGTCGTAATTTATGTTTCTACACAAATTTATGACAAATCAAGAAGTTTAGTGTTTTATCTTGACGTGTGCATACCTTGAAACGTATATCAGAGGGAAGTGAACTTCATGCATACCTGGAACATACTACTTAAACCAGTGGGAAATCAACAATTTAGATTACAAATTACCATAGGCCTATAGATATTTCACATTCCCTGCAGGGCTCTTAAAACAACAAATTTTTCTGTCTTCTTGTGATTTATGGTCTGTTTGTTACTTGACGATATTTAAAACGAATTCTTAATAATATTTAAATATTTATCGTCGAAGAAATAAGAATGAGAATAAATTATTTATGTTTAGTTTTATTATTAAAGTATTTATTATTCTTTCAGACGGCTCAGACTTATCACTAGATAAAGGTCGATTATAATTAATTGTTTGATTTTCCTTACTTGACGTCGGAAGAGTTCTAAATCGCACTTTTTTTAAATTGATCCTTTACTTGATAATAAATCACTATTAATGAAATCACTTTAGAAAATGAAACTTATGTAATTTTAACATTGTGGATGTCGATCTATGGACAAAACCAGTAGATCAACTCCAAAAATTAGCACATAAACGTGATTGTTTGTAGTGTTGTCCATCATGTTATACCACAACAGCTTTCAAACATGATTACGGAAGTGACTCACTTAAAAGTAATAATAATTTATTAGCGTAATGTATTTGACATTTTCTGACTTTTTGCACACCACATATTTTTACAAATGTTATGCGTGTTTCTCCTGATAATTTTGTGGCATATTTTGAATGGGAAAATTGGAAAACAACCTTAAATCTCAAAACGTACTCCTCTGCCATCTACTGGGGGAAAATAATGAAACTAAATAACTTTCTGACCGGCATCCTTCTTCTCTACAGCTCCGGCTTCTAATGCTCAGCAGATACCGGTAATGACTTCCTTTTCAATGGCGTTCGGTTCAAATATGTAAACAGGCCAATATTAGGGAAATTCCTTATTTATGTTTTAAAAGGTTTCTAGGGTATAATCTTAACTAGAAATCAGCTTGAAAGACAATCGGAGGGTACGCGTGAATAAGGGGTTATTTAAAAAAAAACTGATTCTAATATAACTGATTTTTTAATTTCCCAACATTAGGTATTATATTTATGGAAATGATTTAGGTTATTTTACTATCTGTTTAGTGACAGTTAAGTAGTTTTTGCGTGAAAGAGTACCAGATTCGCAGGAATCATAGAATTTTTGTATTACTGGGCGATAGATTTTCTTTTTAGAAAGAAGAGGAAATTATTTTTAAAAAGAGTTTATAAAACAGCCATAGAGTAATAACTCCTAACATATATTCAGTTTAAAATCACATCTGAAATAGGAAAAGTAGTTATGTGTGCACTGCCATTTGGCGTCTGTTTATACTCGGCAAATGTTGCGGGGTTTCCATTAAGTGTTGTGAAGAATCCAGATGAGGTGCGAAGAAGACGACACAGGCGAAAACAACTAACTGCACTATTTATACTGAATAGCAGTAGCTATAGAATTTAAATTGTACTTAGGTGTAGAATTGGATGTTGATAAATTAGTAGTACTGTATTTAAAAATCTGTAGTTGATGTTTGTGAGAGTAAAAGTAAAGTAAAGCTTTCCCTAACAGACCCTGAAGGCCCTGAGAGTTCTAGGAAGTTGAGGCTCCCAGATCTTAGGACTTAGATATTTGGAACGTGAAAGTGGTAAGGTTGTCAGCCTTACGCACCGATCGCTTTTTCCCCAGGATTGCTCCTGGTACTCATTTCTGTTGAGGATGAGTCAACCCCAGGGTCATAGTGCCACCAGAAGGATTAGTTTTGTTTGTACTCTGAAAAAATAAATACACCTATCAAAATACAATCATAGCAGATTACGTCATGGTTTAATACGAGGGTTATCTAATAAATAAGTTTTCTTAGTGTTAAACAGATCGTCCGCCGGCGTGGTCGACCCGGGTTCGATCCCCGGTACCTCCTCAGATTTTTCTGAGGTAGGGAGGTCTGGAACGGGGTGCACTCAGCCTCGTGATTCAAAATGAAGAGCTACTTGATAGAGAAGTAGCGGCTCCGGTCGTGGAAATCACCATTAACCGGCCGTGGGTGCCTATGCAGATAACGCAGCGGTCGGGTGGTATGCCTAGTTCCTTCAGGGATGTAGCGCCACGGAGTTTAGTTTGATTAGTGTTAAAGAATATTAAACATAGTTTACTTGTATTCAGTTACTACGGTAACAGGACACGCCATGTTACAACAGTGGTTTGGAAAAACTGGGGTTTCGGTACGAAAACTGTTTGCTAAAAATGGCATTATGTAGAAAAGTAAGCTGAAAAGTTTTAATATGTAAAATAAAAGTTATTTCAACAAATAAATCGTGTTTAATATTTTTTATCAATAGGGAAACTTATTTATTGGAAATCTTCGTAACTTAAGATACCAGGACATAACCATGCAGGTTTTAATTTAGTCCGTTTTATTTTTATACTACAGATCCGTCGGTCTGGGTTCGATCCCCGGTACCTAATTGGATTTTTCTGTGATAGGGAGGTCTGGAACGGGGTGCAGTGAGCCTCGTGATTCAAATTGAGGAGCTACTTGATAGAGAAGTAGCGGCTCCGGTCATGGAAACCACCAATAACGTGGTGTCGGCATGCTGGGCACATGGCCCCATTCCTGCCATCTGCCAATGGTAGATGATGAAGCGGTATGGTGGTAGGCCTTGTCCCTTCGGGGATGTAGCGCCACGGAATTTAGTTTTGAGTTTATTTTTATATTTGTAGTAGCTCCTTCTGAACATGCCTGCGAATAATCCAAATAGTTGATTTCCTATTAATAAGTACAAAAATGTTGATTACTTATACGGAATGGGAAAAAAAATTCTGCATTCTAGTGTGGTAGCTTCATTATTAAAATAGATTTCTGGGTTAGAAGTTTTCATACTACAGGAAGTGAGGACCACCGACGTGAAGATTTATTTCACTGCATAGCGCCTACTGATAACTTCCTTAATACATTGCCCGGAAGCGCTGAGAAGTGAAGTGGAAACCAAACGTCATGTAGATACTGAAACCGGGATAATTTTAAAAGGATTGTTTCAGGGACTGGAAGTGTTTTTTTTTTCTGTTAGTTCTCTCGCAATCATACTCTTCTGACGCCATATTTTCATTGTACACGTGGTATACATCTTCTCATCCTACCCTCTGCTCTCCATGTCATCATCTTTAGTATTTTGACATCCTTCTCGTATGTAAAAACCACTTTAATTTCCCTTGTTCAATTGTTTCTTTAATATTTTTTCCACCTTTATTTCTCTTGTGCTTAAATTTCTTAAATATATTTCCCATCTCGATATTCTCGCTGCTCTCCGCCAACAGTTCATTTCAGTATCAGATAAATTGTTTTCTTGTCTTTCCAACGACGATGTCCTTGCCCCATAGAACCAATGTACCAATGATTTAAGCCGTCGCGGCTCATGCTTAGCGCGTTCCCGCGTTCAAATCTTCGATGCAGGCTTTCGTGTCAATCATGGTGGACGAAGCAGTGATTTTGGGGATTTTTCTCGGGGATGCTCCCGTTTCTTCCTCTCATTCCACCAACACTCTCCACTTCATCATCAAACTCCTCCTCATTATTATCCCGTTTCCTTTCCCAGCTATCGGGCCATCTCCCACTGCAGCGTCCACATAATTAAATATAACGCTCAATTCAAAGTTAAATTTATAGTATCCATTTTCATAATTTATGGACTTTTGAAAGGTTCATCAGGAATTGAAACTTATGACATCGAAAAGAGCCCAATTTTGGCGGGCAAATGACCACAATTAATGCATTTTAAATAATTTTATAGATCTCGGTTGATTTTCAGCAAACTATAACCAAAGTGTGAATTAATTTATCCGGCAAGAAAATATTATCAATAGTTGTATGTATATAACAAAGAATGTTTAAAATTATTTATTCTCTTTAGTCTGATTTTAACTATTTGTTCTTGAGTACCATTATGTATACAATAAATTCTTTCAAAATATGGACTATATGCAGACACAAAAAGGAAGGGTGAGAGAAGGGAAGAGTTTGAAGTGAAAGACCTGACCCTGGGCAGAACACTATGAATGAATGAATGAATGATTCGCCAATTTAATATATAATAAAGTGTAAAAATTTAGTTAGATAATTTTCTAGTTAGTATATATCAAATTATAGCATATGGATGAGTTGAGCAAAATGCTTTTCAAGATTTCCATCAGAACTTATTACTTTGTTACTCTCATTTTCCCGCCACGTGTCCATTTAAAAATGGCGTCGTGAAAAGGGTAAGGATATGATCCAGGATCATAAACTGTGGAAATCTAATTTCACGCACATTAAATAATCATTTATGGGGTATCATAAGTCGCGAAGAGCTAGTAAACATGAATGTAGTTTAAATATGAATGTAAAGGGAAAAATATATTCTTAATTATCATGTTCGAAATTCTTACAGAGAACAGAGCTTTCCCTGACAAAATAAATATATCAAACAAAACTCTGAGACACCAATGTTTCTCACAACTTAAAAATAAATAAATAAATAAATAAAAAAATTTAAAAAAATTAAAAAAAAACCTACGCTGCCTCTTCATATTATTATGGACTGAATATTTATAAAGCAAACGAGGCCTATTTCTGTGATGGATATTTATTGGCGGTTGTGTACTGCTACTTAGGCCTATAACAGTCGCATGTGTGCCGAACGTTTGCCCCGCAGGAGTTCCTTACATGCTTGTAGATCTAAAGACAGGGAGCTGTCGACTCCGCACACATAAATATCCTTGACCTTAACCGGGATCGAACCCACGAATTTCTGAGCAGTAAGTTACCCAAGAAGACAGTAAAAGGACATACTGAATGGGAGATTCGTATTTTAATGGGCGGTATGCATAAAATCGTAGTCAATGCTTTTACTTTACCTATAGGAAAAGTTAAAACTAAAGCATAAACTTCATATCTTATGCATAAACACGATTCTTCTGCTATGAAGTGAATGCTAGCGTACCGTAGATTTTAATTTGCGATAATAATAGTTTTTGCGCTCTTCGGGCATTTCCGTTACTATTCGCGACTACCCGAATGCTGATCATGATTGTGATGAGAAAGCATTATCACCAATTTCATGATTTTTCATCTAGTTTTTAAATTCTCCATCACAAAGCCTGCCTAAGTCGTGCCTTCGCCAGCTAAGCAAAAGGTTTCTCATAAGTACAAGTGGATGCGTTTATGAATATCCGAAAAAAGAGTCTACAAACCTTCGTACCTGGAAAAAATTGTTATCCATTTATGAGCTTTTTCCGTAATTTTATCCGTTACAAAACCGACTACTCTTGAAACAATGCTCTGGTGAACCCCTATTTCTTCACCTATTCCATTCTGAAGTCCTAAGTCTGCCACGTATCTAAACGTAATCCTCATTTTTTTGTTTGGAGGTTAGGGCAGCTCCTCGTCTTTCGCCGCTATAACCTATAAAATAATCACTCAACCATTCAAAATTTTCTTTGTAAAATCTATCGAGTTTCTTAAACAGTAACTGATGACGCTGTTTATACTTCTTTTTATCTCTTATTTGTGAAAACGCAGTCATTCAAATTACCATAAACCATTCACTAAGCAATCTAAGCCAAGAACGGTGCATATACTACGATTTTTCTTAGTAAAACCTACAAAGCAGAGTTCTAAACTACAGATTATGCCTACAATTCGTAGTTTATTCTAAGGGTCGAAGGAAAATCTAATTACGGCCTATAAGATCGATTTTATGGTAAAAGAAAAGGTTTTCTGCTGTTTTTATTCATACAAATCTTAGTATTGCCTTAGAAAAGTATAGTAAAAGTACCTACGTACTACCATTTTATGCATACCACCCAACACCAAGCTAACGTAGAAGCGTCTAAGCTTTTCAATAAGATGGAAGACTTGAATAACATTTTCCGTATTATCTTGTGTTCTTCGGAAGTTATTTTATGTATTTGCATATTTATTTATTTATTATCACATTCATCTATCAATATTTCCAAAAAGGATGGTAATCTTGAAGCAAAGTTTTATAAAAAGATTGTATAACATTGTGCAGTATAAAAGAAAGGAGGCCTACTTATCCAGCTGGAAACACGGTTCTTAAATGTATCCTGGTAAGATTGAATAGGTTGTTACTCGCTTTAATTGCCATTATCTGTAAATATTGCTGTAAATAGTTTGACAAGCTTATGATTAAAGCAATTTGTAGCTTACCGGTTAGAATTATTGATACACCATTACAATAAAACAATAAGTCACTTTTAGCTATACTTTTTTGGTGCACTTAACAAATAACGTATGCTGTGTTTTTAAAGTCATGCGTAACTTGACATTTCAGATACATTAAAATAATTAATTACTTTTTTCAATTATATGAACGTTTACAATTATCCCAAATACATTTCTTTAATTTGCAACAAAATCTGGCCTGATTGTATTTTATTTATCTTTTATCTTGCATTGGGCATTAAAAAATAATTTATAGCTCTTTCTTAGTATTATAATAAA
Source organism: Ectobius pallidus (assembly GCA_964059195.1). NCBI lineage: Eukaryota > Metazoa > Arthropoda > Insecta > Blattodea > Ectobiidae > Ectobius > Ectobius pallidus. Next base: position 21,286,295 of record CAXKWD010000011.1, read on the forward strand.
GATTGCAATATCAAGTTTATCGTGTACCTTTGTACTTGTATAGAATAATAATGTTCTTATTTTTCTGTGGGCCATTTGAATAGAACAAGAGCTTTGATACAATTGAGGTTTATCTAGTTGATAGTGTTTCCTTATAGCATTAAATTGTTCATGTTTTATGCTAATTGATAACATTATTCATAAAACCAATTAAACATTCTTTTGTACAGAAAACAACGACGCGTACGAATTGGGGAACGTATAAATAATCCATCCCACTTCTCATCTTCCACAGTCTCTGCAGTTCTTCTGTTGAGTCCAGCTCGATTGTAAGTTAATACATCAAGGCGAAGTGACAGGTTAGTAAGGAGTTGCTAACTATGTGGCTCTAAGCTTTGCGCTATTTCTTCATCTCTAAACATATCATTTATTTTTAACCGAAAAATGGTCTAAGGCATAGCTCTAATTCTGACCCAGGATCGTGTAATAGCGTTGGGATGCTCGAAGTTTAGATAGTTATTGTCTAAACTACATTCCCTAGACAGTAGAAATTTTGCTCACTTAATTAAAATATAGACCGAAATTTAAGTTTAAAATTTCAATATAATATGTGGTTAGTTTATGAAATATTAATTAAATAAATGTATACTTAATGAAAATTGAAATATATCTCCTTCGAAAAGTATTATGCCGGTTGTCGACCAAGAGCTAAGCTAAGTTAGTTTAGCTTAGCTCACATACAATGCGCGATTTCATATGTAGTTGTGTCGACAAAACTACATATGAAATCCGGCACAGCTATATATGAAATCCCTCACTGTCTGTGAGCTAAGCTAAGCTAACATAGCTTGGTCGACAATCGGCATTTAAAGTATGCACCTGGATATTCTATTTGAGATTTTTTTCATACTTGCATTGCAAATTTAATCGTAAACGTTTTACATATATTGTTTACACTTTTTGATTTAAACATATTTTACCCAGAAAAATGAATTGTTAAAAATATTTTTTAAAAACGACTCAGGCCTATACACAAAATCTTATTAGTTAGACTATTATATGTATTATAAAGTACATTGTGAAACCTTTCACAGCTGTATCTCTTTTTGTGGGAGAAACTAGATTTTTTAATGTGGCAAAATAACATGCAAATTGGAATTGAGAGAACAGGTTAATAAAGTTTGGATGCATTGGCAGATAGAACCGCACTGAGGTTTAAAAATGGTGTCATACAAGTTCCATAAGTCCAAACGTCATAAAATTATTGAGGACATGCTTGATGTTTTACAATAAATAATTATAAAAAATACAATGTTTTAAATCCAAAATTGCTAAGTCAACACCGCACTTGTGACTTCTCTTAAGTCTGAAACAACATATACAAATATTTCCAATTTCATAATAAATTTACATTTATAGTTTTAATTTTTAATATTTAGATGTATTTCTTGCTAAGTCAGTTCGCGGCAAAATAAAAACAATAGACAACGGGAGAGTCTCGTTTAGGCCAAATTCATATTATTACTGTTAACAGAGTGTGTTGTGATTGTACTGTTCCTTGGTTAAAATCTAAGTAAATAACACAGCCCAACAAAAAATAACTTTTTGTTTGGTGTCTCATATGTTTTGCCGGATTTTGGATATACTTAGTGTGTTTATTCCAAATATGTAAACAGTTTTTTTCTCTACCAGCTCTACTATTGTCGAGGGGGAGGGATTTTATTCGTGAACTCTTAGTCTAGCCAAACAAAATCTTGGTTGATAATATAGCTGGTGAAGGTTCTTGACCATACTTTGGACACGTGGGACGAAAACTGTACGAAGTACAGAAAAACTAAAAGCTGGATTACTTTTTGGCCCTCAAATTGACAGCTCATAAGTCATAAACAACCGTCAGTATGTGATACGCGTAATATCAATTTTTTGAAAGACCCCATGTTATATTGTTATTGCAATGCTAATGTTCTGCAACCTATCAAAACTAATAATAATTTTTGCATAGTTTCATGCATCTAAATATAGAATAATTGGGCAAGAACTGACATATCATTAATGTGCCAACATTTTTTTTTTTTTTTACTTTATAAGATAATTGCTTCGATTTAAATAAAGTAATACGAATATTCATCTATTAGAATAAACTTATTCACTTCATAAAGTAAAGTGTCCCCTACAAAGGCCGTGGAGGCCTCAAGGGTTCCAGGAGGTTGAGGCTCCCAGATTTTAGACATTCGGCACTGAAAGTGGTAAGGTTGTCAGCCTTACGCACCGGCCGCCTTTATCCTAGGATTGCCTCTGGTATTCATTTCTCTTAGAGACTGAGTCGACGCCACAGCCATATTGCCACAAGAAGGATTAGGCTAATTGAAAAATCCCAGTAACCTCATCGTAGATCGAACTGGCGACCTTCAGGTTTGTAGCGCAGTGCCTCAACCACTACACCACGGAGTACCCCTCATTACTTAATACTATCATAAAAGACATGAATTAAGTGAATTTGAAGTAATTAATAAATTATATTTTAAAATATAATTTTAGTGACATTAAAGTATGATAAAAAGACGGCAAATTTGTTTTTGAAGAGAATAAGATAAAGTGGTCCGCTGAACTGTTCTAACCTATAGAACTGTTACTCATTCCAAACTCGTTTGAGAAACACTGGTTTAGACGACTGGTGCCTGAATGTCCCGGTTGTAACCCTAATGCACCAGCCTACCTCACCCGGTGGATTGCTTTCTGTATTGAATATCTGTTGGGCAAAAATTGACTGAACACTTTGTTTAAAAATGTTTACAGATTTGGAGCTTTGTTTGAACTGAGTTCACTAACATACGATTAATATACCTTTTCCTTGTTTTGGAGATCATAGAAAAAAGTTGTTTACTATGGTTCAACTTCCAAAAAGGGAAAAAATTGTCGTCGGGCTTGAGTTAGCTCCCGGACGTATGATTATCTTAAAATATCACCTGTCACTCTGATTTCTACAGGAAAATAAGTATTGGTGAATCTGTCTTCAACCCTCAAGCTCCATGGGTGGCGTATATAGTTAATTAATCATATATTTATACATAAAAGTATTGTATTCTATGGTCAGTATGTCCATATTCCCACCATTATATATTATAGGGATGTAATTCTTACTTATAAGTGTTTTTAGAAATCGGCATCATTGCGTGTAGTTCTACACATCCACTTACATTATCTGACTCTTATGTTCATTTTTTGTACGAAATTGTGAATTGATCATAGTTTTATTCTCTTTCCTGCACTTTTTGGGATGCAAAATATTGTCCCCTGTCCCCTATGCAATGAGTTAGCCAGGTTGTTTAGGAACTCAGTCTTGTCCCTTGAATTTCTGTTCCATTTTTTATGAAAACAAAATTATTCATATATTATAATTAAAGGTTCACAAACTTTTATGGGCATTTTACTATATCTATGGAGGGAAGAATAACATCAATATCCTTTATCTTTTTTTTTCAGCTACCTCAAGCATGAATCCTCTAATCAGCGCTCTATTGTCCGGGATATGCATTGCCCTAGCCTTAAGCGAGGCTACTCCCAATACGGAAGCCCGTTTCTGGAAATCTGCAAGTTCCACGAGCCAACTGGACGGTGCAGCCAGTTCCACGGCTGGACGTGCTTCGGGTGCGGGCATCGGCTTGTATGGAGGAGTAAGTAGCTCCAGCTACTATGGAGGAACTGGCTCCAGTAGCAGCGGTCGTGGGTCAGCAATCGGCTCTAACGACGGACGTGGATCTAGCGCTTCCAGTGCATTCAGAGGTGCAGGCAGTAGTACCAGCGGGAAAGGATCTGCAACTGGAGCTGTTAACGACTATTATGGATACGGTGGAGGTTACGGTGGTCTTGGAGGAGCTGGAGGATACGGAGGAGGATTAGGAGTGGGTGGATTAGGAAGTTATGGAGATGCTGGTTTCGGCGGTGCAGGAGGATACCTTGGAGGTGCTGGAGGATACCTGGGTGGTGCTGGAGGTTACCTGGGTGGTGCTGGAGGATACCTGGGTGGTTCTGGAGGTTACCTGGGTGGTGCTGGAGGTTATCTGGGTGGTGCTGGAGGTTACCTGGGTGGTGCTGGAGGTTACCTTGGCGGCGGTGGATTCAGTGGAGCTTCAGGAATCGGTGCAACTGGAGGGTTCAGTGGAGTTGGAGGATTTGGAGGAGGAGCTGGAGCATACGGCTATGAAGATGAAGGTCTCTATGGCCAGAATTTCATCGGCGGAGGAAGATATGGTATCGGAGCTGGTTTTGGTAACGAATATGAGTACGACGCCTACGGTAGAGCACCGATATACCCTGGATCACTCGGAGGAGGATTCGGTGCATTCGCCCGTGACGAATTTGTTGAAGGTTATGGGGGTCATTATGGAGGTCGTTTTTCAAACATTCTTCCCGCTGTGGATGATATTACATATTCTCCCAGACCTGGACGACTCGCATTTGGAGGCGCACCTCGACTTTGCCCTTGCGGATATTAAACATATTTCAATATAATTAAATATTTTTAAAGGATACGTGTAACTATCATTTTCCGGTAGCTAAATTACTTCAAATATACTTTTCTAATAACTAAAATCTAAGTTGGTATACAGTTTCCTTTACTTTTTTTAGGCGAATCATAGCATGTACTTTATGGCTGACTAACAAGTAATTCTCTCCACAATTATACAAGCTGAGTATTACTCTTTACAATAACGTATTTCTTCTCACGTTTCAATAAATAATAGCACATTTGGAATAAGTTGGCACTATCTGTTTTGAAAATGCACACAGCTTTTGCACGTTATTGTTAATCTTAGAAATAATAGCACTAGTTTTACATTATGTTTATAGTCACCACTCCTCTTCCGTAATCAGTGTGTTACTCCTATCCTTTAATCGATGTACAATGTACAATGCATGTAGTTCTTAGTCAATAAAAAGAATTATCCAGAAAATGTGAACCGTATTTTTTTATGAATGAAGACACAAAAACCAGGACCCAATCGTCATCCCCAGTCTGTAAACAAACAACCCGTCTTGTCCCCGGCTGAAAAAATGTTCTTTAATCCAGCAACCTGTTTCGTCCAAGGTATTCTCATGCATCAACTAAACATCCCGCGCTAAACCAATTCTCATGCAAAGATTATTGGCCAATGGGAAAATTCTGAAAAGGCTATTCACAATGCTGTTCACAAAGTGAAGCCTTATGCGAAAGTGAGTAGTTGTAGGTTTCATTTTGCTTAGGCTTGGTGGGTAAAAAATTAGAATCTTAGTTCGTCAAACGACTATAAATAAAAGGTTAAATTAGGGCCTGGCTGAGGAGATGTTTGGCCTTGTGTACTTAAGTCCATCTGAGGTAGAAAACTCTTTCGTCTTCGATATGCCGCCAGTCACGCCGATTGATCAACGATTAGCGAAATTTAAAAAGTACTTGACGAATACCTATTTGTTTTTGTCATCTTCATTCCCATCGACAATATGGGCTGAGATTTCTTCTGCACTGACCAAAACTACAAACGCTTGTGAAAATCCTTTCAATCACACCTTGCCAATGCTTTCTACTCTCCTCATCCTTCCATAAGAACTGTCATAAAAGCTGTACTTAAGTTTCAATCAGACATCTGTGTTAAATGTAACAGCATTAATGATCCTTTTAAACATCCGCTTCATGTCTGAAAAAAATTGCATTTATCAGAAGCAACTTGTCATGTTTAAGAAAGGGGAATACTAAGCCGGCAGTTTGTAGGGAATCTAGGGATAGTATAGCATAGTTACTGTAGAAATGATACGAGGTGCGTCCATAAAGTAAGTTTCCCTAGGGCCGTTTACACAAACAAAACAAAATTTCATGGAAATATTTATTGCAACAGATATAGCAATTGTTCAGGTATTTTTCAGCATATTCGCCATAGGAATTGACATTTGTCATAGGCCTACCGTGGGACCAACTTTTGAAAACTTGTGTCGTAGAAGTCTGCCACCTGAGGTTTGAACCATTGTTTGATAACCTTCTCCGGTTCTCTGTCAATCTCTACCATTTTCTGTCATTCACTGTCATTTCTTGAGGGGTATGAAAAGATGAAAATCTCCGAGCTGTAGGGTGGAGACATCAACACCTCCCTGCAAGTCTCCTACAAAAGTTCGGCTAGGAGATGTTTCAACTTCTAACCTACAGCCCGGACCACGCTCCCAGTATTTCCATCTTTTCCTACACCTCAATAAATGACAGAGAATAACAGATAAGCGGAAATGGTTCTCACGCAGTGGTACAAATCCCAGGCGGCAGACTTCTACGACACGAGTGTTCAAAAGTTGGTCCCACGGTATGACAAATGTCTCAATTCATGTGGCGAATATCTTGGAAACTAGCTGAACACTTGCTATATCTGTTTCAATAAATATTTCCATGAAATTTTGTTTTGCTTCTGTAAACCACCCTAGAAAAACTTACTTTATGGACGCGCCTCGTACTTTGCTTACTTATAAACTCGTACTTTTATTTACCTTTTAAGTCATAAAATGAACATTATTCTACTTACGAAAAACAAGATTTTTTAATCACAACAGCCTGCGAAATGGTTCGGTGGGAGGGAATATTTCGTCTCGGTTCTTTATTGAAAATATGATACCTTTATGTAGACTGATATTAATAAAGCGCAAATAATGAAAATACTAGATGTAGGCCTAATGCTAATACAGTCTTTATATAATACGACTAAGACATGAAATAATGTGAATTTGATTAATTAAAAATACGTTGCATACAAAACTGTATTTCTATTAATTCTTATTAACCTATTTCCACCTAGTATTATTTTTATTTATTTACTCATGTAAACCTAGGTATTACTTTATGATATAATGAACATTACAGATAGAAAACCCAATTACTATGTCCATGACAAAAATATAACTAATTTATAAAATATTCATTATTAAGACGTAGAAACACAAAGTGTGTTATGATAAAATCTCTTAAGGTATAAATAATAAGATATGCTTGTCATTATGGACGTTAGATTTAATTTTCTTTCAATCATAAAAGTTATTACATGTAAGTAAAAGCTTATACAGGTCACCTAAACGATGCCAGATGCTCTGCTCCTCTACCAGGGATAATAAAACAATAATTAACACTGGGGTACTGGAGTAAAGATAAAAACATCGATGAAAGTTAAAAGCGGTGAGAACCGTTTTCTTCGCTCATATCACAGACAGAAATGTAGGATTATCAATTTATTGATCGATAATACACAAAACTAATATTTAGTAATACACTAAACTGTAAAATATTTTATAATACCTAATAACAATTAAGTTATTCCACAAAATACTAATCTACGAGTAAGTTAATATTGTATATTCTATTCACTGGCATAAGGAAACAGTAATATATTCCATCTGAAAAGTGGAAGAAGAGATATTGGACAAATTAATTGCTACCTATGTAATTTTACTATCATCTGACCGATGTACTGTCTATGGTCGAAAGTTTCAATATTAACTCCCTTATATTTAAAACAAAGAATGACATGCCATACCTTTACATTAGTTTACTCAGATATATGAAATATATTTAAGCAATCGTATCAAGATGATAAGATGGAAGGTGAGAGGGGCCTAGAATTTCTTTACAGTTGCTACAGCATGGTTCGCTGCCCAAACGATCCGTGAAGTTAAGGAAAATCTGGATGCTACGCTGCACACTTCCAAGGAATACAGGATTCTTCCTTAATAATAACACTCAGCGTTGAATTGTTTATTTAAAGGTGGTAAAAATAAGGGGAGATTTCTTCAGTGTAAGGATTTTATTGTTGACCTAAGTGTATAACATTTTCTCTTTAAAAATACCTGTAATTCTATCAAATCTTAAATTCCCGATCTGAATGGTGTAGCCAGAATTCGTTTGGTATTTTCGGCAGAAGTGCTGATGTTCGAAACGCTTTATCACTATAAAATTTGTGAAATGTTAAAAGACGAAATATATTTCAATCACCTTTCGGCATTTTGCACTGAATAATTTAGGTAAAAATTAAAATGTAGCCACGTCAAACTAACATTTTAGCCAGTTAAGCTTCAGTTCAGAACCAGCCAACATAGCTGCATAACCACTTAATATGTTGGTTTTTAATTTTTACCTAAATGGGCCATATTATGAATGGAGCAACAGTGTAATGATATATGGTAGGGGAAACAGCACCCCGAGAAAACCTGCCTTGGCCTCATTTTGTCCACCAGAAATTCCACATGGATCCAACGAGATTCGACCCCAGGTTTCAGGGTTAAGGCATATATTTATCTGATGTTTATACTTAAACGGTGGACGGCAGAAGTTTGATTTCTCTACATTTTTACAAAGATTCTGTATGAAAAAATTAAGAAAATTTTAAATCTTATTATGCTTTAGTACGTATTAACACTCGCATGGCATCAGCTCTAAAGAAACAAGTTAAATACATATTTGATTGTACACATTGATTCTATCAATTGTACGATACAATGTAAATGTAATGCAAAATATATGCACAGAAGCAACAATTCCTGTATCATAATTCACAACAATGCATTTTTTTAAATACAACACCATTGTTTCAAGATATAATTAAGTTACATATAAATTATTGTCTTTTATTTTCTATAAATATTATGCTTTAGTTCGTTCAGTTCAAAAAATTATTCCAGCACAAACAAACAAAATATATTATCAAGTCTTACTATACCAAAATACTACTGCTAACTGATGTCTGAATTTTTTTAAAAGAAGAGTATTGCAAAGACATTATTAGGGCCCGGATTCTTAGGTTTGTTCCTTGCAAGCCAACTGTGACATTCAAACATAATTATCCATTTCATTGTCGTGACAGCCACATAGTGCAATCTTATAAAAGCTAAATATGGCTAAATAAGTTGTTAAAAACTAAAAATTGCTAAAACTGCTAACTTCTTTAAATATGATAAAATATTAGTAAAATAATAATATGTGATTAATCTAATTATTGTTCTACTAAAACTACTTTTTAAATATCAGCCTACATTTTGTATCTTGATCATTGTTGCCAGTACATTTGTACGAGAAAATATAGCATTTCATAATGAGGAGTGTCCGTGGGAAACGATATAAGTGCCAAAAAAATTTATTGTCTGTTTTTTCGTAGTAATTGGTGTATGTGCCATTGTTAACAACCCAGTAAAGGATATAAAAAGCGTTGATTAGGTGCCATCTAATGAACGATTTTTACATCCTTTACTGCGTTGTTGACAATGGCAAATACACAACTTTCCATCAAAAAACAACCAAAAATTTCTCTGGCACTTATATCGTTTTCCACGGACACTAAATAGTGATTTCGTCATTTTTTACCCCATCGTCCCGGTCAAAGAAATCGTAAGTGAACCGAAATCCACGGTTTCTTCAAAAAGCAAATTAAAGGCATTCTTAAGAAGCTAACACTTGCAGTTTATTCACAGTGTTTGCTCTAGCAAGACGCCGGAAGTTGATTTTTCTAAAACGTGATTCTTTAATTTAAAAACATTCTTGTTCAGTTTAGGTGGTGGAGTTGGAAATGACAGGGGTAATTCTAAAATTAATTGTGATCTGTAAGCAATAAAGTGTTGAAAACTAAGCATAAAGTGTCCCTATAGTTTTGTGGTTCAGAGGCGCAAAATGTTTAAGTAAAATAATTAAGTATATATTTGTTTCAATGTGTTTATTGTGCTTATTAAAGTGAATCTTTAAAAAAAAAAAAAAAAAAAAAAATTGTCTGAAATTTGTAAAAAATCAAAATAAAACTATTACAGTATGTTTAAAAAGCTTATATATGTTTTATAAAAAAAAGTAAAAATCCGGACCCTAGTCATGATTGCAAGTTGCTGCAAGTCTTCTAGTTTTTTGTAGTACACATACCAACTTACTAGCAACAGTCACAAAACTCTGAATATGACACTCATTTATAATAAAATGTCTGCAGAAAGCATATTTGGCAGATGAGAAGCTTATGTTATCTTTAAACATGGGGTCAAGAAAGACCCTAGATACCAAGCAAGAGTTAATTTACAGTTATTATAAAATATGGCAATACCGTAACTCTTGAGTTTATTCCCTTCACCCCGGTTCCACGTGTCAAACTGTCCATCTATAGCCCTAAAATTAATCTTATATAATAATAATAATAATAAATATAATAATAATTAATCTTAAATAGTTTAATAACGTCCGTAATAGGCAATAGCGATAATACTATACAGCTACTGCAAGTTTTCTGTATAATAATTAATTTGGAGTGTCCTAACGTTATCGCATATCGTGTCGTTTAATTCTATTCATTGAAAAGGAAAACATGTTCGCTTAAAAGAACAATCGTAATAGAGATTCAAAGAAGGCTATCTCTGTCCTTCAAGCTAGGACTTATCGGTCTACAACCCACGCGTGTGGCCAACTATTGTCCCATATGATAGCCGAGAATTCCTTAGCACGAGAAACTATGGAATTAAATTTCCTTTTCTCTTTGACATTAAACCTGGGGATTTTTTATGTTTTCTGACAATAATGTGATAACATCAAATCCCCGTATAGACTCTTTGAACGGCGCTTTTATATTGATTATAACTAGGGTTCGGACGTTTATGACCTAAAAAAGTCGAAAATATGACTGCATATATGCCCTTAAAATTGACTAAATATGACCCAAAATTTCTAAATATGACCTAATAAAATAACAGATTTTCGAAAAATAAATGTTCCAATTTAAAACGTTTAAAGACACTAAACTTTTTCATCACATGAATTCAATTGGATAAATACTTTTTTAACAATTTTGGTGATTTACAGTTTTACTTGTAATGAACTTCTATTTTTAAAGAATTTGCTTCTGTTTGCTCGCTTCTTCAGCACCAAATACTTGTCATATTTTTAGACCTTGCGTATTCCTATAAAATATGAACAATTGCATTAATTTTAAAATTCAAGTTACCTATTAATTTGGCATAAACATCAAATTGGTTACATAAATTTCAAATTTAACTCGACCATGTAGTACATACACTGTACAATTGTACTCCTTTACCGAATATATAATTGAAATATGACATTAAATTGCAAATATGGCTAAAATATGGCCAAGACCACAAAAATGACCAAAATATGACTCTATATGCAAAATAAAAACTGTCCAATTAGGATTAAAAAACGTGCAATTTGTGTTTAATTTGTGTTTGCGGCGAGAACGGAGATCAGGATAAAAATATGACATGTCATAAACATCCGAACCCTAATTATAACCCTTACATTTTTCTTTACGGGGATGGTACATTCATGTAACCACCATTTTCTTCTTATTTTGTGCTTACATAAATACATACACGTAACCAGTTAAACGCATTCGCTGTAATTTAATAGCAAAATAATATTACAATTATTAATTATGTAAACATTGTTTCTGAAACTTCAAAGTTTTTATACGATGTAGGCTATATTGGTAATTCTATGAAATGAATACTAAAAACCTGTAATATTACTTGTAATGGGGCTTCTTGTTGAAATAAATAAATAAAATAAAATTACGTACAGACATGCATACGTACGTACATATAAGCGTACATTATATACATATTATGTACGGTACATACACACATACGCGCACACACATAGCTTATCCAAATTCATACTATACACTAACACGCAACTACACAAATACACACACCAATGGACTATTGAAACAGCTCATTTTGTGAACGAATAAATAGGTAGACAGATAAATGTTGATACATATAGTTACACGGAGATAAATAAATAATAAATAATGTCAAAGAAGTTTACAATTATTTAGTTCCGAGAGCTGATTTTGGTAGATGATAAACACAACACGAAGGACAAAAGGGAACGTCTGCTAGGTTAATCTAAGAATTTTTTCCTTTTTTTCTCTGTCGGGCATTGCCGGGCCGCGACCTGTCGGGAGAGGAATGAAACATGGATCACAACACAGACATACTTTTTTGTCCAGACAAGGACATGGAGGACCTCCACGGATGAGTGATCAGCCCAATGCTGGGGCCACCTCGGAGACAACATGAACACATAGGACGATACACACCATCCACACACACACACATTCATTCCATACAAGGCGAGGATGGGATGAAGATGATAACGACGGCCAGATGATATCCAGGGACCACAAGGGCCTAAAGTTAACCGATATTTGTCTCACGGGTGAGGAAAAACCCCGGAAAAAACCCCACCTAGGTAACTTGTCCCGACTAGGATTTGAACCCGGGCCCGCTGCGTGAGAGGAGAATCTAAGAATTCTTCTTCTTCTTCTTTCTCGTAGTTTTACCTCTCCCTTTTAGGATTTAAGCTACCCAAGCCGCCCGGGCCTTACAGGGCCGCGACCTGTCGGGAGAGGGATTACCTTTGGATCACATACATACTTTTTTGACCAGACAAGGACATGGAGGGCCTCCCCGGATGAGTGATCAGCCCAATGCCGGGGCCACCTCCGAGACAACACAAACACATAGGACGATACACACCATTCACACACTCACTCAGAACAAGGCGAGGATGAGGATGAAGATGATAATGACGGCCAGATGATATCCGGGGACCACAAGGGCCTAAAGTTACCTGACATTTGTCTCATAGGGAGGGAAAACCCCGGAAAAAACCTCACCTAGGTAACTTGTCCCGACCAGGAATCGAACCCGGGCCCGCTGCGTGAGAGGATTGGACGCATCCCCTGAGCCACAGCGGTGGACATCTAAGAATTTTGAATGCTGAAATTCTGAATTTTTGTTTAGGTCCCTTGAGTACATTAACCTCACAGCTATCAGGTATAAGCGACCTTTCCCTTCTTTTCTCCAAATCTACTGATAGAAAAGGTCAGGTGATAGTGCATGAATGCTAATTATTATGTGTTAAGTTGTCTGGCAATGACCTAAAATCAATTATCACACATAACAGGTTAAATGGCCGTAAGCTTATCACCTACGTTGTAGTCACTACTTAGTGGCATTTACTGTCACCACGAACAGAGTATCAAATTAACCCTGGAGCCACACTGTGTAACTTTCAGGTCACAAGTGACCCATAAGAAAATAATAGAGGAATATACCTGAATGTTTATTGCTATTCTTTCCTTTCTATGCGTAAATTCCTACACTGACCGGGATGCCCTGAAATGGTAATAAGTGATTTCCTCCACGAAAGTTTTCCCTCCCATTTTATGGAGACTTGGGACGGCCTAGCAACATAATTTGTGAGATGTGGTTAAAATCTTTTGTCATCAAGTCACATCCAGCATTTGCATTTAATCCATTTTTGTCCATTTACAGAGACATTTTGTGTTAATATGAACGTATTTAAGCCTAGATATTCGACCCTCTGAGTAGTCTTGAAACATATTTTGGATGTGTAGCAGTTTCTTGTAAGCGTGTTTGCCTCTTCTGTGCTGAATTTCTAACCGGGCACTACGGATTTTGACGTAAGTGTCTGCCTGAATTAACTTTAGAACTTCCAGAAAGTTAAAAATATGTGGATGATGGTGGTAGAAGCTTGGGTTCAGCGAGAAAGGAGAAGATTCACAAGCGGCATTGGTATTTAACTGCGTATGTGTTGAAGAGGACCATAGACTATACGTGGAGGGAACAGATTTTCTTCACTAATATAATTATCTGTTAAATAATCACAAAACGCGTCAAGGTTATGTTGCTGTTGTTTTATAGCCATCAACTTGTTGATGAATCAGTCATCTACCTCTTCTGGATGTAGAAAAGGAAGTCCATAGACTATACGTGGAGGGAACAGATTTTCTTCACTAATATAATTATCTGTTAAATAATCACAAAACGCGTCAAGGTTATGTTGCTGTTGTTTTATAGCCATCAACTTGCTGATGAATCAGTCATCTACCTCTTCTGGTAGAAAAGGATGTAGAAAAGGAAGTCCATAGATGTAGTTAACCATGACTTCAGAATCACATTTCATGTAACCTTGTGCAAAAATAAAATTTATCTTCAAAATACGTCACTTCATGACAAATTTTTCTTCCTTAGACAAAGGAAAAATTGTGTGTAACATGTAAGTTTGTCGTGGAGGAACTTAATGTCACCTTTCAGGGCAATTCTGATCCATCCAAATAGATGGTACCCTGATCCTGTAGGAACTTAAATAATGCGTACTAATTTATTATAATACTAATATGTAGTAATATGTTGTAACTAAGGCCAAAATAAGGGTAAAAGTGAAACAAGTAGAATAAAACCTATCATTATTTCTGGATCACTGATAAAAAGAGAATATCATTTGTAAAATGGTCTTCCATTTTGTTAGGGCAGTGTAATTCTCTGTTAGATTGCCATTGGGTCAGTATTGTGTGGAACAATAGCTGTATACAGTACATAATTATGTATGTTTACATGTACAATTTGCTTATCACGACATGGCATGTTATTAAGATGTCTTGTAGACAGCAACCACAATCTCCTGGTCGATATGAGGTATTTCCGTTTCTAGACCGGATAGTGACATCAAGCACTGTCGTCAATTGCATTAACTTCTAATTTCTAAAAAGCATAACACAAAAGTAAGCTTACTCGTACTCTTTTTTCATCGATGAAAATATATTACGTCTGTGTAAAATATTATACTTGTAACTATTAATTGAAGATAACATTATTTTGTAAAAGTTGATATTCTTGCTTACTTACTTACTCAATGGCAATAGAAAATTCCTCAGCAAGCTAAAGGAATATTATCTATTTTATGGAACCCGAAGGTTCATGGCCACGCTTACCTGAGCCCGCCATTCAACCCTATCCCCTAGTACCTCCATCCAATCATCCCTCGCAAATCCTACTTTCCTTAAATCCATCCTAATATTGTCCTCCCACCTACGTCTTTTCCCTTCAGGTCTCCCAGTCAATAATTTTGGGATATGTCTTTCCTCCCCCATGCGCGCAACATGTCCAGCGCATTTCAACCTCCGTGATTTAATTACCCTTACTATATCCGGTGAAGAGTACTGGTCATGAAGCTCGTCGTTATGCAGTTTTCTCCTGTTCCCATTTTCATCTCTCTTAGGCCAAATATTTTCCTAAGCTCTCTGTTTTTGAACACACTCAAAATGTGTTCTTCCCAAAGAGTAAGCGATCATGTCCCATATCCATATAATACAATCGGCAGGATAAAAGTCTTATAAATTTTTATTTTTAGATTCGAGATTGTTGCACTAATTGTATTTTTTTCTTAGTCACTATTTATTCTAATGTTTCTGAGTATGAACAAATTCTGACAATAAGTCATGTTAATAACATAATGCGTACTAAAATAAAGATAAAAATAAGATTTGAAGATTTGAGCTAACTTTAAAAATGTAGTATCTAAAGTGAGGTTTCAAAGAGTTAGCACTTATTTTCTGCCGTCCTCTTCAATTAACCTCCTATTACCAGGTTATCTTTGTTACACTGAGTAACCGCTGGGGTCATAAAGACCTCAAGTTAGGGATACATCGGTAATATTACAATTGTGTTGCATAAAATAGACATTATGCAACGAGCCTATAATGACATTTATTCAGAGACGAGTATGTTTTTATGAAACGAGCATGAAACGATCCAAAACATATAAATAACCATTGAGCGTCATTCTCTCCCCGCGTGACGCGCATGACGTAGAAACATGGTAGCTTCTTCCGTACTGCTGATTCTCTGAGCTGCCGGCGAACAATAACCGGAAATATAAAATGATAAATTATTATTAGAGTCAAGAAATCAACAGACGCTAAGGCAGACTTGGCATGTACAACAACACTAACTATAACCATTATTACAACCGACATAAACCAGTGGTCTAGAAATTATGAAAAAGTTTCCGTAGAAAATGCTACCAGTGTCAGTGTGTGCAAGTCGACCGCCATATCGATTGTAGTAGCTATCGATTTTCGTTTCGGGAGAACCACTACATATTGAACCAAAATTCAATCTCGTGTGCATAGCCAGAAAACATAGTGAAATCCTACTATATACAATTTTTTCAACCAAAAAATTAGATCATGGGACATCGGCTTAAGGTTTTAAATATTTTTAAAAATCTTTAGACATTTCAGTAAAATTAAAATCGACCATCATGAGAGCTGTCTAATAAAATGTACAACTGAAAAGAGAAATGGAAAAAGCATGAAGTCCAAATAAACAAAGTATTTCCGTTTTTGCCGCATAACAGATAATAATTGCGTGTTACTATTGCATAAATGTTGACGTTTTAGTAATGCCGTGTGAGTAATACGGTTGATTTGTTTACATGTTCTAGTGCCGTGGCCAGTGATTGTAAAGTTTCCACGAGCGATTACAACACCTGATTTCACGGTATTACCCTAATTCTTTCCTGCGAGGGCTGGGTTATCTGCAAGAAAGAAGTGGGTGGTGATAACACGAGTGACGCTGTAAATTTCAGCTTATCTGACACGAATTATCACTGCTATAATTTTAAAAGTCAAGTAATTTGCCACCAATAATTCGGATTGGTTCATAAAGTATATAAATTGGGGTCATAGCATGAAACTTACAAGAAGACAAATCAGGCATCGAGTCTAACAACACGACTACAAAAACAGGTGAGGACTGTCCTAGAGTTACAAATTCGCAGTGTTCTTTTCGAGAGGGACGTTTTAAACATTCATAAGTGCTGTTTAGTATTGATATCCTTAGAAAGTCAATATAAGCCTAAATACTACACTGTGAACTCTCAATTAACCGTAGGGGATTATTCCTTTTCTTCTTTCTTTTGCGACGATAAATTGCGGTATTAAAATAAATAAAAACTATAGTCGTAATAAAGAAGAGATGTTTTACCACAAAAAAACGAAACAGTTGATCTCATTTTAAAGTAAACCCCGAATTTATACATACCGGTACAGAAAGCTGTTTATTAAGTCACAAGTATTGTTTACGTAAGCCTCCTACTGTAAATAAAAGTGTTCGGAAGCATTTTCATATTGATTTTCGTTCATTTCCTGCCATTTTTTTTTATTATCTGTGGTTACCGCACCACCCAATTCCGCGGATAATCGGGAGTATAGGCCTACTGTACTTGCATTACTTTAACTAAATACTTGCTTATTTGTATTTATATTTCAAGTGTGTTTCCACCATTACAAAATCGGTTCCAGAACCTACACCTTCATTTATTTACGTAAATGTTTTATGTACTTATTTATTTATTTTAAAAATATTTCCTTCCGAAAAACTGTGGTGTAGACTGCTCTTTAGGCATTTCTTAGGCTTTTAACCCATCGAAGGGTTTGACTTCCAATAAGCCTATTTGTACACCAGACTCATTAACAGAACTCTTTCTTTCACTGAACCATGAATGCAATGATATTATAGCACGCGTTGCCGTAAATTCCTCTATAAAAACGACATGGTTCTAACATTTCTATATAAACTAGTAATTTTAACTACAAGTCAGTAACAGTAATAACAGTCATATTAATAATACTTGCTGCACAATTATTCTGCTTCAACTTAATTATTTCCAAAATGGTTTAAAATGAAATTAATTGGCCTAGAAAGTATGTAAGGTAGGCCTATATTATTTTGATTTCGAATATTGTATTTATTGTTGGCGTTTGAAACAGACAAGCAACTTATATTTCGCTCACTTCAACCAAAATTAATGCCATAGACTATTATGCGCAAGCACAGGTGTACAATTTCATTATTGAGTGATAATAGTAGGAGAAAGCAGCGCTAAAGATTGAAAAACAAATTAACTCTGAAAATAAGTGTGTTTATGTGGGTCAGTTCATTAATTATTATTATAAATCTCCAAGTTTTAAAACCCTATTTCACCCTAAAGTATGTTAGGGTTGTAGGTAATACAGACATACATAACTTGAACAAGAACAAACATTTGAATAGCTATACATAGAATAAGAACAAGAAAAAAGAAAACTGTTTCAACTAACAAAACAAAAAATTATAAATGTTTAAAAATATGTCGAACAAATTTCAAGAATTCTGACGAACAACATCTTTTACGATATATGCTAAACAAAGGCTTCTGAAAGTGATTGCTACATTCCATGAGATGCAGATTTAAACCATTACGTGCTCTATCGAAGACAGTTCATTCATTAAATAATATGCCTAAACTTTTAAAACATTTTACGTTATCTAAAAATGTACGCGTACACCCAGGGGTACGATTACCCTAGTTAAGTACCACCGGCATATTTTGCAGGAGGGAAATATATTTTTGTGGTTTTAAAAATATTAAAGCATAATCTAAATATGAAAGTTATATTCAATTCTGCATATTATCATTAGCTGTTATCTTCTAAGAATTTTGTAACAAACTGAACGAATAACGGAAGTATAATGAAGACACTGTTTTAATTAAGGGAAGTTAATAGTGTGAAAGCTAAAAAATACTCATGGAACTTTCACCTATTGATTCCCAAAAGTGCTTTCTATTTATTTTGTACCCAAAATTTTACAATATGCATTGCAAGCTATAGATCACTTAACGGACATATATATTATATTATCATAGGTAATATCACGAGACCTCCGGAATTTATCTTGAGAAAATCCGGACATCGAATTACATTTATTTTGACTATCTAGCGAATACTTGCATAATTAAGTATTTGGTGAATAAATGAAACTACGAAAATGAATAAAAACGCGTCACTAATAAGTGTCATTATAAGCGAAGTAGGTAATACTAACTACTGGGCATTGAAATAACCGAGATGAAACAAACGATACATCGTGATACTGGTGCTACCAACATTTTTCGTTAAGAGCAGCTATTTTCTAGATTAACCACACTGCTACAATAATATCGAGTAGGCCTAATTAATATTGTATTTATTATTATACGATATTTAAAGTACTCACCACACATATAAATAATTGTACATTATTTTTATATCTCCTTTTCATCACAAGCAGCTGATATACCGGTATAGGCCTTCCAAATCGTTGTGTTTAATGATTAATTATTTTTTTATCAAAGAAGCTGCAGGTATTAAGTTCATTCCTTGTGAATTTACACCAAAGCAAGTGAAGGCAGATGCGATTAAATGAAAGTGATGAAAATAGTTTCTGCATAGCACGTTCCCATTATTGTATTATATTGTATTTGTATTATATTTGTGTATTGTATTATATTGTTAAATGTTAGGATTAAGTTGCATATCCTATTGTATTATATTATTAAATGTTAGGACTAAGTTAGGATTAAATGTTATGTTATGTAAAATCTATGACGAAGCCAATTGTATCAAACATACCTAACGGCTAATAAAGATTCTTATTCTTATTCTTATTCTTATACTATATAATGGGAAGACTGCTTCAAAACATTTCATTTAGTTAAGTGAGCATTTCTACATAAATGTTCCACTTATTATATATATATGTGTGTGTGTGTGTATGTACGGTATATATGTATACATATGTGTGTGTATATGTATATATGTATACATATGTGTGTATATGTATATATGTATGCATATGTGTGTGAATTCAAGTTATTATTATTGTTAGCCATTTCGTGCATTATAAAGCTTTAGTTTCTAGGAATCTAGTATATGTTTGTAAATAACCATTACCTAATATCGTTAGCTATTTCATACACTGTAAATAGTCATATATTACTTTAGCAATCAGAAATGCATTATCTTGCAAACAAACTCATATTATGCATATTTTTTGCATTGCAAATAATATTATGCTTTAGTCATAGGGATGTCTTCTATTTTTATAGATAACTGTAAGCCTACATTGTTAGCTATTTCTTGTACTATTCACATATTACTTAAAAATTTAAGAATGTAGTATAATATTTGTAAATAACTATAACCATGTATCGTTAGCCATCTCATGCACTGTAATTAATATCCATATGTTATGCTTTACTGTTATGTTTGTAAATAACTATAACCTTAATATACCTCATGGTAAAATAAGGTTAAACTTTTGGATAATAAATAGTAATAATAGTAACAAAATACCATTAGGTAATAAATTTCTACCAAGCATTTTGCAATTTGTTACAGAAAGAAGTCCAGTATGTCAAATCTAAGGACTCTAATATACCTGTGTTTAGCAGTAATATGCTGCAGTCATCTAGTTCAGGTGAGTATACTTTACTTATACTTAGTAATTACACATTCCGTATTGCAGCCATTGTGAAAAGTTAGTACAGTATTAGGGCTGATTAGTTCACTGAATTAACTTCAATACTTCGGAGAGCAGTACTTGTAATAAACTAATGACTATACCTTAGACAAGCTAAGAAGGAAACCTGAAGTAAAAAAAAAAACCAGTATGTCTGTCTCAATCTTAAGTCATACGAGTGATGTGCTAGAGTGAGACAAATATACTTGTTTTTGTTTACATGAGGTTCCCTTATTAGAATGGTCAGACTTTAGAGATCGGGTGTTTATGTAATTACATTTTTACTTCCTCTGTCCGTACCATAGATAGAAAAAGTACTGTTTTCGACCTCCAAATTCGAAGTTGAGTTTTTAACATACATACACGTTTTGAGTTCCCCTGAATCCATAAATACTATTTTCCGAAACATGTCTGTGTGTGTGTCTGTGAAGAGCTTAGCACCAAAACGGAAAATCGTATGAAAATAAAATGTATTTTTGTATTTGCGCTACACACCGGAAGATCGCGGGTTCAATCCCCGATGAGGTCATGGAGTTTTTCAATTGGCCTAATCCTTCTGGTGGCACTATGGCCCTGGGGTTGACTCAGCCTCTAATAGAAATGAGAACCGCGAGCAATCCTCGGGGTAAAGGAGACCCGTAAGGTTCGTAAGACTAACAACATTACCACCTTCACGTTTCGATTGTCTAAAAATCTTGAAGCCTCAACCTTCTGGAAATCTTTGGGCCTCCATGTTCTGTAATAAGGAACACTTTACTTTACTTTTACCTTCTGAGGACGAGACTCGAAGATTGGCGACAACTTTATTTTATAATAATATTGACTAGGCTGAGAAGTCATCTTAAATAAACAGCACCGTGAAACCTTCAAATCTTATATAGAATGTAAGTTTGAAGATATTTCCATTAAACAAGAGCCTGTAGGTGCGATGAAATGAAGGAAACAAAAATTAAACAAAACTATAAAAAATATGACGATAGACGCTTGCGACTGGTTGAAATTGAACATATTCTTAAACTGGATTGATCACTGAATCATGAGCTAAATAGTCAGAGTAAAATAAAATTGTAATGTCTTGCTATAATAAAGTATCCTTCACATCCATGAAAGTAAATGCACTTTTGAATTTTACACGTGTACAGTGCATTTTAATCAAATCAAGTTGATCAGGTTTCGCATGTTAAGCAAACAGCTTTACGGAGGCAAGCATAACTTGAATAACAAGGCTCGCAATATTGCATTGCATAATTCAACCTTGCTATGGACTAACGTTCCTAAAACGATATATCAAATACAATGCACGCCGCTTATTGTGATCACTTCGGGACGCAGCTAATTTGATGATATTAACCGATTGATAACAGTAGCCACTTATAGGCTAATACAGTAATAGACTGCAAGCAACTACTTTTTCAACCAGTAACAAGGTTTTTAATTGTTTTTACTTTCCTTTAGGATTCTATTAACCAATACCCTATAGTCAGTTACGAGTGTTTTTGGAAGTTTGTACTCATCTGTGGTGAACACCGCGTAGCAAAACATCTAACGGGTATCTGTACAAGTCTTTTCATTTTACACTAGTCATCATGATCCAGACAAACCCACTTAAAGATGCCTTAAGGGGCCGTCGATTCACCACAGTACAAGAATTGAAGGAAGCGGTGCATACTAGTCATCCCACAAACTTTTTTTCTCTCAGGCATCAGGAAGTTTGTGCAACGATGGATCAAGTGCATGGAGGAGCAAGGGGACTATGTTGAAAATAAGATAATCGAAAGTTTTGTATTTCTGTTGCAATAAATTTTAAAAAGAGAGGGTGGATACTGATTGACTTACCCTCGTAAAACGTACAATTGCGATTGATTTGTTATAGGTTTAGTGTATGTTGCAATTTTTTCTGAAGTAAGCAGAATTATTTCTGTTTATATTATTTATTTCTTCCTTACACAGACTTTTGGAGAAATTATTTGATAATGTTTACTATAATTCAGATTGGTACTATATTTATGTATTTATCTATTTCTTACAGACTGCTACTGGTGCAAATATACCGGAGGGCATAAAATGTAAGTTTTACACAATATCAATATTACAGACTAGTTTCATTCCAAAATGTGATAGTTCATTTCACGTCAGATGAACTGTTTGATAATGTATAGTAACCGAAAGTGAATTAAGAAATTATGAGAATAGACCTACAGAATAATGTTAAGTAAAATACTAGTAAATAAGGTTATATAAAGATGTCGTACAAGAACATACAGTGTGTTAATGTACAACACCGCAATATTTTCCCTGCATATAGAAGGGACATAGACAAGCAACTTTAAATACAGGATTTATGCTCTAGGGATTCAACTTTTCCTATTATAGCACAAAATATCTCAAGGGTATGCCCGTCACTGACTTCGAACATCTGAAATGATGCAAAATCAAGGAGCAATGAATATGGTGCAGTGGTTGGGTCAACTGTGAAAAAATTACTATCGATATCTTCCAACACTAGGGAAAGAACATAAACGGAGCTTCGTTTTTAACAGAGTTATGAATGAAAAAAAAACTAATGCAGAGGCAGCCAGTCATGTGGTTAGTCTGTAATTTTTGCAAATTATGGAAACTCTGAATTATGATATAGATGTTCATGAATGCTTAAGAATCAGGCTTTTATCGATCACTAAGAAGGCGTGAAGGTAATTGAATGAAAATTCTAACCATATTTCGCTTCATTATTGACTTATGAACATGACTAATGCCCTGTAGCATACACATTTTACGTCAGTGACCATTGATCTCCTAATAAAAATTGCTTGTCTATGTGTCCTCTATACACAGGTAACTATTGCAGTGTTGTTCATAACACCCTGTATAAAATAAACAATTTTTCATTCATAACGTATGTATGTGTGTAACATATGTAATGTATGTATGTAATGTTCGTATGCGTGTATGTGTGTATGTAAGTAATATATCTACTTTAAGTAGTGATACGGTATGGGGTCTAGATGAATATTTGGAATAGGATTAGGTATGATCTTGGAAAGAAGATTGACCTCTCCGTCAACATACAAATCTGAAAACCCACCCAGGTTCGATACCCACCCAGGATAATTTTTTATCTAGAGAAGTTAATATAAAACTTGTTTGTTGTTACCCATACAGTCCTTGGAGACACTTTGGGCTTGAGGCTTGAGATTTTAGACATGTATTATCAAATATCTAAGTAAGGTTGTCAGAAGGATTAGACAAATTTACAAATTCCAGTGACCTAATCGGTGTTCGAAAACGAAGCCATCGGTTTGTAGACCCTCAACAAATTGCACCGCAGCGTACTCAGAAACAATTTAGAATAATGACCGCTAATATGAACTGGAAAAACATGGCATGTGAATGGAAAAGGTTATATGACAAAGACTTTTATTTCATTGGAAAACACACCACAGCTATTGATTTGGTACCGGACTGCCCGTAACAATTGCAAATACCATTTCTTAACTCTTTAGTTCGTATAGCCACCGCTACGTAGCGCATAAGTTGAAAGTACCCAAGTTTTAATTCTTTTATATTTATTTCAAACATAACAAGATTTTAAATGTGCACTTTGTTTGGAAGCCCTCGGATGGGAAAGATTAGCCTAAAGAAAACTGAAGGTGCCATAGTGTCTTGTGTAGGTAGGTATAGTCCGTGACTCAGCTAAGCTCCTCTGGAATGTGGGGAAATATAAGGGGATGTATTGGTCTTTCCCCGCATTCCAGAGGAGCTTAGCTGAGTCACGGACTATAGGTACATCAGATCGCATGCGATCCCTGGTGATCCAATGAGGATTTTATAAGCAGCCAATTTTACTCGAACTGTCTTTTTCAGTCCCTTGTCATTCTTCCAACCAGCTTCCACTATTCGGCTCTGCCTTTGACTGCATTTGTCACTTCTTCCCATTTAAAATTGGTGTCGTTGCATATTTCTGCATGCCATCTTATTCTTCTTCTGCCCTTTCCTCTCGTATCTTCCATTTTAACTAGCATCTACATCTTTCTCCAGTGAATTTGTTTTTTCTCATAATGTGACCAAAGTATTTTAATTTTCCTCTCCCTGCTAGTGCTTCAAATTACAAATCCGGTGTAATTTCTTCTATCATTGATAAGGTCGTCCTTCTTTCTGTCCATGATACCTTTAATAATTTTCTCCATACCCACATTTCAAATGCATCTATCTTCTTCTTCTCTTCTTTTCTTAACGTCCAGCTTTCGCTACCATACTGGAAAAACTGTAGCTTTGATCATTTTGATTTTTGTCTTGCGTGAAATATCAGAATCCTCCATTATCTCAATATTAGTCTTTTCATTGCTATCTTGCCTAGAACTATTCTTCTCTTAATTTCTTCTTTACATCTTCCGTCTAAATACAATGTTGTTCCCATGAAGTTAATTTTTTCTACAGTTGTTATTTCTTCTCCACAGATATTAATTGAGATATTATCTGGCGACATTATTTTTGTCTTGTCTTATGTATTAGTTACCATCTACTTGTACATATAACCGTTTCGCTGTCGTATTAAGCCACTGAGGTATTTCGACGGAATGTAGGTTAATTGGGTCTAGTTTCAACTTTTTTTTCTTTTTGTGAATGAAAATAGTGCGCAGTCAATATTCATCGAAAACGTCCCCGCTTAACTTGGCAAAAATATACAACAAAAAATATATAATTATAACATATATATATAGAATAATTACATAGTTCGAATATGCGTTTACGGGGTCAACGAAAGCTAAAGAAAAGTAGTTCTTACTCTGACTCGTTCTCTGAAAAATCCTGCTTGTAAATAACTTGAACAACTAACTGTAGTGAAATGCAAGCTCGTCAGCAAAGTTTATTACTTAAGATATTGGGAACACCAGCCTGTACTTCTGTGGAAAACTGTCTTAAATTACAGGTTTTAATTTATATAAAAATGATTTGCTGAACAAATTCTGAAGCATCTGAACTTTGTAAAATATACCTCCAAACGATAAAAATATGAATTCTGCAACTCGACATATAAATAACACATCGTCTTAAAAATATATATTTTTCCACGTCAAGAAGAAATTATTTAAGATTAGTAACACCATCTGTTGTTGATTTCAGACGTTCCGGACCCAGAACAGAGTTATAGAATCCGCCTTTTTCGCCATTCACCTATTCGTCGTGTACTTCATCGCCTTGCTCGTCGTCTTTTTCATATTTAAACGATTTTTGTGTCGAGAGTATGGACATGAACATTTGAGGTTAACTATGTACTGCACCATATAAATGCGGCTATTCACCAGTGAACATAAGGGAGAGAATGTATAAGCAACTGCTCAATGTAAAGAAAGCTATTTAGAGTTACATAAGTACAACACATAAAGTACAAAATCTTCACCTCATAGGTAAAGTGTCGTAAGTGAGACTTTTTTTTCGAGTTTTTTACACAACAGGCGTTTAGGTACAAACCTCGACATTTCCACTTTTTGTGGAAAATGTGTTTTGCACTTATAAAGATTCTTGCCACTCTAATTTATCGTTTAATGTGACAATTGAATGCAAACAACGACAAAACCCAATAATTTTAAGCTAATGAAATTAGGTTGTTAATGCACATCCCGAAAATTTCTCATAACTTTGAGGTGCAAATAGCACCATGCAGCAATATTCAATCAGACTGAAGTCACTTGATGACCATCAGGCCCCACTGTGTAAAGAGATTTCATGCGTTAATAGTCAGAAACGTAGCTTTTTGGGTGGTGTTACCTAATTACCAGGCTTTAAAACTTAGTGCCCGAACCCACAGAGGGAGTTGATTCCGGTTACCAACAACCTGAGTATAGGGGGTGGGGGTTGATTGCGTAGGCTGATAAGCAGGCTTTAAAACTTAGTGCCCGAACACACAGAGGGAGTTGATTCCGGTTACCAACAACCTGAGTATAGGGGGTGGGGGTTGATTGCGTAGGCTGATAAGACAGTAGCTGATAGCAGTACTGAGAAGTGAATGCGCTTGTGGTACGGTGCTTCTCAAATTGGTCAACAGTGTACCTTGTCATTGTGCGTGTTTATACGTGTTCGGCATGCCGAAAGTAAAGTGTTCTAAAACGCAAACATATATTGAAACATTTGGGAGGGACTATTATACACAAACAGGAGAAAGTATCGTTTTGCATGCTTGTAATGTGAGTTTAGATAACGAGAAGTTATTTTGTGGTCTTCCTATATCTGTATTGCGGTTTGTTTACTATCACGTGAACTAGCATATGGTAGCTAGGGCATACGCCGAGCAAAGTCTGTACAGTACGGTTGCTGTTAACATATTCGATCGGGCACTAAGTTTTAAAGCCTGCTGATAAGACAGTCATTGATAGTAGTACTGAGAAGTGAATGCGCTTGTGGTACGGTGCCTCTCAAATTGGTCAACAGTGTACCTTGTCATTGTGCGTGTTTAAATTTATAATACGTGTTCGGCATGCCGAAAGTAAAGTGTTCTAAAACGCAAACATATATTGAAACATTTGGGAGGGACTATTATACACAAACAGGAGAAAGTATCGTTTTGCATGCTTTTAATGTGAGTTTAGATAATGAGAAGTTATTTTGTGGTCTTCCTATATCTGTATTTCGGTTTGTTTACTATCACGTGAACTAGCATATGGTAGCTAGGGCATACGCCGAGCAAAGTCTGTACAGTACGGTTGCTGTTAACATATTCGATCGGGCACTAAGTTTTAAAGCCTGCTAATTACTTCGTTTCTTTGTGCGTGTACATAAGAAATGTATTCAGAGTAAAAAATGGAGAACAATGATGTAATAATAACATGATAAATAGAATGTTCCACCATTAAAGTAGCACAAATAAAAAACATGTTGGTATTATTTGATTTTTAAAGCATTTATGAGCAAACACGGACTTTTTCAATATTTAAATTGATTATCTTATGCAATTTGAATTGACTCTTGACAATGGGCATTTCTTTTTACAATTTCAAGGCACCTGCAATATCTCAATAGGCTTCTTACAAATTATTAGTTTCCACACTTATCTTGTTTCTTGTAAAATGTAGTGAAGTGGAAATGTCTGGGTTTGCACCTGGATGCCTCACTTGTTGTTCACCTAAATGAGCTCTATAACATAGTGGACTGCAGTACTGATACAATGAATATTGTCCATTTTAGTATGCTACAAAACGTGGTGTGCGAACAACTCAGAAGTAAAGAGTAGTGTCCTTTTCTAATCGACTTCATAGGTCGTACGTCTGTTTTCTTCAGGGGTACAGAATCGTAACTGTTTAATACTACAAAATACTTCTCAAACTGTCAGAAGTAAAGGGCCGTCCATAAAGTAAGTTTCCCTAAGGCCATTTACAGGAACAAAACACAGGAAATGTTTATTGCAACAGATACAGCAAGTGTTCAGCTATTTTTCGAAATATTCGCAACCGGAATTGAGACATTTTTCATAGCGTGTGACCAATTTCTGAATACTTGTGTCGTACAACTGTGCCGCCTGGGAATTGAACCACCGTCTGACAACCATCTCCACCTCTTTGTCATTCTCTGTCATTTTTTGAGATGTAGAAAAAGATGGAAATCACTGGTAGCGAGATCCGGGCTGTAAGGTGGATTTTTAAACACCTCCCGGCAAGTCTCCTGCGAAGGTTCGGCTCGGAGGTGTTTAAACATTCACCCTATAGCCTGGACCTCGATCCCAGTGATTTCCATCTTTTCCTACACCTCAAGAAATGACGAAGAATGACAGAGGCGGAGATGGTTGTTACACAGTGGATCAAATCCCAGGCGGCAGAGTTCTACGACACAGGTATTCAAAAGTTGGTCTCACTGTATGAAAAATGCCTCAATTCTGGTAACGAATATTTTGAAAAATAGGTGAACACCTGTAGTATCTGTTGCATTGAACATTTCCATGAAATTGAGTTTTGTTTCTGTAAACGGCCCCAGGGAAACTTACTTTATAGTTGCGCCTCGTATCTTATTCAAACCTATAAACCAACAAAATTATAGAGACTTAATGATCCTCCTGTTTAGAGTGGGTACATCAACAATTCCATCAATTCTATAAGAATTTAAAAACAGATGACAGTGAAGACGATTCTGATAAGAG
The DNA here is from genome assembly GCA_964059195.1 of Ectobius pallidus. Classification (NCBI taxonomy): domain Eukaryota; kingdom Metazoa; phylum Arthropoda; class Insecta; order Blattodea; family Ectobiidae; genus Ectobius; species Ectobius pallidus. The sequence continues at coordinate 21,314,580 of CAXKWD010000011.1, forward strand.
ACAGACTTTCTTTCTGCTGAATTAATGAATATTAATATTATTACGTTATTATTAATAATATTAATAAATAGTGAATAAACAGAAATTGTAGATAATTATGTTAATTACAAATACAATACAAATACGTAACAAGTGTAAATTTTCACGATTCTAATCCTTGCACCTTTGGAGAAAGAAACAAAAATACAACAAAATATATATATTTTTTTTTTCCTCCATTATAAAATTATTGTAATGTCACTTATGACACTTCACCTAGTTCTTTATTGTAATTATACCTTTTTGGATTCTTACCGTTTAATATTATGCACTATTTTATACGTAAATTTAAGGATTTAAATACAAAAGATTTTAAAAAAGAACTAAAATCATAAATTACTATTATTTTCATTATTATTATTTTCATTATTATTATTATTATTATTATTATTATTATTATTATTGTTATTGTTATTATTATTATGACAATGTAATGTAAAGTAAATGATTCGTACTGTAAATCTAGGAATGCACAGAGACAGAGGATATACGAGTATAGAACATGTCAGAAATACAAGGTTGATACAGTAATATTCATATAGAAGTTCAAACATCAAAATATTCATCCATAGTCACCCATAGTGTAGAACAGTGTCCGGCAGATGCTGCAGTTGTGACGTAAGAGCCGATCATCTCGCAAGAGCTTGAGAGAGCGAGCAGTTGAGTTGCATTCCTGTTAATACGCACTAGCGCAGTGGCGTTCAGTGCAGCAGTAGGGGGGTTAAGGTGAGCCGTAATGGTACATTGAATTGCGTGCATTAACCATGGCAAGGGTGCAGAGGTCAGTTAATCAGTGAAATGTATGGTAAATTTAGTGCATTCAGATTAATACTAGACTTACGGAAACATCAGGTCACCCTCGGAGACACGCCACATTTTCCAAAGTTGTCTACAGTATGTCATCCAATTACAGACATTAATAATTATGTACAAATATTAGAAGAACTGGATCAGGATATTTTATTACAGATTTCAAGATTTTGCAAAACTCCAATCCGATGTTTGCATATTTGCGACACCATTTTCTGTGGATGTTGACAGTGTTCCAACGTCATTGCAACTAGAAGTCATTGATTTGCAAAAGAATATTAAAATGAAAGACCGCTTTCAAAACAAAAAGGATCTATCTATATTTTATAGAAGATTTCCCCAGGCAACTACATAATATATTTGCTGCTAGAATGTTGAGTATATTTGTATCGACGTATGTATGTGAATAGTTCTTTTCTTGTATGAAGATCTGCAAACCACAACATGGAAACCGCCTATCTGATCAGAACATGAAAAATGTTCTCGTTTGTGTGTTAGCCAGACTATGTCTCCTAATATTGCAAAATTAGTGCGCGAGAAAAGAGGGAAAAAATTTCGACAATGCCTTGAGCTTGGGCACGATAGTGACACAAAGTAAGGGTGTGTATCAAAAGTCTGAATAGGCCTATACTTGGCATAGTGCTCACAAAGGTGTATAGTTTAATTTGTATATTTTGTATACTTCAACATTTTTCAGTTTCCGAGTAGACAAAGTTTTGCAGTACTGCTTAAAGTATTCTTATGTTTTATGTATTTGTATGTTTATAGTAGTTTCGGAGCCTCATTTAAATAACCTGACGCTTAAGCACCTGGATGCATTTCAGATTAGTGTAAGTAGGGCCTATATTAAATTTCATTACAAACAAAACTGTTCTGTTACATTGATTTATCACAGTTGTACTATTTTGTTTCCGTACAAATGCATTGTAATTGTGCTATTCCCATTCTATCTACGAAGATCGGAGCGCACTCTGTCAATGCATAGGCGTCGTTCCGCCACTGGCCAGTTGAACCCTTCCTCCACGCTCAGTACGGAGATATTGCCGAGCAAAGAGCGTCGCTGCTCTGTAGTATGACGTCACAGAGCACGGAACATGCCGGTCACTGGTGTAGAAGATGTGAGTTGTAAAAAATCATTGAGATATCTGTTTAAAAGGTTCGCAGTTGCGTTATGCAGTGATTTAATGCAGCTGAAAAGTTTATTGTATATTTCTTTTGCGGAACAATAAGCAGCTTTCTGAAAGGGTCTGGTAAATTAATTGGCCTGTATAAATTATTCATGTATCTAGTAATGATACCATGTAGGCTACATCGAAATTAGTTTTAAAACTTTCAAAATGTTCTACAATATAACACGTGATAGAAATATATATTCCTCTACTAGAGTAAGTAGCCTACCGCTAATTTATGAAAGAAACGTTTACGATTCCCGTTTCTTCTTTCAACTAATTATTCTAATTGTCCTGTAGCCTAAGCAACGGGAGAGGTAAAACCAGGGGAAAGAAAGAAGGAATTATTGTTATTGATCTGTTTTATAAGCGAAGAACTTTCTTCATGTGATGACAAGGCTCAGATGTTTATGATATGTCATTTTATTCCTGACTTTCAGTTCAATAACAGCATTGAAATAAACAAGAATTGAATATTTATGATTATGCTTAGATATTTTGTCATATAGGCCTATTAGCATATTTAGGTCATTTTCACAGTTTGGTCATATTGTGCACATTTTCGGGATTTAAGGTCATATTCTGGTTACATTTGCGGACACGATATTGTATTCAGAAGCATTAAATGGTTGGTAATTTTAAAAACTCTATATTCCGGATTTTCAACAATGTGCAAAATCAGTGACAGTTTAAGAGGCGATGAAGCGGTTTTGGATGAAGACCACCCATAATGAAAGTGCAGAGGAATTGACTGTGTTAAAATATGCCCTCATAAAGTCTAGTGACGTTGGAAGGAAGTTTTCTTACACAAGACTATTTTGATTGATAACTGGAGAAGATTTCTCTTTCAGAATATGAAGAAGCACCGGGTAATATACTGAAATGCTCCAGCATTACAAGGGAAAACAAGACATCGCTTCAAAGTTAAAACAGCATGCTTTAACTTTCAAATGATGTAGATTTTTGGGTGATTCTTTAAATATGTGTTTGGTCCTATTTTGTCAGTTATGGGTCTCATTTAGCTATTTTAATGTCATATTGTCTTGCATATTTCTGACTGCTTGAGGTCATAAGCAAACGAACCCTCAGTTCTGAGTTACCCCACAAAATATTTGCATACCTCATTATGGAATGAAGGTGTGCAAAATAAACCATACGTAATGCTTCCTGCTGTAAGAGGCCCTTGAAGACTGGGATACAAATATAATATCACCCCTCCAAATGACAATATTTCGATAATAGACTCGTCCAGGCTACTAAGCATCTGTCTGAGTAGTGTCAGGTGGGGAAAATGTTACTGTACTTACAAAATTTCGGAAGTATTCAGTTCCCGAATATTGCTAGGGCAGTGACTGAATTATTTCTGACTGTGCACGTAATAATTTAGTACTAATAAGTTTTGTGTTTTCAAATTAGGAATATTTTTCCATAGAACTTCAGATATCTAATGGCATACTTTAATGATTTCAGACGTTCCAGATCCAGAACAGAGTTACAGAATACACCTATTTCATCGTGGACCATTTCGTCGCTTCCTTCATCATATTTTCCATATGGGCTGAATGCAACATCTTCCTCATTGCTGTAATTAGTTTATCTTTTGTCATTACTTCTTTTACTTCATGTATTCAATAGATCCATCTTTATGTAACATTTTGTACTTGTAAACTTATGTAATAAATAGATAAATAGGATAAGCTGAAACAGAAATTAGAAGTGACTGATTTTCCTTAGAGCGTTATGACACTATAAAAGTTCTTTGAAAAATAAAAATGTGGACAAGAAATATGAAAATGTAATAGCTCAACTTTTATAAAGGAAGACTTATGTCCTTTCATCATAGAGTAATTAGACTCTTCATCCTTTAATTTATAATATATTTAGTGCAGTTGTACCGTATAATGATTGCGGATAACAGGTGGTCTGTGATGGCCACGAAGCTGTTAATCTCGAAATATACGTGACATTCTTACTTATAAAAAAGGCATAAACACCTGGAAACATACAAAACAATTACTGGTTTCTCGGTAGCTAGAAATTGTAGAGTTGCCATAAAGCTGATTGGGTTTCGTAAATGTGTCATTTGCCATCATATTAAAGGTCAACCTTTCACCTTTCAAGGCTAAGAATTTGAAATCTTTTAATTCATGCTAAATAGAATGATGTGACTTCTTTGATCTCCTAATGCCGGTTCTTCCAGAAAATTAACATAGATTCCCTTCAACTCACATTGAGCAATCCAGGGTCTTTCTCACAGACGTTTCTTTATCTTCTATTTTTTACCAATAAAGCCACTGTGATGGCTGCCGGAGCTACACAGCAAGAGTTAAAACGTCCATATTTGTACTTACACTAACATTCTAATATGATTTGTAAAATATTTTATGTAATAAGGTATTTTGTGGACATAACATTACTTTTATAACATAACTTTTATTGCAAAGATAAAGAAAGAATCAAAGAATTTCTTTTTCCGAGAATTTTTATAGTGTCATACATTAAACCTTACAGGAAAGTCTGTGCTGGTAATTAATTGAAATAGGTGAGACGAAAGTTGCCAGAGAAATTGATACTTTGGGTCATTCCTTGCATAGTCTTAGGCCTATGGATGTTGTGGTTTCCATTAAAGGTTTTCTGACATGACCTGAGAGACTGGTTATTATTTTTCCTTTGGTAGTATTTATTTACAGGTTACGTTGCACATTTTACAACTAATAGATAGTATTCCGTCCTTGTCTCTCCCATATACTCTACACTCTATTCCACCTAGAACTTATGTTAAATTGGTTTAAGTTTATTGCTAAACTTTAACCTATGACTGATCACTAGATAAAAAGTAACAAAAATGGTCACAATATGGTCTACTTTCCTTTTCTCAAGCAAATTATTGGCATTTTAGGAATTTTTAATTTAAAAAAATGAATTTCTGACAACAACAGATAGTAATATTGAGCTTACAGTCAATTTAAAGTACGGATTTTCATGAAATTGAGTTTGATAGTAGGTTCTTTTCAGTACTTTCTTTAGTGTATGTTCAAACATATTTCTGTGGTGTTGAAGACAAAATATAAATTTTACTGACTGTCTGTTGGTAAATTAAATAAAATTTGTCACAACTTTGTTTGAATTGGCCCTTACATAGACATTACCTATAACAGGTGATCATAGGATGACCAGAATTTCGGACATAAAAAGCAGGACTCAATCATTAAAGTGGTCGTATAATAATACTTGCTGGTGTTGGCAAACAAGGAAAACCGTTACAGTCGGATGCTAGGGAAATAGTGTGCAATGTTCACAAATTCTTTGAAGAAGAGTTGATGCATTGAAAAATGGAAAAGAGACATTATCAGTAGTAAAAGTATTAAGAAGAACTGCCTGTGCGACTGGAGTTCCTAAGAGAACGGTTTCCCGTATTTTAAACGGAAACAGAATGGCAAGAGACACAAACTAGTTTGGGAATTCCTGGAAAAAAGAAACCTGACAGGACACCAAAGAAAACAATAATAGATTCGTTCATTAAGTCTGGTATCCCTATAGTCCCAAAATCAAATTAGGACAGTGTATTTATATTTTTGTGCTTAATGAGTTTCTTGGGCTCGAAATATAACAAATTATTTTAAAAAATAAATAAATAAATAAAAAATGGAGATGGGAGGCTTTTCAGGGGTTTAAAATGAGATTTGGACAGCAATAAATTTTATTCTATAGATTAATGTGTGTTATTAATGACCAAAACAACACGGATATTAAAGAGATAAACTTTTTACTTTATTTTTTTTTTTGGGGGGGGGGGGGGGTTCTAGAGGATTTTAGAATTATATCATATATGATACATCGGGTGTATATTAAGTTTTTACTTTTTTTTATTCAACTATGAATACATGGCAGACAGAGATAGAAAAAAAATGTAAGCATGCCATGCAGAATGTATCCTATATATACCACCAGCCGCCATTACTTTGACTCATTCATAGAGTAGAGTGAGAAAAAAAAATTGAAACCTGATGTATAATATATGATACACGGGGACTGTAGAGGCTATTCGCCATACAATGCATCAGTTATATGAATCACAATTTTTGCCAAGCCTAGATAATATGAAGGAGGCATTTAACAAGTGGGGTCTCCATGAAATATTTATTAAAAAATTGGTACATGAAAAATAATCAAGGAAGGAATGTGATGATGAAAAGGAACAGCACTGATGTCAAGCGATTTAATTTTTTTAGAAGAATTTGAGATTTCCTTATTCACTGCACCCATTATCTATTTGGACAACGCATGGATCATAATGTTAACCATACAAAAGGAAAGATTCTCATGTAGAGTTTGAATCAAGTAAAGATTTATAGGTCTACATCATGGATCAGAATCTTGCTTTGTCCCAGGTGGTTTGTTGTTGTTCAAAAGTCATACAACAAAAATTTATCATGAAGAAATGTAAGGAAACGTTTTTAAAAACTGGTTTGTGAACACACTCCTCCTGAAAAAACCTCAAAAATCAATTATTGTAATGAACAATGCACCATACCATTCAGTTGAACTACACAAAGCACCAATTTCCTCCACTTGGAAGTCAGTTATAGAGGAATGACAACGTCAACTCAACTGTGATTATGATTGTTCTACCAATGCCGTTTTATATGAAATTATCAAAGATGTTAAAGACAAATTCAGGACCATGAAATTGATACAATTGCTGCACAACATGGGCTCACAATTTAACATCTGCCACTGTATATCACTGCGACCTAACCCCATCGAGTACATATGGGGGCAAATAAAGAATGATGTTGCAAAATAGCACAGAACTCCAGGTTAACAATAAGGAACACTGAACACTGGAGAAGGACTTGTGAACATGTTCGTAATGTAGAAGAATTTTATTGGAAAAGAGACGGCCTCATGGACGAGATGTTGGACAGTTTTGTTAGACTCAGATGACTCTGAGAGTGAGGACTCTGAGTATGGAGATTCTTCCTTCCTACTCGCTCAAGATGGAGCACTGTGCAGCCCACCACAATTTGCCACTGTAAGGATGGCATCTCCCCTCTTACAAATTCACCATAACAAGAGGGTGACTAGCTAGCAGTTTCTCTTCTCAGCATATCTTTTTTCTCCCTCATATTTTGGAGAGACAAGTTATTCCAAATACCAAATACAGCCTACTCTGTTCTTATGCCCAGGAGTCAGTAAAGACGTTAGTGATAATTTAAGTTTAGATTCTTCTGAAAGAAAGGGAGAGCCTGATTATGTCACCAGATGAGAACAAGCAATTGCTTCCTTCCATACTTTGTCATCTTTCTACTCTGAAGAGTTATGCTATCTGTTAATTCATACTTACAGTTTAGGGAACCTTAGAAAAACTTAAAATGTCCAAGTTGTGGAGAGCATACATTACATGTATAAATTTTGGAAGTACATGGCTTGGCAAGTAAGTTGGAGATCACGTAATCACTCTCATAGTGAAAAATATACCAGACGTAGGTCTGAAATCCCCCTATAAAAACCAAAGGCCTTCCTTCGAAGTAAACACTAAATGTGTAGAGGGTCTGGGGATTCCTTGGCACTATGCACTCTGTAATTTCATTTCTTAGAAATACGAAAAATGGTCATATTTGAGGTTGTAATGTTCTTTAAACCCTATAAAATACATAAATAAACTCGATTTGTTCTTAAAAATTTGCAAAATGAAAGGAAAACCATGATGAAGAGAGGATTTATATAACCTAAATCTGGCGTAATTTGTACTATAGTTACTGCAGGTGGTCATGACAATATCTTATTGTGAAACAGTGTAGGCAGTCTGACGATGTTGACGGTGGTTATGGTTTTTTCTGCTAGAGCTACCTGTCATTAAACTAAACCAACCTTAGTTAACCTAACCTGTCAAAAACCTACATTATGTCACAGACCTAGATTATATCACAAATCTCATTCTACCTGTCATTAACCTTGCCCTTCTTCATCCCTTGTGTAAAGCTACTGGCAGAATTGTCCGACACAATCAAAATAAATCGAACAATCATAGCCAGCCAATCAGAGTATTGGGAAACAATCTACGGACCACATAACCTGCACTGCAACATCCTGTGATTTCCATGCAGAGTGTTAAAAAAGACCCGAAGGTTTTTCAAATCTTGAAGGTTGGTCATAGAAATTTAGAAAAAGTTTTGTTTATCCATGAGCATGCACTGCATGGATTCAGATACCTTCACCTGACGCATGAATAATCTGGCCACAGAAGCAAAAATTCTAAAAGCAGAAATTCTAAAAGAAAAATCTCTCTGAGGCTCGTCAAGTTGTTCGCAAAGCTCATCAAAGAATCAACCCATAGTTGAGCGAAAGTGATGTAATTGATATAACAGTTTATATGATGGAACGTGGCACGAATGCCTTCACATATCCTTCTATGGCATTGGGCTTGTGAGTGATATAGCCTACTGACAGGACTGATTAATTATTTACTATGAAGTTCTGTCAAAATATTTTGTCATTATTGCCAGGTCATTTCAAATGAAATGGATCTGGCACTCCAGAATTTATGACGACCACATAAGAAGTGGAGAATATTGCAAAAATTATGAAGGAAGTGCATGCTGCAGAGGTAAGGTGTTAAAAGGTCTCTGAAAGAGTCCAATATGCAGCATGTGAGCATGCGATGCTCAGACTCACCAACATCTGAATTATAAGGCATTATGTGGGGAAGGGTTGACTATTATTAAAGAGGAATGTGTCAACCATGTGGCTAAAAGGATGACTACAGGGCTCAGTGGCAGACACAGAATTTCATTTGGGGAAGGAATTTGAGGATAAAGAAATCTAAAAACAATTAGATGTATATATGCATTCATGAACCATAGATTATTGTCTCTGTTGACATTACATGAGAATATTATATGAGAAAAATTCCTCTGACACTGGGATTGAACTCAGGACCTTTGTCTATCTGTGCCACTGCTCTACCAACTGAGCTAAGCCAGAGTTTACTTCACAGCGCCAGATGGAACCTCTCTCCTATGACTGATTGCCCTTAATGGTCTACCTCACTTGACATTTCCATCTGGTGCTGTGAAGTGAACTTCGGCTTATACCGTAGTCAAGGCAACGAATGAAAAATAGAAAAAAAAATCGTGTAGTTTTGAAATTTTGCAGAGTTGTCGGAGGGAGTGTCCTGAATAACATACTAAAAGTCCCCGAAAGTGGGGGGTGAGCGGGGGGCAGGGGGGCCCGCAGAAGGTTCCATTTTTAGGTTTTTCGCTTATATCTAAACAATGGTGCATCGTAGAGGAAAAATTGCTATTCAAAAAGTTAAAGCTGATACAATTTCCTCCAAGTTTGATCTTACACATTTCTTCCTATTTCCAATAGTTTTCGAGGTATCCGCCAACGAAAATAACAAATTTTCGAAAAAAGGTCTTTCGTCTCGCGCTTTTCGACACACATTGTCTTCTAGCGCTTCATCCCTTAGGTATACAGCAATGTTCTCATGAAAGAAGTTGTAGGAAAATAAATTCGCTTTAAAGTGAGTAGTCATTTGTTATTTTGTCTTCAAATGTTCAAAAGTTATAACAATTTAAGTTTCAGTCAAATTTCGAGATTTCGAAAGAAAACCGTACAATGCACTTTCTCTATATTTAGGGGTTATATCTTTGTATATAAACTGTATATTGTGTATTTACATCATGAAACAAGTGGAGAAATAATCACACAACCATTAAAGTTGAATTTAATAAAAATCGATCATGGTACAAGCACAGGACATGTAATGGAAAATACATTATATTCCAGGCAAGAAAGGAAAAATAAAGACAAAAAAAATCATATAGTTTTGAAATTTGGCAGAGATATGGGGGAAAGTGTCCTAAACAACATAGTAAAAGTCCCCATTGATAGGGGGTGAGCGGGGATTGGGGGCACTTTTGAAAGTCATTTCTCACAGTTTTCCCTAAACACATAAAAGCTATGGGTTCCAACGAAAAACAGTTTATGTACAAAATTAAACTACATAAAAGTTCATATAAAATTGATCTGAATGATATTTTTTTGGATATAATAGTTCAGGAAATAGAAGGATATGAAGTATGACATAGCTCTGGAAATTCTGTTTTACATACACCTGTATATTGTATTTTTTAACGAAAATGAAAGCAGATGATAATTAAATTATTATGATGCCAAGCAAGCAAACTAGTTCTTAGAAAAATATACTTACTAATGGTTAACGTTACACATAAAACTCATTATCGTTATTATTATTATTATAATTATTATTATTCTTGTTGTGAAGCTTAGCCGTTTTATGTTCAATTTAAAAAAAATTCCAGTATTTTGAAAGATGGTAAGGAATTATATATATTTATTAGATATTGTAAGAATAGTAGGCCTGCATATTACTTTAAATAAATGTTTACTTGTCTATGTGGCTTCTGAGAATATTTGCCCATCTTATTTTGTTACTGTGCAACTCGGTGTGGTGGAAGATATGGATGCAGAAAAGCTGGCATTAAATGCTCATCCGTTTGTGGAACCTGTCATGGAACGTGCACCAACAAGTATACCATTAGAAGGAGAAGAGAAGTTTAAAATTGATGACGTCCAAGCAAAATAAGTTGTTCAGACACTCTTTTATTAATGTTGTATATGTGTATAAATACTGAATGTTCGGTAGATAGAACAATATAACCCTAACTTATCATACGATGTACTAGGATTCCAGTATTGGAGACTGAAAAAAATAGACAACTAAACATTTATTTAAAGTACTATGTAGGCCTACTAGGTCTTATAATTACTAAATATATCTAACTCTTTACAATTTTTCCAAATGATATTTTATAAGAAAAATATAATGGATAATAGGCCTGATTTATATTTCGTATAACGTACACTCATACCATGAGATTTTTGTAAGCTTTATAATAATAATTATAATAATAATAATGAGTTTTATTTTTGATGTTTACCTTTAGTATGAATATTATTCTAAGAACTACTTTACTTGCTTGGCATCATGCTAATTTAATTATCATCTACTTTCATTTTCGTTAAAAGAATATAATATAGGCTAGGTGTATGTAAAACAGAATTTCCAAAACTATGTCATACTACATATCCTTCTATTTCCTGAACTATTGAATCCAAAAAAATATCATTCAGATCAATTTTATAAGATCTTTTATGTAGTTTAATTTTGTGCATAAACTGTTTTTTGCTAGAACTCATAGCTTTTGTGTGATTAGGGAAAACTGCGAATAATGACATTCAAAAGTGCCCCCCACTCCCCGCTCACCCCCTATCAATGGGGACTTTTACTATGTTGTTTAGGACACTTTCCCCCATATCTCTGCCAAATTTCAAAACTACATGATTTTTTTTGTCCTTATTTTTCCTTTCTTGCCTGGAATATAATGTATTTTCCATTACATGTCCTGTGCTTGTACCGTGATCGATTTTTAATAAATTCAACTTTAATGGTTGTGTGATATTTCTCCACTTCTTTCATGATGTAAATACACAATATACAGTTTGCATACAAAGATATAACCCCTAAATATAGAGAAAGTGAGATGTACGGTTTTCTTTCGAAATCTCGAAATTTGACTGAAACTTAAATTGTTATAACTTTTGAACATTTGAAGACAAAATAACAAATTACTACTCATTTTAAAGTGAATTTATTTCCCTACAACGTCTTTCATGAGAACATTGCTGTATACTTAAGGGATAAAGCGCTAGAAGACAAAGTGTGTCGAAAAGCGCCAGGCGAAAGAGCTATTTTCGAAAATTTGTTATTTTCGCTGGCAGATATCTCAAAAAGTATTAGGAATAGGAAGAAATGTGTAAGATCAAACTTGGAGGAAATTTTATCAGCTTTAATTTTGTATATGGCAAGTTTTCCCCTACGATGCACCATTGTTTAGATATAAGCGAAAAACCTAAAAATGGAACCTTCTGCGGGCCCCCCTGCCCCCCGCTCACCCCCCACCTTCGGGGACTTTTAGTATGTTATTCAGGACACTCCCTCCGACATCTGTGGAAAATTTCAAAACTACACGATTTTTTTTTTCTATTCGGTGTTTTTCGACGTTTATTGACTGGACTATTAGCTCAGTTGGTAGAGCAGTGAATGGATAGCCAAAGGTCCTGGGTTCAATCCCAGTTTCAGAGGAATTTTTCTCCTACAATATTCTCATAAGAACAATTAATTTCACTTATATTTATAAAAGTCTGTAAAACTGTAATGTTACCAGTAATTATGTACGAATGTGAAACATGACCTCTTTCATTGCAGGAGGAACACAAGCTTGAAAGTAATTGAAAACAAAGTTTTAAGGGAAATATTTCGACCAAAATGAATGGGACGTCAGGGGAATGGAGAAAGCTCTACAACAATAAACTTTACAGTCTGAATCGCTCTCCTAATATCGTAAGATTAATTAAATGCATGTGGTTAATACAAGCTGGATATGTTGCAGAATTCAGAAACAATTCTGAAACTGAGCTGAAAGTTATAAACTTTATAAGTCGACCATATTTCTCATACTTAATGAACTCCCAGATAAAACAAAACCATTTACTGTTGTCATAAAGAGAGTGTAATGACTCATCTTACTATATGTAGACTGACAAGATAATGGTAAATTTTCCACCTATTTTTTAATGTTTTGCTAACAGGAACCGTTAGGTGTTGCATATAATTTCTTGCTTGGCAGACCACAGACTATTTAGAGATAACTATTTTTAAAATGATTAAAATGCAGTTCTGAACCCTACAACTGTTCTAATCTTCTGAAGTACACCAGACCGGAAAGCATTACACCTGGTAGGAATCACGTGGGTGGAGCAATCTACTAGGAATTATTTGCTTGAACAGACCTCATCAATTTTAATAAAATGATTTTGTTATATCCACTTTTAATGGAGAGAAGATTATATTCATCAAATTATAAAGAAAATTTTCAGTTTTAAAAGAAGCAGTACTGAAAATAATAATGCTAAATTGAATTTTTTAATAATAAATAATAATAATAACAAAATTATTATAATGTACAGTATGAGTCCTATATGAATATTATCATCTTCCTCACCTTTTAATACCCACTTTATACACACACACATATATATATATATATATATATATATATATATATATATATATATATATATATAGAAATATGACAAATTTATAGATGAAATGCTCTTTTGCATTTGCTCAAGATTTTAAGAGCATTTAACTTCTTATTATTATGAAATACAATTCAGTATGATTAAATTTGTTGCAACTAAGTGATGTTATTGGGAACCTAGTTTTTAGAATCATATTACTATACTTTCATTTCTAATTAAAGCAGAGCATAAACTTTCAATATTTACCGCAGACCTTAAACGAGACAACCTGAACAAAATGCCTTATTTTTAAAGGACATATGTGACAAGGGGTAAACTGACTTAGAAAAATCAAGGGATTAAGTTTGCTACTTATCAAAGTGTATATCTTCAAACGCAGTCATCTTATAAAATAGTAGATACGGTTAATATGCGCACATCACATTCCTTATCTCTATACCCAGTAGACAGTGTGGAATATCGGAATGCTATTAACAAGCTTAAGCCAAAGAAATCAGCAGGTTATGATGGAATTCCTCCTTACGTATTAAAAGGTTGCGCAACGATATTAGAATCCCCTTTTCTATTAATCTTTAACCGAATACTTAGTTCTCAAATATTTCCAGATGTATGGAAAATCACTCAAATAACTCCTGTATTCAAAAGTGGTGAGAAAATAAAAGTAACGAATTACAGACCTATTGCTCTAATAAGTGCGCCAGCAAAAATTTTAGAATGGATTCTGTATGATAGAATATTTTATCATGTCAAACAATATATATCTGTTTTTCAACATGGTTTTTTTCCTCAAAGGTCGACTTTGACAAACTTAATGAACTTTATTCAAGACATATCAGAATCTCTAGATAAGAAGTGTAGGGTTGATGTTATCTACACTGATTTTGCAAAGGCATTTGATAAGTTAGATCATGATATTCTGTTGGCTAAAATGTCTATGTTAGGTATTAATACGATGTTTTTGAAGCTGATAGCTTCTTACTTAAAAGACCGTAAACAATATGTTGTTTTTAATCATTGTCCTTCCTTTGTTTATGATGTAAATTCTGGTGTACCACAGGGCTCTAATTTAGGGCCACTTCTTTTCCTAATCTTTATAAATGATTTACCAGATATTGTTAAAAATTCTAAATGCTTATTGTTTGCAGATGACTTAAAAATATATAAAGAGATACGTTTATTATCAGATGAATTGGAATTACAATTAACAATAGACAAGCTTTTTGAATGGAGTATCCAAAACAATTTGGCGTTTAATGTTAGAAAATGCTATTTCATGAGTTTTCACAGATTTTCACTTCACCCGATTATTCAATACAGTATGAATTCGGAAACGTTAACAAGAATATTTACCATTAAAGATTTAGGATTAATTATTACGCATAATTTAAATTTTAGAAAGCATATTGATAAAATAATAGATGAAGCTTATGGACAGTTAGGATTTATTTTTCGTAATTCCAAAAATATTAAAGACGAACGTGTCTTACAATTACTTTATAATAGTTTTGTACGCAGTAAGTTAGAATATGCATCAGTTATATGGTCACCATCGTATAAAACTCATATTAATGACATAGAAAAAATTCAGAAGAGTTTTCTTCAATATATGTATTTTAAAAAATATGATAGATCTGCTTTAATTGATAGAATTTCTTATAATACTTTATTAAATGAATTTAAATTTGTTACTTTAATTGGTAGAAGGTTGGTAGCGCAACAGTTATTCTTATATAAAATTATCAATGGTAAAATTGATAGTAATGAACTTTTAAAACGTATTAAATTTAATGTAGTGCAATTAAATTTAAGGAATAGGGAATTGTTATATATTCCTGTCATTAAATCAAAATTATTAGAATGTTCATCTTTCATCCAAATGTGTAAACGATATAATTCTCTATCACTTCAAAATGCTCTTCTGGATTTTGACTTGTCATTGAATCAGTACATAGGACTTCTTCATAAACTGTTATATGTTCCATATTGATTTGGCTTAATCTTTAGATTGTCTTGTTAAATTAATTGTAGTTATTGTAAATCATTTATGTATTTTTTTCTTTATCCTCGCACATTCGTTCATTTATTGCATTGTATTTTTTTATAGTGTAAAACATGTATTGGCGAAACTACGCCAACTGTAATTGGGATTTATTCCTGTAGTTGGCAGAATAAAATAAATAAATAAATAAATAAATGATGGAAGAAAGCTGTGAAGATGGGTGGTCTTCTCACCAGTGCACCAAGCTGAAAACCCACAATCCATTCCAGCCCAGGAAGAAAATTCCTTTACAGAACATAATATGATTCTCCTCAAAGAGACTTAAAACCTGTCATAAAGGAAGTAAGATGTTAAGTGCGAATGGGCTTACAATTTTGTCAGAGGCACGTCCAAATGAATCCTCACATCTTCATCAGGGTTAGAACTTGTGTCTAATAGCATGCACGATAACCAATCAGTCGCTGAGATTGCTCAAAATCTATATTCCAAAGAAAAAAGTTATACTCGTCATGAAGTTATACTTGAATTATTTTGTGTAATAATGATTTACTGTCAATTGCAAAAATAAATATGATTATTTTAATATTTTAAATTTAAGAGAATTCCCTAGATTTGAAATGAATTGCATCTTAAATAATCATTCAGTTTTAAAGAAATACAAGTACATTTCCACTGAAGAAAAGTGCTGTTGTTAGAGACCTGCAATCTATGGAATTTCATTGTCAGCTGTTTGGACATAGCTAACTGTATTGTGGACAGCAATAAGTAAGTCATGGATGATGAATACCCGTCAAAAACCACATCTATGACGATGATCTCCAATTGCCGCCATAGACAAACCATAGCTTAAGGGTGAGAATTCACATGTGCATCCAGATAGCATGCTTCATCACTGGTATAGTATGGTGGAACACAAATTTGGAGCACTCTCATATGCTTCTTGTGAAATGAATTTGATTCCATTAAACTACTTTACAACATACACAATAGTAAACAACTTGCATGACTCTGGTTCCCTGTTGATAGGGTTAGTAGATGGAGTGGGCTTGCTGAGGCTGGAAGAACCTTCATCTACTTTTCCTGCTCTAAATTTTGTATTTGTTTATTTAGCTTTCATTCTGTTAAATTGTAATGTTATTATTAATAATGATTTCCATACTACTGGTATATAAACATGTATTTATTCAAATGATAAGTCCAAAACAGAGTTCAGCGTGTTTTGGTTTACGAATTTTGAACAAAATAGGCTATTATAACAGGATGCATTACTTATGGTATATTTTGCATAGTTTCACTCGGTAATGAGGTACGGAATCATATTCTGGGGCAACTCTTCCCATAGGGAGAAAATATTTAGATTACAAAAACGGGAAATAAGAATAATATGTGGAAAGAAAAACAGGGAATCTTGTAAACTGCTATTTGAAAAATTAAAAGTCCTCACTCTTACAGGGAAGTTTATATACTCTCTTATGTGTTATATAGTACTTAATATTGATAAATTTCAAACTAATTTCAGTGTACATGGAGGTACTACAAGAAACATGAATGATCTACACAGACCAACTAACTCATAAAAACTCTTTCAGAAGGGTGCTTATTATTCTGCAATACAGATAGGCCTATATAACAAGCTTCCAAACAACATTAAATTATTATGTATTCAAAGAAAAAGCAAACCTTTCAAAACCTCTGTCAAGGAATTTTTAATAACTCACACCTTCTACAATTTTGAGGAATATTTCCAGCTTGGATAAATTTGGCAGCTTGCAGTTTCTGTATATTATTGTTATAACATTCATGTATATTTTGATCTGACGTGTTCTATATCCTTGAGCCCCGCTCAACACAGGATCTACAGGACGAGATATCTACATCTACATCTACATCCAAGGTTAGTTTCAACCTACAAGTTAAGTATTTTTGTAATTAAGTGTAATTACTTGTATTTTCTTTCGATTCATGTTCCTGACAACTGACGAGTGAACCCACTTTCTCTTCCTGTCTAGCAAGAGGCCTACAGGCAATCTTCACATACCTTAAAGTAGGATCTGCTGGAAAATTGTGAAAAGTCACATTTTCTTATTTCTTCACAGTATCTGACGTACAATTAGGGACACAACCATGCACCATTTTCTTCAGATGAAGTAAATATTTCAAGTATATCAACATTAATAATAAAACTCACAACACATTTCCATTTTAAACACCGGTACAAACTAACGCGCGCACGACAGTTCAAATCGACTGAAATTAGACTGACATCTGGCGGCCGTATAGTGAACTCGCCGTATTCTGGGTAGTTTGTAATTCCAAAATTCCATGCGATTTTGGAAATTTAGTATGTCATTATTTAAAACTTCGGCTTAAATGGAATTACCCTGCATCACAATTTTACGATACATTTGAAGCCATTAAAGAAGATCAAGATTGTGTAAAACTCAAATCTGTGCCATTCACCCGTATGGAATGAGCCACATAGGTTATGTTTACCACTTCGCAGAACTTTTAAAAATGAACTAAGAACCAACCTATGTACGTTTACTTTGCTTTTATAAATATTTATTGTATTGTTTATTAACGGGATTTACCGAACCAACAATTACGTAAGATGGAAGAAGTCATACCGAACGTATGTGTCATGAAATCGAAGAACAGAAAACGTTCTCGTGATGACCTGGAAACATTATCAAAAGAGGTAAGACATTTTACTGTGCTATCTAGCCATTTAAAAGGGTTTAGTACGACACTCTGCTTTTGATCAGTTACGCGGCCCGCAAGTTGGCAACCAATACTCCCATTGGCTGCCGACGAAAGATTTTGTCCTGTGGCCCTTATACCAGGGCCGTCCATGAAGTAAGTTTCCCTGAGGCCGTTTACAGAAACAAAACACAATTTCATGGAAATATTTATTGCAACAGGTACAGCAAATATTCAGCTATTTTTCAACAATATTCGCCACCGGAATTGACATTGAGACATTTTTCATTCCATGGGGCCAACATTTGAAAACCTGTGTCAGAGAAGTCTGCCGCCTGGGATTTGAATCATTGTGCGGCAACCATGCCTGCCTCTTTGTCATTCTCTGTCATTTCTTGAGGTGTAGGAAAAGGTGGAAATCAGTGGGAGCAAGGTCCGGGCTGTAGGTGAATGTTTAAACACCTCCCAGTCAAACTTCTGCAGGAGACTTGCTGGGAGGTGTTTAAAAATGGCATAAAGTGGTCTTTCACCT
The DNA here is from genome assembly GCA_964059195.1 of Ectobius pallidus. Lineage (NCBI taxonomy): Eukaryota > Metazoa > Arthropoda > Insecta > Blattodea > Ectobiidae > Ectobius > Ectobius pallidus. Next base: position 21,332,962 of record CAXKWD010000011.1, read on the forward strand.
TTCCATCTTTTCCTTTACCTCAAGAAATGACAAAGAAGCAGACATGGTTGCCACACAATAGTTCAGATCCCAGGCGGCAGACTTCTTCAACACAGGTATTCAAATGTTGGTACCACAGAATGAAAAAAGTCTCAATTCCGGTGGCGAATGTGTTAAAAAATAGCTGAGCACTTGCTGTATCTGTTGCAATAAACATTTCCATGAAATTGTGTTTTGTTTCTGTAAACAGCCTCAGGGAAACTTACTTTATGGACGGCCCTCGTATACTGTTGGTGCTGGAGAGTGGTATACCTTGGAGAGTACGTACTTCAATTGAATGCACGAATAGTGTCCTTAAGCTTTGCTTTAAAACAATAAGCCTACTCAAAAAAGAAATTCTAATACCTTACAGCTGGGTCTTTCCCTACTTCATTTGAATGAATTATAAGTCTTTGACGTGTTCTATATGTAGAAGGATATATCCTTGAGCCCCGCTCAACACAGGATCTACAGGATGACATATCTACATCTACATCTACATCATGAAGCCTGTTAATTCTTGTTAAAGACAAAGAAACTAGATTCACAAATTACTGTACCTCTAGGTACTACATGCAGATGTTCTTGCTGCTGCTAATATGTTACAACAATCCTCAGAACTCTTTCAGAATAGAGTAGCCAGCTGACAGCGAGGTATGCTCCGCCATTAGCTTCCATGCCCCTCCTAGCTGCAAGCAAAAAAAGAGGAACGATTGTCATAGTGGTAAAATTTCCCCTCGCAGAAAGAGATTCAATATGGCACATACCAAACCCTGTGGTATTCAGTATAAGCTACTGCTGCTAAACTAAGTTAATATACTGTTCCTAACCTAACACAATCTGTAACTGACCTAGAATTTAGCTATCACTACTTACCTTAATATAGATGATTTTTTACCTTTCCACACCTTCTGTAAAACATCATTACATTAAGAAGTCCAGTGCCTAATTTCTTAACTACTTCTAATCCTGATTTTAAAGTAAAAAGTAAAGTAAAGTAAGAAAGCATTCCATAGATCCCATAAAAGTCTGATGACTGTAGGATGTGGAATTTGTCAAAGCATTAAACAGAATTACATTTATAAACTATTAACCTATTAACATATTATTTGTCATGAAATCATCAACAGAGTAGAAGCTGTGTGCATTTAAATATTTCTTAATCAATAATTTCATTTCTTTTGGTTTGTTAGTAAATTTTTTAATCTCTTTTGGAAGTTTGTTAAAGAATTTAATTCCAGAATAGTAAACCCCTTTTTGATAACAGCTGAGATTTGGCCTGGGAATATGTAAATCTAATTTCCTTCTAGTGTTGTTATTATGTAGGTCAGAGTTAGTTTCAAAATTATCTATGTTGTCTATCACAAAGTTTAATATTTGCCAAAGATATTCACTAGCCAAAGGTAGGATTTTTAGCTCCTTTATCCATCATCCTGTATTTTCAGTGACATATTATCCCATAGGAAATAACACACCAGCCTGGTGTATCGTGTCATTTTAATTCACAGGATACTAAACGTCTGCTGAGTTTAATCGGCACATAGTGATGTTTGTAATATTGGTGACATTGTACACTTGGTTGTACCCAATAGACCTACAGCCCAGCTGAAATGGCAATCATCTAATGCTGAAGTTTAGCACAATCCTCAAAGGTGTTCCAGTTCTTGTCACTTATATTGCTTCAAAGTAAAGGGATTTTTTAAGTGAAACTTCTTTAGCCCCGGTAGGGGTAGATCGAGAGCTTGTGTTACGCTCAAAATCATCACGAAATTACTGAGGTGTGACAGAACGGACTGCACAGAAAACAATCAACTCAATGATTAGGCTTATCCAAAATTTAAAAAATAAAAAATTAAACAATCTAAAAATCCAAAATTAAAAAATCCAAAAAATAAAAAATTCAAAGATCCTATATTTAAAAAATCCAAAATTAAAAAGTCCAAAAAATAAAAAATCCGAAATTTAAAAATAAAAAATCTAAAATAAAAAATCCAAAGAGCAAAAATTTTAAAAATCCAAATTAAGAAATCCAAAATTCTAAAATTAAAAAATTAAAAGGTAAAAAATTAAAAAGTCCAAAAACCCAAATATTAAAATGTCCAACAATCCAAAATTGATAAAATCCAATAATAAAAAATTTTAAAAATAAAAAAATTAAAACAAGTTTCACTTCTGTCGCATGGCGTTCCATGCACACTTTTTTTTAAAATGTGTTTCTTATGTAAGAAATTCTTTGCAACTTTCATAACTTCCACATCTAGAATGATAATTGGTGAATAAGTGAACTCAGGGTGAGCCCTGCCCCCTCTTCGGCTACAGGCCTGCATTAAAGCCATTTATGATTTTTAAAAGTATGCTGGTGGGGAGGGGTTGCGACCTGTACTAGACCCACATTGATTTATGCAGTTAATAATGTTCGGGGAGGGAAGAAATCTTGAAGTTAGGATCAGCTTACTTGAAGAATCTAGCAGTAGTACTACTGTACCGCAGTAGGTTTTATTATTTTTCACTATTGACAACCATGGATCCTTCCCATGAAATTACCAAACATTTCTACCTAACCAGTGAGAGATGTTTTCTTTTAATTCCAGGAGCTCATAAATAGAGTGGTGCAGCTAGAATGTCATAACACACAGCTGAAAAATGTCATCACCAAGCTGAATGGAAGCAATCACTCAGAAAGCATTTTGCATAGAAAACAGAATCGGAAATTTGATTTCTCCAAGTAAGTATCGAATGGAACTGCATGAAATATGTCTAAGCATCATATTATTTAAAGTAGTTGGTAGTAGGCCTATTTATTTGTGCATAGCCTGCAGGTGTTTTCTGTTATACAAGCGGAACTTCGACATTAATAATTTCATCGGTAGACTATTTATTAAGGATTTGTTTGACAATAATAGCCTATAATTCGCTTGTTACATGTGATGTAGGTGGATCATAATTATGTTTATTTCAAAACTGATTTTCATTATAACACTGGTGTGGTATCGATTATTATCGAAGATGGAATAATCTTGAAACCTTGAGAGTAGCAACTGAAAACTGCATAGTAAGTAACCTGCATTTAAAATCAAATCATGTTCATGTTAATTTTTAATATCATATCATAATGAATAGAATGAGAAAGTGTGATGACTTCGCCGCTAATACAATGGTAGGTATAGGGAGAGCGGCGGTCCACCGAAACACTGGCAGCACCTTCGTTTGCGTTTCAACTTCTCAATGCTGCGTCATGATAGTTTGGCATCTTATGATTAAACTCGCAATCTTTAATTAACCCTTGGTCCTATTTCTGTGAAATTTGTGCAGAAATAATCTGCACAACACAGTCCTTCTGATGGTTAAAACAGAAACTTAAAAAATGCGGACATAAATGTTTTTATTTCATTATATAAACATCACCAATTACACAAAATTCATGGAGGGTGAAACGGAATTTGACTATGCGACAATTTTTTTCATTTTTGTGTCCCGTAAAAACTTCAAGCGAGAAAGTTTTAGGGAAATATTTCAACTTTATTTTAAATTCAGTACCACCTTTATATCTTGAATGGTTTACGAGTAATTGAGTGGTAATTATTCCGGGCGCTCAGCTCTCTGAATGATGTGGGACGATCGTGAAATGTTGAGGGTGAAGCAGATTTGACTATGCGACATTTATTATTTTATTTTTGTGTCCAGAAAGAGATTAAGGGTGTAAGGTTTAGTGAAATATTTGGATCTTATTATAAATTGAGTACCACCTATATATCTATAATGGTTAACGAGTAATAGTAAATACTCTAAAGCTAAAGCTATCAGAATGGTATTGAGGTATTAGCAGGCATCTTTTCCATAAAATACCAGCAATAACGTAAAAAAATTTACATAATTTATTCGTGGTCTCAATAATAATACTATATTAACTAACTACTTGTACCCATACTGCAAGATTGACCCGCTGAGGAAGGGAGTGAATGAAGCTTTTTTCTAACTTAGCAAGTCTGCACTACTTTTATTTATGCATTTATTGGATTATTTATTTATCATATTTTCTGTTCACTTATGTTAGTAATTTTTATGTATAATTATCATAACAAATGTCTTATTAGTTTAATATCTTGTTCCTTTTTTTAATAATATAATTTAACAACATAAGATGCACATAATTTACAGCGAACGGCAAATGGTCGAGGGTTTGAGCAAATAGCGGGCTGTAGTTAAGGCAAGAGGATTTAATTTTTTTATGAAAAAATCAGGGAAAATGCTTTGAAATATTGTGTGATATATGTAGAATGCGTTGCAAAACAATTTTTGCGTATGTGCGTCTTTATCGGATGTTGAAACGCCAATTTTAAAGATCACGCGCCCTATTTTTGTAGTGCTGCTTATGAAATTTTCCGTGCCCTGCAATTCACAAACCACCCCTTAGTTTATATTATCTCTGTTCACATAATTTGTACACATATCTACACTTTTGACCGTGTTTCACCTACATAACTTACCCCATACAGCCAGGAGAAAATTAATATTATTATAAATAATATTTCTATTAATACAATATTAATACAAATTAATACTCAGTAATATTCTATACAATGTAATATTAATATTAATTTATAAAATATCCCTTAGCTGTTTTCTACCCTAATTATACGTTGTTATTTCTATACAAATGTACATTCTTTAACAAATTCTCATCAAATTATACTAACATACCATCTACCCTATTTTCTAGGCAATAAAATATTAGATCAAATCATCCCTTAGCTGTTTCATACCTATATTATATAATTGTTCATTGCTTGTGAACATCTTTGATTTTTTGAAAGATGTGGAACGAAATGTTACGGTCAAGCTTCTTGGAATCTGAGAAATTACTGTTACACACGGCCATGTTTATTTTTGGAGATGAGATCTTCCAAGACGTGTAAAGCAGCCCGAAAATTGTCAGAAGTATCTAACAATTCAATTTAGATAAGGCGAGTCATTTTGAAATAGATTAATGTATTATTTTGTTTAATAATGTTTGCAATTTTTCCTATACCGCCCGTAGTAATCTTGCTCCCGCGAATCACAAGCAGAGTAACTGCTACCTAGCGGCGGAACCAGTGAACTACCTCAGTCATCACACTTTCTCCTCTATTCATTATGATCATATCAAAACCGTACATTTCGTACACACATATAATCTGCTGGTTTGAAGGGGGAAAAAAAAAAGAAGCTTCGATTTGACTGGTATTGAACGTTAGCCTGTCTATGAAGCTGTAAAAGTAATGTTGTGAAATTTTATTTTCAGGGTTGCTAAACGTCATGTATTACTGAAGCTTTTGTATCTTGGTTGGGATTATCAGGGCTTTGTAGTCCAGGAAGATACAAACAACACAATTGAGTATCACCTTTTCACTGCACTTACAAAATGCTGCCTTATAGAAAACAGAGAGACAAGCAACTATCACAGGTGTGGTCGCACTGACAAAGGTGTCAGTTCATTCTGTCAGGTAAGAACATAGCCTATCCGTCTCACTTGTTTGAACTACACATTAGAACTGTATACCCTCCAAGCTAAGTTGTCATTCTCATAATCAAGACAAAATTGTCAGAACATACAACATCAGAGAACACCTTTATTAATCCTAAAAAGCTCTATCCAAAATGTGTACAGTAGTTGGTAGGCTAAATTCAACATGTTGCCATTAATGGGCGGCCATTTACAACTTTCACCTGGCAGTTGTTACTTGGAAAATTCATTTTCTGCTGCTGACTGTATGACTGCCTTGAATACCATTTACAAGTACAAATAAATAGTTAGCTTACTTCAAAAAAGCAGTATGTGTTTATTATAAATCTATACGTAATAATTCAGTTCTATTACGTTCTTGTTACTGTTTAACGTTTTTCAAACCTTAAAGTTGTTTGCATATTGCTAACTTCCAAGTGGATGATGAAGTTGGTAGAACTTCAATAGATTATTCATTCAAACTGTTAGCTATTATGCTTTCTCTGGTTTCAACTATTCCATTGAATTCAATGTTTCGAATTTCAGTCCTCTCTTTATTCAGAAGCTCCTTTAAGATTCTGCACATTTTTACCACACTCTTCAATTTTCTTTGAGAAAATTCTCTCTTAGTTTTTCTTAACACTGCTACAAAGCGATTTCTACTAGCGTTTAATATTAGTCTATTCCTGGTGCTCAGGTTATATCACTGGATGTCCGAAGCAAATTTAGTGAAGATCAACTGGAGGCCAATCCCAACTTAACTGAAGGAGAGCTTGATTATGCTAAAATGCTGAACCGACTACTTCCTTCAAACATCAGGATGATTGCATGGTGTCCAACAAACCAAGACTTTAGTGCCAGATTTGATTGCAAGCTGCGAACATACAAATACTTCTTCCCTCGAGGAGATCTCAATGTTGAGGTAGGTATGTAATTTCTCATTCACAGAGATGAATGCTGGGTTTGAACTTACTTACTTTTGATTACAGAATGGATGTGTACAGTGAAAGCAAATAGGTGCAAATGATATATCGATGTCAAGATAAATTTACATTTTTGTTACGTTGAACCTGGTTTCATTGGCTTGGATATGGCATGGGTAAAATTTCTAATATTTTACTACAGTAGGCTATGTGTGTTTTGGAGAGGAATGTTATATTGAATGTTCTGTTGATCCAAATAGGATATGGGTTTATACCTTTTGTATGTGTATAGGACATGAAAATAGAATGTGGTTAAATGATGTTTACTTTCTCCACATTTACAGTCTGCAGCGTTTGCTAAACAGAATCGATGCAAGTACTGTTAAAACATTTAATGTCCTGTATAATACTGTGTTATAATGTAACTTGGTACTAATTATCATACTATTTAGGAAGTTTATACTGTGAATTAATTAGTATATAAAAATAATAATGAAATGGAAAGTGACACAGTAATTTCACTAAAATTGACACTAATCTGGATTGCAGTTTCGAAGGGATTCCCCATTCATCTTCTAGTTGAAGCTTCTCAGTGAGTTTTTCGTAGTCCCCTCCCCCCCCCCCCCCAAATGCAGGATTATATCCCTTGACTAATCACTGCACAAACTTTTTGTTGATAAGTTATATGTGCAGTCTTTCAGGCATGATTGAGACCATTATAGTGAGATAAACAGACTGACAAATAAAAATAAAGATTTAGTGATCATTCCCTTAGGTCTAAAAATGTTTCAAAACAAGATAAATTATAGATGCATGAAACCTTACGCTTTTATTTTGATAGATAAGTTATCTGAAAGTAAATTCTTGTATTTTGGAAGTAATTGGAGTAGAAATAGGCCTCACTGATATTTTACTGTTGAGGAGCATATAAAAGATTTTGGAGTGCTAAATAGTTGTCTCCCTGCCATGAGTTCTGTCTTATTCTAGAACTAACCTCCCCAAACATTTTGGCAGGCAATGAATGAAGCTGCTCAGCTGCTGATTGGCCATCATGACTTCCGGAATTTGTGCAAGATGGATGTTGGAAATGGGGTTGTAAATTACGAGAGATGGATTGAGAGTGCCTGTGTAAATGTTGTGGGCAGAGATCTACTGAATCAGAGTGGCAAAAGTGAATCAAGTGAGTGGTACTTTTACATCTCCATCCGTAAGGATAGAATGAATACTGCACTATTTTATAGTGTTAGAATCCAATACATAGCACTATTGGGCTCGATCAATAATTAAAATAAAATGTATAATTAAAACCATCAGCTCTACAACATTTATTTTATGCTGCCTAGGCCTTTCTTCACTCTTATGTAATCTTCAGGGCATCTTGCTTTGCTACTGTAGATGTATTAATGATTAAAAGTTAAGATCTACGTTAGAATACTGCAGTGTTGTGTTGGAACCCTCATCAGATTAAATATATAAATCTATTAGAATCCATCCAAAAACGATTTTTAAGATGTGTATTTTTTTAGAAGTTTCGGATATTATCCAGCAGAATACTGCAATGTTCCCTAGTCTATGTTGTTATCAATTTTCAACACTGACTCACTAGTTGTTAGGCAAAAAGGTTTAAAAATGTTGTATAATTTAATCCATGCTAGTGAACTGTGTATGTTAATTTCAAAATTACATCTGTATGCTCCTCCTATAAACTGTAGACTTAATAGAACATTTTATATAAGTTATGCGCATGAACATATTATTACAGGAATTCTCCCTCTTTAAGACTGTGCATTTTGTACAATAATCTATGTAATGAATTTAATACAGATCTATTTAAATCCAGAACAATCTTTTATAGAATATGCAGAATTTTTTGCATGCAGTCATAAAATCACAAAGCAATGTAATTATTGTTCTTCTATTTGTTAACTTTATTCATTTATAATTCTTGTAATTGAGTGTGTGTTTTTTTAATTGATTTATTTTAGTGTTTTCTTCATTTGATTGTCATTGGAGTCTACTATGTAATTTTTTAGTTTAGTAGACTTGAAATAAAAATAAATAAATAAAACACTAGCACTGACTAGCAGCAAAAGTTAAAGTTGTTGAAGTGATGGGTTTAGTTTTATATTTTATTTTATTCCACTGTTTTAAGCCAAAATATCTTTTTTTGTATTCTGTCTTTTTTTTTAAATTAAAAATGTGGTACTATCATTCAGTTTGGGGAAAAGTAAAGGTCACTTGGGTGTATGGCAGATAACCACAAGTTTCACGCTGAAAACGCCAAAGCTCTGCTTGTATCGCTGCAGCCGCATGTAGGTGAGCTTTCACCTTTTCCCTAAACTGAAAGACTTCTTGGGGAGACCCAATTTGAGCATGATGATAAATTGAAAGCAGGAGTTTCTTCATGGCTTCACGAATTGGCACTGCTATTGTAAACCTTGTAACATGTTAAGATAAATGTAAAAGTTTGTTCACATATCTTCTGTTTTGGATGATCTGTACACAAACTTTCTTTATTTTCTGGACAGCCCTTGTAATTGAAAGTTAAACTATAGGTATAACATACCAAAGTCAAAATACAGTTTATAATTAAAACTCCTTAATTATTTATAGAACAACATTGCATATCCATATATTATTTCAGGTTATGATATGTGTGAGCTGACAATCGTAGGGAAGGCATACCTTTGGCACCAAATAAGATGTATCATGGGAATCCTAATCCTTGTGGGGAGAGGCCAAGAAGGTATCAGTGTTGTAAAGGAGTTGCTTGATGTTAAAATGCATCCTCAGTAAGTGTTCATATTTTCTTATGCTATCTCTGTACTCCTGATGTTGTAACACTTACTTACATAACAGAATAGGAAAGTTTCTAATTTTCTGTCTAGAAATATGAAATCATCCAATGACCATCATTCTCTCCCTGCATGACCTTATTTCACAGTGCATAGCATTACATTCTTTTTTGACCTAACTTAATTATACATGAGGTATAGAAGTATCATTAAACATTTAAAAAGCAAAACAGGTTTATAGTAGCACGGTACTGCCCTGTCGTAAACCAAAGCCCTCACTATTTCCACGGATCCATCCCATCTCGGCCGTCATCTGTCCTTGTACAGAGAGGTGGATTGAGCATGACTTTTCATACGTGCTTGTTTTGTCCCTTCAGGAGTTTAGCAACAGCCCCCAGAGGCAGTAAATGCTACCGGTAAACTTCACACTGACGCTACACATACTAGGAGACTTGAGATTTTGGTTATGTACAGTGCATACTCCAGACATTATATTGTCATTGGAAGATAACTTTTAAAACACTGAGGAAAATTTCAGTACAGTAGTTGTGTTTTATGAATTACTTCTTTAATACGTGATAAAAATCTGTATTAAAATTTATTTATATCTTTAAAATCTCTCCTCTATGAGACATATTTGAGTACAGTTACCATCACAGTGATGGCATTAGCAGTTAAAGGGTTAAATATGTTTACATATGAAGTCCATTACATTAAAATATTTAATTCCAAAATCAAATTTTAAATTTCTTTGAAACATTGTAATGTTAAGGAAATAATTCCAGCAATAAGTATATAAAATACTGTGTATAACCAAACAATAAATCACACATAACATATACATGGATTGATTTTTTATTATTGGAAACACATATGAAGAATCTTACTGAATAAGAGCAAGTTTATGTCACTTTCACCTGATACTTACGGGATATCTGGCAGGTTTAATATGCAGTTGTTAAATTCTGAACATGGATGAAGGATACTAATTTAAATTGATAAAAAATGGTAGTTGATCTAAGAGGCTTCTAAGAGATCTGCATTACCATAAAGCGAGGTAAAAAGTTTTTAATGGTAAAATTCTCTTAACTGTGCTTATCATGTCCCATTTGGGCATTCATTTTTAAATTCTTTTAGTCAGTTTTACTAGGCCTGCAGTGTGCAGATTTCTTAGATGCCTCTGTATGTCAGCTTTTCTCTTGGAGAATTTGAATTTTTATCCAAAATAGTAAAACAAAAAATTTAAAACTAGTTTAGTTTGGTTAGTAAAGAGTTCTCATTTAATTCTAATTATTGTTGAGGCATATGTAGTGATAGAGAAAATCCAACTAATATCGAGTGAAAGTGACATAAACTTCTTCTGTTTCAGTGAGAGTTTACAGATGTGCTGCCATTATTAAAAAACCAACCCTCGTATTGATGTTCCTGTGGAGAGTTTTGATTCTTATTATTATTACACAGGAAACCACATTACCAAATGGCACATCACCTTCCGCTCAACTTATTTAGCTGTGACTTTGATGGTCCAGAATGGGTTGTTAGCCCTGACAATATCACAGATGTCATCGAGACCCTCCAGAAGGAATGGAGTTTCTGTAATATTAAGTAAGTCCAAAAGTTCACTGACTCATATGACACAGTATGACATAGAAATGCTACTGCAATTTCTAATTCAAACATAATACCACATGATTGTACATTCTTTTGTATGACTTGAGATTTTCTGGTGTACAGTATTGATATGTTCTTCTCGGATCCTAGCGTCTTCTGTCCTTCAGGTCCTGCATACATTTGTTCCAAGCCCGGTACTCAAGCCATAAAATTGACTTTCAAGGATACCACACTTTTGCGACCAGCTGATCAGAGTGTCCATTGAAATCAAGCTAGAGGAAGCCAACTTCAACAGAAATGAGGGCTTCATCATCAAACATATTTTGAACAAGTGTCTTCAGGACCTGAAGGACAGAAAAGGCAAGTTAGCCCTAGAAAGGATCATTAATAGTGCACAGCTGATAACTGATTGGTTGACTTCTTTCAAAAACGGGTATACATATTATATCCCATGAGGTGATGCTTAACACTTGAGAATCCCTTGAGGATTGGGAAGCGTTAGCTTCTGAAATGTTGAAAAATATCACACTTCTCACCTGGCTACCATGTCAGAAATATATCCTGTCTTTTATTCTAATCGTGGGTATTTTACCATGAAATATGTACAAATATGTGGAAATTGTGATGATTGTTTATGTTAACTCATTGACTCCACTGCATGAAGCAATTCCATGGCCCATGCTAGTGGATATTCAGCTGGACCATGGAAACATCATTTTAGTGACTTCATATCATAGCTTTAGAGGGCGCTGTTCTTCTATTTTGCAGTATTCTATTTGCAGTATTTTGTAGGTAACACTGCAATCTGGAAGATTCAAAGGTACAAAAGAAACTTCTGAACTTTATGCTTGCTACAAGTCAGTTCATGGATAAAGTCGATTGCATTGAAGGCTCTGTCTGACTGAGATTACAAATATATTATTGAAAAGTGATGAAAGCGGCAAAAAAGATTTTAAATCTGATGCTGAAAGTGATGGTGATGGAGTTGTTTCTAAAGAGCGTACAGACCACAGAAACAGAACAAACGTTCTTGGGCTTGTAAGAACTGTCAAGTAAGACACTGGAAGAATGAAAGGTTGGCTATTAAAAGGATTTTTACCAGGAGGCCTTATTTACGGATCTGGGCGGAAGGAAATTCTTGAAAATAAATAAATCCTTTAATATTAATTCTGAACACCTAAAAGCATGCATATACGTGTAAAAATACTGTTTTACCTCAATTAGAAGCAGCAGCACTTATGAAAAGCAGGTAGTTGCAGAAATAAACATTCCAAGGGAGATTATTTCTTGCAAGAAAGGCGCAAGTGTCACTTGACCATCACTTTGCAGGGGAAGTAGATGCATTACATTTCACGCGCTTTTTCACAATTTCTTCATTACAGTCCTTACGAAGCATATATGTATGATTATATGAATATATTTTCTTAAGATGCCCAGGATCAGAATTGCTCACTTCCTCCCATTTATCTGCAGACGCTGCAGTAGCAACAACATCACTTCTGCCACTCTCGCCCTCAAATGCTTCCGTATCTGAAATATCGTCCTCACTGAAAGAAAAGTGCATAACTAAATTCCTTGTCTGTTTCCTCCAACTTTTACATTATCTCGTCCTCTATCAACACTCGTTTTCTAGCCGTTTATACAAAAACAACCATAAACTCCCCAAAAAAACTACATCACACACACAGGCTCATTAAACTCTCTAGAACTGATAAATAAATCTTCTCACATGTTTAAATCCCCATCTGAGGGCTACAAGAGCTTTACCTAGCACTACAATGACATCTGTTGTCGATTTAATGTTACTACAAGAACTTAGAATAGCTCCCATCTTCCCACTGAATATATTCCTTTTCACCTGGTGCAATGGGAAGCAAGACTGAATATATTCAGTTTCACCCGGGAAAAGTTAAAAGTAATTAATGACCACCTGCATGATTTAGTGGTTAGCCTTGCTGACTACGTATCTGCAGGTCTGGGTTCAATCCCTGGTACCTCGTCTGATTTTTTTGAGGTAGGGAGGCCTGGAACGGGGTGCATCAGCCTATTAATATAATAATTAAGGAATCGCGCACAATGTGCATTATCTTAACCTAAGACTTAACCTACTGACAAACACCCAGTCCTGAACCCGGGAAAGGGATTTTTCACTACTGAAAAATCCCCGACCCGGCCGGGAATCGAACCCGGGCCGCCGGAGTGGAAGGCAGGCGTGCTACCGACTCACCCACGGCGACGGACTGCATCAGCCTATTGACCCCAACTGAGAAGCTTCTTGATAAAGAAGTAGTGACTCTCCACAAAAGCCATCAGTAAAGACCGTGGGAGTCTGCATGCTGACCACATGCTCCCCAATCCTTCCATTCTGCCTGCAGTAGATGATGAAGCAGTCTGATGGTAGGGCAAGTTCCACAAGAGTTGTAGCGATATGTTGGAAAATGCATTTATCAACCATACTGTATACACAAAACGTCAGTTCCTCCCAGGGAGAGTTCTGTTAGTGAAGACAAATTTAGTTATGCTCATTTTCCCATAGAGTGCAGAATGACAGTAGGTAAGGCACTAAAGCCCATTGACTCGACAGCCTCTAGGAGGAAACTGAGGTGGAAGTTTTGTTCAGAGTGAAGACAAATTTAGTTATGCTCATTTTCCCATAGAGTGCAGAATGACAGTAGGTAAGGCACTAAAGCCCATTGACTCGACAGCCTCTAGGAGGAAACTGAGGTGGAAGTTTTGTTCAGAGGCTTTCCCCCCCCCCCCCCCCGAGTTTTAACGTGCCGTAAATCTAAACTCGAGACCACTTGAGAGTGGTTTATAACCACTCCCAAATGACTTGATTTCCATTACTTTTATGTTCTGCAAATTTTATCAAGTTTAAGCCAGGAACTTTGGATCCAGCAGCAGGTATGCTATCTCTACACTATTAAGGTCAACATGTTGGAAAAATACACATATGTAATTTTGTTGTTCCTAAGATAGAATAACTAATGAATTGTGACAGGAAATGAGAAGTTTCCCACCCTTAAAATTTCGTGAAATATTTGCAATCCTAACAGAACTACCAAGGTCTAAAAATACCTTATTTCAATAAATGATACAACTAATACTGTAGTTGACATTGTTTACCTTGTTTCAGGGCTACCATGTTGCGCACAATGCTATATCACAGTGAAGGATTTCTACCCTCAGATTCTGTAGGAGTTAAGAAGCAGAGCTCATGCTTACTGCAGGGAGTAACTTCCCGGGTCTACACTCCTCTTCTGCAACGACTAACCTGCAGTAAGTATTGTTCTGGTAATATGACATCTCCAAAACATGGGTTACAACCAGATTTCTGTATGAATACGTACTTGTTTTACATTTGTTAAAGTTAAAATTTTGTTATATGTTCGTAGATTAGGATATTTGGAGTGGTTTAAAACACATTTGATTTTCCTTACATTTTGTTTGAAATGTGTTTCGTATTTTATGGTTTCAAAATTTAATCATTTTAAATTTATTTTACTGGCATTTGTATTTCCAAGGTAGGTTTTTGAATTTCTATGGAATGTTGAAAACAAGATCTAGATGACTGGATTTAGATCCTGAAGATACTACAAAGTTTGTAGTTTATAATGGTCCCTATTACTTTTTGCTATTTTTAACGGAGTTTTAATAAGTAGAAAGCAGTTTTAAGAAACAATAGGCGCAGTTTCAGTTTTAAAAATTTAAAACCAAGTTTTTTATCACCAGTATCCCTCCGAAAGAAAAAGTAGCAACAGCTATTAACAAAAAATCTTTACATCGAACTCATTTTCAAGTTCCCTGCCCCAAAAACATCCAAATTAAGCAATGTTTTCCCATTTAGGCTTTGATACATGATCAGCTAAGTGTCTTTAAGTGCTAAAACTCATATTTTCTGCTATTTTTTTGCTCATAACTTGCGAACAAACACAAAAAATAAAAAATCCAGCTTCGAGGTTCATTCGGATCCCTTTCCATCCACGTTTGTTAAATATTAACATCTCTGCATGCTGTACATTTGATTGGTTATTGCTTACATACACACACAAACACAAACACTTCCTTCCATTATTATAGATTGATGTGTTGTTTCTGATTCCTGTACCTTGTTTATGTTCCAGGTAGCCTTGAGGATCGTATCAGCCACTATGTTAAGAAGCAGAAGCTACAAGAAGTGCCACTGACATCAAGCGAAGTGATATCTATCCAGGACTCGTCAAGACATGAGAAAGCCACTCAGGAACTTCACACCAGGAATTAACTAGTGGTGTCTAAATTGCTTGTTAATATAAATAAGGTAGATCAGTGGTTCTCAAACTTTTTTAAAGATTGTTTTCAATTCTGCTCCTTGAGATTATGATTCATAAAGTTTTCCGAGAGGTGGGTGAGCCTGCATGGCTTGACACACCTTATTGTGGCTCTTGCTTTTTAAATACACCATGGATGAAAACCCACTCTTACATAGATATCTTGATGAAAATGGTATTATAAACTTCACAGCACAGTCAGCGATATAAGGAAACTCGTCCATTCTCTGCATCCAAAAGTTTGTTAAAATTGTTTTTTGAAACTGGATTTGAAGGGTTCCATCACAAGGCAGTTTAATTTTCTTCTTTTTCTTATGTTGAAATGTAATATGGCAGCCTAGCATCTTCCACTGGAGAGGAAGGGTTTCACATCCAGAACTCTCTGTCTAAATTCTCAGGAAAATATTTCTTCTACAACATTTTCCAAGAATGGAAAGAATGTCAGTCTTCCATTCACAGCTTCTGGTGTTGCAAATTGAAGTTTATTTTTTTTTAGAGATTTCTTTTTGTTATTCTTTTGTCTTTTTGCCCTGCAGACTTTTATTCAGTTCATTCAGCTCTAGGAAGATGACAGCCAAGATAGCTGTCTGCACACTTCCTGTCAGAGAGAAAAATGTATACTTATTGTCTCAATTCATACATTCTCCTAATTCATACATTCTCCTTTGGAGAGCCACCCTATCTTGATATGGAAGAGAAGATGTTAAGCTCACTTCCCATTTCTTTACGTAAGATAGAAAATAATCTGGAATTGCCTGCTTTTGATTTTTATGAAATGAGCAGCCTATACTTCTTCTGCCAATACGATTTTCATATTGTTCGTACATTTTTTGGCAACCAGTGCTTCCCTATGAAGACTACAATGAACAAATTTTGCCTTAGCTGCAAACTTTTTGAACACAACTCTGTTTGTCAGTGCAAACTTCAACATACTTCTTCCATCTATACTGTATTGAGTTGCAAAGGCATTTAGAATGTCAAATACAGAGTGTATCATAATTAGTAGCAACAACCGAAATGGTTGAAAGTATATGATAACAGAAGCAAAAAAGTTCCAGCAAACATGGGTCCACAAACAAGTCGTTATGAGCAGCTACTGACTTAATTCAGAAAAATCATCCTAATTAGTACAGATGAATTTGAAAAGTAGATTTTTTGTGTAATTGCCATTCTAAGTTACCACACAATAGTCTCATAGCTTAACTTAACAAGGAATACAATCTACTTTAATATGTTACATGTTATTGATACTGTACACTCTTCCTGTTAAAGGTGGTGTTCAAAGTGTCATCCTTGTACCTGGATGCAATACTGCACTCATCTCTGCAGTGAGTTTTGAATTCTTTCAAACACCCCCGATCATCTCGGAATTCTTGGCAAGCATGTACAATTCTTTGCTGTTGGTGTATGGTTCCATTTTCACTACGTAGAGTTTAGCACACCTGACGCTGTTCAGACGAGTAATCTGACTGCTTCGACTGTGTACTGTACCCATTGTCTGTCGTGTATGGTTTGATTACAACTCCACTTTGTGGCAGTGTTCAGTTTTGTAAACAAGAGCACATTCGCAATAATAAATCTCACAAACGGCTTGTTTGCGGACCCATGTTTGCTGGAATACTTTTTCTTCTGTTATTGTGTACTTTCAACTGTTTTGGTTTGCGCTATTAATTATAATGCACCCTGTGTATCTTGGGCTGTTATCCTAACTGGAAGCTCCTTGTAGAAGAAAAATTCCTCTGCCATAGCGGAGGTTGAATCAGTATATCTAACAAATGCTAGCAACTGCGCCATATTGGTGCAATCTGTACTCTGGTCCAGCTGAATAGCATATTTTGTGGACTTCGGTTTGCTGATGAGTTCTTCCAAATCATTAGCCATACCTGAGATCCTGCATGTCACCGTGTCATCAGATAATGGGATGACATCCAGCTGTTTTGCTTCCTTTTCTCCAATAGCATATGCCACTATGTCCTTGACAGCAGGCAGCAAATATAATTTTTTGTCTGTGTGGGGTTTTCCAGCCTTTCAAGAGGCAATTTCTTGTCTGCTGGATTTTATTTCAGCTTCCTTTCTCTTAAAAAACTTGAAGTTTAATTTTCAGGTTCTTATGTTTTGTATGATCTTTTTAGTAAAGATCGCTTAATTGAATTCTAGGGATAGGGAAAAGCAAATAAGTCAAAAAACCACAGTTGCAGGAGAGGCAAAAAACAATTTATTTCTACAGCATTGTTACAATATTTAGTTCGGCCCATCTAGATATTTTTACGTACTAGCTTACACTATGTAAAAATATCTGAGTGGGCTGAACTAAATATTGCAACAAAGCTGTGGAAATAAATTGTTTTTTGTCCGTCCTGAAACTGTGGTTTTTTTACTTATTAGCTTTTCCCTATCACTCTAGAATTGTTAGAAAGGGTCTCAAGACAAACAACACATAGAGGTGTTGGTACAGACTCAGTTCTTGTGTATGAAAATCCTAAAGACAAGCATAGAGGATCATATATACACACTTAATTCTGTTTTCCACTCAACTTCACTTATATAAGTAATGACTTACACATAATGCATTTCACAGCTTCTTAGCTGCATCATCAGATGAGGTCAACTGTTGACCTCATCTGATGATGCAGCTAAGAAGCTGTGAAATGCATTATGTGTAAGTCATTACTTATATAAGTGAAGTTGAGTGGAAAACAGAATTAAGTGTGTATATTTGATTACTTCACTGTGAATCCCGGTTACAATTTTTATTTATTATAGAGGATCATGTTTTCTGGCCTTGTGCTGACATTTCTACTGTTGATTATACTTCAGTTCAGGGTAGGACCATAGTGTTGGGAGATGCAGTACACTACAGAATTGCTGGCTATTCAGGTCTGTCAGTTCTACTTTCTTTACCTTCTATAGTCACTTCTTTACAAACTGGCAACTGGTTGTCCGGAAGGTTGCCGAATCTCCACCCTCTTTTTTGTCTACAGAATGAAGGGAGTGAGTGAGACAGCGGTTTTTTATTACAATGTTGAGGAGCAGGTACTATTCCTTCACTACGGTACTGTCCTGAACTGAAGTGTAGTCGTAAGTGAAGAAGATACAGCAGGAAAATATTTTCACTTTCTGTGTATTGTATATTTTTTTTTTTTTTTTTTTTTTCTCTTAAAAGCTGCTTGCATACCCCCTAAATATCTGGGGGGATGTATAACAGTTTGAGAACCACTGAGATAGATGACCAATGAGAACTTTAAAGTATAGTAATCTGGTCTTTATATTGATCAATATTCAGCATTGAACAAAACAAATCATGAGTAACATTAATGACTTTCATAGCTATATAGGGTTGACGATATGTTTTACCTTCACAACCTTACACCCTCGTACACAAGTATTACCTTATATAAATAAAATGTGAATGCAGAGTTCCTTTACATTGCAAGGCAAGTTGGGATAAAACTTTATATAATATATTTTTTGTACAGGCCTATAGTCAATAGTGAAAATTGTGTATTTTAGCACACAATGACAAGATTTTTAAAAAAAACTAAAATTAGCTTTTATCTTTAGTAATATAAAAGCACCTTAGTAGTTTGAAGTATAAATTTTGCTAGCCCTTCCTCATTGTGTTTATCAGTGGGATACATTTTGGCATTAAGTTATGCCATCCTCAGCCCTTAACACAGTTGCACCTAATAGCCGGTGTGGGAACCTGAATTTTTTTATGGCTAATAATGGACGCTCATGTGCAATAATTGTTGGGAACATGTTGTGACGTTGTAGATTATACTTGGGAGATTAGTTGGCGTACATATTTATTCGTAAGTGATGAGGCCCATTTTCATTTTAATTTCATTTAATGTAAGTTGTCAGAATTATCGTACTGGTCAACAGAAAATTCACTCCAACTTCAGAAAGAAAGAAAGAAAGAAAGAAATAAAGAAAGAATGAGCAACCACTGCTTTCTCCAAAGGTCATTGCGTGGTACAAGTAAGATTCATTTAAAATGTCCCATGTTCCCATGCCAGACTCTGTATAACGTAACAGCCTACTTGTGTATAGGGTATAAGGTTGTGAATGTAAAACATAGTAAAATTAGCAACTTCGTGACCATCAGCAATGAATAATGACACAAAACTTTTTAGTTATGTAATATAGTGATTACAATCACAGGTTATTGACTTCAGCTATGTAATATAGTGTTTAAAATCACAGGTTATTGGCTTCAGCTATGTAATATAGTGATTAAAATCACAGGTTATCGACTCCAGCTAACAGTGTTATTATTGACAGTACACTTTGTTATTCCTCCATTCCTTCTAGTGATCCCTGTGTTGCTTAAAACCAAACTCATGCTTCAAAATTATTTACCAAGAAATTCACTCAATGGAAATGTTATTTCCATCTATGTAGACTACAAGTTGGTTTGGGTGGAACAGCCGGCAAGTTCCTGTTCCACAGTTTGTGGGTTTGATCCCAGCTTGGGATGATGGTATTGCTGTGTGTGTAAATGCAGCAGTCCCATGTCTGTATATTTACAGGCATGTGAAAGAACTCCTATAAGACAAAATTCTGGCACACTGGCAATGATTAAAGGCATGGAAGAGAGTGAATGCAAATGTAAAGAATGGAGGGAAGTAGCTGACATGCAAGTTAACATCATTAGAATCTCAGAGGTAGTAAATGGCATACATGATAGAAGCAGAGAAATAGAATTGTGTCAACACAAAAATACTTTTAAACTCATTTTGTTAAGGTTTTAACTATGCTTTGAAACAATGTTTTTGCAGAATATTTGGGAAGACTCCTTAAAGAGGGTCAAATAAAATATCTTTTGTCAATTTTTTGACATACGAGGTTGCTGTTGAACAGTATAATAAACTTGTGCTTCTATGCTTTCATTACTTGAATTCAATGTTTTAAAACAACATTCCACTCATTTTGAAGAACTCTGTAGTTTACAAAAACAAAATGTCTGCCCTGTGATGCGGCTTGCCAATGAATCCGGCAGCCCAGGTGAATATAAAACATAGTAAAATCGCCATCTATCCGGCTTAGTGCGAACCCCAAATGTGTCAGAGCAAGGGGCTTGTCATTTGATACACACACACATTAGCAAAAAAAAATTGCCATCTTTCTGTCTTAAGTAAATTGTGGGTTAATGGTACAAACATCTAAAAATATAAGGTTTAAGGGAAAATTTAAAAAAAGCAAAAGGTCATCAAGTGGGCATGGGGTGTGCACCACCATTTTTAAATCCAATTATTTGGGTATTTAAATTTACAAAGGTCACCAACTCATTTATTTTTAGATGCACAAAACTGTTCTGAATGCAAAAATTTTAAAAATTATTTGTTTAATACTCAGCTCTACCCAGTGTCCCTAAGAAGCAGCACACATTTATCATTAAATAACCATAAGATACAAGCAATCAATGTACAGTGGTATTAATCAGAGGCGAGAGCCAGGTGCGCATGAGGGGAAGTGCTGCATGCGGGAGGAAGCTTGGGAAGGCATAAGAATGTTGAAATGCACTAGCGAGAGGAGAAATGATTATAAGAAGGTATCCTGTTTCTGAACTACATTATACAGTCCTACCGCAATGACACAACTGGCACATACACCCCTCCACACGATATGAATCCTTAATGGACTTTTCTTCATCTACTGTACATCCATGCTTGAACTGTCACCTCTGATTAATACCACCGTACACACCTTATTTCCTACACTGCTCCATGTGATATCTTTCACTTCTGAAATCCTTTCTCTTCTTCCTTTGTTCATGAGCTTGTGAGCTTTATCGCTTTTGCCTTCACCGAATAAGGAGGATAAATGAGTTGCCAAAAATGTCTTGACAAACATAGCATTGTTTTCTGGTGCTTTGTTTTTGTCTTTCGTGAAGATTCCAGGACCTGCTACATTTCAGCTCTTCCTTTCCTCAGTCATCCCCTAGAGTTTTCAGAACCTCCTTATATGAGACCCATTTAACAGTCTCTTTTTCAGATACCCAATCAATTTCAGGTGCAGGCTACTCAAGTGAGCTCTACAAGTGCCTGCTGTTGATTTCTTATGGGACATAACAAACACGTTTTCACCCATTTACAGTTTGTACGAGCAGCTAATATTTTGCATGTGTCTATCTGTAATGAAGACCTGTCAATATGCAAAATTTGAGGTAGGTTTCAACATGGCAAGCAATACGGTTACCTTGTAGATCTTGGTGTTTACATTTTAAGAAAATATTACTGAAGTAGCAATTTAAACATTTCCTTGCTTGCTTAAAATATATATGTATATATTTTTTCTTCATTCATTCAATCTAATTTTAAATGATACTCTGAATTTAAAGGCTTTATTGCATCCCCCACCACAGCTAAAGAATGAATCACCAAGGATCGCCGGGGCATGCTGTTATGGAATTCCAAGAAGAAAGGTAGAAAAGGAAATTGGATCTACAAATTGAAATTAGAAACTTCTCTGCTAAATCGAAATACACTAGAGATTTACCTCAGGAAGAAGTGCTTAAAAACAAATGTACTCACTGTCTCTCAAAATTGACTCTTGCTAGGGAACAATAGTATGCAGTACATTGCAAACACAGTAAACTTCTAATAATTTTTAATATAATTTCGCAGGTTTACATAACATAATATCTAAAATATATTAATAAATTTAAGATTAATATTTAATGCAGTTTATTTCTTTTTGTGATCATTGCCCTGAACTGTGAAGAGTCTGACCTACCTACCTACCTACGTGGGTCGCAATTTTCAGTGAAACAACAAGTAAATGGATACCGCAACTCTCTTCGTGAAACAAAATGCCTGTCGGATGGCTAAAACTCACCCGTCTCTTTGGTCACTTTTCTCTCATCACTTGTTGCTTCATGAAACCCCTGCTGTCAATTTCTTTCATTCAGACAGGCATTTTCACTTGTCAGGACAGGTCCCTTCTCTTCGTGAAACAGGCCTTTGCATGTGCCATAAAGTTGCAACCAATCTCTATAATGTCATGAAGAAAGGATGCAATAATTATGAAGATATAACAATAGATGGGCAGGTTTGATTTTTGTGCTATGGATGTAGGAATCATAGGGCACATTAAGTCTCTCTTAATTTGTTTACGTAAATCTAATGAAATTAAATATTTATTTCTATTTTTTTTTTATAACAAGCGCGTGGAGAGTGGAGATATCTGGTGGTGATAGTTCGTATCGTACACGGGTATTACATGCTAGGGTTGGCAACGATTTCCTTATTCCCGTATTATATTAGAATTTATTTCATCCTCAGAACGTAATAAAAGTAAACGATGACATTTTAAACATAAGTTCGCTTACTATGAACCTCTATCCGACTGGTCATGAAATAGCATCACACTCTATTTCGTAAGTTGCTTTCTTGTGTCATGCAATTCACTTCGCTTATTAATCACCTGATTGGCTTTAACTCAATCTTAACAAGCAAATCATATCAAATTTTGGTTCAGAAGTTCTAAAAATGTCGTATGGGTGATACAAACGGTGCTTGGCTTTATGCATGCTCGCCACCTATCAGACCGGACAGGCTGTTGTATGGAAAATACAGTCAAACCTCTGTATAGCATACATCGATATAACGATAAACCCGTATTTAGCGATATTTTTCTTTGGTTCTAGCAAACTTCATATCTTAGGCTGGAATTCATAGTCGCAATAAGTCGTACTTATATCCAAGTCGAACTTTAATCTCGTCTTAAGTTGAGTTTTTGACACAAACAAGTCACAATTATGACGTAGTTACTTTATAAAGTCAGATTTGACAAAGTCGAGCTTATTGATATTTATAGGCACTAAAATATGATTTATTGTCAAAATAAGTCATACTTTATCACGTCAAGGGTCCCCCTGACTTATTTCAGTTTAAGGCAGAACCATGGACAGTTATTTTGAGGATCAGGGCGAGGTGTTAGAAGAAAATTGCGCCCCAAAATGTTATTTGCGAAGCATGATGATTCCATCTAAATTCTACATTGACACGAATTTAAAAAAAGGGTCCGTGTGAAGAAAAATACAATTTTTGAAATATCAATGGGCGTTCTTTCATTAGCATTTCTCTCTGCTGGCATTTCATATCAGCCCAAAGCTTCCTAGGCTATTTTCAATCTCTAGATAACAATAAATAATATTGAAATAAATACACAATTGTACCGGTATTAATTCTGAATAATGTGAAAGCTAATACATATACACAGAATATTCTCAAGAAACTATTGATTAGCTTACTTACACGTTGCATAATATGACTGGATGAAATTCTTTGTTTATAGTGCACAGCGCCATCTGTAATTGTAAATCAAGACGGCGAAATACGCACCCAGATGGCTTTGCATTACTTGAAAACTGGAAAAATCCGAAGTACGATTCACTGATTCAATTGTTGTTGGCAGTGAACGTGCGATTTTTCATATTATCGCGTTCGACTTTAAATATGTAGAACAAGTAGAGCTTTATGAAGTCAGACTTAACAAAGTAGGACTTTAAAGAAGACTACAAATACAAAAAGCATATAAGTTGACTTGTTCAATAAGCTCAGCTTTATGAAGTTGATCTTAAGTCACCGACTATGAATACCGGCCTTAATGTTAAATTTCACTTAGTACAATGAGGAAGATATTTTATAAACACCCTTTTATAACAATATTGTGATGTTAAATTGCTACTGCAAACCAGTTTTTTTTTCTCCAGGTCAGTTTGTCTCTTTAATTATTGAATGGCTCCCGTAATTGCAAAATTTGAATCGGCAGCATCTAAAAGACCTAGCTGACAAGTAAAATATAACAACTTGAACGCTCTCACAAATGTGTGAGGTGAGATTTTGAGATCCGTAGAATCTGAAATGTAACGATATTATGTATGGGTTGTTCTTAGAGCATCAGAGTATTATATTAACAACTTGAACCCATCACAAGGGACTTAGCACCCTGAGGTTAAACTTATTTCAATAAAAATAAATACCGTAGGTGTGGCCAATTACGTTCTGTATGTATTCTCTTCTTGCTTAAGCTTTCCTAATGCTACGGCTTGCATGTACAGCTATTCATTCACTTTATAATACTTTCTATTTTGTTTTTTTATATCCCTTATGTATAAAAGAAAAATTCTCTCCGACTTGGAAAATTCTCTTAATTTGTTTGACAAACATGTTAAAATTTCTTCAGTCAAGTTACTTATGAGGGTCGTTAATGGCCTTCTAGGCTGGAGGTTTTGTACATAGTAAAAACTGGCACCTGTGTCCTGTTACTGGTAGACGGCGCTCATTTCCAGCGCTTCTGGATAGACCGTTATTCAAGATGGCGGACGACAGTGTGAATGTCTACATGGAATAGCGTGTTGTGATGAAGTTTTTAGTGAACGAGGGCATAAAACCTGCTGAAATTTACAGAAGACTTCAGGCTCAGTCGCAGTAAGACATTTGGATGGTGTAAGCGATTCAAAGATGGCCTCATTCACTAAAAAATTCAACACAACACGCTATTCCATGTAGACATTCACACTGTCGTCTGCCATCTTGAATAACGGTCTATCCAAAAGCGTGGGAAATGAGTGCCATCTACCAGTAACAGGATACAGATGCCAGTTTCTACTGCATACAAAACCTTCAGCCTAAGCGTCCATTTAAACCTGAGAAGAAAAAAGTCCTGGATTGACTTGAACGACCCTCATACTATAGCTGAGTCAGACATAAAACTTAAGGTTTATTAAGTTTCATTACAAAATAATATTCAAACATTCTCAGTGTGATCTTTAATTCAGCATAAATAAAGCATTCAAATTGTTGCAACAAAAATAATAATCAAGCATGTGGATATTAATTACTCAAAGGACACATTTGTGTGAGACGACTTTGAAATAATATTTCTAACAAGATTGTTTATGTTTTGTATAGGCATAGTTTTGGTGAACAGTTTTCACAGAAGAAATGGACAAAAGAAATTGCTGGACAGCGGGAGATTCTTTCTGCATATGGAGGACATCAGAGGAATGCGAGCTCCTTTCCTGGCTGTAAGTGTCCATTATTAATCATTTACTTTTATTTTTTAAGTTAAATGTTGTAATTGATTAATTTGTTATATGAATAACTGGGATGGTTTTGATGATTAGACATTGTAAATTAGGGCAAGGCATTTAATGACCATAAAATAGTGAAAAAATGCATTTATGACCAAAAAATAGTGGAAAATGACAGAAAATTTAAAACAAATGACCAATAAATTTACCATTAATACTCATATTTAGTTTTTAAAGTGACGAATCGCTAAAAGCAATTGACAGTGCGTTGTATATGATTTTACAATATAAAACACTCTTATTTTTACTAAAAAGTAAGTAAATTTATACTGCTTGGACACCCTTAGCGAAAAAGAAATTCTTTCTGAACTGGCATGCCCATTACATTACCCTTGCAAATATGTCCCATTTCACTTATAAAGAAAGAAAAAAATCTTTATTGCTACATGACAAACTGCTATGGTGTTTAGAATAAACCTGAATTAAAATTAACTATGAACACTTGGCAGAGATTCTCAAATAAAAACGATTGTCTGTTGTCTGAAAGTAACGATTTGTACATGTAAAAGATTCTCTCTACCTCCACTGAAACATGACCCAAAAATGCCTAAAATGACCTAAAAATGACCTATCTCTCGAAAATGACGAAAAATGCAAAATAAAGCAAAAAATGCAAAAATAAATTGCCTTATTTGATCAATTATTTCATTTATATACATTCGACCTATCTTTTAACATTCATATCAAAAAGATGTAATATCAAATGCCTTGCCCTAGACATTACGTTTATGATATTCAAAAACCATAGAAACCATATAGTAATTTAGTTTTTTGTGGAAAGTATCCAAAACACTGGGAAAATGATTGTCTGTGAACAGAAAATGGCTGTTGGGAGGTCAGTATTACGATACATGATACAGAAACAGGGCTGTAAACTTCATAGCGATCAACACTAATAGAACTTAAGATTTGAGGCTTTCTCAGCGTTAATTACTAATGATGGTTTCACGGGCTATAAGCCAAGTAAAAGGATATATTGCATCCAAGCTTTCGGTCGCTGACATCTCTGGGACTCATTTCTACACTCATTTCCCTGAGGAAGGCCGCAGAGATGTCAGTGACTGAAAGCTTGGATGCAATATATCCTTTTACTCGGCTTATAGCCTGTGAAACCATCATTACTAATAGAACTGTTCAGAACCACCAACTTAGATCTACATGTCACTAACATTAATATTACTATTCCTAACCTCCGCTTACCTAGAATCATGGCACAAAAAATGCAGTAGCCGCAATGATAATGTGAAACCAATAAGATGCCAGATCTGTGTCAGCCAATCAAAGTCACTTACAGCACACACCTCATAATACGTATGGTATGTGAAGTGTGTAACGAACAAAACTTGAACCGAATAACCTAAACTGTCACAATTAGTGTTAGTTACTACACTACACTAGAGTATCATTTTCACAATTCCCAAGAAAGCAGGAGCAGAGAAATGCGAAAACTATCGTACATTAAGTCTCACAACACATGCTTCAAAACTACTAACTAGAATCATTTATAGGAGAATAGAGAAAAAAGTGGAGGAAATCCTTGATGAAGACCAGTTTGGGTTCAGGAAAGTCAAGGGTGCAAGAGAGGCAATTATATCACTGCGACTTATTGTGGAAGGATGAATGAAGAAAAGCAAAGACACTTACATGGCTTTTGTTGACTTGGAAAAAGCCTTTGACAATGTGAATTGGGATAAGATGTTTACAATTATGAGAAAGACAGGTTTTAAATATAAGGATAGAAGAGTCATTCACAACCTATATCAGAATCAGACAGCTGTAATAAAGGTGGAAGGTGAAGAAAGGGTTGCAAGAATTAAGAAAGGAGTGAGACAAGGATGTAGTCTGTCTCCCGTTTTGTTTAATTTATATGTTGAGGAAGCACAGAAGGAATTAAAGGAAATGTTTGAATCAGGAATAAAAATTCAAGGAGAAAAAGTAAAAATGCTGAGATTTGCTGATGATATTGTTCTGCTAACTGAAGATGAGGAAGACCTAAGTGAATTATTGAATGGTATGAATGGACTGTTAGAAAATAATTTTAGAATGAAAATTAATAAAAACAAAACATAAGCGATGAGATGCAGCAAGAATGCCATAAGCAACATGAAGAACATTAAACTCGGAAATGACAAAATACAGGAGGTGAATGAATTCTGCTACTTGGGGAGCAAAATTACTAAAGATGGACGAAGCAAAGAAGATGTGAAAAGCAGGATATTACAAGCAAAAAGGGCTTTCTTTAACAAGAAAAGTCTATTGGTGTCAAATATTGACCAAAAGTCAGAAAAAAAATTCTAAAGTTATATGTTTGGAGCATAGCACTCTATGGCAGTGAGACGTGAACTTTAGGAAAAAGTGAAAGGCATAAAATAGAAGCTTTTGAGATGTGGTGCTATAGACGAATGTTGAAAATCAGGTGGACTGACAGAATATCTAACGAAGAGGTCTTAGAAAGAATAGAGGAGCAAAGAAGTCTATGGACAACACTCATTAGAAGAAGGGTCAGACTAGTGGGGCACATTATGAGGCATCCAGGCTTGGTCAGTACTATTTTAGAAGGAACAATAGAGGGGAAAAATTGTAAGGGAAGACCGCAATCAGAATATGCAAAACAGATTACTGGCGATTTTGGATGTAAAAAATATGTAGACATGAAGAGACTGGCTTAAGATAGGAAGAATTGGAGAATTGCATCAAACCAGTTGTAAAACTGATGACTAAAGAGAGACTACACTATGAAGTCTGCTAACACTGGCTTTCATTTCTAGTTCTTTAATTACACTAATGACTAGGGTTCAGGTGTTTATGACCTAAAAAGTGGAAGATATGACGGCAAATATGCCCTTAAAAACGATTAAGTATGACCGAATAAAATAATGTATTTTCAAAAAATAAATGTTCCAGTTTAAAACATTTAGACACAAAATTATTATATATCTATCTTGAATGTTAACTGTACAATAACAGTGGGAGCCCGGTCACAAAAATCACTACTTAGTGTGCCTCACAGTACTGCATGACATGGCTTGTCTGTGAGGTGGACCATTAGGGAAATCCGTCATAGGAGAGAGGTTCCATCTGGCACTGTGAAGTGAACTCTGGCTTAGCTCAGTTCGTAGAGCATTGGAGCGAACAGCCAAAGGTCCTGGGTTCAAGTCCCAGTGTCGGAGGAATTTTTCTCCTATAATATTCTCACTAAATTATTACAACACATGAATTCAATCAGATAATCACATTTTAACAATTTTGGTGATTTACAATTTTACTTGTACAGGAACTTCTATTTTTAAATAATTTGAACCTGTCAGCTCGCTTAATCAGCTCTACATACTCATAATGTTTTTAGACCTTGTGTGTCTCAGTAAAATATGAACAATTGTATTAATTTTAAAATTGAAGTTACTATAAACATTAAATTAATTAAATAAATTTCAAATTTAACTCTACCATGTAGTACATACACTGTATAATTGTACTCATTTACCGAACTTATAACTGAAATATGACGTTAAATTACAAATACAGCTAAAATATGACCAATATCATAGAAAAAACAAAATATGACTTTATATGCAAAATAAAAATGGTTCAATTAGGATAACAAGCGTGCAATTTGTGATTAATTTGTGTTTGTGGCAAGAACGGAGGTCTTGATAAAAAAAAAAAAAAAAATGATATGTCATAAACATCCGAACCCTACTAATTACACTAAGAAAATAATGAAATAATATTTAAAATGCATAGATTAACAGTTAAAGAAAGTAATGCAACATTACTTGTGTTGGCAGATTGGAGGAAACAAAATGTTCAAGATGTTGTACGACTCATCAATGCCTGTGTATGAGAACCGACCTCCCAGTTGGCCGTACACTCTGGACTACAAGATATTCCATGACTGCATGATTCCTCCTTGTCCTACTCGCTCGTATCCAGGTAAGTAAACAGCATCTAATTCTGGTTTATCTACAGGTTAAGTTTAAAATGGACGACATACGTGATCAACTGGTTAGCATTGCTGACTACGGATCCATAGATCTGGGCCCTGTTTCATAGAACTTGTTAATAATATTGGAATTCATAATATTATTTCGCTAGTGTGCGGGCAAAGAGAGTTAAGTCCACCATCCTCAAAAATTGAGATATGTCCATGTTCCCTACATTTGTGTTAAGTCCAGTAAGTCATATTCAAAATTGTAAGGTAGTTATGCCTCATGGTTTTATCCATCTCTTAAAGCTATGTTGGGCTGGTATAGTGTGTTAAGTCACTCTAATTCTCAGTAACAAGAAAGTGGACTTAACTCTCTTTGCCCGCACACCCCCAATTTATTAGTTGGGGCAGTGTTTCACAATCTACAAGAAACCCACTGGAATTACTACAGAAAAGAATAATAAACATTTTCTTAAAAAAATCCTGATTATCGTACTAAACAATTTTTTTCTGAATTTAACGTTTTGAAGATAGAGCAAATATACAAATATAGGTTATTAACTTATTTTCACAATAGGCCTAATGTAAAACACTTCAACACCTATTGGCATACGCGTAATACTGGAAGGAATAAGGTCTTCCATTTTGCAGAATCAAAATGTTAAACGACCACTGCAATGAAACATAGCTCCAATTATGACAAAAAATTATATAATAACTTTCTCTCACAATATCCGGATCTAGAAAATAAACTTAAGTCCAAATTTAAAATTAGAATTAAAGAAATCTTTAGAATTAGAAACTCACAACTTCATTAATAATAGCCTAAAATGTAAATATGCTAATTTTAGCTTTACCAGCTTTAGTACTTATCTATTATTATTAGATTTAGTACTTTATTCCTAGCTCTTAATTTTAAAAAATTTCATGTAATTTTATCTGCACGTCCACTTCTTTCTCCCGATTTTCACTATATTTAACATCCTCCTATGATCACGAGCAATGCTCATTCGGAGGCAATAATTATAACAATTATTTAATAATAATAATCTTGACTGTCCGGATGGTGCCGTGTCATCATGTCTAAAACCTCATGTTGTGGCCTTCTTCTGGGTTTACTGAACTATGATGTTTTGTTTTCTCCTTTTTGTTTATATGGTTACGGTTTGATTAGTCAGTTGGCTGCTAGGTTGCGCATGAGGTCATTATTCGTTGTCTGACGTGAATGGTTGTCATGGCCTTATATAGGACATGATGACATGGCGCCACCCGGACAGTCAAGATTATTAATGTTCATTTAGCCGTGGAAGCCTACGAGAACAAATTATTTAATAAATTGAAATTGTAACTTAGGAATAGCTTCATTAACTAACATTTGATTTTGTATGTATTTTCTCTAATTGTTGGATTTTATTGTATTTCATAAGGATACTAGGTGTATTTTGTACAGATGTATAGAAATTGAAATTGTAAGATGTTGTATTAGTAAAAGCTCAATAAATTTGAAAACAAGAAAGAAAGAAAGAAAAAAAAAGAGAGATTGGCTGAATCAGGTCTTGTGTGAAACTCAGATGATAACAAGATTCAATGCCAAAAAAAATGGAGAGCCTGTTACATATATTAAAGGTTTTGGTATATCAAACTGAGACAATTATTTGAGATATTTGTCTGCCTTTAATTAATTAATTTATCAAACGTGGCAGTATGGAAATTCTTGAAACTGGAACAAGCTGTTTCCTTGTATTCAGGTGTATGGGAGGTACCCATGGTGATGTGGCAGGACCTGAACGGAGGAAGATGTTCCATGGGCGACGCTTGCAGTAACCCACCCACAGCTGATGGAGTTTATAAAATGCTCATCAAGAACTTTGAACGTCACTACACAACCAACAGGTATGTATTACTAGTACAGTAATAGCTGTGTATGTTTCAAGTACACAAAATAATGCTTTAGCGAACAAATCTAGTATACAGCCATTCCACGGAAAAAGAGCCTGAAGTGACCAACAACCTTTTAATATTAATTTAAATGTATATGTCATCATTGAAAAATTATGTAATTAATTTTCAGTACTAGTCTACTGAAGAACTCATTCTGAAAATCAATTTTGTAATTTTTCAGTGATGACATATATTTTAAATTAATATTAAAAGGCTGTTACGGTCTGGACACTTCAGGCTCACTTTCCACTGTATAGCGGCAGAGGTTGAAATACTGGATGAGTCCGATAAAGTTTTTGCATACGTGGTGCATACAATATTTTTTAGTAAAAGCTCTCTAAATTATATGAAATGAAACAAAAATACCATATAATTAATTATAACGAAAGGTAGTCAGCCATTTGTTAACGTCATATTCTCAAAACCACCTGAATCGCGGAATAACAATGAACCATACCAATACGAAATGCAGTACGGATGCAACTATATGAGTCACTTTTATTAAACAATAATGCATACAAACTAGTATTTATGAAAAGCTTGTGAAAATATGAACGATAATCAATCCAAGCCAGAAACATTGAATTGGAGCTGCTACCAGTAGTAGACTATGAGAAGGAATATATTGCATTTAAATGCTGGTGCATCCATGGTAAGCAATGATCCTTTTGTGAACCAAGATGTGAAAGTTGTTGGCTTATATTTGTTGTTATGTGATGTTGTAGGCTACTCTGTTTTGCGAAAAACCCTGGTAAAGTTTCTAATTATCATAAAGAAACATGTTGGCTTAAATTTGTTGTTTTATGACCAATTTTTTAATTTATTTTTATTATTATTATTATTATTATTATTATTATTATTATTATTATTATTATTATTATTATTATTATTATTATTATTATTATTTATTACAAATTATATGCTTAAATCCATGTTAAAGTTGGTGTGACTGGTCAATGCCATCTGAATTTTGTTTATAGATTGCCATGACGACTGTAGCATATTAGGCCGACAAACTGCATTTTGGTTACTAAAATGCAATTTTTCAGCATGTTATACAGTCCGACAAGCAGCTGTTTTAGAGAGTGTCTATTAAAAAATTCATTTAAGTTATTCTGAATCATAATAGTCCAGTCAAAAAACAGCTGCTTGTCGGACTGTATAACATGCTGAAAAATTGCATTTTAGTAACCAAAATGCAGTTTGTCGGCCTAATATGCTACAGTCGTCATGGCAATCTATAAACAAAATTCAGATGGCATTGACCAGTCACACCAACTTTAACATGGATTTAAGCATATAATTTGTAAATTTAGTAAAGTGTTCCCTATTACAGGCCATGAAGGCCCAGAGGGTTCCGGGAGGTTGAGGCTCCCAGATTTTTTGACATCGGCACATGAAGGTGGTAAGGTTGTCAGCCTTACGCACCGGCCGCCTTTACCCCCAGGATTGCTCCTGGTACTCATTTCTGTTGGAGGCTGAGTCGACCCCAGGGCCATAGTGCCACCAGAAGGATTAGGCCAATTGAAAAATTCCAATGACCTCATCGGGGATCGAACCCGCGACCTTCCGGTTTGTAGCGCAGCGCCTCAACCCCTACGCTACGGCGTACCCCCAAGCATATAATTTGTAATTTGTAATAAATAATAATAATAATAATAATAATAATAAAAATAAATAAAAAAATTGGTCATAAAACAACAAATTTAAGCCAGCATATTTCTTTATGATAATCAGAAACTTTACCAGGGTTTTTCGCAAAACAGGGTAGCCTACTTCATCACATCTACATCTACTTCAGGTAGCCTACTTCACATCTTCGTTCACAAGAGGATCATTGCTTACCATGGATGCACCAGCATTTAATTTCAATATATTCCTTCTCATAGTCTACTACTGGTAGCAGCTCCAATTCAATGTTTCTGGCTTGGATTGAAATTTCATCGGGATTATCATTCATATTTTCACAAGCTTTTCATAAATACTATTTCGTATGCATTATTGTTTACAAAAAGCGACTCATATAATGATAATGCATCTATACCGCATTTCGTATTGTTACGTACGGTTCATTGCTGTTCCATGATGTTAACAAATGGCTGACTACCTTTCGTTATAATTAATTATATGGTATTTTTGTTTCATCTAATATATAAAATCGAAAGTGTGTATGTATGTATGTATGTATGTTTGTTCCTTATACAAATCTACATTTCTTTACCAATTCACATGACATTTTGCACACATACCCAGTTAAGCCCGGGAAGTATAGCTGTCAACATTAAAATTGAAACAAATCAGTCCTTCCCTTGAAAATTATATAATTTCTGTGAATATTCTACTGAAAAAAATGAAATGTTGTTCAGTTCACATGGAAACAGTGAATTGTTTACTGTGATTACATAGGGCCTTGGCAACTATATAGCCTAATGCTGGACATTAACGAATTATGATTCCATGTAATATATTGGCGAAAATAATTACTGAAAAATGAATTACACGAAAATAAAGCACAGTGTGATGCAGTCACATAACTTTCTCTACCCTCGACATAAGAAATATTTTCTCACTTCACATTTTGATGTAGAATAAGAGGTCGTATTGCAGGTACAACTTAAGTGTGTGAGTATGCTATATCAGAAGTCGGTAAATAGCCAGTTATCCATAGCTGTAGGCTTTGTATTAGTTGAGATTTATCATAGGCCCTAAGCATGGGATGGAATATTTTGAGTCCTATACTCGCAGTATATTATGTCCCGGGTTTTAGGGGAGGAAAGTATGAAAGTGATACTGCATTTCTATTTTATTTCAGGCCCGAAACGGTTTAACATGAGAATGAGAAATACAATTTTCCGTCAAGTCAATACAATCTTATGTAATTTATGTTTCTTCTTATTTCAAACCCTCCCAGGCATGATGAGTAGAAGCAACAGAATGCAGCATTCGACATCCTCTATGAACCATAAAAAGCTATATCTAGCGTTTTCTGAGGGAATAGTCTGAGTGCCATATGTTGTTCTTCCTCATTTCGAATTCTACATACATTATTATATCAGGACCTAGAATGTCAACATCGAAAGTCCTCCATAAGCTAATTTCAAATTACAAAATACAAAGCCCGGGCGATGCCGGGCCTTTTCAGCTAGTTTCATACAATTTAGAGAGCTTTTACTAAAAAATATTGTATGCACCACGTATGCAAAAACTTTATCGGACTCATCCAGTAATTCAACCTCTGCCGCTATACAGTGGAAAGTGAGCCTGAAGTGTCCAGACCGTAAAAGCCTTTTAATATTAATTTAAAATATATGACATCACTGAAAAATTACAAACCCCCCCCCCCCCCTTAGGGCACCCCTGATTAAGGAGACAGGACTTTTTGTGAGGAAGGTGCACGTGAAAATATTTTCTCAAACTGAATGCAGTAAAATTGTAGTTCCAATGTAAGTTTTGTCGCCAGGATATAACTCTCTGCTTGTTTGTAGGGCACCACGCAGCATGGTTCACACAACCTCACCACAAAGAAGGATTCATTGCGTTCTTGGACACCATTGTCAACATGCAGGACGTATGGCTGGTCACCAACTGGCAAGCTATCCAGTGGGTACGCGATCCCACACCACTGTCTCGTATCAACAACTTCCCGCCGTTCCAGTGCAACTATCCTGTAAGTACAGCACATTCCATTGGCCTAATTACTTTCTCTAATTCTTCTGGTGGTACTATAGTCCTGGGGTCAAGTCAGCCTTTAACAAAAATGTGTACAAGGAGCAATCCTGGGGGTAAAGTTGGATGGCGCTTGACGCTGAATATCTCAAAGTCTGGGAGCCCCAACCTCCTGGAACCCTAAGGGCTTCCTTCCATTGCCTGTATAATGATCAATTTACATTTACCTACCTAAACCAAAAGTACTGTAGGTTTTCACATTTGCTGTACAACCACCCTTTATTAAATATACTACAAAATGCTTGAAAAACAGTGTTTAGGCTTTAATTAGCAGATATTAAGATGAAATAATGCAAATTTGTTGAAAAATTACGATGTTTGGGTGTTTTTTCCATTTTTAAGTCTGTATATAATCTGTTTCAACTCCAACATGAGTACATTATCTCAAACTCTTTTGAAAATGTTTAAAAAATAATGGATTTTTTTTTATAAAATAACACTGATTTTCACCAGAATAAAACTATGAGGGCCGTCCACAAAGTGAGTTTTCCTAAGGCCGTTTACACAAACAAAACAAAATTTCATGTTAATATTTACTACAACAGATATAGCAAGTGTTCAGCTATTTTCCAACATATTCGCCAGAAGAAATGAGACATTTGTCATAACGTAGGACCAACTTTTGAACACTTGTGTCGCAGAATTCTGCCGCCTGGGATTTGAACCATTGTGTGATATAACCTTCTCCGTTTTTCTGTCAATCTCTACTATTCTCTATCATTCTCTGTCATTTATTGAGGTGTAGGAAAAGATGAAAATCTCTGGTTGTGCGACCCGAGCTGTAGGGTGGAGACTTCCAACACCTCCCTGCAAGTCTCCTGCAAAAGTTTGGCTGGGAGATGTTTCAACATCCACCCTACACCCCGGACGTCACTCCCAGTGATTTCCATCTCTTCCTACACCTCAAGAAATGACAGAGAAGCAGAGATGGTTGTCACACAGTGGTTCAAATCCAAGGCGGAAGACTTCTACGACACAAGTCTTCAAAAGTTGGTCTCACGGTATGACAAATGTCACAATTGATGTGGCGAATATGTTGAAAAATAGCTGAACACTTGCTATATCTGTTGCAATAAATATTTCCATGAAATTTTGTTTTGTTTGTGTAAACGGCCCTAGGGAAACAAATCAAATTCAAAATTCGCCCCTAATCCTGCCATAAATATTGTCAAACCAGCAATCAATAATAATAAATTATTCAATCAATCCCCAAACCCCAATGATAAAAATAATCTAAAAACAGGAGAAAAATAATAAGAAAGATAATTCGATATTAAAGAATACGTTTGTACGTTGCAGGTCATTGTCTACAGGTAGAGGAAAGTATTGTGTTCAAGCCTGAAATTCAATGTTGAATTTTCTACACAAATTCAAGGTTTGAGGTTCGCTGAATCCAAAAATATAACATGTCTGTGTATATACATCATAGGTCTAGAGTCTGATTGCTGATTTGTGTTTCTCAACAGGAGAGGCCTAGGAGATGTAACAACCCAAAGGTTTGCAATATGTGGCACAAGTCTGGAGTTCGATACATGCGCACGTGTCAGCCGTGTCCTGAAGTCTACCCCTGGACAGGGAAGACCGGAGTACGGAGCAGCAGAGTCGACAACGAAATTGTCGAAGAATCGTAAACAACACTTTCCTTTCACTAATGAAATCCTACAACATACAAACAAAGATTTTTTAAAAATAGTTTCTAATATGCGACTATTTATGAATGAATTTCTTTTTCTATTTAATTTTTTTTTTAATCCATTTTTTGGATTAAGCCAAGAAAATGTCACTCAGAGTTTCACATTGTGTATCTTGTTTTAAAATAGTTACCATCTTTTATGGACTATAAGATGCGCTTTTTTACCTTCATAACAGAGCATTGAAAGTTGGGTGCGTCTAATGGTTCGAGGAACACTAAAAAATTTAAATTATGGTAAATATTGCCGGAATATCAAAGCTATAAACAACGATAAGATATTATAGGCCTATTATGGTTTAAAAAACACACTTAAACTTGTGATTGAAACTACGTAGTCCTACCAAGGTATGAAATTAGTGAAGTTTAAGTGTGTTTTTTAAACCATACTATAATATTATGACTTCACTGTGATCTTCCCAATATCAGTTTCTAACGATAAGACAGTTACAAATTTTGGCACTGACTGTACATCAGTGCATTTGTCACAATTGTAAAATGAGGGTAGCTGGAAGCCAGGTATACAATGCGAAAAGAAAGGAATGTTGAGTTCTTTTATATGAAAACAGTTGTCCCCGTCGGGTGGTTTAAATGAAGGCAATGACCTCTAAACAGCCTTGTCCCGTTACACCTACCGTATGCTGAATTGTGGAGTAGAGGGTATAAAAGTATTTTCAGTCTTCCATGAGAAATTAGTTTAGTTGTTACAATTTTTGCGTTGCCACCTGTAAAGAAGAGATTTTCGTACAACGCAGGTTTTAAATTAGAAGTGATTACTTTAAAAGGACGTTAATTACTTTAAAAAAAATCACAATGAAAATAAATTTTAGGATCACAAAACAGTCAAACACAAAGTGAAACAACGAAAGAATATAATTATAATTTTATGTACAAGATTTGAAAGATTCCCTTGAAGACTTTAAAGAGCGCAGATCTTATCCTTGTTGGTTTTTGTGTATGAAAGTTCATCTTTATTTTCTATGCTCTCATGAAAATCATCTAGTTTACAGTTAGTTCTCATGACAATTTCATCTATAATGTCTTCCATGAAGAAAAGCTGCCAAATTTGTTTCATATGAGAACTAATTTCACAGGTAGATGTATAGAAACCGTGCGTTAGAAGGAATATCCATTTAGAGGACATGTGAGCTTTACTTACACTGTAAGGAACACCTGTCTGTCAGGCGGCGTAGGTCCTGCTGAATCTCAAATGAGACTCGAGTAGATGAGCGCGATAGAAGCATAATCTGCGCTCTGGGAGCAAAAGACAATACCCTATCCGTCAATGAGACGGATGTTCCGTTCTAAGGATTAAATATCCTAGCGGCCTACTGTATCAGATGTAAAGTATTTCAGAATACGATATTAACACTAACTTGGGGAATGAAGTCCTGATTTTTCACTCCCAAATTATGGTAACCTTAGCGAAAGGGGTAAGTTTTGTTTTACGAGTATGTTTAACAACAATTCTGTGGCAGCATTTGTGATGATTATTGCTAATTAATTTGTTTTACATATTTCTGGAACAGAAATAGAGTAACTTTATTTCTTAATTTACTTCTTTGTTTCTAGCTTGTAATATATTTTAGCATTCAAAAGATGCTTAGTATTTATTTTAAAACAAAAAACAATGTGAAACTGTTAAGATTCTTTTTTGGATGTAACTCAATTCTTTAATGATATTGTATTACATGATCAGTTTTGCTTTCTCGGTAGTGTTTTGACAATGGGCAAGCTCGACACTGGTTAGCGGGTTAGCCAGTTTGGACTTCACACAACTCGAGAAAGCAGATCGCTCTCTATTACTGGACCTACATTGTTATGAAAAGTACAATTATGAAAATTTTGAAATTTGGTGTCCCTTTTCAGTTTCTTTAGAGATTCGTCACTGTTATGCCCAAACCACGAATGTGCAAAAATTCAGATTTTGATTGAGTGCACCGCTGTTTACATTAATCTTTGTTCTGCAGGAATTGTGAATGTATTCTCTTTCCGTGAAGCATAGACCTGGGATTTTAGGCTCTAAAAAAAAATTAGTTTTAGGCACCTAAAATAGGCTTTTAAAACAAGTAAATAGACTTTTAAAAGAGAAAATAGGCACTTAAAATAAGCTTTAAAAATGTGTAAATAGCCAGAAAATAGACTTTAAAATACTACAATGTCTTCTTAAACTGTAATGTGATCTTTTTTTACTGTAAAAACGTGGTATACCTATTCTCAACAGAAATAATTGCAAAATTAAGACAGAATTAAAAATATATTTATCAAAAACAGTTTTGGATTATATGAAAAATTGACACAGTATATCCCTTCTTACTATATAAACCTGCTACTTGTTGTTTTGAGCGAATCCTCCCCCGTCAGTCACCATTCCTTTGGCGACAATAATTGTTTGGGAAAATCAAGTTTCTGTGAAAAACCTACCCTCTGCTTGTTCTGCTCTTCATTCAATGTTATCCATTAAATGATTGTAAAAGTTACACATGTTGGACTTTATTTTAAATGTACAAAATAGGCATTTTAGGCACTAAAATAGTAAACATAGGCTCCAAAGGTCAAAATAGGCATTTTAGGGCACTATAAAACCCTATAAATATAAGTGATATATCATGAAATGCCAACATAGGCTATTTAAAAATTTTCATGTTATTTCATAAGGAAAAAAATAGGCCTTTGCCTTAAAATCCCAGGTCTAGTGATAAGTAATAATTAGTTCCACTTCCATGAAAGTATACGCTGCAGTAAGAAATGTGACCCATTCGTGTTTTTTTTAATTTTTGCATATTCGTGGTTCTAGCATAACACTGACGATATTCAAATTTTACTCATTAAGACAAACTTTTTTATAAAAGATTTTTTTTAATTAAAAAAATGTAATTTTACTTCAAGTTGCAGTCATGCAAAAGGAGTGTGAGAGACATATAGATGTCTTCCATATGCATTTTTATAGTATTGGCATCAACGTAAATTCTGTTGGATTTCATTTTATGGAGTGAATGTAGACTAGAGAAGAAGGAATGGAAGAGTACAAGTTATTAGACAAGAAGACTTTGTTTTTCTAATTTAAATAAATGAAAATGCCATACTTATGAACTTTTCTGGAAAAGGCAGAAACTCTATCAAAGAGTGGACATAAACATAGCAAAGCTTGTACATAAACATACAACGCCATTCGGAGGAGTTCAGAATCTGAATACCAAGGGCACCAGCGAAGCATTTTACTAGACTTTTTATGGAATGTGATAGCAAGACAAAATTCTTCACTGAAGTCCTTAACTATTGGATGAGAAACTCCGTTTGAAAGAATGAAGTTATCGGGGAATCGAAAACAGGTGGCTGGGAAATTAGACACACATTTCTGGCACAAAGACTTTTCTCACCAGGGCCCAAATGTATAAACTCCTTTTTGTATTTCATACTTAATTAAGATAAACCAGATAATTTTCTAGAGTGCTTTCCGCAGGTTGCTAGTCGGCTGTTTATCGGAACAATCCCATTGCAATCACAGGCTTCTCCTTTTTCTAGTAGTGATGTGGTGTATAAACATCTTATTTAAGATGCATCGCATCACTACTACCGTATTTGTAGTCATTGAAAAATAGGGGTGCGTTGAATATGCAGATTACAGGGTTTAAGCTACGATCGCATTTTTCGTGAAATGCGAAAGTAAACTTTAGAATGTGAAAGAAATTGTAGCCACTTTCGGAAAAAAACGTGAAAGGAAATTCTTATATCGTGATCGTGTTTTGAACCAAAGTGTTTTGAAAAAAATAAATTTAATAATTCGCTTTATAGTTCAGTTTGTTATTTGTACCATTTTATTTTTATTATTTTGAAGCTACATAAAAAAATGCAGTTAAAATTAACTTGTGGCAATAAATTTGCATTTTAGCATTTTGCTAAAGCTTTTAAATAACCATTTTCGCTTTTTGGCTAAAGGTTTTTTTTCCCTAGCTTAAACCCTGGCGGATTATTAAAAATACATCTGTGATGCAATCATTTCTCAGTTCTTTAAAATAGTGTACTGTATAGAGCTGACGAGATGATCCCTGGCCTGACTGTGTAGCGTCATCTTGAGCGAGGAAGGACAATCGTGGAAGTTATTGCTACTCTCTGACGTGAAGACATTAGTTCCGAAATTCTTTAGCATAATAGCAATACAAGTTCTTCTTCTTCTTCTTCTAAAGAAGCATATTTTCTGGTTTTCGGACCAAGATATGTCTTTTTGTTTCCTACAGTAATGCACACTGGTCTCAAAATTCCAAAATCTTTTTCTGCTCCATGTTTTCTGAACTCTTCCATGAAACTTATCATTTTATTTTTCATGATGCTATGAAACTTAATTATTATTCTTCTTAAAGTACACTGCACCACAACATTTGATTTAGACTGTGCAAGTCAGATAATTGTGCTTTCTCTTGGGTAGACTCCAACAAATATGGTGCAAAGCATATAGCTTGTATGAACTAAAAGAAAACCTTTACCATATACGGCACCAAATAAAAAAAAAGTGTGTGTGGAATGCCACGCAATAGAAGTGAAACTTGTTTTAATTTTTGGATTTTTTTAATTTTAGAGATTTTATTTTGTAAATTTGAATTTGTTTATTTATTTTTAAATTTTTAATTTTTTAATTTTGGATTTATTTTTTTAATTAGGGAATTTGGATTTTTAATTTTTAATTTTTAATTTTTTAAATTTTGGACCTTTGAATTTTTTGGATTTTTAATTTTTTTTAAATTTTTGTTTTTCGATTTTTTAATATTGAATTTTTAAAACTTTGGATGAGCCCAATAATTGAGTTGATTGTTTTCTGTGCAGTCCATTCCGTTACACCTCACTAATTTCGTGACGAATTTGAGCGTTACACTATTTTCGTGATGATTTTCAGTGTTACACAAGCTCTCGATTTACCCCTACCGCAGCTAAAGAAGTTTCACTTAAAAAAGACTGGATTGTAGTATCTTTATTTTATGATTTTTAACTGCAGGGTTTCATCTGCATACCCCGTATTTTCTAAAAAAAACTTTATTTGATGTTATTATCTTCAATATGTGTGGAGATAAAATGTAGTTCTTGGTATCCAGGGACAATGTGGAAGCAAAAACAAATAAAAATAGCCTACGCAAATTAAAGATAACATAATGCCCTGAAGAAGAGTCGTTGATGTCACAACTTAATAGTTTAGTTACTTGTACTGTTAATTTTTATTTTTATTGTATGCGAGTGTTTGTATATACAGTAAAACCTGTCTTAAAGACCACCCCTCTTTAGCGACCACCTCCTTTAAAGACCAATTTTTCTAGGAACCGACAGTAAAACCCATAAGGCCAATGTTATTTTTACCCCTATTAAACGACCACCCCTCTTCCCGGCCAACGACCAGAGTTTAATTTTCGTTAAACTCCTCTATAACGACCAAAATCGTAAAAAAAAAAAATTACACAAATGTTAGGCATTAATCAGCATTTGAAGAGAAATACTGATGTGGGCACTGCAATTTTCAATACAATGCTTTGGGTTGTTTTCTTTTCGCGTTCTGGGAAAATCCTTACAGTAGACAGCGTACAAATACCGTACAGCGCACGGCGTGAAAAGAACACATTCCAATCTCCTACTTCTGACCTGCTTGTTTCAATATACAGTAAAACCTCTCTATAACGACCATCGCTGGTTCCACGGAAAAGTGGTCTTTAAGAGGGGTGGTCTCTTAATAGGGGGAATGCATTTTTATGTCTTGAAACTGAAAATACAATAGAATAAATACGGTACAGTACAAAAGGTGTATTATGCAAGTTAACACACAGTTGATTATTACTTACTTTTACAGTATAACGGGGTAATGTTTTCCAGGAAAAGAAAGACACGTCTATTTTCCCTACATTACATTTTTCTATTAGGACAATGAAAGAGAACTCGACCGGCACGCTTCTTAGAATCGAGAATTTCAGAAACCCCCTCATGTCCACTGAATAAACGTTTTCATAAGAAATAGAATTACCCCTCCGAGTCACTGCGATCATGTAGATAATAAAGGCATGAATTCTTAAGGGTATTGAAACAAGCAGGTAAGAGGTACGAGATTGGAATGTGTCCTGTTGAAGCCGCGGTACTTGTACGCTGTCTACTGTAAGGTATTTCCCAGAAGGCGAAGAGGAAAACAGCCCAAAAGCATTGGTCAGCCATATTCTCATTTCTGTTCAATCACTCTTGTAAAAGCACTGTATTGAAAATTGAAGAGACGTCTTGCAGTGCCCACATCAGTATTTCTGTTCAAATGCTGATTAATGCCTACCATTTGAGTAAATATTTTTTACGATTTTGGTCGTTATAGAGGAGTTTAACGTAAATGAAACTCTGGTCGTTGGTCGGGGAGAGGGGTGGTCGTTTAATAGGGGTACAAATAACATTGGCTTTATGGGTTTTACTATCGGTTCCTAGAAAAATTGGTCTTTAAAGGAGGTGGTCGCTAAAGAGGGGTGGTCTTTAAGACAGGTTTTACTGTATCTAAGAATTCATGCCTTTATTATCTACATGATCGCAGTGACTCGGGGGGGGGGGGGGTAATTCTATTTCTTATGAAAACGTTTATTCACTGGACATGAGGGGGTTCTGAAATTCTCGATTCTAAGAAAGTGCTGGACGAGTCCCTTTCATTGTCCACCAAGCAAAATGTAATGTAGGGAAAATAGACGTGTCTTTCTTTTCCTGGAAAACATTACCCAGGTATACTGTAAATAGAGGCTAGGTGTTCTTTACCTGCATAGATTAAAGTGTCTTATTGTTGTGCTGCAAATTTTAAATACATTAAAAGTAAGTAATAATCAACTGTGTGTTACATAAGACGCCTACTGTATTGCACCGTATTTATTCTATTGTATTTTCACTTTCAAGACATAAAAATGCATTCCCCCTATTAAGAGACCACCCCTCTTAAAGACCACTTTTTTGTGGAACCAGCGACGGTCGTTATATAGAGGTTTCACTGTATGCACTTATTGTAATTATTATTTATTGATTCTGTCTGCTAATAACTT
Organism: Ectobius pallidus; assembly: GCA_964059195.1. Classification (NCBI taxonomy): domain Eukaryota; kingdom Metazoa; phylum Arthropoda; class Insecta; order Blattodea; family Ectobiidae; genus Ectobius; species Ectobius pallidus. Next base: position 21,376,525 of record CAXKWD010000011.1, read on the forward strand.
AATTCACAATGGCATTCTCTAATCCATTAAGCTATGCATGGTGGCTTTTTCAAAGCCCATTTCATTTTAGACAGCATTTAACATTGTATCAGAAGTTATATTGCACATAAACATTTTCCTGAACTAGTTTTCAAGACCATTTTTTTTTTTCACCATCAGCTGTACTCCAAATGCTGGCTGGACGATTAGGTTGCCCTCTCGTGGATGTTTAGCGACTAGTCCCTCATTGAAATTCACTTTACCGAAAGGCCTAAGCGTTAATAAAATAGCGGCTCCCGTCATGGAAAACACCATTAACGGCTGAGGGTGTCGGCATGCTCACCACATGCCCCCCAATCTTGCCATCATTATTATTATTATTATCTATTGTCTTTAGACAGAGTTTTTTTCAAAAATTCTCTGAAGGGTGGTTATAAGTAGGGACCGGATTCTTAGGTTTTTACCTATTTTTTTCCTTGCTTCCAAAACAAAAAGCGCTCATACACTTTTTTGAATCATGTCCATAGGATTTACCCACATTAATTCTGTGGCACCTAAAAATACCTAAATGGGGTATAAAAACCTAATTATACCTAAACGGGATATAAAACCTAAAATATCAAATTTAGGCTACTTTTTTTGTCTTTTTTGTTTGTCAGTTGAGGAATCGATATTTTGCGGAGATACAATAATTTTTGTTGGGTTGAAATGAATACCACCAGCGTTTCGTTCAACCCATTGTCGTCTACGATGGACAGCATCAAGAGAGGAAGTGTAGAGTACCGGTGTATTCCTTTTAAAATATTCGTACGAACAACCATTGCTGCCGTGTATGAACAAGGATATAGAATTCTGTGTTTTAAAGCTTTGTTTGCCTTTAGTACTTTCTTGTTATTCACACTGAGTGGTCACACTGTGTTTTAAGAAGACGTGTTAATTATGTATTGAATCCTATGTAGCACATTCAAATTCATTAAACCAATAATATTATTCTACCCGAAAACGATATTTTGGACAAAAAACCTAAAAAAACCTATTTCACCTAATGGAAAACCTAAAACAGTGTTTTTAAAAACCTAAAAATCCGGTCCCTAGTTATAAGCCACCCACTGTTTGTAGAAACTCTGTCTTACCTGTTGAACAACTGAATACATGCTCTTTCACGGCCTCTTATTCTATATAAGAATGTGAAGTGAGAAACATGTACTGTTGACCATGCATAGAGTAAAGAAATATCTGAGGGGAATATTTGATAAATTTCGGAAATTATTCTTTACGGCGGAAAGTTCAATAAACGTTTGCAGTCACTTGTTATTTTAGTTTGTTTATTGCCTGCGTTTTTAGTCCCAAGATTCAAAGAAGAGGCTATAAGGTAAGCATAGGCTAATTAGCGTAAAATTGTGTCTTGCATTTCTGTACAAGGATAATATGTGAATACTAGCAGACTTTACCGTTAAACTATTTTTTTTAAATTTCAGGCTGAATACTTCTAGGCCTATTATATAAACTAAGATGCTACCGTTATTAGGGCAGAGGAAGTTATGTGACTTTCACACCAGATTTTATCTTTTTATGTCATTTTTAATGAATTTTAAAGTCATAAAGTCATCATTTTAAGGTTATTTTTTTTTAGTGTTCTTTAGGTAAGCAAAACTGTGGCACTACTTATGACAGTTCAATAGTATGCCATGAATCTTTTAGGCCTACTTCAATAAACAAACACAACTGTAAACAAGTTCTTACTTTATTTATTTTCAATCCTACTAATGGTTTATATTGACCACATTGAAAATGCCATCATGCATACAAATAAATCGAGGAATGTCACATTTTGGTAAATGCAGATGATCCAGACCGGTGCCGTAGCTCTTAGATGTCACATCACTTTGCCATTCATAAATTAGAGCTTCTGCATTTTACATTAATGTAACAAATATAATTTGATTTTTCCTCGCTCTCTTCTTTCAGTTTACCGTATCCGTAACATAAGTTAAATTTAATTTTATTGTGTAAATCTAAGGAAAAAATGAGTTTCTATTCAAAATACTGCACACTGTATTAATTTTAAGACTAGTGAAAATGTAAATTGTAAATGAACAAAGAATACTATTTTTTTTAATTTTCCAGATGTCTGTAGGCCTAACATTAAAAATAAAGAACCAGAGAGTGTAAAAATGTATTTTACCGCAATCTCTGTAGGCCTACTGTGTAAATGATTATTCATTCTGCAGTTTTTAATAATGTTGTCTACCTTATCTAGAAAACAATTTTGTAAAAAAAATATATATTTCGAAAATAAATCCTTAAATGAATTTGATTTATTTCACTAACTTTCCTATTACCACTTGGCCCAAACCCTATCATACACCTACTCTTATACAATTCAATGGCCCTAAATAGCGTGCTCACTCGCTCCCTCACTTCGTCAGACATCGGGTATACTCGGCGATGTTCGTCTCTCGCAGTTTAAACTTTCACGAAGAGTACAAAATTAGGAAAACAGTTTCTTTATTATATAAGGCCTAAGTGATATGAACACAATGAACAAATATTCTAATTTTATTTTTACTTACAATTTTCACAGCTCTGAACCACAAACATTTTTAATATAGGACTGCCAGTGTAAATTTTTTATAAATCCTGGAGTCAATTAATAATAGCGGAAACCAGCTATAATATATTGATAGTTTAACCCTGGAAGTACCGTGAACAATAAAAATCCAAACTACCGGTACTCCTTCCATTGAAAAATTATATAATTTCTGAAAATTACACTAAATTTATCAAATAAAATTCACATCATATTCATCTGTCAACAAACAGTTGGGAAACAATACGAATTATCCACCGCCGTCTCGAGAATTACACAAGAGTAATACAGTCCAGAAGGCATTGGTATTATCAGTGTTTACAGATAGCTTTGGAACTGCATAATCGAATCTGAGATCGTTTTCCCAGCCAGCGCTTTCTAATTGTGGAATGTACTTTAAAGCCGGAATTTTAGCTGTTTCATTAATTATTATTAATGACTTAGTTTATGAATGAATCACATCCAAGTGATAATAAATATAATGTTTTAATAATTATTATACCGGTACACTTAATTTTTAATTTTTCAACTAATTATCGAGGGCGAAGCCACGGGCACCTGCTAGTTTACTACGTTTTCATGCAGAATTCAGATTGATCTGAGTCTCAAAGTAGAATCAGATCGGACTGAGATCATATGCAAACACCATGAAAACACCACCCGTAAGGGCCTTTTTACACTGGGTCACTTGTGACGGTCACCGCTAGTATTGCACCATCTCTTAAGCAACTGATGAAACAGAAAAAATAATTTATTTCTTCTTTATTCTCTTCCTTTCCCTTCACCCTACCTACCTATTTGAGACCTATTCCTAATAGTAAATTGTGGATCGACTGAGATTCAAACTCGGGACCCTAGCATTATAGCTAGGAGTCTTAACCATTATTTTCAACGCTGCTAAACAACTAGAGACATCTAGGTGACTATGGTCGAACTACTAGGAAATCTCGAGTGGGAGGAGCTTAAGGGGCAACCTGTTGGCATAATCCCAATTACGGGAACCAATTCACGTGATATTCACATTTCCACGGACTGTGTGATGCTTTTTGTTTATGAGCGATACACGGTTACCAACTGTTAGGTTAGGAACGTTTATTTTAGTTAAGGAGCAATATTACTGAATAGCACAACAACCATTTCTTACGAATAGCTAGTGGCTTGCGCTTATTCTGTGGTGGCTTGTACCTTTGTAGGTTTGTCACACTGTTCATCCACAATCATATCTTGTTTAGCGATATGACGTCACACCTCCAGCGTCCAATCAGGAAGACGAGGACAGAAAAATGGTGGAGAAGAAGGGAGTTTTTGCTAGATCGTGATATTAAATAAAGTGTATCAATTAGGGCGGGCGGGCTGGACCAAATCATTCGCCAAGACAACATCTCCTCTCCACACATCTATCTATAACAAAATTCGTGTGATATAAGTGTTTTATGAAGAGAATCTCGGTTCTAAAAAATGGTCCCCGTAGATGGGATTTTACCGACCTGTTTTTGGATTTTCACTAAAAAAGAAATGAATCATTTCCAATTTTTACCTTTTGCACAATAGATGGCCCTAGTAGTAGTTCAAATAGAGAGAAATCTAAAAGGTGACGTTTGAAGTTACTCCCCACCCTAAATCCTTCTGTCCCAGGTGGGTCCTGTTAAAGAGTTTGTGGGAGGAGGCTAGTGCGCAACCTGAAGTTGTTTTGGCGAAACGGTAGAATCAGGCTCGTCCGAGTTTTCCTTCCACTGAATAATAAAAGACCCTTGCACCAAACATATATAATTTGTCACAACTATAAACAACAAAATAATATTTAATAATAATAAAAAAAAAAAATCATATTTCACAATTATAGGAGTGGGAGTGAAAACTCGGGTGCGCCCGATTCTACCGTTTTCCCGTAGTTTTTTTTGGCAAAAGATAGATTTATGCTACACCCCAGCTAAGCTCTGCCGTTTGGTTAGGTTAGGAACGTTTATGTTAGTTTAGGAGCAATATACTAAATAGCACGAGGTTTATTATGTCTCACATTGAATTTCTTTTGTGACGAAACCCTAAACCCCACCTTCCCAGGCGGTCCTCATTAGACAGGAGCCTAGGGTGCAGCATAAAACTATTTTTTCCTTTTTTTTTAAATCAATGATCCTGGCACTATTACTACAGATGGAATGATAAATGAAATTACCTGGTGGATTCTGCACACAGGATAATCTACAGCCAAGTCCCATCTACAACACGTCTGCTGAAGGCATTGGACTAGTATTATGTCCAACAGGGATTTTATTTGTTACTACAGCAGATTGAAACCACACACGCATAATAAGAATCACAAATATTATTAACACTTTTACTTCGATGTGTTTGACACAATCACACGCACTCTCCACATGGTCCAGCAGACGAAGTCTTGCCGGTTCAAACTTGACCAATAGAACACGAGGCAGCCATGTTGCCCGATGCTGCCAACACTCGCCGACAAAAAGAAACTAAATAGTAATTTGCCTCTGCCATATAATAAAGCTGTTTAGCTCAGAAAACAAGCACTGTAGTTGAAAAATGGATATTATTCTGCTCGAAACAGAAAAGGAATATGTTTTACACCACATGCATATGCATCTGTGTACATAATGGAATAAAATTCGTTACAATCGAGATACCGATGTGGACCCAATTTAATTATAAAATTGATTACAGAATCTATCGCCCTTAAAATCAATTAACAAAAACAATAATCTAGAATAAAACTCAGCGAACAAGAATAAATTCCAGAATATTAAAAATAATCCTTGCAGAAACATTGTCCGGGGTATTCGAACGCATGTTGGTATCTCCGATCCATGCAACTTCATCAGACCCAGGCTACTTCGAATTATTTTTATTGTATATTAATGTTAATATATAGCTGCCCCAATGGCTGAGTGGTTAGACCGCTTGCCTTCCACGACTGGGACCCGGGATCGAATATAGGTGGATCCAAGTGGAATTTATGGTGGACACAATGGGGTCAGGGCAGGTTTCCTCGGGGTGCTCCCGTTTCCGCTGCCATATACCATTCATTATACTATGACCACTGGTTGCAATAATGGAATTATTATATATTATTTAATAATAATGATATATTACAGTCTAACTGCATTTACGTACTTTGCAATTGACCTGAGACCAGTTCGAGTGTATGAAAAGTTCTGGTGGCACAACAAACAGGCTCTGTGGAGTGCCAGAAATTTCTTCAGCGAGGTGTAGTGCAATTTTTATGGGCTAAAGGGCAGGGCCGTGGAGAGAAAGCAAGGGCCCCAGGGACAAATATCCCCGGGCCCCCTTCAAATATTAAATTCACTAACCAACTCGTCCTATATAATATATGCAACAAAAAGATTATTTAATATTACATAATTATTAAGTGCCAGAATGGTAGGCCTACCAGTAATTCATAAGATTGTATGGTAGACAGTGAGCCAATATAAATAATCATATTAATATTATCAAGCATGTCATTGGCTCAAAAGGGGTTAAATTATAATGAAATTATAATTAGTCTGAAAGGAGGATAAGGAACTATAAAGCCACGAATGCATCAGGCTGCATTCACGTGTAATTATCGTTGCGTCATGAGTGTTGTAAGATTCTATTGTGTGTAACTTTGGGCTCTCTCGTGAGCGCTCGCTCAGAAGGGGAGATACTTCGCTTAGAGGGGAAGTAGCGAGGTAGTTCCATCGCATTGCAGTTGCCCACGTTAGATGCGTGCAGGCGCTTGCTTGGGGGGGGAGGGACAAGGCCCCTAGTTCTAAATATTGAGAGCAGAAAGTATTTTGCCCCCTCTCCGAGACAACACTATCAAGATATGCTTATACTTAGGAAGGTAGTTTTAAGCTAGCCACCATTTATACAAATTCAGGCTTTTAATCTTGAGGAACAAATAATACATTTTCAGCCGAGGTTGAAACAACTGAACGTGAACTCCCCGCAATAAGGCCTCTTATTCTATATCAGAATTCAAAGGTTTACAGTGTTTTATAGTGCCCTAAAATGCCTATTTGGACCTTTGGAGCCTATTTTAGTGCCTAAAATGCCTATTTTGTACATTTAAAATAAAATTCAACTTTGTAACTTTTACAATCATTTAGTGAACATCCCTGAATGAAGGGCAGAACAGCAGAGGGTGGGATTTTCACAGAAACTTGATTTTCCCAAACAATTGTAGCCAAAGGAATGCTGACTGACAGGGGAGGATTCGCTCAAAACAACAAGTAGCAGGTACATAGTAAAAAGGGACATACTATGTCAATTTTTCATATAAACCAAAACTGTTTTTGATGAATGTATTTTTAGTTCTGTCTTCATTTTGCAATTAATTATGTTGAGAATAACTTAAGATATACCACGTGTTTTGTAGTAAAAAAAGATCATGTTACAGTTGAAGAGCATATTGTAGTATTTTAAATCTATTTTCAGCCTATTTACACATTTTTAAAGCATATTGTAAGTGCCTATTTTCTCTTTTAAAAGCCTATTTTAAGTGCCTAAAACTAATATTTTTAGAGCCTAAAATCCCAGGTCTAATAATAACAAACACTAGAAGGAAATTAGATTTACATATTCCCAGGCCAAACCTCAGCTGTTTATCAAAAAGGGGTTTACTATTCTGGAATTAAATTCTTTAACAAACCTCCAAAAGAGATTAAAAAATTTACTAATAAACCAAAAGAAATTAAATTATTGATTAAGAAATATTTAAATGCACACAGCTTCTACTCTTCTTTTCAAGTTAAACAAAATTTAATTACACAAAAATTAAGCTTGTATAATGCAGTTTCTGTTGACTAATTCAGATTTACCTCTGAAAAATAAATGCCGTAAAGTGACGCATCATTGGAATTATCTAACATGGAATCTTATTAATAATTAATAACCTTGACTGTCCGGGTGGCGCCGTGTCATCATGTCTAAAACTGACGTTTCGGCCCTCATGTTGTGGCCTTCTTCTGGGTGTACCCAATAACAGTGTGGTAATGTGTTGCTAATTTTGGAATTATTAGTCCTTATTTTTTTTGAAGAGGACAATACCACAGTGACAGTGACTTCAGCACGCTACATTTAAATGCTCAACAGGTTCCTGCTTCCGGAACTACACAGACGAAGAGTAAACATGCAGCAAATTTGGTTCCAATAAGATGGTGCCACAGCGCATACTGTGAGAGCATCAATGCAAGTGGTTCGCGACATGTTTCCTCAACATGTGATCTCCCGTTTTGGCGACTTTCATTGGCCGCCTCGCTCCCTTGAATATTATTTGTTGGGTTACCTCAAATCAAACGTTTACTTAAACAAACCCCGCAACATCCAAGAACTAAAAGAGTTCATTCATGTAGAATCACTAATGTGTAGGAAGAAACGTTGGGAAGAGCAATGCAGAATTTAAAAGTGAGGTTACGAGAGTGTATTCAGAAGAAGGTAGTCTGTCCTTCAAAAATATATGTTATAAAATTAAACTTTAAACTGTCACCTACTTGTGAGTGGTAACATTGTTTAAAAACATCAAGGTTTCTCGAAACTATGTCCTTGTGCCTTACGCCCTTATGGAACTAGGTCCTTCATATACATACGTAATCCATGCAGGAGTGGGTAGACGCTACTTCATTATCAAGTAGCACTTCAGTTGTCTTTCCTTTTAGATGAATATCTTAAACTGTAATGGGCATTGAACCCAGGCCTGTAGATCTGTAAACAGTAATGCTAAATTCTAGAGTGATACGGAAAAAGCGAGTAAGTTTCAAGAGAGAGAAAAAAAAATTATTTCCACAGCATTGTTACAATATTTATATCAGCCCACCCACATATTTTTATATACAGTGGACTCTTAGTAATTCGAACCTCAAGGGGAATTAGAAAAAAATCGAACTATCCAAATTTCGAATTAACCAAAACTGTGACTTTTTAAACGAAAATGCCATAAAAATGTAAAAAAATTAACTCATTGCAATAAATAATAATTATTGTACAGTGAATCTTACCTATTGACTGCCATCCTGTTGTTATGGTGTTAAATGAAACCATTTATTTTCCACACTAAAACTGTAACCCCAAATTTAATAAAGGAACACAATGGCTCATTTAAGGGATGTTACGATCACACGACTGCTTAAACCGTTTTAGAGTGCACTCGTCAACACTGAGAAATTCCTCGCCTCTCATACGTTTCCTATTTCCCCCGTTTTGTGTAATCTAACTTTCCAAGATTTTGTCCTTATTTTTTATGTAGGTGGACAAAGTGTTTGGTAAAATTTCTTATTCCTTTGCAATGCCACACTTCTTTCTTTCCCCTCTCTCCACCTCTCATAACACTCCACTTTTTTTGCAGGCGTCATTTTCAAACACAGTTTCCTATTTCACACTTTTGAGGATAGAATGTACACTAAAATTTTCACAGAAGTGTTGAATCCCTCCCAGACTGTAGCGGAGGGGAGAACTTCGCATTCCATTGAACATATATTCAGCGAGAGGAAGATAACGGTGGTTAAAAATACACTTTAGTACGGTACCTGCGACTGGGGTTCTTCAGGGAATTAGAGAATTTTTGTGGAATTCCTGGAAGCAATGAACTCTTGGAATCTTTACAACATTAACATGAGACAAATTTTGGCTTTGATTTATCCAAATTAAGCTTTAAAAATTCGAATTAATTGCAATTTTATAACATATATTTACATAGGAATGAGTATTTATTCGAATTATACAATATTTCGAATTATCCAATGTCGTATTAACCAAATTCGACTGTAGTATAAGATAGTATGTAAAACTATCTGGGTGGACTAAACTAAATATTGTAACAATGCTGTGAAAATAAATTGTTTTTTGTCTCCTTTGAAATTTGGTTTTCTGACTTATTCGCTTTTTCCCTATCACTCTAGAATTCTTATGAGGAATGTTCTGAAAAATCAAATGGAATTTATTAAATAAATAGAACACAAATACATTAAGAATACCTACATTACGAAACTTTTTTAACATTAAAAAAAATATTAATTTATATAATTGAATCGGTCATTTAAGAAAGGGCTTAATGACAGAAAAGAAAACTTTTCAGGAGAAAGAAAAACTGTTTATTTACAGAAATATTGACATTTTGTAAATTCTTGCATATGCAATGTCTTATTATAGGTGCTTTTAAGATCTCTACATGTGAAACGGAAATACAGTGTGCTTACATGATGTATTATAGTAACTGAAAGTAATGGAATTGAGCCCTTTCAGAAGTATATCCCTCACACTTAATATTGAAATTGTGCAAAAACACAGTTTTAAAATAAAATCAACTATTATGATTGATTTATGTAGAATTAAAATATGATGTATGAACAACTTAATATCATGAATACTAAATAAAGTCCTACATCAATGAAAACATACAGAAGTGTAAATACTTTCTTCATTCGTCAGCTTCTTTGGTGCAAATAGGCCATGCAAGAATATCTACATAGAAATGATTATGTTCTTCTGGTATACGTTATAACACATTAGTTTTGACAAATCTTGCTTGGTGTAAATGGGAACGTTATTTTCATAAGCACACTTTTCAGGAAGTTTCACAGTTGATGTTGCAGATATTTCACATCAGAGGTGTGGCTGATATATATCCCTAATGTATGTTGAAGCACAAATTTGTACTGGGTTCTTTGAATCATACTGAGAACTTAGGTTTCAGTCTTTTTGTAATAATTTTGCCACTGTGTTGAGACTTGTAGAATGTCATCAGCTAATACCAATAAAACTGTAAATCTTCCTTGTTTTGCCGAGTTGACAATGATTTGTACATATTCCCTGATAGAAAGAATTCTATCTAGCTTATAGATACATCTCTTAATTAAACCAAAATCAAGGAACAATGACCATAAGTCTTACATTCACTGCAAGGTATCAGGAAGGTTCAGTATTGAAAGGACTCCATTCCTGGAATTGAGGCATTTCTAAACTGAATGGTATATTCAAGCTGCTGTAAAACTAACTTTAGTAGGTGGAATTGGGTCTTTCTTTAACAGAATCATGCATCTACCCCTGGTGAATCCATTTACCTCATAACATCCATTTTGGAAAAAAGTGCCATTGAGCCCTTTCTTAAATGACCGATTCAATTATTTAAATATTAAGAATACCTACATTAAGAAACCTTTTTGAACATTAAAAAAAATATTAATTTATATTATTTGAACATTAACATTACCTACATCTACATTAAGAAACACTTTGAACATTAAAAAAATCTTATATACAACATACAACAACAGAACAGCTTAACCTAATGACAAAAAGCAAAAGTTACATAAATATTGGACCTGATACAGTTTTGAACTTACGCCTTATCCTAAAACTTGTTTGGCCTGATGAAAGCTTTCATCCCATTGCCATAAGCATAATACATCAATATTTAAATAAACAATGGCATCAGTTTAAAAATTATTGAACTTCATACAGTTTTGAACTGATAAAGTGGTTTTGTATCAGCTGAATTGTCACACCCCCTTTCCCCCACACCTATAGGACATGCAGTTCCCTCATCCAAACTTACGCCTTATCCTAAAACTTGTTTGGCCTGATGAACGCTTTCATCCCATTGCCATAAGCATAATACATCAATATTTAAATAAAAAATAATGGCATCAGTTTAAAAATTATTTAACTTCATACAGTTTTGAACTGGTTGGGTCGTACTCATTGACAACGTGGTTTTGTATCAGTTGAAACAGCCCCTTTTCCCCACACCCACACCTCCAGGACATGCAGTTCCCTAATCCGTATTAGTTATGAATAAATATTAGAATGTTACTTATTCTAAACAGTAGTGCACCTTCACACTCCTAAATCTATGCAAAAGTACATCAGCTCAGGTACATTATTTCTTAGCTCTCAAATATCACTTTAGGTAATCAGTCTTAAGTTACCTGAAAAAACTATCAACGAAGAACACTAAGACTAGAAATTTACAATGTAATATAATACAAATAATATATTGTTGAATGATTATTGAAGTGATTATCAGTTAAATTATGAAGGAACTTTTTCTTACGCCTCCACCTCCCTCATTAAAAAAGACAAATCCTCTTTGTACTTTCACAAACTATGTTGGAGTCTTTATAGGTACATCTTGGAGGAACTTACATTATTCCTTAGTTGTCATTGAGTAAAGTGAAATTTTACATGCCAACGCCCTCAAGGACATCTTCTGCATCTTAACCCACTTAATTGTTACTGGTTTTTGCTGATATATTGAAATGATTTCAATGTTTATAGCAAATATGAGGAAGGCACTGTATCCATAAAGTAAGCTGCAAGATCTTATTTTGTATTTTAATTTCATAAATTATGGTTGAAATCATGCCATGTGTCTGTCACTAAGAGAGCCTGAGGAAAGTTCATATATTGGTTAAGTATGTTGCTATTAGTAGATTGGATCTGATATTGCAATAGACTGATAATATGTAGCAGAAATTTGGTTTACAAACAAGATAGAGTTCAATTCAAAAATATATTGGAAGTTTACACAGTGAAGCTATAGTAGCCTGGAAAGGCAGGAAATCAACACTGATGTCGGACCTGGCAAGGTCAAAGAAAAAGCTTTGGACGTCTCCAAAAACATCAGGCAGAGATCCCACATCCCAAACACATGGAATACACAGAAAACTGAGTATTTTATATTGAATCATAAAATTTATATGGAGTTATAAAATTTATAGGAAATTTGCATAGTGAATTTATAACATTTATAGGAAGTTTATATAGCGAAGTTAAAAAATTTATGGGAAGTTTATAGAGTGATGTCAATAAATATATATTAATACCTGAGACAGAGATTTAACATACATAACTCCACTTAATTCAAACTAACCTTGAACATGTTCGGAGCAAACATAACTGAGGATAAGTCAGGATGTTGGCTCGAAACATGTTCAAGGTTAGTTTCAATTAAGTGAAGTTATGCATGTCAAATCTCAGTTTCAAGTATTAATATATAATTTTATTTTGAGTTCAACTCAGCCATTCTAAAAACTTGTCTCAGACTATCTTCACTTGACAGACTTGACAGTTAGTCGTCATGAATCGTCGTAACTTATTTTAATTGGTAGATCACCCTGCAAGATCTTATGCTAAATCTATAAAATGCCTTAAACTTTTAAATTACAATATTTTGTACTCTGATTAAAATTACAAATACTAACTTTCATTGTAACAGGTACTAAAGAACAATTCTGCCGTGCTAAGAACTAAGAACTGAAATTGAAAACTGAGAAAATTGTTTAGTTAAATTATCTTTGCTTTGCATTTTATTCATGATGTTGATATTGACACATTAACACAAATTAAAACGAAGTGATGTAAACAGTAATAGTAAGAAATAGTAAGTAAGTAATAGTAAGAAATGTCGAAAATAAAAACACTTTTAACTCCACTTAATGTCAATTTCTAGAAAAACTGGACTAGTTTCGAGAGGGTTTCTCCCATCATTAGCTGGCAGTCAACCACCAGCCAATGGGAGACACACTACCGAAACTAGTCCAGTCACAACTTCATCAGCTGGGGAGGAAAGAACAAAATTAAAATATTTCACATACCACCCAGAAAAAAATTTGAAAAATTTTGAAAAATATTCAAATACAATATAACTTTGGCTTCAAAAAATAAGTACAGCATAAAAAAACTTAATAAAAACCAAACATATGGATAAAATACCTAATGGGAATTTACCAGATAAATTGTTCAGATTGCAATAAGACACATGTTGGGAAAACAAAATGAAATATTGACATTAGGTTTAAGGAACACAAGAGAAATTTGAAATATTGCCAAATAGAAAAGTCAGCGGTTGCATCCCACTGTTGGAACAGCAATCACCACATTTGCAGTGAGGCAAAATTATTAAAATCAGTCATTAAACAAAGATTTGGGAGAAGACTTTTATGAGAAAATTTGAATGAACTTTGAAATACCGTAAGAAGAAAATTTAATCAAGAAGTTTGTAAAGTCTACACCAGAGGGCACATCAGGATGCTCTAAATGGAAATTCGACAGTTGACTAGCAGTTGAAAATGCGGGAAAAGTCCGCGAAACGATCGTCCTGCAGAATACAGATAAAAGTGAAGTCTAAAGTGTGTTAAGGTCAATCAATTTGTTTTTGAAAACATAGTCCAGTTTTGTTTAAAAATTGACGTTAAGTGCAGTTAAAAGTGTTTTTATTTTAGACTTTTCTTAATATTTACACATTAACTTACTGGCATTATTGATGTCGGAAAAATTGCAAAGGCACTAAGTGATAAGAATTTCTGAAGTTACTACATATTTTCTTAGCTCGGCAGAATAGTCAGATCTTATCTTATCAACTGAACACTTCTTCAGTGTTGCAGCTTACAGGAACTTACATCAGTCTTATGGTAGGGTATATTTGTACTATTTTTGTCATGTGACCAATGCATAGGGAATATATATAATTAAAGAAAGTGCTGCTTTAGGTGCTTAAAAGTTGAAACATGTGAAGTTAAAGTTAAAAAGTGTGACGCTTAAAGTGTCAATACATAGAACCAAATTTTATCTTAACACAATTTATAACAGGCCATGGAAAATTTGGGCACACCAAGGATACCAATCAGACTGTATCACATATTATATTTGAATGCACAAGACAAGAAGTTATTGCTAAATTACGTTATTGTCAAAAACGATTTCAACAGCCTTTGACAAATGATTTGCATAAGAAATGTTGCTAAAAGAATTATGTGACTACTTAAATTCTGTTCTTAAGAAACTTTGATTTAGTATTAGTTTTTGACTATTAATTAATTTTATTCGTATTTTCTATATTGTTAATATGCAAGTATAGAAATTAAGCAAACTGTAAAGGAATAAAAAAAAGTATGGTATTGATTCTGTGGAAAATATTTCTACAATCAGAGTTCAGAATAAATGAGAGGATATCACGCAACATTGCGGAGCAAGAAAAATCTAAACATTTATAGAATAATTTTAGACACGTGTCCGGCTGAAAAAGATCCCTATTTTTAAAAAATGCAATATTTTACAATAAACTTTCAAGCAATGCTAAATTAATGAGATGAATTGAATTAAAAAAACCATCTGAAGAAACACTTTGTGATTTGCCACTATGCACAACAGAAGAATTTTAGCTTTTAGCCTTACAAATCAATTTAGACAGTAAGACGTGTACAAAGCTAGGAAGCCTTTCTTATTAAACAAGGAAATTTTATTGACAATAATTATTATTTTAGCTTCTAGACTTTACATGTATTTTGGTGGGAAATATTTTCGGTAGAACCAGACAAGAAATCACACTGGCATATCAAATAAACAATAATCTAGTGCCACAGGAACAGAGCTGTAAATACCTATATAATATATAAACTGTAATCTTGGATGGGAAGCAAATAAATAATATAACGAAAAAATCCTGGAAAGCACTACACTTTACAATGCGCAAATTAAAGAAAGCCAGTCCGAAGGCAAGAGAGTTAACTTACAGATCACTAATACGTCCAACAATGGAATATGCAGCTATAGGCCATACCAAATTGATGCAATAGAAAAGATCCAATGCAAGGCAGCTAAATTTGTTAAAAATGGGAGTGGAGAAGACGAAGATATAATTAAAGCATTAGGGTGGGAACTGCTTGAAACAAGACGTAGAAAAGCAAGATTAACTGCAATAGCAAAAACATACATTGGAAACAGAGCTTGGGCCGACATAAAAAATTGTTTAGAAGGTCCTACATACTTAGGCCGGCTAGATCACAAAATGAAAATCAGACCCCAAAAATAAAGAACGGATGTTGGAAAATTTTCTTTTGTAAATCGCACAGTTACCACCTGGAATAACCTACTTGCAGAAGTTTTTCAAGCCAGTCCTCTACGAGTGAAAACATTTAAAAACAAGTTGACACGTATTTAATTAGCAGCTAGATTATAATTTAGAAGAATTTAGGAATTACTCAGTAATGAGCTACAATAGGGTTAAGCTTAGGGATTAGTGATTTTGTTGTTGTTGTTTATTTTCTTTTCCCTCTCTTTGGTGTTTCTTTCTCTCGTTCTGTAAGCTATGCTTATTGTAATTCTAACTGTAATTTTTTGTTTTGCCACCGGGCATTTGTCCAATTACAGAAGTGAAATACCGTATATACAATCATACAATCATATATATATATATATATATATATATATATACCGGTAGTATGGGCTGCAAATACAAGTTGTTGTAGTTATTGTTATTATTATTATTATTATTATTATTAACTGAATGTTGTTGTTGTTGTTATTATTATTATTATTATTATTATTATTATTATTATTATTATTTTTAAACCGAATCATCGAACATAAACAAAACTGTAAAAATTTTATAGTTGAGATACTTGGCATTGGCTTAAGGGGATTCTAGCTGTTGCGGGTAGAACTGAGCAAAGTTTGAGACTAGAGGCCTTTAAAAACTGAAGGAAGTGAAGAAAACTGAAGGGAGAATAGCAGCAGCTAGAGTCAACGTACGAATGCGTTGTTTCTGATCTGGACAAATTTTGTTGGACTCGTTGCTGTAATCCAGTCCACTGTCCCTGTTCAAATCACTATCTTGGAGTTTCATTTCCAGAGTCTCAGCCACAACTTGATGCAACTAGGTTTTCTGCTTTCCAAGAATCCTTGTGTCCTGGAATTTGATACGACATGGTCATTCTCATACAAATGTTACACCACTGCAGAACACAAACGCTCGGAACTGGCGTAACATGTACATGAGTGTGACCATCATATCAACTCCCAGGACGCTGGGATCCTTGGAAAGCAGAAAACCTACTGGCGACAAGTTGTGGATAAGACTCTGGAAATGAATCCCCAAAGCATTCACTTGAACTGGGAGAGTGGACTGGAACTCAGGCCTGAAATCCAGCAATAAGTCCAACAAAATTGTTCCAGATCAAGAAACAATGCATTCATACGTTGACTCTAGTTGTGCCTCCTCTGAGGCAAAGTAAGGGCATTTCCTCCCATACTTAACAGTCTGGTTATCCCGCCAGTGCTCGGTATGGCTATTGCAGTGGATTCCCACTGGGCGATGGGGTCGCCACATCCCTACGCCAATAGAAGATACAGTTTTCTGGCTTTCTTGTGATGATTTTATCAGCAAGGAGGATTAACATTGTTTACACTTTAGAATATTTGGAAAAAATAATGGATTTACTCGAGTTTAGAGTGACAGGTCCCTATGTAATTTAACTACCTATGTTTACAATATGCACTAAAACTTGGCTAAGGGAGATATTTTGTAACGAACATGGCTGAAGAATTTTGTCAGGCTATGTTTTGAGATTATGAACGGTGTAGCCCCAGGTTAATGAAATATTCATTTTTATACGTATTTTTTATTTAAGGATTCGAAGATGGCTGTAGTAATCAATACCATATATGAGTTTTAAATTTACACAATCTCTGCTCGTATTTATGGGGGGGGGGGGGAGATTTCTTCTTAATAAATAAATAACACATAAATGAAGCAGAACTTTAAATGCATTAATATTTCTTTTCAATCACATTTCAGCTTCCAGCAATTATGTTCATATGGGCAAAAGCACAACTACATAACATAATTAGGAGACTGGTGAATTTGAAATAAACTTTTTTCATTTTAAAAAAAACATACTTTTCAAAATATGATATTTTTCCGGAAGAAAACCTTAGTACCGTACTCTTGTGAACAACGTGAACTTTATGCTTATGTTTATTTACTTTATGCAAGTGCAAACATGACCTGCTGTGTTACCACATTGATTACCCACAGGGGGATTAGACTTCAGACTTCAAAAGTCCACAGAAAGTCCGAAAGCAAATTTCAATGTTTTCACTTTTAAAATGTTGGACAAATTTGAAAACCAATGTCAAGTTTCAGTTTAATGTTTCTGTAGGAAAATTTTTGTCCTGGGCAGGACTAGAAATTTGTGGAATGGAACTATGTAAATTATCGGATAGCCGAGTGATTTCAGTGTCAGCGTACCTGGTTTGATCCCACCCTAGTCAGGACAATAAAATGTTCTAGTATAAATTTAAGAACAGAAGGTGTTAAAAAACTGGCAATTTTCACAGTCAAATGTTGGACATGCGATGGTAGAAAATTGCGGAGTAAATAACTATCAGTAACATTATGAAAGAATATCGGAAATATTATTTTATTTGAAATATAAATAAGATCCTGTGAAAATGTAGCCTAAATACCAATCTCATGAAAAGGGCCTGACTACCCTAAAGTGGATGAATATCTCCTAAGTGATTTCATATCCCGTAAGAGTGAAGAGGGGAGAAAATCAGTATTCAGTGTCGATGCAAATTGGGGTTTGTAGTGTTCTAAATGCAATTTGTTTAAGAATATTCTGCACTCTGTAGCATATTCAGTGTTTTAATTGCTTTCAGCAACCCTTCGCTTTCTTTATCTTTCAGAAAATTAAACATAGTTCAACCTAATAGTTCAACCTAATTTGCAGTTCTCTCCTCACTAAGTCCGCTGTCATTCTGTTTCTTTCTTTTATCTGAACACTGATTCTACATTAAAATGAATATTCAGTATGTTATCAATACTGAACAGGTATGTTTCCTATTGAAAAGGTATATTTATACTTAGGGTCCTTAGTATCCCTATTTCACAATATATAAAAACAAAGATTTATTTTAAAAAAAAAAAACAGAAAAAGGTACCATATTTCAAAATAAAAATGTTTGTTCTATTTTTACTGATTTTGTTTTCCAACCATACAAAGTACACTTTTCCAGAGATTGAAGTGCATGTAAATGAAACTGTGTTGCAATTTCTGTGTTATGAACATGATTTGGTAAGTATATTTTTTCTCCTGTTGTTTCTTCAATAAACTAATGCCAACAGCACAGATTTTTTACCCTTTTGTTCAGAATACAGTAAAAACCTCAGATTCAAAAAGAAAACTTCAGTAAATTAATAACTGATGTTTAAATTAACCCATTAAGTGCTACGATCCCTAATTGATGATTGAGTCTTTAGCATTTAACAGTTGGTAGTACATGATTAAATATGTTCAGCATTGGACATATTCACATTCATTATAGTTCAATTCAGTGTGCACGAAATAAAACCTCATATATTCCTTGCAGTTTAGAAGCATGCAGAAATAAACTGAGAATTTGAAGTGAGATAACTTTTAGAATTATTGCCGATTTCCAAATTCGTTGCTGTATAATATTCCCCAATATATACATGTGAGGATAGTGTAATGTGATTTCTTGAAGGTTAAACTTACTATTCACAGCTTCAAATTCACTTGCTAAGCATTTTCTCGAGTAAAACCTTTATTTTATTACTGATCCCCGATTGGGGATCACGGCTGATGCCAAGTACAGAAATGGCAATGACACTACAGTAAACACAGAACAACTCTGAACACGAGGCTGAACAGGCAGAGTCACATGACAGGTGACAAACGAATGAGGTCGTGGTGTTGTACAGTTAACCGAACGAGCTGCCTCGCTAAAGAGATGTACTTCACTTATTTCTTTGCACACTCAAAATCTATTACATATACATATTTTTTATATCACCATTAGAAAGCTGTATTTATTTGGAAGTCGACTGTCCAAACCCCATGTCTCTAAGACACCCCATTAGGAAGATAGCTGCTTATCCTGCAAATGTTAATACAAACAGAGAGATCCTTTCTTATTTCTATCCTAAAATAATAACACCAGGGATGGATTAGGTTACAGTTTCTGTCTATCTGTTAACATAAACATCAAGACCCCTCTCGCTTCCACCCAGCAATTGATGCAGTTTCAGTTTTAATGTGTTAGCAATCAAGAGCGTTTTGTGTGTGTTCTATTGTGAGAATTCAGCGTCGGTAATGTCACTTAGCAAGCCTAGTTCGAGTACAAAGTTTACCCACAAAGTTTTGCTTAAGTAGGCGATAGTTATGATTTTCAGTGTTTATAGTTTTTAAGACTATTTCGGATGAAGAAGTGCGTAATAATACGAATTTTGCTAGGTGTAGGGAATTGACTGCTAAACCTTGTCAAATTAGTGAACATTCTCTGACTAATATTATTAAGGAGGGAAAACATTCAACTGAAGTGGGGCTGGGCTCAGTTTTAGATCTCCCGGAAAACATTTCATAGTTTAAAAGTGAAAAACAAATCTTGGTGATTTTCAAAAGTGTATTTTACGCCGAACAATATTTGAATTGTATGATAAGGGAGAATATCCCACAGGTAAGAAATTAGTTGCTTTAATACAAGATAAAATAGAATATAAAAGTTCTGAATCCTCCATGTATACGATTTTGAAATCTCTAGGATTTAATACAGGAGAACCAATGAAGACCGGAAATTTCTACTGGAAAGGGGCAACTTTGTTGCAGGCAGACAAAAATTTCTGCACAATCTTAGGGAGATGGGACATACGAGGCCCACTCTAGGAGGGACATATGGCAAGATTCCACTGGAGGAGGTGGCCTAAAAGTACCAATAGGGAAAGGTAGCAGACTTATGATATGCCATGCAGGCTCAACTAAAACAGGATTTATACCAGAAAGTAAATGGGTATTTTGCTCCAGTCCTAAAAGTAAAAACACGGATTCTCATACAGAAATGACCGATGGCTTCGAAGAATGGTTCATGAAGAGATTTCTAAACTATCTGGGAGAGAGTTCAGTAATAATTATGGTTAACGCCAGCTATCATTCTAGGATAATTTGGGCCCTATTTTGTTCCTGGTGACCACGAATGATTTGCCATGTAATTTAAATTCAGACACCATCATGTATGCTGATGATACGTTACGATGACTGAATTCTTATTATTCACGCTTAAGAAAGCTCAGAAGTCCAAACTTTTAATATGCTGGGTATTGTCATTGATCACAGATTGACTTGGGAAGATCATATTAACTATATTTGCCTTAAATTATCTAGAGTTCTTTTTCTTCTCTTAAGACTAAGATCCATTGTGCCTATATTAGGGTTGCTTATTTCGTCTATTTTCACAGTATTCTTACTTATGGACTCACCCTCTGGGGCAATAGTTCTCACATCAATAAGGTTTTTCAGAATTATCACTAATTCATCATTGATCTTAAAATATTGACTGTTACTTCTCAGTATATACTTGAGTCCCTTCTACCTTATATGTTAGAGATAATATTAATGCTTTTAGTTATAGAAGCGACCTACACAATTACGAAACAAGGCAACAAAATTCTTTGAACTATTCTGCCTGCAGGCTTTCTCTAACTATGAAAAATTGTGAAGCCATGTCCATAAAAATTGCAAACAAAGTGCCTGCTGGATTATTTAGGCTAAAGCGAAATCATTTCAAATCTGTGATCTCTGGTTGGTTGACTACAAGGTCATTTTACGATATGAGCGAGTTTTTAAATTGTGATGTGTCTGATTTTATGTAATTTTATTTCTTTGACCATGTCTATACACTCTGTGTTCTCCGACAGGCAATCTAACATTAAACATTAAACATTATAAAATAAGAGAGAGAGAGATTCAGGAATGGCTTCAAGAACAGTCCCACAGAAACTATATCAGTATTGCTAGCCCTTGTTGCCCACTTATAAAACTCAGGGGAAAAAATAATATGAACTGGATCAGATAGCGTTAGAAATGGGACACGAAGTTATCCACATGCATGCTTAACACTGTCAGTATAACCCTATAAAGATGATTTGGGCAAAAGTTAAAGGCGAAGTGGCAAAGCTAAACAAAACATTTCGGCTTGCTGATGTAGCACTCGATAGGGTTACCAGAGAGGACTGGCAATCACGTGTTGCTCATGCAGAAAAATTATTTTCAGAAAGAAGTTGCTAGGGATGACATTTTTGAAAGTATAATAATAAATCTTAGGGACAGTGAAACAGATAGTGACACGAGTGAAGAGTACGAAGATGAAGAAGTTTTAGCTGTCCCTTTGTAGAGGCTTCCGTGTATTTCTGCAGCTCAATAAGGTAAGCCTTTCTTCACTTTCCTTTGAGATAATTCATGTTGTATCTTACGTGTAACAGGTTTCAAAATTTAAAACTACTTTCATTCGTGATTTAAAAAAATGAAATACGTTAAAATAGTGAATGATTGTTCAACACAGAGAAACAGTGAGTAAGCGCATTGGACAGTTCCAGACTAGTGAGTTGCATCAACTTGTTAACTCCGCAAGTTGCATAACATTCTATTGGCTTATCGTATGTTCAGAGTTGATTTGTATTTACTACAGCTCATAGTGCAATACCATCTTGTGAACCACTGTCCAGTAAAAAGTGTTGCAGAAATGAAAAAAAAAAAAAAAAAAATGTAGTGCATATGATTACAGGTATGATGTCAAAAAATGAAGTATTTGCAACTGTAAGGAAAGAACACAATATTGTCAAAACTTTGATAAACCACGAATTAGTACTTCCTTCGCAAAAAATAAGGAGGAGGTCAAAAAGTTAAAAACGAAAGAAGAAGTTGTACAGGGAGTCTGTATAGACCGCTACAACATATTCATGGGTGGTGTTGACAAATTAGAGTGGAATGTTAAACAAGTAAAGAATCAATTTTTTTTATAGTATATTTTACAGTGTAACTTATAGGCTATTCAGAATTCTATGTTCATTATGTATTTTCAATTATAATACGAGAATATATTTTACATGTTCATTATTTGATATAAGGAATTGTTATACAAAATGAAAGAACTATCAGACGGAATGATCCAAATAATTTGTGTCTAGTGATCTTGACGTAACTTCTAGGAAGTTCAAAATGTGTATTTTACCTATGCATCTTTTAAAGTTTTGATGTGAAATAATAATTTTGATGTCATTATATTGGAAATTATCAATTAATAACTTCTCTGTACAAAAATACCAAGTTTTGATTATAAAATTCCATACATTGGCAAGTACTGCACTTTTCTACTCTACAACCCACAATCCCCAAATGGGACTTTTTATAAATAGGACATATAGTTCAACCAAATTGCATTATTTTACTTGTGGCTTGTTATACAGTGATACCTCAAGATACGAGTTTAATTCGTTCCGTAACCTTGCTCGTATGTCAATTTGCTCGTATCTCAAAGCAATTTTCCCCATTGAAATTAATTGAAATGCTATTAATCCGTTCCAGCCCCAAAAATGCTACCCCCAATTGTTTTTGTTACGTGTTTTTGAATAAGAAAAATGTATTTATAAATGACAAATATTGCATAAAAACATAATAAAAGAGAATGTAAAGCAAAAAAAAACTGGTTTTATAAAGTGTACATACATATTTGTTACACTTTCTTCGGACCCATGGTTATAAAAAGAAATGTGATAAAGTATGTAAATGCACAAAAAGTGCAAAGCCCTAGAAAAACTTAGCGAAGAAACTTCGACAGCGAGGTAAAAAAGTACACTGGGGGAATATGTGGGATAATGCGCGAGACGCACAAGGTGCAGGCACAGTAAACTGGTGGGCCGTGTGCAGCGTTGCAGCTGGCCGTTCCTCGTATCTCAAATGTCGCTTGTATTTCAAAACCAAACTTCGCTTGCTCGACAGCTCGTATCTCAAATAACTCGTATGTTAGGGCACTCGTATTTCGAGGTACCACTGTATTGTATTTTTTAGCCTCAAAGCAACATATATTTACAAAAAGACGAATTTTCAAAAATCTGGCACTTAATGGGTTAACTAATTAAAAAAATATTTATTTTTAAATTGGAAAACTGGTATATATAGTAGGCTGCTACATGACTGTACTTTGAAAAACTCTGCAAAAGACTGAATAATAGGCTCTAAATTATTTTCCTTCATTTCGGTATCACTCAGTTACTGGTTCCTCATGGTAGTCCACAACCTCAGTTTTGATTTGATCAATGTTTCGCAACAGTTAATGACGTTATGAGTGATGCCTTCACTCGTTCATGGTAACGTACTGTATCGTGTCCTAGTGTTTCCTGGTCATGAAAGACATTCTCTCTAGTGGAACTTTTCAATTCATTTGAACACTTGATCAAGTGGCAATGAACAGATAATATTGGTATATCGAGGTCATTGTGACCACATAACTGTTTAAACACTCAGAAGCCCATGTCAGACCTACACTCAGATAATTAATAATCTATGCCTTATCAGGAGCATTTTAATAATATGACTATAGATTGGATGCCTGCTTAACCCTCGGAGATATTTGTCCCATTTATAGAACTAAGATTGTTAGGAAGAATCCTTGTTTCCTGGAATTTGATACGACATGGTCGTTCTCATATAAATGTTACACCACTGCAGAACACAAACGCTCGGAACTGGCGTAACATGTACATGAGTGTGACCATCATATCAACTCCCAGGACGCTGGGATCCTTGGAAAGCAGAAAACCTACTGGCGACAAGTTGTGGATAAGACTCTGGAAATGAATCCCCAAAGCAATCACTTGAACCAGGAAAGTGGACTGGAGCTCAGGTTTGAAATCCAGCAAGAAGTCCAACAAAATTGGTCTAGATCAAGAAATAATGCATTCATAGGTTGACTCTGGTTGTGCCTCCTCTGAGGCAAAGTAAGGGCATTTCCTCCCATACTTAACAGTCTGGTTATCCCGCCAGTGCTCGGTATGGCTATTGCAGTGGATTCCCACTGGGCGATGGGGTCGCCACATCCCTACGCCAATAGAAGGTCGTTAAACTTAAGATTTAGCAAATGAATTACTCGCTGAAAGGAACTGATAATTTGGAAAGAGAGACATATGATCATTATTATTATGGGTAAGCATGTCAATTTAAAAAACTCCTTACAGATTCTATCAGGTTCAAATGTCTTGTTAGCATAAACTACATGTGCTTTATTACATTTCATAAGTTTCCGTTGGCAAAAACTATTATAAAGGTTTGTTTTGGAAAAGAGAATTGTCATTATTTCATGCAGTTCTCCGACTTTCTTGTGACTATTTTATCACCAAGGAGGATTAACGATGTTTACACTTGAGAATATTTGGAACAAATAAGGGATTTACTCGAGTTTAGAGTGACAAGTCCCAATGCACCGTTATGGTAATTTATCTACCTATGTTTATAATACGTTGTAACCATGTAACTGCTTAAACAGAAGTCCATGTCAGACCTACACCCAAGATAATTAATAATGTATGCCTTATCAGAAACTTTTTAATAATACGACTAGAGACTGGATGTTAGGCAAACTTATGTAACAGTAAGTGCTCTGAATGTGTTTGTCAACATCTTGACCATAGTCTTTGTGGATCCAAATTGCTGGATTAGCGACAGTTAAATAGGACGATACGAACTGCATCTAAATAGAAGAGGATCAACTGTAACGGGTGGTTTGTTCAAAAATGTAATTAGCAGATACACTGGACAAGGGAACTAGTGTCAAATTGAGAACTGAAGGAGAATTAGTCAGAAAGCTGTCCCAACAGCAAATTGGAGTTATAAAAATTCAAAATATTATCCAGGTAATATTTTAAGTTTTTTGCAGACAAATTGTAGAAGTATAGTCAATAAAGGTCCTGAATTTTAAACTCTTATTGAAATACAGGAACCACACATTATAATCGCTACAGATTCTTGGTTATGGGAGGGAATAAATAATTCATTCATTCTAAAATGTTATGCCGTTTACAGAAAACTTCCATAAGTTCATGCAGTAGAGCCCTGCTTGTCTGGACATCAGGTTAATCTGAACGGGATTTTAAAAAAATGAAAAGAAGAAAAAAAAAAGCAAGATTGAATTTTAATGACAAAGATGTTTTGTTCTGTTAATTCTACATCAATTCATAGGTTAGGTTAGGTCTACGTATGCAGCAGTATCAAAACTAAACTGAATTTACAGGAAAAGTTATATTTGTGAGATAGACAAAAAACAAAAAAAAAGAGAAACATGTACCGGTATATAAAACTTATAGTACAGTACAGTATGGGTATTTTAAAGCAAATTTCGTTTAATCCGGACTGTCGGTGATATGGACAGGGTCTCTACTGTACATATAACTGCTAGTTCAGTTGATAAGACTATTAACTTTAAACACCTGAATTTTCGCCCAGTTTTGGTTTGGCTGTGAGCTGACCATAAAGAGTTAGGTTTATCATTACGAAGTTCGTCATTTATAATTTGGAAAGATTCGCCCTGCTATGAAAATCAGACTGACTGTGGATTGATCTGTCAGCTGACGCAGGCAAACCCTGCAAATAGAATAACTGTTTGAAGCTAGACCAAAACCTATCAAGTTTACAGATCTGATGAGAAATGACAATCAAATCCTGTAATAGGTATTGATTTTTATGGGAAGAATTAATGTAGTGCAGCATTTTCCCATGCACAAGAAAGTGGTGTAACGCTTATGTCAATGTTTGTTATGAAAATTTTGATACAGTCGAATTTGGTTAATTTGACGTTGGATAATTCGAAATATTGTATAATTCAAATAAATACTCATTCCCCTTGAAATTCCTATATAAATGTATGTTAACAAATTGCAATTGATTCAAATTTTTTAAGCTTAATTTGGATAAATCGAGGCCAAAATTTGTCTCATGTTAATGTTGTAAGGATTCCAAGAGTTCATTGCTTCCACAAATTCCACAAAAGTTCTCCAATTCGCTGAAGAACCCTAGTCGCTAGCAGTCAGCAGGTACCGTACTGAAGTGTATTTTTAACCACTGTTATCTTCCACCTGCTGAATAGATGTTCAATGGAATGCGAAGTTCACCCTGTCCGCTACAGTCTTGGAGGGATTCAAGACTTTTGTGAAAATTTTAGTGTTCATTCTATCCTCAAAGTGTGACTGTGTTTGAAAATGTCAAAGCGTGGAGCATACACCAGTTCCTTTATTAAATTTATGGTTACAGATTTAGTGTGGAAAATAAATGGTTTCATTTAACATCCTAACAACAGGATGGCAGTCATTAAGGTAAGATTCACTATACAATAATTATTTATTGCAATGAGTTTATTTTTAACATTTTTACGGCAAGTCACAGTTCTGGTTTATTTGAAATTTGGATAATTCGATTTTTTACTAATTCTCCTTGTGGTTCAAATTACTAAGGGTCCACTGTATTACGTTAAAAGATGGAGGCTATTAGAGAGCCTATTTCATGAAATTTATGTTTCTTGCATGCCTTTTTGGAAGGTTCTCAATGCCTAAGATCCAGTCTCCACTAATTATTTAAATTATTTAAGTATTTTCATTTTGTAAATCAATTTTTAACATATCGGGTCAAGTGAATAAAAAGCAAGCATTCGCTTTTAGAATTAAGTATTAGCAAAAGCATTTGCTCAGTTTTGTGTGAATAATCTTTTACTAGTGCTAGCTAGTAAATGCTGGAAAAATTTAGCCTTTTCTGTGGATCACGGCCCCCTAGATAATTAAAAATAAACGTCAATCTAGCAGGTCATGAAAATAGTAGGAAACATGTGAGTGTCTAATTGTTATCGACATCAAAATGCAGTCATCTTCTGAGTCTGAAATTTCTATGACCAGTGAAGAAAGTGATAAACAGTTACAATTTGTTCATATTCTGAAGAATGATAATCACTTTCAAGAGTCCGAACACGCCTGCGATAATGCTTAGGAGTTCTCACTTTCATAGAAGCAGCCATTTCATCATTTACACTTTCAATAAAATTAAAACTGTAGAATGGGTATAACCACACTTGAAAAATTTGCAGCATTTGCTAAGAAGTCAAAGCAAAGTCTTGATTTTATTCATATCTTTTTAAGCATGTGCTGGGAAATTCAGCATTTGCTACAACAACTTTCTTTTGTTGTAGCACAAGCATATTCTATATTATTATTCAAATATTTTGAAGCTTATTCTGTTATTTTCAAGTAAAAGCAATTGCTACATGTTTATTCACTTCACCCATCGATTACTTTCTCCAATGCAGAATTACAAGTTCTCTTAAGGCAAATAATAATATCATTCATATTTCTTTATCTGAACAGGCTGCTGACCTTTGGAACACTTTCAGATGATCTTTAAGTCAGTTTAGTCTTCTACTGCTATTTTGAAATGAGAGAAAGAGTCCTTGTCCTTTTGTTTGGAACACTGTAAAGAAATATACTGCTTACAGTCTGTTGTACTTCAGCAGTTATAAGAAGGTTATAAGGTTGTTAAAATTCTTTACGTTTGCACCATATCGGATGTTTTCTTAATAGTATCAAAATTTGTGAGATGTGATCTGTTGAATTCATTGCTAATAATATGAATTCACTGATCGACATACTTACCGACTTTTTAATTTTTTGTTTTATTTTATTTTTTCCTTTTTAAAATTTTTTATTCTAATATTTTTTAAGTGGCAAATAAAAATAAAATTCAAATAAATATAAAAAAGAAAAATAAATAAGTAAAAAATAAAAAAAATAAAAAAAATACCAGTGGCTCCTTTCCTTGCAGGCACTTAAACATGAGAGATTCAAAAGGAGTCACACTAACTTTTAAGAGGGTTGATCTTCTAGCCCTTAAGGAATTCAGGAGTGAAACATCAGGACATAAAAATAAAATATAAACATAAAAAGTTCTTTAAAAAAATTAAAAAAAATACATAAAAAAAAATATATATAAAAAAAATAAAAGTCCTGACGTTGATCATGAATTCCTTAAGGGCAGTGGCAGCTCAAGTGTGTCGCACTGAAGCATCGGAACCAATACTTCACCCGTAGAGGATAGTGGGGGGCACATTGGGAGGGGGTAGGGCTACATCACTATATATCATAATTATATTTTTGCACATTCGTATTACTGTGCACTGCTGGAACCTAGAGGATGCATGACAGGCATGATGGGTGAAGTTCGGAGCTTCTAGCTGCAAGGATTTTTTGGTTGCCATAGCAATGAGGATGGAGTTATGCTTGTTTTGAGGGTAGAGTGCACTCTAACCCCCTGAATGATCAGATTCCCATTTCAATATAGTACAAACTCCGCCCTAGTGTTGTTAACAATGAGAAACATAGTTTATTACAGGCACTATTTTCGTGGTGGTCTGAGGATATTAAAGAGATAATGTTACTAAAAGAGAAATCAACAGCTGATGTTGACATAATATGTGCTATGAAAAGCTACAGGGTAGAGCAACTTGCTTATTTGAAATTGGTGCCCTGAAGCAATGGTTGCTCCAGGGAGGTTAGGGGTAGGCACATTCGAGAGGGCGGGGAGTAAAGTTGTAGCTCCACTTGGCTTAGTTAGCATCACGGAGTAGATGAAGGTAGATTGCACATTCACTGTCAAGGCATAGTCGTTCAATCATTGCCATGCAAGATGCATTCCGTACGCATTTCAATAATGCGCCCCATGGTCGTGTTCTTGGCCGGCAGTTGATTGTTTCATGGGTTAACAACTTCAGGGAAACTGGTGATGTGAAGTAGTCCCCTACGTCTAACTGTGCACTATCGCGAGTTGGAATAATTGGTTCATGGTTTTTTTTATTCCTGACCTTTATGTTCACATGATTCTGGAGTTATTCCTGCCAACACTCAACGAGATGGATGTGGGAGAAGTATGGTTCCAATAGGGCGGTGCCACGGCACACTCAGCACATTTTGCGGCAACACAAGGGGCGATCTGTACTGGTCAGCCTGATTTAGCCCCTTGTGACAATTTTTTATGATGTTATCTAAAACTTCCGATCTTCCTATGACCCTGACTCACCTAAAGAACTACACTCGTCAAGCTGTTGCCAACATACCCGTCAATATGCTGGAATGAGTTGAATGAAACTTCCAAGTTCAATTAACACACAGTATTGAGAATAATGGATGCCATCTGCCTGATATCATCTTTAACCCTTCGCAGGTGGAAGCCCATATATGGGTCCCCAGACCGACTCATAATGTGCCTGGCTGTTCTCACGCACGCAGTACATTGAAACTTCAACAAATGACAGAAATATGTTCTCTAAACCTCTCTGACTCGGGGATTCCCTTATAAACGCGTTCCGGATAATTTTAGTTGAGCAGTTCATTGAACTTGCATATCTTGTGAATGACGTGATTATTTTGCTTCATGTTTTCACCTCTTTTTCCGTAAAAAGGCAATAGGTTCTGAAACTGAAGAATTAATTATTAAAAGTGATAGTGAAGATTCAGAATTATCATTTAGTGATAGTAAGGAATGTTTTTCCGAGATCTCTACCTGCAGAGTTAGTGAGAGTGAGAGCAACGTAAGTGATACCAGAGGCAATAGTGCACCCAGCTGAATGGAAGTGAGTAATTTCGATGCAGACCCATCACTTACTATTACAATATACAATATCCAGCAAGGGCCACTTCTGCCTTCTGATTTCGATAAAAATACTGATCCAATTGCAAACTTACAATGCACTCGGTGAGAACTGTGCCGTTTCCGCATAAACATTTTCACGCTAAATAGTAAAAATCGTTCCTAGAGCAAGTTAGGGGCAGAATTTGGCAAAACTCCAAGATATATGCTGTTTTTATGCATGAATGCATGATTTAAGTTACTTTCAATTGGTTTTTCATTAACTCATTTTTTCTTTAAAAATGTCTACCGCCCACAGCCATAAAACATTGGCGCCTGCGAAGAGTTAAAACTGTGTAAACGTACAATTTAAATGTTGTACTTGATGCTGTTCAAGGAATTAAAAATACATCTGCATAACTTTCTTTTGAATTGAATTTCTAAATAAGCAAGTTGCTCTACTCTGTACAGTGGCTAGGCAGTAATAAACAGCTAAGTTTATTTATTTTATTAAGAGAATCGCTGCTCACGACGGCACATTAGCCATGGTAGTTGTTATGCAGGAACTGTAGCAACTATGTTATCACCCGTCAGAGGACCCCCTCTTCTCTACCCCACATACCCCCCTCCCAGTATTTGTGTAGGCCCCCCCCTGGGTGAAAGTAGCATCAAGTTCCTCTGCTTCAGTGTGATTCCACACATGGGCTGCCACCATTCAAAAATCAACCCTCTCCACCTGTGTTAGTGTTTTCAACAGTGTGTATGAGTGTGTTGCAAGTGGCTATCTGTGTGTGAGTCCATGTGTGTGTCTAATGTGTGCACGAGGCGTGTCCATAAAGCAAGTTTCCCGTTTACAAAAACACTTAGGGAAACTCACTTTATGGATGTGCCTCGTTTGTGTGTTCGAGTGTATGTGAATGTGTGGCAAGTGTGTGGATGTGCAAGTGTGAGCATGCAAGTGTGCTTGCATGTGAGTGAGTGAGTGAGTGAGTGGGTGATCGAGCGAGTGTATGAGGGTGCATGCTTAGGTGTGTGTGCAAGTGTGTATGTTCAGGTGTATGTGAGTGAACATGCGAAGTGTGCAAGTGTGTGTGTGAGTGTGTGTATAGCATGCATGAGTGTGTGTGTTCAGGTGTGTGTGGGTGAGCATGCAAGGTGTGCAAGTGTGTGTGGGAGTGTATGACATGCATGAGAGGGCGTGCATAGGTGTATGTGAGTGTGTCAGTAGCATGCTTGAGTGTATGCGTGTGTGTGTGTATAGCATGAGTTAGTGTATGTGTTCAGGTGTGTGTGAGTGAGCATGCGAGGCGTGCAAGTGTGTGCATGAGTGTGTAGAGCATGAA
Organism: Ectobius pallidus; assembly: GCA_964059195.1. NCBI lineage: Eukaryota > Metazoa > Arthropoda > Insecta > Blattodea > Ectobiidae > Ectobius > Ectobius pallidus. The sequence goes on from CAXKWD010000011.1 coordinate 21,407,667, forward strand.
TGAATGTGTGTATGAGTGTGTGTATAGCAAAATGAGTGTGTATATAGCATGGATGAGTGTATGTATAGCATTCATACATGTGTGTATAGCATGCATGTGTGTATAGCATGCATGTATGTATAGCATGAGTGTGTGTATAGCATGTGTGTATAGAATGCATGAGTGGGTATAGCATGCATGTGTGTATAGCATGCATGTATGTATAGCATGAGTGTGTGTATAGCATGTGTGTATAGAATGCATGAGTGGGTATAGCATGCATGTGTGTATAGCATGCATGAGTGTGTATAGCATGCATGTGTGTATAGCATGTGTGTATAGAATGCATGAGTGGGTATAGCATGCATGTGTGTATAGAATGCATGAGTGGGTATAGCATGCATGTGTGTGTAGCATGTGTGTAGAATGCATGAGTGGGTATAGCATGCAAGTGCAAGTAAGCATATTATATCCGCAAGAATATGTAATAATGTTTGTGTATGTAATAACTTCTATTACTTCAAGGCAAGAAGAAGAAATGTAGATCATTAACAATTAAAACACATAATATAATAACACAACACATACAATAGTCTCAAGTGAAGGAATTATATAATACACTTTAATTAAAACCAAACAGGAGATTAAGAATAGCTTTCTTTCTTTCTTTCTTTCTTTACCTCTCGCTTTTAAGGACAGGGATTATCCACACATGCATGGAGATAAGACTACACAAACACATAAGATTCACTCTGAGCAAGGCGAGGATGGGATGAAGATGGTATCCGGGGACCACAAGGGCCTAAAGTTATCCGACATTTGTCTCACAAGTGAAGAAAAACCCCTGGAAAAAACCCCACCTTGGTAACTTGTTCCAACTAGAATTCGAACCCGGGCCTGCTGCATGAGAGGAGGGAACATATCCCCTGTGCCACAGCGGTGGACTCAAGCATAGTTCTTTATTTTTAAGTTATTTTTAGAATTCAATGTCATTATTTGGTCATTTTACGGTCTTTTTTTATTTTATTTTATTTTTTTTTCATTTTATACTTTTAGGTAATTTTTTAACTATAAAGTCATTATTTTCTCATTTCGTGTTGTTTCTCGCATTATATAGAGATTTGTGCATTTACTTGCATTCAATTTTTGTCGGAACTCTAAATAAGCGTAAATATATAGATCTTGTTATAATTTTAATTTGGATACAGAAAGACGATGTTTGCTGTTTTTTGTATTTTTGTAGTCATTTTGAAGCTCATTTTTAAACTATTTTTAGGTCAACATCTAACTTTCTAATATTTACGTTATACACTATGGACGTTAGCTTAGTAGTAACTCCATGAAGGTTCACAGATCAATTAAATACGTTAGTTTAATCCTATATGTTGTAAAAAGTACAACACATGTCTGCTTTTGTCACAGATGCATGCTTATTTCAAGCAGCCAATCTGCAACAAAAATATATCTTCATGAAGTTGCCTTTGGCTTTGTGGAGGAAAATTATATTTGTGAATTGATTCCAGCAAGGTTCGAGAATGAGAAAATTCATTGGCACGGCGGCATGGAGGAGGAGGTCTATGAACAGGGAAGGATGGAGGAGGCTAAGGCCAAGCCATTGTGATGATGGATGTTCGAGAATGTGAATCTTCTTGTAAACCATCAAAAGAAGTAAGGGGCATACATTTGATCTACATCAACACCATCTTTTGTCGTGTCATAGTCAATGTAGTCACAAGAAGTTAGCAGGTCTTATGAAATTACGGCTCAGATTTAGAGCGCAACTCAAATCGCTGCCATATTTTTTATGCAGTTTTGTGCTAAATCCACCGTCTTGTGGATAGCATTACTGACTACAGATCCGTTGGCCCGGGTTTGATCCCCGGTACCTCCTTGGATTTTTTCTGAGTAGGGAGGTCTGATAGGGGTGCACTCAGCCTCGCAATTCAAACTGAGGAGCTACCTGATACAGAAATAGTGGCTCCGGTCATGGAAACCACCGTTAACAGCTGTGCGTGTCGGCATGCTGACCACATGCCCCAATTCAGCCATCTGCCTATGGTAGATGACGAAGCAGTTGGGTGGTAGGCATTGTCTCTTCAGGGATGTAGCGCCATGGAGTTTGAGTTTATGCTAAATCATCTGAAATTCAGATCCTTGAACCTGCAGAAAAGGCATGTGGGGTCTGTATCTCAACGGATGTGTAAAGTTCATCCACTTCAATTAAATGTGATAGATGCCAAGAACTTTCATGTAAAAAGCAGATTAAAACAAATTATCTGTGAAAGCTGTTATGAAAGTGAGCGTGTTTCAGAATACCTGGACAAGATGGTATCATGAAGAGCTAAACTTTTGTTATAGCATGTGATAGCAGTGGATGTGTACTGTTTTCTTCAATTTATTAGCATAGGCTTCTTATTATATTGAAATGCTCGTGTTATAAATTTTACAATGTGTGCCTGCTCATGTGACAAAATTAGGCACCCCTGCCAGAAGGTTAAAGATATGCCTATATCATGTCAGCTAAATAAAGTTAGTGGTGTTTCAAGAAAGGTGTGGGACCAAAAAGAAAGCTTTAGGATAACGTGGGAGAACGTTGGAAAGCATTGACCAATCAGGATGGAGTATCAGATAAGGGTTTTATGTGTGTATATAGGCCAATCAGGACTACTGACTAGTTCCAGCCAGGAACCAACCATTCCATACCAGTTCCTACTGGTCACTGATTCAGATCAAATGCAAATGGTCCAAATCTGAGCCTAGTAGCCCACTGGATCAACCTGCCCAACAATATCACCAGACTTCAGAACAACCTGACAAATACAAAACTACCTTACAATCATTACAAACTGTGAAAGACAAACAGGACCTAAGGACTCAAGAATAAGAAAGCGACACAACACTAAATACAACAAGACAGAGTTCAAATCCTTGCTAAAGCGAACAATGTTAACAGACAGGATGGACTTCTACCAAGCAACACCTTCATAGAAAATATAAACAACGTAGCCACTGCCATCTAAAACAAACACAAAACAAACAATTTCAACAGACAGCAACACAAGACAACGAAACAACGTAGCCACTGGAGACCAAATGGATTCAGACAATAACTAGTCCCAAGAGGCAACATGACCTAGAAGACGGATTTGAACTGGAGACCAAATGGATTCAGACAATAACTAGTCCCAAGAGGCAACATGACCTAGAAGACAGGATTTGAACCAAATGCACTTTGACCCTGGTCAGTAACCTGCAAGTCCTGATACGGACTGAATGGTTTCTTCGCTGCAACTAACCTTGATACTGGTAATTCTGATTGGGCTCGTATACACTCATAGAATCCTGATCTCAGTCTTCATCTTGATTGGTTGATACACTCCTACCTCCGCCCATAGATCCTAAGCATTCAATTAGTTCGCAGGCTTCCACAGCCGGTGTTATATATAAACTGATAGTAATTGCTATCCGGTTTGGGCCGCGTCGTGTTTTTAGTGTCTTCTGACATTTCGGACATCATATCGTGTCCGAAACTTCAGAAGACACTAAAAACACGATGCGACCCAACTGGGAGAGCAATTACTATCAGTTTATGGATCCTAAGCGTTCCTTTTTCTTCTTAATTCTTAAAAACAAACGATCCCTAGTCTGATACTCAGCACCCTGAGGATGGTCATGTCTTTAACCTTCCGGCAGGGGCACATGAGTAGGCACGCACTGTAACATAGGGACTTTAATATAATAAGAAGCCTGTGCTAATAAATTGAAGAAAACAGTACACATCCACTGCTATCACATGCTACAAAAAAAGTTTAGCTCTTCATGATACCATCTTGTCCAGGTATTCTGAAACATGTTCACTTTCATACCAGCTTTCACAGATAATTTTTATTTTTATTACTATTATTATTATTATTATTATTATTATTATTATTATTATTATTATTATTATTATTATTATTATTATTATTATTATTATTATTATTAACATGTGAAGTTTTTGGCACCTATGACATTTAACTGAAGTGGATGAACTTTTTGACATCCACAGAGATACAGGTCCCATGTGTCTCTTTACCATCACCATTTTCATCTTATTTTATAATGGTGACAAAATGTAGTTTTCATTTTAATTACTGGAGTCAGCAAGAGATGCCCTGAAGATGGTGTAGAGACACCGAAAGGCCTAGGCTACAAATCACAAGAAATATATAATTGTTGAGCAACTGGTGTCTTATTTACTTTATTGCATTTCTTGTGACTATATTTGTTTATTTATCTCTATATATAAAAGGCTTTGTCCTGACTGACTGACTGACAGGAATCAACGTAGAGCCTAAACTATAACAGGTAGAGACTTGGAATTTTGACAGTACCTTCGTTTCATAATTTAAGTGCTCACTAAGAAAGGATTTTAAAAAATTCTGATTCTAAATGCCAAAAATTAAATGTTTTTGAAAATACTTAATCCCTTTTTACATAGAATTATCAATTCCAAATTACAGAATATATTGTTGCCAAATGGTATCAGATGGGCTTGAAAAAAACAAATGAAATGCACTTTTGACAAATAAGAGAAGTTATCAAAATAATTCATGTTATAAATAAATATTACAGACTGAAATCCACTAAAATAATGGAATCACATAACTTTCTCTACCCTGGACATAGAGAAAACAAAACGAGGTATGGTAATGTGTATATTATTATATTATATCGCAGGTTTTTGGAGAGAAAAGTATGAAAGTGATAATGCTTTCTGTTTAATTTCATCCCCAAAACGGCTTAATGGTAACATAAGAGTGGGAAATTTCCCGCCTCGATATTACAATTTTATGATACAGGAATTTCTGTTTTTTCTTATTTAAACCTCTACCAGGCTTGCTGTGCACTGTACAAGCGATGGGATGCAAAATTCTAGATCCTCTATGAGCCATAAAAAACTATATCAAGCGTTTTCTGAGGGAATAGTTTGAGTGTAATAAGTCGTTCTTCCTATTTCAAATTAAAAATGCCTATATAAGGACCGAGAATTTAAAATTGAAAATCCTTCATAAGTTAATTTCCAATTACAAAATACAAAACCCGGGCGACGCCGGGCCTTTTAAGCTAGTTTATTTATATTTCCCTCCACTGTAGTTAAGACCTTTTCTTTCACATTGACTACAACATTACAAAAAGATAAATGGAGATAAAACGTATGCCTCTTACTCCATTTAAAGGATTACAAGATGTGGCCGTTGGCTATTTTTCTCACATTCTTGAACACTGCTGGAATAATTCACAAATATTAGTTTCCTTCACAAAGTCAGAGGCAACTTCATGAAAACGTATATTTTTGCATATTGGCTGCTTGAACTAAACATGCATCTGTGACAACAGCAGGCACGCATTGTATTTTTTACAACATTCTACACCTCACTGCTTAAAATTCTGAAACCCAACTAAGAAAGCTAAACAAGGAAACTGTAGCAATAGTAACATTGTTGAGTAAGCATAAAAAATGGAATAGTTTACAAGGTTGGCATCAATAAAGCTCAGGAACTGCTGCTTTGTAGTTTTTATAACAGTGCGCCTGCTAAAACAATCATCACTAGGGTTCGGATATTTATGACTTTAAAAAAGTGTAAAATATTACTGCAAATTGCAGTTTGTATGCTTATGCTGATGACATGATAGCAATAATTAGTGGTAAAGATTGGAATGAAACATATGAAAACGCCAATCAAGCCTTAAAAATTATTAAAAAAATGGTTAGATTCAATATAACAGTGTAGGCTTTCACGGCCGGCTACATCATGATTGCTCAGATTTCCCGGGCTTGTAGGCCGTGGTCCAGTTGGGTTGTTTATTCCCGACGTTTCACCGAAGGCTTCGTTCGGCATCTTGAAGTTTGAATCTAACCATGATTGCTCAGATTTCCCGGGCTTGTAGGCCGTGGTCCAGTTGGGTTTTTTATTCCCGACATTTCACCGAAGGCTTCGTTCGGCATCTTGAAGTTTGAATATCTCGAAAAAAACTTTTATAAGCTTTTCTTTACATTCAAGAGTAAACGCCAAACCCAACCCAGCTTGAAATATAAAATTGCATAAAACCTTTTGTAATTCTAAGCAAATGTGTAATTGCCCTTGTTTGAAAGAATCTTCTGAAGTTAAATACTTAGGAATTATTATTGATAGACATCTCAAATGGGATAAGCATATTGCATTTGTCACAAATAAAGTACGCAAGTCTATTTACAAATTTGTTATCCTTCGAAATTTACTTCCAATTTCTACATTACGGTCAATGTATCCAGCACTAGTTGAGTTGTTAATCCAATATGGAATTATTGGCTGGGGTAGAGTTTCTAAGACCATTTGTACAAAATTAATTTTACTTCAAAAGAGAATAATAAAAATTTGTTTAAATAAACCTATTGATTACCCATCAAAACTATTATATGTTGAATTCAATGTTATGAAAATCGAACAGCTTTATAAGTTAAAATTATTAATATATTACCATAAAAACATATCTAAATTTATTTCCTACAGTCATTGTCAAAATACAAGAAGAAACGCCATCTTTCGTTTCGCTGAATATAAATGTAAGACGACCAAGGGGCAATTACATGGTCAAAACTATGGTTTGAAATTATATAACAATTTTATTACTGAGTACCCTGAATATGTAAATTACAATCTTAAACATTTTAAGAGGGAAATAAAAAAAGTTATTAGATAATATTAATAGCACACTTTAATTTTGTTTGGTCTTTCGATGTTTCAGTCCATTTATTCTATTTTTTATTGTAAATGCTATTTTTTACTACTGGTTAATGCTAAAAATTATTTTTATTTACATTGTACTCATAAAATAAGATTTTTTCGTGTATAGTGTGCAGTGATATGTAATTATATTTATATTAATCTACTATATCCCCTAAACACGAGCATTGCTCATATAGGGGCATGTTTGGTTTTATTTGTTTTTACTTGTATTAAATATGTAATAATAATAATGTAATATAAGTAAGTAATGTTAATAATAATAATAAAATTGTCAAAAAAATATGCTCTTAAAAAGATTAATTATGACCAAAAATAAAATTATAAATACGACCTAATAAAATAACGTATTTTCAAAAAAAATAATATTCAATTTAAAACGTTTAAAGACACTAAATTCTTACATCACATGAATTCAATCGGTTAATCACTTTTTAACAATTTTGGTGATTTACAGATTTTTAAAGAATCTGCTCCTGTTTGCTCGTGTCATCAGCTCCAAAGACTCGTAATATTTTGTATATCTTGCCTGTCCCAATAAAATATAAACAACTGCATTAATTTTAAAATTTAAGTTGCCTAATAATTTGACATGACATTAAATTAATTAAATAAATTTCAAATTTAACTTGACCGTAAAGTACCTACATTGTATAACTGTGCTCTTTTACCAAATTTATAACTGAAATATGATGTTAAATTAGAAATACGGTCAAAATATGACAAAGACCATTAATATGACCAAAATATGACTTTATATGCAAAATGAAAATGGTCCGACTAGTATAATAGGCATGCAATTTGTGTTTAATTTGTGTTTGAGGCGAGAACGAAGGTCAGGTTAAAAATATGACATGTGTTAAACATTCAGATTAGTTTAGTTGTGTGAGTAATGCATTTCCAGTCTTGATACAGCGAATCAATTTTCTTTTTAAATAGCATTTAGGATTTTTAAATTGACTCACAGAAGAATATTGTGGTTGAGTTGACAGCAGGCGATGATGCAGATGAACAAGATGGTGGAGTTGAGAAGAAAAGAAAATAATGTTAAGGGGAAGAAGGGGAGAAATATGCCAGTAGTAACATTAACTGGATTTCTGAGGTTATTTGGGATAACGCACACATATTTTTATAGGTAGGATACAACTTGTGGGATTAGGAATGTGTACTAGTTGCAAATTAAAATAAAATTTAATTACAACAAAAAGGAAACAAATCTTGAACTAAACCTTTTTTTTTTTACCAGCAGTAGAGAGAGAAAGAGAGAGATGGAGAAAGAGAGAGAAGTAGAAGAGAAGAGGGGAAGAAAGACAGAATGAGAGAGAGAAAAGTGGGAGAAAGAGAGAATGAGAAAGGAAAAAAGAGAGGGAGACACCTAGAAAGAGAGAGGGGGAATTTGAGTTAAAATGCTCTTCAGCATCTAAGTAGAAACTTTTTAGATAGAAGTTAGGCCTACTAATTCCTCTATTATAAATATAAACAGAATACCATGCCCAATAGTAACATGCTGTGTAGAAGTAATTGTGTATAACAATCATAACAACACACCACACATGCTCACACATTCACACCCTCACACACACACCTACGCATACTCACACGCTCACACGCACCATCCCACACCACACCAACACATGCTAACACACTCACACATGCACTCATACATGCTCCCACATCTCCCTCACATACACCCTCACACACCAAACACTCACACATGTTCACACGCTCACGCATGCACTTGCACCCTCACACGCTCCCTCACATGCACCCTCACACACACACCCATGCATGCTCACACACTCACACACACACTTACACCACTCGCACGCTCCCTCACACACACCCCCACACACACACACTTGCACACACCCCCATGCACACACCCTCACACACCAGCTCAAACACACACCCACACACCCACTTGCATGCAGCACGCTTGCATGCCCACATTTGCACAAACACACACTAGCACACACATTCACACACACTACCCCACACATGCACACACTGGACATGCACATGGACATACACACAGACAACCGCTTTTACACACCCATGCACACTATAGAAAACACTGGTGGTACTAAAAGTTAGGCGACTCCGGATCTCTTCAAGGTACCTGCAAGGAGCCACTTAAAGTATATTTTAATTAAACATTATAACTAACATCACCTTGAGGGATGCAATGTTGATATATACAATTTTTACAACGTCGCGGGGAAATTTTTTTCAAGCTTGTTGAAGTGCAACCATGGCCGACCTGGAATTTGACTATAGGTCTTTCATACTTTGTAAGTAACAATTTCACATATTTGATGTAATTTTTCCAAACCTGAATTTCAGCAATGATTTTTTTTTTACTTAGTAAAGTAAAAACAAGAAACTTTGCATTTCTTTTCAAATACAAAATGATAAGTTTACTTTAATGCTGATGAGTTGTAATAATTTTCTGAAGTAAGAAATTTAACATTTCTTTTCATACCAGCAGGGACTGGCTCCAAAATTCCTGGTCCCAAGCATACTCAGGGGCAAGAGCTGCATTCTGCATTGAATGAAGAATGATAGGACTAATTGAATGTGCTTCTGAGTGTTTAAACATTTGGAAAATTTATACTTTTGTTTCGAGGGTGGACTTACCAGAATGATGTCCCTACCATTGTCCCATTTTTTGGACATTTATATTTTACATTTTATTTTCACTATTATTGACATGGGGTTCATGTATTATCGGTGGTACTGGATGTTTATATACAAAGGGAAATTTATTTAGCATTGCTGAAAGCTTATTGTAAATATGTATTGCAGAATAATAAGCACCCTTCTGAAAGAGTTTTAATGAATTAGTTCAATCAATCAATCAATTGATTGTGATATGCCCCTGATATATGTAAATCATAAACACTGTAATTAGTTTGAAATTTATCAATATTATCTACCAAATAACTAGGGGCTGTATTTTTTGGTAAGAATGATAAGCGCAAAATTTTATAAAACAACCTCCCTTAGCTATATTTAGCTTTTATGTGCTTAAAATACCAATATGAACAAAATTGAATCCACGAAATATCGCAAAATTTTCTTGATTCAGTGAAATGTGTCTATAAGCACGAAATATGCCCCTTCTGTCCGTAAAGTGAGCAATGAGCACGAAAATGTGCCTTAAAATCACAATATTGTGTTTAGGTGTACTGTATTTTTTATTTCTTAGCAGCATGCTTTTTTCTGCTGTTTCTGTGGCTGTTCAAGATTTACCGATATATTGATATTTGTGATCGATTACAAAGATTGCAGAATTTACGCATAGATTGTCTGTGACCTGGTTTGTACTGTTGAGTACACTCCTTTCCTGCTATGTCTTTGCCAAGTTAGCGATGATGCCAGAAGAGTGTAGAATGTTTGTTACTTGTATTCAACAGATTTCGTCTTTTATCCACATTGGTATGGTTGGCACTTCTGTTTGCAAATGGCTATCTGATGGTGTTTAGTAGAAATTACGAAAATATTTCTTGAACATTAACATTTCTTTGAACATTAACTCTAATCATGTCTAAATTGAAAGTTACTTCAGTTCATACAAGGGCAGAAGAATATAGAAATGGGGGGGGTTTTCAAATGCCTGTTATAAATTACAAGATAAAATTTTAAAATAATATAAATTAATAATTAACTTAACTTGCAGCTTGGGGAATTATTCTGTCACACACTGATCTTGCAGCTCTTTATGGATCTATAGCAGAAGTCCTGTCCTCAGGCATGGGCGTCAGCATGGGGGGGGCGGCAAGGGGGAGGCATGGGCATCAGCATGGTGGGGGCGGCAAGGGGGAGGCATGGGCATCAGCATGGGGAGCGAACTTATTTGATCTTCCACCTGAAATTAAAAAATGTGATTTGATTAGTAAGATAGTGAAAGTCAAAACCAATTTAAGGGCATGCTGGCTAAATAAAGTGCACTAGAGTTTAATGATGCTTTAAAACTCAAGATTTTTTGGGGGGTTTGGATGTGTCGAAACTGAAATCCAAACCTATTATCTCGGAAGAAGAGAGGAAAAGAAGATCAGAAAGAATGATGAAATACTGGGCACTTAGGAAGGAACAACACATGAAGAAATGACTGGTTCAATGTACCCCAAAGAGGGTGAAGCGAAAGAAGAAGAAAATACTGATATTACAGTAGAGCCTCGGTAATTCGAGCCCCGGTATTTCGAGGTTCCGTGTAATTCGAGCTGGTCTTAAGAAAATTAAAACTTTCCATAAAACTAGAGTAAAATCCCGTTTTTTTACGATGTCCGCGTGTAAGATTTACGCACTTCCGAATGTGTTACATTTTGAGCTTTCTTTCAATTTTTCCATTTACAAAAATGCAGGAAAAACTAGATTTTCGTTCATAATACACAGAAATAACCTAGGCTTCAGACTGCTAATGCATTTCTATTACAGATTGACAGAAACCGTTAGGTTCGATCTTTCATTGTCGGGACCTCGTGTCAATCATACGGTGCATACAGTGCATACCATCCTTTCAGAAAGCAATACTGTATTGTTACAGTAATCCCTACTCAGTAACAATGGTAATTAAAAGTGTTTTCCTAGTAGCGCCGCTTTCCCGTTCCACTCCATTAAGAGTAGATGTAGCAAATTGGAAATGTTTGCCAATATACATACAGGCATATTGAAGATATGAGGGTCTACTATAGTGTTCCTTTATTTACTTTTTAACCATTATTGTGCTCATTAAACATTTATTTATGATTTACCCATTGATTTAGTGATGTTTCCGTATAATCCGAGTTTTTTGTAATTCGAGGTAGCCTCAGCCCCAATTAGCTCGATTTATCGGGGTTCTACTGTAACACCGAAAATTGTATTTTCATTTTGATAGTTTTATTCTAGTTTTTTTACAAAATAAATAAGTACCGGTAACCATTCCTTATATTGGCACTTGAAGAATAGCATAAACAATTGAGATATTTATCCTTTAATGATACAATTATTCAATTCACTACCTGTTCAATTCACTTCTGATCTACAGAAATAAGTAGAATAAAGTATCACGAATCTGTTGTTGTTATTTTAAAGTTGAAACGACAATGGATTAGTTATAGAATTCAAAGTATTGCAGATGGCTAAAGTTTCATTTCCTGCAACAGCGAGGTTTCACATTTTTGAGTTACAAACGACAAAGCGACATATACTTTGTTAATTTCAGTGTGTTGTATAAAATTATTTTTATTATGTACTAGCATCAGGGGCAGATCCACGGGGGAGGAAATGGGGGAAATTTCCTCCCCCAAAATTTGTAACATTAAGCACAGATTATTCAAACGGTCAGCCTTCTAATAAATTTTGTAAAGACAACATAACCCAAAGACATAAATTAAAACAACGACATTCATTATTTTGAAATACATTTGTAATAAAATTCCGAAGTGTTCATTTTGATTCCAACTGTATACTGGGAATAATTCATTTTTATGAGTAAAAACTTCCCTCTCTACTTTGGTTCCCCCCCCCCCCCAAAGTCTCTCTGGATCCGCCCCTGACTAGCATGTGACTATGTTTTTGATGAGGACATGGAGTCTTCAAATGATGAAGTGAGTGTTTTTTTTTGTCAAGTTTTTCCATTATCAGATCAAACTGAAATAATAAAATAATAAAACAATATTTGTACTTACCAGAAGATCTTCTCCCTGTCTGCTGGAGTGTCCTCACTCCTCAATCGGGAGGACACAACCCAATTTGGATTTAATCTTTGTAGGATTCTGTTTAAACAAAAGATATAAACAAAATGAAGCTTAGGCCACAAAACTATAAACAATAAACTTATTTTATGAAATATCAACTAGACTCACCTCTGCCATTTATATTTGGCTATTCTTTTTCTGAAATAAAAAAGAAAAGAAAATCAATTAAAACTTATAATCCACAATAAGATGCAATAAAATTTAAACTATACACATTCAATGATAAGGTGGAGAAACCTATTATGTGTGTGTGGGGGTGTGTGTGATGTTGGGATCAGAAGAAAGGGTAGACCAAGAAAAACGTGGATACAGGATGTAGGAGAGGCCTTAAAAAAGATGGGTCTAAAGAATTGGAAAAGACAGGCTCAGGAAAGACATGCATGGAAGAAGATTGTGAAGGAGGCCAAAGAACATCAAGGGCTGTAGAGCCGAGAAAGAAGAAGAAGAAGAAGAAGAAGAAGAAGAAGAAAGAAAAATAAGAAAGAAAAAGAAAAAGAAAAAGAAAAAGAAGAAAACTGAATTTAATTTGATCATAAAATTTACAAAACAAAATAACACAAAATGTCATGATACATACCTCAGGTTGTACCGGGGTTCCGGTGCTGGAGCCCTGCAACACAAATAATATTATCAGATTAGCTGCATCCCAAAGTGAACACAATGCAGTCAATTGTGTTTAGATATATTTTGATCCAAAATATCATTTTTTTGCTTTTTGCCACAAATTAAACTACTAACCCTAATCAAATACTATAGAGAACACTTTGCGATATATCGAGGGACAATATCCTGAGCACCACCTAGCAGCCCAACCTGCTACTACTGAATTCAGATGCAGTAACCAGATACAAAGATATCAACCAATTTCTATTAGAGGAGCCAAAGTAGCCAACCTCGGCATATTATGTATAGTATAGAGCTGACGAGATGATCCCTGGCCTGACTGTGGAGCGAAGAAGGACAGTCGCAGAAGTTATTGCTATTATACTAGAGAATTTTGGAACTAATGTCTTCACGTCAGAGAGTAGCAATAACTTCTGCGATTGTCCTTCCTCGCTCAAGATAACGCTAAACAGTCAGGCCAGGGATCATCTCGTCAGCTCTATACAATATAAGGGATATGATTTTTCTATCTATCTATGGTCCTGAAAAAAATGCTGGTTAGGAAATAAATTACCTAAAAAATTAAAACAAAAAAACAACATTGAAAAAAAGAGAAAGTTGTTGTTCTTAGCAACAATTATTGAAAGTTGAAATATTTGTGTTTTCATTGATATTTTGATGACTATTTTGGAAGTTCTGTGTTTTGTTTGCTCATTATTATTCTTATAATTACTTGAACAGTGTTTTGGTCCTTAGTGTTTGGTGAAATTGCAGTTTACATGTGTTTTGAGTATTTTAATTTGCCCCCAAGTTTGCAGGTTGTGCCACCAGGAGTGCTGCAAAATCTTTCCCCCATTTTTCCATTGTCAAAGCAGTAAGTGTCCGGTATTGCCCTCCATAGTATTTGCCCTAATTAACATGAAGTCTAATTTTTAAATTAATTTTGTTAGCATGGTGCATGGCGAGCAATGCTAAATAAATTTCCCCTGTGTATATAAGCATCCAGTACCACCTGATAATACATGAACCCAATGTCAATAATAGCGAAAATAATACGGTATGTAAAATATAAATGTTCCAGAAATGACAGATCCTTCTAAGCAAAAAAGCCACTAGAAGCCAAAGCGTTAGTGATAAAAATGTGAGAAAAAATTGTTTTGTACTCCCAGATAGACATAGAAAAAGAAAATATAAACTTAGAAATAAAATATGTCAGCAACACCCATTGGTTGATTAGATATGGATTGACCCCAGCACTATAAAAAATCTTAGAGAACTGCGTGATATAATAATAATATAATATAATATTTATTCGACACCATAAGTAATACAGAGTATACATTGGCTGAGTAAAGTTTAGATGCTAAAACTAGGGTAAACATAACTTACTTAGAGTGAACTATGAGATTAAGGGCGGATTTCACCAGCCATACTTAATTTTAACTGCCCATTTAAAATATGTTTAAGTAAGACTTAGCTAATAATGCATTTCACCACGTTCTTAATCACAGATTAGCGAGCTAATAGACACTTAAACTTAAGAGCTCGATTTCGGCCTGTTAGCGATTTAAGTGTGGTCAAGATGGCGGCTAAAATGGCTATGGAATGCCTTATAGACAGTGAAGGAGAGGAATATCTCGACCCACCTCCACGAAATAGACGAGCAAGATGGATCAGAAAACAAAGTGATTATTTAACTGATCTAGATGATGAAGATTTTGAACTACGTTTTCGTCTAAGCAAAGCATCAGCTAACGAAATTCTGGAAAAGATTGAGCACGCCCTAGAGTTTGAGACCAATAGGTGAGTAGACCTTCTGTTACATTTTTAATTTAATTTATGTAATGAGGAAGTGGTTTCTGCGTAAATTACAAAATAGAAAAGAAAATCGTTTAGTAAAATTCAATTCACCGCATGACATAACCTTTAACAATACTCTAGGCCCTATGTAACTTGCAATCTTTTATGATTTGCGAATAATTTAACTGTGAATGCATAAAGTTCATTTTTCTTTCTAGGAATCAAGCAGTTTCTCCAGTGAACCAGCTGCTTTGTGCCCTACGTTACTATGCCACAGGATCAACTCAGTTATCGGTTGCTGATTTTTCCAGCATCAGTGTATCAACTGCAAACAGAATAATCTGAAGAGTGTCGGAGGCGATTGCAGGTTTGAGGAATGAATACATCAAGTTCCCAAATAAAGAGGAGGATCTTATCCAAATACAAAGGGAATTCTACAACATTGCAGCATTTCCGCGATATATAGGCGCTATCGACTGCACTCATATTAAGATCTGTTCACCTGGTGGAAACCAAGCCGAAGTATTTAGAAACAGTAAGAACTACTTTTCAATTAACACCCAGGTTATATCGAACGCAAATATGGAAATAATGGATGTAGTAGCTCGCTGGCCAGGCAGTGCACATGACATGCACATATTTAATAGTAGTTCCCGCAAAGCACTGCTTGATGGTGGGTCCTATGGAAATTGTGTCCTCGTTGCAGATAGTGGCTATCAAAATTTGCCCTATTTCATGATGCCTATAGATCAGCTGACACTACCCTATGAACAACTATACAATGAGTCACAAATGCACACCAGGAATGTTGTGGAGAGACTCTTTGGCTGTTGGAAGCGACGTTTCCCTGTACTTTCCCTAGGAATAAACTTCAAATTGAGTACTGCAATGGTGGTCATAGTGGCAACAGCTGTATTACACAATTTGCTTCGCAAAAGGAATGATCCTGTTCCTCCAGATGATCCTGAAGTCAGACTGCCTCTTCCCTGAACGAACCTGTTGAGAGAAGGTCAAGTAGCTGTTCATGATTCTCCTGGACGTCAGGATTATTTCAGAACTCTAGCATAGAAGGTTAGAAATATTGTGAAACCTCATACATGAATGGTTTTGTTATAGTTTGTTAGGGTGTGAATATCTAGCAATGATTATGAATGCTACTCTAGCTTTTGCCAATAGGAATATCATGGCTTTAAACCAACTGACATGAGATAACACATTTAATTATTTAGTATTCTGCCTAGTGGCAGGTCCATGTCTTCGTACGAAGAATTTTGACGCCAGTGTTCCCTATCTCCAGCTTCGTCCTTCAATCTGCTGTATCTCCTCCCATCTTTCATGTCATCGAGATGTTGTATTCTTCTCCTTCCTCTTCCAGCAGTTCCTTTGATCTTCCCTTCGATGACATCATGTATGAGTCCCTTGTGTCCGATCCAATTGGCTTTCCTCTGAATAATTGTATTCTGAATAATTTAAATTATATTCACATAATTCACATTTAAATGTGAACATAAATTCAATCGGCCTGGGCCGGAATCAAACCTGCGGACTTGAAAACAGAAAGCCAGTCTTTTATGTACTAAAATATAATAAACGGTTAAGATTGTTTCAATTTCATTGTATTATTATTATTATTATTATTATTATTATTATTATTATTATTATTATTATTATTATTATGATTATCATCATCATCATCATCAGTAGTTTTGGTAGTATAATAGTTGTACCGAAGGAGTATACCTCATATTGAGATCACATTCAGCTAAAACAACACAAATGTCACTGAAACATCGATTTCAGAAATTGATATATTGTACCTCAAATTATACACGCTCTTGGTACATGTGAAATATATGATGTGAGGTGAACAATAATTAGTTTTCTGTTTAACAAAACAATAATATATAGACTTAGGCCTAATTACTACAGTAGTTATACAGAAACTAAAATAAAATCAGGTAAACCGATGGAACAAAGTGTCAGAATGCTTTTCTTTAATCAGTGATAGGCTAATAGCAATTATGATATGCTGAAAACAATTTCCTTTTTTTTAATCAAATTCCGAGTTAAGTACCAGATCAATCCATTAAGCAGGGCTTACGGAAGAACAAAGATCGAGTTTGATAAGCATGTGTAAAGGAATATGTGGGTAGTGTTATTTGTCATAGCTAACTGTATTGCAACTTCCAAAGCCGTATATGAACACTGTAAAACAATATGTTGTCATGAGAACTGATATGCATTTGATAAATTCTTTCCAACTAACCTTCAAAAGCAAGATTTGTCAGTTGGACACGTAGCCGAGGATGGGGACAAGGGTCCTTGAAACATGTTCTACCAAAAAGTTGCTAAGTGAAGCATGAGTGTCTAAGTTCAACTCAAATGGTAATTATTCTAAAACAGTGGGTAGTTTACAACCACCCTTCAGAGAATTCGTTTTGGAAAAAGTTAAAAGTTTTAGCTCTTGGTATAAGCACTCCATGTACAAAATTTAAAGGAAATCGTTAGAGCTGTTTTTGAGAAAATCGTGACAATGAAAATTTATTCGTGTAAAGTCCCCTTAAAGTAAGGGAAAGTTGTCGCCACTCTTCGTGTTACAGTCACAGAAGGTACCTAACCCAAATACAAAATTTTGTTTTCGTACGACTTTCCCTTACATGTGGCCGTATTGCAAAGAGCGTGTATTCACAGTGGGTGGCTTATAACTACCCTTCAGAGAAATTTTCGAAAAAAGTTTCAAATAAAAGTTTTAGCTCTTAATGTAGGCAACACATGTGCAAAATTTAAAGAAAATCGTTACAGCCGTTTTCGAGAAAATCGCGAAAAACGAAAACTTCTTCATGTAAAGTTCCCTTAAAAATAAGAGAAACTTGTCGCCAATCTTCAGCTCACATCTTCGGAAGGTACCTCACTCAAATACGAAATTTTGTTTTCATACGATTTTCCATTTTGGAGCTAGCTTGTTCACAGATATTCCACACAGACACACAGACATGTTTCCAAAAATAGTATTTTTGGATTTAGGGGGCCTTGAAACGTGTATATATGTTAAAAACTCAACTTCAAATTTGGGGGTCGAAAACAATACTTCCTCTACTTATAGTACCTGTGGTACGGGCAGCAGGTGTCCGCGACAAATAGAAATTTAAGAGCAAAATATTCAGGGCATCTTTTGCTGGCTTGGAGCTCCAATAATTAAAATAAAAACTGCATTTCGTCAACTTTATAAAATAAGATTTATAAAACCTTATGAATTATAATCACTGTCACATAGTTATTCATTTAATACTAACAGTTAATTTTTACATTGTATCTCAGTATCTCAGTGCATTTACTGTACCTTCCTAAAATATTATTATGGCCGAGTGCACGATTCTCCGGTTTTCTCAGCCGATTAGTTACCACAGTAAACGTAATACCAGGGTATTCTCAAAATCTCTGTGCACCATTACTAAAATACCGCGGTTTGCTAATGCTTAGAAATATTGCGGTTACTCTGCTCCGAATTCCATTCCCATTGATGGTTTCCTCCACGGCCGCTAGGTTCTCTCTCTCTCTCTGCACATTTGCCAGTTACGGTGGCTCGCCTAGGCTATTGGTTTTCCAAATTCAATTTATTTGTTGCCTTATTATTCAATAAAAAGATGTTCATAAGGATAAAATGGAATATTATATTGCGTATAAATGTCTGAATTCAAACACCATAAATACTGACCTAATCGTACTAATCATGGTTACGCCCACTAGCCTACTCGATGGACCTGGTTTGGTTGAGGTAAGAAAGGAAGGTCATTTCAATCAATGCTATAGCACAGTATTTGCAAAGATATGCACCATCGTTCATTCTTCAAATAGACCCCACCTGTCTCTCATTATTCTTTATGTTCAATTAGCTTTTGGCCTAGATATCGTAAATATGATACATTACACTGATCTCCATCTTGGAGATGTTACATCTCACTTTAGAGCTCCTTCACGGCTGGTTTGCAACTTACTGCAGTAAAAGTCGAAACCGAGCACGGTGCAGCGAAAGTATGACTTTATCGGGGTAAACTAACCAACTTTACCGCGGTATTCTGAATACCACACCTAAGTCTTAAATTTACATAATATTTAACATGCTGATATTGAACTTACTTGGGTATACCGCTCCTCCTCCTCCTCCTCCTGCCCTTCCTGCTCTTTCTTGCCCCTGGAACAGAAACAATAATTATTTGTCAGTTAACACAATGCAGGCATTGACATCTGGCGTATTAATATAATTGGGCATTAGACTGTAATATTCTTAGTACAATAAATAAATAAATCAATAAATTGTCTAAGAACATCAATAACAATATCTTAACCGTGCTGTTTAACAACATAACAATATATGATATTTCCATTTCCGGGCTGTATGAGCGTGGTCTGTCTGATAAAATTGCTAACGTTTCGCCACGAACTGCATCTGGCATCTTCAGAGCTAGGTGGCCGGCTGCGAACTGCTGGCAAGCTCTCAAACGCTGGTATTTATACCTCCTCTTCGTGCTCTGGTTGGTCGGCGCTCGGCTGTTGTGAACCATGATCTCTCCTGATAGGTCCGAGTTTAGTGGGCCTGCATATGGTCTTAGAAATGAAAGGAATCCATGTTCTGTGCACTCTTTGCGTTTCTTCTTTTTTATTAAAGTTGTTCTGGTGTTTTTGTATCTCTATGGCTTCCCTGTATAATCTGGGGAGGTAATGCGTGGCAGAACTGAGAACCTCTGTTTCTTGAAGCCAGATGTCATGGCCTGATTGTAGTGCGTGCTCTGCGACCGCTGATTTTTCAATGTTTCCCAATCTACAACGTCCATTATGCTCTTTCAGTCTAGTATTGATGCTTCTCTTCGTGGTGCCGATGTAGACGCTCCCACAACTGCATGGTTTATCAAGGGGGTCCTGTTTGTCTTTTTTCCCGATGAGGTCGTTGGAGTTTTTCAATTGGCCTAATCCTTCTGGTGGCACTATGGCCCTGGGGTCGACTCAGCCTCTAACAGAAATGAGTACCAGGAGCAATCCTGGGGGTAAAGGCGGCCGGTGCGTAAGGCTGACAACCTTACCACCTTCAAGTGCCGAATGTCCAAAATCTAGGAGCCTCAACCTCCTGGAACCCTCTGGGCCTCCATGGCCTGTATAGGGATCACTTTACCTTTACTTTTACCTGTTTGTCTTTAGCAGAGTTGAGATACTGCTTAATTTTCTTTGTAGGCTTGTAGATGGTCCTAATATTATGTTTCTCTAGAATTCTGCCAATACGATCAGTGACTGATCGTATGTAGGGTAGAAATGCCTTGGCTCTGGGTTCCATATTATTGGTCAAACGGGCCTTTTCAGGGCCAATGGTGTTGGTCGCCCTTTTTATGTCTTTTTTGCTGTATCCATTGGCTTGGAATAATAATAATAATAATTTATTCATCCGTAAGATCATATACATGATATTGGATACGTCAAAGATACAATAACTTATACTTAAAGATACAAAGATACAAGAATACTTAAAGATACATTAGCTTATAAACTACTTATAAACTAGGTTCTTCCATATATTCATCTACACTGTAAAAGGAGTTTCTTAATAGGAAAGATTCTACTTGTTTCTTAAATTTTTTTGAGCATCTGATTTCTTTCAGTGTTTGTGGAAGTTTATTATACAACTTCATACAATTATATACTACAGTATTTTCATATAATTTGGTATTGTGTCTTATATTACTTATCTGATGCCTGATTCTTGTATTGTAATTGTGTCTGTTTATATTTAGTTGAAATGTTGAGATATTTTTTTTTTTATATAATAAAACTTGTAGTATATAAATGCATGGAAAAGGTAATATTTTTTGCGATTTAAATAGTGTCTTACAAGATTCATTTTGTTTTCTACCCATGATCACTCTTAATACCTTTTTCTGAAGTTTAAAGATACTTTCCGCCTTTTTTCCCCCAAAAATTACTCCGTATCTCAGTAAACTATGAAAATAGGCAAAGTACAGATTTCTCATTACAGATGTACTCACTTTTTCTCTTATTATTCTGAATAAAAAGCATAATTGATTCAGTTTTGAGGTCAGTTTCTCAACATGAGTGTTCCAGAGCAAATTTTCATCAATCCAGATCCCTAAAAATTTGATGCTGTTTACATAATTAATCAGTTTATTTTCAAGTATTATAGGGGGCGAAAACAAATGTGTATTCCTAATATGTCTAAAAGATATAGCTAGTGTTTTTTCTTTATTTATTATTAGCTTATTTTTATGGAACCAATTCTGTAGGTGGATTTCTGTCTCATTGATGTGAGTGGTTATTTGTGTTTTTTCACCATTGAATGAGAGATTAGTATCATCTGCAAACAGAGTTATCTCAGGGCCGTAGCAAGGTCCTTCTGCGCCCTTGGCGAGTTTGACAAATCTGCGCCCTCCAAATGAACAATTTTTTAAAATTTCTATGATTTTCTTAAATTCGCTTGCAGGAGGATTTTTTTGGTCCCATTTCTTTAAAAAACCACTGCCTAATGGATCAAAACTAATAATGTAGACTAAGCTATGATGGTCATGGTAGTTTTAGTTGGCACATTTTTTTACTGAAATCATTCTTACCTATACAACAGAAGCAACGCCAACATCAACAAGAGACGAAACAACACAAACATTAATATTGTTTCACTGTTTAATTTAAAAATCGCTTAGTTAAAAAATACAATAATAATCAGAGCCCGGATTCTAATGACATGTCATCTTTTTTATTGATGCTGCATAGACATTGCCAATTTTTAGATAAATCATAATCATGGCCTCTAGATTATAGAAATGCATTTTTATTAGGTCATTTTTTGACATTGTATGCAATTTTATATTTTTAGGGCATTTATTTCGTCCCCAGCGGTGCTGTCTTTGAAGTGTTTGTTTAATGCAAGAAGGACACACTCTATGTTTAAGTGTTGTCAAGTCTCAGTCGGAAACGAGAATCAAAGGAACGCCAAAATGTTGTATTACATTACTGTTGTTATTAGATTGACTTGGAACCAGAGTCTGCCACCTGCTTGTATTTGAGACTGCACACTACTGTTTACCCTCAATAAACAATATAATCCGGCAGATTGCAAAAGGAAAGGCTGAAGTTTGACTCGCCAGTGCCTCAGTGCCAGTATAAATTTCCGTAAGGAAAGAATATTCATAGCAAAAATCAAAGTTTTTTAGACCTACAACATCCTCTCTGAATTTAAGGTTTTAACAATTATGTACAAATTATTCTATAATTTTGTGTGTACAATAATAATTTTTTATAAATAAAATATCAGTTTTTAGGTCATTTTTTATAATTATTAAGTCATTTTCTTTAAATTTTGGGGTCATTTTATAGGTAATTTTTCAAACAATTTTCGGTCATCAGAATCCGGGCCCTAATAATAATATAGTATAATATAATTAAAAATAATAGCAGCTACTATAATATCAGCGCTGGCCTTAGAAGGGAACTTGATCAAAACAAACAGCATATGTACTGCCAGCTAGCAGAGCGCAAGGCGTATAATTCTATACGCCTTGAGCAGAGCGTGCATCGGCCGCGGATCACAACACATTATTCAATGTAAAGTTACAGAAATTAATTTTAATGTACATTAATACATTGTGTGATTTAAAAAACTAAACATTTTTAAAATAAGAAATTTTAGTTCACACTTAATTTATAATAAAATAGTAATAACAAAAGGAATTGAGATCTGCACATTCGGCTTTTTCTGTTGTAATAATATAGTTGGTCAGTCATTTTTGCATGTAGCATGTAACAGTATGAGCGATGCCATTGTTGATCGCTTTGTAATCAATCCTGCCGACAGTAGTAACACTGAGGACGACAATCAGTTGGAAAGGGATTGAGTTGAACCACTTTCATCACAATAATAACGTACATATTTATTTTTCATTGTCGTTATATCTTTCCATACTGTTCATGATTTATGTTTTACTCTGTCAATATGAATCGTGTTAATTAAAGGACGTTGCATGACTGCTTTTTGCTTGTAGACAATCGGCATAATACTATAGGTATAGATAGTTTAGATAGTTCACGTGCATTAATTTTTAATAACCTGAAAGATTTCTTCCACTAACGTGGAATTTATATTGCTTGATAAATTGCACCAGCAGCCTAAAAAAAGCGGGACTTTTCATGGTTAATTTTGCGCCCTTCGACCCTGCGCCCTTGGCGGTCGCCCACCTAGCCACCGCCTAGCTACGGCCCTGAGTTATCTTACAATTTACAAGATGATTT
Organism: Ectobius pallidus; assembly: GCA_964059195.1. NCBI lineage: Eukaryota > Metazoa > Arthropoda > Insecta > Blattodea > Ectobiidae > Ectobius > Ectobius pallidus. Next base: position 21,430,843 of record CAXKWD010000011.1, read on the forward strand.
GGCATGTCATTAACATACAATATAAACAGTATGGGACCAAGTACCGATCCTTGGGGCACACCTACACTAAAGCATTTGGTGGTGGAACTATAAGTTTCATAAGTCTTGGTATAAGCATTTTTACTAATAATTTCTACATAGTGCTTCCTATCGCTTAGATAGGAGCTGAACCAATCTTTTGCAATTCCCCTAATACCATAGATTTCAAGTTTTTGCATAAGGATGTTATGGTCCACTAGGTCAAAGGCCTTAGACAAGTCCATAAATAGGCCTACATTATATTCCTTATTGTCTAGAGATTGGAAAACGTTATTTAAAAATGCTTGAATAGCTGATTCTGTGGATTTCTCCTTTATAAACCCAAGCTGCGCTGCATTTAGTATTTTATATTTTTTGAGAAAGGAATCCATTCGGTTAAACATTACCTTTTCAAAAATTTTTGACAAGGAACACAATAGAGATATTGGCCTGTAGTTGTCGACTTTAGTTTTGTCTCCTTTTTTAAATATTGGGGTTATTTTAGCTGTTTTTAGGCATGTTGGAAAGACTCCCGTGGATAATGAAAGATTGATGATATGACACAGAGGTTTAATGATATGTTCACAACATTTTTTTATAAATAATATCTGGTATGTCATCAATACCACACGTGTGTTTGGATTTTAAATTATTTATAGTACTTTTCAGTTCTCGTAAGTCAACCGGGTGTAAGAAAATTGAATTATTTGTAGTAAGCATATTATCTGAAGTCCATATTCCGTTATTTTGATCCTGTATTTTTGTAGCAATATTCCCAAAGTATTCATTAAATGTGTTAACTATTTCTCTGGGCTTTGAGATGGTTTTTCCTGCCTCATTTGTTAGGATAAACGCATCATTTTTTGTCTGAAGACCCATTTCTCTTTTGGCAACCATCCACATTGTTTTAGACTTATTGCCAGATGAGTTTATTATATTGTCATTATGGTATATTTTAGCAGCAATTATGACCTTTTTATATATCTTTTTATAGTTTTTAAAATAATTTTTGAAGTTGTTACAGTTGGTTCTTTTATTTAAATTACTGAGATACTTTAGTCTCTCTGATGACTTTTTTATCCCTCGTGTAATCCACGTTTTTCCAGTGGTCTGGTTTACCTTACGTTTCTGCTTTGGCATTGTTATGTTAAGATAATATTGCATTATTTTTATGAAGGATTCACAGGCTAGGTTAACTTCATTTTCTTTATAGATAGCATCCCACATTTCTTTTATTAATAATTGGTTGAGTACTTCGATAGCATCATCTGTATATATTCTCGCTATTTTATATTCTTTTTCACATTGTTTATCACAATTCCTACCATTCCTATTAAATACTGTCAATTCTTGTGCAAAATGGTCTGAAAAACCTGGGTCAAAGACCCTTATATTTTCTACTATAAGGAATGATTGTCTCATTAATATTTGATCTATAATTGTTTTAGAATTTATTGTTACTCGAGTAGGTTCGTGTATAAGAGGTATTAGATCATGTATTACCATAAAGTCCATACATTTTTTATCTAGTGCACCTGGGGTAAAGTCTATATTCCAATCACCTATAACAAAAACATTCTTAGTATATGGTATCCTCTCTAGTATATTACTTAACTTATCTAATAATATATCAATATTTGCTTCAGGAGATCTATAAATGCAGATTATTATCATATTATGTTCAGGTAGTCCCAACATGCATGCTTCAAAATGACTATCCATACACCCGTCCTCATAATCGGAATATTCATTAACCTCAATACCATCTCTGACAAATATACAAGATCCCCCATTCTTTTTATTTGACCTACAATAGTATGAGCCTAATGAATAGTTGGGCAAAATTATTGCTTTTATTTCTGGTTCAGATAACCAATGTTCAGTAAAACATAATATATCCAACTGTTTATTATTGTTTTGTAACATAACCTCAATCATTTGTAATTTGTTTCTGATACTTTGTGTATTTTGGTGATAAATATTGAGATACTGACCTTGCTTTTTATTTGGAGGTGTGTTTTGTATATTAGTTTTCCCCCCATGCTCATTTGGTTGAGAAGCATGCACTTTGTGATCCCTAACCTTGATTGTTTTTGGCCTAGATATACTAAAGTTTTCCTTTGGCCTAGATATACTTATGCTTGTGTTTGGCCTATATATTCTAATGTTTGCATCTGATCTAGTATTTACTGCTTTTCTTTCCGATTCACCTACTGGTTCTGTGTCTAGTTTCCCTGACTCTTGTTTTCAGTTATTATGTCCATAACATTTTTTATCACTTGACCTAACCTCCAAGATCCCTTTCTGTTGAGGTGGAGCCCATCCTTACCCAAACAAGTGATGTCTAGATACTTGTCTACGTCTACAAATATTGCTTTTTGTGATTCGCACGCCCATCTTATGTTGTGATTTACTAATTTGACAAAGTTATGACTCACATCACGTCTTTTTATTATACTATTTACTGCTACTATTGCATTCGGAAATTTTTCTTTTGTTGCTCTTATCGCACTATGTACTTCACCAAGGACTTCGTCTGGGTTTCCAGTCCTTTTTAAGTCATTGGTTCCGACGTGTAGAAATACTACTTCAGGATTTTCCTGAAATCTTTCAGTTTCAACTTTTTTTGCCAACTGCTCGGCTCTTATCCCCCTATACACTTTGATGTCGGCCCCCTTCACGTTTACATGCGCCATCATGGAGTCACTGAGCACTAGCACTGTCTTATCTTCTGCTGCGTCATTTGCGGAGCTTTTTAGGTTAGGAGTGGCCTGCAGCGAGGAACTTCGTTTGCTGGCGTCATCTTCCTCTAGTAGCGTGGATAGGGCATTAAATCTGTTTGTGGTCGGAAACTCTGGTGGTTGTGGTTCAGTTTTTTTCCTCCCATTTCCGTTGCTTACAACTCTTGACCAATTTGCATTTTGCTTGTCGTGTTTCCAGTCGGACCGATCGGATTGGTTTACCTCTTGGAGTTGGTATAGTAAAGCTGTTCTCTCATCGAGTAGGTCATCAATCATTTTTTCGTTTTCTCGAGTCTTCTTTTCTGTCTCATATTTTTCTTTTTCGAGTACCGCCACTTTCTCACTTAAGTCTTGATTTCCTGTTCGTAATTCTTTAATTTCTTGTCGCGAGTGTTGTAGGTCTTTGTTTAGTATCGATCACCTTGTGCAGCAACTCGACCATTTCCGCTTCGTTGCATGATGCCTGTTGAGTGGTTGAGTTTCTTGTCTTGTGTTTCTCGGCTTCAAAGCTTCCTTTTGTTCTACTTTTATTTTCACTATTTTCAGAGATCATAAGGATTTTGTTGCTGCGTGTAGGTGATTCAATTCCTTGTCCAAAGTGTGGGGATGACAGATTCTCTGTGCTCTTAATGTTAACGTCTTGATTACTCCAAATTTCTGACGGGGATGTGGATATCTGTCCGTTTGGGTCTGTTTTCTGTATTCAGTGTGTGAAAGTTGCATGTCAACGTCTCTGGATACTAGGACATCAAGAAAGGCCAGCTTGTTGTTTTGTTCCTGTTCCATGGTAAACTTTATATTGTTACATATGCTGTTTACGTGTACTAAGAATTTATTCAGTTCTTCCTCCCCATGAGGCCAAATGATGAACTTATCTTCAACGAATCTCCACCAGATCTTTGGTTTTAGTGCAGCTGTCTCTAGGGCTGTGACTTCAAATTTTTCCATAAAGAAATTAGCAATGGTAGGGCTTAGTGGGCTCCCCATCGCAACCCCATCCACTTGTTTGTAGTAGTGTCCATCCCACTTGAAGTAACTGGTTGTTAAGCAGTGACGAAATAGAGATGTTATGGAAATATCATTGAACGCCGGCCGTGAAAGCCTTAGTAGTTGTATCGTCTATGTATGTTAAGAAATTGTGGAATGCAACCTGTTTCATGTCTGATGTTTCAAAATAAAATGAAGTGCTTTTTTGTGGATTTCTGTTTTTCATTAAGTATGGCTCCCATACATTCCTTCAGTTGTAGCATGTTTTGTTCATTTTCCTTTCATAATAAAATTATTAGCCCTAGGCTAGGATTTCTTTTATCTTCAGTAGTATGCTTTCCATTTAAGCAGTCATTTTTTTTTTATCCATGAAAAACATGTTAACGAGGTACCACTGTACTAGTTAATTAGTGCAGGAAGAATACAGAGTGAAAAGATAAAATGACATGTAAAAATGAAAGAAAACTTATTAAAAAGAAAATCAAATATTACTGAAGACAAAAGCAGACCACGAAAACAACCATCCTAAAACCAGAGAAAAGAAAAGCGGTATGTACAAGAATATCACTTACTAACCAAGGACATATCAAAGTACAAGCACGTTTTCAAAAAATATAATATGTTCTGATATTACCGATATCGACCACATCCACCCCTAAAAATATCATAGATGTAGCAGCTTAATTCTAAAAAGTGCCATTTCAAATGCACAGAGACAACAAAAATAAATCTAAAACAACACAATAAGCATCGCGAAACATGTTGAGGTTAAGTGAAGTTCTGTATATAAAATCTCTATTTTAAATATTATATATAATATTTAATAACTTCAACATATCAACTTCCTAGAAAACAATTCAGATTTCCTACCCTGATTTTACCTCAGTGAATCTCATGATCGTAGTAGTAGTAGTAAGTATTCTGCCTTCCGGCAGGTTTTCAAACTTGGTACGCGAATTTTGTTTTCCAAAACTGTCTATCCTCTGCTTCCTCCTTCAGCATCCAATATTTCTGCTTTTCCCTTAAATCGTCCAACAGCTGAATTCTTCTTCTTCCAAGTCCAGTTGTACCCTCCAATCTTCCTTCTACGACATCATGTAATAAGCAGTTCCTTCTGAGAATGTGCCCAACCCAGTTTGCTTTCCTCTGACGAATTGTGTGTATGATTGACTTCTTCTCACCCACTCTACTCAGAACCTCTTCGTTTGTCACCATGTCCATCCACTTTATATTTTCTATCTGTCTCCAGCACCACATTTCAAAACTTTCTAAATATTTCTTCTCTAATTTTCTCAAAGTCCATGTCTCTGATCCATACAAAGCAATACTCCAAATATAACACTTCACCAGGTTTTTACGTAGCTCTAGGTTCAGACTACTAGTTAGCAGAGTTCTCTTCTTCATAAATGCTTTCTTGGCCATGACAATTCTTGATCTTATCTCCTTGGTGCAATAGGCATCTTTCGTCAGTACACTTCCTAAGTATTTGAACTGGTTCACGTTCTCTAATTCTAATTGATGATCGTGAGTAACCATTATTTCACAACAAATAAATTTACATAAAATTGGATAGTTTATGTTATTTTGTAAATCTATGCAACACCCCTCATCTATTAATCACACATAATAAATGGGAATTCATTGTACATGAAGTATGCAGAGTTACAATCTAATATACAGGGTGTTAATGAATAACACTGAAATATTTCACCTGTGTGCAGAGGGGACATAGACAAGCAACTTTTATTAGAAGATTTTTGCTCTATGACGTAAAATGTGTTCAATACAGGGCATTCAAGTCATTACAATTTGGTGTTCGTAAGTAAATAATTAAGCCAAATAGGGTTAAAATTTTCATTAAATTGACTTCATGCCTTCTTAGTGACTGATAAAAACCTGATTCCTAATCATTAAACAACAGCTATATCATAATTTAGAACTTTCAAAATCTGCAAAATTTACAGACTAATCACATGACTGGCCATCACTGCATTAGTTCTTTTATTCGGAACTCCAGTATTAACAACAAAGTTCCTTTATTTTACATTTTTTTCAAATGTTAGAAGTCAGTGCCGGACATGCCCTGGGAGATTTTATGCTATAACAGGAAAAATTGAATCCATAGAGCAAAAATCTCTTAATAAAAGTTGCTTGTCTATGTCCCATCTATTCACAGGTAAAATATTTCGGTGTTATTCATTAACACTCTGTATAAAGTTCAATGTTGGTATGTATGTATGCATGTATATATACAGGCTCGTAGCCAGGATCAAATTTTCAAGGGAGCAAATCAGATTTCAGAGGGGGCCATCAGGTTTAGCATTTTTTTTTTAAATATATATATATATATATATATATATACATATATATTAACACCTTAAAAAAATGAATTGATTCTTAAGTTCTTAAGTAAGGAGTTAACCACTCCACCAGATAAAATAATCTAACACACACACATTAAGATTACAATAAACTATCTACTTTTGAAAGAAGTATGGAAGGATTAAACATTTATTTACCAGTGAAAATTACGAATAGACAAGCGTAATAGTTTTAAAGCTAACTTTCTTGACTTTGATTTTGTAAACTGCAATACAAACTGACCCACATGAAGGGTTTTGGAAAGGTGAAGTCAAGACTGAAAAATTCAATGCCATAACCAGGATTTGAACCAGGATCTTTGGCCCTTCGTGCTGCTCTTCCAACCACCTGAGCTACCATGGCAACATGCCGGTACAACATTAAATTCTCCAACTGACTCACATATCCCCGTTATACCACCAGGCATTCTCAATATGAGATATCAACCCAGTGGTGACTTACAACCTGTAAGTACTTTAAGACCTGGGCTTCACAGTAAACCCCTAGTAGGTCACAGGGGAATGATAATTCTTTCACACTAAATTGATTAAAACTGTTATTGGTTGGACGTCGTCAGGAGGTTTGCAAAGGGAACAACACCACCAAAATTTTCCCCCGTTCACGTAGCTACGCCCGCAGAATACAAAATCCCAAGAGAATGGATCGAAGTACACCACAGGGATACCACCTTTATGTTACGTGCCGAGGGTATGGAGGATGACTGTGCACAGGGTGGTTTTCCGAACGGGCACGGGAGCACGGCAGAGACCCCTTCCAGCATGGACAACATACCAACATGCGAGTTGACTTTAGTTCACCTGAGGAAGGCCTGGAGGTCAGGCTGAAACGTAGTGACTGTTCAAAGGTAAAATTTTATCCACCGTACATAAGTTTTAATAACAGTTTTAATCAATTTATATTTATAACCGGTGGAAAGAGTTGGACCTGGGTTGTGAATTACCTGGTATGTCTTTCACACTAGCCGTGTGTAGACTGACTTCACCTTTCCATCTTAGTCTGCACACAGCCAGTGTGAAAGAATTTTCATTTTATATAGGGTTTTGTTAAATCTTTGTTATACCTCAAAAGCACAAACTCCGCCTTCCTTTCATGTGACGTGGAAAGTCTTTATAGTAGTACTGTGGCAGTACTAGCTGCAATAGTCAATGCCACACCAAACACAAGCCGAAACCCTGGAAATGCTTCTCCATATTTATTCAATGTTTTACAAACTCCAGTTAAAGACTGTTTGAGACTAGAGAATGAGATTTGTGGCCAAATGGAGTTCAGTTCCAATATTTTCCAACTACTTACGGTTTCACCTTTTTTTATCTTTTATTTATTTAATATTTTGGATGGGGCAAGTCAAAATTTGGGGGGGGGGCGTGCAGCATGCCCTCTAGAGCCAACCCTGGCTTATGGGCCTGTGTATGTATGTATGATGTTTGTTTTCTGTACAACTCTGAATAGAATTCATTCCTATAAACAGAAAATAGTGAATGAAATCCACTAAAATAAAAATCTGATGTGCACTCACATGTGCATGAACAATATAATTTTCTCACTACATGTTTTGATGTAGAACAAGAGGCTGTATTGCTGGAAAAGCGTATCCAGTTGTCACAGCTTCAAGAAAAATCAAAACTTACTGAGTTTGTACCAATGATGGGTAGCGAGTATGCTATGTCAGAAGTATGTAAAACATCCTATCCACTTATATTATTGCTGTAGGCTTTGTATTAGTTGAGAAATAGGCCTAAGATTTAAAGACACAAAATAGGATGGAACATTTTTAGTCCTATGTATGCATAAATTAAAAGTTCCAGGTTTTTGGGGAGGAAAGTGTGGAACTGATACTGATTTTACCCCCTTATTTCAGCCTCGAAACTGATCACAACAGATAAAATGTACAGAAACCAATACTTTATTAATGCACTGTGCTATCATTCTATATCAAGGACAGATGGTCATCTACTCGATCAGCTAGAGCATAAGCGAGCAACTGAGGGGAAACGTTTTAGTCTCCCATCCTGCTGTGACGTAAGAAACCTGTTATTCATGTTCAGTGTCACGTCGAAACTGCTTTATGCTGACGTCAAGGGCGACTGTAGTGGGAGAAATTCCCCTACCTCACAGTGACACGATGTGCCACAGAAGCGCACCCATGAGCTAGAGGAACCAACAATTTTACTGGGATGTCTCATAGTTTAGGTCTGGAGTTTTTTAAAACACTGTAAATCTACGATATGGTACAAATTATAGCTGCTTCCAGAGGACTTTGTACCCAAGATTTAAAAAATTCCATTCATTATGGCCAAATATGAATCCATGACCTTAGGATCCACAGGTGAACATGCAACCTCGGCACCCTTACCATGACATGTATTTTTACTATGTTGCCATAATTAATCAAAGCATGGTTTAGAGAGTAGGTTTCCTAATTGAGGACTGTTTTTTCAAAACTCGCTTTATGCAAAAAACAAAGCAAGTTTTGAAAAGACCACTACATATGCATGAAGCGAGTTTTGCAAAAACAAGCTGTATTCTGTGCTATAATTTCGGAATAAAGCAAATTTTGCTAAAGCCGGCTGCATAGGCTTTTAGAGGATGCTAAACAGTATGTATTAACACAATAAAACGATTTTTAAAAAAATGCACAAAGCGAGTTTTGAAAAAACGGTCCTCAATTGTTTTTACAATGTATGTCCATCCTCCAAACACTATGCATCTAGCCTACATTGCCATAAAACAGTTAATATTTATTCTGAGATAGCTCAAAATTAATTTTTTTAGTTCATATTTGAGTACCCCTTTTCAAGACTTTTAGTGCTTTTTTAGTGCCTAACACCCAGTTTAGTCATTAAGACCTCCTTTTCTGATTATTAAGAGCATAAAGGTAATGTGGAGACATTGCCTACACAAGTTACCTCTGAGAGCTGAGGCATCTGCTGGAGCCAGTGCATTCTGCAACAGTGTAGTCTGTTCTAGAGATGTACTAGGGATTTCCTCTGGCTGCTCTGAATAAGCAGGTTCAACGGGTGGTGGAACCACTGGCTGTGCAGGAGATGGACACTCTCCGACAATACTGTAAATTCAATATATTGGTTTGAAATGTCTTGCAATATTAAATTCAAAGTAAAACATAAATTTCTCACGCAGTAAAAGTCGAAACCGAGCACGGTGCAACAAAAGTATGACTTTATTGGGGTAAACTAAGCAACTTTACCGCGGTATTCTGAATACCGAGGTTGGTGCACTCGGCCACTAGCCTATTCGGTAACTACTTATTGTGCACAACCCTCTTTAATTACATGCACTAGTAGTTTTATATTTTTTATAGCACCTAAGTCTTAAAATTACATAATATTTAACATGCTGATATTGAACTTACTTTGGTTCTGACCCCCCCAAGGACGATATTTTCCTTTTTCTTGCCCCTGGAACAGAAACAATTAATTATTTGTCAGTTAACACAATGCAGGCATTGACATCTGGCGTATTAATATAGGCTAATTGTAATATTCTAATAACTTTTGTTCATATCATAATATTGCAATTAACTTATCACTGATTAAATAAAAGCATGCTATCACTTTGTTATATCAGTTTACCTGATTTTATTATTTACTAGTGACCACTTTTCAACAGGACATCCCTCTCATTGTCAGCTATGCCTAATTGCCAAACTTCCATCTTGCACTATCTGATAGCACTTCTGGGATGTCAGATAATTAACACAATAAAACGATTTTTAAAAAAATGCACAAAGCGAGTTTTGACAAAACAGTCCTCAATTGTTTTTACAATGTATGTCCATCCTCCAAACACTACGCATCTAGCCTACATTGCCATAAAAAGTTAATATTTATTCTGAGATAGCTCAAAATTAATTTTTTTAGTTCATATTTGAGTATCCCTTTTCAAGACTTTTAGTGCTTTTTTAGACTTTTTTAGTGCCTAACACCCAGTTTAGTCATTAAGACCTGCTGTTCTGATTATTAAGAGCATATTCAACAATAAAGGTAATGTGAAGACATTGCCTACACAAGTTACCTCTGAGAGCTGAGGCATCTGCTGGAGCCAGTGCATTCTGCAACAGTGTAGTCTGTTCTAGAGATGTACTAGGGATTTCCTCTGGCTGCTCTGAATAAGCAGGTTCAACGGGTGGTGGAACCACTGGCTGTGCAGGAGATGGACACTCTCCGCCAATACTGTAAATTCAATATATCGGTTTGAAATGTCTTGCAATATTAAATTCAAAGTAAAACATACATTTCTCACTTCAATTGCAATTTTTTTCCCTAGTTTAACTCCCTAAGAAGAACTACTATCAGTATAATTCGCAGGTGTGCGGGCAAAGACAGTAAAGTTCACTTTCTTGTTACTGAGAATTAGAGTGACTTAACACACTTTACCCGCCCAACATCGCTTTAGAGATGAATAAACCCATGATGCACACATCCTTAACTACCGTACGTTTTTGTATATGACTTACTGGACTTAACACAACTGTAGAGAACATTTTTATCTATAACTCTATGGACATATCTCAATTTTTGAGGATGGTGACATAACCCTCTTTGCCCGCAAACCCACTAATTTTCCATGCATACAAGAATTTGCTGAAATAATAAAAACAGTTGTCAATTATAATTATTTGTGCATGTGTTCAATCGGTAGCACTAAAGAACATGCCACGTTTTGCACATTAGAGGACACACAATGCATGGAAACAGTTAACAAACCAGTCACATCAGAACTTCGCAGCAACTGTATTAAGGACAATAGGGGAAAGGCATTTAAAGAAAAGTAGACTAGCATTTGGTCTTTATCTAGTTGGGGAAAATGTTTGGTAAAGTTAATTAAAGCGAACTGATAGAAATAATTTGATCAAGTTAATTAACCAAACCGATGGAAATAGCAATGAAAATGTTTTTGATGGAAAGGGGGGAATTAATTGTAAGGCTTTAGTAAGAACTGAGAACTATATAAAAAAAGGAAATGAAAATAAGAAAGGTGTAATATTTACTTGGAAGAAATTATGGGGATTAAGGGTCAGGGTAGAAGAGCAGAGTGCCATCAGGATTGCAGACGATAAGGTGCCTCAAATTTATTTGAAAGACAGTGTTATTATGCCCAGTTTCTACAAACTTTTGAATTACCTGTGGTTAAATTATCCATGGGCAAATTAGTTCCATTTCACCCACAATGATATAATGAGCAAGGCCTTGGAGTAGTACAGTTAATTTAATTCAGAAGGCTTTGATTCTAATTGTTTAAATTATTATCGATCCTACCAAGACGTTAAATTTTATCCAGCCATCCATGAAAGGATAAATTAACCCGACGATTTACCCTTGGAAAGATCTAGCCCGAGTTCGTAGGAACATTTTTTCTGTCATTGTCGTATTTACCCAGAGGACATTAACTGTCTAGAAACTTGCCACAAGTGTAAGTGATTGCTATCTTTAAATTATTTGTGTTTGTGTGGTGTTATTCTTGTGTAAATTCTGTCCATTGGATAACTTACCCATAGGTAATTCGCAAGATTATAATGAGTTAAATGGTAAACGTTTATAAATAAAATTCAATTGCCACATGTATGTCGCAGCTTCACGTGAAAAAGGCTTAGAGGGTCATTCCATATGAAGTGGTCCAAGGGCAGTTGCTTGACCATTAAAAAAAAAATTATATTTTTTCTCTTATGTTTTAGGAGTTCAAAACCATTTTTTTTTCAAAATTTTATCTTCACCGGTTTAGATGTGGCGGCTATTTGTGTTCCAGCCTGCGCACGTTTTTTTGTGATTGCGAGCATTTACAAAAAAAATCATAACTCTGAAAATACTTGTTCTAGAAGAATGAAACAAAAACCATTTTGTTGATTATAACTTAAGCTAATGGAATGGTTCTCTTACGTTTTTCTCTATCTCTTACCTTTCTATGAGAAAATGACAAGCAAAACAAAGCATCAAAACTGGTGAAATCTTACTTTTTGTAATTTTTTTCTAAGGGAAGGAGAATTACATACAGCTTGAGTATTTTTTATAAGAAAGGTGTATAGTTATAGTGTTAACATAATTAATATCAGAACCTACACTTGTATGCTTTAATTTTTACAAATTTTCAAAATCTAGTTGTTTTCAAAATTTTCTTACTTTGGCTTTTATAACTCTTATGGGACTGGGGATAAAAATTTGAAATTTACACCACTTACAGTGCTATTAGGTATGTATATGGCAAATAAAAAATTATCTTGTATATTGCACAAGTAAAAAAGTTATGAACTCTCAAAGATCTGGTAAAATTCGCTAAAAGCAGTAATGTTGTTGAGTCAGTAGTTAAGTGAAGAATGGTCTAATTATGTAATTTTAATACAGTATGTAAGTGTTGAACATTTTTAAGACTTATTGAAATCATAAATATAAATTAATTTCCTTAGAAAAAAAATATTAAAAAAAAATTATATTTTTAGCACTGAACAATTTAAATACCGATAAAATAAATTCTGTAAGCTCCAGTCTTTGATACGTTCATTTTAACGGTAATTAACATTAGCTTGTTCACAGATATTCCACACATAATAAGAATATTAAGTTTTAAAAGTAACCGTAGCCAAAGTTCTAAGTATTTTTACTTCCTCTGCCTGTACCATAGGTACTATAGGTAGAGGAAGTATTGTTTTCGACCTCAAAATTCGAAGTTGAGTTTTTAGCATATATACATGTTTCAAGGCCCCCTGAATCCAAAAAGACTATTTTTGGAAACATGTCTGTGTGTGTGTGTGTGTGTGTCTGTCTGTCTGTGTGGAAGTTTGTGAACAGGCTAGCTCCGAAACGGAGAATCGTATGAAAACAAAATTTCGTATTTGGGTCAGGTACCTTCTGAAGATGTGATTCGTAGATTGGCGACAAATTTCCCTTATTTTTAAGGGGACTTTACATGAAGAAATTTTCGTTTTTCGCGATTTTCTCGAAAACGGCTCTAACGATTTTCTTTAAATTTTGCGCATGGATTGCTTGTACCAAGAGCTAAAACTTTTATTTGAAATATTTTTTCGAACAAATTCTCTGAAGGGTAGTTATAAGCAACCCACTGTGAATACGTGCTTTTTGCAATACGGCTTCTTGTAAATCGTACGAAAACAAAATTTTGTATTTGGGTTAGGTACCTTCTGAGGCTGTGAAGATTGGCGACAACCTTCTCTTATATTTAAGGGGACTTTACATGAAGAATATTTTGTTTTTTGCTATTTTCTCATGAACGGCTCTAACAATTTCCTTTAAATTTTGTACATGGATTGCTTATACCATTTCAAAAACATTCTCTGAAGGGTGGTTGTAACCTACCAACTTGCCTGGTGAACAACTCAATACGCGGACATTTAAGGCATTTTATTCTATATAAGCACGTGAAGTGAGAAACATGTATGTTGGCCCAGCTTACAGTAAAGAAATATCTGAGGGGAATATTTGATAAATTTCGGAAATTATTCTTAACAGCAGAAAGTTCAATAAACGTTTGCAGTCACTTATTCTTTTTCCCATAGCCTGTGTTTTTAGTCGCAGCATTCAAAGAAGGGGCTATAAGATATATATATAGCATAATTAGCGTAAATGCTGCAAACTTTTATTTGGGCAGAGGAAGTTATGTGACTTTCACATAAGATTTTTTTTCTTATTTATTGTAGGGCATGCTAGCAATAACTAAGGTTCAAGACCTCACCTACATTATATGGAATCATTACACAATTTGTGCACTTAATTTGTGCATCTTTTAAGCAAAACAGAATTATTAAAAAATTTACATGTTCATTCCAAGTAAGAATCAGTTTGAAAAATTTTATGTCATAACCGGGATTTGAACACGGATCTTCGGCTGCAGCAAGAAATGTTAAGTTTACCCGTTATGACTCCAAGAGTGTGTTAAGTTCGGAACAAAATTTTGAAAAAGTAATTTATGTATATAAAGTGCTTTGAGATGTATTGTAATTCTAAAATAAATTAATGCATGCAAATTATTCAGTTTTGTGATAATTTCAATTTAAAAACAAAAATTACTCTACCTTTCTCGCTGCCGCCCACTTCTTAGCCTACGGCTAAGAAGTGGCGTCGCTTGTAAAAATCTCATTTCTCTTATTAACCTGAAACAAAGAATATATTTTAAAAATTAGGCTTAAGCAATCCAATATAATTAAGACACCAATAAATACTAACAATAGCTGTTCTTTTGATAAACTTTTTAATATCAATTTAGATGGCTTAATTGACTGTTTTCCTCTAATATTTATTAAGATAATAAGGTTTATTAAATGGGGATTTACAACTTTCGATGAAATTCATTGGTGAGAAATATGTGAATTTCATTATTTTTTTTTCTCAGCAATGAATTGCTCTAAAATCTTGCAATCTGACATACTTTTTATTGACTACTAGCTTAAAAGGCCCGGCGTCGCCCGGGTTTTTATTTTGTAATTTGAAATTAACTTATGAAGGACTTTCGATTTTCAAACTCTAGGACCTTGTATAATATGTAGGCCTACATAGAGCTTGAAATGAGGAAGAACGACTTATCACACTCAAACTATTTCCTCAGAAAATGCTAGATATAGCCACTACATGCTTGATTTCTTTTGCCACATTTCTGGCGTCACCATCAATACTGATCTGTCAAACCGTTTCCTAACACCGCATAGTTTAACAGTTTTGTTATTTCAGGCCGCAAACCCTTTGATAAAACTCCATACCAGTTCAATTGGATTCAAATTGCTAAGATAAGGGGGCAACCTCAGCACTTGATGGCCCGCTTTATTTGCCATATCATCAACCACATATTTATTAACATCTTTGTCCGCGAATTCCTGTGCTAAGCTCACTAACTCTGCTTTAACACATTTATCATTAAATGTTACATTCTTTTCTTGTAGTCATTCCACGATATTTTGTTTACGCCAAGAAGTATTTGGACGCCGATAGAGTTTCACACTGTGGTATGATGCATTGTCCATACTATTAAAGTGTTGGGTTCAAGTTTTGGCAGGGCCGTGGAAAGAAAGCAAGGGCCCCAGGGACAAATTTTCCCGGGCCCCTGTCAAATTTTAAATTCACTACCCAACTCGCCCTTTAATGTATGCAACAAAAAGATTATGTAATGATATTACATAACTATTTATTGCCAGAATGGTACCGATACTTCATGAGATTGTCTGGTAGACAGGAAAATATATGTCCGTCTGTCTGTCCGTGTGCCTGTAAGCGCGATAACTCACAGACGCTTTATCGGATTTTCATAAAACTTGGTATATCATTTATAATGCCCATGGGACGAAGCCTATTGATTGATTTTGGACCAAATTGCTTAACTGATGCCGGGCACGAAACAGAAAATTCATTAAAATGTTGTAACCAGGAACAATTTTATCTGTATGTACCAGTTTAATCTTTTGAAAATTACGATTTTCAATTACGAACGTTACTGTTGAGTCCAAAAAGATTTCTGCTTCTACTTTTCAAAAACAGCAATTTTTCTTCAAAAATAATCAGTTTCAGATTAACTGATTAATTCCGTATCACCGTTATACGACAAGACAATGCAGATAAAATTAAGACATAAAATATAACCTAAGTTTTTTATTATAGAGTAATAGAGTAAATACAGTAAATAGAGTAAATTTAGAAAGTAAAAAATAAAACCTGATCGGCTGGGCCCCCTTTTGGGCCCGGGCCCCGGGGCTGCAGCCCCGGCTGCCCCTCTCTCTCGTCGGGCCTGAGTTTTGGCAAAACATTAGTAAACCAGTTATGGAATACATCTACATTCATGTCTTCGTGGTACTCACCTGTTTTCTTATACTAAAAAATGAGCAACCCCCCCATCTTCGAAGCCTGTGTCACTACCTATGTGCGTAACTATTAGGCATTTCCCCTTACCCCATAGGATTTTTTAAACCTTGACTTAATCCTGCCCTAAAAGCTTTTTCCTTTGATTCAACAGTAGTTTCCTGCCAAATTTTAGGGGTGGTGTGTCCTGCATTTACCCATGTCTCGCCTAAGTAATAAAACTTTCGATCCTCTGCTCGGTATTGCCGTACAGCTCTAAGATATCATCTTCTCCAAAGTACAATATCATCACGATCTACTATAACATTAACCTCACTTCTTTTCACATATTTCATTTCAATGTCCAACAGTATCTTATAAAACGTTGTTCTTTTAAAATTAGGTAGTTCGAAGTCCTCATTGAGAGAACAAATAAGTTTATCCACAGTTGGAGGTATGTTATCACAAAAGAACTGACGAACTTTTGCTCGAATAGCACTTTTCACAAAGTCATCAATGTTATCTAAAATACTACGCGACTTTTGAGCCTTTCTTGGAGGAGATTTTACTACACCAGAGTCTCTGTATTCACTACGCACTTTCCAGATACTTCTGGTAGATATACCGGTGAATTCAGATGTCAATTTTTACAACGTCCTCAATTGCAAGTGCTGGATATATATTTTTTTAAACCCATTAAACACATTCAATATAATTTCCTTCTGTCCACTTCGCAAAGATTTACCTCTCTTATTTTTAACTATACCACTTGGGCCTGGTTGAATTTCAGTCATTATGTTTAATGCTTCTCACAGGCTGGGTTATAAATTATAAAAACCACATTTCGCTGTTCACTGAAATTTGTATGTTTACATTATTCACAACAATGACTCTTGCAAACTGGAGGGTTATATCACGAATGCCACGTTTCGCAATACATTGACACATTTGCAATAAGTTGATATTGTTATCTTAAAAATTTTCGTCACATTTTATGAGCTTTTACTGTTATAAAAATAAAATCTAATACCGAACTATATTGTCCTGTAGCATGATGTGTGGTGTGGTTCAAATCACGTGCATTTGTTTACACGGACTTGCATTCTCAAAATGAATGGATAACACACTTTCGATTTGGTTTGGTTGCAAGACTCACTTTTGTTTATTTGTTTGTTTTATTATGAAAACATGTGAAAGCGGAACTCTCAAACTGTGAATATGTCACACTTCTTTTGTCACACTTCAATTTTTTAAAATCTTTTTGTTTATGCAAACAATTGACAGCAGAACTATCTAACTTTACTTCATTTCACATTTCCGACTTTTCCCGTGGATTTTCCAAAAAATTTCTTTCATACAAACCTTGTCCTGACAATTACGAACACAACAAAAAAATAATCAGCCAAATCGGTCGAGCCGTTCTCAAGTGATGCCCCGTCATACATTTTGGAAATTCATTTTTATTAATATAGATTTCTACAATTGCATACTATTTTCAAAATTAATCTGTTACAGTTACGGGTAATTATCGTTTCAAAATGGCTGCCACGTTTCATGCACTGAAATGCTGCTCTCTGATAACTTCCGCAAATATCAATATTTCTGAATGATTATTATTCTGTTTATTTGTTAATATAATATAAGCAACACAATCTATACTCACTCATTTAACACTAATAGTTTATTTTTAATATATATAATTTAATGAAATAGAAAATTAAAAAAAAAGAATTATAAAAAAACACTTAAACTGAAGATATTCCAAATATTCTGGACTATGTTGTTCATATGATGTTTGGAATAGAAAAAAGAATCACTAAAAAATAATTGCCATTTGTGGAAATTATTCAGGAAACAGCATTTTAGTGCACAAAACTGGCTGCCATTTTGTAACGATAATTACCCAAAACTATAACAGTTAGATTAATTTTTAAAATAGTAAGCAATGGTAGAAATAGTCATTAAAGAGTATATCAGATTGCAAGATTGTAGAGCAATTCATTGCTGAGCAAAAAAAAAATAATGAAATTCACCTATTTCTCGCCTATGAATTTCACCAAAAGCTGTATGTCCCCCTTAAATTACATGTTCAACCCTATTTAACATGCTGTAGTACAGTAAAACCTCGTTAACATGAATTCCAAGGGACCGAAAAATGAGGGGTTCGTTTTAAAAAGATTCGTGCTAACCAGGGACTAAATTTTTTTTATTTTTTTTATTTTTTTTTTAAATGAACCAATTACGGTATACACTATTGTAGAAAATACTGTTACATGCAAAAGTAGGCTATGTAATTAGGCCTACCTAAAAAAGATCATTTCCTGTTGAAAAATTCAAGTAAGTTGAGCTGTCGCTGATGGGAACGAAAGTGCCTGGAAACTTCACGGCCAACTGTATTCACAGCTTCAGTAAACTCAGCAGATGATTCAGATGTTGCAACAAAACATTCTAAATTGGCTATGGTGGCAAACACTTCCTGGCAGGTGGGTTACAAGTTTTAATGCAACATATGATGAAATCGTACTGGTTATGTTTGAATGAACAGAAAAATAAAATAAGAAACGTTATAACCCGATTGTTGGCGGCACGATGCTTTATTTATTTATTTAGCCATCCTGTAGACCAGCAGTACTGGCATAGGATAACAATAACAATAACTCCCGTTTGTCGAGCGATTGCACCAGCTAGCGTTAATGTTAATCCAATTACTCGTAGCCATTCACATAAATAACCGGGAATTTAATAAAGGTTTACGTTTAACTTCATTTCTTGCATGCCTAGCGAAGGAAGAACAGGAAATAGCAATTTGAAAAGCTTTGGAAGTTTGTGTTAAATGACATTTCAAGATTCAAGGGACAGAAAAACAGTTCGCAGTAACCGAAATTCGCGTTAACCGACAAAACTTTCATAAGAAACAATACATCTTTGCCGGGACCAAATCTTTGTTCTTGTTAACAGAGTGTTCGTCGTAAGCGAGTTCTTGTTAACGAGGTTTTACTGTAGTTTTAAATTTTTTATAGCTTATAAGTCTTAAAATGGAGAATGGAGGAAATCCAAGTTCCTGAGCATTAGTAAACAACAGAATTAAAATTACGTAATATTTAACATGCTGATATTGAACTTACATAGGCCTGGCTCCTTCCCTCGGTTTCTTACTTCTGGAACAGAAACAATAATAATTTGTCAGTTAAAATAATGCAGGTGTAGAATATGGTAATTGGGCATTAGCCTGTAATATTCTTGGTACAATAAATAAATAATTTTAATTTAGTTTAATTTAATTTTTAATTAGTCGTTAGCAAGACTGAGCTGCTATAGACATAAATAAATAAAACAATAAATTAGGAAACCCTGAGCCTCAAAAAACTCTTGCACACCATAAAATGGGTTGTCAAGCAGACGACATAAATGAAACTTAAAATGCTTAAAATCTACATTGTGAGCCACTTGGGGCAACTTATTAAACACTTCAAGAAATACTTAGTTTCCAGCGGGGGGTTGCGAGGCAATGGGCTTACCACCTGTCCCTCTACCCTCTCTCGGAAAATAAGCATATCAAAATTAGTATAGGTAATGAAACCTCCACTTGGAGGCCCCTTCGTCCCACCTGGGGATCATAGGGTACCAGATACAGATACGTGCAGGTATGATAAATTGATTACATACCCTATATACCGATACACAGGCTATATCGTGATGCATGCAGCCATTCACTTAAATTTGGCCTAGGACCACTGGTTTTCCACATTTCATTTATTTGTTGCCTTATTGTTCAGTAATAAATGTTCATAAGGATAAAATGGAATATTATATTGTGTATAAATGTCTGAATTCAAACACCATAAATACTGTACTAATCGTACTAATCATGGTTATGCCCACTAGCCTACTCGATGGACCTGGTTTGGTTGAGGTAAGAAAGGAAGGTCATTTCAATCAATGCTACAGCACAGTATTTGCAAAGATATGCACCATCGTTCATTCATCAAATAGACCCCACCTGTCTCTCACTATTCTTTATGTTCAATTAGCTTTTGGCTTAGATATCGTAAATATGATATATTACGCTGATCTCCATCTTGGAGATGTTACATCTCACTTTACAGCTCCTTCACGGCTGGTCACGCTTCACTTACCGCAGTAAAAGTCGAAACCGAGCACGGTGCAACAAAAGTATGACTTTATTGGGGTAAACTAAGCAACTTTACCGCGGTATTCTGAATACCGAGGTTGGTGCACTCGGCCACTAGCCTATTCGGTAACTACTTATTGTGCACAACCCTCTTTAATTACATGCACTAGTAGTTTTATATTTTTTATAGCACCTAAGTCTTAAAATTACATAATATTTAACATGCTGATATTGAACTTACTTTGGTTCTGACCCCCCCAAGGACGATATTTTCCTTTTTCTTGCCCCTGGAACAGAAACAATTAATTATTTGTCAGTTAACACAATGCAGGCATTGACATCTGGCGTATTAATATAGGCTAATTGTAATATTCTAATAACTTTTGTTCATATCATAATATTGCAATTAACTTATCACTGATTAAATAAAAGCATGCTATCACTTTGTTATATCAGTTTACCTGATTTTATTATTTACTAGTGACCACTTTTCAACAGGACATCCCTCTCATTGTCAGCTATGCCTAATTGCCAAACTTCCATCTTGCACTATCTGATAGCACTTCTGGGATGTCAGATAATTAACACAATAAAACGATTTTTAAAAAAATGCACAAAGCGAGTTTTGACAAAACAGTCCTCAATTGTTTTTACAATGTATGTCCATCCTCCAAACACTACGCATCTAGCCTACATTGCCATAAAAAGTTAATATTTATTCTGAGATAGCTCAAAATTAATTTTTTTAGTTCATATTTGAGTATCCCTTTTCAAGACTTTTAGTGCTTTTTTAGACTTTTTTAGTGCCTAACACCCAGTTTAGTCATTAAGACCTGCTGTTCTGATTATTAAGAGCATATTCAACAATAAAGGTAATGTGAAGACATTGCCTACACAAGTTACCTCTGAGAGCTGAGGCATCTGCTGGAGCCAGTGCATTCTGCAACAGTGTAGTCTGTTCTAGAGATGTACTAGGGATTTCCTCTGGCTGCTCTGAATAAGCAGGTTCAACGGGTGGTGGAACCACTGGCTGTGCAGGAGATGGACACTCTCCGCCAATACTGTAAATTCAATATATCGGTTTGAAATGTCTTGCAATATTAAATTCAAAGTAAAACATACATTTCTCACTTCAATTGCAATTTTTTTCCCTAGTTTAACTCCCTAAGAAGAACTACTATCAGTATAATTCGCAGGTGTGCGGGCAAAGACAGTAAAGTTCACTTTCTTGTTACTGAGAATTAGAGTGACTTAACACACTTTACCCGCCCAACATCGCTTTAGAGATGAATAAACCCATGATACACACATCCTTAACTACCGTACGTTTTTGTATATGACTTACTGGACTTAACACAACTGTAGAGAACATTTTTATCTATAACTCTATGGACATATCTCAATTTTTGAGGATGGTGACATAACCCTCTTTGCCCGCAAACCCACTAATTTTCCATGCATACAAGAATTTGCTGAAATAATAAAAACAGTTGTCAATTATAATTATTTGTGCATGTGTTCAATCGGTAGCACTAAAGAACATGCCACGTTTTGCACATTAGAGGACACACAATGCATGGAAACAGTTAACAAACCAGTCACATCAGAACTTCGCAGCAACTGTATTAAGGACAATAGGGGAAAGGCATTTAAAGAAAAGTAGACTAGCATTTGGTCTTTATCTAGTTGGGGAAAATGTTTGGTAAAGTTAATTAAAGCGAACTGATAGAAATAATTTGATTAAGTTAATTAACCAAACCGATGGAAATAGGAATTGAAAAGGATTTTGATGGAAAGGGGGGAATTAATTGTAAGGCTTTAGTAAGAACTGAGAACTATATAAAAAAAGGAAATGAAAATAAGAAAGGTGTAATATTTACTTGGAAGAAATTATGGGGATTAAGGGTCAGGGTAGAAGAGCAGAGTGCCATCAGGATTGCAGACGATAAGGTGCTGCGAAATGGACCTGGATGAAGAGGTATTAAATACACTGGTGAGAGATCTTAATGGAATGTACTGTAGTTTAGGAAGTAGTAGTTCCACCAGATTTCTAATTTCTAACAACCATAGTATGTGCCTGAGTCCATTTTCTAACAGGACCTATCAACTTTTACAGCTAAAAATTTACTACTGCATTACATCTTACGCACCTATCTCCCCCAACAGATGGTGGTCCCCCAAAATGATCACCCATATCATCATCACTTTCAGGTGCTGCAGCCTCTTCTGTTGGTTTCTCGGCTTCCTCTGGCTGTTGTGCAGATATTTCAACTGCCGGTACCTCTGATGGCATGGGAGCTTCATCAAACAGGCCACCAGCTATGATATCCTGCCCAAGGTTTCCTCCAAACCCATCATCTCTAATTGGAGCATGAATTTCAGGTGCTGCAGCCTCTTCTGTTGGTTTCTCGGCTTCCTCTGGCTGTTGTGCAGATATTTCAACTGCCGGCACCTCTGATGGCATGGGAGCTTCATCAAACAGGCCACCAGCTATGATATCCTGCCCAAGGTTTCCTCCAAACCCATCATCTCTAATTGGAGCATGAATTTCAGGTGCTGCAGCCTCTTCTGTTGGTTTCTCGGCTTCCTCTGGCTGTTGTGCAGATATTTCAACTGCCGGTACCTCTGATGGCATGGGAGCTTCATCAAACAGGCCACCAGCATCTCTAATTGAAGCATGAATTTCAAGTGCAGCAGCTGATGTTGATGGCTGGGGTTCCTTCTCCTTCTCTTTCTCTATTTGCATCTGTTCAACAGCTTGTGCATCAGTGAAGAGCAGGTTAGCCTAAATCAGAAAGAAATCCATATTTAGTTTCACCTTCACAAATGACATGAAGTAATTACCAGTATTTCACAACGTTAACTATGGCGAGTGATGGATGGTTTCTTAAAGAGGTGCCAAAAATGTATGGACAACAATGGTGGTCAGTTTCAGCAACTCCTTTCATAATGTTGGTAAGAAAAGGATTTAAACATAGTTGAGGAAATTGTTGTGTGGCTCCATCAGTGCCACTCTAAGATAGCCGTGTGCCACCATCATGAACCAGGAAAAACACCATGTTGCCAGTTCATAGTTCATTGGGTCTGCCTGTTTACCCATATACAAAACACATCACTTACAAAGGAATTCTCTTTCTATCTGAATGTACCGTATTTTACGGACCATAAGACCTTGAAAACGAGCCTTCAAAGTTGGGTGCGTCTAACGGTCCGAAGTAAAAATGATTGTCTGTTGTCTGTAAGTAACAATTTGTACCTCCACTGAAACACGATATAAAATGCCAAAAAATACCTAAAAATGCTGAAAATGACCTAAAAATTGCCCAAAAATGACCTTTCTCTTGAAAATGACGAAAATAGTTCGGACAAGTTCGTTAATGAGCAAAATTGGCCCAAGGGGGTGGTCGGGGGAGGGGGGTTGAAATTTTAAAACATTTATATCTCGCCCCTATGAAGTATAGAGGGAAACTTTGTAGTAGTGGGGTACTCGGGTGAGTCGCGTTTTACCATTTTCCCAAAAAATGAATTAATGGTTGGAATTCCTGAAAGTGAAAGAACTTCACTGTATTCAAAGGGGGAACGAACTGCAGTGAAGAGGGCACTTTCTAAACAATACTAGTGGCATCATCATAGACATGAAATTGTGTTGTTAAACAAGAAATTACTACCAAATTTGTATCTTAAAATAAATATAATAGACAATATAATCTACTCTTATACAATTCAATGGCCCTAAATAGCATGCTTGCTCGTTCGCCCACTTCGTGAGACATCGGGTATACTCGGCAATGTTCGTCTCTCACAGTGTAAACTTTTATGATGACTACAAAATTAGTAAAACCGTTTCTTTATTATATAAGGCCTGAGTGAAATGAACACAATGAACAAATATTCTAATTTTATTTTTACTTACAATTTTCATAGCTCTGAACCACAAACATTTTAAATAATCTACCAGTGTAAATTTCTTAAAAATCCTGGAGTCAATTAATAATGGCAGGTGAAGCTGCGAGCATCAGGTATAATATATTGATAGTTTAATCCTCAAAAGTATCGCGGACAGTAAAAATCCAAATCAATCACTCCTTCTCTTGAAAAATTATATAATTTCTGAAAATTACACTGAATTTATCAAATTCACATCACATTCATCTGTCAACAAACAGTTGAGAAACGATACGTATTATCCACCGCAGTCTCGAGAATTACGCACGAGAATTATACAGTTTAGAAGGCAGTGGTCCACAGTTATCTTTGGAACTGCATAATCGAATCTGAGATCGCTTTCCCCAGGTGGTGCTTTCTAATCGTGGAATTTTAGCTGCTTCATTAATTATTAATGGTTTAGGTTAAGAATGATTCACGTGCAAGTGTTAATAACTATAATGCTTTAATTTTTATTATACTATTAATTTTTAATTTTTCAATTAATTATCGTGAGCGAAGATGCAGGCACCTCCTAGTTTAAATACAAGACAATCAATATTCATTTAAAATAAATGTACGGTCCTGTCCTTTCCACTGAAATGAAATGAAATTAGCCTTTGACATCCCTTGAGGGCTAAGGCCTCCTGCTTTCTAGCAGGGATTGCTCAAAAATAGAACTCGCTTAGGGGAGCTAGGCCTAAGGAGTCTGCTACCTTGTCCTGACCTTGCACTTTTCTTTCTATATCTATGTCTTGGTCTGATTGACCTTGTTCTGTATTAGACTGATTAACACTGAACTTGAGCATTGTACTACAGTTTTCTTCACTTGTTTCACTTCACTGGGAGCTTCCGCAGCTCTTTCCATCCTTCGCGATCTCTTGATCTCCTTGACCATTGAGCTCCTGCCCTATCTCGGTGTGTCTGACCATCTTATTCTTTGCCTTCCAACATTCCTTCTTCCTACCCTGGGATCCCATATTGTTAGTTGGTAGGTCCATCTTTCGTCGTTCATCTTGCCACATGGCCTCCCCATCTCCATTTGAGTTGTTCTGCCTTGCTAACGATGTCACTCATTTCTGTTCTCCTTCTAATCTCTTCTTTTCTTATCCTATCTTTTATTGAAATTTGCAGGATTTTTCGTTCCTGGATGGTAACAGACCCACTAGTAACCAATCACATAACAATAAATAACAGGAAAATAAAAATAGTAGAGCAATTTAAATACCGTACCTAGGATGAGAAACCTGCATGGCAAGCGAGGACTGATCTCTATATAATTATTTATAAGAGGCTTTGTCCTGACCGAATGAATGACTGAATGACTGACTGACTGACTGACTGACTGACTGACTGACTGACTGAGAATTAATGTAGAGCCTGAACCATAATAGGTAGAGACTTCGAATTTTGACAGTACCTTCGTTTCATAATGTAGGCGCTCACTAAGAAAGGATTTTGAAAAATTTTGATTTTAAATGCCAAAAATCAAATGTTTTTGAGTATACTTAATCCCTTTTTACACAGAATTATTAAATTCAAAACACAGTTGGCATGGCAACATATTGTTTCCAGTGAGTCTCAGATGGGTTTGGAAATAATTGAAGTGGGACTGACAATTTAGAAAAGCTATCAATATAATTCATGTTATAAATAAATAAATATTAAGGAATTAAATCCACGAAAATAATGCAGTCACATAACTTTCTCCACCCTGGACATAGAGAAAACAGTACTGGGTATGGTAATATGTAAATTATTTTATCGCAGGTTTTTGGGGAGGGATGTATGAAGGTAATATTGCATTTCTGTTTAATTTCATCCCCAAAACGGTTTTATGGTAACATGAGAGTAAGAAATAAAAATTCTCTGCCTCGATAATACAATTTTATGTTACCGGAATTTCTGTTTCTTCTTATTTGAACCGCTACCAGGCTTGCTGTGTACAAGCGATGGGATGCAAAATTCTACATCCTCTATTAGCTGTAAAAAGCTATATCAAGCATTTTCTGAGGGAATAGTTTGAGTTCAAATTATAAAATAGAAAACCCGGGCAACGCCTTTTAAGCTCAAAAATTAACATAGTCTACATAAAATAAAAAATGTCTATCGATCCAAATAAAATTAAAACATTACAAGACGGTGGTTCAACCAGAGGTGACATATGGAAGCAAAACTCTTTTTAAAATCACCCAGAAAAATAGAATAGACAAAATCTTGAAAGTAGAGAGAAGAATAGCTAGAACATGCATAAATAAAAAATACCAAAAAGATGGACAGTGGCGGATAATACCAAATGAAATGGTGTACAGAGAACTAGAACCTATCACAGATACTATACTGAAGAAAAGGATCTCTTTTTTTGGTCACATTATGAGGACACCAGAAATTCGACTGACAAGAAAAATTCTAGAGAAACTCTGGAATATGAAGCAACAAGTAGGATGGATTACAGAAATTAGAGAGGATATGACAGAATTAGAAATAACTTTGGATGAATTGAAAAACAAAACAGGAAATTCAAGGAAACTTAAAAATATTAAAATAAGATTTAAGCTGACAATAAAGAGGGTATTTACAGATGAAGAGCGACAGAGAAGATCAGAACACATGAAAAACTACTGGGCAAATCGGAAAGGAAGAGGACTGAGAAATGATTAATTGAAGTGGTCCAGAAGCAGAAGAAGAAGGAGGAGGAGGAGCAGTGCTTTAGTTGGGCCGGAGCTCACCGGAGCTAGGCTCCGGGAAATATTTTGCTCAATGTTCCTTATTTCTATATATATATTTTAATTGGAGATCTCATATCTTCCAACACATGAATAGCGGCGGTGGCGGTGGTCAGTTTCTAGATAGATCCATGCAAATATACTCTGTATCTGATGTTACGTATTTCGGTGAGCTCCCCCAAATATTTTTTCCCGGCTAAAGCACTGAGGAGGAGGAGAAGAAGGATAAGAAGAAGAAGAAGAAGAAGAAGAAGAAGAAGAAGAAGAAGAAGAAGACAAGGGTGGAGGAACCTTAATCTGCTTTTCCTGTTCTAAGTTTGATATGTATTTATTTAACCTTGATTCTGTTACCTTATAATATTACTACTTACTAGGGCAAGGCATTTAATGACCATAAAAAAGTGGAAAAATGCAAAATAAAAAATGCATTTATGACCTAAAAATAGTGAAAAAATGACCCAAAAAAATAAAAAAATGACAAATAAATTTTATCAGTATTAGAATATTTTTCCATCGGTGGAAAAAAACATTTTCTCCGTACTCGGAAACAAATCGTTTTAATTTATCAAACGTACTTTCTTTCACTTTGGGCATTTTACTGAACTCTTCTATCAACAAACTATCTCAATACAACTCTTACAGACAACTGAAAGACAATTCCTACCTGAAAATGAATAACAATAGGATGCTCGGATTAGTTCATGATGCACATTCCTTTAAAATAATAAAGCAGGTATAGTCGCCTCGCTTATCTCTAACGGAGCTGTGTCCCAAGTGTTGTTTCTTTAATGCAAGAAGGACACATTCGTCAATAGCCGCTTGTATTTACAACATTGTTTTCTTGGAAATGTAGACTAGTTCAAAATGTTTAAAAATAGGAAAAACAGGTATTGCTTATAATGCATTTTCTTGGAAATGTAACAAGAGTTCAAAATGCATATTCTTTCCAGTAACACTGCAATCTGCTTTATTTCCTGTGGATGTTATTTGCTTTTACAGTTATAATAGACAAGCATTAAAAATCAGAAATAATCAATAAATAAAAAATAAAATAAAAAATTATAATGTAAGACTTCATTTTAAAAACTATAAAAATGCCGAAAAAGTCCTAAAAATGCCGAAAATGACCTAAAAATTGCCAAAAAATGACCTTTATAATGAAAATTACGAAAAAATGCAAAATAAAGCAAAAAAATGCAAAAACAAATAGCTCTTATTTGATCAATTAATTGATGATACACATTTATATCTCTCCCTGGGAGTTGCAAGACCTTGTAGTTGGTGGGAGAGCTTGCGTGGTCCGTCGAACCTACGGGCTATGCCGGCGGTAGCATAGCTACTGGTAGGGCCACCCATGTCGGACAGGCCGTAGGGGAGGATCCAGACTAAGAAGCAACTCAGAAGAGGAAGTCCAACGGTGCCGAAGGCAGAGGAGGAGTGAGAGTCCCAATGGCGGAGGCAGCGGAAGAGACACCTCAAGTTAGGGAGGGCAGATCAGGCTCCTTAGCTGTGGTGAAAGCAACTGATCTAGGAGAGGGAAACTCCAAAATCAAATGACCTGGTCCCCCAGGTTGGGGGTTGGGCGTAGGGCTAACAACCCTACCTTTGTAAAAATTAACTTGTTCAGAAAGCCATACTAAATGAAGCCGGATTGTCAAATAGGAAACGACCTAGGCAAATGAATAAAGGACATGATTTGAATTTGGCCACGTGGAATGTGAGAAGTCTCTTGCAAGTGGGAGCTCTAAAGGATGTGAAGGAAACAATGAAGGCATATAAAATAGGGATATTAGCAATACAAGAAATGAGGTGGAAAGGTGAAGGAATAACAAAGTCGGGCGAATATACAGTATTCTATAGTGGAGGGCAGAACAGCATGTTTGGAACGGGTTTTTTAGTTAACAACTGCTATAAAAATATGGTCTCGAAGTTCATCCCTTTCAATGATAGGCTAAGTGCTCTAAGAATCAAAGGAAGATTCTTTAACACTACATTAATAAATTGTTATCCTCCAACTGAAGAAAAAGAAATAGAAACTAAAGACATGTTCTATGATAATCTGGAGTCTATATATAATGAAACTGCAAAGAATGATGTTAAGATTGTGCTGGGGGATTTTAATGCCAAAGTTGGTAGAGAGGAAGTGCATAAGAAAATAGTCGGAAGATACAGCTTGCACGAACTCAGTAATGACAATGGGGGAAGACTCGTAGATTTCGCAAGTGAACAAAATCTTGTAGTTAAAAGTACTATGCTCCCACGGAAGGATATTTTCAAACAAACATGGCTGTCTCCAGATGATTCGGTAGCAAACCAGATTGACCATGTGCTGATTGAGAGGAGGCATGCATCAGATATTCTGGACGTAAGGAGTAGAAGAGGAGCGGAATGCAACTCCGATCATTTCCTAGTACAAATTAAATATAGGCAGAAAATAACCAAGAAAAGACTATTAAAAGGAACCCCAAGAAATAAATATGATATTGGGAAATTTAGAAACAAAGAAATAGCTGAAATGTATAAAAAAGAAATTGGTCAAGAGGTGAAGGCAAAACAAATAGATGAGAGAGCTAGTACAACTGAACAATGGGAAACATTAAGAAATATAATGATTGGAACGGCAGATTCCGTATTGGGAAAGAAGAAGACAGAAAAGAAGAGTGATTGGTTTGACGAGGAGTGTGAGAAGAAAATAAAGGAAAGAAACGAAGCAAGAATAAAATGGCTACAAAAGAAAACAAGATTAAGTGCAGATAATTTTAAATTAAAAAGGAGAGAAGCCAATAAAATATGTAGAAAGAAAAAAAGAGAATATCTTAAGTCTATAGGTACTAGAAATAAATGAATGGGGAAATGAAGAAATACGGAGATTCTACACAAGAGTTCTGAACTTCAAGAAGGGATATCAACCCAGAACAGACCTTTGTAAGGATGTAGAGGGAAACTTGATAGGCGACAAAAGAGGCATACAAGCGAGATGGACTGAGCATTTCAGAGAATTGGTTGCGGATCCTAATAAGGAAAGAAATTCTGAAATATTAATAGAACAATATGCAGGTGAACAACAACTTATGCCAGATGAAGATGAGATATTATCAGCAATTTCCGCAATGAAGAACAATAAATCTCCGGGCGAGGATGGTATCACAGCAGAACTATTTCAGCATGGAGGTAGAGAATTTGAGTCATGTTTCGTCAAGCTTATTCAAAACATTCGGAGGAATGAAGACATGCCTGAAGATTGGAAGAGTGCAATATTTGTACCGATACATAAGAAAGGGGACGAAACAGTCTGTGAAAACTATAGAGGGATAGCTTTACTTAGCGTTGCATATCAAGTTTTATCAAAATTAATAGCTAACAGAATGGTTAAAATCATGGAGAACAATGTAGGAGAATATCAAGGTGGTTTCATGAAAGGAAAATCTACTAGCAACCAGATATTCATATTAAGGACCATTCTAGAAAAATGCTATGAATATAATGTGGACCTCCATCTACTATTTATTGATTATAAGCAGGCTTATGATAGTATCGATAGGAAGGCTCTAATAGAAACCCTGATACAATTCTATGTACCAAGAAAACTGATTAGATTGATTCTAATGACGTTAACAGAAAATAAAGGTAAAGTGATAATTCAAGGAGAGATAACTGATGAATTTGATATTGGAAGAGGGGTGCGACAAGGAGACGCTCTTTCAACAATATTATTTAATATTGTATTGGAAAGAGTAGTACGGAATGTTCGGATTAACCGAGGTGGCACAATCTTTAATAGAATGGTCCAAATTATGGCATACGCTGATGATGTTGTCCTGATCAGTAGATCCATACAAGAAATGCAGACAAGCTTTAAACAATTAGAGGAAGAGAGTACAAAAATGGGACTGAGAGTGAATGAAAGAAAAACGAAGTACATGATTGCTACCAGAGTAGAGAACAGATTGATAGTATATCTATTCAGAATTATAAGTTTGAAAGAGTTCGATCCTTTAAATACTTGGGGTCAGTTATTACTGAAGGCAATGAGATAGCAGAAGAGATCAAAGCAAGATTGCAAGCAGGAAATAAATGCTATTGGGCGAGCAAAGTTTTGTTTTGAAATACGAGCGACATTTGAGATACGAGGAATGGCCAGCTGCTACGCTGCACACGGCCCACCAGTTTACTGCACCTGCGCCTCTTGCGTCTCGCGCATTATCCCACGTATTCCCCCAGTGTGCATGTTTACCTTGCTATCGAAGCATCTTTGCTAAGTTTTTCTAGGGCTTTGCGCTTTTTGTGCGTTTACATACTTTATCACATTTCTTTCTATAACCATGGGTCCGAAGAATGTGTAACAAATATGTATGTACACTTTATAAAACCAGTTTCTTTTTTTGCTTTACTCTGGTATCTCTCTCTGTATCTGGTACCCTATGATCCCCAGGTGGGGCGAAGGGGCCTCCAAGTGGAGGTTTCATTACCTATACTAATTTTGATATGCTTATTTTCCGAGAGAGGGTAGAGGGACAGGTGGTAAGCCCATCGCCTCGCAACCCCCCTCTGGAAACTAAGTATTTCTTGGACGTGAAAGGGCCGAGAAATTTTGTCCAGAGGCTCTAATTTAGGCTTGGAGTTCTTTTACGTGCCGTAAATCTACGACACGGGACCCCCAGCTTAAAGTCCCTCCTGGAGGACTCTGTGTCCAGGATTTTTACGTCCTGAAAAATCCATCGACCGCAGCCGGGTTTGATCCCGCGCCCTGCGGATCTAGAGGCGGGCACACTACCTCTAGACCACCGCGGATTTTTTGCTTTACATTCTCTTTTATTATGTTATTATACAATATTTGTCATTTATAAATACGTTTTTCTTATTCAAAAACATGTAACAAAAACAATTGGGGTAGCATTTTTGGGGCTGGAACAGATTAATGGCATTTCAATTAATTTCAATGGGGAAAATTGCTTTGAGATACGAGCAAATTGACATACGAGCAAGATTACGGAACGAATTAAACTCGTATCTCGAGGTATCACTGTATGTCAAAATAAATATTTAAAACATCATGGACAGGGAATAATTTTATTCCATACTTATAAAACGGGGAAGAATTACATAAATTTTATTATAAAGTATTGAAAGGAATAAATGTTGTCTTGTTATCAGTAGGCCTATTATTCGTCTTATCACAACATTATTATTTCATCATTAAATTAATGATTAAAACAGTAAATTAAATACATTTATATAACATTTAGCATGTTTAATTAATAATAAATTGATAGATGTGATCAACAAGAGAGTGGCATCTAAATAAAGTGAAAGATTTGTTGGGGCATATTTCTATATATACATTAATAACAATACAACTTGTGAAAAATGAGTCACAGGGACCTATGAATAATATAATTAGTGAGTAAAATACACTTACGAGAAAAGAAACAGAGAAGCCCAACGTCGAATAAATAGACAATAGACAATAGACAAGTTTATTCGTCGTTAAGCATATCACAAGAAATGCAATAGACTTCGTCAGGTAACAGTAATTGACAATAGACAATAGACAATAGACAAGTAGGCTACCAGCCTAGTACTCATACAATATGGCCTATTTTAAAAGGCAACGTAACCTATTTATGTCTTAAAGTAGGTAAGAGTAGGCCTATAGCCTATAAATAATTTTAAAAAATACATTGTAAGTGTGTATAGGTCAAAAGTATTACGTAAAATGTTATATAATGGAATAGCCTCACAATCTACCAATATTATGGAATCATAGCTGGTTCCACGAAAAAGTGGTCTTTAAGAGGGGTGGTCTCTTAATAGGGGGAATGCATTTTTATGTCTTGAAAGTGAAAATACAATAGAATAAATACGGTACAATACAGTAAGTTAGGTGTCTTATGTAACACACAGTTGATTATTACTTACTTTTACTGTATTTAAAATTGCAGCACAACAATAACACACTTTAACCTATACAGGCCAAGAACACAGAGCCTCTATTTACAGTATAACGGGGTCACTGCGATCATGTAGATAATAAAGGCATGAATTCTTACGGGTATTGAAACAAGCAGGTCAGAGGTAGGAGATTGGAATGTTCACGCCGTGTGCTGTAAGGTACTTGTACGCTGTCTACTGAAAGGTATTTCCCAGAACGCAAAAGAGCAAACAGCCCAAAGCATTGTTTAACCATATTCACGTTTCTGCACATCACTCTTGTAAAAGTACTGTATTTAAAATTGAAGAGACGTCTTGCAGTGCCCACATCTGTATTTCTGTTCAAATGCTGATTAATGCCTACCATTTGAGTAAATATTTTTTACAATTTTGGTCGTTATAGAGGAGTTTAACGAAAATGAAAGTCTGGTCGTTGGTCAGGGAGAGGGGTGGTCGTTTAATAGAGGTACAAATAGAAACCTTGCATATTGAGGCTACAAAATGAATTGGTTATGCTGTCATTTCTTATGTTCTTTTTTCACCATCTTAAAGATTTCATTCCAAAACAAACCATTAAAAAACGAATTTGGCAAAAAATGGAGATGTTGAGTTTTGTCAAAACGCTCCTCAATTCCTATTCAATTTCCACAAATATCAACATTTCAGCCTGTCATGTTGGTCCCGATTTCCACCAAGTGAAAATTGTCCCTCTCCTACCATTATGCGTGAACACTCAGTAGGAATGGGGGGGCCATGCCCGAAGTTACATGAATATATCTATACTAGTATCATTCTCACTTGCTATTTCATCATCATCAATGTTTTTGCAACTAACATCCAAATTAGAGGTAATATTAACAAAAAGTTACTCAAAGTCTGGAAAAGTTGGTATTCATGTTTTTTTGTTTGTTTATTCAATAACAATTTGAGACTTGGTAACGTCCCTAGCAGCTTTAGCGCTGAATGGCCCAACAGTTTATGGCCTTGGAGCCAAAACAAATAAAAAACAAGGAATTTTTAGGTACTGCCATTTTGAAAGTAATTGTTATTGTAATTTTATCTTTAAACGCTAGCAGCCGTAATTTTGAAGATATTTGAACCAAATTTTATTTTGTTATTTCTAGGCCCAATAGTTCGGACAAGTTCGTTAATGAGCAAAATTGGCCCAAGGGGGTGGTCGGGGGAGGGGGGTTGAAATTTTAAAACATTTATATCTCGGCCCCTATGAAGTATAGAGGGAAACTTTGTTTGAATAAATTAGAGTACTCCCTATGGAGTTCACAGTGACACCAACAACTCGGGGGTACGAGTGAGGGTGGGGGTGGGGGGATGGAAATTCGAAATTTTTGAAACAGAATCTTGAGGGGTATCACTGAAAAGCTCTTGAATACTCTCTACGAATCAAAATAAATAAATAACAAAAATTATTGTACATACCTTCGGCAGCACTGGACCTGAAATGAAAAATACAAAATCAACTTTGGATCCTATTGAAAACCTAAATATTAAAATTTGCAATAATCTATATATATAAAAATGAATGTATGTGTGTCTGTGTGTCTGTGTGTGTGTCCTTTATGCATTACTACACCATTCATCCGATCGCCATGAAACTTTGGGAAGTTGTTGAGTACATTCCCGGGAAGGTTTTCGGCATATTACATTTTTAGTTTTTGCTTTCGTTATTGAGTTATGAGTGAAAAACGGGCAAAAAACGTGTATTTTAGCGTTTTCGAAGCATCAATTTTTAGTTACACATTTCAATGTCAAATCAATTACAGTAGGCTTTGGCTATTTTTGTCATAAAACCATTACGATCGCTTGAATGTTGTAGCTCACGATGGTCGACTCATTTGTTTATCATGTCAAGGCACGCAGATATATGAAATTTTCAACCAACACCGAAGAGGATTATTATTAAGTGCCAGTATGGTACATTATGAGATTGTGTGGTGGACGAAAAAATGTCTGTCCGTCTGTCTGTCTGTCCGCCTGTCTGTCCGTCTGTCTGTCTGTCTGTCCGTGTGTCTGTACGCACCATAACTCAAATATGCTTTTTTGGATTTTCATGAAACTTTGAAAACACATTTATAATGTCCATGGGAAGAACCCTATTGATATTGAACCAAATCGGTTCACCGGTACCGGAGTAATGCCCAATTTAGTGCCTATTTTAATAGATTATATTAGAAAGGCGCCATAGCTCAAATACGCTGTATCTGATTGCCACGAAACTTGGTATACCCATTTATGATGCCCATGAAAAGTGCCCTATTGAATTTGAACCTAATCTGTTGACCGGTACCGGAGTAAAACCCAATTTAGTGTATATTTTAAAGGCGCAATAATTTGAATACGCTTTTTCGGATTTTTATGAAACTTCGTACACGCATTTATAATATCCATGGAAAGACGTCTATTGATATTCGACCAAATCGGTTGGTCAGTACCAGAATAATGCCCAATTTAGTGCATTTTATGTTAATATATAAGAAGTCGCGATAACTCAAATATGCTTTATTGGATTTTCTTGAAACTGTGTATACCCATTTATAATGTACATGGGAAGAAGTCTACTGATATTGGACCAAATCGGTAGACCGGTACCGTAGTAAAACCCAATTTAGTGTCTATTTTAAAGACGCGGTAACTCAAATACACTTTACCGGATTTTTATGAAACTTGGTATACACATTTATAATGTCCATGGGAAGACGTCTATTGATACTGGATAAAATCGGTTGACCTGTTTCGGTGTTATGCTCAATTTAGTGCCTATTTTATGGTAATATACGTATTCGAAAGAATTTATTTAAAAAAATGAAAATCAGTTATCTTGACAACATAACCTTTTGTTTTACTGTGATTTCTAAGGTTTTGGCAATTAAAATACAGTTAGCTATGACAACACTATTGCTTTAAATGCGCTTATCCCATAACTGACCCAGGTGGCTAAGATGGTAACGTCTTGGCGTCACATTCTGGAGTTCCATGGCTCAAATCCCGAAACCGGCCAATTTGACTTTTCTTTATATTCTGCATATCATAACTGCAATCATAACTGATTAAACAAAACTTACTGGCACTTTGTTATATCAGTTTACCTGATTTTATTATTATTATTATTATTATTATAAAAGGGATAATCAATATAGGCCTAAATATGGTCAAACGTTCGATTTGGACGAAACTCACTATACAGGGGTTTTCTGGGCCAAGTACCTCGAATCTGAGGTCGCTTTTACCACGCGACGCCTAAATGGGGTCAAACGTTGTTCGATTTGGACGAAACTCACTATACAGGGGTTTTCTGGCCCAAGTACCTCGAATCTGAGGTCGCTTTTACCAGGCGACGCTATCTAATCGTGGTATGTAATTCACGTGATTTAGGTGTTAATAAATATAATGATTTAACTATTATGCTCTTAATTTTTAATTTCTGGAATAATTATCGTGGGCGATCGCTTGATTTTGTAGGTCCATCCTTGACGATTCATTTGTTTAGAATATCAAGTCCCACAGACGTATGAAATTTTCAACCTACACGGAAGAGGGATATTCAATATAGGCCTAAATATGGTCAAAAATTGTTCGACTTGGACGAAACTCACTATGCAGGGGTTTTCTGGGCCAGGGAACTCGAATCTGAGGTCGCTTTTACCAGGCGACGCTATCTAATCGTGGTATGTAGTCCACGTGATTTTGGTGTTAATAAATATAATGATTTAACTATTATGCTCATAATTTTTAATTTTTGAAATAATTATCGCGTGCGAAGCCGCGGGCACACGCTAGTAAATTATAAAGAGGATAATAATCAAAACATGCATCATCATTATATGAGAAATAACAAAAATTATTTTAAGATATTGTTGGGAGGTTTTGTAGGCAACAAGTGTATAGAAATTCTTGCAAAGGGCCTATACCAGAGTTTCTCAACCTATGGTGGTCCGCGACGATGGTGCAGATGGTCCGCAGACATAATTAAGATGTCTTAATGTATCTTCTGATCTTCGACTAAATTTGACTAATATTGAGCCAGATATCCAGGAACTCTGCAAGAGGCGACAAGCTCAACCATCTCATTAAAAGTAATAACATACAGTAATTCCTAATTATATTATCAAATTGGTAATAAATATTAAACTGTCAGTACTTTACTTCCAATTCATTAACTGCGTTTCCATTGGTTAAAAAATGTATTTAGATTTATTTCGTTATAATGACCTATAATTCCAGGGTGCGCGGGCAAAGAGAGTTAAGTCCACTTTCTTGTTACTGAGAATTAGAGTGAATTAACACACTATACCAGCCCAACATAGCTTTAGAGATGGATAAACCCATGATGCACACATCCATAACTACCGTACAATTTTGAATATGACTTACTGGACTTAAGACAAATGTAGAGAACATTTTTATCTATAACTCTATGGACATATCTCAATTTTTTAGGATGGTGGACTTAACTCTCTTTGCCCGCACACCCCGGAATTAATATCCCAAATATTAAGAATATAGGCCTACATATAGCCTACTTTTAAAAATGTGTTGTAAAATTAGGGGTCCGTGAAATATTTTAGACATTTTAGAGGTCCTCGGGTTCAAAAAGGTTGAGAAACGCTGACCTATACAATACATTTTCCGATTAATCAGTTTAGTCGAATTCTGAAAAACGTTTTTGGAGAAATGGGTCAAATGACCAAACTCCTTTCTCTCGCTTCTCCGGCCTTGGGACATCATGTGTCATTCAGCCTATTGTGTCCAAACAATTCCCGTTATTCAGAAACCTGAAGGGTAGTTTAGTCAACAAACTTGTGTGTCTCAAGTCTTGACTGAAAAAATAACCAGATATGTAAGTTTTGTATATATTTTTTCACTAGTTAACTAATAATGGTATTAATTAATTCAGGATTTCTTCTGATTATCTGTAGTATAGTAGTTATTAAACGTGTAAAACTGTTGAAACTTGAGATGGAGGTTTAACATACGTAACTTCACTTAATTCAAGCACTAACCTGAACATGTTTCGAGCTGATGATGAGTCATGAAGTTTGCTCGAAACATGTTCAGTTTAGTGCTTGAATTAAGTGGAAGTTACGTATGTTAAACCTCCATCTCAAGTTTCAATTGATTATAACTTCACTATATAAACTTCCTACAAATTCTAGTGTAAAACTGTATTAAATGTACATTTAAAATACCGACCTGATTGTCGATTAATCAATTAAAGTCAAGCATTAACTCGATTAGAAATTTTAATAGATTTTCAGCCCAATTTTTAATGTAAGTTTATAACCTTGAAATTAAGTATATTTGTGTAAGTTAACTAAAATTTATTTTGTTCAATTCAAGTACTTGACAAAGCTTTGTACACCTTTTACATTTGGCTAATATATCTTGAAATCCTGGCGGGACAGAAGTGAGGTAGATTTGTGGATTGCAGATTATCTGTACGAGGTACTTATTCTTTTTTTAACCCTTTGCAAGCAGAATACGGATATAATCGAGTGCGAGATTTTTAATTTCCCACACTCTATTCCGTCAATTTGTGCACAGAGAAGCAGGGTAACAATATGGCAACAGAAATTGTGGGAAATTTATATATATAGGCCTCTTTATAAAACTCTATTGCTTGAAGCCTGAATAGTAATAATTCTAACATTCTCAATTAATATGGACAAAATAGAGTGTGGGAAATCTTTCACTCTCTTCCAAGCATATTCTGCCTCATCAATTTCTTGGTACTCTTTGTTTCTGACAACCTGTAGCTGTTGCAGGGAGAATAAAAAATGAAATATTTTTAATGAGTACAGTACTCATTGCATTGTTATAACTATCAGTGTATTTAATTAATAAATAATAAATAAATAAATAATAATACATAAATTAATAATCTGTCGCCGAGGCTCTTGTTCAAAATAAAGTTATACGAGGGGGGACCCAAAAATAACCGGAATCGAACTGTTGCGCCATTCTTAAATTTATTTCTTTGAGACTTACCCTTAAGTCTCTTCCTTCTTTTTTCTTCTTCTTCTCCATCTTCTGTGAACAATAAAAAGAACAAGGGTTGATTATGGAATGCAACAGCTGGGGGTCAATTTATGTTCAAACACTAATTTCTGCTCAGCTCTAATCATGCAGAGACTTGAAATTTTAAACATAGATGGATTGAAGGGTGGCCAAATGCACCTCGAAGCCAGATTAATAATTTTCACTTTCGTTCGCAAGTTATGAGCGAAAAACTGGCAGAAAACGTGAATTTTTTGTGCTAACAAAGAACCAGTTTTTGCTATTACATTTCAATTTTCAAATCAATTGTAGGTGGCTTTGCCTTTTTCTGTCATAACTTGAAAATAAAAACAGTGATTTTTTCAATATATCCCAATAAATTATTGATGGCTTCATTTTTGTAAGCTTACCCTGGTCGATTTATTTGTTTTTAATTTCAAGGCCCACAGACAGCTGAAATTTTCAACATAGACGGAAGAGAGATACTGTATGAAATATAGGCCTAAATGGACAAACATTGATTGATTTGGATGGAATTCACTATACAGGGTTTTTCTGGGCGAGAGAACTCGAATCTGAGGTTGTTTTTCCCAAGCAGAATTTTCTAATCGTGGAATTAACTTCAAAGCCGGTTTTTTATAATCATTAATCTTTAGTTTATTAATGATTCGCATGTAAGTGTTAATGAATATAATGTTTTAATTATTATGATCATAATTTTTATTTTTTTTAAATTAAACTATCATGGGCAAAGCCACGGACACCTGCTAGTTATTAAATTAATGAAGGAAGTTTACACAGTGAAGTTATTAAATATGAAAGCATATGAGTGGAGATTTAATACACAGAACTTCACTAAATTTGTACTAACCTGGACCGGTTTCGGGATTATAACTTTACCCCATTGTCAACGTACTCCGACTGATGTTTGTGTTGTATGGGCACCCTCCCGCGGACGTCCTATGAACTTCCTGACTAGGTCATCTTCCGTTGGTATTTCAAAGTTCATTAGATTATCAGCATTCTTCTGGATAAATATCTTCTCCCAGACTGTCAGTTCACTATGTCCGTGGGCACACTTAACCAACTTAGGTTCTTGTTCAACTTCATGGTTCATGTTCCAGACATGGGCTGCCACTGCGAACTTTTCAATTTGTGCATATTTGACGTGTCTTTGGTGTTCCTTCATCCTGGTCTCTATATTTCTTTTTGTTTTGCATATGTATTTTTGTGGACAGTTTTTGCAACTAAACTGGTAGATGCCAGATTTTTTCAGGTGTTGTACTCTCTCTATGTTGGTAGACCTTAACATATTTCCTAAACTGTATCTATTAACCGGGGCTAAGGTGATGTTGTGGTCTTTGAATATTTTCTTGAATTTTTTGTCCATTATTGGGTGGTAGGTGATTTTCCTGTATGTAGACTTCTGTTCTTTTACTGGTTTCAGTGTAGTCAGATCTGCAATTTGTTTTTGCCTATGATATTTTCTAAATTTTTTGTCAACCAGTTCTTTGTGGAATCCATTTAGTTGTGCCGTATATAACTTATAGATTAGTGAATTTACCACTCAGCAAAGAGGAACACAAGAAGGAATATGAAACAATTATTAATACGGCACAACTAAATGGATTCCACAAAGAACTGGTCGACAAAAAATTTAGAAAATATCATAGGCAAAAACAAATTGCAGATCTGACTACACTGAAACCAGTAAAAGAACAGAAGTCTACATACAGGAAAATCACCTACCACCCAATAATGGACAAAAAATTCAAGAAAATATTCAAAGACCACAACATCACCTTAGCCCCGGTTAATAGATACAGTTTAGGAAATATGTTAAGGTCTACCAACATAGAGAGAGTACAACACCTGAAAAAATCTGGCATCTACCAGTTTAGTTGCAAAAACTGTCCACAAAAATACATAGGCAAAACAAAAAGAAATATAGAGACCAGGATGAAGGAACACCAAAGACACGTCAAATATGCACAAATTGAAAAGTTCGCAGTGGCAGCCCATGTCTGGAACATGAACCATGAAGTTGAACAAGAACCTAAGTTGGTTAAGTGCGCCCATGGACATAGTGAACTGACAGTCTGGGAGAAGACATTTATCCAGAAGAATGCTGATAATCTAATGAACTTTGAAATACCAACGGAAGATGACCTAGTCAGGAAGCTCATAGGACGTCCGCGGGAGGGTGCCCATACAACACAAACATCAGTCGGAGTACGTTGACAATGGGGTAAAGTTATAATCCCGAAACCGGTCCAGGTTAGTACGAATTTAGTGAAGTTCTGTGTATTAAATCTCCACTCATATTCTTTCATACCTGCTAGTTACATTACAGTAGGCCTCATTCAAGAAGCAAATTGAAATAAGGTGAACATGAATCCTATCATACCATAGGTATTATGTATAGATAGAGGAAGTACAGCATTAGACCCTGAAATTCCATGCTGAATTTTCAACAAAACTGCAAGTTGAGTTCCTTCAATCCAAACATTTTTAAAAAC
Source organism: Ectobius pallidus (assembly GCA_964059195.1). Taxonomy (NCBI): domain Eukaryota; kingdom Metazoa; phylum Arthropoda; class Insecta; order Blattodea; family Ectobiidae; genus Ectobius; species Ectobius pallidus. The sequence continues at coordinate 21,472,006 of CAXKWD010000011.1, forward strand.
ATGTCTGTGTGTGGGTCTGTGATCAATATTGCTGAAGAAATAGAAATAATTTAAAAGATAGGCTACTTTTTACATTTGGGTTAGATAGTTTCATGGTTTGTGACCTGGTGATTGGGGATAACTTCTCTTACTTTACATCATATATGGGCAACGCCCGGCCCGCGGGCCGGATGTGGCCCACCCCGAGTTTTGATCCGGCCCGCGGAACATTTTAAAATCGCGCTCGAAGAAGTAAATATTTTCTGTTCTCGCCAACAAGAGAGTGAGAGGGGGGAAACAAAAGCCTGAACTACGAGGGTGTTCCTTCCGGTCAGCAATAAAAAAAATGCTGCAATAGGCCTGAATCAAAGTATCGAACTAGCCTTACAGATGAAAATTTGGAAAACACTCTGCGCTTGTGTATTAGTGGGATTTATGCCAACATTGATTATCTTGTTTCTCAGGTTAAAGCTCAAGCTTCTCATTAATTTCTTCTGATTGTAAGTAAACACCTAATCAGTTCGATATTGTTCTCATTCATGTATCTTTGACATTATACTTTATGAACATAAAAAACCGTATCATGATTATTTTTTCACAACTACCTATTATCTACGGCCCACGACTTCATAAATATCGTAAAGTTTAGCCCTCATCTTTCCAAAGGTTGCCCATACCTGCTTTACATGAAAAGAATTGAAGGGCTTAGTTCCATACAGGCGTAAGGCACACTTCCTATCTGTTACTGAGGTGTATTTATCAGCTGTTTTTATTTTCTGCAGTGCTACCATTCAAGCAAATGTTTATAAAAACAAAACTTGCATTTCTGAAGTGTAACTTCATTCAGAATAGATGGTTTTGCTTATCATCTACTAGCATATGCCCGCGGCTTCGCCCGCGATAATTATTTCAAAAATGAAAAATTAAGAGCATAATAGTTAAATCATTATATTTATTAACACCTAAATCACGTGGACTACATACCACGATTAGATAGCGTCACCTGGTAAAAGCGACCTCAGATTCGAGTTCCTTGGCCCAGAATACCCCTGTACAGTCAGTTTCGTCCAAATTGAACGTTTGACCATACTTAGGCCTATATTGTTTATCCCTCTTCCGTGTAGGTTGAAAATTTCATATGTCTTCGGGCCTTGATATTCTAAACAAATGAATCGTCCAGGATGGACTTCCAAAATCAATAAATGGAACAATAGTATATGGTCAGTTTTTTTACACTCAATTTTACTCATAGTATTTTTTTCAAAAACCATGGTTTCAATCACCAGCATGGTTGTCTTCAGCTAGTTCATGGGTAAGTTTACTAATCTGAACGTGAGACTGTTCAGAATATCATGTTTGTGGGATACAATCCAAGGTCACACCTCTCTTAAAATGATATATCTACAGTATACAGTGAAACCTCGTTAACATGAACTCGCTTACGACGAATACTCTGTTAACAAGAACAAAGATTTGGTCCCGGCAAAGATGTATTGTTTCTTATGAAGGTTTTGTCGGTTAACGCGAATTTCAGTTACGACGAACTGTTTTTCTGTCCCTTGAATCTTGAAATGTCATTTAACACAAACTTCCAAAGCTTTTCAAATTGCTATTTCCTGTTCTTCCTTCGCCAGGCATGCAAGAAATGAAGTTAAACATAAATATTTATTAAATTCCCGATTACTTATGTGAATGGCTACGAGTAATTGGGTTAACATTAACTCTAGCTGGTGCAGTTGCTCGACAATCGGGAGCATCGTGCTGCCAGCAATCGGGTTACAACGTTTCTTATTTTATTTTTCTGTTCATTCAAACATAACCAGTACGATATTATCATACATTGCATTAAAACTTGGAACCCACCCGCCAGAAAGTGTTTGCCGCCATTTGCTGCAACATCCGAATCATCTGCTGGGTTTACTGAAGCTGTGAACACAGTTGGCCGTGAAGTTTCCAGGCACTTTCGTTCTCTCAGCAATAGAGCAACTTGAATTTTTCAACAGGAAATTATCTTTTTTAAAGGTAGGCTTAATTACATAGCCTACTTTTTCATGTAACAGTATTTTCTACTATAGTGTATACCGTAAATGGTTCATTAAAAAAATAAAAAATAAAATAAAATGAAAAAATTAGTCCCCGGTTAGCATGAATTTTTTTAACACTAATCCCTCTTTTTTTGGTCCCTTGGAATTCGTGTTAACGAGATTTTACTGTTGTATTTTATTTTTTTTTTTATCATGATGGTTGAATACTTACCCATGGGCCTCTTCCCCGCAGCAGATATATTCAATGAAAATAAGAAAGGAGGAGGTAAACCAATTACCAATGAAATATTATAGGAAAAGTCATTAACTCTATTTTGCTTAATTACAGTAGATCCTTGGTAATTCGAGCCCCGGTATTTCGAGGTTCCGTGTAATTCGAGCTGGTCTTAAGAAAATTAAAATTTTCTATAAAACTATAATAAAATCCCGTTTTTATACGATATTCGCATGTAAATTTTACGCACTTCCGAATGTGTTACATTTTGAGCTTTCTTTCAAATTTTCCATGTACAAAAATGCAGTTAAAACTGTCTCACTTAGGGTTTCGTTCATAATACACAGAAATTATTTTAAATTTTCGCCAATATACATACAGGCGTAACACAGGCCTATTATATTGTTTGCTTATGTATTTTTTAAACCATTACTGTGCACATTAAACATTCATTTATGATTTACCCATTGATTTACTGATATTTCCGTATAATCTGAGTTTTTTGTAATTCGAGGTAGCCTCAGCCCCAATTACCTCGAATTATCGGGGCTCTACTGTATTGTCTTATGAGCACCAAACTGTAATGTCTTTAATGCCCTGTCATAGATAGGGGCCGTATTTTTTGGTAACAACGATAAGCACAAAATTTTATAAAAGAACGTCCCTTAACTATACTTAGCTTTTATGTGCTTAAAATACCAATATGCATCAAATTGAATCCACGAAATATCGCAAAATTTACTCAATTCCGCAAAATGTGTCTATAAGCACAAAATATGCCCCTTTTGTCCGTAAAGTGAGAAATGAGTACGAAAATGTGCCTTAAAATCACAATATTGTGTTTTGGTGTACTGTATACATTATTTCTTAGCAGCATGCTTTTTTCTGCTGTTTCTGTGGCTGTTGAAGACTTACCGATATATCGATATTTGTGATTGATTACAAAGATTGCAGAATTTACGCAAAGATTGTATGTGACCTGGTTTGTACTATTGAGTACACTCCTTTCCTGCTATGTCTTTGCCAAGTTAGCGATGCCTATGATCAATTACAGCAGTAGAATGTTTGTTACTCGTATTCAACAGATTTTGTCTTTTATCCACAGTGGTATGGTTGGCACTTCTGTTTGCAAATGGCTGTCTGATGGTGTTTAGTAGAAATTACGATAATATTTCTCGCCATCATATTTGAACATTAACTCTAATCATGCCTAAATCGAAAGTTAATTCATTTCATACAAGAGCAGAACAATATAGAAATGGGGGGGGGGGGGGTGTTAGTTCATGTAAATAAAGAAGCAAAGTTTATCATTGCGCAATGCTCCCAATGTAGTATAAAGTAATTTACTTCACGAAATACCCACCGAAATAGAAGGAAGTTAACACCGAAATCAGCCATTTTATTTCACCAATAAATCAGAGCCCCAGTCATAGAGCAAAAATCTGCTAATAAAAGTTGCTTGTCTATGTCCCCTCTATATACAGGTGAAATATTTTGGTGTTATTCATTAACTCCCTGTATAAAAGCAGAGGCTCAATCGCTCCACAATAAATAATTTTCATTATGAAGTAATTAAATCCCTAACTAGGTCTGGAAGCCTTAGATAAGTTAAGAAGAAGTAGGCTACCTTTGATGAGCGTTGCAAAGAAACCGAATAAGGTTTAAGAAACTTAAAACAGAATTTAAAGCACATGTTTCTCAGTCTCAGATGAATCACGTACAGTCGAATTTGGTTGAGGTATCTTTATACGTTTCAAGTGAAAATCTGCATTTTTCAAACAGGATTTCTGATTTTTGTTAGAGTGAATCAGATATCATTCAACTAAGTTAATGCAATATTAGTTAACCAAAAAATAATATTATTGTGTTCTAAAAAAATTATTTTGAAAAATAAACATGCAAATTTTTAAAAAATTCTGGTTTGCTAAAAGACATGCAAACTATGTGTAAAAATTATGTGATGATTCCTCATAATGTAGGTTAGATCCTGAACCGAAGTTATTGCTAGCATGCCCTACAATAAATAAGAAAAAAAATTCTTAGAACTTTGGCGGGTGAAAAAAAATTATTCATTGTTCCTTTCAAACTCCTCACAGCATCAATTCTTAACATATTCTTAACCATTTAGGTTCAGGCTCTGACTGGTTTTATTGGCTTTCATTTGGTGCAAGAATGAAGCCTCTAGCTCAGTTCTAGGTATTTTTATCATTTTTTGAATCCTAAAAAATTGCGAGAAATAAAGTTTTTAGAAAAGGGGAATTGAAGTTGACGGATACTTTTAAAACTTAATATTCTTATTTGGAACTTTCAAAATGCTCCTGCAGCATAGGAACTTGATATTGGACTGCCATCTATTAGAGGAAGGCAGCTATGAAAAATATTACAGCTAGAATGGAAAGGGAATTTTAAAAAGATCAGATAGAATATGAAGAACAATGCCATTACCTTCTCAGGCCAAGAAGGCTTGCGCCAACCCTTTAAATCGTGATTTAAATACATTTATGGCCTTATTAATCTAAACAAATTTAACATTTTCTGAAAATAGAGACTTCAATCTTTTATTCTAATATAATTTATTTTTGGGGGGAAATTTGTAAAAAATTTACATTTCAAACGTATATAGATACCTTAATTCGACGTTGGATAATTCAAATAAATACTCATTCCCCTTGAAATTCCTATATAAATGTATGTTAAAAATTGCAATTAATTCGAACCTTTTAAGCTTAATTTGGATAAATCAAAGCCAAAATTTGTCTCATGTTAATGTTTTAAAGGATTCCAAGAATTCATTGCTTCCAGGAATTCCACAAAAATTATCTAATTCGCTGAAGAACCCTAGTTGCTAGCAGCCAGCAGGTACCATACTAAAGTGTATTTTTAACCACCGTTATCTTCCTCCTGCTGAATAGATGTTCAATGGAATGCGAAGTTCACCCCCTCCGCTACAGTCTTGGAGGGATTCAACACTTTTGTGAAAATTTTAGTGTTCATTCTATCCTTAAAGTGTGACTGTGTTTGAAAATATCAAAGCGTGGAGCATACACCAGTTCCTTTATTAAATTTAGGGTTACAGTTTTAGTGTGGAAAAAGAAAAATGGTTTCATTTAACATCCTAACAACACGATGGCAGACATAGGTAAGATTCACTATAGAATAATTATTATTTATTGCAATGAGTTTATTTTTAACATTTTTACGGCATTTTTGTTTAAAAAGTCACAGTTTTGGTTAATTCGAAATTTGGATAATTCGATTCTTTTCTAATTCCCCTTGGGGTTCGAATTACTAAGAATCCACTGTATTATGATGTTTATTCTAATCTACAAATTAAGTATCTCACCTCGCCTTCTTCTTCTCTTCAGCTCCTTTTTCTCCTTCACCTCCTGTAAAGGATAAAATGACAAAAGAATTTATAATATTTTATGTTAAATGTGATGCATACTTTTTAAGACAGAAACAGAAACCTTAGAATGGTGCAGCAAGCATATGAACTGCTAATTGCAAAAAGGCAACAAGTCCACAAATCCTAATTTTACAGGAATGACAAAAAACTGTTTTGACATGTTGTTTTCAAACTTAGGTTTTTCAAATTTTTTCTAATTATTTAAGGGTTAGAATGGGTCTAAAATATGTATACATAATATTGTTATGTATTTGTTTATAAGTGTAGGACAATTTTGTTTAACCTGGACATGATCCCTTTTTGCAGTCAATGAGGTTTAAAAATGAAAAAGACTTACTAAAATCGTGAAAAATTCTTTATTACGCAACACTATTGTCACTATTGTCACTTAAGCAAGATGGCGCCCAGTAATGTAAGCGTGTCTCGTTCGGGCTCGTCAAAAATAAATGTTTTAAAGCATATAAACTGCGGTAAATGTGGAAAGATCGTAAGAAATGGAATCATCTGTGAAGGATGTGATATATGGTACCATTTTGAAAAGTGCTGCTCAGTACATCCAGAAAAAATTCCCGAAGAAGACTGGTTTTGCGAAAGCTGTACAGAAATCAATAAACAACATGGCGCTAATGGAAACTCCAGGGTCTTGCAACAAAACGACGATAACCCAGGTAACTTAGACAAAACTGCTTCATCACAGGATTTAAATAAGAATCTCGTAAATGAATTGCTGAGTCTGAGAAAAATAATTGAGACATTAAACCAAGACATAACTCGCCTTAAAGAAGAAAACAAAACATTGCAAGAGAATGCTTCTAGACAAATTAGAAATTCACGATTCAGCCTACCAGAAAGAACAAACTCTACAAACGAATTTGAATGGAAAACAGTTCCTCAACCAAGAAGAAATATGCATTGGAGAACAAAATATGCGGAAAGGGAGCCCCTAAAGGTGCAAAACAGGTATGCACTTCTGAGAAATAATGTAGAAGAAAGTCATACAGAGAAATCCCCGTCTCGCTCAAAAGTGGAAAATATACGGAATCAAACAACCACAAAGTGCTTCTCATGGAACTTCAAGAATGATAGAGGGAAAATGTTGATCTTTGCGGATAGCCATGGCAGAAGATTAGCGGAAAGTGTTAACGAAAATCGAAACACCCCAGAAACTAAAGCTATGGTCAAGCCAGGTGCAGGCATCACTAGTGTTACGAACTCAATTGTGGCTAGTGCTAAAGATTTTACAAAAAAGGACTGTGTAGTGATTATAGGTGGAACAAACGACATTGATAGAGGAAATCTGGAAACTGTTGATGAGTGTTTTAATAGTTTGTTACCAGAGTTAAACCATACTAACGTAGTACTGGTGGATCTACCTACTAGGTATGATCAGAAGACAGGATCTCCTATTCACAAAGTTGTAAATCTAGTAAATAAGAACATTGCCTTAACCTGTAAAAACTTGGACCATGTTAGATTAGTGAAGGCCTCCACAGCTACTCGTGACATGTACACAAAGCATGGACTACATCTAAACTCACATGGCAAGAGAGCATTAGGTAAAATTATATGCCAGCCTTACAAAGATGCAGTAGATCTTAATACAAAGGTAACTGAAAATTATTCAAATGAAACTGGGAACACTGCGCAGCAAAACTGTGGCAGAGAAACTAAAGAAGCAAATAGCATGCCTGTCCTATACCCAAAAAACTAGAAAATGTTTCTGCTCACAAAATGGGACATAGTTCTTATAATATAATTCACCAAAACATTCAAATGCTGTCAAATAAAATTGATCAGTTAAATATTTTCATAAATGAAGTGACACCCGATGTCCTCGTGTTGACAGAACATGGCTTAAAGAAGTATGAAATCGGCAACAATCTAATTTTAAATATGAGATTGATTGCAAGCTTTTGTCGGGAAAACAAGACATGGGGGGGTGTAAGCATTTACATTAAAAATAGTTTGCCAGATAAGTGCAGGGAAATAAACATGGAAAACCTCAGCATGGAAGGACACATTGAAATAGCAGCAGTAAAAATGAGTCACATGAAGTTAGTGATTATTGGAATTTATAGACCACCAAATGGGGACATTCATATATTTTTTTGAAAAATTAACACTATCGTTAGAACATATACTAAAAGACAGCACAACAAAACTTATAGTTATGGGCGACATAAATATTGACTACCTTCAAAATACACACAGCAAATTAAGACTTAAGAATATCTTGAATGAGTTCAATTTGAAGGCCACAATAAACGAACCAACAAGAATTACTATAAAATCGAGATCAGCAATTGACAATATAATTACAAATGTATCTGAAAATCTTTTCAAAGTAAATGTAATAAACTCGTGTCTCTCTGACCATACAGCACAACAAATTGTATTGCATACCACAAACGAGCAACCAAAGGATTCTCAAAAATGCACTGGTGAAAGTAAAGCCTACCATTCGTTTAACAAAATTTCTCTCAATAGCTTAAGCAATATCCTAAGTCAAGAAAATTGGGAGCATGTCTATCAAGAACAGGACCCAAATAACAAACTCGATATATTTTATAACATCTTAAACTATTACATAAGTATTTGCTGCCCACTTGTCAAATCGAGAAATCGATACAAAGTGACAAAAAAACAGTTTCATTGGGTAACTCCCGAGATAAAGAAATTACGTATCATAATTAAACTGGAAACAGATAAAGTTAAACACTGTGATTCTGAATAAAAAAATGCTGAACTAAAAAAGTTAAAAAGCAAATATGATCAATTGGTATTAAAAGCTAAAGGTAACTATGTAAGTAAAATAATTTTAGGTTCAGAAAACATAACTAAAGTCAGTGGGCAAATAATAAATTCATTCAGGAAAGTACAACCTGAGAGAGCTACTATAGAAATAATGGACAAAAATAAAACATTAATCTCAGAACAAACAAAGGTAGCTGATGCATTCAATAAACACTTTATCTCAGTTGGAAAAAACATTCATGCCAATAAAAAGACACCTGAACACTCCCCCATGGGACATAAAACAGAAAACTCCAAAACCAGCTCAAGTATCTATTTATATCCTACCGATAAAACTGAAATTTTAAATGTGATTAAAATGTCAAAATCCAAAAATTGTCTGGGAGTGGATAACATTCCGATGTCAGTTTATAAAATATGTAACACTAAAATAATGAATCCATTAGTGGATATAATAAATTATTGCTTATCAAAGGGTATATTCCCTGATAGACTGAAAATAGCTAAAGTAATACCTATACACAAAAAAGGCAGTACAAAAGGTATAAATAACTATAGGCCAATATCAATTCTGCCAGCACTTTCAAAGATATTTGAAAGGATTCTTTACAACAGGATACAAAAATATTTAGAAAAATACGATTTGATGCCAATAGGACAAAACGGCTTTGTGAAAAATAAATCAACGACAACGGCTATACTAGAATGTATAGAAGAGACTATAAACCAGATCGACTCAAACAATTATACAACAAGTGTTCTTATTGATTTGACAAAAGCCTTTGACTTTGTGGAAGTAAATATTTTAATGAGTAAGCTAAACATGATAGGTATAAGGGGAATAGGATATAATATAATAAAATCTTACATGACAGGTAGAAAGCAATTTGTGGAAATAACTCAAAATTCTTCAAAAACAAATTCCAAATTAGAAAATACAACACATGGAGTTCCCCAAGGATCCATTCTAGGACCACTATTATTTATTCTTTACATGCACGACATCACTGAATATATTCCTGAGAATATAAAACTTGTTCAGTTTGCAGATGATACAACTATCACAGCGAGTGACTCAAATAGTGTTAGATTGGAGACACGGTTAAACGAAGCAGTTAACAATATTGTTCAGTATCTTCAAAACTCAAACCTAAGCGTGAACCCTACGAAATGTGAAATGATTACATTTGGCTTCAAAAATATAAATCATTTATATCAACTAAAAATTGACACTGAAATCATAAAAAATATAAACAAAGCTCGATTACTTGGAATCATGTTAGACAAAAAGCTTACCTATACTCCGCACATTGATCAACTAGCTGCTAAAATTAGTAAAAATCTCTTCATCCTTAGATGTTTAAGGACATATGTCCCAAATACTACTCTTCAAACTATCTACTTTGCACTAATACACTCATTACTCTCCTATGGAATTGAATTATGGGGCAATACATCACAACAAAACTTAAATAGAATTTTCATATTACAAATAAATGGTGCAAAAATACGTTGCACAAACTTTCTCGCATATACGTGTTAAAGGCTAGCACAGAAAAAATTAAATTAAAGAGACAATTAAATTTTACTTATTACATTTTCATAAAACTAACAAGTATCTAGAATGGAAAGCATCAGGGTCGATCTTTATGTCCAATGCTTTTACCGTGAAATAATAATAAGAATAATAACAATAATAATAACAATAATAATAATCAATGACAGTAAAACTGCATATTATTAGTACTAGGCCTACTACTACTACTACGGGAAAATTCAAATAACTTATAAGTCGCACCCTGGGATAAATCGGACCCACCCAACCTATCTTCACCGATGCAGTTTCTTTTATACCACGATCTAGCAAATTCTTCTGTCCTAGTATTATGAAGAAACTCGTGATTGGACGTTGGAGGTGTGACGTCTTACTGCTAGACAAGAGGTGGCAGGCTGGACCACTGGTGGTCCGCGGGACCATGGGTTGAGAAACGCTGGTCAATATTAGCAATTCATTCGCGTCATGTTTCTATTGTTTAGTGATGTCTTCTTATGTGGTATTCAGTTTAAACGATTATAATATCCAGTGACATAGCGGCGATGAGTTATGGAAAATAAGCAAGTCCTACAAACCCGGCGTTTGCTTTTGCGAACGAGGAAACCATGAAAAACCCAAGTCAATTTAGGCGGCCACGAGGTTTGATTTGAACTCAGGACCTCTTCCCTGTTAGCCCATAGGCCTACCACCTCGCTGTAATTGGTTTAGTGTGTTCATTGCGACTGATCTAAACTGATTGCATTTCACAACAATAAGTACATTAGGCCTATAGTTTTCTTGTTACTAGTGGCAACAAAATGCCATTCATATTTTAATTGATATGTATGTTCTGAAATTCACATTTAAGCTGTACTTATTTCGTTTTTATCTTGATATCTATTAATTGTATAAAGAAATGTTTTAAACAAAAAATGTTCATTTTAATTTTCTCTACAACTTTACTGTGGTAGGTTTTCATGTATCACCTACTGTAATGGATATAATCTAGAAAAACTGAAAATGGATACGAATAAAGTACCCCTTAAGTCATTTTTGCAGAAATACCGATATAGCCATTTTATTACTCATAGATAAGAGTTTCCAATTTTAAATTTTTATTAAATTCGTTAGAGCCATTTTTTCAAAAATCAAAAATTTTAAAAAAGTTTTCATGAAAAGTCCCCTTAATATTTCAGTTGTAAAGCTAATTTTCTGGGCGGTTCGACAAAATTTCGAAAAAGTCCTTATTTCAAAAAATGAAGTAAATACAACGAGCCGTTTACCCGCTGTGCTTGTCCACGGACAGACGGACAGACGGACAGACGTCATTCCAAAAATACTTTTTTCGGTTTCTAGGCTTCATGAAACATGCTCTCCCGGTGTTATCTCGACTTCGATTTTTTGTCACGATCACAATACTTTCTCTATACTCCGTATAAGCGAGAAAGTAAAAAGGGCAGTTAGATATCTTGGAAATTTAAAAAATCATGAGACTTGTAAGAACAAATTCAAAGAATTCAAAATTCTGACTCTACCAAGTTTATTCATCTAAAGAACTATACTGTACTTACATAAGCATAAAACTCAAAAGCAAACTCTATCAGACATTCACAACCATGATACAAGAGGCAAATATGCACTTAACCTTCCCCAATACAGACTTCAGCTATATTGGAATAAAGCTATACAATGCATTATCAATACAAATAAAAAACAATGAAAATAGCAGGAAATTTAAATTACTTGATTGATAAGTCTTTTTATGATATTAATGAAACTCTACATGTGGTGCCAGATAATAAAAGATAATAAAATTTATAGGCATTAGCTCATATCATGTGTTTACTAACTTTCAACGATATATGGTGTGTGATAAATACATGTAAGCTGTATGTATGTTGTATATTGTATGTATGTTATATTGTTTACTGTTGCATGGTTTGAATGAATGTATGTATGATGTATATGTATTATATGTGTTATATATATGTATTATGTGTTGTATAATTTGAACACTAATATGTAAACTGACAATGTATGTGAAATGTAAAGCAACATTATACAGAACAGCAATAAAATTGAATTGAATTGAATTCTATTTTGTTGATGCACAGTACTACTTAGGAGCTTTTTTTATTCAATTGGTTGAATGGACACAGTAGTTACAGGCCATGACGTTATTTCATTCCAAAATCTGAGCTTTTCATCCGGAATATAAACCAAAGTTTTCTTTATATCCACACTTTTTGAGTGCTTGATGGGTAATACAGCTGAATAGGCTTTATTAGTTGGTAGTTCAAAGTCCCTCATAGTGTTTTGTAAGCGAAAAATGTCACTTGTCAATCCAGCAATTTTCATACTGCATTCAATTTCCCCTGGTTCATCAGAAGAAACTGACATATCACGATACTGTGAGATTGAAAACGTTATTTTGTTAGGTTTTACTACATTTTTCCCATAAGAGTCATTGTTCTCTTGTAAAACTTGGGCCACCAAGCCCCATAGTCAATGAAATCTTCAAATGACATTTTCTTCACAGCAAACTTTCCAGGAATTTTTGAGGAAGTGTTTATCAGATCAATTACTTCAACAATTTCATAATATCTCTCCACTTTTCTTAGTTTTCTCCTTATGATTCCAAAGTCACGGTCATTAGGCATAAACAAATGTCCCCAACAGGAAACACCAAATTGACTTTGTCAAATCTCTTAGTTTCACAAAGAGCCATCATAAGTCTAACAAGGGTGTGGTTCTTGTTTTGACCAGCACAGTTGTCACCAAAAAGGTGCGAAGTTTTAACTTCATCTGAAATTTTGTTTTGTATGTGCCACATAAGCATAGAACATACTTCATTTGAACCTTTACCACCTTCCCCTTCATGATAAATAAAAACGGTAATTTTTCTGGAAGCAATGTCGTGAATTCCAAAGACATTCACTGTGAGTTGCCTCAAATAATAAGTATCTTGTACTGGTATGCATGGTAATTCCACATTAGCCATGTAATCTACACATAATCCAACTTGTTTGGGGTCTTTTTTGCATTCCTCTGTGATATCTCTTAATTTGCTAATTCACTTTGAATCAATAGTTGACAAAAAATGTTTGAAACTGATATATTATGGAGTCATATACCCACATATAATATACGGCATAGAACTGTGGGGTGGTGCAGCAAAGACATATACACAAAGATTATTTATTCCGCAAAAGAAGTGTATAAGAATATATATAACCTTGCACCTAGAGAATCATGTAGGGATGTATTTATTCTGAACCATATGCTAACTATATACTCATTATATGTATATCGTGTAATTATATTTATAACTGAAAGACAACCAATAAAAATAATAAAATTCATCAATACAATATCAGAAATAAAGAAGACTATCACAAGACAATACATACCAAACAAATATCAAATAAAGATGTCAGTGTGATAGAAGTTAAACAGTACAACAAATTACCAACAACATTAAAATCACTATCTGGCACAACTTTCAAACGCCAACTTAAAAAATATCTTATTAATAAATGCTTATATGATATTGAAGAATTGTAGGAATAATTAATAACGATAAGTTACTACAACAGATGTCATATAACTGCAAAAACACAGAGAAGATGCTTTAAAACTTCTCAACACATAAGAAAGAGAAATTAATTTCACAAGGGAAGTACAAACAGATAATTACTTATCGTTTTTGGACCTGAAAATCATCAGTATCAAGAACCTAGTTAAATCCATGCAGAAAATATGTTAGGAATGTGCGACACTAGCGCAAAAATACTTCCCATATTGCCGTGCAGATCTAACTTTGCTTACCTTCTTGAGATATTCTATTGATTTCATTCTTTGTTTAATTCTGAATTTGACAAAGCTTATTTTTCCCTTGGCCTGCCTCCTTTTATAAGTACTTTTGGTCACATCCTGTAATAAAATATAGTGGAAATAATAATAACAAAATAACAATAATAATACAATAAATAACAACAATAATAACAATAATAATAAAATCAGGTAAACTGATGTAACAAAGTGCCAGTACGTCTTTTTTTAATCAGTTATGATTGTAATTATGATATGCAGAATAAAAAAAAGTCAAATTGGCCAGTTTCAGGATTTTAACCATGGAACTCCAGAATGTAAGGCCAAGACGTTACCATCTCGGCCACCGGGGTCATTTTAACGGTCTAGTTGGAAGTAGCATGTAAGTCAATAGTGTTTTTTTTTTTTTTTTGTCATAGCTACCTGTATTTTAATTTCCAAGGCCTTATAAGATCATAGTAAAACAATAGGCTGTGTTGTCATCATAAGTTAACTGATTTGTATTTCATAAATTCTTTCGAATACGTACATTACCATAAGATAGGCACTAAATTGAGCATTACTCTGAAACAGGTCAACTGATTTTATCCAATATGAATAGACGTCTTCCTATGGACATTATAAATGTGTATACCTAATTTCATAAAAATCCCGTAAAGCGTATTTGAGTAATCACGTCTTTAAAATAGACACCAAATTGGGTTTTACTCCAGTACCGGTCTACCAATTTGGTCCAATAACAGTAGACGTCTTCCCATGTACATTATAAATGGGTATACAAAGTTTAGGGAAAATCCAATAAAGCCTATTTGAGTTATTGCGACTTCTTACATATTAACATAAAAGGCACTAAATTGGGCATTATTCCGGTACTGGCCAACGGATTTTGTCAAATATCGATAGACGTCTTCCCATGGACATTATAAATGCGTATACGAAGTTTCATAAAAAATCAATAAAGCATATTTGAGTTATTGCGCCTTTAAATAGACACTAAATTGGGTTTTACTCCAGTACCGTCAACAGATTAGGTTCAAATTCAATAGGGTTCTTCTCATGGACGTCATAAATGCGTATACCAAATTTCATGGAAATCCGATACAGTGTATTTGAGTTATGGCGCTTATCTAACATAATCATGAATTAGATAATATGACAAACTACATGCCACAGGATTACAAAATAGCAGTAGTTAACCTAGGTTTGGCTGATCACGATGCAATCCAATTTGAAATAATAAATAATGACCAATTGCATAAATCAGTTAACAAGCAACCTGTAGAAAAAACACTAATAAGAAAAATAACACCCTGGAAAATAGAACATTTTAAACATAGGTTACAAGAAACAAACTGGAATTTATGTATGGTGAATCAGCTATCTGCAGAGCTAAATTTTACAAATTTTTTTGAAACAATTTTGAAGATATTTAATACAATTTTTACACTTGAATACAAAAGAAGTAATATCAGTACTAGTAAAACTAAGTCTAAATACAAAAAGTGGTATACTCCTGAACTGCATAATATGAAACAAGATATTTTAACATACAATGATATTCACAAAGCAACTAAGAATGATGTAGTGTTGAATGCATTAAAGGAAAAGAGGCGTGCATATAGAATAGCTATACAAGATGCAAAGAAAAAAAGTAATGAAGAACATATTGAAAAATCAGCAAACAAATGTAAAACAGCATGGTCCTTGATTAACGAAGCAGCTGGAAAAACTAAGCCAATACACACAAATGAGATATTACCTGATGTATACAATAATTATTTTATATCGACGGTAGAGGAAATAAGCACTAAGGTAAACATGTCGCTTGAAAATACTAATAGATATCTGCAGAAAACTATCAAACCGCCAGATGTATATTGTGAGTTCACTTTTGTAACTAAGGAAGAAGTCTGTAAGGTAGTAAATTCTCTGAAAAATTCAAATTCTAGAGATGTCTATGGCCTAACTAGTGGGGTAATTAAAGAAATTATATATATGATTCTTGAACCATTGACTTTCTGCATAAACCAATGCATAGCACAGGGAGTTTTTCCTCAACCCTTAAAATTCTCTAGAGTAGTACCGGTGTATAAGAAAGGAGATCCTAAAATACCAGGGAGTTATCGACCAATCTCTTGCATACCAATAATAGCAAAAATTTTTGAAAAAATTATCAAAAAGCAAATTTATAATTATTTTGAAAAGTATAAACTTTTCAATGATAGCCAATATGGGTATCGAACTGGACGCTCAACGACAAGTCTTGTAGATAGTCTAGTTACACAACTGCTTGTAGCCTTAGAAGATAACTGTTCAGCGGAGATCACCTTATATGATCTAAGCAAAGCTTTTGACTGTGTCAGACATGATATTCTTCTAAGCAAGCTAAATCATTATGGTGTACAAGGAAATGAGTTATCAATGATAAAATCTTATCTTGAAAACAGAAAACAGTTGGTAGATATTATAAACGGTAAACATTCTGAAATATTGAATATTAGATATGGTGTCCCGCAAGGTTCAGTGTTGGGGCCAATTTTATTCTTAATAATGGTTAACGATATCAGCATAAACCTATCTACATTTTCATTAATATATGCAGATGACACAACTTTACTAAGTACCCATAAAGATCTTAACCTATTAAAAAATTTAGCAAAAAATTCGTTGGAAGAAGCAGCAGCCTGGTTAAAAAATAATGGCCTATATTTGAATGAGGAAAAAACTAAATCATTACTTGTCACACTAACTCCAGAAAATGATCATGAAATTGAAAAAAATGCAACATTATTAGGAATAACCATTGACAGAAATCTGTCATGGAAAGAACACACAGAAGTGGTTTGTAAAAGGCTCTCACGTGTAATATATTTAATAAGGAGATTAAAGAAATGTGTATCTTTAAATTATGTAAAGACTGCCTACTATGCATTTTTTCAGAGCATAATAAGGTATGGTCTAGTAGTATGGGGTAATGGGGTAGGAATTAATCAAGTATTTGTCATTCAGAAAAAGGCAATTAGAATAATAACTAATGCTAAAAAATTAGAGCACTGCAAGCCTCTATTTATAGAGACAGGTATACTAACAATAATAAATTTATACATTTTTGATGTCTTGTCATTAGTAAAAAAAACATAGAAAACTATCAAACACGAAGTCAAGTACATACATATCAGAATAGAAATCATAATAAACTTGATCTAATTAGGTGTAGGCTAAACAAAACAAAAGGATACCATAACAATATTGGGATAACATTATATAACAAATTACCAGATAAACTTCAAGAAATGTCCCCAAATTTATTTACAGAAAAACTATATTCCTGGCTTCAAAAAAATCCTATTTATAATACAGTGGTACCTCGAGATACGAGTGCCCTAACATACGAGTTATTTGAGATACGAGCTGTCGAGCGAGCGAAGTTTTGTTTTGAAATACGAGCGATATTTGAGATACGAGGAACGGCCAGCTGTGACGCTGCACACGGCCCACCAGTTTACTGCGCCTGCGCCTCGTGCGTCTCACGCATTATCCCACGTATTCCCCCATTGTGCTTGTTTACCTCGCTGTCGAAGCATCTTTGCTAAGTTATTCTAGGGCTTTGCGCTTTTTGTGCATTTACATACTTTATCACATTTCTTTTTATAACCATGGGTCCGAAGAAAGCGTAACAAATATGTATGTACACTTTATAAAACAAGTTTTTTTTTGCTTTAAATTCTCTTTTGTTATGTTTTTATACAATATTTTTCATTTATAAATACATTTTTCTTATTCAAAAACACGTAACAAAAACAATTGGCGTAGAATTTTTGGGGCTGGAACGGATTAATGGCATTTCAATTAATTCCAATGGGGAAAATTGCTTTGAGATACGAGCAAATTGACATACGAGCAAATTGACATACGAGCAAGGTTACGGAACGAATTAAACTCGTATCTCGAGGTATCACTGTATTCAAGAATACCTAGAATCTGACGTACAAATAGAATAGAACAACTTAGTGCAAATAATTACATGATGTAAAAAGGTAAGAGATTAGTGTAAACTATAAGTATACTTTATTCATTTAGTGTCACTTAGGTTGTAGTATTAGTATAACAATTGACTCTTATAATTATATGTTTATAAGATTGTAAATAATTATAGATAGAATTAGCATAGCTTAGGTTGTTGTTGATAAGTATTAGTGTTGTTGATAAGTATTAATGTTGTTGATAAGTATTAATGTAAATAGCTTACATGACCGATTGCAGTTTGTACTGCCTAAAGGTCTAACAAATAAATATGAAAAAAATATGAAAATAATCTATTAAAACAGGCACTAAATTGGGCATTACTCCAGTACCGGTGAACCGATTTGGTTCAATATCAACAGGGTTCTTCCCATGGACATTATATACGTGTTTTCCATGTTTCATAAAAATCCGAAAAAGCATATTTGAGTTATGGCGCGTACAGACACATGGACGGACGGACGGACTGACAGACATTTTTCGTCTCCACACACAATCTCATAAGTACCACACTGGCACTTAATAATTGGGGTTGCATGGTTTTCTCAATCTCAAATGCAAAAATGCAGGATACATTGAGATATAGCCAAACAATAGAAGCAAATGCTGCACGAATGAGTTATTAGAAGAGTTTACTGGTAAAATTTGGTGGCCATGCAATTTCATTTGAACCCAGAACCTCTTCCCTATTGCCTCATACCACCTTGCTCTAATTGATTTTGGTGTGTTCATTACGACTATGATAAACTGACTACATTTCACAACAATATCTATGAGGGAGAGTCAAATGAAAACCTTAAATATTTGTTTAAATTTAATTTATTGAACATACGTGGAACACAAGTACATCATTTTTCGACATAGTCTCCATGACGTTCAATACACTTCCTCCAGCGCATAGGAAGTGCACGGATTCCTCTGGAAAAAAATATTGTGTGCGCAGCCACTCGTGCGCCGCCTGTTGTACCTCTTCATCAGACCGAAATCTTTTCCCTCCCATCGCCTTTTTGAGTGGTCCGAACATGTGATAATCACTCGGGGCAAGGTCGGGTAAGTATGGTGGATGTGGAAGAGTCTCTAAGTGAAGGTCATTTGTGGTTGCAACTGTTGCACAGGCAGTATGAGGCCGTGCATTGTCATGCTGCAAAAGGACACCAGTGGTCAGAAGTCCACATTGCTTTGATCTGATTGCAGACCGAAAATCATTTTTCAACATATTGGAATATGATGCACTAGTGATGGTGTTTCCCTAGGCATGTAGTGTTCCAAAATAACGCCTCGTTCATCCCAAAAGAGTCAGCATAACCTCCCTGCAGATGGCTGTGTCCGGAACTTCTTGGGTTTCGGTGATGAGGAATGGTGCCATTCCTTGCTTGTTCTCTTTGTTTCGGGTTGGTGGTAGTGTACCCATGTTTCGTCTCCTGTAATGATTCTCGCTAAGAAGCCATCACCTTCTGCTTCAAAGCAGTTCTTCACAGGTATCAACGTGTCGCTCTTTCAGTTCTGCAGTGAGCTGCCATGGCACCCATCTTGCGGACACTTTGTGAAACTTGAGCATGTCATGAATGGTGTGATGTGCTGAGCCATGGCTAATGTTCAGATTTGCGGCTATTTCATCCACCGACACACGGCGATTTTCCATCACAATGGCTTCATCTGCTGCAATAGACTCTGTGTCTGCCACAGAAGTCACCCCATTTGTGAACGTCCTACTCCACTCATGCATCACCAGACTGGACCTTCATTCGCCTATGCACTTCAATAGGTTTCACACCTTCACTGCTCAGAAAACGTATGACAGAACGTTGTTCTTCCTTGGGACATGTCACAAGTGGAGCAGCCATTTTTGAACTGGAATTGTGGCAGCGTTTTGCTTGTCTCCAGTATTCTGCCACCTTTAGGACATTCTTGAAAGCATTGGTAACATTCCTGCCAACTTATAGATCAGTGGCGCGAATTTTCTATTTTTTTAATTTAATTTTCAAGGTTTTCATTTGACTCCCCCTCGTATATTATAGTATTCTTGTTACTATGGGCAACAAAAGAATATCATTCATATTTTAATCAAAATCTATGTTCTGAAATTCGCATTTAACTCATGTTATTTCGTTTTTATGTTGATACCTATTAATTTGATAAAGAAATGTTCTTCTTAATTTCCTCTACAACTTGACTGTGCTAAGTTTCCATGTATCGCCCAATGTAATGGAGATAGCCTAGAAAAATTGACTATGGATAGGAACAAAGTAGCCTCTAAGTCATTTTTACAGCCATTTTAGTCATTTTTTAGTTGTGGATAAGAGTATCCAATTTTAAAATTAATAATTAAAATCTTTCTAGCCAATTTTTCAAAAATAAAAAAAATTCAAAGCATTTTCATGAAAAGTCCCCTTAATATCTCAGTTATGAAACTCAATTTTGGGCGGTTCAATAAAATTCCGAAAAAGTCCTTTATTAAAAAATTGAAGTAAGTACCGTACGATAAACTGCTTACCTGCTGAGCTTGTCCACAGACACACGGACAGACGTCATTCCAAAAACAGTTTTTTCAGTTTCTAGGTATCGTGAAACATGTAACAGGTGTCTGGGTCAAAATCTACCCATTAGAAAGTTTAATAACTCACTAAATAATTCAAGGATGGAAATGTTGTTTGTGGGCATTGACAGAGGGACTTCTAATGTTTCGGATCGTCACTAATAAATTTCTATGTGTGCACCTCTTGTAGCACGACAGATGTCCAGGCGATATTCAACTTCTCGCCATGTGTTTCCTAACATCTCTGGAGTGACAGTTGCACAATCAGCGACAATTCTCCGATGCAAATCATCCAAATCCGCCACTACAGTCTTGTCTGATCCCCAGATGCGGCAATTGTGCCTGTTGACGATCCCAGAGATAAGAAGGGTGAACTCATCACTAAACACTACCTTCTGCAGATATCGATTTTCAATCTCTATCTTCGACAGCATGTTACTAGAGAACTCATATTGTGCAGGCAAGTCGTTTGGTTTCAATTTTTGCACCAATTGAATCTTGTATGCATGAAGACGTAACCTCTTATGCAGAACATCGTGGATAGTTGACTTTGGAATTGCAAGTTCCCTGCTGGCACGATTAATAGCCTTACATGGGCTGTGTTGGAAAGCCTGCTGAATTGTGTCGACTTGCACTTCTATCACTTTTTTCTCTACAAGAGAACAGGTCTCAAGAAGCTTTCTATGCTAAACGGTTATTGTGTGTCTATCAGGACATTGTTGTGCAAACCTTCTCTGCACTATTTTCGGATATTTGAATTTGGCAAGCCAATAACAGCATTGAACTTTTTGTTGCACTGTAAATGCCATTTTAATTACAGCTATGTCACCAACAATGAGTATATGTTGCCAACATCATACGTAAAACTTAAAATGTCCCTCTTTCATTTGGGGCAAATTTCATTTTCATATCTGCATTTATTGGTAGGTTTTGTCCCAGACACTGTGTATTTCCGGTGTTATCTCGATTTTTCGTCATGATCATAATACTTGCTCTATACTACGTATAATGCCAGAATGTGTTTTCATGAAACTTGGTATACATATTTGTAAATAGGATATATGCATGCATTTATGACCTAAAAACCATTAAAATATTACCAATAACATTTAAAATATGACTTCACCACTTACACATTGCGTATATCATTTTAAAGTTTCACTACAATTCATTTTATTAAAATATAGTGTTAACTATTTAAAATATCTGTAAGTTCTCAAAAAGTATCATTATAATGCAAAACTTACAAAATACTCGTATGATATGAAACTTCAAAATTTCTTTAATATGCACACAAATATGCCAAAAATATGACCTAAATATGATATGATATTTGATATTTATTGTACTAAGAAAAAAAAAATTTACAAAAGAGTCCACCGGATTTGACGCTTGCCATTTTACCAGTAGACATCTTAAACACCATAATACATTTTCGTGGAGTGTGTGTAAACATATAGAGATAAGTTTCCTTTTGAACTGTGTTCATATGCCTTCTTTCTGTTCACATTATGACACCATTATATTCTGTTACTCTTGCCGTTAAGAAATGCTCTAAATAAATAAACTTATTATAATAACATTTATTAAAAAAAAAAAAAAAAAATCGTATTAGCAAACTACTCAGACTCTCTATGCATAACGCATTATACTTCACTATGACCTAAATATGCATATTCATACTAAATATGCTACAATAGCAGAAAATTTAATAAATATGCAGTTACAGTATATGCAGGGTTTAAATTAGTCGGAAACCTCAAATAATGTAAAGGGGAAAAATATGACATGTCATAGAAATCCGCCCCCTACTCATTACATTGTCTTTTTATAGAGAAACATAGAAAATGCCTAGCAAATGTTGTGTTCCTGGCCATACTGTAGCAATAATAAAGTTACGGTATATTGAAATAGGACAGTCTATTAATAATAAAAATATAACAAAGTGCCAGAATACTTTTGTTTAATTAGTTATAATTCCACTTATGATATGCAGAAAATAAGTTTTTTTTCCATCAATTATGGAAGAACAAAGGGATAGTTTTTTTTTTTTTATCAGATTAAGATCATCCAGCATCAGCAGAACTATACAGATTTGTGATATTTTGACAATCGTACACTCACATAATTTTTTTTTTTTTTTAATGTCACATCATCCTGTTATGGGATTTTATCAGAGACCTCCAGAATATGAGTCCAAGACATTACCATCTCAGCCAGTTTGCTCAGTTTAACATTCTAGTTTGATAAACATATGTGAAGAAATATATGGGTAGTGTTATTTGTCATAGCTAGCTGTATTGCAAATTCCAAAGCTGTATATGAACATATATATTGTATATCGGCCGGTTTCCCGACCTGTTGGCGTCGTGGGCTCAGCCTGACTTTTTTCGTGAAATTGGCTTGTCGCGAAGGACGCTTGGCAATGTTCCCGGATTTGCTCTGTGCTACATAAACGAGAAGATTTTCACTTTCTGACACATTGTCATGTCGGCGCTATCAACACCGTCTGCCTGGCTGGTTCAATCGACGGATACCACCGAATTGCCCACGGAGGAACTTTACATCCTATTCATGGGCATATTCGTATCCGGAAACGCAAAGTTTGATCGTCAAGACAACGACTCTATTGTCTTACGCCTGACGTACTCCATTAAATTGGAGAATCTTTCGGAGAAGTTTGGGGAGTACCAGGACCTGCTTTGAGTGGTACCCGTCAGCCCACACCACTCCAAGGACCAGTCACGACGATTTCTGGAGCTGATCTCCAAACGCAGAGTATATCCCACCAATTCTCCGGAGAGGCATCAACCTGGCAGCAGTAACACCCAGCACGGTCCCGGAAGCAGTACGGCCTTTGCAGAGGACGACGTCAGGGGATTTCGACTCGGCACCCCAAAAAGGTTCAGATCTTTTAAGTCATTTGATAAATAAATATAGGGCAACGTCTTACACAGCGTTGCTCGATCGTTGTACACCTGTAGAATGGGATTTAGTGCTAAATAAATACCAGAGTAACTCTTTGTTGACTAATAATATTAATATCTCCATATCCAGTTACATTAAGCGTAGACTTCAAATAGAAAGAGAAGACAGGTTTGGCTATTTATTAGATTGTGCTAAAAATGGGACCAGCCACTGCAGAAATGCAATTAGTGAACTGTTTATTAGAAATCATATTGTTCCTACTCATTTTGTTAGCGACCTTGAGAAAATACTTAATGGTAAGGAAACAAAGATCAATTGCCTCTTCCTCCTTGGACCATCCAATGCCGGAAAGAGTTTTATAGCCCAGTCTATTGCGTCAGATTTTGTGACGGGTTATGACTCATGTGCAAATACCATGTCCGAATTCTCTTACGAAAATTTCCTAAATAAATCTTTGATATTGTTGGAGGAACCATTTGTAACAGAGGCGACGTGCGACGATATGAAAAATATTTTGGCTGGAGCCGCTTTACAAGTAGGCAAGAAATACATGAATAAACAGGACCTGTTCCGGGCCCCTGTTATAATGACCAGCAATCACGAGAAGCTAGGTAAAGGATATTTGAGTCCTAGAGACGAGGAAGCACTACGTAATAGACTAATTGTATATGAACTCCGTGAACCCTTCACCCCTTCTGTGTACATAACGCCAGAACAATTTGCTGATTGGGTTTTGTTTATCTACAGGGATATATAATGTTACGTAGTGTAATGTAAAACAATATGTTGCCATGATAACTGATTTGCATTTGATAAATTCTTTCCAATATATTACCATAAAATAGGCAGTAAATTGGGCATTACTCTAGTGCCGGTTAACTGATTTGGTCCAATATCAATAGGCTTCTTCCCACGGACGTTATAAATGTATACCAGGTTTTATGAAAATCCAATAAAGCGTATTTGAGGTATCGCGCGTACAGACACACGGATGGATGGATGAACAGATGGGCAGACATTTTCCCGTTCCCCACACAATCTTATAAAGTACCACACTGGCATTTAATAATTGTTTTATATGTTTTAGATAGGCCTATATAACAATATTAATACCACAAAGTATGTGCCACGTAGACGCATGTATATCAGTTTACTTATTTCATTAAGTGCCAGTATGGTAATTTATAAGATTGTGCGGGGGACAGGAAAACGTCTGTCTGTCTGTCTCTCTGTCTCTCTCTCTCTGTGTGTGTCTGTCTGTCCGTCTGTCCGTATTCCTGTACACATGATAACTCAAATACGCTTTATCGGATTTTCATGAAACTTGGTACGGTATACGAATTTATAATGTTCATGGGAAGAATCCTATCATTATTGGACCAAACGGGTTGACCGGTACTAGAATAAAGCCCAATTTACTGCCTATTTTATGATAATGTATTAGGAAGAATTTATCAAATGCAAATCAGTTGTCATGACAACATATTGTTTTACAGTGTTCATATAAGGTCTTGGAAATTGTAATACAGTTAGCTATGACAAATAACACTACCCACATATTCCTTCACATATGCTTATCAAACTAAACCGTTAAACTGAGCGAGATGGCCATGATGGTAACATCTTGAACCCACATTCTGGAGGTCCCTGGTTCAAGTCCCTTAACTGGCTAATTTGACTTTTTTTTTTTTTTTTTTGTATTTTTATATGAGTGTGCGATTGTCAAGGTATCACAAATCTGTATAGTCTGCTGATGCTGGACGATGTTAATCTAATTCTTTTTTTTAAAAACTAGACCTTTGTTCGTCTGTAAGCCCTGCTTAATGAATCGATCTGGAGCTTAACTTGGAAATCAATTTTTTTTTTAATTAATTTATTGCATATCAATAATAACTGATTAAACAAAAGCATTCTGGCACTTTGTTACATCAGTTTACCTGATTATATTTTTGTTTTTAAAAGGGTTCTTAAAAGTAGGATGTAATGGAATGTACTTACGTAAAAGTCCATCTCAGCCTCCTTGAGGTTCCTTTTCAGTATTTTCAGTATTTCCTTTTCAACTGAAATACAAATACTGTACATCATTTCTTGCTCTTTTATTTATTACATAACAAATATCTAGAACCATTGGTGTCACGTTTTACAAATAATAATAATCATTTATTTGCTTATAGACTTTTACAGGAAAAGTATCCAGCATCGTCACATCTAACATATTATTAACACTTTAGGCATTTGTTACATTTTCAATAATTAGTTACAAATTACACTAACTAAATATCATTAAAAGCTAATTATCTACTCTTATACAATTCAACGGCCCTAAATAGCGTGCTTGCTCGCTCGCCCGGTTCGTGAGACATCGGGTATACTCGGCGATGTACGTCTCTCTTTCATGACGACTAAACTTTCTAAACTTTCACGACGACTAAAAAATTAGGAAAACAGTTTCTTTATTATATAAGGCCTAAGTGAAATGAACACAATGAACAAATATCTAATTTTATTTTTACTTACAATTTTCATAGCTCTGAACCTCAAACATTTTAATAATCTACCAGTGTAATTTTCTTAAAAAATCCTGGAGTCAATGAATAATGGCGGGCGAAGCCGGAGGCATCAGCAGTAAAATATTGATGGTTTAACTCTTGAAATATCACTGATAATAATAATGCAAACAAACCATTCCTTCCCTTGAAACGTTATATAATTTATGAAAATTACACTGAATTGATGAAATAAAATTCACATCATATTCATGTCAATAAACGATATGTATTATGTGTTCACAGGTTTCTTTGGAACAGTATAATCGGTTCTGATATAGTTTTCCCAGGGGGCGCTTTCATGTCGTGGAATGTACTCTAAAGCAGGAATATTAGCTGTTTCATTAATATTATTAATGGCTTAGTTTATGAATGATTCGCGTGCAAGTGTGAATAAATATAATGCTTTAATAATTATTATACTCTTAATTTTTAAATGAATTATCGTGGGCGAAGCCACGGGCACCTCCTAGTAAAATTACAATTTCAATGTCATATTAAATTGTATTATAATTCATTATAAAATTACCCTATTAAACATAAAAAAACACTACAACCACATTTTAAAATTCTAAAACCTTATTAATATGAGTGTCATTAGTAAATTAGTTAATTAAGCTAAAATTCATCTAACCTATAGAGACATCTTTGTATCAGATAATTTTTAAGTGCAATGTTAAAATTTCCTTTCTGATTCTTTTTTATTTCTATCGGTAACTTATTGTACAGTAAAATTCCCTTACTTAACGGATCTTTGTATGTTGAATTTTTATTTATTGTCACCCTGTGGTAGTCGGTTTCACCTCTTGTGCAGTGAGAATGTATGTCTTTATTTACTGGAGGTTGTTTTTTATTTCTAACATATAGTAGGCCTATCACTTTATACAAGGGCGCCCATACCCGGGGGCAGGGGGGGCAGCGGCCCCCCCCCCAGCTCTCAGCAAAAGATTCAATATTAATAATTATAGTCTGTTTTTTTTCTTTTAAGACAATTATTTGAAAGTCAGTAGAGACATAAGTTTGCAGAAGTTTTACCATATCGACACCATGGAAGCAGAATCCACACTGGATTAGAAAAGGGGATCCTGGGGGTTTGGACCCCCAAAAATCAAAACCTAAAATTCAATTTTTGTATTTAAAAAAAATTAATAAATTAAACAATTTTTGTGGGTGTGTCAAATATGATATAGCAGTTATTTTGTTTCCATAACATAATGAGTGGGCCTGTTATTTCCATTGTTCCTTGTGTTATTTAACTTTTCTTATAAATAGTAATGAGTATTATAACTTAGGTTTGTTTAAGTTTGCATGTCTTAGAGTATGGTAAACAAATTTCCTAACTAGTTTTTCAGAGCTAAAATAGCGTAAAATGTTATTTTAATTAGTTCAATATTTAAAAATTTTCCGGGGGTGGACCCCCGACTTAGGTAATGATTTCTTGTTTACGTTGGTATGTCTTAGAGTATGGTAAATAAATTTCCTAACTAGCTTTCAGGGCTAAAATAGCATAAAATGTGATTTTCATTAGTTCAGTATTTAAAAATTTTCCGGGGGTAACCCCCGACTTAGGTAACAATTTCTTGTTTAAGTTGGCATATCTTAGAGTATGGTAAACAAATTTCCTACCTAGTTTTTCAGAGCTAAAATAGAGTGAAATGTGATTTTCATTAGTTCAGTATTTAAAAATTTTCCGGGGGTAACCCCCGACTTAGGTAACAATTTCTTGTTTAAGTTGGCATATCTTAAAGTATGGTAAACAAATTTAATAACTTGTTTTTCAGATCTAAAATAGCGTAAAATGTGATTTCAACTAGTTCATTATTTAAAAATTTTCCAGGGTGGACCCCCGACTTAGGTAACGATTTCTTGTTTACATTGACACATAAACAAATTTCCTAACTAGTTTTTCAGTGCTAAAATAGCGTAAAAAGTGATTTTAATTAGTTGAATATTTTAAAATTTTCTGGGGATGGACCCACGACCCCCTTGCTTGGGGGGGTATTCCAAATCCCCTGCCACTTCCAATCCTCCCTGAAATTATTTTCTGGCTACTTCATTGTTGCACTTACATTATTATATTATTAATGTAATGTTACAAACTAACCCAAGAAATTAAAGGGACAACAAATAAATTAACTAAAAATTTGGCCCCCCAATAGAAAATATCATATGGGCGCCCTTGACTTTATATACATACAGGCTAACTACTGTCAAAATTCTTTTGGTTATAAATATTTCTTTACATGATTGTCTATTACTAATCCCATATATACATCTCAGGCTCCTTTTTTGCAACACTAGTAGTCTATCCATATTAGTTATTCCCGTTGCACCCCATACTTCTATACAATATTCTATGTGTCGTATCACTCCATAATAGAAATTCAGAAGAATTTCAGAACTAAGGTAATCACGAAGGTTCCTAAGAAGGTATATGTTAGAACTAATCTTATTACATATTACATCTACATGATTCTGGTAAGTTAAACTTTGATCGAGATATATCCCTAAGAATTTTATGCATTCAATTTGTTCAATGTTTTTATCTTCAATTTCAATTTTATTCACCTTTAGAATACAGGATTCATGGCTTCGTCAAACAAAACAAGAACAAACAAAAACTTTACAAACAAATATGACAGGTACTAAAAAAATAATACAAGGACTAAATGATACAAGTCAAAATTACTCAGTAGTACAAATAATATTGGGTGAAAATACAAAAATAACTTAATCATGTAAAACATTTAAGATGTTAGGAACTGAGAAGTATAGTAACAGATAAATCATACAGAGAAATAGATTTGGCCCTTAAAATAACCTTGTTGATTCTATGGAAAGTGGGAGAGGGATAAAAAATCATTTTTTTTTTTTTTATATATATATAAACTACCTTTTCCCATGCATAAGATATTCCTCCACTGAGTAGAAACTACCATTTATCAGAAATTTCTTTAATTCCTTTTTAAAATTCTTGGCTAATTGTATGTTTTTTATGCAAGAAGGCAATTTATTGTATAAAACTGTCCCGTTATACTTAAAGCTATTTTTAAAAAGCGTACTTTTATGCCAAGTGCTGTGTAAATTAGATTTGTTCCTTGTGTTGTGATGGTGTACCTGTTCGTTTGAGAGAAAGCTGTTTAGTTGGTTTCGCGTTTGTATAAGGACCTCATTTATGTATATTCCAGGCAGTGTCAGTATATTTAATTGCTTAAATAATGGTCTACAGCTATTGTTTCTGGGTACATTGAGCATTATTCTTATTACTTTTTTTTGGATTCTAAATATTCTGACACTATGATTTGATTTACCCCAAAACATTACTCCGTACATCAAACGGGAGTGAAAGTAAGCAAAGTATGCAACTCTGAGGATTTCTAAACTGACCGATGATCTGAGGCTGAAGATTGCAAAACATGTTTGGGCAAGTTTCTTTGCTAGGTGTTCCACATGTGTGTCCCATTCCAAATTACTATTTACCCAAACGCCTAGAAATTTTGTGTTTTTTTTTGTAATTCACAGGTTCACTACCTAGGAGAACAGCTGGTAACAATTCGTTTTTATTATTTTTGTGTTTAAATTCTATTGCTATACTTTTATTTGTATTAATAATCAATTTATTATCTCTAAACCATGAAGTAATCAGTTTAGTCACATTATCAGTATTTGATTGCAATTCTTGTATATTCATCCCTGAGACTAAGATATTGGTGTCATCAGCAAATAGTGATAATCCCATATTTTTGTTGCTATTTTGCTCTATTAAATCTCCTAGATCATTAATGTACAATAAAAAAAGCAGGGGCCCTAATATAGATCCTTGTGGAACTCCCTGTTTTATAAATTGTAGATTTGACTTAATGTGTTTGTACTCCCTATCTTTATCATCAAAATATTTCATTTTCACTAGTTGATTTCTATTTTTTAGATAAGATTCAAACCAATTTAGCGGGATACCTCTTATACCATACTTGGATAGTTTCCTGACTAGTATATCATGGTCCACAAGGTCGAAGGCTTTCGATAAATCTAGAAATATTCCTATACATGGTTCGCCTTTGTCTAGTTTATTGTAAATATTTTCGATGAGATTTTGCAATGCTGTGATGGTTGATTTCCCTTTTTGAAGTCTTTTTTCAAGTCTGACATTTAATCTATTGTCATTTTGGCTCTTGTAAAGTTGGAATAATAATAGTTTTGACTTGTCTACATTTATTTGGAGAAGGTTATTTGTTAGATACTTTGAGATGTCTTTCAGTGAATTTGTAATATTTACTTCTAAGCTTTGAAAGTCCCTACTCGAACATACAATTGATATATCATCTGCATATGTAGTAATTTTGTAATAATTTGACTGAGGAAAATCATTTATGTAAATTAGGAATAGCAGTGGCCCCAGGACCGATCCTTGAGGCACTCCTGAAATTACTGTCTCATATTGAGATTGAAAAGTTTTGGTACAGTTCCCTATTTTCCAGTATGTTTCACAACAGTTTCCTGTTTAATAAGAATGATTTTAAGATGTCATATATTTTACCCCTGAATCCATACATCTCTAATTTCTCTAACAGCAGTTCATGACATACTGTATCAAACGCTTTGCTTAGATCTAAAAATATACCAGCTGTTTTATTGTCAATGTCTAGATTTACTAGTACTTCATGGATAAATTCTGCAGTTGCTGTTGTTGTAGAAAATCCCTTATGAAAACCATGTTGAATGTTAATAAGTATATTATTATATTTTAGATAACTGTTTATTCGCAGAGTTAATATTTTTCAAATATCTTACTAAATATAGACGTTAACGTTATGGGTATATAGTTTGCTACATCCTGTTTGCAACCCTTCTTATGAACACGTGAACCCCTATAATTCTCATCTTACCTAATTTTTTCAGTATTATTGATTAAATAGTAATCATTATTGTATGGCTTGCCGTCTCGCCATATAGAAAG
Organism: Ectobius pallidus; assembly: GCA_964059195.1. Taxonomy (NCBI): domain Eukaryota; kingdom Metazoa; phylum Arthropoda; class Insecta; order Blattodea; family Ectobiidae; genus Ectobius; species Ectobius pallidus. The sequence goes on from CAXKWD010000011.1 coordinate 21,502,759, forward strand.
ACTAGCAGGTGCACGCGGCTTCGCCCGCGATTACCTTAAATCATTTATTTAACAGAAAAATAATTAAAATACTATATTTACTAACACTGTAATCGTTTTTACATAAATTGGAGGAATTACATAACTTTACTCTCAATTATATTGTTTAATGTTAAAAATATAAATAAACGAACAAAACCAATCTTATGCTACCATATTGGCATACAAATCGCAAATGAAACGAATAAAATGAACCATAGGTTCATGAACCTTACCCAAATCATGCATAAACAATTTTACTATGATTGATAATTAACTAAAAAAAAAAAAAAAACTGGTTTTGAGGTGCACAAACCGGGGAAAAAAGGACCTCAGAATAGAGTTCCCTAGCCTAAAAAACCCCCATAGTGTTTTTCGTTCAAATCATTCAATATTTTCCCATTAAAGCTTTGCCCGCGAAACTTGTAAGCTGTATGAACATATTGATTAATTCGAACATTTCGATTAAAAGGTTGAATTTACTGATTATTTTACATAATCTACAAAATTTTGAGATACATAATTCACCCAAATATAAATTTTAATACCTTCTCTAATTTTCAAAGTCTTGTTTCATTTATTTCCAAAGCCTTTATGTATAGATTGCCAACAATACACTGTTAATAATAATAATGAACTTGAAAATAATCTCCTAGTCAGTTTTAGATCATATGATATGAGCAAGGCTTTTGACACAGTTCAACATGACATAATTTGCAAAAAGTTGTTGTTTTACGGGATAGACAAGAACTCGGTAAATCTTATTGCATCGTATCTTGATCAGAGGACACAGTTTGTATATCAAAATGGTAATGTCTCACAGGGAAAGCTTATTAAACAAGGGGTACCTCAAGGCTCTATCCTAGGGCCTTTCCTATTCATTGTGTACATCAATGACCTACCTGGCAACATAGATGGAAAAGAAAAGGATGGGTATATGTTTGCTGATGACTTTGGACTTAAGGTGTGCTCCAAAAGCTCACAAACATTAGACATTATCTTAGAAAATAGCTCAAAATTACTAAAAGACTGGTGTTCTGCAAATAAACTGTCGTTAAATCTAAACAAAACTAACGACATTAGTTTTAGTTTTAGTAATAGTTCAAATACAAATAATGATGAAAAACATAACTAAAATTCCTAGGTATTGTAATTGACTCAAATCTAAATTGGAACGAACATGTCGATTATACTGCAAATAAATTCAGTAAAGGGCTCTCCTTGCTAAGAAGACTAAGGGAAACGGTTGATACTGAAGCTCTATTAAAGGTCTACTATGCACAAATACATTCAATTCTCTCCTACGGCATAATAATCTGGGGCTACAGCTCACAATGTTCTAAATTACTTGTATTACAGAAAAGGGCAGTCAGAATTATTTCTAATGCTACATGGAAAGCTCACTGTAAACCTATATTCAAAAAACTAAGAATTATGACAGTACCATCTATCTATATATTATCAAAATTATGTTGCATGTTTCCAACCGCACGCATACCAAGCCTCTCTTCAAAAAATTAAATATTCTTCCTGTCCCTTGCATCTTCATTCTAGAGACTGTCTGTTTCATACATGCAAACAAACATAAATTTCCAAAGAACTCCCATCATCATCACCACGACACGCGAGGAATTAATGATTTTCACCTCACATCCCACCGCACCTCCAGAAGTTTAAAATTCATCAACCACACGGGTCTAATTCTGTACAATAAACTTCCCCACTCTTTTAAGCACACCAGTCAAAAACTTTTCAAAACCAAAGTGAGAAATCTTCTTATGGAGCATGTTTTCTATAGTACTCAAGACTTCATCTCCGCCAATTTACTGACTTTGTAAATTTATTTTACTGGTTAATAATTTATAGAGTAATTGAGCTGCGTGATTTCTCCTCTTTCTCTTTTCCTCTCCATTTCTATAAGTCAAAATTGAATCTCAAGTAAAATTCTAAATGTCAGTTCTTATTGTACTCTGTATTTTGTTTGCATTTTGTTTGTGTGTGTACTGTATGTATAGGTATGTTTTGTTCAATATTTTATTTAGTTCTTAAGTATGACGAAGCCTTTGGATTCTTGTAATCCCTAATGGTGAATAAATATTATTATTATTATTATTATTATTATTATTATTATTATTATTATTATCACTTCTTGTATTTACACACACAAACAAAAATATGTTTAAAAAAAATGACGAAATACATAATCACAACACAAGAAATAAAAATAACCTCAGAATTGAACTATGCCAGTTTAGTAAAACTCAAAAAAACTGGAGACATATGGCAACAAAGGTATACAACAGTATACCCAACCATTTAAAGGCACTAAATGTATCCTCATTCACTAAAAGAATGAAGTCAATACTCATAAATGAAGCACCTTACAGAATTGATGACATTTTTACAATAAATTATCAAAACTATTAGGCCATACTAAAACTTGTGTATTAGTATAAGTAATAAATTAAGATTACGGTAATGTGAATTGTAGATTTAAGTTATATTAATTAATTATAGATATTGTATTGTGTATATTGTAATTGTGTAAATTATTGTGTTGTATTATATGTTTATTGTAATTTCTACTTGTAGGTGTATTGTCATGTAATCATAATATCCCTGGTGTAGTGGAAGAAAGAACTATATAGTTCTAACTACACCAGGTAAAATAAATATTGAATTGAATTGAATTGAATTGAATAAATATTGAATAATACAAATTCACAGTACGTAATCTCATGTAATTTCATTTCACCGTGTAGGACAACTCGTCAAAATAGCTTACTGATCACTGGGGTTCCTATCTGCAATCAAATGGATACTAACACAATTATTAAAGATATATCAAATATTTTGAATGTTAATGTTGTGGACTATGATATTGATTTTGCACATAGGCTACCCAATAATGCAATTGTTGTGAGATTCGTTAACCTATGGAAGAAAGAAGAATTAATGGAAGCCTACCATGACTTCAACAAGAACAGTGGTAGAAAACTGAATGCTGATATACTTGGTTTTTCTAGTAGTCATATCTTTCTAAATGACCATCTTACTCAATATTTTGGATACTTGGCCAAAAAGGCCCGTGATTTAAAAAGGGAAAAGATAATCCTGAAAACTTATGTTAGGAACTGTAAAATCTATGCTAAGAAACATGATGAAAGTGCCTTCATTAGGATTAGAAGTGAGCAAGATCTAGAGAAACTGAAATAGGCCTTGTTAGTGCAGGCTTTTAGGTTAAGCCAGCCACATGCATAATTTGTCTGCCAGTGAATCATGTTTTACAAACCTATCTGAGTGTATTGCTAATCTTTCTCCATCACCTAATATCAGACTATTGTCATTTAATGTTCAAAGCTTGCGTAACAAATTTGATGAGGTGAAATTATTACTGTCTCGTGTGGATAAAGTGGACATATTAGTGCTCACAGAAACTTGGCTAAACCAAAATGAATTAGACTATTTCTCTCTGCCAGGTTATAATGGTCATCATGTATGTAGGGAAAGACCTGGTGGTGGTGTGTCTGTGTATGTGCGCAGTGACTGGTATGCAGATATAGTCCACTCCACCAATGACTATCATCATAGTTTAGTTTTGGTTAAACTTGTTCTGAAATCTAACACACTAAACATCTTAGCTGTCTATAACCCTCAATTCAGTAATTCATTGTCTTTCCTTGAGGCACTAGAAGAATATCTATTGCTTACCAAACTAAATTGTATCATTGTTGGGGATCTTAATATTGACTTGTTCAAAGACAGCAGCTGTAAAACTGATTATGTTGCTCTCATGAGATGCTATAATTTTTCACTCCTAACCTCTAAATATCCAACTAGGATATGTGATACTTCTTCTACATTAATTGATCATATTTGGTCTAACTGCAGTAGATATAATTACTCAGTAGTAAATAGTTTTAGTGTTATTAGTGACCACAACATCTTAATCTGTGATTTAAATGTTCCTAATGAAAGTCGTGACAAACGTCGAACTATAGAGGTTGTCTCATACATAGATCACAATCAACTTGAGTTGTATTTTCAAAATAATCCCTTTGAGTATAGTAATAATGATGTTAATATAGCCTACTCTCAATTTCTGAATTATGTTGAACATGGAGTGAAACAATCCACTAGGAAGAAAAAATACAATAACTATACTAGAAATTTACCCTGGATGAATAATTCGCTACTTTCATTAATTAAAAGTAAAGAAAAGCTGTATGAAAAATGTAAAAAAGAAAGATTCCTCTCCTGAAACTAAGCTTATTTATAAACAGATGTGCAATGAAGTTACTAAGTTAAAAAGACATCTAAAAAGACAATATGTTACTGACAGACTAAGTAATGTACATGACATCAAGTCTGCTTGGAAAATTTCTAATGATCTCCTAGGTAAAAACACAACTAACTCTGTAAACGTCCCCCGACTTGAATATAATGACTCAATCATTGAGGACCCTAAAGAAATTGCTGATACTTTCAACGCCCACTTTGTTAGTATTGCTAATGACTTAGCCTCAAGGATTCCTGAATGTAACAGTTATACTCACACTCCCCTAAATGTGCCAAATTCTTTGTTTTTTACTCCCACTCATGTAGATGAGATTGGTGACATACTTGCTAAATTAAAAAGTAGTGGTTCCCTCACTGATGATGGTCTTACAAGTAAGCTTTTAAAACAGTTTGCTGTATACTTAATGAAACCTGTTACTGATCTTATAAATCTATCATTGGAAAGTGGAGTAGTCCCTGATTGGGTAAAAATTGCAAAAGTGGTCCCCATTTATAAACATGGTACAAAAAATCACCCCACTAACTATCGCCCCATCTCCATCCTGCCTGTATTCTCAAAAATTTTGGAAACTGTTGTTAAAAGGAGACTAATGCAATACTTTACTGAAACTAAATTTTTTTCCAAATCCCAGTATGGATTTATTGAAAACTCTTCAACGCTTAGCATTGCTACTGACACTGTCTACTACCTTCAAAATGCTCTTGATACAGGCTGTCTAGGTGGAGCTCTGTTTATCGACCTGCAGAAAGCTTTTGATACTGTTGATCACTCAGCTCTGCTCTATAAGTTAGAAATGGTTGGTGTGAGAGGTCTTTGCCAAGCCTGGTTCAAAAGTTACTTAACCAATAGGAAACAATACACCAAGATTAACAATGTTATCAGCAATGTTGCCAATGTAACCATAGGAGTCCCTCAGGGGTCAGTTCTTGGACCATTATTATTTGTGACATATATTAATGATGTTAGTTGTTTGGAACTGAATGGCATCCTTAAGCTGTATGCTGATGATACAGCGCTTCTTTATAAAGGTAATACTGAACACGAAATTATCACTGCTATGCAACAGGATGTAAATAAACTTGTAACGTGGCTGTACCTTAATAGACTTACTTTAAATGCTGGGAAAACTAAAGCAATGCTCTTTCACTCTCTTTTTCGTATTCCTATCATACCTTATAATATCACTATAGGATCAAACGTAGTTGAATTTGTTAAATCATATAAATATGTAGGTTTGATGCTTGATTCTTGTCTCACATGGTCTGCACATGTTAATAATTTATATAACAAACTAACCCCTATAATTTCAATATTTAATAGGTTGAGACACTTAGGATTACCTACAAATCTCTGCAAAAGCCTTTATTTTGCTCTCATTCATTCCAACCTCTCTTACATGGATATTATTTGGTCTTCATGTTCTGACACCTTACTAAAAAGATTAGAAGTATTACAAAATAGATCTTTGCGTACTTTATTTTGTCTTCCATATATGTACAATCGAAATGCAATGTATCAATCACTGAAAATTTTACCCCTACGCTTTGAAATATCTTATTCTAGTCTAGTTCACATATATAAGGTTATCAATCACAGGATTCATAGTAATATTTCTCTAAAACACTGTACTGATATACATAATTACAACTTGAGACGCCCACTTGACATTCACACATCCACATCTAATACTGCCCGGCATGGTACCAAGAATATCATAAAACATTCTATTAAGCTCTATAATCAACTTCCTGACAATATTAAGCTAATCACAAATATTCATAGATATAAGAGAGAGGTGAAAGAAATACTGTGGAAGAAGTTTGAGATTGAGAATTGTTAGTTTCAAGATTGGTTATATTTTTGTTTTGTACTACTTTCTTTGTGTGAGACTATGCTATGTATATTCTGTTTCAATTTCTTGTTTGTGTCTATTTTTTGTATTGGCTAAGGTAATTTGTTGTCGCCATTGTATTCTAATCTTTTCTGTCCCAAAATGAGCATGTTGCTCAGGGATTGTAACAGTTTGGGTAAATAAATAAATAAAATAAATAATTCAAATTGAACTCAGTTCTTCAATTACGCAAAAGATAGTCATTAGCATTAAAAAATAAAAATATGTTTAAAATAGTGATCACTGATCTCCAAGAACAAATTAATTTATATTTATATAAAATAAAATAAATAAAATAGTTTATTACAAATATATTTATATATTTATTTATATATTTATTAATTAATTAATTTCGAAACCCATTTCATTTTTTAATGAATCTTAAAAGAAGTAAGTAAAAAAAAAGTAGATAACTAATTTGATTAGATAATTTATTACGTACACCATTAAAATTGTAGTTTTATCTAAACTAAATGAACTTTATGTTTAAAAAAGATGAAAACACAAATTAACTCTATCCTTTTGTTGTATAAAACAAATGTATTAAGCAAGTATGAACTATAGAGGGGGCGGCAAATGGACTTTAGCCTATAGGCGGCATACTCTTTAAATCCTGTGTAGAAATTAAGGAATTGTGGACACAAGATGAAGTAACAACAATTCCGTTAATAATGTCTATAAATGGAATTGTACCTAAATGGACAATGACAGGACTAATAATAATAATGATGATGCTTACACTTTAATTGTTTTTCGGGCGGGTCCTGGGGCGGGTCCTGGTCCGTGTCCTGGGCCGGGGCTGGGGCTGGGGCCGGGGCCGGGGCCGGGGCTGGGGCTGGGGCCCCATAAAACGTTTCAGCTGAAAATAAGAAGGAAGATGTTAAACCCATTACCAAAGGCTGATGTGAACGGAAATAATTTTTCTTCTGCTGTCAGTCAACCCTCGATGTAATGCCCCTCTTTACAGTCAACCCTCGCACTGTGCCAATAAATGCACGTGAACAGATCTTCTCCCACATAAAAAACATAAGAAACCTCGTTACTGTGCCAGTTCAATTAATGCCAGTGAATATAAGACAAGATTTTTATAAAATATAGCTTGCAGTGATTTCTTTTAGTTCTAGAATTCTTTTAAGACTGGTGTGAATGTTAGGAAGATTATTAACTGTACTGTATTTCCACACATAGGAATAACATCATGTCATTGAGAGAATTAGAAGATATTTATTGATCCAATCGGTACAATACATTAAAAGGTTTCAAAATAGGCCCCTCCTACATCGATACATTGGTTCCAGCAAGATTTTCAGGCATCAAAGGCATCACAGTTGGCCTTTTTCAGAATGTCCTTTAGAACCTTGGTGCAAGCCTCTTTCACTTTGTCCACTGTCCTGAAATGATGTCCTTTCATGGAAGTTCTCAAGCATGAGGACAAGAAGAAGTTGGGAGAGACACGTTAGCCCTTCAGAGCGGCTGGGGAACTGTTGGAACCTTTGAAACGGCTTGGAAGCAGGTCATGAAGAAGGCGGTGTGGGCTGGTGCGTTCATCTCTTGAGCACTTTGACGTAGAATTTGGCATTGACGATTACACCATGAAAGAATATCGTTTTGGAACAGTTGACGAAGTCAGAGAGACTTGCACCAAGATTCTAAAAGGACATTCCAGAAAAGGCCTACCGTGATGTCTTTGATGCCTGGAAATCTCGCTGGAAGTGATGTATTGAATTCTGTGTAAAAAGGGATTAAGTATTCTCAAAAACATATAATTTTTGGCATTTAAAATCAAAATTTTTCAAAATCCTCTCTTACTAATGACATACTGATGTAGGTAATTGTGACATGAAAGACGGAATGCAGAGGAAATAAACAACAAATCAAAGCTTTACTGTGAGCTGTGACAATGCGACAACACGATGCAAACCTGTATAGTAAGGGAAGATGGATGCATGGGCGTCCGCAGAAATTTTGTCAAGGGGGGGCCAATGAACGAATTACTACCACCACCATCACTAAGCTATAACAACTACTTTATTATTATGAATATTACTATTATTATTACTATCCATATTATTATTGTTATTATTACTATTCATATTATTATTGTTATTATTATTATTATTATTATTATAATTATAAAATCAACATCCTACTGTAGCTGGACTATGGCCATGGATACAAAGAAAACATCTGATGTATACACTCACATGACTTATCATACACCTTACAATGTCATAGGTGTACTATTCGTATCAAATATAAAATGCGACATTTTCTTGCCTTATCTTCATTATAATAAAATATTTGGGTATAAATGGTTTCAAGTTTAGGGGAAGTAATTATTCCTACAAGCTAATATCTAGTCAGCTGTTACAGCTCGTTTTCATCCAAACAACGCGAACATACAACAGTATTTGGAGACTTAAACCTCACTTAACATTAGTTGCTTATAGTCATTTAGTTTAGAGGTTTATGAGTAAACAATTTCCAGGGAGGGGCAGCGGCCCTACCCTGCCCCCCCTTCCGGACGGTCATGGATGGATGGGTAATAAAATCAGTTCCCTCTGACAGCTGAGATGGAGGGGTGGTAAGAAAAACATGTGGAGCCATACAGAAGGGGCCTATTTTAAAACCTTTTAGTGTATTGTACCGATTGAATCAATAAATATCTTCTAATTGACTCAATGACATTACTTTATGGACAACCCTGAATAAATACCCCTACCAATTGATAACCAGGGGTTGGCTGGGGACGATTTTACACTTTTGCAAAAGACTTAGGAGAGTACACTTTGAGATTATTATTACGACAGCGCAACGAAAAAATATTGTGACACCCATACTAATGGCGAGTGTTAAGCTTAGGAATTTAGCTAAATAAAAGTGTTTATAACTGAAATCTATATATATAAAAATGAATGTATGTGTGTGTGTCTGTGTGTGTGTCCTTTATGCATTACTACACCATTCATCCGATCACCATGAAACTTTGGGAAGTTGTTGGGTACATTCCCGGGAAGGTTTCTGTCATACTACATTTTTAATTTTAGCCTTCATTCGCGAGTTATGAGTGAAAAACGGGCAGAAAACGTGTATTTTTTGCATTTTCGTAGCATCAGTTCTCAGTAATACATTTCAATGTCAAATCAATTACAGTAGGCTTTGGCTATTTTTGTCATAAAACCATCACGATCGCTTGAATATTGTAGCTCACGCTGGTCGACTCATTTGTTTTTAATGTCAAGGCACGTATACATATGAAATTTTCAACCAACACCGAAGAGGATTATTATTATTATTATTATTATTATTATTATTATAAGAGGGATAATCAATATAGGCCTAAATATGGTCAAACGTTGTTCGATTTGGACGAAACTCATTATACAGGGGTTTTCTGGGCAAAGTACCTCGAATCTGAGGTCGCTTTTACCAGGCGACGCTATCTAATCGTGGTATGTAATTCACGTGATTTAGGTGTTAATAAATAGGCTATAATGATTTAACTACTATGCTCTTAATTTTTAATTTTTGAAATAATTATCGCGTGCGAAGCCGCGGGCACACGCTAGTAAATAAATAAAAAAAAAGCATAGAAGAAATAAGTACATGTATTACTATTTCACAAGCACAAAAAATTAATATTAAGCCTTATTAATTTATAGAAGAATTATGATGTTAGAAATGGGTATCTCACCTGGGATTTCCAGCGGTGGGGGGGCCCACGAAGGACCTGCCCCCGAAGAGCCTGGGGCCTGTAAAGGAGACAACAGCATATTAGTTCACTTTTAATTATGAGGACTATTTTTTTTCAACCTTCGATGGGGCATAAAGTGAAAAACACAGAGAAAATAAAAACTGTTTTATTTGGAACATTTAGGTACACATTCTACAGTTGCTTCTCTACATAGTCGTGCTTCTATTGAGACATTTATTGTAGCGTGATAACAACTTTCAAAGACCCTCTTCATAGAAGCGTATTGAGAAAGTCTTCACGGCATTTTGAAGTGTTTTGAAACTCTTCGTTGGTGTGGAAGCCAGATCTCGACTGGGACGCCCTGTTGCTGGGATTTTTGGAGGATGGAACCATCACTGCCATGCGGTACTGTCACACCCTGTCGAAATTGAAGGAGGCCTGGCCTTCTCCAATCTGATGTTCTATTGTTGGATGACAATGTGAGACTGCACTCGGCGACGGCAATGCAAAACCATATTGCAACTCTTCCGTATGCAGAGCCCTGATTCTTTCCTGGAGGGCTTCTGATGCTCCACTTACGTCACAGTTCATAAAATGCAGGACTAGTTTCGGGAGTCTTCTCCCATCAAAGGCTGCTGGTCAGCTGGGAACGGTTAGAAGAATTTGGAATCGATAGTTTCTGCGTTTTATTGATATGATATGTGCATAAGATATGTATTTCCTTTTAACATGTTGTACATGCAATATGCATCACCTTAATTATCTTCCATTATTCATACACATAAGTAGCCTATGCTTATAAATCAGGCACAAACTTATTGGAGGGAGGAATCAGATGCGTGAAAATAGGTCACTGCGCATGTCTCTGATAACAATTCATGTTAAAGCCTGCAAACTTTTCTTCTAGTACATAAATGGAACCACGCATAGGTGTGCTTAACCTAAAAGCATCCAAGCAAATGAAGAGCCGATAGCCATGGTCGAAATGTCTCAAATTTTATAAATCAAAACAGTCAAGACCCAAATATAAGTGCTTGTGGTTTTGTGAAACCAAATGCGAAATTTAAAAATGTGATTCAATTCATTTATTTCATTGCAAAGACTGTACAAAGCAGCATAGGAACAATTCATATAATATATATTCTATACACAATAAATATAAGATACAGTAGTAGAAGCAAGAACAGCTTATTACTTATTCATTAATTAATATTCATGTACCGGTATTACAGAAGACACTGATCATAAGAAACACTCAAAGTGTATAAAATAAGAAACCTTTAGTTTTATATTTGGTCTTAAAAAAGAACTATAGTCTAAAATTGGTATTCCTGTAAACAATATAAGGCTTTCTCGATAAGATGATGTTTTAATTTTGTTTTGAAACTTTATACTTCCAGTTCTTTTGTTTCATTTGGTAATTTATTATAAAGAATTACACTTTTGATATAAGGGTTACTTTCATACTTTCATTCCCTTGTTTATTTAACCTAAGCCTGTAAAAATCATGTGTCCCATTGATTTGTCTTCTGTAAAGCATCTTTTTGATTTAGTTTTGTTAAAAGGATAATTTTGTAAACATGCAATGAGTATACAGTTAACGGTACTATTTCAAGGTACCTTAAAATGGCGAAAAATATATTGTATTTGTTATTTAATGTATCAAATGTTTTGAGCACAAGTGGAAATTAGACAAATGTTTTATTTTTTTTAAAATCACTTGAGAGAGGTGGCGACCTTCATTGTCTATACACATTCTGAGTCTATCAGAAAAACTGTCACTGACACATTGCAGTAGCGCCGGTGTTATTGCAGCAATTTCTTCTCGAATCCGCACTTTTAAGTCCTCAGTTGCTGCTGGGCGAGTCTCGTAAACCTTTTGCTTGAGATATATCCCCATAGAAAGTAATCACAAGAACTTAGATCGGGGATTGAGCTGGCCACAGAACATCTCCAAACCTACTGATGAGACGGTTCGGGAAAAGACCTCTCAAAACATCCATTGACATATTGGCTGTGTGACAAGTCACTCCATCTTGCTGAAAATAAGTGTTCTCATACGGTGGATAGTGTTGGAGTTCTGGAATGAGGCAGTCTCGTGTTGCTGTCACTGTTACTGCTCGTCCATTATCGTCCTCGAAAAAATACGGGCCGATAATTCCATTGGCAAGATCGTGCACCACACTGTCACTTTGGGCGAATGGAGAGGTTTTTCATGAAGATCTTGGGGGGTTGGCAGGCGGCCCAATAATGAAAATTTTGTTTGTTCACACATCCGCTTAGGTGAAAATGAGCCTCATCGCTCATCCATAGATTTAGGCGTGGGTCTTCTTCAAGAAGCTGTAGCATGTGCTCACAAAATACAATACGGCGAGCATGGACCATTTGAATCTTATATGGGTGAAGATGCAGGTCATTATGTAAAATTCTCCTTACGGTTCGATTGGACAGTCCGAGAGCAATGCTGTGACGCCTGGAAGATCTTCAAGGGCTTCTTGCGAGTGCCTGTTGTACAGCCACGACATTCTCCGGTGTCCTAGCTGTTCTTGGATTACCACCTCGCCTTAATACAGTTTGACCCTTTGCTGTTAAGTTCTGAGCCCAAACGTTAATAGCTTGCCTACTCGGAACAGGAGCACGAGGCGGAATACGAAAATGTCGGCGGAAGTCGCATTACGCTCGTATGTAACTGTGACCATTTTCTAAAAACGCTGTAACAGCAAAACCACGTTGTTCTCCGGACCAACGCTGCATGATTACTAAACTTCCCACTGTATGGAATAAGAAGGTCATTGCCTACTACCCCCACTATACAAACCCCCGGCATACAAGCGCCAGGAAATAGTACTGTTTGACTGCCCCACCCTGTACAATCAACAAAATAGCCCCTGCAAGAGTCAAGTTCTCTTTACATATGAGGAGTGTCGGTTCAAAACGAGTTAAGTCCACCTCCAATCGTAATGAAGTTTTTTTGCGGATTCGCATTCTCTGAGGTGCTCTGCATGATACTACATAATGTTTTTGTTCCAAATCGCAACCTTTCCTTGTTAAAATTGAGCCTGAAATATGGGGTTCGATGTAATACGCGTTCAGTCCAGAACTTGGTTTGGTGCAAATTACGTTGAGTCCAGATTTTAGACGAGATCACGTTTGAAACAGGTGGTGCGTTGAACTTTACGACGTCCATTTTTGCAGGTGTTGTCCTAATGAAAGCGGTATTCACCAGATGCTGAAACAGATGTCATTAGCGGTCAATAATAAAAGAAGAGAAGCGTAGATTTTCCATGATTTAACATGCTTAAAAAAAATAAATTGTTTAAATTTTGACAATTTGGTACTTCGGCAATAGTTCACTTTGTGTTAATACGATCAGATGTGATTGTAATTCTTAAGTAAAATACTAACTTGCATCTTTTTAAATGATTATTATTTAGTGTTGGGTCAAAACATGTTAAGTCCATTACTTTCGAAACTTTAACTATCAATAAAAGATGTCAATGGAAAGAATGATTTGACAAACCCAGTACATTTAACTATATATTAATTACTGATTCTGATCAGAAAAAAATATTGGAAATTCGTTTGATATGTTTGGCGACAAACAGTTTTTCGTCATTCCTGAAAAATCATTATTTGTGGGCTAAACGTGTTTTGAATGACGCTCCTCATACATCTTAAAGCCCTTTTTTGTAATTTAAGTATGCGGGCCATGCTATTTTTAGTTGTGCTTCCCCATAGTTCAATGCCGTATGTAAGGTACGAATGAATAATGCGAAAGTAAATATTTATTAATGCTGCTTTGTTAATGTAGTTTGACAAAGCAGCATTAATAAATATTTACTTTGGCATGATTGAACCACTAGTAACAGATGCCTCTGAGATAGGCCGATACAAAACAATTGATTCCATGCAATACAAGGTAATCACAGCAGGCACAAATGACATCTATCAAAACTTGGCTGCTTCTTTCATTAAAAGTTTGGTGTATTATCATTGTCTGCTGGCATGGTCTTGTAGTTAGCATTGCTGACTACAGATCCGTAGGCCCGGGTTCGATTCCCGGTACCTCCTTGGATTTTTTCTGAGGTAGGGAGGTCTGGTAGGGGTGCACTGAGCCTCGTGATTCAAACTGAGGAGCTACTTGATAGAGAAGTAGCGGCTCCAGTCAAGAAAACCACCATTAACGACCGTAGGTGTCGGCATGCTGACCACATGCCCCCCAATCCTGCCATCTGCCTACGGGAGATGACGCAGCGGTCGAGTGGTAGGCCAAGTCCCTCCAGGGATGTAGCGCCACGGAGTTTAGTTTGTATTATCATAACTTGCCCTATCAGACACGATCTGCCGACATGGTCTTGTGACGAAAAACTGACACGCGTATAAAATACTATTGCAGGAAGTACTGTAATGCAAAGATCATAGATCTAAGTAACTATGACAGAAGTAATTTTACAAGTCATGGGCTTCACTTAAATAGAAGGGGCAAGATTAGTTTGGCAATGTATGAAGCTAAGCTTTCACGGCCGGCAAAAACTAGATGTACATTTACCGGGCTATGTGGCCGTGGTCGTGGTCCGTCTCGCGGTGTTGCTGACGTTTCGCCTCGATCTACGTTGGGCATCCTCGGAGCTGTGTTCAGCATGATGGCCGGCTGAGTCAGTTAGTTTGGCAAATTACATTTGTAGAGCAATATTAAAGGATTTATCTGGTGATACTGTAAAGGTAGTTGCAAATTTTGACTTTTGTTTATCTTCAAGTTTGACCCCTGTTGTGGGAAACTAGGTCCTTTTCAATATTCTGGTTTACATGTATCTGTTCTTGATAATACTTTCGAAAGTAACCATTCAGCAAAAAAAATTCAAAAAAATCAGCACTTGTAATAGTATATTGCGATACTAGTCCTTAGGCGGTGCATACGGATCGAGTAAAGAGTTTTTTCAATTTCTGAGATCCGTTATGTGCTTATGGAATGAGTATTGCATGCTACTTTTTGCTACGGTTGCCATATGCCCGGTTTTTCACGGACATGTCCTCTTTTTTAGGGTTATAATTTCTGTCCAGGTGGAAATTTTAATTTCGGAAAAATGTCCGGGTTTTCTGAATGGATCAGACTATAACTTCAATGACTTTTTTTTTTTTACATGAGCCAACAGTCCTCGAGCCCAACGAGCCGAGCAGAGCATATTGCTAGTTCAATATAATTAATAGCATTTCATTTGTACAGAATTCCATGCCTAACTTGTCTTAAGTAAGAAACCTTTGCTGAACAAGATAAGACCTACAGAGAAATACGCTTGGTCCAACGAAGGTCAAGGTGCATTAAAAGTGAAAAATATTTAGGCATCTGTATTTCCACTTGTACTTAGAGTTGCATGTAGAGTAGAGTAGAATGTATTGTCTTTTGAGTGAACATACCAGTACCTGAATATTATAATTACTTGTTAAATGTAAACTAAATCAGTTCAGTTACATAATTATTTATAATTGAAAATTTGAATGCTCTTACCACACATTATATTTCTTTTGCTCTATGAATAATAAGGGCTATAAAATAACCTCATTCAGTTATTGTGTAGATAGGTATCAACAAATGTGTCCTCTTTTTTACTCCTGAAAATATGGCAACCCTACAGTTTTAGCACGACGATTATTTATATCAATTTAATTATATTAATTGAGATATTATGTATATACATTACTAGCTTAAAAGGCCTGGCGTTGCCCGGGTTTTTTATTTTGTAACTGGAAATTAACTTATGAAGGACTTTAGATTTTTAAATTCTAGGTCCTAATATAGGTATTTATAATTCGAAATAGGAAGAACGACTTACAACACTCAAACTATACCCTCAGAAAACGCTTGATATAGCTTTTTATGGCTCATAGAGGATGTAGAATTTTGCATCCCATCGCTTGTACGGTACACAGCAAGCCTGTTAGGGGTTCAAATGAGAAGAAAGAGAAATTCCAGTAACATAAAATTGTATTATCATGGCAGAGAATTTTTATTTCTTACACTCATGTTACCATAAAACCGTTTTGGGGATGGAATTAAACAGAAATGCAATATCACTTTCATACTTCTCCTCTTAAAACATATTACCTTACCTCGTATTGTTTTCTCTATTTCCAGGCTAGAGAAAGTTATGTGACTGCATTATTTTCGTGGATTTAATTCTTTAATATTTATTTATAACATTATTATATTGATAGCTTTTCTAAATTGTGAAAGTCACGTTTCATTTATTTCCAAACCCATCTGAGATCAGTAGCAACAATACACTGTTGTGATTTGGATTTGATAATTCTGTGTAAAAAGGGATTAAGTATTTTAAAAAACATTTGATTTTTGGCATTTAAATCAAAATTTTTCAAAATCCTTTTTTAGTGAGCACCTACATTATGAAACGAAGGTACTGTCATAATTCCAAGTCTCTACGTATTATAGTTTAGGCTTCATGTTGATTCCTGTCAGTCAGTCATTCCAGTGGCGACTCCTGGTTTTTTAGTTGTGTAGGATGGTGTGGAGAGAGCGAATTAACCCATTCACTGCTATTGACATACATAATAATAAATAATAATAATAATAATAGTTTATTTAACCTGGAGAAGTTAAGACCGTAAGGTCTTTTCTTCCACTTCACCAGGGACTAAAAGTATGCGTCGCCTTAAAAAATACATAAAGGCTTAGATGTCAATTTAATACAATAATGCTTTATCCTAAAATATGAAAAGATTTAACCACGTATGAAAACTGTCGTTTACGGAAATGAGCTATTCCGCTATAATTTTCATAGTTTATATCAAACTTGATATTACTCCAGGAATACTTATATTGAAATATAAACAGCACTGTAAAGTTTAATAATAGCTAGGCCTATAATATATACCAAGAAATGAAATAAATAAATATTAATAAAAATATGATCACTCCCCTCTTAGAAAACAAGCTGTCGAACATGAGGAACACAAAACACATGTGAGGAAGGACTGTAAGACGTCCTCAACTTCGTCCATATGAAACTGGCTTCTCACTACCTTTTCTCTTCCCACCTCCCCCTTCACATGCCCAAGAGCTTTAACAACTGCATGGACTACGTAACATCAACAGTGAGTGACTGAGGACGTCCTCGCAAATACCAACCTGCTCAAAAAGGAACCGCTAACTTCCTTCCCGAGTGCTCTACAATAACGCTGTTTTGTCAATTTATTGTTTTAATTTTGACAATGAATGCTAGTAAACATTTATGTTGATCAATTATGAAGTGTAGGATGATCCCCACATCCTATATGGAATAATCGCCACTGAGTCATTCATTCATTCAGTCAGTCAGGACAAAGCCTTTTATACATTAGAGATTGAAGATGGTTGTCATATTTTAGAAAGTGGTTCGCATGTGATGGTTGTTATGGGGACGGAATATTTGTAAATAAGTACTGTTGTCCGAGTTGCTGAATTATCTTGTCCCAGGCAGTTGTATAATGAGAAATTTCGGCAGAAATAGGAGGACCTTCAACATCTGTAGGAATAAGTACATGAAGTAGTTTGGATCTAAACACCATGAGCGGGGATGGAGGAATTGCCTTAAATAACTGTACAAATTGTACTATTATGATAAATATATCAAAATAAAGGCTTGTATTGTGATGGTTTTACTTATGGCACTTGTGCTTTTTGTAATTTTTACAGCATTGAGATTTCTTTTGTTTTCATAGCAACCAGATTGAGTGTGGGAATGTCAAGTTACGATCCATGGCAACAATAATCGTAAGTACCACTAATTAGTTACATCGTGCAAAAACATAAATAACATGACCCTATTGTCTAGCTACAGTAGAGCGAATATGCATAAAGGTTGAGTTGCTGTTTTTGCAAATATACGAGGTCTGATTGGGAAGTTTTTTAAGAATTGATCCACCACTGCTTATTGGTTTGGCAGGCAGGTACACCGAAGATGAGGGGTTAATCATTGACTTGTCCTTGAATGTCCTCTGACAGGAAAGTGCATTTCCTTTATTCAGTTCGTTGTGGCAGCTGGTTGAATGAGGATATGTTACGGCTTGTTGCCGGATTCTGTCTGATTGAAAATGGATGTAAAAACGGAGCAACGAGTTTGGGTGAAATTTTGTTTTAAAACCGGGAAATCAGCTTCTGAGACTTACGAACTATTAAAAACAGCTTTTGCAGATAGCTGTCTGAGCCAGTCAAATATTTTTGTGTGGTTCAACAGATTTAAAAATGGCCACAAATCATTTGAAGATGAACCACAGTCCGGCCGTCCTTCCACTTCAAAAACGAATAAAAATGTTGTGAAAGTTCACGATTTAGTGCGCTCTGATCGTAGACTTACAATTAGGGAGATGGCTGATGAACTTAATTTAAGTTTCTATGCAGTTCAGTCAGTTTTAACTGAAGATCTGAACATGCGTCGAGTGTCCGCAATATTCATTCCAAAATTGTTGTCACATGACCAGAAACAACACCGACTTGAAGTGTGCCAAGAACTGATTAATCAGGTTAAAAATGACCCAGATTTCTTAAATAGGGTAATTACAGGGTAATTAGCAGTTCGAAAACCGCTGATGATGCACTAAAATAGTGCGAAACGGCCGTCCGGATTACCAAAGGTAAATCTACGTTTGCTTGTCAAGTGAAAATTTAAAATTAACTAATTACAGGTGACGAATCGTGGATATATGGATATGATCCTGAAACCAAAGTTCAGTCTTCGCAGTGGAAGAGTCCAGATTCACCAAGACCGAAAAAAGCACGGCAAAGTCGGTTGAATGTGAAGACAATGTTGGTGATTTTTTTCGATTCTACCGGTATTGTGCATCATGAATTTGCCCCTAGAGGACTGAAAGGGAAGCAATTTGACTCAACTGAAGACATCCAGGCAAACACCGAGAGCGTCCTTAACACACTTCAGAAAAAAAAAATTTCCAGGAATGTTTCCAAAAGTGGAAACACCGTTGGAGTTTGTGTTCAGTCAGAAGGGGACTATTTTTAAGGAGATGCATCACCATTGTGAATTTACAAGCCCATTCTTAAAACTTTCTAATCAGACCTCGTACATTTCAGAGAAAACACAGAGTTAGTAGTTGAATTAGATTTGACTGACATTTTCTGTGAAGGCAGCACAGAATTTAGTGGAGTTAAATTTAAAATTGGCAACATTAGTAGTATAATAGTCAGCATATATAGGTATCCAAGTAGTAGACCAGGGCCCTATTTCATAAAACTCTACGTGTGACAAATACGACAATTATGTCAAGTCTGACAAATTTGTCAACATATCATGACAATCCTATTTTTCATAAATATTACAACTTTTCCTTACATTACAGGCAATTTAATGTAAATTGTCAGGCTAAATTTTATTTATCCAAAATGGCATCAGTTCATTTCATGACTGACCACAGGGGTCCTGAATAAGGGTACTGTATGCCTCAGTATTACAATATTAACATTATACAATATAAATAGCATAAGAATGCAATTAGGATTTACTGATTTAAGCGTCTTAACTCAGCTGGAGGAGTATTAATAATCTTCTATTTAAGTGGAATACAAGTGCCTGTGTAGGATACAAAGCGAGTCTTTTATTATCCCCACAAGTATGGTACGCACAAGTTCCATGGATATTCCTAGGGAGAGAAGATAATTCCATGTGAATTTCGGTAAAGTGCCTCTGTTACCAAACAAAAGACCAGTCACTGACCAATGACTCAACTCGATGCCATAACGTTGAGCAAGGTCTGGAAGACATGGTTTGTAAATTGATTTCTTCTCTTCGTCAACTGCAGAAGCCTGGTTCACGTCAATTTCAAATCTTAAGGAAGCAACTAATACCAAAGCTTTTCCATTTTGATGATTTATGGCTACAATGTGAGCTCTCCTAGTTGAACCATTAGTCGAGATACAATGAACCTCCTCATACACATTCCATTTCATCTGCTTCAGAAAAGTGGCTAGAGTAGTTCTCACTTTGTGATGCCTTGTAGTGATAAGTTCGTTTTTGGGGCAGGATCCCAGTACATGTCCAAATGTTTCTATCTCGCTGGAATTAGGATAACGACAGTGTTATCCTAGACCTGCCAGGCACAACACGAAGTGCAGTGATGTTGTGTTTTCATAAATGCGACAATTTTATGTAAACCTAAAGATTACTTTAGTACACTGTAGATGGCTCTCATATACATGAGCGATAACCTATCTCAACATTGAATGTGATACCTAAGCAATCGATTATTACTAACAAAAATAACTGAATTAAATCTCTCTTCGAATACAAAGTCACTGAATTTGAAAGTTAGGTTAATCTGTTGCCTAAAAACCCTGCATGATCTTGTGTCTATTTCATCATCACTACTGACTGCTAATATCACTACTACTAGTGACAATTTAGCAAGTTTATTTAAATCACAAAAACAGTTTGCCAAGTTATGCCACACATTTATATAACCTACTGACTTGGCCTACATATGAAAGATTTCCTGTCACTTTTGTAGTGACAATTCTACATTTTTTGTAAATTTGTAAATATGTCAACAAAGATTAATGTTTTTTGGTAAGCATCCTAAGATTTGACATATTTGTCAGACTTTTACCTTAAACTCAAAAGTTTTGAGAAACAACAATACGTATAATTGTTATACAAATGTACAAAATTGTCATGACAATATTATGTCAAGTTGTCAGGTTTTATGAAAAACAAAACTGTCAAAATGTAAACCTGTAAAGCCTGTCACCTGTAAAATTGTAACTTTATGAAATAGGGCCCTGGTTTATTTTTTGAAAATTTCATTAAAATAATGGATCGGTTATCTGTGGATAAGGCAGACAAAATAATATTTGCTGGGGATTATAATTAGGGCCCGGATTTGTTTGTAAAAAAAAAATTTTTTTCCTGATGTGTACATTCCTAAAACAAAGTTTAATATCCAAATCGAGGTTCGACAACTGCAAATTCCAAATTTTATTTTACATAAAAACACATATTTTACAGAAAAGTTATGTGAATAAATATTTTCAATATATTCTCCCTAAATAAATATTTTAGTTCTTTTCCTCATTCCCTTTTAACATTTTACAACAAAAATTTGTTTCTCGAAAGAATTCAACAAAAATGTTTCACTTGCAATGAGGTTAGAGTGATTCATTTACACTTGCTTATCGGGGAAGAACAGAACCCAATCTCAACATTCCTTAATTCAGTTAAAAAAATACAATATGTTGAAAGGCAATTTAACACTATCTTAGGTTCAAAAACAGAAGTTCTAAGAACAAATTTTAAAGGTGCGTTTGAGAAAAATGGTGGCTACCGAACCCTGTGCAAAGTCGCTCAAGTTTTGGAAGGCCAAAACATAAGTGAACTTGATTGTGTGTGTGTTAGTGATATACCCCTCTACAAATATGCAAGGTTAACATCGTGTGATGTAAAACTTTCCTTTTCTCAATATAAGGCATTATTCTCGGATAATTGGCAAGGATTTGTGATCCATAATCTGGAGATGACATTTGTTGTGCACTGCAATTGCAGTCAGCATTTTACATCTGATGTTTAGCTACAATTGGTGACTTTCAAAGTAATTTGTTCTAGTAAGTTACGAACATTCTGGTGTTATTGTTCCTTTTTCAGTTTTTTTTTTATATAGTTTCAGTTTCAGCACATATTTTTAAAATTTTAGCACATAAAAAATAAATATTTTTAAGTTTTTTAGCACATAAAAATCCGGGCCCTAATTATAATACTGACGTATTGAAGGATAGTACATATTTTAAACCAGTTTGGTTTTCACCATACGGTTCATGAGCCTACAATAATAGGGCCTCATTCTAAGTCCGCTATAGACAATGTGGTCACAAATATTTTCCCTCGCCATTACAATGTTCAGGTTCTACACAAAATTGATTTTGACCATACTGCTCAGATTTTTACCATAAATTGCAATAATGAGTCTTATACAAACAGTACCTCCAAGTCCTATATAGCCTAGCATACGAGGTCTATTAGAAAAGTATCCGACCTTATTTTGTTTTGCGAAAACCTGACGGATTTGAATCAAGCAGACTTGCATGGGCCGACCTTGAACCTACGTGCACATGTGAGAATTTTTTCCTGCCTGTCAGTAGCGTCTGTTGCTGGCAAGCAACATTTGAGTGAGGTAGTGTGTAGTGATCTCATCGTTTTTTCATTGTGACGACAGGAATTTGGTTTTCAGGTCGTACCCATACACCAGGACTCCTCACCACTCATTAAGGTGTTCATGAAGTCGGGGTCACTGTTTGTGGAATTAAGCATGTCCTATGAGACTTCAACACGAAGTTGCTTTTGCTCCACCATCAACATCTTCGGCATGAATTTCACAGCCACTCTCTTCATGGCCAAATCTTCGGTCATAATTGAATGGGCCGAAAAAGTGATGATGCCCACCTCTTCTGCAATTTGTCGGATACTCACACAACAGTCCCACATCACCACAGCGTTCACTTTGGCAATGACCTGATCATTTCGACATGCTGATGGCCGACCGGAGCGTGGCTTGCTCACCACCCATGTTTGGCCGTCTTTAAACCGGTTGTACCATTCCTTAATCTGTGTGATGCCCATAGCATCATCACCAAAAGCCGTCTGAATTTTCCGAATGGTTTCCACCTGGTTGTCTCCCAGTTTCAGACAAATAGCGCTGCTCCAGTCATTCCGTTATTTTCCTTGCAACGATGAGAGCACTACAAACTATCTCACTCTAATGCTGCTTGCTAGCAACAGACACTATCTACAGACAGGAAAAAATTCACACATGTGCATGAAGGTTCAAGGTTGGTTCGCGCAAGCGTGCTTGATTCAAATCCATCAGGTTTTCGCAAAAAAAATAAGGTTGGATACTTTTCTAACAGATCTCGTATTTGTAATGTTGATAATCTGAACACTTAAAATTGGCATTACCATATTTTACGGACTATCAGACGCTCCGGACCATACGACGCATCTTAATTTTAGGATGGAAATTTAAAGGAAAAGAAATTTAATGTGATTCTAAACATCAAATTTTGAAGAGAATAATATACTTAATTGCATAAACAAATTATTACCTTGTACAATGAAATCAGTGTAAATCACTTCTAACTTAAAACCTGCCTTGTACAAAAATCTCTTCTGTACAGGTGGCATTGTGTAAATTTTAACAACTGAACTGATTTCTCATTAAAGGACGAAAATATTTTTACACCCTCTAATCCGCAAATCACCATGCAGTAATGCATGGGGGAAAATGGATTACTGATGAAATCCAACATTAAGAGCTCTTCTTGACATGGCAAAAAACAGATTGTCTTGTGGGGAAAATGTTAATGCACAACATAGCCTATATAACAAGCAAAGCGAATTTATGAGTTAAAAGTTAACGAAGCCAAGAAATTTTACTTCAGCAACATCATTTCTGAGTTTTCCAACAAGTCAAAAGCTAGATGGGACCTAATAAATAGCTTAAGGGAGCATTCACACCGAAGCGAGTCACAATAGTTGGATGCAGGTTGTGCGCTAGTTATTTTAAATCCCAAATAAACAAGTTGAAGTCTTTAAAAACATAAAATACAGATCATTCTCGGAACATATGAGGCCATGCGACAGGAGGGAAATAATGAACGAGGGAAAAAATGAACAACGCGGAAATCGCAACACATGATATTCAACTTAATGTATTGTCATAATTCATTTTGCTTTGTGTCATACAAATGCTAGCTTGAGAGAAAGTGTAGTTTGGGCTGTAATTGACCTGCATTTTTCGGCCTCTGAGGCAGCAAGAAGGTTTCATATTTCTTAAAGAGCAGCTCGAGGTGGGTACTTCACTATAATGCAACTGGAAGTTTTCATAGGAAACGAGGATCTGGCCGGCCGCGTATTTCGATGCTAGGTTGGTTGCAGAAGTTGAATGTAAGTTATTGATTTTGCACTACAAGTACCGGTATTATAAAATAAAATATTTAAAAAATGCTCCTTGAATAAACATATTCCTTGCGAATTTATTAATTATTAATAGTATAAGAATTTGCAACCAAAAATATGGCGGATGTGAGACATATAGCCACAGCCTTCTATACATGTTCGTTTTGGAACAAAACTGACTAAATAATCAAGAAAATACATGGAGAGACAAGAGGCAGGTGTGAACCTAACCTTAAGGCTTCCTGTACATGCGCATATGCTCGTTCGTGATACTTAGGGCTTGTACGACGAACACCTGATATCATATTTGTCTGCCAAATAGAAAACCTATCTGGAAGTTGGCCGAGAATTGCGTATTGCGATCTCCTGACAAAATCTGTCTGGCAAGACAACTTCCAGATAAGCTAGCAGGAGGATGGAGTGGCTGACAAATTTCCAACTGCTAGTTAGGAAAGCTTGGTTGAAGCAAGATGGCAGCACCGCAAAGCGTCCTTGGCCATCTGAATTTTAGAACTGATGCCGGAAGATTTAATTTGCACAAAAATGTCATTTTTTGCTCACTTATGAATGAAATAGAATTGCACAAATCGATTAATGAACTTAAAACGATATGTTCTTGTGTAATTCAATTGTAGAAATACAAATCCGAGCTGCCACACCTAGCGGACGCCTACCGAACTACAACAAACACACCTCTCTGCTCAGCGAGGTAAGGTCCATTTTACAAATTTTTACTGCGTTCTTGCCGGTAGCAGTTCAGCAGTGGTATTACAAGGCATCTTCCAGTTAAGCTATCTGGAGGATTTGTCGCCAGGTGGTAATACAGACCCTTAATCAAATACCGCTACCGCCCGATGTTTTTTATTTCTGATAATTACCTCATGCATCCGGAGCTCCGGGTAAAGGTTGATCCAGAATTCTGGATCAACCTCAAAATCGTCATCGTCATCATCATCACTCCATCTGTAATAAAAACAGTTCAACATTAATATTTTTGTGACAAAGTACCTGTATGTTAAGCATTATTTTTTTTTACTAAATGAGGAGTGTCGGTTCAAAATGTGTTAAGTCCACCTCCGATCGTAATGTAGGTTTTTGCGGATTCGCATTCTCTGATGTGTTCTGCATGATACTGCATAACGTTTTTGTTTCAAATCGTAACCTTTCCCCGTTAAAATTGAGCCTAAAATATGGGGTTCGATGCAAAACACGTTCAGTCCAGAACTTGGTTTGGTGCAAATTGCGTTGAGTCCGCATTTCAGATGCAAATCACATGCAAAACAGGTGATGCGTTGAACTTTATGACGTCTATGGTTGCAGGTGATCTTCTAATGAAAGCGGAATTCACCAGACGCCGAAACAGATGTCATTAGCAGTCAATAATAAAAGAAGACGAGCATGGATTTTCCATGATTTAACATGCTTAAAAAACAGAAATTGTTTAATTTTTGACAATTTGGTACTTCGGCAATAGTTTACTTTGAATTAGTGCAATCAGATGTGATTGTAATTCTTAAATAGAATACTAACTTTCATCTTTTTAAATGATTATTATTATAGTGTTGGGTCAAAACACGTTAAGTCCGGTAATTTTGAAACTTTAACTATCAATAAAAGATGTAAATGAAAAGAATGATTTGACACACCCAATACATTTAACTATACCTGGTATATTAATTACTGATTCTGATCAGAAAAAAAATATTGCAGATTTGTTTGATAGTTTGGCCACAAACAGTTTTTAGTCATTCCTGAAAAATCATTATTTGTGGACTAAACGCGTTTTGAATCGACACTCCTAAAATTTATTTGAAAGACAATGTTACTTATGCCCGGTTTCTACAAACTTGTGAATTACCTATGGGTAAATTATCCATGCGCAAATTAGTTCCATTTCACCCACAATGATATAATGAGGAAGGCCTTGGAGTTGTACAAATAAAACAATGTTTGACCATATTTAGGGCTTACAACATTCAAGCGATCGCGAAAGTTTTATTTTCAAGGTGTGACAAAAATAGACAAAGCCAACTGTAATTGATTTGACATTGAAATGTATAACTGAAAACTTATGTTTTGAAAACGCAAAAAATGTACGTTTTTTGCCCGTTTTTCACTCATAACTCACGAACGAAAACTAAAATTAAAATTCCGGCTTCGCGGTGCATTTTCCGACCCTTCAGCGCACCTATGTTTAAAATTTCAGATCTCTGCGTTCAGTAGATTTCCCTGGACATCGAGGACAGTTCCTTTTATTAATATAGATAATATGAATTATAATGATACCTTCTCTAATTTGTCAAACATCCATTTCATTTAATCCAAGCCCACTTAATACCACTGGTAACAATACGTTCTGTGAATTTGTTTTGATAATTATATGTAAAAAGGGGTTAAGTATTTTCAAAAACATTTAATTTTTGGCATTTAGAATCAGAATTTTTCAAAATCCTTTCTTAGTGAGCACCTACATTATGAAGCGAAGGTACTGTCAAAATTCCAAGTCTCTACCTGTTATAGTTTAGGCTGTACGTTGATTCCTGTCATTCAGTCAGTCAGTCAGGACAAAGCCTTTTATATATATAAGAGATAAATGATTATACACTGCTTTACTGCTTTTTGGAATGTACTGAAATTCTTTGACCCACTGAGGATTAAAAGAAGTCTTTCGTTTTGGCATTCTGGTAATTGAAGAAAAACACGGCAAACTGCAAAGAATGTACAATACAAATGGAGACTTGAACAACAATCAACAGTACGGCCAACGCCATGTACTGCACCAAGCAAAATATGATAGTATGCTATCATCATATGGACAAGCGTGCCAATGTTAGGAATAGATTCAGATTTTTCCGCGGCACCAACTAAACAAATGATAGTATCGACAAGCGTGCCAACCTTAGGAGTGGCAGGAACATAAGGGAAAATACAAATTTTATTAATACGCTTTACCGATCCATCAGAGTCTCGAAAAGGAGGACAAATCAACGTCCGGCATAAAGCTGCGCCGGATGGAGGACTGCTTAGCAAAAAGCCTTACAGTCCGGCCAAAAGCCGGACGTCTGGCCACCCTATCTGGAACTGTAGTAACATCTTCTACTGCACTTCTCCATCTATAGTCTATCTGATTTTTATATTTATTGTCAGGAGAGGTCCAAGTGTATAAATATTTTTCTTGTTTCTGAAACATGGTATTTGCGACATAAAGATTATTTTCCGCACAGAATTCTATTAATCTATCCCCTCTACTGTTCCTTTTTCCCATTCCGTAGCTTCCAGTAATATTCTTCATTCCTGAGTTGCCAACTTTTGCATTCCAGTCTCCGATTATAAACAAAATATCTTTTTTTGAAACTCTATTTACAGTATCTTGAACTTTCATATAGAACAAATCAATGTCTGTGTCATTTGCTTGAGCTGTGGGAGCATATACTTGAATAACAGTTAAGTTTATTGGGGTTGCTTTCATTCTTATCAATATGATTCTATCACTCACTGAACTGAAATCCAATACTGCATTTGACATATTGCTGTTAATTAAAATGGCCACTCCATTTTCCCTTGTGTCCGCTGGTCCTGAGAAGTAAATTAGCTTACCCTCTTTATGAAAGTAACCATCACCATTCCACCTTACTTCGCTTAATCCTAGTATCCTAGTGGTCAGCTTCCCTAATGACTGTCTCAAGTTTCCCAGAGTATAAGCTTCTTACATTCCATGTGGCTATTCTAATTTTATGGTTAATATTTAGTTTTTCCTTTGCTTCTTCTTTCTTTTTTCTTTTAAAAACTTCATATATTTTATTAATATTCTCTGTTTTAGTTCTCAATCCTTCACTTCTATGACTCTTCAAATTCCCATCTTCCTTCCTCATTCCTAGTTTCCATGATTTCGATCTAGACATACATTGATTACACTTTCTATTATATTACGTAGTGTGTGAGATCCCTTCCTATTCAGATGTACACCATCTTTACCTATGCAGTCATATTTTAGCTGCTTGTTGATGTCAACAAATATACACTTTAGTGACTGACATGCCCACCTAATGCTTTCATTCACACTGTCAATGAAGTTCATATTTATGTCACGTCTCTTCACCACACCGTTTACTATCACTAGTGACTTCGTATATTTATTTTTCAGTGTTCTTATGGTCCCATATATTTCTCCCATAACATCATCTGCTGAGCCTGCACTTTTTAGGTTATTTGTTCCCACATGTAGTACAACTGCTTTGGGGTCCCGTTTTATATTGGCTCTGTTTCCATCCATCAGGCTGCCTAACTGTTCAGCCCTAATTCCCCTGAAACACTCCACCTTTGCAGATGGCACGTACACATGTTTCACAATAGAATCGCCAAGTACTACCACATCTTGTTGTCCATCTTGTGAACTTGTTGTTCTATTCAAGGGATTCTGTACTGCCTCTCCTACATTCTTATTTGATTTTTTCCCCCATTTATTATACTGATAGTTTACTCTAGTCTGCTTATTTATTGTGTTTTTGTTTTCGATTAGGTTTCCTCTCGTCATGTTTTCCTCCTCTGTGCCTAGAATTTGGAATCTGTTTGGAGTCTACACTCCCTGCGTATAGTCATGCTCAGTTATTTCTAATGCTCGATTACGTTTGAGGTTATGGCGAACTTAGCGATAGTAGCCATTTTGAAAATGTCTGACCTGTTGCTCGTTTCCATTAAGGTGCCATTCCTTAATCAATTCTTCTTGTTTTTATTACTATTTACTATCACGTTACAAGACGCTCTTTCTACTCAGTCGCATAGCGCCTACTTCAATTCCACGTCCATAAAAACAGAGTGGCGGGAGTATTAACTAGGAAATTTGTAAGCTTACAAATACGACACTCACTTCACTCACTGTATGGGTGAGATATTAGGTGGGAAGAAGTTTCGTTGGATTATGGAATACTTTATGGACATTTCAGAAATGGTAAAAACCTACAAAGAACGTAGGGACTCTCTTGATGTGAACTACAAGGAGCTTTACACATTTAGGAAGGAAAGTGTAGAGTGGATGGCCCATTATTTTCTATTCTGGTTTTCATGTTTTGGATTTTTTTTTGAACTCTTGTTTCAGTGAAATTAGAATTAAATTTTGAGTTTTTGAGTGTAACAACTGCTTCATAGCTTCTGCCTTTTTTTAAGCCGAACTACTGATAACTGGGATTTTGAGAACTGAATTTTGTTTTGTTTCAAAATTTCAAAGAAAATTGAATGGAATTCCTGCCCTTCTTCTTTTATAGCGCTGGTGAGCCTGTGCTCCTGTCTTTTTTCTTCCATTTTGTACGTCTCTACGAAATCCCTTCGAGACTGATATAATTAATTAATTTTCTTCCTCTTTCTTAACGCCGACGTGACTGTGATTTAATTGAAGACCATTGTTGTTTTCATAGCACATTCAGACGCAGGTGCATTTTTTGCATGGGTAGCCAGAGTATAAAGTCTGCGGCTGTGAGTGGGATCTATTCTGTCGTTGCAATTTTTTTTGCATACCACTTATATATCAGTAAAGACAAAAATCAAATTAATGCAAACGATGATTTTTCCAATAATTTTGTATGGCTGTGAGAGTTGGACAATGAGAGTTGCGGAAAAAAGAAAAGTGGACTCATTTGAAATGTGGGTGTGGAGAAAAACATTCAGGCTAATGCGCTGGAATTTGCAGCAGAATTAGGTGTTGTAGATTTTAAAGCCTCAAATGGCTGGCTTGAAAGGTTTAGGAAACGCCATGCCATTAAATTTAGAGCAGTGTTAATATGGAAACCGTCGCTAACTGGGAAGAAAAATTACCTTCAATCATTGTGTTTTAAAGGGAATTCGTGTGCAGATGGTAAAATTGCGAAAGAACAACTGTCCAATCTCTCACCTCAAAATGAAACTTCGAGAAGAGAATATCCACAGATGGAACAACATATGGAAATCAACCACTTGCGGAAGGACTATCAAAGAACTCTTTTTTCCCAATGTTTCTGCCCGTCTAAAAAGTACACTCACGAAACCAAATTTTATTTTGACGCAATTTCTATCCGGACACGGAAAATTTGGCGAGTACTTCCAAAGATTTCATATGAAGACAGACAGCAATATATATACGAGTGCATATGTGGTGACCGCCTTCAGAATGCCAAATATCTGATGTTCACTTGCCCAGTTTTTCAAACAAAAAGATTAGATCTTGAACTACATTTAGACAAGTGCAGTGCAAATTTTCAATTTCCGCTTAACGGAGAAATTTTCACTAGGAAATGTTGTTATTTGTCATTCACAGCTTTTTTAGAATATGTGTTTAAGAGACTATGAATGTATCTTCCTGAACTTTAAATCTATACAGGAAACCTCAATTGACTAAATATAGCCCTAACATACTTATTGTAAACTAGGGCTCACTCAATGGAGATTAAGTTTTGTGCCTATCAGATGTTGTAAACACTCGAACAGGTAATTGAAAATATCGCGTATAAAATAACTTACATATTTTTGAATTACAGACACGATTAAACAATAATTAAGAGATATATCATTATTAAGTACTGTGCAGGACTTACTCTGATTTGCCTCGCGACATATTCCTGATGATGCAATTAAACACTTGACTCGAAGATATAACAACAATACAGATCCACTCACTGAGACAGAAGACAATCAACTGACTTTCGGAAGCCAGGACTCGGTTTCCCCGCGGACAGCGATTCGAACAATTCTGCGCATGCTCAGACGATGTGTCAAATCAAATCAAATCAAATCTCTTTATTCCCATTAAACAATACATAACAGAAGTAATGATTGTATAGGCGTCGTCAAAACTTAAAATCTAAAAATATATACACATGACAAAAAAAAAGAGTGTAAACACATCGGAAACTTTTTAAGGTTTTTGAATATTGACAATAAGGTTTGTTTATATCATTTTTATGCCTAGTGTTGTGATTGTGAACATCAGAATTAGATTGAAAGCTGTTCTCGTGTTTTTTAATAAATAGTAAACATTGTAATATATAAATACACGGTAGTGTGAATTTTCGAAGTGAAGCTTAAATCGCGGTAAATAGGGAGATTGTGTAACGTTCAAAATTGTCACGAAATTAGTGAGGTGTGACGGAACGGACTGCACAGAAAACAATCAACGCAATGATTAGCTTATCCGAAATTAAAAAATCTAAAAATTTAAAATTTAAAAATCCAAAATTAAAAAATCTAAAAAACTAAAAAATTCAAAGATCCAGAATTTTTAAAAAATTTAAAAAATTAAAAAACCAAAATTCCAATTTAAAAAAACGAAAAATTAAAACATTAAAAAATTAAAAATTACAAAATCCAAATATTAAAAATTTTAAAAATAAAACAAATTAAAATCTAAAACACAAAAAATCCAAAATTAAATAATCCAAATTTTAAAACTCGAAAAACGAAAATTAAAAAGTCCAAAAAATAAAAAATTCAAAGACCCAAAATTTAAAAAATCAATAAATTTAAATAATAAAAAAATTAAAAAACCAAAATTCAAAAATTCAAACATCCAAAATTAAAAAGGACAAAAATCACAAATTTAAAAAAATAAGTGAGCATCGAACAGAAGAGTGATTTGGAGAACATTCAGGAGTTTTTTGGCTGTATAGATCACTGTTATAGGAAATAAAGGAACCTCCATCCCTCAATTAGAAACTCGGTGTTCTGATTTCGAACCCCGACGAGCCGTAAAAAGAACTCCAAGCCTAAATTAGAGGCTCTGGACAAAATTTCTCGGCCCTTTCACGTCCAAGTAATACCTTAGTTTCCTGAGCGGGGTTGAGAGGCGGAAAATAAGCGTAACAAAATTCATATAGGTAACAGAAACCTCCACCTGGTGATTGCTGAGGGAAAATTCATCTATTTAAATTGCTCTCACTCTCACTGTTGCTCAGTTGGTAGAGCATTGGCGCGAATAGCCAAAGCTCCTGGGTTCAAGTCCCAGTGTCAGGAGGAATTTTTGTCTTATAATGTTATCACGTAATCTGTGGTTTATGAATGCATATGCATATATCTATTACCGGTACGTCGTGTTTAGTCTGAGTTCCTAACACTCAAAGACTTTTTTTTGTCTGGACAGCAAATGTGATTAGGTGTGCATGGAACAACATCACACAGATTCACCTAAACAAACAATCCCTCAGTGTCTATACGGAAATGATAAGATATGACTATCTAAGAGACGTTCAAGAAATAACTACAGGGTAGCCAATCTCTCACGTGAATATAACTCACTAACTAACTAAGAAATGCCTATGTCATAACCTGTACTATTAAAATATAGTGTTAATTATTTAAAATATCTGTAAGTTCTCAAAAAGTATCATTATGATGCAAAATTTACAATTTGGTACGAAACTTCAAAATTTCTTTAATATGCACACAAATATGCCAAAAATATGACTTAAATATTCATATTCATACTATATATGCTAATCGCTGCGCTACAAAGCGGAAGGTTGCGGGTTCGATTCCCGATGAGGTTGTCGAGATTTTTCAATTGGCCTAAACCTTCTGCTGGCACTATGGCCCTGGGGTCGACTCAGCCTTTAACAGAAATGAGTACCAGGAGCAATCCTGGGGGTAAAGGCGGCTGGTGAGTAAGGCTGACAACCTCACCACCTTCATGTTCCGAATATCCAGAATCTGGGAGCTTCAACCTCCTGGAACCCTCTGGGCCTCCATGGCCTGTATAGGGATCACTTTACCTATATGCTACAATAGTTGAAAATTTCCTAAATATGCAGTTATATGTACAATAAAAGCCGTTCCATTTCCACCAGGAATCGGGTTTAAATTAGTCGGAAACCTGATAGGAGAAAAATATGACATGTCGTACAAATCCGCCCCCTAGTAATAACGAAAACACGAGAAACAATTAAGGAAAATTGCAGCAGTAGACTCTGAGAAGGAATATATTGCAATTAAATGCTGGTGAATTCATAATAAGTAATGTTTCTATTGTGAATGAAGATGTGAAAAGTTTTTGGCTTATATTTGTTGTTGTATGATGAAGTATGCTACCCTGTTTTGCGAAAACCACTGGTACAGTTTCTGATTATCATTAAGAAACATGTTGGCTTAAATTTGCTATTTTATAACCAAATATATGCTTAAAGCTTGTGTGACTAGCCAATGCCATCTGGATTTTGTTTACAGATTGCCACGTCGACATTATAATTCCGTTCCAGATGCAGGAAATGATTCACAGCTTAGGTTATCGGAAGATTTATTCCCGTTGGGTCCCACGTTTATTGACCGAGGACCATAAACGTCAGAGACGAACCGTTGTCCAAAACCTTCTTCAGAGATTTCGATGTGAAGGTGATGAATTTTTCACGAGTATTGTAACTGGAGATGAAAGCTGGCTCCATCATTATGAAACTTAAACAAAATGGCGCCAGCTGGAACGGAATTCTATCAGAAGGGTATTTTCAAAACTTGCAGAACGATGGGAAATATGTGTGCAAAAAAATGGAGACTATGTGGAAAAGTGAAAGAAAGGTTGAGACGATATAAGTTACTTGGTTTCACTTACAAATAAAGATTTTGGTTGTGAAAAAAATGTTTCTCAAGACTTTCAGTATGCCGCGCGTATTTTATAATTTTCCTTTATCTTGCTTAGGAATTGTCTGTTACCAATGAGAAAGTAATGACTTGGCTGCGTGTGATACAAAATTAACTTTAGTGTGGAATCAGTTGTGAGAATATCAAGATATGTCGTGGACAGATAGGTGTCTTTCTGTGTGCAGGAGGTAGCTACTAGCCAGGTTCGCTTGCTTCTTTCAGGGGTGACCACAAAAATTGGTATTATGTTATTCATACACTGGTACATGCATAAGACTTGACAATTGCAGTTTTATTGCTTAGCAACAAGGCCTTTCAATAATAATAATAATAATAATAATAATAATAATAATAATAATAATAGTAGTAGTAGTATTAGTAGTACTATGATGCACACACAGTTAGCCTGTCAACATTCAAGAATGTTCTTCATTCTTGGTTGGCAAGGAATCCGATTTATAGTGTGGATGACATGAATTCATTTAGTGTATAGAAGGCATGTACTAGTAGAAAATTTAGTTGCATTTTCCTGTGGTAATCTATATATATATATATAAATGAATGTATGTGTGTATGTGTGTGTGTGTGTGTCCTTTATGCGTTACTACACCATTCATCCGATCGCCATGAAACTTTGGGAAGTTGTTGGGTACATTCCCGGGAAGGTTTCTGTCATACTACATTTTTAATTTTAGCTTCCGTTCGCGAGTTATGAGTGAAAAACGGGCAGAAAACGTGTATTTATTGCGTTTTCGAAGCGTGAGTTTTCAATAAAACAAATCAATTACACTAGGCTTTGGCTATTTTTGTCACACCTTCGACATGAAAGCATCGCGATCTCACGCTGGTCGATTCATTTGTTTATAATGTCAAGGCCGCAGACATATGAAATTTTCAACCTACACAGAAGAGGATTATTATTATTATTATTATTATTATTATTATTATTATTATAAGAGGGATAGTCAATATAGGCCTAAATATGGTCAAACGTTGTTCGATTTGGACGAAACTCACTCTACAGGGATTTTCTGGGCCAAGGACCTCGAATCTGAGGTCGCTTTTACCAGGCGACGCTATGTAATCGAGGTATGTAATTCACGTGATTTAGGTGTTAATAAATATAATGATTTAACTATTATGCTCTTAATGTTTAATTGTTTAAATAATTATCGCG
The DNA here is from genome assembly GCA_964059195.1 of Ectobius pallidus. Taxonomy (NCBI): domain Eukaryota; kingdom Metazoa; phylum Arthropoda; class Insecta; order Blattodea; family Ectobiidae; genus Ectobius; species Ectobius pallidus. The sequence continues at coordinate 21,537,379 of CAXKWD010000011.1, forward strand.
TGCGAAGCCGCGGGCACACGCTAGTTTATTATAAATTTTTGATCCTAAGATGAGTACATTTTGTTTACAGATTTCAGTTCTGCAGTATTATGTGTGCAGATCCAACTTGTTTCATGTGTTGTATTAATGTATTTCTGAGTTTGATTTTAAATCTCCTATGTGTTGCTTTATAAAAGCAATATATATTCAGTATACATTCGTAATTCGTATATACTGAGACAGCTCAGAGCTACAATTAAAAATCTGATGTGAAATTCACATAACTTCCTCTGCCCAAATAAAAGTAGGCCTACGGAGCCGTTTTCGAGAAAATCGGAACATACGAAATTTTCTTCGTGTAAAGTCCACTTAAAAATGACAGAAACTTGTCGCCAATCTTTGGGTCTCATCTTCAGAAGGTAAATAACCCAAACACGAAATTTTGTTTTCGTACGACTTTCCGTTACAAGAGGCCGTATTGCAAAGAGCGCTTATTCACAGTGGGTGGCTTATAACTACCCTTTAGAGATTTTTTCGAAAAAATGTTTCAAATAAAAGTTTTAGGTCTTAGCGGTCGATGTGTAAGACTAACAACCTCAGAACGGGCAGCCTTAAATCCTGGAAATCTATGGCTTTTACTTTCAATAAAGACCTTAGGCGAAGTGGCTAGCCAAAACTACTATAAAATAATAAAATCAGGTAAACTGATGTAACAGTTTGTTTAATCAGTGATAAATTAATTATGCAGATCGATTCATTAAGCAGGACCTACCGAAGAACAAAGGTGTAAAGTTACTTAACCTTAATTCAAACTCGTATACACTGATATAAGACATTCTTAAAATATGTCAACATCTAACAAAATACAAAGGCGAAGAACTCCACTTAATGTACGTAGGCCTAGTTATATCACAGTTATATTTTTTTCTGTATATAAGAGTATTCAACTTGATGAACGAAATAAACAACTGGTTAGTTTGATAATCAAATGCGAAGGGATATGTCATGGCTAACTGTACTGCAGATTCCAAAGCCGTATATGAACAGTGTAAATTAATATGTTGTCATGAGAACTGATTTCCAAATTATAAATTCTTTCTAATATGATATTACCATGAAATAAGCACTAAATTGGGCATTATTCCGGTACCGGCCAACTGATTTCGTCCAATATCAACATACTTCTTCCCATGGACATTATAAATGGGTATACCAAGTTTCATTAAAATCCGATTAAGCGTATTTGAATTATCGCGCGTACAGACACACGGACGGACGGACAGACAGACAGACATTTTCCCGTCCCCCACACAATCTCATAAAGTACCATAATGGAGAACTAAAATCCGTGGTGCTACATCCCCGAAGGGACTTGGCCTACCACCCGACCGGTGATTCATCTACCACAGGCAGATGGCAGGAATGGGGGGCATGTGTCAGCATGCCGACACCCACGGCCGTTTATTGTGGTTTCCATGACCGGAGCCGCTACTTCTCTATCAAGTAGCTCCTCACGAGGCTGAGTGCACCCCGTTCCAGACCTTCCTACCTCAGAAAAATCCGAGTAGGTACCGAACCAGGGCCGACGGATCTGTAGTCAGCGACGCTAACCACAAGATCACGCCAGTGGTCGAACAGCGGTAACACTCATTAAAAATTCAGTACGATCCACCAACTTCAAAAACTCATGATTCCTATGCGGTTTCGTAAAGTACCATCCAGTCGTTCAGAAAAACCGAAGTTGAATCTGGAGGCAAAAGGCAATTTGTTTGAGAACTGCCCTTTCGTTTCTCTTGAGAAGGAAATCAGTTTATATGTATGTACCTCCAAGTTGAAAGTGTGTTTTTAAGATGTCTACTGGAAGCTCGTTTGTAATTTAATGATATCATTGTTCACCCCTATTGCGTTGCCTATCAGGCGATTTCAACCGCCACCGACTGGCTGAGTTGAGTGAGTCATGTCTTGTGTGGCGTACCGACACCTGGGTGACATGCTAACACCGTCCAATCTAATAAATACTCTTATACATTAAATGATGTGAAATTCACATAACTTTCTCTGTCCAAATAAAAGTTAGCTTGTTAGTAAAGTATAATTATTATCTCTATAATAAAAGCCAAAACCCACTGACTCACTGATCACAGTTTCTCAAAAACTATGCAGCCTAGGAACGTGAAACTTGGTACACATATTGCTACTAGGCTCTAGATGCGCACTAAGAAAGGATTTCAAAATCTTTGGCTTCTAAGGGCCTCTAAGGGCCAAAATAGGGTTGTAAAGTTGTGAAATTCACCAAAAGGAATTCATACTGCATGTATACAATCCCCATGACATTATTTTTTTTAAACTACACAGGTGGCTTTGCAAGACAGTGCGATTTCATGTAGACCTAATGGATATAAAATTATGAGAAAGGCTATCAATAGAATTCCTGTAAATGATTATCAACTATTTTTTGACATGAAGTAAATTTAGAAGGTCCTGGGTTCTGATTCTTAAGAGTTGAACTCTTTTCTTATAGTTAGCCTAGGACTGCATTGCAAAAGATAGTAAGTAAAGTGTTCCCTATTACAGGCCATTTGGGCCCAATGGGTTCCAAGAAGTTGAGGCTCCCGTATGTTTAGACAATCGGGACGTGAAGGTGGTAAGGTTATCAGCGTTACGCACTGGCCGCCTTTACCCCCAGGTAGTTCGCACAATATCAATAGACATAATTTCATGATTAATTTCTATTTTCCAAATTATCTATCTATCTGTACCTTAGTTTTTACACCTCCCTTTTGGGGTCATTTAAGCGACCCACATTGCCGGGGCCTTACAGGGCCGCGACCTGTCGGGAGAGGGATTATCTATGGCTCACATACATACTTTTTGACCAGACAAGGACATGGAGGGCCTCCCGGATGGGTGATCAGCCAAATGCCGGGGCCACCTCCGAGACAATACAAACATATAGGACGAGGTACATCATTCACATACTCACTCTGAACAAGGCGAGGATGGGATGATGATGATAATGGCTGCCAGATGATATCCGGAGACCACTAGGGCCTAAAGTTACCAGAGCCTAAAGTTACCAGACATTTGTCTCACAGGTGAGGAAAAATCCCGGAAAAAACTCTACCTAGGTAACTTGTCCCGACCAGTATTCGAATCGGAGTCCGCTGCATGAGATAAGCGAACGCATGCCCTATGCCCAGCTTTTTACTGTATGCTTGCCAAAATTGAAACAGAACGATTATTTTTTTTACATAATCGGAGTAAACTACGGGTGAAGAAGTATGTGGAATATAAATACGTCCACCGTGTTGGCTGGATGGCTGACGATTTATAGAAGTACATCTAATCGACTTTAAATTGTGTTCACTTAACCTATATATACATAAATCTAACAATGCGAAGCATTGATGGGTCAGCTAGTGTATCATATTCTCTTCATGTAAAGTCGTTGTAAAAATGGAGAGAATGTCGTTACCACATCACATCGCATCCCCGAAGGGTACACAACCCAAATAAAACCTTATTAATATAAGATAAGAATGCGCACTTATGTGCAGTGTCGGTGTTTATTCTTTACTACAGTATATTCCACCAAGGATTTTGTTCTCTTTTTGTTCACACAGCGAGCACACGCAAGTGATATCTGGTTCATGATATGATGTGTTTTTACATATCTTGTGATGAAATCCATGAATCGCCATCCGAGTTATAGCACTTCTGTAGTCTTGATTAGTTTGTGTCCACTGACGGTACACCATGGCGTTTGTACTATAGAAATCTCTCCATATCGTGCATATTGCTTAGTGTTTCGCATTTGCTGTTCCATATGTAGATCTTCTAGGAAGAAAGGCTCCCTCGTAAGTTCATATACAAGGTGGGATTTTGTGTATTTGGATACACCTAGGGTAGCCTTTAGAAATCTTGCTTTAACTTTCTCAATCTCTTCTAGATTTGACATTGTTAGTTGTTCCCAAATCAGTTGCATTCCATATGTTAGTATGGGAACAATTTTGGCTTTGAACAATAACATGGCAGTGTTGATTGACAGTCTGGTTAAGTTTTGTATGTCATAAAACCTTATTAATGTACTCTCGTAACCAGGGCCGGATTTAAGAGGATGCCGCCTATAGGCTAAGTACATTTGCCGCCCCCTCTATAGTTCATATTTGCTTAATACATTTGTTTTATACAACTAAAGGATAAAGTGCATTGGTGTTTTCTTCTTTTTTAAACATTTTGATGGTTTTCATAACAAATTATATAATCAAATTAGTTATCTACTTTTTTTTACTTCTTTTAAGATTCGTTAAAAAATTAAATGGCTTTCGAAATTAAGTAATTTGTTCTTGGAGATCAGTGATCACTATTTTAAACATATTTCTATACTTTAATGCGAATGACTATCTTTTGCGTAATTGAAGAACTGTTTTCAATTGGAATTAAGTTGTCCTACACGGTGAAATGAAATTACACAAAATGTAGTTAATTACTGGTTTATTTGTTCAAAAATATACAAACTTCTCTAAAACAACTGACCCCACTTAATCTTCATGTTCAAATTTACATAGCTTTCTTACGAGATTTCTTAATGGCAAACTCGTTAATAATGTCCTCATATGAAAGTGTTTTTGATGTATTTGCCTCAATACAAAGTAATGAAAGTGACTTTAACCGTTATTTCAGAAATACTAGTTCGCAGATAGTTCTTAACTCTTCTAAGGCAGGAAAAACTGTGTTCTCTCGCGCAATTTGTGGCAGGTATGCACAAACTTATCCTTACTGTAACATGTATTTTTAAATTCGTACGGAAAATATTATTAACGTCTGAAATACTTTATTTTAACTTTTGAATAAATTGCCAAACTGACGCCCCTGAAAATTTGCCGCTCTAGGCTGCAGCTTACTTAGCCTATTTAGAAATACGGCCCTGCTCGTAACTTGCTTTACTTTTAAGCATGGCCAGAACACTGCCAGATTTACCCACATATTTAGAATGAAAGTGGAATCACAAGCAATACGATGTGAAGTGGATTCAGTTCGTATAGGCCTACATCAATTTCTAAGCTGCAATCTAGTCTACGATACTCTCATAGGGTTTCTTATACCTTTCACCAGATGCCCAGCGAAATCTACAGAACGCAAAGATCTAAAATTTTTAACGCAGATGGACTAAAGGGTGGGCGAATGCACCTCGAAGCCGGATTTTTAATTTTCGCTTTCGTTCGCGAGTTATAAGCAAAAAAACTGCCAGAAAACGTACTTTTTTCGCTATCCAAGGATCAGTATTCTGTAACACATTTCATTTGCCAAATCAGTTGCAGATGGCTTTGCTTAGGCTATTTTTGTCATACCTTAGAAATGAACGCACCGCAATCACTTGAATTTTGTAAACCCACGCTGGTCGATTCATTTGTTTATAATGACAGGGTAGGCAGACATCTGAAATTTTCAACATAGACGGAAGAGGGATAACGAATAGCCTATAGGACTAAATGGAGAAACATTGTTCGATTTGGACGAAACTCACCATGCAGGGGTTTCCTGGGCCTGTGAACTCGAATCTGAGGTTGTTTTCCCCCATTCTACGCTTTCTAATCGAGGAATTCATTTCAAAGCCGGGTTTTTAGCTGTTTCCTTAATTACTAATCGTTTAGTTTAGGCTTATGAATGTTTCGCGTGCAAGTGTTAATAAATATAATGTTTTATCTATTTGCTCTTAATTTTAAATCTTAAAATTAATTATCGTGGGCAAAGCCGCGGGGATCTGCTAGTAGCCTATAATTTGAAATAATGATTTTATCCTACATGAAACTGGAAAAATCTTAACGGGGTAGGCGTACCCCCCGCATACCCCCTGAAAAAAAGCACTGAGCATGAGCAATACTATTTTCTCACTTCACATGGAAAAGCTCCTCTCTACCTCCACTGAAACATGACCTAAAATGCCGAAAATTATTTTAAAATGTAGAAAGTGACCTAAAAATTCTCGAAAAAATGACCTATCTCTTGAAAATGACGAAAAAAGCAAAAAAAAAAAAAGCAAAAACAAATTGCCCTTATTTAATCAATTATTTCATGAAACACATGTTTACGAGCTACCTTTTAACTTTCATATAAAATAGATTCACAATCATCAAATGCCTTGCCCTGGTAGAAGTGCGCGCCGTATAAATTTTCCGTTGCGCAGTAACCAATTTACGAGAAGACCGTGAAGTCACGCCTTCTTCCCAACACGTCATCATTCCCCTCCCCGCATTTTATTGATTATTACCACGTGTTCCATCGGGGAATCACCGTCTAAGAATATCTCGCTCGTTCTGCAAGGCAGTCTTGAGTGTAGGCATTTCTTTTGTTGGTATCGGTGAATGAGTGTTTGTGCTGTGTTACAGCTTATATTGTTAGCAGTTTTAAGTGCGCCTCACATTGTTCAAAATGCCCCCTGTGCTAAGTAAATTACAGTTTAAAACTCTTCATAGTCAAGCTAGGGAAATAGCAGGGGTGCCCACCCCCCAAACGCCATGACTCACCCCCCCCCCAAACTTCATTGCTCACCCCCAACCCAATTGGCTGTCGACAAGGGCGCCCATATGATATTTTCTAGGGGGGCAATTTTTTTAATTAATTTGTTTTTTTGTCGCTTAAACTTCTTGGGCCACGTTGTAGCATTATACTAATAATATAAGTGCAACAATGACGTAGCCAGAAAATAATTGCGGGGAGCGTCGGAAGAGACGGGGGAGTTTGGAATACCCCCCCCCCAAGAAAAAGGGGGTCCATCCCCAGAAAATTTTTAACTATTGAACTTATGAAAATCACATTTTACGCTATTTTAGCACAGAAAAACTAGTTAGGAAATTTGTTTACCATACTCGAAGACATGCCAATGTAAATAAGAAATCATTACTTAAGTGGGGGCTCCACCCCCGGAGAATTTTTAAATACTGAACTAATGAAAGTCACATTTTACGCTATTTTAGCACTGAAAAACTAGTGATGAAATTTGTTTACCATACTCTAAGACATGCCAATGTACATATAAGAAATCATTACCTAAATGGGGGGTCCACCCCCGGAAAATTTTTAAATATTGAATTAATGAAAATCACATTTTACGCTATTTTAGCACTAAAAAACTAGTTAGGAAATTTGTTTACCATACTCTAAGACATGCCAATGTAAACAAGAAAATGTTACCTTAGTCGGATGTCCACCCCCGGGAAATTTTTAAATGTTGAACTAATGAAAGTCACATTTTACGCTATTTTAGCACTGAAAAACTAGTTAGCAAATTTGTTTACTATACTCTAAGACATGGCAAATTAAACAAGAAATTTTCTACATAAGTTATAATACTTATTACTATTTATAAGAAAAGTTGAATAACACAAGGAACAGTGGACATAATAGGCTTACTCATTATGTTATGAAATGAAAATAACTGCTATATCATATTTGACACACCAACAGTCTTGTTTAATTTTTTTTTTTTTTAAATACAAATAAAGAATTTTAGGTTTTGACTTTTGGGGGTCCAAACCCCCTAAACCCCCCTTTCCTAATCCACTGTCGATTCTGGTTCCATGTTGTCGATTTGGTAAAACTTCTGCAGTTCAAATAAGAAAAACACCTGACTATAATAATTATTAATATACATTTTTTTTCTTGCGCCCCCCCCCCCGCCCCCGGGAATGGGTGCCCATGGTTGTCGAAATTCTTCATCTTTATCTTTATAAAGAATTAGAAGAGACCTTTTGAAGTTATATAACTTGACCGTTTTTATTTTTAACATACAAAACTCTAATTTTGCAACAATTTTCAACCCCCCCCCCTAGGAAATTTATAAAACGATAATATTTTGCCCCCCCCCCCAGAAATTTCATGACGCAGTCTGCGTCTTAACCCCCCCCCCCTGTGGGCACCCCTGGAAATAGTGTCAAATGTGCACGCCTTTATGGAAGAAGAAGCTGAAACAGGCGTTCGCATAAAAATTGAGAATTTCGGTAAAAGAGCATCTGCAGCTACAGGCGTTAATGAACGTACGATTAGGCAAATTGTAAAAGAAAGAAAAAACATTGAATCTGCACAAGGTCCTTGTCAGCTGACAAGGAACCTCTCCCGTAGGGTGTCTCAAAGAGACTGAAATCATCGACAAACTCCGTAAGCTTTCGCTGCATAGCTCCTCCTCCTAGTCGTCCCGCGCATATCGCGGCAAATTTATTCGGTTTCACCTTTTTCTAATAAGCACAACAGATTGTGTTCTATGTACAGGGAAAACGAACCAAATATATACTGACAGGCAGAAAAAACCGATCATTGAAAAATTTGTTGTACTTTTAAGATTAAAATGGTTGGATGTTTATACATTGCTGTTGGTGAGGATGAATTATTATTTTTATTGGACCATTAGCTATAAACACAGCATATCCGCTTTCTTAATATCCTCACTTTATCCCCAAACAAAACAAAAAACTATTTTGCGTCTTAATTTTTTTAATTTTCCGGGGGGGGCGGACCCCCTCTCCCAGGGGGGTATTCCATACCCCCCACACCCCGCGGATGTTATAACCCCCCCATATGGTCGGCCTGGTTACGCCTATATGTTTCAGGGTAAAAGAATTAAGTCCCACTTCAAACCTAAATATCAAGTATAACATACCTCTACAGGCAGAATGATTAATTGACTGCCTGCGTGGTCTTGTGGTTAGCGTCGCTGACTTCAAATCCGTAGTCAGGTTCGTTCCCTGGAGTGTATGTTATTCTTACTCTTTTGAGTAGTTTTGTTTGTTTGATTCTGTTTTGTTGTTTTGTATAAATCTGTGAGTATTCCCTAAATAGATTCAGCTCAATCTCCAGTACCTCCTCGGATTTTTCTGAGGTAGGGAGGTGTGGAACGGGGTGCAGTCAGCCTCGTGATTCAAATTGAGATGTTTGATAGAGAAGTAGCGGTCATCGAAACCACCATTAACGGCCGTGGGTGTCGGCATGCTGACCACATGCCCCCATATCTGCCTATGACGCAGCGGTCGGGTGGTAGACCAAATCCCTCCAGGGATGTAGCGCCACGGAGTTTAGTAGTTTATACCATGTTGATTATCAACAGGGCCCGGATTCTAATGACATGTCATCTTTTTATTGAAGCTGCATAGACATTGCCAACTTGTGGATAAATCCTAATCATGGTCTCTAGATTATAGAAATGCATTTTTATTAGGTCATTTTTTGGCATTTTATGCACTTTTTTTGTTTTCAGGGCATTTATTTCAATTTTAGGTCATTATTTTGTCATTTTCGTGTCATTTGCTTCCTTATTTAGTCATTTTCATGCATTTACATTGAGTGTATTAACGTGTTTCGTCGCTGGCGGTGTTGTCTTTGAAGTGTTGTTTGTTTAATGCAAGAAGGAAAAATTCGGCGTCAAAGTGTTGACATGTCTCCGTCGGAAGTGAGAATCAAAGAAACGCCAACATTTTATATTAAATTACTATTGTTATTAGATTAGATAAACAACAATATAATCCGGCAGACCACAAAAGGATGTGCCGAATTTTGAATCACCAGTGCCAGTATAAATTTCCGTGAGAAAAGAGCATTCACAACATTGCAGTTATTTACAGGTTTTACAATTATGTACAAACTAGTCTATAACTTTGTGTGTTCAATAACAATTTTTTTATAAATAAAATATCATTTTTTAAGTCATTTTTTATAATTATTAAGTCATTTTCTTTAAAATTCAGGGTCATTTTATAGGTCATTTTTCAAACAATTTTAGGTCATCAGAATCCGGGCCCTGATTATCAAGCACTGATTCCGCAACCTGCTGTGGAAGACAGGGAACGCTTTAGGCAGAGCGAGCAGTGTTTGAAATGATGCTTCCCATAGTGGGTAAGCCAGAAACCCTAATTTTGTTCTAATACTTTTACTTTAGATTAAGGTGTGAAGATTCAATATGACGTAATTTTGTGCGACTATTCCACTCATACGCCGCGTGTTATATGACATCCATTTGACGAAATGCGAACAAGCTGAACATGCTTTAAAAAAACAATAATTGTGAAACTTAGTTACAAAACCTAATTTCCTAGTGTAAACTACAAATATGAACGTGAGAAAACGAGTTCCAGTGTCATCATGTAATCTAGCCTGCCCATGCTTTGATATAAAATGTGGCATCGTGGACAGAGGCAAAGTATTGGTGAATGCAAGCAGAACACAAGCTTGTGTTGATGTCTTGTGACAATTCGTGCTATCTCTGGTCCTATCAAGGGGTGACCACAAAATTAATACCCATATTCATACACCATACACTAGTACATTCATAAGATTGAGAATTGGAGTTTTATTGTTTTCTTCTTTATGTAAAGTTCCCTTAAAAACATGAGAAAGTTGTCGCCAATCTTCGTGTCATTCCCCAAATACAAAATTTTGTTTTCGTAGGATTTTCCGTTACAACAGGCAATTTGCAAAGAGCGCGTATTCTGAGCGAGTGGCTTATAACTACCCTTCAGACAATTTTTTCGAAAAAATGTTTCACATAAAAGTTTTAGATTTTAGTATAAGCAACCCACGTGCAAAATTTAAAGAAAATGGTTACAGCCGTTTTCGAGAAAATCGCGAAAAACGAAAAACGTTTAATGGAAAGTCCCCTTAAAAAGAAGAGAAGCTTCGTGCCACATCTTCAGGAGGTACCTGACCCAAATACAAGAGTTTGATATTTTTACTTCCTCTGCCCGTGCCATGGGTACTATAGGTAGAGGAAGTAAAAATGTAATTTGAACGATGGAATGACAGTTCTTTCACACTGGCCGTGTGTAGGCTAAGATGGAAAGGTGAAGTCAGACTTAAAAAACCAATGCCATAGCCGGGACTTCAACCAGGATCTTCTACTCTCCGTGCCGCTGCTCTTACCAATTGAGCTAGATCATGGCAACATGCTGGTACAATATTCAATTCTGCAACAGACTCACATATCCCAATATGAGATACCAACCCAGCGGCGAATTAAGCAGCAAATCGATTCATTAAGCAGAACAAAGGTGTAAAGTTTGATACTTAACCTTAATTCAAACTCGTATACACTGATATAAGACATTCTTAAAATATGTCAACATTTAACAAAATAAATTGGCGAAGAACTCCACTTAATGTACGTAGGCCTAGTTATATCACAGTTATATATATTCTGTATATAAGAGTATTCAACTTGATGAACGAAATAAACAACTGATTAGTTTGATAATCAAATGCGAAGAGATATGTCATGGCTAACTGTACTGCAAATTCCAAAGCCGTATATGAACAGTCTAATTAATATCTTGTCATGAGAACTGATTTCCAAATTATAAATTCGTTCTAATATAATATTACCATGAAATAAGCACTAAATTGGGCATTATTCCGGTACCGGCCAACCGATTTCGTCCAATATCAACATACTTCTTCCCATGGACATTATAAATGAGTATACCAAGTTTCATTAAAATCCGATTAAGCGTATTTGAGTTATCGCGCGTACAGACACACGGACGGACGGACAGACAGACAGACATTTTCCCGTCCCCCACACAATCTCATAAAGTACCATAATATATTATATAAATGTCAGCATGCCGACACCCACGGCCGTTTATTGTGGTTTCCATGACCGGAGCCGCTACTTCTCTATCAAGTAGCTCCTCACGAGGCTGAGTGCACCCCGTTCCATACCTTCCTACCTCAGAAAAATCCGAGGAGGTACCGGGGATCGAATCCGGGCAGACAGACGCAAACCACAAGAACATGCCGGCGGTCAAAGGGACAATAGAGAATAAACTTTTTTTGATATGTCTCTTTAAAAGATTGTGGGTTTCGTTTTTGTTGGTGCTTTTTTCTTTTTCTCTTTATGTAGAGAGGGAAATCAGTTTTTATGCATTTAGCAGCAGCAGTTAAAAAGTGTTACTAGGTAGATTTCCGAAATTCGAAATTTTTGAAACCACGTCTTGTGGGGTATCGTTGAAAAGCTCTTGATTAGTACTCTACAAATCAATAACTTGTTTCTCGATAGCTCTCATATAAGGCGAGATTTGAATGTTTGAAAAAGTGCTCTTTCCTCTATTTTGCCGTTATTATTGCGGGTATGTCATGCCAAGGCTAACGAAGAAGAGAGCTGTGCAGCGACAATAAATTAAACCAAAAGCACTTTGAAATCTATCTCAAACTGTAGGCTTGCCTAAAGGGATTTTTATGTCTGTGGAATCCAGCAGGCTCTCTTAGTTCAAAGAAAATTGCATATCATTTGTATACCCCTATTATGCAGTAAGCGATTTCAACCACCAACCCGTATCGCTGCACGTGTTGACCGTAGTGTGGACCCCGTTTGGTGCTAAAAATAACAGCAGCAGCGACACGCGTGAATGTGCAGAGCGATAAGGTTACAAAACTTCTTGTCTTGTGAAGAACGTTTCTGTTGCTATGTTACAGACAGTTGTTCAAACTGTGGGTCGCGGTTAAATTTATAAAATAATGAATTGTTGAATGAGACGTACCGTTACAAAAAGTGAAATCCCTAAGCAACCAAAAAAAATCACATTGACACATTATTTCATTATTACTTTGTCCTGACTGACAGAGAATCAATGTAAAGCCTAAACTATATTAGGTAGACACTTGGAATTTCCACAGTACCTTCGTTTCATAATGTAGGTGCTCACTAAGAAAGGATTTTGAAAAAAATTGATTTTAAATGCCTAAAATTAAATGTTTTTGAGAATACTTAATCCCTTTGTACACAGAATTTTCAAATCCAAATCAAATTCCATGTACTGTTCCCATGACAATAGTGTATTGTTGGCAATGGTCACAGGTAGCTTTGGAAATAAATAATACGGGACTTGGACAAATTAGAGAAGCTATCAATACATTCATTGGTGTAAATAAATAATGAAATCCACGAAAATAATGCACAATTTGATGCAGTCACATAACTTTCTCTACCCTGGACGTAGAGAATACCGCTTTCTAGCTTCCACATTTTGATGTGGAATAAGACTACGTATTGCAGGGACAGCATTTTCAGTTGTTTCAATCTGATTGTGTGCCAACGTGTATGCCATATCAGAAGTCGGTAAAAAATTCTATCAGCTGATACGTTATTCATAGCTGTAGGCTTTGTATTTTTAGTTGAGAAATATGGATGTTTATCGTAGGCCCTAAGCATATAAAATGAGACAAAATAGTATGGAACATTTAAGGAAATCGATGTCAGTGTTAATAAATATAAGGCTTTATTTATTTCTCTGTTAAATAAGTAATTTGAACAACAGGCTGAGTAAATAATCGCGGGCACCAGACATTCTCTTCATGTAAATTGGTTGTAAAAATTAAGAGAATGTCGTTACCACATCGCATCCCCGAAGGATGCATAACCCAAGTAAAACCAGATTAATGTACTCTCGTAAGTTTCTTTACTTTAAGCGTGGCCAATATATTTTTCACTTCACTTCACATTCTGATATAGAACAAGAGGCCATATGCAAAGAGCACGTATTCAGAGTGAGTGGCTTATAACTACCCTTCAGATAGTTTTTTTTCGGAAAAAAAGTTGAAAATAATCGTTTTAGGTCTTAGTATAAGCACCCCATGCGTAAAATTGAAACAAAATCGTAAGTTAGCATCTTAGTTCGGAGCCGTTTTCGAGAAAATCGGAACAAGCGAAATTTTCTTCATCTAAAGTAAAGTAAAGCGATCCCTATAAAGGCCATGGAGGTTGAGGATTCCAGATTTTGGATATTCGACACGTGAAGGCGGTTCTAAGGTTGTCAGCCTTACGCACCGGCCACCTTTACCCCCATGATTGCTCCTGGTACTCTTTTCAGTTTGAGACTGAGTCGACCCCAGGGCCATAGTGCCACCTGAAGGATTAGGCCAATTGTTCATGTAAAGTTCACCTTAAAAATAAGATAAAGTCGTCGTCAATCTAGGTGTCACATCCCCAAAACGTACCTAACCCAAATACAACATTATGTTTTCGTACGATTTCCCGTTACAAGAGGCCGCCGTAGGCCTATTGCAAAAAGTGCGTATTCAGAGTATTTAAATTTGGTGATCCAATTGAGTATTCAAATAAAAGTTTTAGCTCTTAGTATAAGCAGCCAATGTGTACAATTTAAACAAAATCGTTCGAGAAACATAGAAACTTGCGACAAGTCGGGATAACATCACAAACACTAGCCTATACCAGGGCCCCGTTTCATAGAATTTGCTAATAATATCAGTTAATAATATTAGAACTCATAATATTAGTCATTAGTTATGAAAATTTTCTTTTATAGAGATATGAACACTAGGCCTAATCATAAAATCTCATCACTAATATTACTAGTACATTAGTCAGCTGATTGATTTGGAGTTTATGTCTGGATTGTTGTGTTTTTTCCATTCGTAGTGTTTTTTTCAATACTATTTCATAGCAGCACGGCCTACATATATCTTCATAAATGTAACAAATAATAACTAGATCTAAGAAAAGAATAAATCTTCCAGGCACTTATTCAAGATAGCAGTAGGCTTATGTATTGAAATCCAACCTCAAATCCTAAAAACTTGCTACGACAAAAATTCCTTTGATAGCCGACGTAAGCTTTTGGAAATTGACAATTAAATCAGAGTGATTCATTTTTCACGTGAAGTAAACCGGCCGGGACAGCGGGATTTTGTCTGAAAACCGGGACGTCTGGCAAGCCTATTATTAGTTGAATAGTCAGCTGATTGATTTGGAGGTTATGTCTGGATCGTTGTTTTTTCCCCCTTCTTAGTATTTTTTTGTCAATAGACCTACTACTTCAAAGCAGCATGGACTACATAATACATCTTCATAATATCTTCACAATAACAATAACTATTATAGGAGAAAAATTCCTCTGACACTGGGATTCGAACCCAAAACCTTTGGCTGTGCCGAAGCTCTACCAACTGAGCTAAGCCAGAGTTCACTTCACAGCGCCAGATGAAACCTTATTCCTATGACTGATTGCCCTTAATGGTTTACCTCACCGACAGAATTTTTATGTCATATGCAGAGGCACACTAATTAGTGATTTTGTGACTGGGCTTCCACTGTTATTGTACAGTAACATTCAAGATAGATGTAGGCATATGCATTCATGAACCACAGATTATTGTCTCTGTTGGACAGAACATTAAGAAGTGAAGTGAACTCTGGCTTAGTTCACTTGGTAGAGCACTGGCATGGATAGCAAAAGGTCCTGGGTTCAAATTCCAGTGTCTGAAGAATTTTTCTCCTATGATACCATCATGTAATGTCCAACAGAGACAATAATCTGTCAATCATGAATGCATATGCATATATCTAGCTCTAAGAAATTAATAAATCTGCCAGGCACTTCTTCAAGATAAGCTTATGTAGGCCATCTAAAACCTAACCTCAAATCCTAAAAACTTATAACAGAAATTCCTTTTATAGCGTATGTAAGCTTTTTATAAATTTATAATTAAATCAGAATGATTCATTTCCACAAATTTAAGATCATGAAATCTGAATTGTATGTGTTTCAGAATAATATTGGTTCAAATACACTTATAGAAAAACACCTAATTTTATCAGTAAATTGTATTAGTTCTGCAGTCTGTGAAACAGTTTACTAATAATATTAGCACTATTTACTAATAATTTAGTGCCATGAACTCATAACTAATATTAATATTAGAAAATATTCTTATGACACAATAGACAAATAATAATAAATTAGGTAAACCGATATAACAAAGTGCCAGAATGCTTTTCGTTTTAAATCAGTGATAGGCCTAACTGCAATTATGACAGGCCCATGCAAAAAGAAGTTATTTCTGTAATAAATCTCAAAGTTAAGCTTCACATCAATTTATTAAGCAGGGCTTACAGAAGACACTGATATAGGCTTAATAAATTCTTAAAATACGTCAACATTTCACAAAATGCACTGGCAATAATATTAATGATATAATAGGCCAACGATTCACTGACATGTTTCTTCAAGTTTAAAACAGTGTATAGGTGTGTAAAAGTTCTATGAAACAGGGCCCAGGGTAGTGGTAGAGTTAAAAAGAAAAATCTGATCCTAAGAAAATCTCTAAGAAAAATAGATCACTGAGTACAGGAAACACGATTATTTATGTATAGCGTAGAGCTTTATCACTGGTACTCACTACTAAATAAGTGAGTACCAGTGATAAAGCTCTACGCTATACATAAATCATTAAGATTATCGCTACAGAATGGACAAAACTCAAGAATTAAACACGATTATCTAAATTTTGTAAGATCAGCGTTTTTCTGTGAAATCTTTGTGGATGAGGAATACTTTGAAGAGATTGCGCCTGGTCAAAACACTTTTATAACAGTTACCGACAGAGGTGTCTGCAGCTCTAGGATAGAGAACTCGCTTTTGAGATATCCTGGGTTCAAACCCATTAAAACAGGGTGCTTAGGAAAATATTTGGGCCCAAGAGAGATGAAAACTGCATAATGACGAGCTTCATAACCTGTAGACCTACTCTTCACTGAATATAGTAACCAGACATTTAAATGCCACAAAGCCGAGTATTGGTTCACCCTCCGCTGGTATTTAAGGGGAGATGGCAGTTATCAGTGTAAAAAGTTGGTTCATTAGTTGGTTCCCCTTCTTGTGAATACACATTTTAATAGTTCTGGATCCCGGCCAACTTCAGGGGAGATGGTAGTTATCAATGTCAAAAAATAGATGTTTTTCTTTGGCTCATGTAATAGAGCAAATTTTTCTGAACATTTTGATATATAGGTCTTATATGTTGCGTTATTATTAAGCCAAGCAGAGCGACCTGGATGGATAAAATACCATTGCGTTAGAACAAACATGTCTTTTCTTTTCGCTCTCCTGTAAAATTACATTTTTTGTACTTCAGATTCCATTTTCTGAAAAACTATTCATGCTAAAGTAATGAAACTTTCAGGAATTCATTATAGATGGATGAAAAATCTCCCTTAGCAGAATTATGAGAAAAGTCTTGACTTTAAAGAATTTTCAATCACTTTTATTTAAAAAAAAGTATTTTTTTTCCTTAGTCAAGTTTTCATGCAGTAATATTGTGCATATAAGACTGATTGTGCTAGGGTAAGTAGTAGCACCTGTTGTTAGTAATTCCCAAAGTTTCACAAAGATCTAATCTACAGAAATTGAATAAAGCGTACCTATGTCAAAGGAAGTAACTGTAAAACTAAATTATCACCTGTGTTAAAAAATTCTTTCCTACCAAACAGTGAGTTCTAGAACAACTATTCTCTGCTTAATTAAGCTACAGAGTGCACTTGCAAAGCATAAAAAAATTCAACTAAATTTGACTGTTAACACCTGAGTTATGGCTTCTTGAACATACGCTATATTTTCTTTCATTTTGCTAGCGTTAACTATCATCTCCCCTTTAACACTACGCACAGCCTATAATACAGATATTTCCTTGTAACTACTGTATAAATGAGGACTGTCTTGGAAGCAGGCAACAATACAGTCAGGACAGCTCCTTTATGCTTTTGTGTTTCTCATTTTCCCCATGAAAAGTTTTTTTTCCTAAGAAACATGTCTCTGGAATAGGGAAAATTTATTGAAGACTGACCTTGCCTGCACGTGTTTACAGCCCTTCCATATGGAAAAGGGAAGTACCGTATTTTACGGACTATAAGACGCTCTGGACCATAAGATGCATCTTGATTTTAGAATGAAAATTTAAAGGAAAAGAAATTTGATGCAATTCTAGATGACAAATTTTAAAGGGAATAATGTACTTCAATGCATAAACAAATTATAACCTTGTACAATGGAATCAGTGTTAATCACTTTTAACTTTAAACCTGCGTTGTACGAAAATCTCTTTTGTACAAGTGGCATCGCGTAAATTTTAACTACCGACCTGATTTCTCATGAAAGACTGAAAATACTTTTACATCCTCTAACCCTCAATACACCATTAGGTAAGTGTAACGGGACAAGGCTGTTTACAGAGGTCATTGCCTTCATTTAAACCACCCAGAGGAGACAACTCCTTTCGTATAAAAAAACTCAACATTCCTTTCCTTTCGCATTGTATAGGCTAACTGATTTCTAGCTACCCTCATTTTACGATTGTGACAATGCACTAATGTACATTCTGTGCCAAAATTTGTAATTATCTTATCGTTTAAAACACCTTGTTTATAACTATGGTATAGCAGCAATATTTTCCCTATTTTAAATTTTTTTGTGTGTGTGTGTGTGTACTTCAGACCATTAGACGCACCCAACTTTCAAGGCTCTGTTTTCAAGGTAAAAAAATGTGTCTTATGGTCTGTAAAATACAGTAATTAAATAGTTAAACACTTTCTGTAACGCACTTTATTTACCTTGGTAAACTTCTGGACGGCCGTTTCGAAGGTGGTGTTCCTGCATCATCAGCAGAGTGCAAACTGAGGTCTCCTGGAGCAGATGTTTGTGAGGGTGTCTGTAACAGATTGTGTGTGTTACGGAAAGTGTTTTAATTCAACTAGGCCGACATTTGAGTCCCGCTATTCCAAACAGAGTTCAGAAAAAATAACAATTCTTTAAACTTAAAAACAGGAGACGTTCATGAAAAAACGTACATTTATTATTATAAAAAGAAGTTAAATAGAGACATACATACAAGCTAAGCTTGATGAAAACACCTGAAACCAAATTGGAATGAAAACTGGTTACTTACAGCACATGTCGGCTCCATTTATACAATTCCCCACACTTAATTTACACCTACATATCAATTTATATATCAATACATTGATATTCATGAAATCTGCCTATTCCAAATTCCCGCTAAACTGAAAGGAGTTCAGTCCCAATTAGTTCGGAATAGCGGGATTCTACTGTATTTAATACACAGCGCTAAAGTTGAACACAAGAGTATAACCAGAGTATGAGCAACTTAAACCATTGGTTTAACCCTCGCAACGGTAAAATGGGGATCTGGGTTCATCTATGTGCAACCAGTTTTGAATTTCGTGAATGCATGACTGAGATATGCGAGTTCATCTGCGTTCCTAGAAGAAAGGACTCATGTGTTCTTAACACATCAAACCGGCTCTAAGGCTTAATCGATAGTTGAACAATGTTGTTTACTTTTTGAGATATCATGGTTTTTATGAGGAGACACGACTGCCTTTTTATAGTTTCAATTTTTAAGTTTCATGCCCATAACAACATTTCTGTAGTGTTAGACAAATTCTGACACCAGATTTTAACTTAAGTCACTTTTGCATTGGGATGATCATGTGTTATGGTTCTGCTAACATTCACAGGCATGGTACAAGCAAAAATGTAACAGTCTGCACACAAAACCTACTCCTGTCCCGACTCTATTCTTCCTAAAACATGAATCTATAACAGACAGGAAGCTAAAAATTCAGATCTTTGTTTCTCATGCATATGGGAACCACACTACAAATTTTCATCAAAATCTGAGACCGAAGGGTTACATGCCCTGGATGAATTGAGGTGTTATAACAGTGTTATAAAGAAATCTTGTATATTAATGGATGTTATTACTAGGGTTCGGCTGTTTATGACACGTCATATTTTCATCTTCAACTCCATTCTCGCCATAAACACAAATTAAAACAGGAAATGCACGCTTATTATCCTAATCAGACCGTTTTTAATTTGCATACAAAGTCATTTTCTGGCCATTTTTATGTTCATAGTCTTAATTTGGATATATTTGTAATTTAGTTCACCGTCATGGGTGAGTTGGTAGCATGACTACCTTCCACCCTGGCGGCCCGGGTTTGGTTCCCAGGCAGGTCGGGGATATTTCAGCAGTGGAAAATTTCCTTCCTGGGTTCAGGACTGGGTGTTGTGTCCTTTCATTCCCATCCCACGAGAGGCAATGGCAAATCTCCGTGGTATCACACTTGCCTGAATCACCTCGGACGAGTTGTGGTCATCACTCCACGGCATCGTCCCGGGTCTGGACCTGCCTTCAGGCAAAACACTCATCATCATCATTTCTATTTTAACGTCATATTTCAGATATAACGTGCTCCTTTATTTCAGATAAAGGAGCACAATTATAACTTAAAATGTGTGCAGTAAATGGTTTATTTTATGAAGCTATTTTATAGGGACACACACGGTCAACAAAATATTATTTTGAGCTGATGAAGCGAGCATATAGGAGCAAATTCTTTAAAATTAGAAGTTCTTTACAGTAAAACCATGGGCTTACGGTGGGGAAGGGTTGAGGGGATTGAAACCCCTAACGAAATATCTGAGATTTTTAGGATTATAACATCATGTTCAGTAATTAAAAAAAAAATTGGTTTGATTATTTTATTATATGTTCTTACATAAAGCATTATTAAAAAACTCTAGTAATTTTTAATTTCTCACTGATGATTCTAGTATACTCTCGTAATTTATTTAATAATAATGTATATACTTAATCTCAACGATAAATTATCTGAAATATCTTCTACTGTAGAGGAAAGCATAGGCCTATTGTTATTAAATAATTAATTAATACTGGTGGGTTTTTAATTTTTTACTTCTTAAAACAGTGACGCGTTACTGATAAACAAAATTTCCTTTCAATACGTAAAGTTAAATTTTCTGGAATGGACTTAGCTCCAGAAACCAGCACGAGTAGTAAAACGGAATGACTACGTCTCCAATCAACTTACCGATACAGAAACAACAGAATATAGATGCAATGATTCTTAGAGCCCTGCATAAAGAAATAATATGGATTTATAGCCAGGGGCCGTATTTTTTGGTAACAACGATAAGCGCGAAATTATATTTAGCTTTTATATGCTTAAAATACCAATACAAACCAAATTGAATCCACGAAATATCGCGAAATTAACTCGACTCCACGAAATGTGTCTATAAGCGCGAAATATGCCCCTTCTGTCCGTAAAGTGAGAAATGAGCACGAAAATGTGCCTGAAAATAACAATATTGTGTTTCGGTGTAGTGTATTTTTTAATTTCTTAGCAGCATGCTTTTTTTCTTCTGTTTCTGTGGCTGTCGAAGATTTACCATATATTGATATTTGTAATCGATTACGAAGATTGCAGATCTTACGCAAAGATTGTCTGTGACCTGGTACTGTGTACTGTTGAGTACACTCCTTTCCTGCTATGTCTTTGCCAAGTTAGCGATGCCTATGATTGATTACAGCAGAAGAGTATAGAATGTTTCTTACTTGTATTCAACAGATTTCGCCTTTTATCCACAGTGGTATGGTTGACACTTCTGTTTGCAAATGGCTGTCTGATGGTGTTTAGTAGAAATTACGATAATATTTCTCGTCATTATATTTGAACATTCTCTAATCATGCCTAAATCGAAAGTTACTGCAGTTCATACAAGGGCAGAAGAATATAGAAATGGAGGGGGAGGGGGGTGTTAGTTCATGTAAATAAAGAATCAAAGTTTATCGTTGCGCAATGTTCCCAATGTAGTATAAGTAATTTATTTCACGAAATACCCACCGAAATAGAAGGAAGTTAACACCGAAATCAGTCATTTTATTTCACCAATAAATCAGGACCCTAATTATAGCACATAGTGTGTATTACATCCTATGGTACTATGCTAGTTTCTCAGAAGAAAGATTTTATTTATAGACTATTTAAAACAATAAATGGACAGATACCTAAAAAAAAAAAACCAGTTTGAAATACAGTGCTGCATAACTAACATATTATTTATAGTGCAGTAATGTTCACAATACAACTTATTAGTTACTAAAAGAAGTATATTAAGTATGTGTGCAAAGAAATGGAGCTGAGGAAACATTATATTCAACCCCCTCCAAACAGAATTTCACCGTACGCCCATGAGTAAAACTATAAATCACTTGTACAAGTGTTAAAAAGTGAGTATCAGACTGAAATCACGTGATATAATTTTGTGTCATTAAACGTTTTAAATGAAAATATTTATTTCTACAAAATAAGTATTTTCTTTTATTAGGTTATGTCTAGTATTTTTTAGTTATATTTGATTATTTTTAAGGGCATATTTGCAGTCATATTTCCACTTTTTTAGGTCATAAACATCCGAACCATAGATAATTTATTACAATACTGTTACATCACCTAAAAAAATGTTTTAACATTGTTAGTAAAGTTTCAACTACAGTACTATAACACAGACCAACAGCCATTTTGGTGCCTTAGAATTTATACCTATTCTTGGGTATATTTAGGTCACTGATCCAAAATGTGCCATTAGTTTTGCCCCATTGGCTTTAGTTTTGTGAGATATATTACAATTATGCATATTATCCCAATTTACGTTAATTACAATTACAATATAACATGGAGTCTTTCAAAAACTTGATATTATCACATATTGTACGGTCGTTTATGATTTATGAGCTGTCAATTTGAGGCTCAAAAAATAATCCAGCTTTTAGTTTTTCTGTAGGCTACTATGTACAGTTTTGTCCTACGGGTCCAAAGTATGGTCACTAGCTATATTATCAAGCAAGATTTTGTTTCGCTAGACTAAGAGTTCACGAATAAAATCTACATAAAAGTAGAACTGGTACAGAAAACAGTTTAAATATTTGGAATAAGCACACTATAGCCAAAATCCAGTAAAACATCTGAGATACCAAAGAAAAAGTTCTTTTTTGTTGGGCTGTGTTATGAATAAATCCAACGTCTACGATGCCCTGCCATCACCAACTTCTACAGAACTAGCTAACTGTTATTGGGGGCACAATTACTACGACAGACGGACTCACCTATACTTGAATATAATTAGCCTTTTTAAAAAACTAAACCATTACTTGTATTAGTCTTCTCTCGCCCATGAATAACTGTTATCTTTCAATCTCTAAAAAAAGACAAGAACAGCTGTTATATTAACAGAAAGAATTCAACTGAATGCGTAGGAGGATTAATTCCGCAGCTGGTCATGGGAAAATGTCTGTGTTATATAGGAGAGAAAGGAAATGCTAGTTACGGGTGATGCCAATAATAAAATTTCCCTCTAATTGCTACCGAAGTAAAGTGTGGGAAATTAAAAATCTCGCACCTAGTTACGTCGACATTCGACTTAGAAAGGGTGAACCTAGACATTGCTAACGTATTATTTACTGTAGGGCTGAATTAATTTGCAAATTTCTTTTGTAATAAGAATTGAATATACAGAGAGACTGAGTATGGAAATATGAACACTAACTTCACTATTAGGAATATTTACCTAGAATGAAATTTTCAATGGGCATCCCCATCATCATCAGCTGATTCCGACTGAGTATTGCCAGTTTCCTCCGAAACATAACCCTGGGGATTCCTCCATGTCATCACAACACAGCAGTGGTGTGTTTCAATGGTTTCAATGGTTGGTGCATTCTGCTGCACCAGCAGAATGGATGGTACAATGGTTTCAATGGATGCCTGAAATACAGAAGGAAGCTCAAGATAGGAAACAAGGAACTGATGGTGAAGGAAGTAGACAAGAGGTGGTACTGTATGCTGACAAACTTTGAATTTGAATTTCTTTCGTCTATTGCATTGGATACATGCGTCAATAGCACAGTCAGCAGTGATGCATATATACAGTGAGTCCATTTTATGAGGGAACCTCGCATCACTGCCGCATTGCCGCGTTAGCATTGTACAAAGCAGTGGCGTCACGTGGGTAAAATATTTGGGTGTTCACATGGGGCTAAAAATAGAAAAACAAAATACAGGACTTACGAATCTCATCACTTGTAGAGAAAATATACTCTTCTTTCTTTCTGTGCAGCGAAATTCTCGACAACTTTAAAGTTGAAGTCTTTCTTCTCGCGCACTAGACGTTTCTCTATTGCCAGCATTGCAAGTGCTGCACGGTATTCACACATTAATAAACAAAATTACTTTTAAGTTCACTGGTAGAAAACGAACTAGCCTATTGAATGCATTTCCCAAATGGTTATAGTAGTGTACTATATATGTATACTGTTCTACTCTTTAACTACTATAACTATTCTTTAAACTACGCTAGAATTATTAATATTATATAAAACTATTAAACTAAACAAACAATCGCGACATCAAAAAGAAACTACTACTTCATGCTGTGAGAATTCCAATTGAACTGATACAGAACTCCTGTTTGGGAGAGAATGTAACTGTAAACTTCGTACCCCTTACTACAGACAGGAACAGCAAACCACCTACCACAAAAATGCGACAACACTGTGCACACCTATACAATAAGGGAAGATGGATGGGTCATAAAACAAGTTCCCTCTGGCAGCTCGCAAGTTGGATGAGATGGAGGAGTGGTAAGAAAAATATGTCGGAGAACTGTGGTGCCATAGAGCTCTGAGTTTACCAATGTTGCCGTCTTCAGTTGAAGGGGGAAAAATCAGATTCGTTGCCCGATGCTGCCCTCTTAAGGTCGGGTGCACGAATGAAGTGTGATCCTGTCACACTTGCTAGCTGCGGAGCCCCTGCTAACTTTAGGTAATGCAAAACGCAATACTAAGAGGTTCACCCCTTAGCTAGTGAACCACCTCGAGGAAGCCCGCAAAAGGGAACAAAATACACATCTTTCTATACAGCGAGACGGCAAACCATACAAGAATTATTATTTATTCAATAATACTGACAAAATTAGGTAAGATAAAAATTATTAGGGGGTTCACGTGCTCATGTGATCCTATGCAGGAGACGCCACTGGTACAACCCATAGACCCTACAAGCGGTTAGTTGCTTCGGTGTCTTGTAGTGTGACGCTTGTCTATTGTTGTGTGTTACGTAAGACAATAATCGAAAATGTATACGGTTGAACAGCGAATTTATTTGGTGGAATGTTACTTATTGAGAAATAACCATAGAAGGCGCGTTCGGAGATTTTCTCGTAAATATCCTGACTGTACCATCCGTACAAAATGGTGAGTAATAAGCCTCTACATGTAGGCCTATTTTGATAATGAATTGGTTGAGTTATTCTATTTTGTATTGTTTCTAAAGTCTTGATTTGCCGATTTGCCGGTAGTAACGGAACACGGTCCCGGCCGGTGCAAGCTCAACAGCAGGGAAGGTGTGAGCAGGGGCAACGCTGTTAAAAAGTTTCCGCATAAAATGGATTCCCTGTACAAGGTGTGGCAGAGGAAATGGATGTTTTTCAAATAACCATAACTCAGAAGATTTTCAAGTTAAACAAAATTTAATTGCACAGAAATGTAGCTTGTATAATGCAGTTTATGTTGACTATTTCAGAATTACCTCCGATAAATAAATGTTGTCAAGTGACGCAACAGTGGAATTATCTCCTGTTTTGGCGACATTCATTTCTCGCCTCGCTCCCCTGACTTGTCCATTAGTGACTATATTTTGTGGTGTTGACTCAAATCAAAGGTTTACTTGAACAAACCCTGAACATCCAAGAACTAAAAGAGTTCATTCGTGTAGAATCACTAATGTGGAGGAAGAAATACAGAATTTCGAAGTGAGGTTACGAGAGTGTATACAGAAAGAAGGTCGTCACTTGACGGACGTTATTTATCGGAGGTAATTATGAAATAGTCGACAGAAACTGCATTATACAAGCTTCATTTCTGTGTAACTAAATTTTGTTTAACTAGAAAATCTTCTGAGTTATGGTTATTAGAAAAGCATCCATTCCTCTGCTGCACCTTGTATATGGCTGTAACAGTGAAAGGATTAAAAAGGGAGGAAGAAGACCCTTGTAGGGAATTCAGCTGCTCCTGGAATTAAGAATATAATATTAACAGTAAAGGGATATACAGTGAAACTTCCCAATAGCGGACACTGCTGGGGAAAAATTAAATGTCCGTTACTAAGAAGTGTCCGCTATTTAGAAAATCATTGGTACAAAAAATCTTATTCAACATTATAGTTTACAGTACAGTAGACAGCGAGATTGTTTGCGGTCAAGAAAATTTATACAAGAAGGTCTATGTATACAGTAGTATCAAAACTAAAGTTAATATCCACTTTTTCTTTTTAGTGACAAACGTTTACGTTTTTGTAACATTTTTAATATGATTGCACTTCCAAACCCTTCTCAAAATGCTGGCAGCAAACTTCTATGAAGAGGGTATTGGAAAGTTGGTACCATGCTATGACAACTGTCTCAATCGGAGCGTGATTATGTAGAGAAGTAGCTGGAAGGTGTACCTAAATGTTCCAAATAAAACAGTTCTGATTTTCACAGTGGTTTTCACTTTATGCCCCATCTTGAAAAAAAAAAATTTCTCACGCTTCCAAATCTTGTATTTGTTTACCTGATTTTACTGGGAGTGCCAAATTTCTAAAATCAGTAAACAAACAGAAGATATGGAAATATAAGAAGTATGAGATGAAAGAGTCTGAAAGAAGATTGAAGACTGAAGTCAATTAAACCCATAGCAGAGGCTGAGGATGTGGAGAAATGTCCAAGGAACATGTTCTGCATAAATATTGGATAATAATTTTTATATCAATGCCAAACATAGACCTCCATACTCTTCCAGCTAGGGTTGAGCATTGACGGAACACAACAGATGTTTTTGCTACATCAATGTTTTTAAATACACTGACGGGGGGGGGGACCGATCACTTAAAGAATTTGAAAAAAGTGAAGTTTAAATCAAAATTATGAAGAAGTGCTTTGAAATAAAATTACTGCAATTGTATACTTTTTCTGCCAGACCAGTGTCTTCTGGTATAACTGCCTGTTTCTCGAAATCTTCTCACAGCCTCTTGCACCTAAGGTTGCAGCGGCATAACGGAGGCTGCGTCCACCATCAATTAGAGCAACAGCTTTGGCAAAGTCTTCAGGATTGAGAGGCATAATTTCAACTAAACTTGCTGACAGAATCGCTTCAATGCAAAGGGAGACAGTTTCCTTTCAGTTTGGAAGGAAATGACGCAATACAACAATGAAACATCTTGCAACGTATATGAAAAGCTAGTGCAGATAATCAGATCAAAAACGGCCTATCACGATGTTTTTTGTTAAATTGTGTGGTGATAAAGTGAAGATATTAAGAAAGGGGATATGCTGTCTCTATAGCTAATGGTCCAATAAAAATAAGAATTCATCCTCACCAACAACAATGTATAAACATCCAACCAATTTATGTTTAATCTTAAAATTACAACAAATTTTACAGTAATCGGTTTCATTTGCCTGTCAGTGTATTTACAATACTAAAATAAGGTTAATTGGTCTACCTTTATTCTAAGATATAATTTCACTTACAGCAGCCTAATGTTTGCACCATTAGTTCTCATGGAAATATCTCAGTTTATTTATGAATTTTGCTTAATTTTCTGAAACCATGACTTAAAAAAAAAAAAATCGATGTTTTGCGTCAAAATACATCAATGTTTTCAGGTCAATATTATCGTCACATCGATGGCTACTGCCGATTTTAACATCGATGCTCATCCCTACCTCCAGCACCAGGGAACTGTTTAAAAGGGTGATAGGCAAAGGATGGATCATTTTGAGTTTTAAAGGAATTTCCGTTTGTTTTACTACATAAATTTATTAAACAAGATATTATTGAACATTATTAAAGATATAAATGGTTTGAACTTTTCTCGGCGAATACTATGTAACAGTTCTTCACGGGCTAACAGCAGAGTTGAGGTTTTAAAAAGCCATTGGCTGGAACTCACCAACTGCTCCGCCTTCTTTCTACCAGTTTCCCAGAAGATGGACTCGGAGATGGAGTCCTAAAGCTCGGAGTTTTTTAAAACCTTGACTCGGCTGTTAGCCTGTGAAGAACTTTTACATTATTAAAGATGTTCGGCACACAATGACTTATTTTCACAAAGTATTTTAGGTATGGATTACCATCAGTCATAGGAGAGAGGTTCCATCTGGTTCTGTGAAGTGAACTCTGGGTTAGCTCAGTTGGTAGAGCATTGGCACGGATAGCCAAAGGTCCTGGGTTCAAATCACAGTATCAGAGGAATTTTTCTCATGGATTACCATATTTACCCATGTAACAAACACATCTTTCCAGTCTAGAACATTAGAAAATTTACACAGGGAAGTTATAATTCGCGGGTCCGCAGGCAAAGAGAGTTAAGTCTACCATGCTCAAAAATTGAGATATGTCCATAGAGTTATAGATAAAAATGTTCTCTACATCATTTGTGTTAAGTCCAGTAAGTCATATTCAAAAATGTACGGTAGTTATGGAAGTGTGCCTCATGGGTTTATCCATCTCTAAAGCGATGTTGAGGGGGTAAAGTGTGTTAAGTCACTGTAATTCTCAATAACAAGAAAGTGGACTTAACTCTCTTTGCCCACGCACCCGCGAATTATATAATGTGATACTTGTGGAGATGGTTTAATACACTACTTCCCTATTATTAATCCTAATGCAGATAGGAAATTTAAGAGAATATTCAAGGACCTGAATATCGCTTTGGTGTCAAAAAATACATACAGTATCAAAAACATGATAAAATCTACTCACTCAGAGAACATTCCAAAAGGACAGAAATGTGGTATATACAGATTCAGTAGTACTAATTGTAATTTAAAGTACATAGAGAAGACTAAAAGAAGTTTGAAAACTAGGACCAAAGAATGTTTTAGAAATATCAAATTTGCTCACACTGAAAAATCAGCAATAGCAGCCCATGCTTGTGGAATTGGACACCGAATAGGATCAGAACCGGAATTGCTAAAATACATTCAGGGACACAAACAGCTCACAATTTGGGAAAGAATCCCCATCCACAGAAATAAGCACAGACTCATGATTTTTTAAATTCCCATCGAAGACAATCTCATCGGGAGGTTCATTAGATGCACACCAGAAGACGCTGATGAGGACCAACAAACAGATGGAGAGGAAGCTCACTGAAATCTGGATTCAGGTTAGTGATTAATAGGAGCCGTATTTTTGGTAACAACGATAAGCGCGAAATTTTATAAAAGAACCTCCCTTAGTTATATTTAGCTCTTATATGCTTAAAATACCAATGTGAACCAAACTGAATGCACGAAATATCGTGAAATTTACTCGATTCCGCAAAATGTGTCTATAAGCACGAAATATGCCCCTTCTGTCCGTAAAGTGAGAAATGGGCACAAAAATGTGCCTTAAAATCACAATATTGTGTTTTGGTGTACTGTATACATTATTTCTTAGTAGCATGCTTTTTTTCTGCTGTTTCTGTGGCTGTCGAAGATTTACCGACATATTGATATTTGTGATCGATTACAAAGATTGCAGAGTTTACGCAAAGATTGTCTGTGACCTGGTTTGTACTGTTGAATACACTCCTTTCCTGCTATGTCTTTGCCAAGTTAGCGATGATGCCAGAAGAGTGGGGAATGTTTGTTACTTGTATGCAACAGATTTTATCTTTTATCCACAGGGGTATGGTTGGCATTTCTGTTTGCAAATGGCTATCTGATGGTGTTTAGTAGAAATTGCGATAATATTTCTCGTCATTATATTTGAACATTAACTCTAACCATGACTAAATTGAAAGTTACTTCAGTTCATACAAGGGCAGAAGAATATAGAAATGGGGGGGGGGTGTTAGTTCACGTAAATAAAGAAGCAAAGTTTATCATTGCGCAGTGTTCCCAATGTAGTATAAAGTAATTTATTTCACAAAATACCCACCAAAATAGAAGGAAGTTAACACCAAAATCAGCCATTTTATTTCAGGGCCCTAGTGATTAATAATAGGAAAGTAGTGTATTAAACCATCTCCACAAGTATACCATTGTACATTTTTACAGATTTTTATACTGAAGTGATCGATAGTGTACATATCGATATAGTGGCAGCGTCGCACATATGACGATTGATAGTTAGCAGACATGAGACACTTAGACGCTATAGATTCTTATCCAGTGGCTCTGTTTCTGTGATTAAAAAATTTGATAACTGTCTGCCTGAAACTTGCTCTTCAACTTGGTTATTTCTGTCGGATCTTAAAGGCCCTGTTAACTTAAAAAATGCATTTTTAGGTGAAAGCTGGTTTAAAAAGAGGATATTTAGAGATTAGTTTGTCCGAAAACCCGAGCTTTCTATGTTTAACCGTTCGCCTGCAATCCAAGTACAGAAGTTCCGCCTATAGTGCAGTATGACGTCACCGCGCCAAGCCAGCACTGTGAGGAAGCATTGGAATGCCAGCCATATGTAGCCGACACATCAGTCTGTGTTTGCCAATTCATTGCTGGTGTCATAGGCGTAACGAGGGGGGGGGGGGTTGGGGGTTTGAACCCCCCCCCCCCATTGATTTAAAAAAGGAAAATTGTATAATTTTTAAGTCTGCCCATAAATTACTAAATAAAAGTATAAAGCGTGGGAAGCTTAAAACTCGTTATTGTGCGTCTTAATTTTTAAAATTTTCCGGGGGAGGACCCCCGGTAGCTTAAAACTCGTTATTGTGCATCTTAATTTTTTAAATTTTCCGGGGGAGGATCCCCGGACCCCCAGACCCCGCGGATGTTACAACCCCCCATACAGTATGGTCGGCCTGGTTACGCCTATGGCTGGTGTCATCTCGTGTGTTGAAATTATTATAAATTTAAAGTTTCTCGTGTCATGTCTGGAATCAGGCCACATCAATTCGAGCCGAAATTATAAGGTCAGATGAAGAAAATACTGGGAATGCTGACCGTGTAAATAGTACTGATCAATGCAACTGTGGTGAATGTGTTTTTTCAGCGATTCATAATGAATGTTTCTGCTGTTCTGAAAGTGTTATGATAAGGGAAGTGCTGACTGCATTACATTCTCATAATTCCCTTCGTTCTGTTGTATTAAATAGGGACACATTGAACACTGCTAGGCCCCTTATGATGGTGAGAGCTGAATCCAATTTTGAAAGGGAACAGTTACGAGTAGCGAACAATAGGAACATGCGTTATGTAGCTTACAGACAATTCGTCTACTGGATTAATTCTTGGAAGCCCTTCGGAAAAGGCAATAGAAAAATCATACCTTCATGCATAGTTAAACAGATTAGGGACGAATACCCTGAGCCTAACAAAGAGTACAGACAATTTCAACCTGCTGACGGAAGAGATATTTCGTATTTTGATTAATTGAAATTTTAACCCTGAATCCACAACTACGGTGAGGTTAAAACATGTTATACAGAGTTTTTAAAGTCAACTCAATCTTCTTTTTACAGTACTAGGCTTATGTCTGTAAAATATTTACTTTGGTCATTTATTTTCATGCAAGTGAAAGAACAATTAAATCCTAGAAAAAAAGTATTTAATTTAAATTTTGCTGTAAATAAAATCAAAGTTGTATACTAAATTTAAACTAATAATTAAAACCGGTACTGTAAATATATATCGAAAGTTACTACTGGACAAAGTTGTTACTGCAGTATCTTTAAAGTTCTTGGAATCTCGAAAGAGAATCTCTCCAAAGCTTCCAGCGATTCAGGATGGGCCACTGGAGCGATACATCGTGGAACATCTTTAGCCAGGTAGGGATCTTCCACAAATTCAATGTTTGAATTATTCACGTAATGTAATACCCTGTTCACTATGTCATTACGCCACTCGTTACTTTTACTTTCATAAACTGAAACCATTACCCACTTTTTTTTGTTGGTTTTGAGTATTTCAGTTTTTCACTTGTAACGTTTCTGTTTACATTATAGTTATAATCCATAGTCGCCAACATCGATTGTAGTACCATTCCGTCGTAACTAAAGTGAATCTTTTTCGGCTTGTATTTTAGTGCTACATTATGATAAGACTCTAAATGTCCTGTATGACAATAGTTCTTTGCGTGCTTCAAATCTTCAATGAAATTCCTGTTTTTATAACAGATGACAGTAACATGTAATCGTTTGACTCCAGTCTGATCCATTCACTTGCTTCATCTTCAATAATTTCTTCATGTTCGCACTGATTAATTACGTTATTTCCAGTCCAGCTATGTACATTGGAAATATGAAATAACACCGATTGAAATTTTTAAACCAACACGGTTTGTCCCCTCCACAAGTCTGACATGACCACCATAGGTGGTTAACAATGCTGTCTTTCCAATAATAATAACTAGCATGTGCCCGCGATAAAAAAGAGCATAAAGTTAGAGCATAATAGGTAAATCATTATATTTATTAACACCTAAATCACGTGGACTACATGTCACGATTAGATAGCGTCGCCTGGTAAAAGCTATCTCAGATTCGAGTTCCTTGGCCCAGAAAATCCCTGTATAGTGAGTTTCGTCCAAATCGAACGATGTTTAACCATATTTAGGTCTATGTTGATTATCCCTCTTCCGTGTAGGTTGAAAAATTTCATATGTCTACGGGCCTTGACATTCTAAACAATGAATCGACCAGCGTGGGCTTACAACATTCTAACGATCGCGATGCCTTTATTACCACGGTATGACAAAAATAGCCAAAGCCAACTGCAATTGATTTGACATTGAAATGTATTACTGAAATCTGATGCTTCGTCATCGCTAAAATCACGTTTTCTGCCAGTTTTTCACTCACAACTCGCGAACGAAAGCTAAAATTAAAAATCCGGCTTCGATGCGCATTCGCCCACCTTTCAGCCCATCTATGTTTACAATTTCAGATCTCTGCGTTCAGTAGATTTCTCTGGGCATCGTGGACAGACAGACAAACACGTCCTTTCATTATTTTAAGATAGCAGGTGCCCGCGGCTTCGCCCGCGATAGTTATTTCAAAAATTAAAAATTAAGAGCATAATAGTTAAATCATTATATTAACACCTAAATCATGTGGACCACATATCACGATTAGATAGCGTCACCTGGTAAAAGCGACCTCAGATTCGAGTTCCTTGGCCCAGAAAACCCCTGTATAGTAAGTTTCGTCCAAATCGAACAACGTTTGACCATATTTAGGCTAATATTGATTACCCCTATAATAATAATAATAATAATAATAATAATAATAATAATAATAATAATCCTCTTCGGTGTAGGTTGAAAATTTCATATTATGTTTGCGTGCCTTGACAGTAAAAACAAATGAATTGACCAGCGTGAGCTACTACATTCAAGAGATCGCGATGCTTTTATGTCGAAGGAATGACAAAAATAGCCAAAGCCTAGTGTAATTGATTTGTATTACTGAAAACTCATGCTTCGAAAACGCAATAAATGCACGTTTTTTGCTCATTTTTCACTCATAACTCACGAACGAAAGCGAAAATTAAAATTCCGGCTTCGAGGTGCATTTTCCGACCCTTCAGTCCGCCTATGTATAAAATTTCAGATCTCTGCGTTGAGTAGATTTTGCTGGATATCGCGGACAGACAGACGGAGGACAGACAGACGGAGGACAGACACTTCCTTTTATTAATATATATAGATAATGGTGAATTTTTTCCCCATCTCTTTGAGCTTTTTAGCAAGAGACTTAGACAGATGCCACACATCACACTACAGCAACGGCGCGCGGGCTGTGAACAGCTAGTGCTCTCTGACGTCACTCCGCTGGAAGGTCACATCAGTTTTTCTTGGATTTCGCGAGAACGAAGCATCGTAGAAACATGGGGTTTTCACTGCTGTATTTTACTAAACAAACTCTTTATTCTGAGAGTCACTTGATTTTAAGTTAACAGGGCCTTTAAGAATACTGCGATAGTAATCTATAACTCAGATTAAGAACAATTTGGTGCCTTAGAATTTATACCTATTCTTGGGTATATTTAGGTCGCAGATGCCAAATGTGCCATTAGTTTTCCTCTATCAGCTTTAGTTTTATATGATACGGTATTACCATTATGCATATTATCCCATCTTACGGTAGATATAAATAAAAAAGTGCCTACTTTTAGCTTCTAAATCATGTGAAGAGAAAAGCAACACACTAACGTTACATTAACATTACAATAATATAACATTGGGTCATTCAAAAAATTGATATCACATACTGTACGTTCGTTTATGACATGAGCTGTCAATCTGAGGGCCAAAAAATAATCCAGCTTTTAGTTTTTCTGTAGTTCCTACAGTTTTTGACCTACGTGTCCAAAGTATGGTCAAGAACCTTCACTAGCTATATTATGAAGAAAGATTTTGTTTCGCTAGATGAAAACAAAAGTAGAGCTGGTAGAGAAAAACTGTTTACATATTTGGAATAAACACACTAAGCATAGCCAAAACCCGGTAAAACATCTGAGACACCAAACAAAAAGTTATTTTTTGTTGGGCTGTGTAATCGTTAAGTATATTCTGTGTATTAATAAGAACCAATCATGATTACCATTTCCATGCATTGTTGTTTAAAAACTTGAATTGAAAGATAATCAGGCCATCCAACAGATATTAATAAAATTATTTTCATTAAAAGTCAGATGTGACTATTATGTGAGGATTTTTTTAAGTGAAATGTTGGGGAGCATCTATTATGCGAGTAAACACGGTATTTAAGCACCGGTGGTATTGAAGTGACAATCTTCAATTGTATACAGAATAATTGATTATAAAATAATCAGTTTACCCTCTGCTTGTTTATGGAAATTCTCTGAACACTGATTAATGAGACTGACTCTTTTCATTCAAGTACAGTGACACCTCAGCAAGATGCTCTTCAATGGGCCACGTAAAAATAGCGTATTACACGGGACCTCCTACTAGCAAGAGTGGGTCGAAAATTTTAACACCAAGATATGAATGAAAATAAACTTTTGTTGAATAAAATTAAGGATTAAATACAGTAATTATGTTGAGGTGTATTTTATATTCTTTCCTTTCAGAAAAAAGTAAGAACAAATACACTACAATACCGTAACTTAGTACAATTCATAAACTGCTTCACGATTTTGCAATATTGTTCTAAGTGTCGAAGAAGGGATTTGTAATGATTCCTCCAACAGTTTCTGACTCATACCAGTGTTTTCATCATGTTTACGGAGAATTTCTAACCCCTCCGATATCAATAAACCTTTCCGTTTGACTCCTTTACTTGTGTTGGCATTAACAAATCACTTTGCACTTGTACACAAAATCAAGTCACAATGCGATTTAAAACTGGCAGAAAGGAGGACCGTGGAGGACTGAATCTGTGCTATGAATAGTCTTGCAGGTACTCAAGAGTTGCATTTCATTCTAGTGAACTTGCGGGAGCTAACGGTAAAAGTAGAAGTCTGGAAAATATTTTCTAGTATCCTCAAAAGCATGGTATTTTAGTATTTTCGGCGGTTACAGTATTACCTGTCCCTAACTTAACATGTCACTAATCCGACCATTGCCAACCAATCAGAGTGTAACCCACACAATATCAAGCAGATTGCATGCTTTCAATAACTTTTGCATGGACTTTCACAACTTGTTTCACTATATACAGTTATTAAATGTGGAAGTTACATATTACGAAAACCTAAAGAAGCGGATATTTTATACACAGAACTTAACTAAATTTTAGATGGACCTGAACAACTAGTTTTCATAGGTAATCCCACGAGAGTTTACGAGTTCATCGATAGGTTCGCGAATGCGCAGCAGGAGCGAAATTATCTGATGAAACTCGTCAACTCGAGTTGGATTTATTAAGACTATTCCATGAATAAAAATGTAACGGATTATACAAATAATAATTACTTTTGTGCTTGGTTGTATAAAAACAAAACCAACAGCTGTGAGATCACAGCATACTATGAATCAACCATCCATGAATCGATTCGAGGGGCTATGGTCAGTGCTACCAATGGTGCATATAAGACATAGTTAACTTCATTCAGGTAAGCTAACAACAGAAAAGAATAAAAGCACACCAACTGGCTTGCACCGAACCGAAATTGTCTTTTTAATCAATGTACATTTATATTATTTCAAATCTCCAAACAAGTTATGTTGTGTAAAATAATCTGTTTTTGTGCTGCTTAATGGCAGCATGTGACGTATTAATCACGGCACGTTGATGCCTTACATGTCCAGTAATGATCAGAGGAATTTATCAGATAAAATAGCATCCTCAAATTAATAGCAAGCATTTTATGAGATAAATGGTCGTGATTGGTCTATATCTGAGGAATTGCTAAACGTTATTGGTCAATATCAAACAAACGGTGTATGAATGGAATAGTCATTCTCCACACACTCCAACAGTTGCCAAGGTCAGTTTTATCATTTAGTGAAATTCTTTGTATAAAATCTCCATTCATGTTTTCATAATTTGTTTCACATTATCATCCGTGCTAAGTAATATATGGGTCATTCTACAGAAAACCTGCAGTTTTGATGCAAGAATAATAAAAAAAAGAATTTATCAGATATGTCCTAAAAATATATTTACAGTACTAGTTTTAAAGTATTTAACCTATGGTTTAAGTGACATAGGTCATCTCTTTTTGGTTTTCTTTTAAAAAAATCCAAAAGAAAGATGCTGTCCACGGAAGTGATTGCATGTCCACAGATGTGACTTTTGGTTATAATAATGGACTTTTGTCATACCGGTAAATTATTTTTTCTAAAGGAAAAACAGATTTAGGTTTATTATTCAAGAAATTAATTTACTACCACAGAGTAACCACTTGTATAACATACACAAGATGTCATAAAAAAAAGATGTCACTAAAAAATAAAACAAAAACTTAGGCATGTCAGGAAACGAAAACAATTTGTCACTTTCAGTGAACAGTTATTGCAGTTAATGTCTGCTAGATTCATCTTTTTCTAAGAATCTTATCACATCTTCTCTTATCTTTTTCAGTTTCATTTTTCTCAAAGTTTGTCCATTTGACAGCGTAGTTCTCCATTGTGAGGTGACATAAAATAACCTTGGCACTGATATTTTTCAAAAAATGTTCCACATGTAATTAATTTCAATATTCTCTTTTCCTTTACAGATTTTTATTGTGTGTATTTTGACTTAATCTGTGATTGTAGCACTTCTGCATAAATTAGCTTTTTCCCCACAACTTTGGAAAATGTTTTACACCACTTAAAAGCTTCTTTACCTTTCTTCCGCTTTTTTAAACAATGGTACTGCTGCCAAAGCTTCACATTTTTCCTTTCTGTAATTTCAAGTAATCTCTTGTCTTGTATTTTTACTATCTTCTCTCCCCTTTCTCTTCTACTTGATCCTCATTTTTTATAACTGGTAAATGTAAAGGGCTCTTATCACGTGACTGAACGAAATCAGGAGTAGTAGTGGAGCCTGGCAATATTTCTGGACTGGTAGGTGGAGTATGACTCTCAGTGAAATCAACTAGTATGATTATTTTGCTCTTTCGACTATCTGTAATTCGTTGAACGTCTTCTACACTCTTTTCGAACTTTCCTTCTCTCCCTGTGTGTCAGCTGTGACACAGGTTTCCTTTCCTGCTTTTTTCCCCTTTGGTATCGCTTCCTATCTTTTCTTTTCTCTTCTTCATGCTTTGCTGAATCCTGATACATTTTTACTCTAGCTCTTCTCATATTTCCTTTTTTTCGTTTCCTTCTCTTCCTCAAATAATTTTTCTTTACTCTTGCCATTCTGGTACAAATATCAAAAATTTTTAATCTATGCTTTAAAAATGAACATTAGACTTGTCCATGGTAATATAATATATATTATAGTGATATTAGTCATGAAATCTTCTAAACCCTGCTGTTACAAATACATGATACTATAATTTGTTTTGAAAATAATAAGTAACCTACCGTTCAAGATATAATATAGTAAGTAGCCTCCCAAGCTATCCCATTAATTATGATGGGCAGGAGTAGACCTATATCAGGAGGCACTAAAGAGGCCTAATGTAGAATATTAATGAATAAAGTGACAATTTAATGATAGTGTACTCATTGAATAAGACTTAACTATTTATGAAAGATAAAATGTTACAATACTGGTAAGGAACTAAAATATTAATAAATATTTTTTTTATTCAGAATGTTATAAAATTTAATGTTAGCGGTCAACTGGATACATCACAGCAAGTGCGTAATTTTAAAAATAATTAATCAAATCACTTCTGTGGACAGTTATCACTTCCGTGGAATCCACATGTCCACAGAAGTGATGTCCACGGAAGTGATAAAAAGTTATGTTTCTTTGCAAACTGCCTTACATTGTGAGGTCAGAAACAAAAGCTCTTCAGGCTATTGAGATTATCACATTCTAAAAGTCATGTGTACTAAAAATTATTTTTAACTTAAAAACTAAACTTTAATAAAGACCACAGAAGTGACTGGATGAGCTATGCCACATGCAAAAAGTGAATAGAAACTTGATACATACATGAAAAAAATCCAATCCAGAAGAACAAAAGACACTTCAATCTGCAAAATGGGTGCCCTTCCTCTACAGCTGACTCTCAGAAAAAGATAACTAACACACACTGGTGAATATTTTAGGCATTTTTTGAGTGTCCACAGAAGTGATGGGAAACCTTGTGACATGAACTCAGGTTGAAAAATATTGATAGTGGGGACAAAAAAAAAATATTTCATTCATCAATATGCTAAACTGAAGTATTTTCTGACTAGATACTATACTTTTTAAGTGAAAATGTTAAGAAGTACAGTATCTGCGATCTTTGGAAGTTCTCTACCTGAGGGTTGTGACAGTCCACGGAAGTGAGAAATCACCTTCTGTGGACAACTTTTTACGGCTAATTTTTAAAAAATTTCCTCAAAGTAAAGTACTAACTAATAGATAATATTGTATTTTAATATCTGATTTTGAAAAATTGCAAATATTATAACTAGTTTCTAATATATTGTCCTGTGACATTAAAATGCAGGTTTTCTGTAGAATGACCCATATATAAATCATGTACAGATAAACAAGAATGTGATTCACACCTGAACACAAGCAGTTACTCGGATTTGCTGTCTGAGTCCGAGTATGATGCAGAGCTGTTGCTGCAGCAACGACGACACTCATGATCCAAAGCAACTCTGAGAAGATGTCTCAACCACAACTCCTGCAACACACGAAGGTGTCAGCGATTAAGAGACTTTCTTGACTTAATACCCTCTTACTAACTAGACTAACTTCTAAAATACCAGCTGCCGATTTGCTCAGCTCTGCTAATCAGATCAGACCTTAATTTTACAAGTAACATACTTATATTTTTTAGTCAGGATGCAAAATCACTTTTGGTCGCCAGAATTCTGAAGGGGGGGGGGGGGGCGACAAGATATTGATGTTGTTGCAAAAGCAATAACAATAATGTAAATAAATACCAATTCTTTCTAACAGCATTTGAAAATTTATCTGGAAGTTATCAAATACTACAGTGAGTCCCACGCAAGAGTTGGCCAATGACGCGGGTTTCTGTGACGCGGTGGGCACAGCTCCAACTCCCGAGCGATCGGGTGAAATATCTACGCTAATAAAGCCGCGACCGGTGTAATGATTCAGGTTCTCACATTTACAGTTAAAATTACAATGAAAATAACCACGTACCTCATCACAAGAGATGTTGGAAATGTTCTCCTCTTGCATCCGCACAACACTGGCACCTTTTTTAGAAAATTTTATTTCATGCGCGTAAGTTCAGCTTCCGAGATAGAGTTAATTTCTCTTGTAATGTTCTAATGTGTTGCGAATTGACCCATGCACTTTATTTTTCAAGTTCCCCATAAATAATAGTCACATAGGCTACTGTTAGAAACACTTAAAGACAGTATCAGAGGAGAAATTAACTCTATCACGGAAGCTGAACTTATGCGCGTGAAAGAAAATTTCCTAAAAAGGTGCCAGTATTGTTGGATGTAAGAGGAGAACATTTCCAACATCTCTTGTGATGAGGTACGTGGTTATTTTCAATGTAATTTTAACTGTAAATGTGAGAACCTGAATCTTTACACCGATCGCAGATTTATTAGCATAGATATTTCACCCG
The DNA here is from genome assembly GCA_964059195.1 of Ectobius pallidus. Lineage (NCBI taxonomy): Eukaryota > Metazoa > Arthropoda > Insecta > Blattodea > Ectobiidae > Ectobius > Ectobius pallidus. The sequence goes on from CAXKWD010000011.1 coordinate 21,577,161, forward strand.
ATCGCCCGAGAGTTGGAGCTGTCTCCGCCGCGATGCAGAAACCTGCGTCATTGGCCAACTCTTGCGTGGAACTCCCTGTAGCTTAAAAGACCCAGCATCGCTTTGGTTTTGTATTTATGAAATTCAAAAAATAAATTATGATTTTCTATTTTCAACTCTAGGTCCTTTTATAACTTTGTAGGATTTGAAATGAGGAAGAACGACTTATCACACTCAAACTATTCCCTCAGAAAACCCCTGATATAACTTTTTATGACTCATGGAGGAGACCCCATTGCTACTACACACCAATCCTGGTAGGGGTTCAAATCAGAAGGTACAGAATTTCTGGTAAGATAAAATTGTATTATCTTTAGGGAATATTTTATTTCTCACTCTCATGTTACCATACAACCGTTTCGGAGCTGAAATCAAAAAGAAATTCAATACCACTTCCATACTTTCCTCCCCAAAACCTGGGACACAATAATGTTCTATCCTATTTTGACTCCTTTTACATTCTTAGGGCCTATGACAAACATCCATATTTCTCAACTAAAAATACAAAGCCTACAACTATAAATAATGTATCAGTTGACAGAATTTTTTACAGACTTTTGATATGGCATACTCGTTGACACACACTCAGACTGGGACAGCTGGATTAAGCTGTCCCCGCAATATGACCTCTTATTTTACATCAAAATGTGAAGTGAGAAAATGGTATTCTCTATGTCCAGGGTAGAGAAAGTTATGAGACTGCATTATTTTTAGTGGATTTCATTCTTTAATATTTATTTATAACATGAATTATATTGATAACTTCTCTAATTTGTCAAACTCCCATTTCATTTATTTCCAAACCCATCTGATACCACTGGCAACAATATGTTGTCATGTGAACTGTGATTTGGATTTGATAATTCTGTTGAAAAAGGTATTATGTCTCCTCTAAAACATTTTATGTTTGGCAGTTAAAATCAAAATTTTTCAAAATCCTTCCTTAGTGAGCACTTACATTTATGAAACGAAATTCCAAGTCCCTAGGTATTATAGTTTAGGCTCTACGTTGATTCTCTGTCAGTCATTACTCATTAGTTAAGTCAGTCAGTCAGGACAAAGCTTCATATATAGCCTATATATATATATATATATATATATAGAGAGAGAGAGAGAGAGAGAGATTTGAATCTCCCATGCAACTCTAATTGGATTTGGGTCGTGTTAAAAATTTGGTGCCTGAGACTCAACTGGTTCTCGAGTTATAAAGCATTGAAGTTGGCCATAACTGCAAACTATGCACCGAAATTTCAACACTCTTCAAAGCTTTTAGGAAACCAAAAATTTGTCATGCTATCTGATGAAATGTAGCCTACATATACAACTCTTTTGTGTAACAAACTTAGGCTCACAAAAATGTTATATTTGAAACTACAAAGTGAATTTTTACTATTAAATTACCGTTAAATTTCGTATGCCTATAACGCAATTTTTGGCCAAATTCGATGCACTGTAACTCGGGAACCAGTTGAGTCTCAGTCACCAAATTTTTATCACATCTTTATATAATATAGAGGTGTCATCTGTATAAATTTCATAATTTTTCACTCAGTCCCTTTTGAGATATTCTACTTCAAATATTGCCAAAATACGGTTTTGGGCATTTTTGAAAAATTGTATTAAAAAAACCGTAAAGTTCTCAAGCTTTAAACTTCTACAGCGAGTAGTCCTATAGTAGATCTACACCAGAACAAAAAATTAAGGGTGAGTCTTTCTTCCTTCTAATAATTTTGCGGCACCAAAACTCCCGCTTTAAGTCAATTTTCAATTTGTAGTTTTGATTTTTTTTCTTCACTCTTCTCACTACTTAGGTAATATTGTGTTAAAATAAAAATGTAGAGCATTTCATTCTGATAATTTTGGTGTTTATTTTGTCTTGTTATCTATAAAATTAACAGAGTTACATACATTTGTGCAAAACAAGTTTCCGGCCGAAAAACTGTTACAAAGAAAACTTAAAATGGCCGCCAAGAAAAAAGTATTAGCCTAAAAAATGTTTCACTCTAGTTTTGAACTCACCTAATATTGGGGAGTAACTGGTAAAAAAATTAAGAAAATAAAAAATGTAGAGCAAAAAATGTTATTCAATTTGGTTCATTTCTAATGGATTGATCCTATTTTGGAATCAAGAATCAAGAAGGTTATTCACCGTTTACATTGTTTGTCACAAGTATTAGGTTTCGTCCATAGTTTTGTTTACAAATAGTGCTTAAAATTACGGTTACATAGAGATTACATTATGCTAAAAAGACAGATCATCCACATTACAAATAATGCTTGAAATTCTGGCTACATAGAAATATCAAATAGAGATTAAAATAAGCTAAAAAGACAGATCATCCACATTACAATCTCTGAATTTATCTATACTGTATATTACTTTATTTCGAATCCAAGTATCTAGAGCATTTTTAAATTTAGTTGCAGGCGCAGTGTAAGCTTGTTTTGGTAATTTATTAAATAGATCTGGACTTATATATTTGTAAGAGTTATGTACTTTGGAGAGTCTAAAGTACGGCATATCTATTTTATGTCTACATCTTGTGTTCTTATGAGAGTGTACAGTTAGTCTAAGACGGGTTACATCTAGATTTTCTTGCATGTTATTTAAGCAGTGGTAAATATACAATCCGGGTACAGTGATGATATTTAATTCTTTGAATGCGTTTCTGCATGTATCCCTAGAACCTAACCCAGCTATGCATCTGATTGCCTTTTTTTGCCATTTAAATACTGTTTTTGCACCTGTTTTTGGTATTATTTGAAGTAGAATATCTCAGAAGGGCCTGAGTGAAAATTATGAAATTTATACAGATAACACCTCTTTATGATATAAAGATGTGATAAAAATTTGGTGACTGAGACTGAACTGGTTCCAGAGTTGCATCGAAGTTGGCCAAAAATTGCAAACTATGCACCGAAATTTCAACGCTTTGAGGAAATTATAAATCTGTCATGTTAACTAATGAAATGTAGCCTATATGTACAACTCTTTTGTGTAACATACTTAGGTTCACTAAAATTTTGCATTTAAAATTACAATGTGGATTTTAGGTAGATTTCGAAGAAAAATCTACCTATTGCAATGGATACCATGTCATGATTTTCGAAAAATTCTTTCATATCTTTACGTTTCATGCTCCCCTAAGTACGAAACCACCGCCCGTTCAAAAAAAATTGTTGTGATATTTATATATATATATGGTATACCTATATATATTTATATCTTTACACGATAGCGGCCGTAATTTTAAAGATATTTGAACCAAATTTTAATATGTTATTTCTAGGCCCAATAGTTCGGACAAGTTCGTTAATGAGCAAAATTGGCCCAAGGGGGTGGTCGGGGGAGGGGGTTGAAATTTAAAAAAAATTATATCTCGGCCCCTATGAAGTATAGAGGGAAACTTTGTTTGAATAAATTAGAGTACTCCCTATGGGGTTCACAGTGACACCAACGATTCGGGGGTTTTGGGGGTACGAGTGGGGGTGGGGGAAATTCGAAATTTTTGAAACCACGTCTTGTGGGGTATCATTGAAAAGCTCTTGATGAGTACTCTACAAATCAATAACTAGTTTCTCGATAGCTCTCATTTAAGGCGAGATTTGAATGTTTGAAAAAGTGCTCTTTCCTCTTTTTTAAAATTATTATTGCGGGTTTGTCATGCCAAGGCTAAAGAAGAAGAGTGCTACGCAGCGACAGTAAATTAAACCGAAAGCACTTTGAAATCTACCTCAGCCTGTAGGCTTGCCTAAAGGGATTTTTTACTATTAAATTACCGTTAAAATTCATGTGCGTATAATGCAAGTTTTGGCCACATTCGATGCCCTGTAACTCGGGAACCAGTTGAGTCTCAGTCACCAAATTTTTATATCTTTATATCATAAAGAGGTGTTATCTGTATAAATTTCATAATTTTTCACTCAGTCGCTTTTGAGATATTCTACTTCAAATATTGCCAAAATACGGTTTTGGGCATTTTTGAAAAATTTTATTAAAAAAACCGTAAAGCTCTCAAGCTTTAAACTTCTACAGCGAGTAGTCCTATAGTAGATCTACACCAGAAAAAAAAATTAAGGGCGAGTCTTTCTTCCTTCTAATAATTTTGCGGCACTAAAACTCCCGTTTTAAGTCAAATTTCAATTTGTAGTTTTGAATTTTTTTCTTCACTTTCCTCACTACTTAGGTAATATTGTGTTAAAACAAAATGTAGAGCATTTCATTCTGATAATTTTGGTGTTTATTTTGTCTTGTTATCTATAAAATTATCAGAGTTGCATACATTTGTGCAAAACATGTTTTCGACTAAATATGGTTAAAAAGCAAACTTAAAATGGCCGCCAAAAAAAACGTACGAGCCCCCAAAAAATTTTACCATAGTTTTGTTTTGAACTCACCTTTAGTTGGGAAATAACTGGTAAAAAAATTAGGAAAATCAAAAATGTCGAGCAACAAATTTTATTAAACTTGGTTCATTTCTAATGGATTGACCCTTTAAGGCTTTTAATAATGTTTTACAAAAAACAACTGCCATAGAAAATATTCGGAAACCGAATAAAAGTGCTTACCTCTTTACTGAAACAGTCGCAGAAGACGACTTCCCCATCTGATCTAATAAAATCCTTACCCTTAATGCACTGTGCAAGGAGTTCGCTTTTGGAACATTTAGTTGGAGGCATAGTAAAATCCCAGAACAGACAATCACACTAACCACTGCACACACCACAGAACAGTAACTTACACATACTGTAAAGGAAAGATACTGCAGCTTCCCCGAGCCCTGACAATGCACCCCAAGTGCGGGCCGGAAGTAGGTGGGGGTGGACAAAGGCAAGGTCACATTCCTTTCGCACATCTGGCGCCACTTCACAAACATCTGTAAAAATGGGTAATAAAAATCGAAGATAGGGAAACTTTGCCACGATGTCACTTTCTTGAAAACCCATTAAACATGCATTTAAACTGAATATAATGTTCTTATAAAGGGGCGGATCCACGGGAGGGGGGAAATTCCCCCCCCCCAAATTTGTAACATTAAGCACAAATTATTCAAAATTTATTAGAACATAACCCAAATACTTAAATTAAAGCAACGACATTCATTATTTTGAAATACATTTGTATTTAAATGCTGAATTGTTCATTTTGATTTAAATAGTGTACTGGGAATAATTAATTTTTATGAGTAAAAACTTCCCTCTCTACTTTGGTTCCCCCCCAAAAATGTCTCTCTGGATCCGCCACTGATATTATTTGTATGATTTAGCCAAAAATGCCCTAAATATGCTTTATGCATGTTTTTTCCTCCTAAAAAGTCAAAACATGCAAACATGCACGGGAAAAGTATGCATATTTGGAACCGCAAAGTAATAACATGGGTTAGTACTCAGTTTGAGCTATGTCCTAAGTTCTCATAAAAACATGCATTTGCATGAAAGTCTCGTCTCTACTTATGACAAATACTGCTTCTTTTGGCCTAATTGTATAGAATGATCCCTTAACCTGTGGAAATAGTCCTAGAGTTGAATTTAATCAAGCTTATTTTTTAATTATTAAAATTATTTTTTGGCTGCATGCAATAGCTTGAGTTATCTCCAATTTAAGGGAGGAAATGACAGGGTTCACCCAACAGATCAAATAGAATTGTCCATTGATTCATGACAGTAATTGTAATCAAACATTTACAATTTATTGGAGTTCGCTAGATAGCAAGTTTAAATGGCCAGAATGTGAAAATATCAGCACCATTCAGGATGAACAAACTGAAAAGAAACTGTGACCAAGACAATTCAATACAAGAATTATAGCAAAGACAACTCTGAAAGACACTTTTTTCAATAAGAACAAATCTAACATGATTAGTAAATATGGTTATTATGAATCCATAAGTCATGTAATGATTAGCTACAAAGTTTGAGAAGTTTTTTATTTATTTTATTTATTTATTAAGTGCCAGTATGGTACTTTATGAGATTGTGTGGTGGACGAAAAAATGTCTGTCCGTCTGTCTGTCCGTCTGTCTGTCCGTGTGTCTGTACGCACCATAACTCAAATACGCTTTTTCGGATTTTCATGAAACTTGGAAAACACATTTATAATGTCCATGGGAAGAACCCTATTGATATTGAACCAAATCGGTTAACCGGTACCGGAGTAATGCCCAATTTAGTGCCTATTTTAATAGATTATGGCGCCTTTCTAATAGAAAGGCGCCATCACTCAAATACGCTGTATCGGATTTCCATGAAACTTGGTATACACATTTATGACGTCCATGAGAAGTGCCCTATTGAATTTGAACCTAATCTGTTGACCGGTACCGGAGTAAAACCCAATTTAGTGTCTACTTTAAAGGCGCAATAACTCAAATAGGCTTTATCGGATATTTATGAAACTTCGTATACGCATTTATAATGTCCATGGGAAGACGTTTATTGATATTGGACCAAATCGGTTGGCCAGTACCGGAATAATGCCCAATTTAGTGTTTTTATGTTAATATATAAGAAGTCGCGATAACTCAAATATGCTTTATTGGATTTTCCTTAAATGTTGTATACCCATTTATAATGTACGTGGAAAGACGTCTACTGATATTGGACCAAATCGGTAGACCGGTACCGGAGTAAAACCCAACTTAGTGTATATGTTAAAGACGCGGTAACTCAAATACGCTTTACCGGATTTTTATGAAACTTGGTATACACATTTATAATGTCCATGGGAAGACGTCTATTCATAATGGATAAAATCGGTTGACCTGTTTCGGAGTAATGCTCAATTTAGTGCCTATTTTATGGTAATATACGTATTCAAAAGAATTTATTTAAAAAAATGAAAATCAGTTAGCTATGACGAAAAACATATTGATTTACATGCGCTTATCCAACTAGACCGTTAAAATGACCCAGGTGGCTGAGATGGTAGACCTTTCTTCTTCCGTAAGCCCTGCTTAATGAATAAATCTGGAGCTTAACTTGGAAATCAATTTAAAAAAAACATATTCTGCATATCATAATTGCAGTCATAACTAATTAAACAAAAACATACTGGCACTTTGTTACATCAGTTTACCTGATTTTATTTATAATTATACAAAACAAAACAAGACCACCCGAATGAGCAAGCGCTCGTGCTCGGGAACAATTCAGCCATTTACATTATAAAATACAAATTACAAATACATAAAGAAATTATAATATTAAATCAATACCTAAACAATAATAATAAAAAAGAAAGAACAGAAAAGTAAAAATAAAAAATGAAAAGTAGTAAGAACAAAAATTGAAACCCTGAGTTACTACAAATAAAATCGTTCCTTAATTGTCTACTAAGCACAGAGTGAAGTAACTTTTGAACTATGAAATAAGATTTTTGATAACCTTATTGAATTTTTTGTTGTTCATATGTACTACTTCTGGATGTGACCTAATTATAGAGTTATAGAGTCTTGGACCATAATAAATGCTATGTTTAGAGCCAGAAGAGCTGAAGTATTTTGGTTCTATTAAAGGCAATGTTTTATTTCTTCTAGTATTGTAGTTATGAGGATCCGATACATGTACGTTGCGATATTTTTGAAAGTATTTTAAAAGTGTGAGCTTATAAATTTGTTCTATAGTCATCACATTAAATCCAGGAAATATCAATTCTGTTGGATATTCTATAGGCTTTTTTTAACAAATTTTTATAATTCTCTTCTGTATTAGAATCAAAGGAGTCAATACAGATGTGCCACTTCCTCCCCAGCCAATGATACCATATTGGAGGACAGATTGTATTAGAGCTAAGTAGACTGTCCTGAAGACTTCAGTCGGTAAATATTGTTTTAGACAGACAAATTTGTATAATGTTTTTCTTAATCTGGTACATAAATATGTGATGTGTTTGTCGAATTTCAGATGACGATCTATAATAATACCAAGGTATTTGACCTGATTTGTCTCCTTCACATCCTGGCAGGTACATGAATCAGATTCACAGTTGATATCATGGAGTCTTACGCACAAGTTTTGATCCATAATTGATCGTGGAGTACCATCAGTTGTTAATGAGAATGGAACACAGTTTGTTTTATCTATATTTAATACTAACCTATTGCAGTCAAGCCAACTTTTAACTACTCTTAATCCCTTACTAGCCCATTTGTAAGAATCCTGCCAAGTTGGAGCGGAGTGTAACCAAAGTATATAAAAACATGCATTTGCATGGAAATCCGGGCTCTAATGATTAGTATCAAACAAATTGACCTAATGAAATCCTAGAATTTTATTTAATATAGGCTGCCCTGATTTTTTAATGTGTAAATAAAAGTAATGTTAAATTCTTGTAGATGTTAATTAGTATATTAATTTGTACATTATATCAAGCCTCCCCGAAGCCCACCCCCAGGGTGACTTGATACACTTTGCAGACTCTTAAAGATTTGAAAATTTAAAATGGAAAGAGTAATAGGGATGTAGCGAACTAGAACCAACAGATGTCTCCACTGCTCTAGCCGGTATGCGCTAGCCATTCATCACTTCTTTTTCCAGTTGTCGTCTGCTGGTATCATGCTTTTAAATGGTGTTTCATCTTAGCAGACTGAAAAATACGTTCAAACTTTTCTATTTTTGTAGCAGGTAAAGCGCTACTAGGCGCATTTCTTTGTATACTGGATAGTTACAGAATATATTTACGTGAAAAAGCTTAAAGAAAAGTTGAAGAAGATAGATGCCATATAAGTAAAAAAGAAGGAAGAAGAAGCTGACAAATACTGTGAGAAATGCCCACTATCTACTCTTATACAATTCAACGGCCCTAAATAGCGTGCTTGCTCGCCCGCTTCGTGAGACATCGGGTATACTCGGCGATGTTCATCTCTCGCAGTCTAAACTTTCATGACGAGTACAAAATTAGTAAGGAAAAGCGTTTTTTAATTATATAAGGCCTAAGTGAAATGAACACAATGAACAAATATTCTAATTTTATTTTTACTTACAATTTTCATAGCTCTGAACCACAAACATTTTTAATAATCTACCAGTTTAATTTTCTTAAAAATCCTGGAGTCAATGAATAATGGCGGGCGAAGCCGGGGGCAACAGCTATAAAATATTGATGGTTTTATCTCTTGAAATAATAATCCAAACAAACCATTCCTTCCCTTGAAACATTATATAATTTCTGAAAATTACACTGAATTGATAAAATAAAACTGACATCATATTCATGTCAATAAACAGCTGAGAAACAATACGTACTATGTGTTCACAGGTTCTTTGGAACTGCATAATCGATTCTGATATAGTTCCCAGGGGGCGCTTTCATGTCGTGGAATGTACTCTAAAGCAGGAATTTTAGCTGTTTCATTAATTATTAATGGCTTAGTTTATGAATGATTCGCGTGTAAGTGTTAATAAATATAATGCTTTAATAATTATTATACTCTTAATTTTTAATTTTTAAAAGAATTATCGTGGCGACGCCACGGGCACCTCCTAGTTAACTACATTACTATGTTCCCGACGTACAAAATGTTACGCAGATATGAATATTTATATACAGTGCTGTTAATTTGGCAATTGGGTATGATTCAAAGTAACTAAAAGAATATACCTCTAGAGTACAGACAGTAAAATACTAATTGATATACGTGATAAACACTGATATATGTGGTGTATATTCGCATACATTTTTAATATCATGTATTTTCTATATCAAATGCATATTTAGCCTATACTGTCATATTAAAAACCCTATTCAAAATCAAAATATGTTTACAACACGAAAACCTACCTTTCCCTGTCCATAAAAGTTAAAAAAGATGAGAATTTGAGGAACGATTAGACCTTTTTTTTTTCTTCTTTCTTTCTTCTTCTCATTCCTCAATCTTTCTTATTCTTTTTATTACTGGTATGCTAGACCATCGATACATGATTTTCATTTCTAGTTATGAGACAAAATATTGTTAAGAATATTTCATTGCATGACATAGCAGAATATAAATGCAGAATTTAAGAATTATCATACGTTAAGTTAAATGTAGCCTATTAAATTGGCGACGCTATTGTCACAATTTTTATTCGAGGCCGTCAATCTAACTTGGCTATTTAGGAACCACAGAATTTATATTTTGATCTCAGATGCAATAGAAGGCTACAGTATTGTACACATATTTATACAGCAAAGCAAAATAAATAGGCCTAAAATAACTAAGTAAATTGAACAAGGAAGTGAAATTTAAATATAAAGATGTACTAAATATACAGTTTAACAAAGGTATAAAACTAACACAATGTACTGTAATTATCATTGCGTTACTACGTAATTTTAATTTATTTGTACAGTATTTGTAATTTACTCTATTTTTAAATGTCCCATAACATCTTCTCGATGCTCACGGCAAATTTAATATTAATTTAAAAATTAAAGAATATCCAATCGCCACACTGCATATAAATATTTATACATTGATAACATATTACTGCAAGTCGAGTACAAAATAATGTTGTGTATATCGGAAATATCTCACAATATTTGTTAGTTAATTCTTCCTTTTTAGTGTTATTTAGAGCCTATCTGCTGTAATTTTTCTTTCGTCTTTTTGACACTTCAACATTCCAGAAGGGCCCAGTAGACAAGGTAGTATGTATAATAGCCTCGTGTCCTCTATTAAAATATAAAATTATGAACATATTTTTCGGAGTGGGAAGATGGAATGCCATTTAAAAGCATGGTGCCAGCAGATGACAAATGGAAAAACAAGTGATGGACGGCTAGCACATACCGGCTAGTACACCCAAGCTATCTGACGGAGAAGTTTGGCGAGCTACATCCCTATTGTTTAGATCTAAAAAAATTGTACATGACCGAGGAGATGTTCTTTTATCAAACAAACATGGTTGGAAGTTTTAAGAGAAAATAGAAAAAATTAAAAAATATTTTTTCGAAAACTGTATCAAGTGTCCCTGGTCTCCCCTACTGTAGGATATAATATACACTATGTGCTATAGTCCATATTTCTTTAGAAGCCCACGTACGATATCAAAGGAATTTTTGTCATAACAAGTTTTTAGGATTTGAGGTTAGATTTTAGTACATAAGCCTACAGGTTTCTTGAATTCCATGTCTACTTATTGAGTTGATTCTTTTTTTACATAATTCAATATGATATCTGTCACAAAACTGGCCACAGAGTTCACACTTGCACAGCGTTTGTGGCTCATGGAATGTCTTGTTGGTGCAGAATAAATGATGGAAGCCGTGTACGGCCAGTCTGGTGAAGACATGTCGCATCTTGAAGTTTGAGGAGGTCCATGTTCGGTCAATCATTGCCCCGGTAGAGAAGAATGCCGGCCACATTTGTGCTCTTTTTGTTGTCATTGTTTTCCTTAAGTTTTCGTATGCCTTGGTGGATGGTAGCAGGTGTTGATGTCTTAAGTCTTCTATTAGGTATGGTTCTTTTGCCAGGAGATATACCAGCCTTGATCTTGTGGTCTTCGCTACTCCGATGGTTCTTTTGATATATAGGGCTTTCACTCTTTCCATAGTAGCTAAGTTTCCTTCTGTGAGGTATTCCCATATGGTTTCGATTCCGTAGGTCAGGATTGGCTGAATTTTGGTTTTGAATAATTTCATTGCTCCCGACGCTCTCCTATAGGAAATTGATAAGAGATCCTTGAAAATGGTTTTATTTCTTTACAAAATCATAAGGGAATGCTAGAAATAGTTCATGAAAATAAATTAGTGGCAAGATTTTGTCTAAACAAAACAATTTTTGCTGGGATACTTTTAAAAACTGGGATAATGTGTATTTTGTTGCATTATTATACAAATTTGGATTTGAAAAGTATACTTTTTGAGATTATGGAAGGCAGTAAAAGAAAAGCATGTAAACACTAATTGTGTCTCGCAAATTTCACGGATCTCTATAAATTCAGGCTGTGTGTAGGGCAGAAGTAAACAAAGAATCACAGTATCTATTAATACTTGAGATGGAGATTTTACATACATACTTCACTAATTTAAAAAAAAAAATCACAAGCTGCACACCAATAACCGTAGAATTAGAAAATAACGTGCCACAGCAAGATTATTAGTACATTAAAACCTAGAGAATGGTTTGTCGGGAGAAGTGAGCTAATCGGGAAAAGATGGTGTTATAATTATAGGAGATGGAGTGTGGGGAAGTGAAGTGAACAACGGAGAGCTCTGATTGGTTGGGAAGGAGAACTTTATTGAGAAAACAGAGAGGGAACAGACTGGAAGTGACTGTAGACTACCATCCCTATTGAATCTGCTACAATGCAGCCCCTGTAGAATCAAATGTAAACATCTCCGCATTCCGAGATGTGCTTCCCTAGAAACCTGTATATTTTATTGGAAACCGAAGGGAAGAGAGGAATGTAGGCTTGGTGGGTTGTGAGTTCAGTAATCTGAGGTCCTAAGGTCTGTTTGATGACCCACTGGCTGTACGAATTCTGGTGGAAGGTGATGACAGGCTGACCGATGGAATCGGAAACTGCTCTGACCCTAAGGACATGGGTTCTCAGAATTCCTCGTTCCTATGCCACATAGTGATGGCTGTGGGCATTGAAGTACAGATCTGTATGCGTTCGTTTCTGGCAAACACTGTGTGCTAGGATAGCCTATATACGCGAATGGAATATGGATATAACCAGGTGCGAGATTTTGAATTTCCCACACTTAATATTTCGTCATAGAGAATGTTACATAGTTTCCAGAGAATCCAACTACCAATGTCTTTGCAAAATCCTACATCTGGTTATATCTATATTCTACAAGCAAAGGGCCAAAAAGGGAGGAAGAACCTTGCAAACTGGATAATCCAATAAAAAGACGTTTTTAAAATTATTTCAAATCCAGTGGATAAACGTTAAAAAATGAAAGCACGACATTTCAACTCTACCCTTGAGTCTTCCTCAGATGACACCTCATTCTATACTACTCAGAAGGAAGATTGAGGTTCGTCATGGTAACTCGTTTGTCCACCATCGATATAAACATTGTTATATTTGAGTTATGTCTAACGATTTGACAAGAACATTTATAACAATTTTGTCTTTTAGTACCATTTTACAGGAAGAAAATTTCATTATTCACCGTTTTTTTTAAATGGATCTCAGGATTTTGTTTATCTTTTGTACACAATATGGTTATACTATGGGCTTTTTTTTTCTCACGAAAAATCCTCTGAAGGGTAGTTATCAGTCAGACATCGTTTGCACAAACTCAGGCTTCAAGACTAGCGTAGTGAACAATACACCTTCAATGTTTTTATCGATGGTGGACAAACGAGTTTCCATGATGAGAATCAATCTTCCTTGCGAGCAGAATAGAATGAGGTGGCACCTGAGGAAGATTCAAGGGTAGAGTCGAGACATTGTGTTTTAACTTTTTAACATTTATCCACTGGTTTTGAAATTATTTTAAAAACATTTTTTATTTTATTTAACTCAGTAGGAATCAGGACCGATATGGATGTTTTACTGGATAATCCATCCATGGATAATGGAATGTTTGCTGTAGTATTTTGATATAAATATATCTCTATATATATAAAAGGCTTTGTCCTGACTAACTGACTGACAGGAATCAACGTACAGCCTAAACTATAACAGGTAGAGACTTGGAATTTTGATAGTACCTTCGTTTCCTAATGTAGATGCACACTAAGAAAGGATTGTGAAAAATTCTGATTCTAAATGCCAAAAATTAAATGTTTCTGATAATACTTAACCCCTTTTTGCACAGATTTATCAAAACAAATTCTCAGAACGTATTGTTACCAGTGGTATCAGGTGGGCTTGGATTAAATGAAATGGATGTTTGACAAATTAGAGAAGGTATCATTATAATTCATATTATCTATATCCAGCGAAATCTACTGAACACAGAGATCTGAAATTTTAATCATAGGTGGGCTGAAGGGTCGGAAAATGCACCTCGAAGCCGGAATTTTAATTTTAGTTTTCATTCGTGAGTTATGAGTGAAAAACGGGTAAAAAACGTGCATTTTTTGCGTTTTCAAAACATAAGTTTTCAGTTATACATTTCAATGTCAAATCAATTACAGTTGGCTTTGGCTATTTTTGTCATATCTTGAAAATAAAACTTTCGCGATCGCTTGAATGTTGTAAACCCTAAATATGGTCAAACGTTGTTTTATTTGGACGAATCTCACTAGACAGAGGTTTTCTGGGCCAAGAAACTCGAATCTGAGGACGCTTTTACCAGACGATACTATCTAATCGTGGTATGTAGTCCACGTGATTTAGGTGTTAATAAATATAATGATATAACTATTATGCTCTTAATTTTTAATTTTTGAAATAATTATCGCGGGCGAAGCCGCGGGCACATGCTAGTAAATACATATTATAGTTATAATTAGTTAATTCATGCTAATCTCATTATAAAGTAATTCATTTTTTGTATTATCCATGCTACAATTGTAGGTTGACAAAGAGTACCACAAATAAATGAATCCATAAGGCAATCCAGAGGGGGGCAGTTGCCCCCCCCATGCCAACGCCCATGCTTGAATGCATTAACAACAAGAAAATGGAAAAAGCTCACTCAGAACACAGCCATATAGATCCTTGGAGATACGCCCACACATCTTACTCTCACGGTTGGTAGTTCCAGACTGCCTTACGTTTCCAACGTATTTCTAGTTTCCAGCTACTAAAAAGGTGGCTCTGAAGGTACCGAGCGCTATACAACTTAACTAGCGGGCGTGTTTTAAAATACAAAACATGTTTCAGTGTTAACTAGTTTTCTTTTCACTCACGTCAAAAATTTCGCTCATATGCCGCATTCACGGCATAGTTAGAAGTGACAATTATAAGATTTGGTTATGAATATTAAATAGTTTTTAATTGTTATCCTTAATTGATTGACACTTTATTTTATGAAATCTGGATGCTCGGCAAAACAGAAAAAGTTTCAACCCATACGTTACACCATGTAATTGCGCACTAGTAGCCACACAAATGAGTAATATGTTTTTAACACAACTTTTTGCATATGAAATTTAATTCAAAGTGCATTTTCAATTAATGGCAATGACATTCTGAGCAGCCACATTTCAGTAGAATATAAACAACATACTAATAACGTTTAGTAAATTTGAATCTGTAGCAGTCAATAATTTCATTACTGAGTCCCTTTAAATAACCTCTAGTAAAGCGACCGAGTTCAAAATAGCTACACTCTGGTTCGAGAAAATACAAAGTAGGCCTTTTCTTATGGTTTTTACATAATGTCTGTAAACTTATCTGACATTCTATTCATAGTTTAACTGATGTTTTATAGAGACTCATACATCGACCTACAGATTTTTTTTTTTTAATTTTTAATTTTTTAATTTTTTTTTTTTAAGCCTAATACTATAATGCAGGGGAAATTTTCTGCTTTCATCCTTTCTAGGATATAGTACCATCAGCACATATTGTTCTACGAACAGATTGTTTTGTTCTGCTTCTTGTTTGAGTTAGATTCAGATTGTGTGGACACGAGTAGAAATGTACACATACACCCTATTGACTGAGCTTTATAACCACCAAACCCTAAAGGTTACATGCTCCCACATGAATATCTGTCACCATATACATTTTTTTTTACATCAGCCAGACAAGAGGTCAGTTTCAAGATGATGCTTCACTTGATGGTAATATGGCCGTACTTCCTGAAGCTGGCCATTTTCTTCATATGAAGGGATAGTAAGAGGATACAAAACAAACATTTTACTGCAAATTATACTTTCGTAATCAGGAGACCTCAAAGAGGTAATTAAGCTGATATTCCAGTTACACGACTCGCATTTGATATTGACCAATAACGTTCAGCAGTGCCTCGGATATCGACTAATAATGGTTCTGATTTTAGCTTATCTTAATCATGAAATGTACATCGAAATAGGGATTTTAGTTTTTTATTTATCAATTTTATTATGGAATAAATCGCACTCAAGATTACAAGTTTTCATCGGATTGATCATCTCGTAATCTCTTGCGGGATTACCTGTGATAATTCCCCTTCGCCAATAGAATAGCTTAAAACTTTCAATTAGGCAAATGAGAAACATGTCTCATGTCCCTATCAAGTCTCCTGCAGAAGTTCGGCTGGGAGGTGTTTAAACATTCACCCTAAAGCCCGGACCTCGCTCCCAGTTTTTTCCATCTTTTTCTACACCTCAGGAAATTACTAAGAACGACAGAGAGGCAAAGATGTTTGTCACACAGTGGTTCTAATCCCAGGCGGCAGACTTCTATGACACAGGTATTCAAAAGTTGGTCCCACGGTAATACAAATGTCTCAATTCCCGTGGTGAATATGTTAAAAAATAGCTAAACACTGGCTGTGTCTGTTGTAATAACTATTTACATGAAATTGTGTTTTGTTTTGGTAAACGGACCCAGGGAAAGTTACTTAATGGACGCGCTTCGTATCAATACGAATGGAGACAGCAAATTTGTTCTTGAACTGTACGGGTAAAAACGATAACTTTCTTGTACATATATAATTGATTTAATTATGCATTAAAATTCACCTTATGTGGTTTTTTCCCCTTCTTCAGTTTTTGCATTATTGTTATATCACAAAATTCAAATGCCAACAAGAATGACTGCAGCAATTTTAATGTTTGATTCAACGTTACACAATAAAAAAATAATGGCCTTATCTACCAAAGCTTAATCTGCAAATGTAAGACAACTTTATATTTTTGGAATGAAGAATTTTGGGGATAAAAGTCATCTTATATTTGGGTAAATACGGTGCATTTAAAAATCATATCCATTAAATTTTCTTTGAATCGTTAAAAGGGCCTAAGAAATTGCAGATAGGTGAACAGGTTAATAAACCATCTCGTTATTATATCAATTTCTAACATCAGTGAAGGAACAGACAGGAATGTTTCTTCTGTGCCTACATGTATGAAATTAAAAGCAAGCCTTAATTTTTGTTACATATTACAGGGGGGCCTTGAAATGTAACTATCTCCCTCGATGGTGTTTCTGTAAAAATAATATAACTCAGCCAATTCTTGAGATATGTCATAAACATTTTTTTTCACTAAATTCGTAAGAATATTTCCTAAAAATTGATTTAGTTAGAATTTTCTTATTCTCTCTAGAAAATCCAATACATTAGAATTTTATTTTAACATTTTTTGGTTAGTATTTTTTTGCAAGTGTTTAATTACTTTCATATGTAGTACGGAATTAAAGCGTGGCAATGAACCTTCAGAGACCATAAAATAGATAATATTCCTTACAATATAATATTATTCCTTATAATAAGGTTTATAGAAACAACAAAAAAAAATTCTTGTAAATGTTTTTTGCAACAGATACAGCAAGTGTTCAGCTATTTTTCAACATATTCGCCACTGGAACTGAGACATTTTTTATTCCATGGGACCAACATTTGAATACCTGTGTCGGAGAAGTCTGCCGCCTGGGATTTGAACCATTGTGTGGTAACCATGTCCGCCTCTTTGTCATTCTCTGTGAATTCTTTAGGTGTAGAAAAAGAAGGAAATCACTGGGAGCAAGATCTGGGCTGTAGGGTGGATTTTTAAACACCTCTCAGCAAGTCTCCCACAGAAGTTAAAATATATGGTGAATAAGGAACTAATAACTGAGTGCTACTATTCTTATAAATATTGTGTTGAGCTTATTAAAATTAAATTATCTAATAATAAACTTTGTATATTTAAATACAATACCTAACCTCAATGACATTAATTTCTGGAGGACTAACACTCTGAGAAAGAGTGTTGCCACACCATGCTTCACAATGACTTTACAAGCGTACCCCATGCAGGCAGTCACAGACAACAACATAAATTTACCTTTCTGTATTCGTCATCGTCTTCTCCAGCCTCCTCCAGTTCCAGCAACAGTAGATCCAGGGTCTGAAACGGGAGCCACGAGGAAGGTGAATTTACGTGTAAAGCCTTCTCCAGCCCAAAGTATTCCTTGCCTGAAAAATAACAACACAAAATTACACAGTTAAACCTGACCTAAATAAAACCCAGTCGATGTTCTACTCTGCAACTTAAGAAAGTATTTCGTAAAAAATCCACCTTTAAACCACTATCAAAAACTAGATAGGGAAATAATTACCGAAAACGAGATATATATTCGTTTGAATAGTGCAGAATATATTGTGAACCAAATCAAAATAATAGTGTTAATTATGTTACAATAGTGTCCCCTAAAGCATTTACACAAAACAATTGGGGAATATACAATATATATGGGTAGTATGCATGTCCAGAATTCAGTAAGTTAAAATATTAAAATACTATTATACATATACCAATTACATAGATTTTAAAAATATATAAATGTGAAGGTAATATTGTTGCATATGTTAGCTCCAGTCAATTAGTTTAAAAAACAATTTCTTAAGCCATTAATTATATACTCTGTAAATTAAAATCTGGAATTAAAAACATTCTGTTGTCGTTGAAATATTCTCTGACATAATGTTCACAGTCTATATGTATATTTTTTGCTAGAAGTGCAAAATTGGATGGCTTCACTATTGCTCCTGTCTCAGTCTCCAACTTAATCCTAGAATCGGACGGCTGGGAACTGTCCTGATCCTCACCTCTGCCAAGGACAGCCCAGATGTACTCGATGGCGAGCTCTGTGGCCTCCTCTAGACGTCCAGACGACAGCAGCACCCGCAACAGCTCGGCCGGGTTCCGTTGTTTGTACGACAGCACAAGCCACTGAGGCAGGAACGCCCCGAGCCCCAGGATGCGAACCGCAACAGCCTTGTGGAGTGTGCTCAACCTCGGCTTCTCGTACTTGTTGAGGAGTATCTCCAGCAGCTTCCACGCCAGTGAAACAGCCGTAGAGTCTCCCACTCCGAGCTCTGCGCACACACAAACAAAACTCTTTGTCAATGGGCTACTAAGGCCGCGTTCGGGGAGCTCGCTTTCAGCGCTAAAAGCATGCTTTGGTCGTTCGGGGAGCTCGCTCAGTGCTGTGAGCGCGTATGTGACGTCACGGTTTGAAAGCGTTTGACGTCACCGCTCGTGCTAACAACGCTTTTTCTGGAGAGGTGAGGCACGAGATGCTGCGGACGTTTTTTGCGATTTCATTGGTCCCCGAACGTCGCCTGCAGGTTTAGTTTAGTTTATTGTACAACACATACATGAACATTGTTAATATAATACATACATGTACAAAAACATGTAATACATACATGTACATTGAACATTGTTAATATTTATAAAATATATACCTTACAATATATACATAAAATAATGCATACCATACAAATTAATGTTACAAAGAAAAATAACAAATACAAAAATAGATAAAGGATAAGCTTTTTTTACTTTAGCTTTAGGTCCGGCAGGATTTATTATGAAGTTAAGAAGTCTAAAGGTTTAAAAGGTCCAGACTGAAAACAGAAACGGTAAAATCTGGTCATGTTGTTTAATGATTTTCAGTTGGGTGTTTATGTCATCTAGTGAGTATGGGCAAAGTTTTATAAGCCAAGATTTTAAGGTCGTCTGCTGAAGGTATTATTCTCATCCCGTGTAAAGTTTGGACCGTGGCAGAAAAATGCAATGTTCGCGTTTCCTTAAGCTGCCCAGATGGAAGGGTTTGCGAGATAATATTCAATCTCTTCTTTTATAATTAGCGCAATAGCGGTCAAAAAACTTTCCTTCGACCCTCTGATGCCATATTCACCACCATTGTTTAAAAGCCCCTTCGTTGCTGTTAGCGTTCGGGGAGCTTCGTAGCGCGAGATGCTAATAGTCTCCCCGAACGGCACTCTGAGCGTTTTGTACTCACAGCACGAAAGCGAGCTCCCCGAACGCAGCCTAATAATATTGTGTTATTAACCCTTTATCTGCCAGACAAAACGAAAATTTATGCCTAATGAATAGGCAATAACATTCTGTTGGTGGTCCTAAATCTTTCCACTTGGGTAAAAACTAATAAAAATCAAGAAAAATTACCATATGTAGTAAGTGGATATGCTCTCCTTCTCACAACGTTTCGCCCAGCTCCTCATGTGACGCCAGCAACGAAATCTGCAAGCCGGGGAAGCCTTTAAATCCAGCCCCTCAGCGCCATGCTATCCAGTTGTCACCTGACGAAGCCCATGAGGAGCTGGGCGAAACGTTGTGAGAAGGAGAGCATATCCACTTACTACATATGGTAATTTTTCTTGATTTTTATTAGTGAATAGGAAATGTTGCTCTTAGGCAACATGGTATATCACAAGTCTAATGGTTATTACCCAGCAATTATACTTCCTATTCGACAATGGTGAATACAGGCAACAGCTACAATATACCAGGTAACATCTACCAACAATTTAATTCATATTCAAACAGTTAGATGGCCGTAGGAAGTGTTTTTGTGGTCCGAATGCAAAAGAGAGTATTCATAGGTATTGCCTGAGAGCAACACTGCCAGATAAAGGGTTAATGTTCAGCCATTTCATAATTACGGGTGGGACATTCTTACATATTGTGAAAACTATTTTTGTTTATTACTAGGGGCTACGCTCACGACAATTAATTGGAAGATTAAAAATTAAGAGGTAAATAATTAAAACATTACATTTATTAACACTTGCACGCAAAACATTCATAGGCCTAAACTAAACAATTAATAATTAATGAAACAGCTAAAAATCTGGTTTTGAATGCTTTGATTAGAAAACGCAGCCTGAGAAAAAGACACCAGATTCAAGTTCTCTGGTCCAGAAAACCCCTGCATAGTAAGTTCCGTCCAAATCGATCAATCTTTGTCCATTTAGGCCTGTATTCATTATCCCTCTTTAGACTACGTTGAAAAGTTCAGATGCCTGTGGGCCTTGGCATTATAAACAAATGAACTGACCAGGGTGGGCTTATAAAATGATACAATTTTTTTATTTCCAAATCACGACAAAAAAAAAAAACGGCAAAGACACCTGCAATTCATTTGACAAATAAAATGTATTACTGAAAACTGATGCTTGGATAGTGAGAAAAAAAAATATATGGTTTTGAGGTGCATTCGCCCACCCTTCAGTCCATCTACATTTAAAATTTCAGATCTCTGCGTTCAGTAGATTTTACTGGGGATCACGCACAGACAGACAGACAAACACTTCCTTTTATTTAAATTCACGTGGAATGGGAAGACACAATGAAGTGAAATAATATTTAACACATTATCTTCAAGAACACTCTCTACTTCATTAAATTGACTACTTACTAGTTAGCCGGCTTTCAGGTGGACCTTCCACCCATCGTCAGACTATGTCCCACTGCTGAACTTCCATCCTGTACCTCCTGATGGCGCTGCGGTGGTTTCACGAATTTCCCAATCAGTCCCAATTCGTTCTCCTCCGGGATGTCGAAATTTTGGAGGTTATTCCTATGCTTTTGTATGAAGATCTTTTCCCATATGGTCAATTCAACTGGATAATGGAGATTTTTCAATAAGGTTGCTTCTTTTATCACGTTATGGTCCGAATTCCAGACATGTGAAGCTACCGCGGACTTATCAGTTTCCCCTTGTCTGATATTCCTGTGGTGCTCTTTCCATCTCGTATTGAGGTTCCTTTTTGTTTTGCCTATGTATACATTGTCGCAATCATTACACTTTATTTTATAGATGCCTGATTTTTGTCCTGGTGGAATTTTGTCTTTCAATTCTGATCTTAATAATGTTTTGAGTTTGAATTTATTCTGGGGAGCTAGTTTTATGTTATGTTCTTTGAAGATCTTGTTGAATTTGTGATTTGTCCAAGGGTGAAATGTCATCTTTCCAAAACGAGTTTTTTCTTTTATAGGATCTAGTGTAGTGATTGCTCTCATGTTCTTCTGTTTCTTGTATCTCTCTATTTTCTTATCCACCAACTGTTTTTCAAAACCATTCTTCCCTGCCGTGATAATTATTTGTTGGTACTCTTTTTCATATTCTTTGTTACTGAGCGGGATGTGAACCAGTCTATGGGTTAAGCTATTCAATATTGCATGTTTGTGTGATCTTGGGTTAAAGCCATCTTGTTTTATGTAGTTGTCGACGCTAGTTTCTTTCCGGTGGATACCAAATTCCAGATGTTGCTGGTTCCTGATAACTAGGGCTAGGACTTTTAGGTAAATACATATTTTTTTTGCTAATACTTATGATTTCTGGACTTTGTCAAAGTTTCGGTTGGGACCTTTGGATTCAAAATACTGAGTTGCATATCACATAAAAAAAAATATTTTCGATATTTCTTATTTGAATAAATATTTTTGGTAACCTAATTATTTTTACATGTTTTACCACATATCATGTTTAGAAATTAATATTTTGACAGTTTTTGTAATATTTTACCACATATCATGTTTAGAAATGAATATTTTGACAGTTTTTGTAAAATTGCGCCATATTTTCAATGTGTTGCGTTGTTATGTTCAGTCAGATAAAAAATCAGGGTGGATTTGGCCTTCATTTGTGCCAATTTCTGTTTCCTCTCACACTGCATTACTAAGTTGGAAACAACAAAACAATTGTTGACAGAATCAATAAAAAGAAATCAAACACATTGAAAACAAACTTAACAAAATCAGTGGTTCAAAAGCAAATAAAATTAAAGAAAAATGCCTGTCATGCCTAAATGAGAATGAAGGGTTACAAGTGTTGCGCAAGATTTCAGAAATTTTAATGGGTAACAGTGTAGAGAACTTGGAGCAGACGGAACATCTGAGTGTCAGTGTTACAAATATGCAAGATGTTGAACGTACATTTTCAAGATACAAGTCTCTGTTCCATGAAAATTGTCACAGCTTTAAGATGCACAACTTAAGATCTACTTTTGTCGTTCACTGCAACAGTTCTACACTTGCTGACTAGAATGACTAGATGAGTAGGGATACTTCTGTAAATATTGGTTAAATAAGTTAATTAAAATATTTTCATATTTTTTAAACATATTTTAGACTTTTTAAACACATAAAAAATAAATATTTTCGATTTTATAAGCACCTAAAAGTCCGAGCACTACTGATAACTTTTAAGTCCAAAAATGGCAAACTGTTTTCAGTTTCAATTTCGACTGTAAATTTGATAGCTGCATCCTGTAAATTAAGTAGTTTTTTAGCATCCTCTATTTGATTCTTGTTGACTATTGCAAATATGTCGTCTACATATCGGAACCAGGTTTTGAAGATGTAGGGGAAGCCTGTTGTGACTTGTATTTCCAGAAAGCTCATGTACAAGTTCGCCAAGAATGGGGAGAGCGGATTGCCCATTGCTAAACCTTTGTTTTGTCTGTAAAATTTTCCCTTATTGAAAAATCTCCATTATCCAGTTGAATTGACCATATGGGAAAAGATCTTCATACAAAAGCATAGGAATAACCTCCAAAATTTCGACATCCCGGAGGAGAACGAATTGGGACTGATTGGGAAATTCGTGAAACCACCGCAGCGCCATCAGGAGGTACAGGATGGAAGTTCAGCAGTGGGACATAGTCTGACGATGGGTGGAAGGTCCACCTGAAAGCCGGCTAACTAGTAAGTAGTCAATTTAATGAAGTAGAGAGTGTTCTTGAAGATAATGTGTTAAACTTCCTTTTATTATTATAGATATTTAAATGTAAAATGTTGCTGATGGAGGAAAAGATGCAGAAGTCACAGTAAACGACAGATGGATAGGTACAGAGAGAGAAAGAATCCCTTACCTGAGAAGTCATTTTCAACTAGCCAATCCCAGGCTGTGGTAGAGTCACGATCGACCTCTTCTGCCATGAGTCGCACACAGGCAGCGGCCAGACCTTCGAACACATTTTGCTGTGGCAGCGAGAAGAGCTGGCATATCTTGAGTGCCACCTGGTACATTCCCACGCTTGTCAAGATGGCTACCAGCTCCTCTGCAGACAATCTCGCTCCTGAAATATCAAGTTACCATCTCTTACATTTCTGTCCTCTTTTCTTCATCTTTCCTGTTTTTGTCTAAGATAATACTGTATATATATATATTTTTTACCACACTATAATGGTAAAATCGCAATGTAAGGGGCCCACTTTTAAAACCAACTTTGTGTTCATAAAACACCTATTGTCAAATATATTTTGTTATAGATAGTTCTGTGGAGAGATGTCTCGACGAATGATTTGGTCCAATCCATCTGCCCTAAATGATACACTTTCTTTTATACCACGATCTAGCAAAAAGTACCATTAATTCCGCCATATTTCTATCTCCGTATGATGAAGAAGCTTGTGATTGGATCTTAGCGGTGTGACATCACACCAGCAGAGCACCTAGAATTCTGAGTAAACAGGTTCACAAACACAACCAATCTCATGGGAGATACCACATGGCACATTTACAAAATGGGAGAATTCAGAATGTCCTACTAAATTAATATCACCATTCATAAACTAACAGAACCCATCACTAACACTAATATCACTGTTCCTAACCTAACTGCCACTAAACTAGAATTTTTCATTAACAATGTATAAGAAGCGTCATGTTGGTCAACCTGCTTTGCTGAAAAACAAAAAAACATAACTTGTCCGTGGAAACCTGCACATCGCCTTCATTGCGACTTTGCCATAATAACTTACACTTACTACATGCGACATAACAATATCCATTAAGATAGAGAATTTCATTTTTACACTGTTATCCAACTATAGATTAATAACGCACACAGAAAATTCATTTCTGGAAACGTGCTATTTTAATTTTGATGATTGGTTACATTAAAATAATAATTCAGCCTTGAAAGGGTTAAAATATAATTAAATATGTTCTTGTTAATTTAAATTGGTTCATTTTATGTGTTTTAATGCATGTTGCTTTGGGATAAAACACCAGGAAAAACCCTGAGCTTCCTGCATGCTTTTGTAGCCTGCCATGTATCACGAAAGACAAGAACTTACCAATACCTGATCGCCAATGGTAATGAAGACTGTTTGCATAAGTACTATTACGTTATACAGAATTGTAGAGAATGTAGTGTGAAAAATTGAAAAACTCACACCCAGTTATATCAATATTCAGCTCACAAAGGCTGAACAAAGGAAGAAGAAATGCCTATGAATAGGTACATTTGCAAGAAAACAAATTTTTCCACAAATTTAGCATTTTATATGCAAATAACCCGAATTCAGACATTTAGATAAAACACTACTTTGAAGTATTTTGTTTTTTACTTCCTCTGCCCGTACCATAGGTACTATAGGTAGAGGAAGTATTGTTTTCGACCCTAAAATTTGAAGTTGAGTTTTTTCATATATACACGTTTCAAGGCCCCCTGAATCCAAAAATACTATTTTTGGAAACATGCCTGTGTGTGTTTGTGTGTCTGTCTGTGTGGAAGTTTGTGAACAGGCTAGCTCCGAAATGGAGAATCGTATGAAAACAAAATTTCGTATTTGGGTCAGGTACATTCTGAAGATGTGATTCGAAGATTGGCGACAAATTTCTCTTATTTTTAAGGGGACTTTACATGAAGAAATTTTCGTTTTCGCAATTTTCTCGAAAACGGCTCTAACGATTTTCTTTAAAATTTGCACATGTGTTCCTTTTACTGAGAGCTAAAACTTTTATTTGAAACTTTTTTTCGAAAAAATTCTCTGAGGGTAGTTACAAGCCACCCACTGTTCACCCACTGTTTGTAGAAATTTTGTCTTGCGTGATGAACAACTGAATACACGCTCTTTCACGGCCGCTTATTCTATATAAGAATGTGAAGTGAGAAAGATGTATTGTTGGCCAGGTATAAAGTAAAGAAGTATCTGAGGGAAATATTCGATAAATTTCGGAAATTATTCTTTACGGCGGAAAGTTCAATAAACGTCTGCAGTCACTTGTTCTTTTTTTTAAGTTTGTTATATAGCCTGCGCTTTTAGTCGCATCATTGAAAGAAGAGGTATTTATAGGATAATTAGCGTAAAATTGTGTATTGCTATTCTGTAGAAGGATATGTGAATACTGCTAACTTTTATTTGGGCAGAGGAAGTTATGTGATGTTCACATCAGATTTTTAAAATATAGTTTTTTTTTCAAAACTCTGCCATCACCTGTCAACCATGAGTTTTAGAAAGGATGTAAGTTTACAAACCATCTACCTGGCTCGAACCTGCTCCAATGAACCTTTCTCCATGATCTAGCTACCAGGGTGAGACTCACATATCAAGATGAAAATTTCTAATCTCTGCTTCGGTTTCGAGTTCCAGCTCAGCACTTCAGCAGTCTCTCTCTCTTTTTTTAATAATTAAAAGAGGGACTTTCGTTTCCTTGCAGTAATGCAGATTTGGAATAATGGTTTTTAACAGACAAAAGAACCAGCTTGAAAAAGCAAAATATGGCTACAATGGAAATGTTTTCTCTCAAGGGTTAATACCGTATTGGCCCGAATATAAGACGATGTTTTTTCCCTGAAAATGTGGTTTTAAAAACTATACTCATCATATACGCGCACCTTAAGACTCAACAACTCTCCAATCCTGAATGCAGCTGTGCACGTGGGCAGCGGGTATCCCCGAGCAAGTGACGTGCATCCAACCCAAGGTCAAAGCCACGCGGAAATTACTGAACTAATTTTGCCCAACTTCGTGCTTCTGTTTGTACTTCACCAGGACCTTCCGATCCTGACTGCACTGTTACTTGCCTGCGCGCCTCTATTATCTACGCGTAAATCTTTTGTTTGACCACCAGTCATGGCAGACGATGTGGAAAAGAAAGCATCTTCATTGTCTCAATGCGTAAATAAAGGCGAGAGAAGAAGTTACAACATGAACTTCAAAATTCTGTTTTATGTGAAGCAAAATGTATTAATAAGCTTTTTTATTTATTTTTTCGTAACTACCCTTCAAAAATTCAGGGTTGTCTTATATTCGGGCCAATACGGTATGTGTTCAAGCTGTTTCTTTATAGTCCTATTATAATGAAAATAACCTCCCTTTTTAAAGAAAATACCCTCCCTACCCATGGATAATCAGGAGTTTGCTGTAAATGCAACCTTGTAATACATATATCCCCTCCACTTGCCTATGCTGGAGTAGAGATCCGGACTGTGCTTCATGAGCCGTAGTCTGGCGTTCACCAGTTCGTATTCCTTGCGGATGTCTGGCAGCTCCAGGACCTGCACCTGATGCTTCAACTTGTGCTGGAACACCTGCTCCCCGTCCAAACGCCTCTTAGGACTCGTTCCAGGGGGAAACTCCTCCATCTGAAACAATGAATAAAATCAGGTAAACTGATGTAACAAAGTGCCAGTATGCTTTTGTTTAATCAGTGCTAATTGCAATTATGATATGCAGAAAATAAGTTTTTTGCACACTCACATAAAAATATAAAAAAGATATGTCAAATTGGCCGGCTATGGGAATTGAAGCAGGAACAACCAACATGTGAGTCCAAGACGTTACCATTTCAGCTACCTCGCTCAATTTAACGATCTACTTTCATAAGCGTATGTGATGCAATAATGTTATTTGTCATAGCTAACTGTATTGCAATTTCCAAAGCCGTATATGAATAATGTAAAACAATATGTTGTCATGATAACTAATTTGCATTTGATAAATGCTTTTTAATATATTACCATAAAATAGGCACTAAATTAGGCAACCGATTTCATCCAATATAAATAGTCTTCTTCCCATGGACGTTATAAATGCATATACTGTACCAAGTTTCATGAAAATCTGATAAAGCATATTTAGTTATCGTGTGTACAGACAGACGGACAGACATTTTCCCGTCCCCCATACAATCTTAATAATCAGTGAGATGTGGTTTATAAATAAAACAAGAGACCATAGTAAAAGGTCCACCAACACCATAAATATAAAATTGCCCAGAAAGTTCAATTTGTACAATGTTTATTAAATAACACATCATCCACTGCATATAAGCTTATAGCTTTTTTTTACATTGATGTCTGTACGAATGTTGTTGTCCTCGTAATACGTATATTCCTGCAGGTCTCTCTTACGGTCTGGAGCGTCTGAAAAATACGGTAAGTTAACGGAAGTGATACGAGACTCTGCTAACTCATTTCCATTTCTCACATCTCGCAGCAAAACTTTTCATACAATTCTTGATATCTTGAGAACCTCGATGAATTAAATAATTTCTATTTTTTTAATTTTCTTTTATTATTTAAATACTCCAATCACTAGCAGCCTTACTAATAAAAGCTGCTTATATCTGCGTTGAACGGTTGTTTGGTTGTTCACCGCGCAAGTTCTGCATAAGCCGCATTACCAATAAGCGGTGTGTAACTGCCGAGTTTACACCGGGTTTGTACGTGCACGTCATCAAAAAGTCACGCTTTTCATGACGTTACTAGCCTCGGGCTATGAAGGACTGCTGAAAGCCATCTATCGGTGCAGCGGGAAAACAGAGGTGCTGAGTCTGCCTAGTTTCAGTATTTCATTATATTGTTTTCAGAAAGCTGTAATCATGGGTACAAGTATGGAAACATGTCCCGCAAACGAGGAACAATGTTTATAATTCCGCAAAAACAGCTCAGAATATGCGTAGCCTCAAAATTCAATCCTGCAGGAATGACGGATTGGAAATTAATACAGAAAAAAACCAAGTACATGGTCATGAAACGTCAAAATAATGCTCTACAAAATGTTAGAATAGCCGGTAAATCGTTGGAAGAAGTGGAAAAATCCAAATATCTGGGAGCAATAATTATAGACACAAATAATATTAAGGCAGAAGTTAAGTGTAGAGTAAAATCAGTAAATGCTTATTTTTATGCAGTTCAGAAACTCTTATCTTCTCGTCTTCTGTCCAGCAATCTAAAAATAAAAATGTATTATACGGATGTGAGACATGGCCCCTTATAGGCCTATAGCCTAAATTGAGAGCGTTCAAAAACTGGGGGCTGAGGAAAATAATTGGGACTAAGAGAGATGAAAATGGGAACTGGAGAAAACAGCACGACGAGCTTCATGATCTGTACTCTTCACCGGATATAATAAGGGTTAATCACGGAGGATGAAAACACTGTTTAAGTAATTATAAGAAGAATAATGAGCAAACAAAATACAGAATTTCCGAAATAGTTGTCAAAATATCGATGAAAACACAAATATTTCAACTCAGCGGTTGCTAACAACTACTTTCTCCTTTTTTCAATGTTGCTTTTTGTTTTAACTTTTTAGGTCATTTATTTCCAAACCAGCATTTTTTTCTGAACCATAGATAGATGGAAAAATCAAATCGCTTACACATAACATGTAGAGGTTGGCTACTTTGGCTCCTCTAATAGAAATTGGTTGATATTTTTGTATCTGTGTATTCAGTAGTAGCAGGTTGGGCCACTAGATGGTGCTTAAAATATTGTCCCTCGATATATCACAAAGTGTCCTGTATTGCCCTCTATAGTATTTGGACTATTCCATGAATTAAAATGTAACGGATTATACAAATAACAATCACTTTCGTGCTTTGTTCTATAAAAACAAAACTAACAGCTGCGAGGTCACGGCATACTATGAATCACCCATCCATGAAGCTATTCGAGTTACCATGTTATGATCAGTGCTACCAATGGTGCATATTTAAAACATAGATAACTTCTTTCAGGTAAGCTGACAACAGAACAGAATAAAAGCACACGAACTGGCTTGGACCGAATCAAAATTGTATTTTTAATCAATGTACATTTCTGTTATTTCAATTTCCAAATAAGTTATGTTGTATAAAATAATATCTTTTCGTGCTGCTTAATGGCACGTTGATGCCTTACGTGTCTAGTAACGAGCTGACGATTTTATCAGGTAAAATCTCTTCCTCATATTAATAGCAAGCATTTTATAAGATAAACGATCCTGATTGGTCTATATCCGAGGAATTGCTAAACGTTATGGAGTATAACTGGTGAACATGGTGGGAAGGCTCACCGAAACCTGGGTTCAGGTTAGTAATTAAAATAAGGGAAGCAGTGTATGGATCTATCTCAATATTATTTTTTGAGGTACATTATAAATTGTAATTGACATAAAACTATAGCCCTAATGTACGAGGGATGTTCCAAAAGTAAGTTTCGTCGTTTTTTAAAAAGTGAAGATGGTAAAGCAGATGAAGCAAACAACTGCCATAAGAATCGACACCTATTGCTGGTTCAACGACGGAAAGAGCGTCAGCAGAGGAGAAGCGATGCATGAGCAGAGTCCCGAAGAAGAGTGAGTAGCACTAGACTGGCGTGCCCGAGGTTATTTGAGTACAAATCACGATGGCAGATGGACGTGTACTGAAAACGTGGTCGACAATGGAAGTACATGCTGTTATCCGGTATGAATGGGCATGTAGGACTAGTGTGTCCATCATCCATGGACGCCTACAGACTGTGTATGGTGAAGAGGTCATGTCTCATCAAATTGTTGGTCGCTGGTGTTGCATGTTCAGTGAAGGAAGGCACCTGTTCCATGCAATGAAAGCCGCACTCTCGAGACGTCACTTCCAAAACAATGCTGAGGTGGAGAAGGCTGTGCGACAATTCCTTGCATAGCAGGGCACCGAGTTTTACCAGAGTGGTTTCTTCAAACTGATTGCAAGCTATGACAAATGTCTCAATGTCGGTGGAGACTATGTTGAAAAATAGTGCAAGGGGTATATTTCATGATTGCATGGTGTATTTGTTTTGGTAATAAAGTTTCCATGTGAAAAAAAAATGATGAAACTTACTTTCAGAACATCCCTCGTACCTTATGGTGAAATAGGGCTAAAAGAAATTGTATATTAAATACTGTAAATAAATAATGTATCTGGTATGTCTTTAGTTATAATATTTATCCATTTGTAATTTTTGATGTATTGTTCTTATTCTTATCTTATATTGTTTTTTTATTTTGATTCTAAGGTTCTTTTTTTAGTTTTATACAGCTATTTAATTTATACATATTTCATCTTAATTTGTATTGCTGTATATATATTTTGAGACGTATCCAATGTCATGTATAATGATGTTTACTGGATGAATAAATACTACTAGCCAGCCATGATCGCCAAACTCCAACTCCAGTAGACCAACAGCCAATGATGGGGTAACTCCCGAAACTAGTCCTGTGATTCTAATTCCAGACGTAAGTGGAGCACAAAGTGTTTTTATATTTCAACTATCTTAGTTTAATTTGCCCCACTGTTTACATTACTTCGTTTTAATTTGTTTTTAAATACTACTACTACTACTACATTAATAATTAATGAAACAGCAAAAATTCCAGCTTCAGAGTATATTCCACTATTAGAAAGCGCCCCCTCGGAAAACAATCTCAGATTCGATTAAGCAGTTCCAAAGGAACCTGTGAACACATAATACGTATTGTTTCTCAACTGTTTGTTGACAGATGAATATGATGTGAATTTTATTTGATCAATTCAGTGCAATTTTCAGAAATTATTTAATGTTTCAAGGGAAGGAATGGTTTGTTTGGATTTTTATTATCAGCAATATTTCAAGGGTTAAACCATCAATATTTTACGGCATGTACCCGTGGTTTCACCCGCCATTATTAATTGACTACAGGATTTTTAAGAAAGTTGCACTAGCAGCTTATTAAAAATGTTTGTGGTTCAGAGCTATGAAAATTGTAAGTAAAAATAAAATTAGAATATTTGTTCATTGAGTTCATTTCACTTAGGCCTTATATAATAAAGAAACGGTTTTCCTAATTTTGTACTCGTCATGAAAGTTTACACTGCGAGAGACGAACATTGCCGAGTATACCCGATGAACTCACGAAGCGGGCAAGCGAGTGAGCATGCTATTTAGGGCCGTTGAATTGTATAAGAGTAGATATACATTTTTGATGAAAATAAAAGGCTAGCCTGTTGGTTATGAGTAGTAATAATAATTGAAGCGTTTACTTTTATAAGGGTCTAAGTGGCACAATCATAATTCTGTAGAAAAGAAGACACAGACCCACAGAAAGACATGCCGGAGATAGACCCAGCGCTATATCTAGGGATTTAGTCCTGCCAACGTGGCTTTCCCTGGACCTTGGATCCTTCTGAAATGCATTGGTGTGGGTACACAGATCCATTTACAATTATTAACTGAAAAATCATGATTTTGGCACTTAGACCCTTATAAAACTAAACGCTTCAATTAAAAGCACATGTACCTAACTTACATCTGTGTCTTGCTCCATATTAGGTACTGGCTTCACAATCCATGCATACTTTGGATCTACGAGTCGCAGCGTATTGAGACACGCGAGGTAGCACTTGGCCTGTCTCTGTAGAGAGTCAGGGCCACTCGTCGTCTCTTGTCCAAGTCGCATTCCCTGCTCGTACATCACACTCGCCGCCTTGCGCAGGTTTCCTTTCTTCACGTGGAACGAGTACAGGAAGTTGTAGAAATTAGATGACAGCAGATCCAGCGAGCGAGCTCGAGACTCCACACTATTCGCTCCAGATCCTCATACATACCCTGAAACATAACGACATTCACTACTTCACTCCAAGCAACAAGTGAAATTGTTTAGTTTAGTTTAGTTTAGTTTTATTAATCGTCACATAGCATTTACATGGTTGAGCATTGCTCGTAAACTGGTGACTCGTCAAAAGTTCCTGAACAGGATACAATTATTAATACAATGTTGTTATATAAAATAATAATACCATACAACAATATAAAAATAATACAGTAATCATATATACAGAATATAATGAAAAATTAGGTAGTGGTGAAACAATACTATAAGTAATGTTAAATTAAACAATTTAGTAAATACTAAGAGAGCCAAAATGTAACTCACATTTATGTCATGAATTCCGATGGACCCACTATTTTTTCACTACTCATCCATATATTCTTTCACTGAATAATAAGCCTTGTTTATAAGTATTTCTCTCACGGTTTTTTAAAACTGATTATGGTTTTCTATTAGTCTAATAGGTTTTGGCAATTTATTAAATACCCTGATTCCCATGTAATATGGACTCTTTTCCAGCAGTGTTAGCCTATGAGTTGGATATTTTATGTTGTCTTTGAACCTGTCTTTCATACAATAAGAAGGCAGCTTCAAGAACTACGTCCAGTTTCTGATATACCACACATATTATGCGTTAGCTACAGTTGTGTGCTTTACGGCTGTAGTAACAAACACCACATTTATCTCCGTCTTTAATAAATTTACTTTGTTCATAGATAACAGTACTATACTGTATCTCAGGGAACCTGATAGGAAATCATAAAATTCTCAGTCCCCGCCTAGAACCAGACTGGGGTTCCAATGTGACGAATTGCCGTTCTTTTTACCGCTTTCAACCCCCTACTCACAGCTCTGATAATAGCGCTCAATGATAAAAAATGACAAATTGTTGGGTCAAACCATGTAAATAATTAAAGATGTTCCCACGAGGACAGGAAGCGGAGATATCTTTAAACAACTGAACACTTCACCTTTGCCTTGTGTACTACATATTCACTACATCCATATCGTTGAGTCACTATCAACAGAAATTCTGGTAATTAAAGATGCTCCCATGAGGACACTTTGTTTATGATCCTAAAAAACAAAGAAAAAATCAACTATTTTAGCTAGTTGTGTTCTTCATAAACCATAGAGGTCAAATGTAAAGTTACTTTCCGTCTAAAGTGTACAAAATAATGGTAAAGGGAAAACAGAGACTTTTCTAACCTATAAACGCCTGATGGAAGGGATGACACCGGCGCGATGCAAACCTCTTCTGTTTGACTGCCAGATGCAGGAAGTGACGTCATAGCCCAGTGCTGCCGAACAGTCGTAGCGGCTCCTCTTCGTCTCGCCCTAGACACAAGTGTCGACATTGTTTCTAGAATATCACACTGGCTACATGGCGATATGGAAGCCGAGGCCAAATACACTAGAAGAAGAAGAAGATGAAGGATACAAATTTTGGACATGGAAAATAATCTGAACAGGTCATTGGAAGAAGCGTAAGTTTAAAAAATTAATTTGGTTTATAGGTAGCATATAGATTTATAAAATAATGTTTTACATGTCACGTTTTAGGTTAGGTATGTTGGGCATTCTGTTTGGGCTAACTTCAATCCCTGGGAGAATAATTTCGATATAGAAAACCAACACAAATAAGTTTCCTTTGTTGTGAATATTACGGTATGAGAGTCTCTTCATATGGAGACGTCTACACTGGGAAATAAATGTAAAAAGAACTGCGTATTTTGGCCACTTTTTGCTGACATTTTCACCATTGTCGCCTTGCATTAGGATTTGTTGAGTCATTTCACGTGGAAATATCTAGTTACATTGACCTATCCTAGAGAAAATGAAAGCCGCTTTTCTAAAAAGAGCTCTTAGGAAAGGCCTATCAGTCACAATCAAGATATAATAACTGGAACCCGTACAAATGTGCATTTATTTTGATCAACTCCTGTGCATTATTCTTGTTTTGCGTAGTCACTTAATTGAGCGCCCTTGCTTGTTACACAACTGTATTGTAGCGCTTGTAGATTTTCCACATATGTGACAAGTTTTTAAACTCCAAGAAAATTCGCTTATTTACAATCAGTGTTCATGCAATGAGTTGCAAATGCGCTGTAAATAATAACAATTTCCACTGGATCACTTTAAAGAAGCCATTGGTTCTATTGGCACCGAAGACTAATAGATTCATTTGAACGATGCACTTAATGTGCTGGAAAGAACGAGTTGATTGATTCCAGGGATATGTTTAAGAATGCTTGCAATGTAATGTGAACAAGAGTTTAAAAACGTAGGCCTACTGGCAAAAAATAGATTTAAGTTTCTTACTGTCCAAGCTCCGCCCGCTTGCTTCCCCTGCTGCCCATCGCTTCCGAGCCAACGTATGCGCCACTCCTTGCTTCCCCTACATCTATCATGGCTATGTACTTGCTCAGTGGCTATACTACAGCTCACTATTGTCGTCTTCCTCATGTACGAAAATAACCATGGAACCATATTAAAAATACACAAAATAATAAAAATATTACAAAAGTGACCCTTGTACCATATAAAAAATACATGAAATGAATAAAATATTACAAAATTACCCTTGCACCATATTAAAAATACATCAAAACGGCTCTATTCAGTGCCAACATATTATTATACATTAAGGAAGTCAAACTAGCCAAGATAAACTATAATTCCAATCTTATTAATTCCTCTTCTAATAAATCCAAAGCTATATGGTCGGTAATTAAGGACACCTCTGGTATTAACAGTACGCCTGTCTCTGTGAATCTTGAAATTTCTGCTGATGAGTTTAATAATTACTTTTTGAATATTGTTGATGAAATCTTAAGAGATATTAAAGTATGTGAACATAACTCATCCTATTACATGGAGTTGGTTGAAAAAAATAATACTAATAATAGGCCCACTCATAATATGAGGGAAAACAATGGTGATCTCTGTAGGTCATTCAATTTTAGTGAAGTTACAGTAGATACTGTATATAGTAAGATTTTATCACTTAAGAACAGTAAAGCTCTAGACATATATGGTATCAACTCCATTTTAGTGAAGATGTCAGCACCATATGTGGCTGAACCTATATCATTTTTAATCAACAAATGTATCAACCTAGGCTATTTTCCTGAACTGTTGAAGGTTGGTAAAATCACACCTGTCTTCAAAAAAGGTGACAAATCTGATGTTAAAAATTATAGACCTGTTTCTGTCTTACCAATTGTCTCTAAAGTATTTGAGTGTATTCTTAATGATCAAATTATCAAATATTTTGAAAATGGAAATCTTTTCTCAAATTGTCAGTTTGGATTCCGCAAGGGTCGATGTACTAGTGATGCTGTTATTAATCTGGTGTATGACTGCCTATCAGGACTTAACAAGAAAGAATCTACATGGTGTAAAATGTATGATTTCTCAAGAGCCTTTGACACTATCTCACATGTGACTCTAGCTGATAAATTGAGATTTTATGGTTTTAGTGATGAAGCTCTTAACTTAATTCAGTCATATCTATCTGGAAGACTGCAATGTGTTCACTTCAATGGTATGCAATCACAGTTTAAGTCTATTAAACATGGTGTACCACAGGGTTCTATACTGGGCCCTATTTTATTTATTATTTATATAAATGATTTGCCTAGTGTCTTGTCTGTCTATAATAACACATCTAAAGATTTCCTAAATTCGTATCTCTATGCAGATGATCTGGCTCTGACTGCTGTAACTGACTGTGACCTCAACACCTTAAATCTCTTAAAAGTTAGTGATGATATTGTTCTAGATTGGACTGCAGCTAATTCTCTATATGTTAATGACTCTAAAGTTACTGACTTGAAATTCACTTTTGATAGGAAACATAAGTACTTCTATAAGGATGCTAAATTTCTTGGCATCGTCCTCCAAGGAGGTTTAAATTGGTCATCTCATGTTGTATTAATCTCTAATAAGATTGCCAGAGGCATATTTGTGCTTCGCAGACTGCAAAAATATGTGACTAGAGAGGTATTAATTTCTGCATACTATGCTTATGTTCATAGCCATTTAACTTATGGTACTCTACTTTGGGGTAATTGTAGTTCTGCACTTAACATCTTCAAATTACAGAAGAAGGCTTTAAGGATAATCTATGGTGCTGATTGGAAAGCCCACTGTAAACCTCTTTTCATCTCATCTGGTATTCTCAGCCTACCATCTATATATATTTTACAGTGTTTGTTATATGTTAAGAGTAATTCTGATAACTTTAAAACTTATTCGGATGTACATACCTTTGGCACCAGAAATTGCAATAACATTTTACAGGATCAATGCTTGTTTGCAACTACCAAACATAATTTTAGGTACATGTCAGTGAAAATGTTTAATTTTCTTCCGGTTGCTACTAGAAATTTAACTTTTAAACACTTTAAAGGCTTAGTACTGATGAAACTAAAACAAATCTGCTTCTACAAAAATGATGAATTTTTTGAGGTAGCCAAAAACTTTAAATAATCTTTCAGTACCTACTATTTGACCTACACATTGCACTTTTTATTTATATATTTATTGTTTTGTAGTGTTGTACTGATCCTGTATTTCTTTGTATTTCTTTGTATCTCTTTATATTTCAATGTATGTATTTCTAATATTATTCTTGTACCCTTGTACTATAATAGTTTGTTATATTGTTGTTATATTGTATCCTATACCGCAGAACTGCGGTCAAAATGGATTAAATAAATATGAAATATGAAAAAATATATTTCACAATTATAAAAAACGATCCTTGCACAAAAGTGACTATTTCTCAACTATTAAAGCTCTCTAACTTAAATAGATGAATTTTCCCTTCACCGCTCAGCAGTCTCTCATGGTTTAGTGGTTAAGGCTACTGGTTACGGTGCTAGTGGTCATGTGTTCGAATCCCAGTCGATCCAAAATTTACGGTTAGGAATAGGTCCCAAATAGGTAGGTAGGGCAAGGAGGTGAGAGAAAGGGATTAAGAGGGTGGAAAAGGTAGAGAAAGAGAGGATAAAGGAGAAATAAATTATTTAATTTTGTCATTAGTGCAGTGATTATTCTTATGTGTCTATTGTGATAAACGCTTCCTCCGTAGGCAGGAAACATTATTTTGGTACTGCTTCGATGTATTAAAGGATCTGGAAGAAAGGTTGGTTTGTCTGGTTGTTAATTAACGATGGGGATTTACTGCTACTTAGACCTGTGACTGCCAACTGTATGCTGGAAATTTTTCATGGCGAAGATCTTTTTGCATACCTGTAAATCTACGGACGTGAGTCTGTCACGTTAGAGCTTAGACCTAGTGCATACAAAATCGACCTGGGCCAGGATTAAATCCTTTCAAAGATAACAAGCACCAAACCGTCTGTGACATCCTGGCAGACATTTGCAAGGAAAAACAGAGAAAGAGAGAGGAAAACTAAATATGAAGCTTAATAAATCCCTATTCTGAGTGTCCATTTTAGTTACCGGTAATTGGAAGGTTTGGTTACCAGTACATGACAAGTGTGAATCACCTATATATATATATATTTTTTAAATAATATGACTTGAGGCTTTCTTGGTCTTGAGGATGGATAATGATTTCTCAGGCTTCCAACATGATAACTTTCTGTGTACATAAAACCAGCATTTACGCACCAAAATAGGCTGTAAACTGCTAAAGTAGGCATTAAATTTATGCTTAAGGATATACTTTTGGAGTAATGAGTTTATTGTTGCTATTATAAACTTAAAATCCTACTTATTTACAGTAAATCTTGGTTAATTCAGATTCATTGAAGGGATAAATTGACTAGTTTAATGAATGAAACTGCTTAAAAGAACAGTAGAATGTATTTCACACAGTTTACACTCAATAAAACACACTTATTAAGTTGTATTTCAAGAGCATAGGCCTAAATACACTATAGCCTACAGTACTGTAAAATGGAATGCAATACTGTAGGTTGCAAACATTGCAGTAGAATATTACCGTATATGCAATACCCATATTATGATGATTTGTAGAAAGGATTTGGCTCTGCATCACTCGAAATTCTTGCTGCGGAAGTTGATATGAAGTTTTATTGCCTTTCTTTATTAAGCAAAGTCCAGCTTATCGTGGTCCAAATTAATTAGTTTTTACTGTATTATTAAGCAACAATTGTAAATAATTAATCATGCACACATTCACATGATGTCACACATTTGGTAGGCCTACCTTATATCTAGTGGAGTGGTATAAGAGGTAAGATATTAAACGATTTGACAAGAGAAGAAATGAAAGAGTCTTTAAGTATTTTGAAGAAACAGAAATAGCACTAAAGGTAATAATTAAAACGAAGTAATATACACAGTGGAGCACATGAATAACTGATCTAGTTAAATATTATATTAACACTTAATGCTTCACTTACGTCGCTGTTTATGGGCAGGACATGTTTCGGGATTCTTATCCCATCTTCGGCTGCTGGTCAACTGGCAATTGGCGATCATGGTTAGTGGTCTTTATGGTTTGTCCAGTGCTGCCCTCTCTTCTCTTGGCTGTAAGCTTGATGACGTCATCCACCGGCGGTATTTCAAAATTCATAACATTGCTGCTGTTCTTAGTGATGAAAATCTTCTCCCAGGTGTTCAGTTCTGCCCGTGTCTTGTCGTGTTTTAATAGTTTAACATCCTTTTTGATGTGGTGGTTTTGTGTCCAGGAGTGATGTGCTACAGCTGATTTGTCCGTTTGCATGAATTTCACATTCCTAAGGTGTTCTTTCATTCTAGTTGTTATATTTCTTTTGGTTTGTCCAATGTAGGTCAGCTGGCAGTTTTTGCATTCCATCTATCAGATGGACCACTAACCATGATCGCCAATTGCCAGTTGACCAGCAGCCGAAGATGGGATAAGAATCCCGAAACATGTCCTGCCCATAAACAGCGACGTAAGTGAAGCATTAAGTGTTAATATAATATTTAACTAGATCAGTTAGCACTAAAGGTGTAAGTTTTAAAGAAGAAAATTAAAAAAAAAAAAAAGTACTGTAGAAAGGAAGTAAAAAACAAAGAAATGAAGGAAGAAAGAAAGAAAAATAGATACAGGTAGGAGAAAAAGTGCTTGTAAGAAAATAATACACTCGTATTAATTGTTTGTAATTAGCAAAGCTTCAGGATATATTTTTGGAGTAACGGGTTTATTGTTTATGATAGCTTGTTGGTGAACAATGCAAGCCATGTCACATTACATCTGAGACAGTAAGAATGAACTAGGATATGTGACAGTGAGAGGAGTTTGGTACAAATGGGTCTAGCAAGAGCTGGTAACACATCTTCCTTTTCTGACAGTATTTTCTATGATTTTAAAGTTAATTTTAAATAGTTCAGGAAGCCATAATCATAGATAAATAATGAACCTTCTTGATTTAATGAGTGCATTTGAGCAACAACTTGGACAATTCCTGCATGTGATTCGTTGTGAACTAAAACACTTGCTGTTTGAAAAATAAAAATAAAAGACTTTAAAAGTATGTTTGATATCATTTGAATGTTGAAAACATTATGTAGGCTACTTGGTAGTAATCTAAACAGCATAGCTGTTCATGAATTCAGCATCTTAATGAAATAAATTATCTCCCAATTCAGTTATATAAAATTACAGT
This sequence comes from Ectobius pallidus, assembly GCA_964059195.1. Lineage (NCBI taxonomy): Eukaryota > Metazoa > Arthropoda > Insecta > Blattodea > Ectobiidae > Ectobius > Ectobius pallidus. Next base: position 21,617,269 of record CAXKWD010000011.1, read on the forward strand.
TAATGGGGTTGTTGGTATGTTTTTTTCTCAAAACCTGTGAAGTAAGGGATCCAAGAAGAATGGACTGAAATTGAATTTTTTCCACACCTTACATTGACATCATATGAGGATAAATGGATAAGTCAATATGTATCAGCACTTTTGTTTAATCTTTGTAGGTTGGCTGTACCACTTCGTACTCGCACACATTGGCGTGTTGTTCGTTTATCTCCGCTTGTAGAGTGTTTGACCCTTATGACTCCACTGGGTATTGTGCTGTTGCACATTAAACATGGCTTCACCGCTCAGTGTTTGCACCAAACAAGAACAGCGTGCAGTGATTCATTCTTTGTCGTCTGAGGTGCATCAGGAGCCGAAATCCATCAAAGTCTTTCCACATATATGGGGGCAATGTTTTACCACAGCGAAGCTTGTACGAATGGATTGAAAAGTTAAAAAATGGTCAGACAAGTGTGAAGGACGAGGAAAGAACAGGACGCCCATCCACATCCACTAGTGATGCCAACATTGAGCAAGTGCATATCATGATTCAGACAAACCAAAGAGTGACTGTCAATGAAGTGGCAAACCATATGCAAGAAACTATATGCAACCATATGAAGGAAGCAGTTCATACGTGGCTTGCTAGTCAGCCAAAAAACTTTTTTCTGAGGGCATCAGAAAGCTTGTACAATGATGGAACAAATGCATTGAAAAGCAAGGGGAATATGATGAAAAATTAAGTAATTGAAAGTTTTGTATTGTTGCACTACAATAGCCAAATGTCTAATTACTGGTATTATCCATTGTTTCAGAATGCAGGCCCCTGGTGTTAAAGGGTGTCTAGTTGCTGATGAACAGGGATTGTGTCTTGCAGGTAATGTTATTTATTTGGTACAATTATATAGTTAAGCTTCATTCCTAAAATGTTTAGATAATTTTCCAGAAAACACACACTGTGATCAGGGTCGTCACGTGGCTAATGTCATAACACTGCCATGTTTCTAAATTTATTGTTATTTTCCAGTCCTACACTTTTTGCTGCCTTTCTTCCTTCTGTCTTTTCTCTTTTTTTTATTTTCTCGTCATTCCTCATTTCTTTTATTCAACTTTTTATTTCCATTTCAGTCTTATACAACTTAACTTCACTTACCGTATAGACTGCAATTTGCTCTGAAAATCTTTAGGTTGGTAATACAGTGTTCTATACAATGATCAAAAGTAATACCTTGTTGCTACTAAAATACAAAAACAATTTATTTCTTGAAGTAGACCTAATTGCAGATGTCTTTTACAAATGTATTATACAATAAAACTTATATCTTGTTAAAACAAGCACTTTGTTCAAGTGACATTTCTCACTCGTTCTTTTCAACTGGCAGTCCTGGTGTAGTGGTCTACAGTATGGTATGATCACTGCATTCAAGTTCAACATAAAATATTATCAAATTTTTTGTTGAATACAAGATGCCCGAGTGACAAGGTAATGCAATGGAAATGTAGAATAATTTTTTGAAATGTTCGATCATTTTTTGACATATATAAGTGCTATGCAGCCTAAGGACAGACTAATCATATGCTCTGATTTTAATATAGACATAAATGTGGATGTTAAAAGGACTGAGACTTTTGGTAATTTACTTAGAATGCACAATCTACATGTCACAAATTACAAGCTTACTCGCAACTAAGCATGCTTGGACAATATAGTTACAGATCTAGACAGGGGTAGATACCATGTGACGGTCTTTGACCCCGGCTTATCAGATCATGCAGCAGTAGTGTTTGAGTTATCAATTGATGAAAAAGTCAATCAGCAGTTATTCTCGGAAACTGCTATCAGCTTTATTAGGCCTATAACGACACAGCGCCTAATTCGATTTAAGAGCTACTTAGCAAGTTACAATTGGGAGCTAAAAGGTGATGCTGAAGAAAAATTTTCTAACTTCTTTAATACATTAGTAACATTATTCAAAGATTGTTTTCCAGTACATGCACAAAGAAACAAACCTCGTAAAAGACTTCTGAATTTGTTTAACAGTGATTTGGGGAAACTAAGACTATTAATGATTACCTATGGGATATACATAAATTCACAAAACAAGAAGTGGATAAAAATAACTACAATGTATTTGAGAAGAATTATAGGAAACAGCTAGACCTTACAAAGCGTACGGCCTTTGAACAATTCATATGTAACTCAAGAAACAAATGTAAAGCTGCTTGGACAGTGATTCAGCACGAAAGTCTAAAATCTGCACAGAAAAACGTCTGTAAGATTAATTCTGATGTTCTTAATCGTTATTTCATTGATTCAGTTGAATCCATAAAACTGAGTGTTCCTGCCGACTGTGATGAAGCTAAAGCACTTCTTGGTAATACTAAAAATATTTATACTAATACTACAACTAAAAAATATACATAAAAAGAAACAAGAAATACATACAATATGAAAATTACACAATGAAGGGAACAGATCAAAACATAAGTAATACAATATTTATGGAGGAAACAAAAGACTTAAAGAATATGACATGGAGCATATTTAACTATCACCTTTTAATTATTACTATTTTAAAGTTTTCAAAATTGTTATCACAGATATTTTTAAACCACTTATTGTTACTATTAAATATATCTATATTGCCCATTTTGTGTAATTGATTGGATAGACGGAGCCCATTATAAAGAGTAGAATTATTAGTGTTTGCTTTTGGAATGAAAAAAGATTATGCAATTTATAAGATCTATAACATGGAACATAAAAAGATATTTCTTCCAGAATATTAATATCATGTATTTCATTATTAAGTAATTTATATAAAAGCAACAATGCATGACAATTTCGGCTGTGTGATAATTCAGGGATATTGGAATACTGTAACATAGTTGAATACGATTCAAATTTAGATTAATAGTTAGGAAACTACTGTATAATTTGATACTGATAGGTTAGTAATACTATCTAAATTCCTTATATTATGTTTTTGCATTTACAGCCCATGGGAAACTACACTCAGGAAACTCTGGAGCTGTGGCAGCCTTAGCAAAGCAGGCACGACTCTTGGAACCTGAGAACATGAAGCCACCCACACTGATACTGGAAACCGATCATAAGTGAGTAGGCCTGATCTGCACATATAAAACAAGTCTTTGTGCATGGAAGATGATATTGACATTTCTTTTCCTTATTTTAAGGTTTTATTAAATTAAAGTATTCTTAAAGTAAGAATCGTTAATACACATGTTAACCTAAGTTCCTAAGTAACCTCAGATTAAAAGTAATGCACAATTACAATTAGATTAATCTACAACACGGGCCCCCATGCTTAAAGTCCCTCCCAGAGGACTCCGTGCCCTGGATGTTTACACCTTGAAAAAATCCATCGACCTTCGGATCTAGAGGCGGGCATGCTACCTCTATACCACCGTGGCCGACATAGATTAATATGCATGTTATTAATTAACCTTTTATTGTGAGATTGCTTTTTATTTTCTGATTTTCTTACTGAATGAGCTGTGCACAACAAAATTAATTTGTTCAATTCTATTTTGATGTTATTTATTAGAGAATTATAAGAACAATGATATTAATGCTGTCTTAATTCTTTAAATTGAATGGATGCAGAAGTAATAGAGTTTAATGCTTGCAGCATATCGTCACATGCATGCTTCCGAACTGGTCTTTGCTTTTCACTGGTTTTCCTCTGCTCTCCTAAGTATTTTTGCTCATTAATTAGACCCATTAACCCATTCAGTGCCCAGTTTTAATAGTAATATAACCTTCCATCATAGTGAAATGAATCAATGAGAACAATTTCAGTGAAATGTCTGGTTTCCATAAATTACGGTCATAACATTTGATAAAAATCCTCAAATTTGAAGGTAAAGCATAACTCTATTAATTTCATAATTGTGTTAGAACAATTGTTTTTTGGTGATGAATTTATGTGTCAAAGCAGTGAATAGATTAAGACATACATAGGCTAACTGCAAATAAATATGTAGTCCTACTCACTACCAATATGCCTATATAGTGTAATCAGTGGGGACCATATTTTTTTATAACAGCAATAAGCATGACATTTCGCAGATCAGCTTTCTGTGCCTATTTTAGGCTTAATGGGTGCTTAAATTATCACTATTAAGTAAATTATATTCACAAAATGTCATAAAATGTATTAGATTTCACAAAGTGTGTAAATTATAAGCCCCTCCAGGACGAATATTGAGAAAGGTGTGCGAAAACATGATTTAAAATTGTAATTATTATTAGTGTTTGGAATTTATTTTTCATTGTCTCAGCAGGATGCTTGACTTTTGTGTGGTTGGTCTGAGAAGTTACAGCATTGACTTGTATGCAATATTCATCAGATTGTATATTTCGTGGTATGTGGTTATTCGTTAAATAGCGATTATAAATGCAACCGGGACTAGGGACTCACCTAGATAACATCCAATTCACTCCTGGCATTACCTATGATAATTGTGGATCTGAAGGCGAACTTTATACAGAACCATTTTTGTTGTTGTAAGAAAGTTGTTCAGAACAGGCAGGAAGGAAAACTATGTCAATAGGTGAGTAACATTTCTTTATACGAGACCAATTATTTTCTTTGTGTTTTTCTGTTTTCTCTGTGTAAAAAAAGTTTAGAAAATTTTGTCTTCTCTTACAATTGCAATAATTTATCAATGTTGGGGTTCATGGACCTGCCAAATAAGAGAATCAGAAAATCATCTCAATAATAATAATAATAATAATAATAATAATAATAAAATTTTATTGTCATTAAGCAAATTGCAATAGACAAAGTCAAAATCTTAAAATAACTAATATACACAATCTATCATTTTTAACAATAAAATGAAAATCCTATTAGGATGTTGGACAAACTGCAAACAGTTAATTGAAATAACAGGAGAAAGACAAACCCTGAGTCTCAACCAAATTCATTATCTATACAATACCCAAATTGTTTGCTTTTTATGCTTCCTTGTACTATTTTCAGCATTTGTAAACAAAAACATTTAACAAGGAAAACAGATTAAACTACTGAATCCATATTATTATGCTACCTTTATGATACATTCGCATGAATTGCACTGAATATTTTTTTTGAAGATTGTAGATTTTACTATGTGATACTTTTTTGATTACTGCAACACGATGTGAGGTATTCTTGGATTTGTTTTTACATTTGATAGTAAATAGGAATTGTTATAGACTGTAATATTATAAAGTAATATAGGCAATTTTCTTATTGCAGGCTACTCTACATTCAGCAAAATGGGACACTGACAGCAGCTGTCCAAAAAAGCTTCTCGCCTTAAGTTTCAAAGAATCTTACAGCATAAATTGTTTCTCTTGTATTTTATGAAGACTACTAATTTGATAAAATGTGTTACGAAAAATGTAAATACATTACTGATGGAAAACTGCATAACCAAAGTGTACAATTCAGTATTCTTTAGTTGTATATTGTACACATACATTGTTAAATAAAACATTTATGTGCGGTTTTTAGAAGCTGCGGGGATTAATTATTTGAAAATTACTTGGATATGATTTGTTCGAAGCTATTTAACAGGTGTGAATCTAGATGCACCACTGAGGCTGACAAGAATTTAAATATATTAATACCTAGATATAATATTCAGATATGAGTTAAGGACACATTTATACCCTCGTATTGCATGAACACAAGGAATACTACGTAAAGAAGCAAGAAGGATAAGGTAGATAGACTTGAATGAATGAATGAATGAGCCACATGTGTCCCATTCAGGGCTAGGGCCTCCCTCTGATGAGGGGTAGCTCGGTTAGAATCTCATATGGTGAGCTGGTCCATATGAGCTTGGTAAACACTTCACTTTCACTAAACTTCTTCCAGCAACTCGGTGTGTAGGCTTCTCCAGACATCTCTGTTCTTTGCTATGCTGGACCAGTGTACTCCGGCACGCCTTCTGAAGAAATCTACCCACCTCGTTCTTGGTCTTCCTCTCTCCCTTTTGCCGATCCTAGGGTCCCATACAGTAGAGATGTTTCCCCATCTGGTACCTGGAAGTCTCGCTACATGACCACCCCACTTCCACTTCAGGCTGCATGCGCGCTGGGCCACGTCGGTTAGTCCTGACATCTTTCTCAGTCTTTCTGTTGAAATTCTGTCTCTGAGGGATATCTCCATTATCCTCCGTTCCATCTTCCGTTGGCAAGTTTTTATGCTATTCTTCTGAGCTGATGTCAAACTCCATGTCTGGCATCCATACAGAAGTGAAGGGAAGATGCAGGATTCTAGTGCCGCTAATTTTAGTCTTTTGTTTAATGATCTGTCCATCAGGATGAATTTCAGTCCCCAGAAAGCTCTCCATGCTGAGGAGATTCTCCTCTTTATTTCTTTCCCCATATGGTTACTGTTCGTGAATTCACAAAATCTGATGGGATCAATATTAACTGCTTCTGCGTTAATTATTTTTAATGCAGGGATAGCCAATGTGTGATTATAAAAGTAATAGATTATAGTTTTAACCTCTACATTCTACTATTCTGAATTGCAAAAAAGAACAGTCTTTTCCCAATTTTTTGTTGAATTAACGAACTGAATCGTCCATTTAAAATCATAAACTTTAGTTGTTAGACTATAACCCTACTACAACACTTGGTGTGGGAAAGTCAGTACATTTCAAACACTTGACATAATTTTTGTCTGTAGCCAGCTCAATTCAGGTTAGCAAAACCTGTGGGGGTTTTTAAATAGCCTTCCTTCCTGTTCTATGCAGACTTTTACTAAATCTACCATATTTTGTTTAAAATCCAACTTTTACTGTTCAAAATTTTAAAGTACACTAAAAATTGCCAAATTTATTTTTAATAAATAAATAAAATTCATATAACTTACCTATTCATCATTATTTGTATTCGTACATCCTTGTATCCCCCTCAGTTGGGGTATAAGATGGTAATACGCGCCACAACCTGCTCCCCCTTCCATCGGCGTGGCCGCTTTTCCTGCCTGGCCGCTCCACCAGCTGCTGCTCAACACCGGTAATGCAGCTTAATATTTCACATTTAAAATAAAAATTACCCTAGCACCAACGCTAACATAGTATTTCACTATTGTAAAAAACGATTATAAAAAAATATATTTCACAATAAAAATGACCCTTGCACCATATATAATATTTCACCACCGCTAGATGTCTACACTGTTTTAAGTTTCTGCCCACCCAAAACCCCTACTTTCCAGGCGGGTCCCGTTAGAGAGTTGGAGTGGGACTCGGTTGTGGCGTGTACTACCATTTTCCCATTTCTTCAAGTGGAGTACCTTCACTCATTTTTTTATGCTTATTTTCTGAGAGCAGAGGGACTGGTGATAAGCCCATTGCCTCACAAACCCTCTCAGGAAACTAAGGTATTACTTTGACATGAAAGAACCAAGGAATTTTGTCCAGAGAGACTTAATTTTTTGTTGGAGTTCTTTAGCATGCTGTAAATCTACGACATGGGGCATTCAGCTTGAAGTCCCTCCAGGAGGGTTCTGTGCCCAGGGTTTTTATGTCCTGAAAATCCATCGACCGCAGCCAGGTTTGAACCCTCAACCCTTGGATCTAGAAGCGGGCATTCTACCTCTATACCATTGTGGCCGACGTCGTTATAGTCTATTCAAAAAATAGTTTGAATGATTCTAAAGGTGTTTGTTCCTTTATCATTGGTCCCTGCCTTTGCTATAAATTCAAACATTTTCTGGGAACATACTTAATCTCGTCCACTGTATCACAATTCCATTCACTTTGCAACCTTGCGTGTTTCACTCATAAATCACTATCTCCACCATTATCTTGTTTGTCACACCAAATTTCTTCTTTATTCTCAATTGAAAATCATCCGAGTTTTGTGATCACTACTCTTCATTTCACTACCACAATCAAGCCCATTATATGCATATACAATGAAACTAATTTTCCACCTCTAAATAACAAAATAATAAGTTCTAGGTTTCATTAATCCTTCTTTAGTTCCATAACTGGAGGTATTCTCTGGGTCAACAATTGCTTCGCCGCAGTTCTGCCATTGTTATGAGGGGGGAATTCTGCCCTTAATACCTGCTAGGCAATTCCTTTCAATCTTTAAATATATAGGAAGTTTATATAGTGAAGTTACTAAATATCTATTAAAACACTAGATGGAGATTTTACATACATACTTCACTAATTACAGAAACTAATCTGAACATGTTTCGAGCCTGCCTCTAGACTCATCCTCAGCTTTACTCCATCTCTAGAGGCAGGCTCGAAACATGTTCAGGTTGGTTTCTGTAATTAGTGAAGTATGTACGTAAAATCTCCATCTCGTGTTTTAATAGAAATCCGTTTCAAGCTTGGTAGTAGCATGTAGGTCGTCGTGAGTTGTGATTGGAGCTTGTAAATACTCAATTTTTAATGGAATGCGCTAACCTGGAGGAAATCTCCACGAGGTAACCTTTCTTGTTGATTATAATTTCAGTTCAGATCTTTTTATTACACATATGATATTTGCTATTTTTAGATGTGCTGAAACTGACAGAAATAAAAATATAAGACATTTAAATATGTAAGATTAATAATAAAAAAAATTAAAACTAACAAGTTACACATTATTGAAAATGGTTATTATTCGTTACTGAAACCCCTTGAGATTTATTCCATGACGAGACCATTAAAGGTAAACACATTCACGTTATTCTTAATGCTCTAAGAGTAACAAAAATAAAGACATAAGACTTTTAAATATGTAACATTATTAAAAACTAACAAGATACAAGCTATTGAAAATGGTTATTACTTGTTACTGGAACCTCTAGAGGTTTTGTCTGTGATGCGACCATTAAAGGTAAACACATTCATGCAACTATAGAAGGGTTAAACGTGAGACTCCTTGTTTTCTCACACCTTACATTGATGGTGGTACACTGCAATTCTCAGATATTAAACTATTAAATTATAAGTTAACCCCTCAAGCTGGACAATTAAATGTTGCAGAGTCGACCAACTCTGGGACATACAGTATCCTCTGCCAATATTTAAATGCCATGCACAGCTATAACAGACTTTTCCCTTGTCTTGTAATTAGTGCAGCATAAATGTATGTTTTCTGTTGTGTGATCTGTCTTCGAAGCAGGTAAAAATAAACAGTCCCACTTGACAGTCAGGACACATTATACATCCCATCTCGTTTCATTCTCTTATGCTTTTTGTGCTTCTTATTTTTTCCCCGTGGGTGGTATTTTTTCTATGAAATTTCTCTCTTTGCCCCCGCTTAAGGGTAAGATTTATTGAAGGCTGACCTTGTCCGTGTGTGTTTACAGCCCTCGCATAACTACTGAGAAGGGAAGCAATTAGCTGGAGTGTGAACAAGTGGTCTGCTGACTTACACCAAAAATTCATTCTGTATTGCCAGTTGTTTACTCCCTCATATTTATAGTTAGCAGAACAAAAATACCTCTGCTTGTGGACTAAGGATCTCGGTTCATCCATGTGGAAGCAATTTCAAATTCTGTCAGTGCATGACTAAGATATGTGAGTTAACAGATTTTCTTGCTCAATGCGTTCCTAAAACACCAAACCACCACAGAGAAAGTACTTGTGCACTGCTTTCTTAGCATGTCAAACCGGCTTTAAGCGTTAAACTTTAAAGCATTCAATTTCATGTAATTATTGTAAGTAAAAGCTTACCAAATTAGAACATACATTTCGATGGGTTTCCCATCATCATCAAGATAATAAAAAAAAATATTAAATGATTTCTTGACTGGAACAGAAAGAAAAAAAAAGAAATAAGAATCAGCCTAAAATGAACAAAAGATAGGGACACAAGATTAGAAAGCTAAATTTTTTTATGAAGACTATGACAAATGTTCAGCCTGAAGGCAGGTCCAGACCCAGAATGAAGCCATGGGTGGTGACCACAACTCATCTGAGGCTTTTTCAGGCAAGGATGATACCATGGAGATTAGCCATTGCCCCTCATGGGATGTGGATGAAAAGACAATACAACACCCAGCCCTGAACCTAGGAAGGAAATGTTCCACTACTGAAAAATCCTTGACCTTGCTGGGAATCAAACACTAGCCATCAGGGTGGAAGACAGCCATGCTTAACTCCCCCATTCCTCCTCTTTCTGGTAATATTTTCCAAAATTGTAAGAGATGTAAGCAGTTGCGAAAACTACTCGGATACATATTTATAACATTTCAAGATTTTATTGGTATCTATCCACATTAAGCCGATGTCCCACGATCCAATTTGTTGGTTGAAAATTTTGTATCAAGTAGCATTTCTATACAATTATTTCTGACTGTGCACACGAGAGTGCGTTTTGGTCCAATATCCAGCGCCAGCTGTTCTCCCGAAACGAAAATCGATGTCTACTACAATCGACATGGCGGTCGATATGTACGCACGACCATCTGTGTAGATGGTCTTGACACAAGTAACATTTTTTACGGAATTTTTATCATAATTTCCAGAGCACCTCAGCTTTTATCCCGGTTGTAATAATAATTGTTGTTAATATTGTTAAATTCAAAGTCTTAGCATCCGTTAATCTTCTTGACTTTAATGTTATAATATTTTATCTTTTTGGTTATGTTCGCTGGTCGAGCGAGCGCTGGCAACGGAGAGAATCAGCTGTACGGAGGAAGAAACCATGTTTCTACGTCATGCACGTCACGCGGGGATAGAATGACGCTCATTGGCTGATTTCATACTTTTGGATGGAAAAATAGAAACGTTTCTATTCCGTTGCATGCAAAATAATTGTATGGAAAATATAGGATGAAATTGTGTGCAATGACAGTCGGCCATGTCACACGATCCAATCTGACGGTTTGCAGACATTTGGACCAAAAATTGGATCGTGGGACATCGGCTTTATACTGAAAATGCAGAGTGTGTCAGCACAAAACTCGGTTGGCACATGATGCCATAGGAAACCTAGGCTATTTGGCAAACCAATACAATGTAAAATGATAAATTTTATAATGTTTTAATAATGTATATTGACCATAAAATACAGAGTTAAAGAGAACAGATTTATAAGACATGAATTATGTAACATTAAACATTGTTATACAAACTGCACCAAGTTGAGAATCTTTTTTTTCCTCAAATATTTGCACAAGGTTGTACATTATAGCATTTATTTACTGCTGTAATTTGTAACAGAATTTTATCAATCCAAGTACATATCTGTATCTAAAGGAACAAAATTGAACCTAATCGTTCAATGTTTGTTAACAAAACAATTATTAGGAATTGAAATTTACATCTTTTTGTCTCAGGACCTTGGGAAAGTAGCTGTATTCTGATTAAAAAAAATGCATGATGTAATGCTGCTATGATATCAAAACAAATTTCCCCCACGAAAAACTCTGTTTATGTTTTGTTTACCCACTTTAGGGGAGAGAAAATTTGATTTCATAGCTTCATTGTGTTCCACCATAACATTGCATCGATATACAGCTACGAGAGCTGTTTAATAAAACCAACTAAATTAGTGTTCGGTTACTGATAACTGAAGTCAGGCAAATTTCAAAACTTAACTAGTAGGTTTATTTACTTAAACAGTGTTTCAATAATAGGTGATTTTCTCATCAGCTGAATCAGAAAGCTGTCCTTTTGGTAAATTAACCTATTTATATAATTTACAAAGTAATAAATCCACTTCTCTGGAAACAATTTTTCTCCATTAAATTGTTTTAAAAAATCAAACTTCATGACTTACTAATATCATATATAAACAATCAGTGCCTTGTAGAAATAAACAATTTGTAATGATGTATCAAATGAACCTTGCTGGAAGAACTAAACAGCAGTTTAACCCTAGGCTGACTTTATGTACCGTTTTGAACGGAACAGTAACTTTTTATATTTTTTTACCATCCTGTCATTTTAATGAAAAATGTCACTTTTGTTTTTAACAAAAACTCTATTATACTTTAATATTGATCAAAATCCGCTTCAAACTAAATTACGGTCAGAAGTGGACTACTCACGTTTTGAATCAATGCTCCTCAAATATTTAGACATTTTTATGGAAAAAGAGTGCTAAAGTGGGAATATATCTTATGTATGTGTGTGTGTGTATATATGCATCAGTATGTATAATTAATTTATTAAATAAGCATAAATACAGGAAAACGACATAAGGATGAAGATTATGAATAGACAAGGCAATGTTTTACAGATACTGTTTGGAGGAGATCTTCAAGCGACTAATTTTACAAACAAAACTTAGAACTGGAAGAAAAGTGTGAAGAAAGCCCACTGTTGTGACTAAAGAGAGAGAAATACAAAGCCAGTGCAATTGAATATTGTCAGACTTTGTTCAAAATTGTTAAAATCTCACCCAAGTATTTCAAAAAATTTCGAAAGCTCACATTAGGAGATCTTTGAAAGAAAATCATTATGAATTTAATAAACAGCTCTTGTACTTTCCAGGCCTTAATTCCACACACTAAACAACAACAGAAATAAATTATTCCAGCTTCTTTCCTTGCCATTTGTGCCAGGCCAACATGACAAGTTCTCGTTCTTCATATGCCCAGGATGCAAACACACAACCAAAGCAGATCATCCCAACCACAAGATGTAACACTTTGAACCAGTCAAACAGCATTGCCTGTGGAAACAAAGAACATGATGTTACGAGTGATACTATCTCACACAGGAACAGATATACCAAAAGTCTATTTTTCATTACTTTCTGGTACTAATACTAGGAGGACCAGGACGTTTTCACTACCTAGTAGTCATTTTGACTAGCAAGCATTATTAGCCATTTTTCTCTTAGTAAAAGTGTACCATTTAAAATAATATATTTCCACATTGAAGAGCTGAGAGTCCCTTTTTAAAATCTAGTATGATACTGGTATACCGTATTTGCTTGTAAAATTTGTGCACTGTGTATTTTGCTCACCTTAGTTTTTAAACAATTATTTTGAACTTTATTTTTGCTTGGTGTATTTTACTTACATTTTTTTTATAGGTATTGACAGGTATTATTCATTTACTAAACTCCACTACCTGCCGTTATTTCAATGTTGACGCATGCACATTGGTACGTGCGGTTAAATGCAAACAGCAAACACAGCCTTTCTTTGTCCAATTTAAATTACAACAAAATCTATTTACTTATGCTTATTCAAAGTTCTGATAATATTCAATGTAAGTAAATACACAAAAACTCTATATATTGCGAGAAACAACACAAAATAAGAAAATAATGACACTATATTTTTTAAAAAGACCATAACATGACCAAATGACATTAAATACTAAAAATTACCCAAAATAAAAAAATGGGGAAAAATGACCCTAAATTTTTCCATTTTTATAATCTAGGAGTCATGATCAGAATATCTGCACTAATGGGCAATGTCCATGACGTTTCAGCTAAAAGTTGACATGTCATCAAAATCCAGGCCCTGCTAATAACATTTTGAACCTGATGTCAGGGAACATTAAGTAAGGAATTCAACAAATGTCACAAGGAACAAACTTGTTTTCACAAAACAGAGAAAGTGCAAAACAATTACAAAGTCATAACCAATGACTGGTTGGTCCCTTTAGTGTCAACAGGCCTGTGACATACTTACTTGTGAGATTTGAGTGATTAATCCTGCTATCGCCAAGGTGACTAGAAAATATGGGCCTGGAATGAGACCTCCAAGTGGGTTGTACTCTGTATTCTGGTATCTATGTTTGATAAATCGTATGCTGCAAAAATAAAGTTGATATACAAGACACTGTGGGTAAATTATAAACGTAACTCTATTAGGGGGCACTGAAGAGTATTGAATAAATCAAGGCAAAATAATAATCATAGAGATTTCAGATTGTAGTATCTCATAGTGCTAGCGGTAAGCAAAGTTCTGAATAAGTTTTAAAATGAAAAATACACAAAAAAAACAAGATATTTAACCCTTTCAGAGCTGTATTTTTATATTTATATAAGCAATCATCAAGTTAAGTCTTCTATGGGCTCTAAGTTTGGAATCTATGAAAATTTCAGTGGAATAGTTTGTTTCTGTGAATGACGACCTCCCACATAAATAAAAAAATTCATGTAAAGCCTTATTCTATTAACATTATATTTCTGCTTTCTTACAGTTTTTGAGATGACACATTTATATGTTAATAGCACTGAAAAGATTAATTTAACTTAATATTTGTATCGTTTGGTAAAAAATCTTATTCTGAGGAACAGCTGTAATCAAATTTAATAACCGTACGTCTATGTGAAAAAGAGTGGATCACAACCACACAAGGAAAATGAATGGGCATTACTAGTGTTTAAAAATAGTACTCATAGTGTCTTCATACTGAACTCAACAGTACAGGGAGCTCATGCCACTTTCACCTCCTTAGATGCTTTCTTTTACAATAAAATTGTCTGTTACCTGTGTCCAATCCTTGCTGCCATGTTACAGCAGTTGGCGAGAATAAAACCAACTCCACCCAATAGTCTTGTCAGAGCCCACGAAACAATCAGGAACAACACCGACAGCATTGCCATTAGGTAATTATACCTGCAACAAAACCATAGGTGCTTAATGCAAATAGGTTTTTAATATTAAAAACACTGACGACAATAAGTGAGAGAAAAAGACAAGATCTAGGCTATTTTTGAGGCAATAATTTTACTTTTAAAAAGTTATTTAGGTGTAACACAGTAGTGATCATTTAGTTTTATTATTGCTGCGAGATGTGGTATAGTCAACTTTCTACAATTCAGACCCCTAAACCTCAGACCGGAATTAAAATTTCCTTTCGCAAACACAAGAAGACTGACAGCCTTTTCAAACATGCAATTACTGAGAAAAAAGTATTCTCACAGCAGCATGCCAATCTCCATTCTGTTCCTACAATATGGTTTGAATCAGACCCTGACTAAAACAAAAAAAAATTCAAATTCATTGTTTGGCACATACAACATACTCTGTAGAGAATTTTGTAAGTTTAAGAACTGTAATCTCAAGCTCTATCAAAACATCAAGCTATAACATAAGTTATAATTCATGTTGGCTTTCCTGAAATTATCAGACATTACCTTCAATAGCACAAGTAATATAAGGAACTGACCTATCAAGCTGAGCTGTGTTCATGGTTGCAAACGAGTAGCACTCTGTAATTCCATTCACAGCCAGGAGCAGTACAGCCAGACAGTGAGTTCGCATCAGTGTAGGTCCCGGCCCCACAATGAGGCTTTGCCCACCATACAGGTACAGTAGTAGAGTTGAATATGACTGTCCAAACACCAAGATTGCAAGACCAATGCATGTTATGCATCGTAGCACTTGGAACAGCACATTAGCTGATTCCGCCATATGTTTCTGTAACAGAAAATGTTCCATTTTATGATGAAAACATTTAAGCATAAAAGACTAGTTTAATTTCAAATAAAGTTCAGGTATTAAAAGGAAGTGGTAGAGTTTTTAAACCTAGGACTCTGTAGTTTTTTCCTCTCTTGCAGACTTCAAAAGGGGGGGGGGGTCGTTGAACCCACTGGATGAAATGATTTAATAAGTGAGGAAATTGAACATTATACAATAATTTATTTTAAACAGATTTTGTGATCTTTGCTCATATAAAGTAGGTTCAATTTTTTTTTAAAGTTTATTTCATCATCCATCACATACATACAGGGAACTCTTGGTTACATTACTGCCTTGCCACAGAGCAATTGGGATTAATTAGTGTATATTATTAATCATAGGACTCTTGTTTTTTTTTTTCTTTTTCTTTTTCTTTTTTTTCTATATCACAGACACTGAAGACCCACTTTATGAGATGACTTGAACTGAGGAATGTGAACATTTTATTTTCCTGGAAAGGTGAAGTCAGACTGAAAAATTCAATGCCATAATCAGGATTTGAACCAGGATCTTTGGCTCTCCATGCCTCTGTTCTTACCAGCTGAGCTACCAAGGCAACATGCCGGTACAATATTAAATTCTCCAACTAACATATCCCGGTATAACACCAGGCATTCTCAATATGAGATATCAACTCAGTGGCAACTTACAACCCATAAGTACTTAAAGGCCCAGGCTTCATAGTAAACCACTAGTACGTCACAGCGGAATGATAATTTTTTCACACATGCCATGTTGTTGTGGTCGCTCAATTGGTAAAAGCAGCGGCATGGAGAGTCGAAGAACCTGGTTCAAATTCCGGCTATCACATGACATTCAAATACCGGTACAGGGTAGACACACAGGAGGCTCTGCAGCATTTAAATGTCCGGCTTGAAGGGTTAATTACAGGTTTTACAATACATGTATTTTCATACAATCATTTGTCACCCCTACAGGCAAGTTTTGAATCATGATTTAATATTAAAAACATTTTAAATGAAATGAAAAAATTGTATCTGAAATTTCATTTTTTTTTGTGTTACTGACTTTATATCTCCTTTCAAAGGGCTTGCACAAAATACCTGTAGTGGAGAAACAAAGCTCTGTATCAACACTAGACGGGAAACACCCCCTGATAAGAGAACAATTATAGCAAGGCCTCCTCTTGGGACAACATAAAGACATTTGACAACATACAGGAATATTCAGGTAGGCTATAAGTAAATTCCAATCAAGTATTCACCCGTGCAAATGAACAAAATCCTTTAAATGAAGGTTGGGCTCAAAGTGTTAACCCCTGTTACAGCATAAATAAAACCATTCTCACTCTAATTCCACAATATCCTGCTGAAGGCTAATAGCTATTTATGACCGTAATCTTTAATTTAATAATCGCCAATGCTATGAATGCTTTAAGTCTTACATGACGAGTCATCCTTGGGAGGAATAAAAAATCATTTTATGTTACAGAAAAACATTTAATAGAAGGCTCTAAAGAGTAGTGATTATGAATGCATGCTTAATATCATATAAGGTTCAATATAACACAGGAAGAATGCAATTAAAAAACACAATATCACAGATAACACAAGAAGTTCAGAAACTTTAAAATATATTTTCTATTAAAACAAAAACAAACAAAGGGCAATCTTCCAGGAGAGGAAACCGTTTACTTTAGTAAACTATTCCACCAAGATTAGTGCTCAGTTCCATGAAATATTAGGAAGTTTATCGCTTTTTGTTCAGAAGCTGACTAGCTTTTACATGTAAAGAGAACTATTTCAAGATGAGTTTCTTCCAGCGTAGAATTTTTCAAGAAGTGACAATAATTATTTGTTATAGGCTCCAATACAGCATATTGTGATTTTCTTGCTTTTATCGCAGGTTTTACTGCCAGATATTTTAAAGCAACTGTCAAGTGTCGTTGCATTAACAAAGTAGAATTACTTTGCATAACTCATTGAGTAAATGGAGTGAAAAACTAATTTTCTGGTTCAATGTTTTGTGTTACACAAACCTAACTTACTGGTTAAGTGATTCAAAATTTTGTGTTTTTACATTCTTCCCACTAATGTAAAAATGGCTTACATAAATAACAATATCTTTTGGGCAGGTATCACAAACTTTTCTAGAATAATTCACTGAATTGAACAATGACATAACTGAAATAGTACACTAAACTGAAAGTCAGCTTCTCCTGCAGGAGTTAAGTAAAATATATCATGGTTTCTCCTAGGAAACTATAAAAGCGAAGGTCATAGCCACTTTTAGGGATCTCTATTCAAATATCCATAGCAAAAAAGTGGCAGCTGATAGGTCCTAAGAGTTGTTTTAATTCTTTAGTTGCTTTAATTGTTCAAATCATAGTTTCTTCTGGAAAACTACCAAAAAATCATAATCATTTTATGGCTCTCCATTCATCTATAACATACAGTGACAGCTCATAGGTTCTATAAGATTTTATAACTGTTACCAATTAGAGCCCTGACTACAAAGAGTTGAAAACAATGTGGTCCACTGTGAGCGAGAGGGAAGAACAGCACAAGGGAAGAGGCTGCACCTGATTTTGTTCTTGTATTGCCAAATCTCTTCCCACCATCTGAGAGAAATAGAAGTAGGATGATTCTTCTATTGGGCGAAACAAGAAGCGAGCTGCTAGGGAGCCCAAGTTGTTGACGACATCATAAACACCCTGTTCGGAGAATGAAAGCACGGAGAAGAGTGTCATGATGTACCTCTCACCTTCCGTCAGGACCTGTTTCAAGATTCCCTGCTTGAAGAAGCTCCAAGTTAATCTTGCAAGGCCGTTGTTGATACTAGGCTGAGGAGAAAAAATCACATTTTCAATATTTGTTCAGTTAAAATAAGGGTACAACTTATCTTATATTTGCCTTCAAATGTTACTTCAACCAGTATATTATTTAATGCTCTAATAGATTAAGTACATCATCAAACTAACTGAAAAGAAACTCTCATTTATATTCCTTCTACCAAAAAAGCATCATATTCCTCCACATCGCTAAGCCCTAATATGGTGAAAACTTTATATGTGTAATACAAATAAATATATAAATTAATGAATAATAGAACTATTAAAGTGAGAAGATAATGTTCCAGGAATATCATTTTTCAAAGTTAAGTTGATGGATGGAGAAACAACATGGAGATGGTATTTATATATATAATTTATTTTGTTGTTATTCTGCTTTCTGTCTATAGCAAAAATTTGTTAATATTTGAGCATGAGCGAACAATGACCTAGAACTTACATTGTTTTCTGCAAACTTTGCAATGCTGGTATTAAAATACTTGAATAGTATCATTTGCATTCTGTTAATGAATAGTTAAAATAATATTGTGTCAAATAAAAGCAAGTCGTATAGAATATAAAACAGAAATTGTTACAAACTGAAAACAAACTTATCATAATAGGCCTAGTATTTGAAAGTACATTGCAATGTTCACAAAATAGATTGAAGAACAGAATTAAGAATTATTTATCCAATTAATTGTTTATGTTTTACCTGGTCTTCTATCACAGCTGGAAGGAAGTCAAAAAGTGACTCAAATGGAAATTCATCTTCAAGCTCAGCAATTGAGTCTCTACGAACGAACCGGAGGTTCACAGGAGGTTTTCCATCATTAGCAGCAGATTCTTTTTTTCGAGCAGCTCGTTTCTTCATTAAATTAACTATGTAATAGTGAAAGTAAATGTAATGCCCAACTGTGTATACACATGCTGCCAGAACCTGAAAAATAAGCAATCTGTGTATAATAATTTATTTTATCCTACTTCATAGTCAATAAGTGGTCTTCACATGAAGGCTCACTGTTTTTGTCAATCTTTGAAAACTGATCAAAAACTAAATTACGGAATGGAGGATGCACGAAGAAACAGTATATGGCACTTATTTCCTCTTCCAGTAGTGCTTATGCAAATGATTACAACTATTCAAGTACCTGTGCCGCAGAGAAAGCCACAACTGCTTGATGCGGCCTGTATAAGATGAGAGGAGTAAATGTTACGGTCCGAACAAATATGTGAATGGTATCAATGATCACCTGAAATCAAAGAAAAATAGTTGAAGATTATGTACTTGCAAAAGCATGAATGGATGATGAGTATTTACTGGAAGATTTGCAAAAACAAACTGATGCCGATATAGAGCAAATAACTTAAAGACTAACTGCATATAATATATATGTTATGACTTCACTGTCTTCCCAATATCAGTATCTATACTAACTGCATTATTTATTAACATAATTTGCCCCAACTATGGGAAGAACCATGACACTTTTATCTAAATCTTCAGATTTCTCGCAATATGAACTATTAAATAAATACCTGAATAATACTACAAGAACCTTTTTTATTTTCTCCAATTAATAGATAGGCTACAGTTCATAGAAGGGAAATAGCTTCACGTTGACCTAAGTGATGCTTTGCTGATAGAGAAAGTGTTTCAGGGAAGTAGCTCCACAATGACCAAGTGATGCTTTGCTGATAGAGAAAGTTTTTCAGGGAAATAGCTCCGCAATGACCTAAGTGATGCTTTGCTGATACAGAAGGTATTTCAGGGAAGTAGCTCCACAATAACTGGACACAGTGCAGTGTTGTGCACAATTAAAGAAGAGGAGTTATGACTAAGTAACATGTGAAATAACCTCTTACCTTGAATCTAACAAAAAGAAATGCCTGTGACACAAGGTACACAGGCTCACAGCACATCTCTATGACACAGCTGAGGCAGATAGCCCATACACCGAGGGTGTAGTGTTGAGTGATATCGGTGCTGGGTGGTGTGAGAACATGTAGCCAGATATAACCAAATAAGATGCACAGCACCTGGCACAGTGGCACCCTACAAAGCAATCGAACCACAAGTAACCATATGTATAAATACTAAGGTGACACATAAACACACAACTGACATAAGGACTGCTAATGAACAGGTGAAGGTGTAGCCTATACTGCACATTTGATGGCTATGAATAGAATAAAAAAATATAATTACTATCTTTGCTTCTTGTACACAGATCATAAATAAATTAATAAAAGGATTAAAGCACAGAAATAAACAGCAGTAAAAATGTTAGAAATTCATCTAGTGCTGCTTACGGTTAAGTCGCAGATCACTGCATATAGATTTATTTACTTGTACAAATATTGGTTTGCCAAAACCCTTTCAAAATGGAATTGCACCTATCGACAACCGTTTTTCCTATCTAGAGTATCATCTTTATTTTCAATAGCTCTTATACTCACGTAAGCCAGAGTAGGTTGATTACTTGAGCCCAGTTGTGTTCAGTCGTCTTACTAAGACATGCTCTTCTGAATGCCTCTCGACTCAAAAACAATATAGTTGATTCTAATAGGAGTAACCGAACATTCATTACTCCCACCACTGACTGGCTAACATGACGCAGTACAAAGGCGTTCAAACCAAAGGTTACACATCGGAAGAGTATCTGAAAAGTAAAAAATTATTACTTCCCCAATACGTAGGCCTATATTTTTTTCTTTTTAATTATCTGATTATTGGCAATAAACTTAGAATAGAATTTAATTGTCACTGAGCCTTTGCAGCTATTGACTAGGCCCATGTCATGATGTGTAAGTACATATTAAAGTGTTCCCTATTACAGGCCATGGAGGCCCAGAGGGTTCCAGGAGGTTGAGGCTCCCAGATTTTTAGACATCGGCACATGAAGGTGGTAAGGGTGTCAGCCTTACGCACCGGCCGCCTTTACCCCCAGGATTGCTCCTGGTACTCATTTCTGTTAGAGGCTGAGTCAACCCCAGGGCCATAGTGCCACCAGAAGGATTAGGCCAATTGAAAAACTCCAACGACCTCATCGGGGATCGAACCCGCGACCTTCCGGTTTGTAGCGCAGCGCCTCAACCACTACGCTACGGCGTACCCCGTAAGTACATATTAGTCTATATTAAACACAGCATAAATACAAATCTGGAAGCAAAATTTATATAGGGCCTAGTTTTTTTTTCGTCATAGGCCTAGTCAATAATTTCTAACAGTTATTACACAGGAAACAATAAATATAATATCACGACTTAATTTCCCCTAAGTAGCAAGCAATGAGTCCTCTTGAAAATCCAGAGGGGTTGATTACATCAGAAGGTGGGCTACATGCCAAATACTAAAACATTTATGTACGGTACCCTACCTGAAAAATGATATTGAATGAAGCATTCTGAAGACTACTCTTCAGAAAATTCCTTGCCATGGTCAACTGTCGTTCGAGTCTTTCGAAATAAAAATCTTTAAATAATTATGTACTCTAGGTTAAGAAAATGTTATTACCAAACATTCATTATTTAATCTTCATTAATAATCCCACACTATACGTCAACCACTTATATATGACCTGTGACATGTTCGTATACGTGTCGTATAATTTATCCATGAGTACTTTATTTATATCTGCCACGTCAAAATTTTATTAGCACGATCATATTTTGGACCTATACATCCATGTTTGCATTAAACCAAAAAGCGAAACTAAAAATTAATAAAGGAGGAGCGTTAAGCGCAGCTGATATGCGTACCACTAACATACAGATTTGTCATTTTTATGTATAGAAAATGAATGAAATTATTGTACATTTAATGTCGCTACTTCTAAAAGCATGTCTGTTTTATTATGATTTACTTCTTTCTATAAAATATAACGAACAATTGTTACCGTAGGAGTGCATATTTTTAGGAAATTTAGTTGGTGCTACTGCATGTAATGGTGTGTGTGCTTCGGCGACTCGTTTGGCTGAACGTACATTTGATTATAAAAGTAAACCGGGATATTAGAAGGCAAGGTAAATTGTAACAAAAAAATGAACAATAATGTCAAAGGAGATGAGCCTACCGATAATGACATCACTGATAGTGAGTACCTATAGATATATTTGACAAATTATCCTGCTACGAAATGCACATTTTCAAATATGTTTTAGGTTATGTTGTCCCAATAATTAGTGAATGAATGAATAAACATTATCAGAAATCATAATTTTATTTTTTCATATTCCGATTACCTTACTTTCCACACATTTAATCGTTTCTATTATTTTCATGTGTGAACAATAAACGGGAAAAAATAAATACTTCTGGCACCCTAGCCCCCCACTCCCACTCACTAACGGACTCGCCTGGGAAGGAGGGGTATCGGCACCATTTTAACTACTAACAACGCCATCTAGTAGGCAGAAGGTGAAACGGGAAAAAATCAATTTATTTCTCCTTCTCTTCTTGTCTTCCATTTCCTCCTCTTGCTTCCCTTTCTCTCACCTCCTCTTCACCCTTCCTACCTATTTGTCACCTATTTGTAACAGTAGGTTTTTTTTTTGCATCGACCAGTATTTGAACATGGGACCACTACCATCATAGCTAGCAGTCTTCAACCACTACGCCATGAGTGACTGCTGAGCAGTGAAGTTATTTGAGTTTAGAGAGCTTTGATACATGAAATGAGAAATAACCGTTTTGGTGGCGGGTCCTGAGTAACGCCACTCTGGTGACTGTTGTTTTGATAATAATAATAATAATAATAATAAATTTGTTCCCTAAACATAATACATATTATGTAATAGAACTCGCCAGTATATAAAAGTATGAACATTAAATATCTTCTCGTTGAGCTTCTACAAATTCTGGAATTGAATAAAAAGGATTCAACAATAACCACTTATGAAGTCTAGTTTTAAAAATCCTTAGGGGAAGACTAGTCAAGGCCATTGGCAGCAGATTGTATAAACTGAGTCCCTCAATTTTATAAGATTTTGAGGTTATATGGAGTCAATGATATGGCAGGCCTATGTCAAATTTTTTTCCATGACGTGTTTGGTATTTGTGTACATTATTTCTGATAGAAAAATTTACTTAATTTTCTTTATAAACATAAGTACATCCTAAATATACAAATTTATGACTGTCAAAATTCTCTCAGATATAAATGAAGGTTTACAATGATCTAATTTTCTGGAATTTGTTAATATTCTTATTGCTCTTTTTTGTATTAGTAAGACTTCATGCATACCCGTACCATTTCCCCAGAGCACCAACCCATATCTCATTACTAGGGCCCGGATTTGTATGTAAAAAAAATATTTTTTTTCCTGATGCGTACATTCCTAAAACAAAGTTTAATATCCAAATCGAGGTCCGACAAACGCAAATCCAAATTTTATTTCACATAAAATCACATATTTTACAAAAAAAGTTATGTGAATAAATATTTTCGATATTTTCTCCATAAATACACATTTTAGTATTTTTCCGGATTTTTTAATGTAATTTTTTTTTTCCTGATGCCCATATCAAGGTCCGACAACAGCAAATTCCAAATTTTATTTTACATAAAAAGACTTGTTTTACAAAAACGTTATGTGAATAAATATTTTCGATATATTCTCCATAAATAAATATTTTAGTTCTTTTCCTCATTCTCTTTTAACATTTTACAACAAAAATTTGTATCTCAAAAAAATTCAACACAAATGCTTCACTTGCAATGAGGTGAGAGTGATTCACTTGCACTTGCTTGTCAGGGAAGAGCAGAACCCAATCTCAATAATGCGTAATTCAGTTAAAGAAGTACAATATGTTGAAAGGCAACTTAACACTATCTCAGGATCGAAAATAAAAGTTCTAAGAACAAAATGTAAAGGTATGTTTGAGAAAAATGGTGGCTACCAAACCCTCTGCAAAGTCGCTCAAGTTTTGGAAGGCCAAAACATAAGTGAACTTGATCGTGTGTGTGTGTAAGTGATATACCCCTCTTCAAATATAAGGCATAATTATCGGATAATAGGCAAGGATTTGTGATCCATAATCTGGAGATGACATTTGTTGTGCACTGCAACTCCAGTCAGCATTTTATGTCTCATGTTTAGCTGCAATTGGTGAGTTTCAATATAATTTGTTCTAGTAAGTTACGAACATTCTGGTATTTTTGTTTCTTTTTAAGATTATTTATTTTTTTATTTTTATTTTGTAAGTTTTAGTTTTAGCACATATTTTTAACATTTTTAGACATAAAAAATTAATATTTTTTAGTTTTTTAGCACATAAAAATCCGGGCCCTACTCATTACACTTTGAAAAAAGCAAAGTATGAAATGCGTACAACTGGTACATGATTCTTTAGAGCTGCAAGTAAATAGATCACTCTAGATAACTTACCGCAAACGTAAGCAATCTGTGTTTTCCATGAGAGATGTTTATCTATATATATTCCTAACAATTTTACACTATCAGATACATCACCTAAAATATCATGTGTCGGTCTCAATGAAAAAAGAATACGTTGAGTTTTTTCAGTGTTTAAAAAGAATCCATTAGTATAAACCAGTTATATATTTCTTTAGTAGAATTCTCCACAGTGTTGTACAAACATTCTACATTCTTCTCTACGTAGAGAAAGGTGGTATCATCTGCATATACTACCATACAAGCTGGTGAATTTTCTATTGTGCCTATGTCATTTATATGAATTAAAAAGAGAATTGGTCCCTATACAGTGCCCTGGGGGACACCAATGTTGATACATTTTTCATCGGAAAGTTGACCCTTTATATTAACTATCTGTCTTCTATTGTGTAAATAGGATTAAAAAATTTTTATTTGATGACCTCTGATTCCATATCTTTGCATTTTTTGTAACAGTATTTTGTGATTGACACAATCAAATGCCTTGCTTAAATCACATAGAGTCCCATGAGCATAAGCTCCTTCCTCAAAGGTACCGGTATCATATAGGTACTTCAGTAAAGTTAAGATGGTCCAAAGCTGTATCAACGGATGGTAATACATTAGAAGATATTTTTATAACTGAGTCTACGCAAAAATTACTAAAGTCGCTTGGTGTTATAGTATTACCAATGGTTGTTTTACTTCCACTTGTTACTGACTTGATTACTTCCCAGGCAGCCTTACACTTACTGTCCGAAGTCTCAATAAAACGTTGATCAACATCTTTTTATGGCACAAGTGTCTTTTTCATATTGGTACAATTAATACCGCATAGTACAACAGTGAACTGCATTATTGGCATTGAGCAGCCTGGGAGGGGAAAGGTTGAAGGCTAAGGAAAGCGATGGCCTGGCTAGGGGCTGTCACCATGGCAAAGCTCAGTGGAGAGTGGAGTGAGAGCCAAGGTGCCACAAGTATTTATCTTTCACCCAATAAGCTTTATTGTAGACTATATTAGTTTTATTCTATTTTCAGGCAGGAGGTTTTGCAGGCTTAACTGTTGATGTTACCTTGTTCCCACTTGATACACTTAAAACCAGGCTGCAGAGTCCACAGGGATTTTTAGCTAGTGGAGGTTTTAAGAATCTCTATAAAGGTGTAGGAACTGCTGCAGTAGGATCAGTCCCAACAGGTGAGATAAACCATGATTCTAATTCTATACAGAGGCAGTAATATTCTAGTGTAGGCCTACCCGAACTTAGTAAATGCAATATCATTATCTTTTTGTCTTAATACTTATGAATCATTCAACAAACTCGAGAATTCCTTGACTGATCTGTCAGCTGGGCCATAACGGTGTGGTGATGAATGTTTCTGAATGTTACTGGAACAAACCTTATATTCTACTGCTTCTTTTACTACTATTACTGCTACTACTAACAATAAGAAGTACTGCTCTACTAGTATTACTATACTAGTACTACTAAGTACCGGTACTACTGTTGTACTATTACTACTGGTACTACTACTAATCACCAGTAACATTACCGATACCACTACTGATATTGGTATTTCTGCTATTACTACTACAGGGAGACTCAATTAACTATGAACTGGCTTCATTGTGTTTTTCTGGTTCAAAGTGGTGATGCGCATTGCCTTCTGCAGAGCACTGATGCAACCATACAGCAATTTCCTTAACTACCGTATGTTTAAAGGCTTTACTTACCAATGTTATGAAAGGAGGTGCTGAAACTGGCCACCATTGTTGTCAAGACATTTTTGGGACGTCTTTAAGAAACCATCCATCACTTGCTATAGTTCATGTTGCAAAATACTGGCAATTTCCTGGTGGATATTTTGTTTTAATTTTCTCAGAGTGTGTGGGTTTGTCTTGTATACTTTATTTTTAATTTACCACAGAGATAAAAGTTGCAGGGGGTTAGGTCTAGGAACTGAGGGGGCCCAAATCTCTTAATAATTTTATCCTCAAACACACTATTAGTTGTTCTCATTGAAATATTGGTTGTATGGACTGTGGCAGAGTCTTGTTGGAAAGTGGCAAAGGCATGCTCTCAGTCTGTTAATTCTCTAAAAACCAGGGGCAAAATTGTATTCTCTTACCTGAGGGCAACAACTGTTGCGTAATTGTAAAAATTACTGGCTGGCCAACACAGCCACATACTGCGCACCATGTTTGTTTGATATAGCCATGATTTTAACTTAAAAAAAAATCATCACTGAGGTTGACCACATGTTTGTTGAAATATATTTGATCTTTAATATTTTAAAACTTTTATACTGACATGGCAGAGTTACTGCATTTTAGATTCAAAGACAAGTCAATATGGCTCTGTTTTATCAACATGCCCTCTTTTCTTTTCTAATCAGGTCGGAGACTCTGCAGGCAGTGACTTATGCGTATGTCACAATTGTATCAGTATGTTAAGATTTATTCTGAAAACACAGTGATTCCTGTAAACATTATAAAGACATAATATGGTAGAGACATATTCAGGTAACTTCAGGCATGCCCTTGAACTGACCTTAGATGCGCAGAAAATTAGGGTGTGGAGGAGGTGGGCCATGGGGTAAGAATTTGTCAGCTGCAACTAAGTCACCCTCCGAGCGACTTACTACCTTTGTAAAAACATTGTGTTCACGTAGTCTACAATTTGTTATTCTTTTTTAGTTAAGATCTCACCTGAATTGAGCACAGGCTCGTGGTCGGGAGCAATTCAGAAACGTATACAAATAACTTACATTAAATAAAAATACAATCAATTACTAATTTACAGTAATAATAGGATTGCAATTTTAAAAAGAAGAAACATGAAAAATAAATATTTATATAATAAACTTAATTATTTTCTTACATTTTTAATTGTTCATAATTAAAAGAGGAATAGTATAATCTGAGAGAAAACTAGAGTTGTCTTTTAGACCTGCAGATGTGAAACATTTAGGTGCAATTAAACGATTTGTTTGGCATTTGCAGGATATTTCTTACTAAGCTTACGTTTTTCTAATGTAGCATAGCAGCAGTCTCAACACTAACAAGGGGCGAGTGAAAGTTGTCTAGCCGGTGTAGTAAACCCTGCCCCTCTCCTACCATTATGCACAAACTCTCACTAGGATTGTGGGGGCCATGCCCGAAGTTACATGAATATATCTCTAACTTCAACAGCATGAATGTATGCTGTGGGTGAAGGGAATGCCTTTGAGAAGTGGGAGATGAATAAGCATTCACTCACCCCCTTTCGATTTAGACTCGTCCAGTTGGCAGTCAGGCAGCTGAACATCTACATCTGTTCATACGTGTATAATACCATATATTTCAAGAAAATTTCAGCAAAGAATACTTGATTAAACAGGTGTTTATTTACTAGTGGTGTTTTGTTCACAGAAAACAGCCACATTGTTTGCAGTGGTCCTGCATACCTTTTAATAGTACCATGTCAATCTAAAATAGGCCTAATTCAGTTTAAATATGTTTTATCAATATCTATTGCATAGTATTCATTAAATAATCATTATAAATGCAAGTCATGACTTGGAACTCACGTAGATTAATTCTTAAGTGACAAATTTCCAAGTCACTCATGGCATTATTACCTATGATATATTGCTTGTAGGGTAACTGTTGAATTGGATTATTTGATTTCTAACATTAAAAAAATGATAAAGTAATTCATTGTAAGTCTGAGACCATAGGCAGCTGCATATTTCTCTTCCATTAGTGCTTTCTCTGTTTTATCCTGCCTGCCACTGTTCTATAGGTTTGTCAAAATGTAGTGTTCCCATATTGTATATTAAAAAAAAGAAAAGACACTACTGTTTTCACCTGATGAAACTGGAATGTTTTGTAAAAAAGCAGGACTTGCTAGAAATTAGAAAAATAGAATTAAATCCGCCATTCATATGCCTGTATTGTAAATCACAATCTCACTTAAGATAAGAACAGAATTTCAAAATGTGCCTGATTAAAGTTCATGTTAATGATGCCAGCACTCAACTGACATCGCTTGAACTGGGAACCTTATGTATATAGGCCTAACACTGCTACCAGAAGCATGGAGAAAAAAAGCATCATTATTAGATTTGTCAATTTCTTAATATGCTTTATCAAAGTTTCATGAATTTCCAGGAGTGTTGCAATTTAAAATGGAATAAATTCCATAAACCTAATGCACTTCTTTCAGAAAGGACATTTACAAAAGAAAGAAGTGGGACATTTGGAAAAAAGTTAGGACACCGGGACATTCTATCAAAAAACAAGATTGTCATCATGAGAAAAACAGGACGAATGGGAATCCCGTCAAAATATTAATACAAGGGCCACGAAAGCTTCAACTTCTAAATTGAGTTCTGTTTGTTCCAGCTGCACTCTTCTTCTGCGTTTATAACACAGCCAAAAATGTGTCACAAAACAGAATTGATCCAGCTTATGTTCCATTTGTGCATATGGTGGCAGCTAGCATAGGTGAAATTGTAAGTTATTTGATCATTGTTCAGAGTTATTGAAATACAGTAAAACTTTGATAAGATGCTTTTTAAAGGACCCAACAAAAGTCCAGTGATCGATAATGAGAGAATACAATACCTTGGAGCAAGGTACTCCAAGCATGACTCACAGTGTCACATATGTAGGCTATACTGCAGAATCTTTAAAACTAGGAACATTACTTTTGTGTTGTGTGCATTAAAAATAAATTAGTGTACTGTACATACTACACTGTTTGAATTGCTTATTTGTGACAGTGGAGATAAAGAAAAGAAAGCACTTTATCATAGAACAGAAAGTACAAATGCAGGTTAACATGGTACAATACATTAGAAAACTTGAGGGTAGAATGCTATTGATTGATATGGCATGTGTTTATGATATAAAATCAGCAATAGTGTCATCTACATTAAAGGACAAAGAAAAAATCCTTCAAATATAGGAACGTTCGGCAAGGACTTAGTGTGGGGTGGAATAAATCTTACCTCATTATTTATTGTAGAATCACGTGACTTTGTTTTGACTGGTCAAACTGTAAAACGACAAGCTTTGCTTGTTTCATTATAACATACTTTTCAGAATAAAGTGCAAATAATTTGTTTTTCTGGTGTACTTTATACTGAGATTTCACTGTGCAGGGAAATTCAAGGAGAGCCTATCAGGCAGGAAAACACATTAATCAGAACGTCTTAAACGAAGTTTTACTGTCTTTCTTAAGTATTTCTTTATACTAAAACAAATCTAATGATAAATTACCTATAGATATGTGAGTTATTCATTAATACACTGAATATTTTTTGTTGTCGAACATTATGTGAGAAGGTTTTAGGAGAAAAATTCCCTTTGAAAAGAGAATTTGAACATGTGACCTTTTGGCTTTCTGTGCTGATGCTCTATCAGTTGAGTTAATAGTCACCTAGATAGTCACCTGAATTGGGCAAATCACATTGATAATGTACGTGCTAAGGTCAGCAAGGGTATCTTCCTACTAAGATATTTCTCTAGATTTAATAACAATCATCTTCTGAATATAATTTATTATGGCACAATCTTTTTACAAATAGCATATGGAATAGAGATCTGGGGCTCTGCGGTAACTTATACATTAGTAGAATACTTGTATTGCAAAAAAAGAGTCTCAGGATAATGTATAAATTAAATTCTAAACACCATTGCAGAGAACTCTTCAAATCTAGCAGAAAATTCAATGTAATATCACTGTATGTTTAGAGAGTTTGTTATTATTAAACAAACAAGATCTAGCCAGAAAGACAAATATCCATCTACACAACACAAGAAATTAAAATGGCATCTTTCAACTAGGATATACTAAGAAATTTATGGAAAAAGATCCTAGAGTAATAGGAATAAAGTTGTTTAATGCACTACCTACAGTACTAAAAGAGGCTCAAGGGAACATTTTCAAAAAAGAATTTATTTTTTTTATTTAACCAACATGGTATCAGTTCATTTCATGACTGACCACAGGGGTCCTGAATACGGGTACTGTATGCCTCAGTATTACAATATTAACAATATACAATATAAAGGTAACAAAATACCGCAATTTAGTAGTGAGTACCAGTGATAAAGCTCTACGCTATACATAAATCATATATATATATATATATATATATATATATATATATATATTCTTTTGATGAATATTTCATCCTTACATGAATGACCTCCTTTAGGGCCTACTCATTTCAATACTTATATCTTGTTACTGAGTTATCTCTTCCCATTCTCTCTCATCTGTAATGTACATATGTAAATTATTGTATTGTATTGTACTCTTAATATAATTTATATTGTAAGTGTATTATTATGTAATCATACTATCCCTGGTGTTGTGTTGAATTGAAGTTACCCCGAGTTCCACTCATGGTGCCGGATTGAATCTCTCTTCCATGGTTACTCTTAGTTGTCGACCTCACTGAAATACATTTACGTCATATATACAGTATTGTGAGGCACACTAACATAGTGATTTTGTGACCAGGTTTCCACCGACAGTAGACAGTAATCATAGGAGAGAGATTCCATCTGGCACCATGAATCATACTCTTCTAGCTCAGTTGGTAGAGCATTGGAATGGAAATCCGAAGGTCATGCGTCCGAGTCCGATCTTCTGTTTCCTGTCTCTTAAAATCTCCCTCTTATTATGGATACAAAAATTGTTTCATTTAATTTATTAAAGGAAAAGTAAACTAAAAATTCAGTATCATTTTCTTCATACGGATTGAAAGAGAATGTTTTTAAGAAATGATATTCACTGTTAGAAATGTTTTACACCTTCACATTTAATCACAAAACGAATCTATTTATTGTAACGCGATGGGCGCGTGACGTCACGCTTGACGAAGGCTTGGCTCAGTCTCGCCCGGTGAAAGACATTTCACAGCATTCTGTCTACTGTTACAGTTTTTTAGTGAGTATCTGTTCAAACAATGGTTTATTGTTGTGTTGTGGGGTGTACAAACTCATCGTCGAAGAGTGATAACACACTTAAAATATCTTTCCATCGATTTCCCAACAGAGATAAGTCACCCGAACGTAAATAAGCAATGGCTGATAAAAATAAAAAGAGAAAAATTTGTTCCTACTAAATACAGTACGGTTTGTTCACAACATTTTGAAGAAAATGATACCGAGCTTTTGGTACAGTTACGAACACAGTTATCTGGAGAAACCCCGCAATCTGTTTAAAAAAGAAGTGCTGTGCCATCACTTCTTTTGCGTGGGAAATCTGAAACACCGCCAATGAAGAAAAGAAAATCGTCGTACTCGAGGAAGAAGGAAATGAGAGAGTTGTTGCAAGATTTGAATAGTAATCCTTCAGTATCCGGGAATGGACAAATCATGAATGTGGAATCTAGTATTTATGACGAAAATTCAGTTTCTAACAGAGTAGGCGTTCAGTGTGAACTAGGAAATGAAACTTATGTCAATGTTTGCACAGATTCATTGAATGTTTCTTCTAGAAATTGTGATTTAGATAGCTCTTTTAGCATTTCAGAAATTTCTACTACCGCAAAAGATGATTCTGAATCTGAAAGTGACTCTGTTCGTATCTTGAAAAATGTTTTGTTTTTGAACTGTATTAGCTCTAAGTATTAACTGATAACGCCTGGCAACTAGTGTATCTTTATTTATAATAACGCTATCGAATGAGCAATGTCGTGTTATACAGTCTACAACCCCCTTCTGTTCACAAATTACTTCACGGTCCCAACAACACACACTTTCGTGGCCCGTTTTCATATGTACACACAGCCCACATTTACTCCATTCCGTATTTTCTTTTCTTCCTTGCAACTCTTTAAATAATTCCTTGTCATTTTCTTTTCGTGTGATATTAATTTGTGAATACCGAGATTTGTCCTTAGAAGGTAACATTGCAGGCATCTCTATCAACAACAAACACAAATGAGACTTTGTGGTGTATTAGAAACACACGCGCGAGCATTACAGTAGCTGTTGTCCTGCCAGCGAGTTAGTCAGGAGTGACGTCACAGGAGCGTTTTACTTCACCCGTACAAGGCGTAATATTGGGCACCTGAAGTTCACGAGATCACCATTCGTTTCGTAATTCAAAGCTCCGTGCGATGAGATTAAAATTAGAAAATGGAATTTTTTTAGTTTACCCTTCCTTTAAGCCTATGGTGCATTTATGTTTTATATTTTGTGTAATTACAAAGCTGATAATTGTAATAATTCTTGTTTATATTATCATGGGTTATTTTATTTCAAAATAATACTTTTTGTATTTAAAATGCAATAGCTTTACATCTGAAATTCTAACAAGTTTGTCTAATTTTTATTTAAGTTATTAAATGATTTACAGTTTTTTATCTTTCTCTTATACTTTGTGTGTATTATATTGACTACTAGCAAAAAATACTGTGAATCAGTATATTTCCC
This sequence comes from Ectobius pallidus, assembly GCA_964059195.1. NCBI lineage: Eukaryota > Metazoa > Arthropoda > Insecta > Blattodea > Ectobiidae > Ectobius > Ectobius pallidus. The sequence continues at coordinate 21,650,279 of CAXKWD010000011.1, forward strand.
CTCAGTTATTAAAACATAAACCTGGGGCATTATTTGATAACTGCATTAAAATTTAATGTAAAATTATGTAGTTTCCTAGAAAATTTGAGGACCATTTTAAAGAAATTGTAGACAGGAGAATGTAAAAACAGCTGCTTTCTTATATATTTGCTTTTTGTTCCATTGAAGAAATTTAGGTGACATTACTGATCAACAATGTTCAGAAATGTTATTGGTGTGTTGCCACAAATACTCAGCAAGAGATGTGGCCCACAACAAAGTGAACATTATTAAATTCGACAATCTGACCTATACTTGGGCACGGTCTCCTTGTAGCTTCCACCAACTCCAAGTATAGGTTGGTTTACCAAAATGCTTTCAGCATGCTCAAATGGAAATTTCTAGTGATTGACCCTAGAGCTGTAATTTTGTTCACGGAAAGATAGTGACATAATTTTTCTTCAAACTTCCAGGGGTCATGTTTAATGAAAGTTCCTATAGAAGTCGTGAAGCAAAGACAACAAGCTGCAATAGAACGTCTTCCACCATTACTTGTTTGTAGACGAGCTATTGCATCAGAAGGGTATTTGGGCTTGTATCGTGGCTTTACAACAACAGTTCTGCGGGAAATACCATTTGCCTTAATTCAGTATCCCATATGGGAGTGGATGAAGGAGAGATGGCGGGTACATACTGGAGAAGAGCTGGGAGTTATTGAGGTGGCAGTTTGCGGAGCTGCATCAGGTAATGAGCTAACCATGTCTAGCAATATATTGAGATATGCATGTGTACTTTTTCTGCCTGTTTGTTAACTGCTATAAACATTGTATTGAAATATACGAGGGGGAGTCCAAAAATAAGTTTCCCCTGGTGACTGTGTACAGAGGTGTGGATGAAAGACAAAAAATATGAGACATTAAAGATAAGACATACCTTTATTTTTCCACATAATTACCACGTACATTGAGAGATTTGTCATGATGCTTTAGAAGCTTCAAAAATCCCTCCAGAAAAAATCATGGCTCTGCATACGGAAGAAACTTCAAACAGCTTGTGTTCCCCATCATCACCTGTCCAAAAGAAGTTCAAAACAATGCCCTCTGCAGGTAAAGTGCTCCTCACAGTGTTCTGGGATGCCCAAGGGGTTTTGTAATTCAGGATGGAACCATCACTGCCACGCGGTACTGTCACCCTGTCGAAATTGAAGGAGGCGATTCGGAAAAAGCGGCCTGGCCTTCTCCAATCTGACGTTCTGTTGTTGGATGACAATGCGAGACCACACTTCTTTCGGACAGGTAATGACGGGGAACACAAGCCGTTCGATGCTTCTTTCGTATGCAGAGCCCTGATTTTTTCCTGGAGGGCTTTTTGAAGCTTCTAAAGCGATATGACAATGTCTCAATGTACGTGGTAATTATGTGTAAAAATAAAGGTACGTCTTGTCTTTAATGTCACATTATATTTTTTGTATTTCATCCACTACTCTGTACACAGTCACCAGAGGAAATTTATTTTCGGACTCACCCTCGTAATTCAACAGCTCAAGTCAATAAAAATTCCCATATTGGCTTCATTCCTGGAGGTGTTTTCCTTTTCATTTTTCTATTTCATGTACACTCTGGTGACCCTGGCCTAGCCATAACTTAATATATTTCTCCAGCTTGAATGTATTCATGGGAGGTACCATCAACTTCAAGAAGAGCACGTTGATTACTGTTAATATCCAAAGTTGATTTCTTGAAGGGGATAGAACAATGTTCATTCCACTAAATACTCTTTCATATATTCTGCAGTTGATAGCCTATAATTACAAATTAATATGACATGATACTACCATGCTGGTAGGGCAAATCTTCCAGCATGCACAGCACTCAAGTTCATTCAGAAAATGACATTTAAACTTCTAGCACTACTAGTATGAAAACACCAAATAAAAAGCAAAAACACCAAACAATCGAGCATTTAAAGTCAGTTTGGCTAAATGTATATTGCATACCGGCTCACTTTGTACACTGGTTATAGGCCAACATGAAGTTAAGTTACAAGTGAAATGGAAGCCGGTGTAACACAGAAATAATATCGTCGTTTAGTATTAATAAGAAAGCATGTTCTTTACATTGCAATGAATAGATATCCATTAAAAAAAACCAAGTATCAAGTGCTTAAGCATTTTTCTAGATTTTCAGCTTGATCGTTTTCCCCATGTGCTCTTCATTTGTAAATTTATACAAGATTGAATACATTAAATTCAAGAAAATTCAGTCTGAAGACTTTGACAAACAGATTTTTATGAAATGTTTCTGCAGTAAAATCAAGGGATTAGGAGCATGTTTTGAAATTCCTCTTCCCCATTGTGCCATACTGAACAATGGACTGAAATAAACCAAGTGGTAAAATCAAGTGAAGTAAGTGTATAATACCTCCACTCATGTGTTCTTCGCATGTGGAGAATGTTATGTATAAATTCTGTAAGAGATAAAATATTGAATTCAGTGAAGCTATCTTGCATTTTGAAGATGTTTTCTTGCTCGATTAAGTACCATTAAGATACAGTAATGCTATTGTGTGTAATTTTCTTGGGACTGATGACTGATTTTGTATGTTGTTACAGGTGGAATTGCTGCTGCAGTAACAACACCTCTAGATGTAGCCAAAACTAGAATCATGCTAGCAGAAAAGAGGGGTAAATCAAATGGAAAACACTGTGATCTACGCACATTACCCATCCTTGCTAGTATATACAAGGAAGAAGGAATAGTTGGGTAAGTTTCAAGCTAGGAATTTGTGTATATACAATTACATATATATATTTTTTATTAACTTTCCTCTGGTATTTTGAAGTTCATTAGTTTGTTCTTGAATTTTGCAATGTAAATTGTGACCAATTTTACATAGGAATAACAAAAAGAGACATTGAAACAAGAGTAAAAGAACACGTGAGGAACATCAAAAACTGACAAATTGAAAAATCAGCTGTGGCATCACATGTCTTGGAATATGGCCATGAAATTTCGAAAGAACCAATATTATTAAAGTCAGTCAGTAAACACAAGGATCTGGAAAGCCTAATTTGGCTTGGGTTGCTATCTTAATACCTACTTTTTGAAAACGAAATAGCAAAAAACCCTGAACTGTTTGAACAAAATTATCTACATTTTTTTTTACTTCAGTGTATTCAGAACATAAGAGATTGCCTGTAAAATCCTTTATTTTGTAAAGAAATCAAATTAAATGCAGACATACTGGTATAATCTTTGCAAGAGGGTGAATGGAGAGCAAAGATTTTTTTTATTATTTATTTTATTTTTTACCAGAACCTTTTAACTACTAGGAGAAATTATTCTTTTCACTTTGTTGTTCCAGATTATTTGCTGGATTTGTTCCTCGCACACTGTGGATCACTTTAGGAGGGGCAGTTTTTTTTGGTGCTTATCAAGCTGCAGTAGAAGTGTGCTTAAATATACAGGTGCTCAAACCAAAGTAATGCCAGTCCAGGGTGAGTTCATAAATTGCTACTCTCCTTTTTTGAGTCAACACAAAGTCAGTTCTCGTTATTTATAAATGAGCTTTCTAGATACGGCAAAATAATGTTAAGCGTACCTTTAAATTCAGCTAATGTAGTGGCCTTGTTAGAGATGGGGTTGTCAAGTAGTAGGGGGATTTTTTGTAAGTAAGATAAAATTTAGTATACCATTTTATGTTCTGTGAGGTAAACGAGGAGAAAAAAATTAGGAAAAGAATGTGTAAAAACTTCATAATTCGAAAACTGTAAATAATCAGTTGGAAAATTAGAAAAGGAAATTAATTATTGGGCTCTAACCAGCAAATGCTAAGCGAGTTAGGTAGGCTTAATTCACTAGTATTTTGTAGGGAGGTAAAAACACATAGATGGGTAGAAGCTTATGTATTCAATAATAATAGAGAAGAGAGAATGAGGAAGGCCTGGTGGAGTCTGGGTATCTGGTCGTTGAGGAATTTAAGAAGGAATATTGAGAAAGGAATGGGTCCACTCTGCAGTTCAAAAGAAAATGTGGGACACATCCTGCTTGAATGTGCAGTGACCAAGAAATAGGGGGAAATGTCTATTGACCAGAAATTATTAAAATTTAATACTAACGTAGCATTTAAAGAAATTGTAACTCAATAAATATAGTAAGTTTGAAAAAAATTAGGCAAAATTTTATTTTTTATAAGAAAACAATGATTAGAAAAAATAGAGATAAGTTAATAGATTATATTGTCAATGTAAGTTATAACTAAGTCATTAATCACTGTCACACTACATGTTTTTTATAAGTTTGGACATTATATTTGTAGCTGTTTTTACTCATGTAAGTTAATTTTGTTATATAAAAGACACCTCGGATAAGCAGGAATGTAACTGAGGGTCTTTTTAGTTAGTTAAAAATGTGAATAAATCATATATACTATAAATCAGCTTTCTCGAAGGCAAGTAAATTTTGGCAATTATTCATAAGTGCCCTAGGGCAATTTTTCTTAATCTTTGTAGCCTCGTAGCCCAGCAAATTTTATTTGTATAAGGCGAGGGCCCGGTCCCAACAAATTTACCTGTCAACACTAACGTTTTCTTCAAATTTTTTAAGTTGACATAAAATAAATGATTATTCAAAATTACCGCATAGTTATAAAAGAGTATGTTGGCATATATAAAAAAACATTGAATTAATTCTATCTAAGTCAACTTATGGTAGTTCCCTCAGACCAGCATCATTAAACTGTTTTCATCTGATTTATTTTTAAATTTCCACAGCCTTTGATTGCTGATTGATCAGTGACATTTGCAGCAAAAGCTGCCACATCGAGGCTTACACCGCTATTGTTACTATCTGCTTGTAAGCAGTAAACGGCAGTATTTTCTATCCGAATGTTAAAAGATTTGTGTTTGAATTACAAAACATTTATGAACATACAGTCATATTGAGAAAAGAAACAACTTCTGACAGTCCTCCCATGTGTTTTTCTTACAACCCTTCTGCCTGCCTTAACTTGGGATCCACCATTAGGTTGCCAGAATAAACTGGTTTTATTACCCATCCATTTTCCCTCACCATGCACACAAGGATTTGCACAGCGTTGTAACATTGCCACAGTGACGCTCTGTTTTGCTAGTTATTCTGTCTGCATTTTACCTTTATGCAACAATAATTGAAGCATATGCGTGAACAAACGCATATGTTACATATTGTGAAACCTGAGATGTTCACAGAACAAACATCTATGATGTGTCCTTGATCCATATTTGCAAGTTGTTTAAGCATATCTCAACTGATGGCTTCATTATTCCAGAAATTGAAAATCATGGAACAAAAGTCTTCCCACACGAAGCCTGAGATGTTCACAGAACAAACATCTATGATGTGTCCTTGATCCATATTTGCAAGTTGTTTAAGCATATCTCAACAGATGGCTTCATTATTCCAGAAATTGAAAATCATGGAACAAAAGTCTTCCCACACGAAAGCGCCAACTTAATAAGACATCATAACCTCTGTACAGAAACGAGTTCATTAAAGTTTAATATTTCAAGAAATATTGTTTTCACATACTGAAACATTATAACTAGGTTCAAGCAATAAAATTAACTTTAAAATAACGCTATTCTCTATTAAGGGCAACTGAGTGAGCAAGCAGACTTATATTTTTGTTTACAGAACAGAAGTATATGTTGCATCTTACCATTTAGTCCTATCCCTCAGATAACATTCATCTTTATTGCTGTTTTTCTCAGTAGTTAGGAAATGTAACATAGACGTTTGTTCATGCATATGACTTAACTGTATGTCCAGTGCTGAAGTTGGGCTGGAACAGCGCTCCGGAAAAGGAAAAGTCTACTTTTCATTGATCCGTCAAAAACGCAGGGAGGAAAAAGGTACATATGAAATCAGCGTATATTTTGGCAACACTTTTTTAATAAAGGACCATGATATCCTGTTCTTGTCAGTGGCAGTTGCCTTGCCTGCATGGTTCCCGTAGATGCAATGCTTACGTGATGAAGTTGGTTGCATTGGTTGTTATTGTATTGTAATTTCTATGCGATTCTTTTGAAAAATGTTAATTGACTATAATGATTGGTATCATAAAATGTAAATAAATAAATAAATACCTGCATATAATTTATGGGTTCCCCCTAGAAAAAATTTGCAACTTCAGCACTGAATATGTCCCTTATTATTAGTATTAATAAATTATTACTTCTTCACGTTGATAACCTCCAACATAAAAGAAATGAACAGTGATTTATTTCTCTTTAACCCCCAGCAACGCAGTCTTCTGTCCTAGTCTCCACCACGTGCTTTGTTCAAAACATCAGAAATCATTTCTTTCCTTGTGGTGACTGTAGTTGGTGTAAAACGTATAAAAGTTCAAGTTCAAAGCCATTCCCCTTTTTAAGCAAGAGACTTCCCCCATTACTGTAGCAACAACAAACACAATGTTTTGTAACTACAGCTAGCAGTGTCAGTCCAGAAAGAAAATCTGTCTCCTCTATAACAATCCAAGAAGTTCAAGTTCGTTGGACATTACTTTAGATTTTGCGCTAACAAGTTTAAAAGTATTTGATTACATCAGTAATGTTTTAAATATATTTTGGTATTCATATTTTTAGCATGGGACTGAAATATTTATTGCTTAGGAAACTAAAATATCAATTCCACAAAAACTCCTTGTGGTCCAATATAAATTATGCCAGGCTCCGTAGCGGGGTGCAGCCTGGCAGTTGAGAAATGCTTCTGTAGAGTGTAGTAGTAGTAGTAGTAAATGATTTATTTTGCCTGGCAGAGTTAAGGCCATAAGGCCTTCTCTTCCACTCAACCAGGTTTCAGAAAATATATACAATGTAGGTTTACATAAATAGCAAATTAGTGAATAAGAGACTTATGACTAATACTAAGACTAAGGTTAAGGCTAATCATAATAATAAATTAAATAAGTAAAAAGCATAGGTTTCATAAAAAGCATAGGCTTCATAGAGAGTGTAAGTGTCATCAAAGAAAATAGTAATAATGTTACAAGTAAAACAAGGAATATGTAAAATTATGTTATAATGGAAATTTAAGTCTAGCTGTAGATACGTTATAAGGAGACTAAGTAATGTTATATACAGTGAAAGATGGAGTGACTACAAAGAGCTAGTTCTGTTCAGTGGGCAATAATTGCTTAATAAGCGCAGATTTGAAAGAGTGTACACTCCGACTACCCCTAATATCTTGTGACAAGGAATTCCAAGAACGGGCTGTGGCTATGGTGAATGAATGAGAGTATGAGGTTGTATGATGACTAGGAATTGAAAACAGAGAGTTGTGCTGCGAGTGTGTACCATGATTATGGTAGGAGGATAGAAATGTAAATCGAGGAGCCAAGTAAAGAGGTATGGAAAACTTAAGAATTTGGTATAATAAGCACAGAGAGCTTCATGTGTACTCCACAGTAGTAAATTAAAGTGTTCCCTGTACAGATCGTAGAGGCCATAAGGGTTCCAGAAGGTTGAGACTCCCAGATTTTAGACATTTGGCACATGAATGTGGTAAGGTTGTCAGCCTATTGCTCCCAGGATTGGTCCTGGTACTCGTTTCTATTAGAGACTTAGTTGATCCCAGGGCCATAGTGCTGCCAGAAGGATTAGGCCACTTGAAAAATCCCAATGACTTCAGTGGGGACCAAACTGGGTTATCTGAAGAATTCAATAACAATATGATTGAGAAACACAAAACCCATTGAACTCAATACGAGTTATATAGTCACTTATATAATATAGTCACTCATGAAGCTATTTCAAAAGGACCCTTTTACAACAATACTTTTAAGTTCAGTTGTTATTACAAACCTGTTCTAAATTAGCAAACGAATCCCTGCCATTTGAAACAAGGAGCAAACTAGATCTGCATTTGAATCTCAAATGATCTTTATAATTATTTTAATTTCAAAGAAACAAGATACTAGTCAAAACTACAGGGTATTTTTATTTTTTCATTTTGTTTATTGCATTTGATTGTTTTTCTTTTCAGGAAAATCGGATTTATTTGAGATTTTTTGAGGAAGTTTGCTTTTTACAGATCTATTAACAACCCATTGATTTTGTTGGCATAACATTGTAATATGTGTGTAATTCATCACTTAAAATAAACAAAGAAAATTACTCTACCAGAAACCAGACTCACAATCAGAGGCGCCGACTTTGAAATATTTCTGGGGGGCAAGAACCGGATTTTCAGTAGCTATACATAGGCCTTACATGATAAAATCTTAAGTCTTGGGGGGGCAGAAAGTACCTTGCCCCCCTAAGTCGGCGCCTATGCTCACAATCTAAAATAGGTACGGTAATTTCCCCGTTCCTTTCCATACCCCACTCTCTCTTTTGCATCTTCCAAGAACTCAGGAAGATCCCAGGGGGCCCCATCTGGAGGTGAGGAGAGTGGATTTGGTTAAGTTAGGCCCTCCAGACTTCACCAAAATTCACCACAGAGGTTAAATATCAGTTCCATCGGGGTTTTTGAGTAAATCAGAGACTCGGCAATCCCAAATAGCCTCTGCCCCCTATGATATTCGTAAGTAAATTACTGTACACAAAAAATTATGGTAAAAATATTTTTAATGGTGTTAATATTTTGTCTTTACCTTCTTATTTGGCTTTTACTTAAAAAAAAGTGTGCATTGATTTAAATTAACGTGCAGTAATTCTGTCGTTCATGTTTCTTTTTTTTCTTAGTTTAATAATTTTATTTGTTGTCTTTGAAAGGGAGAGTAGAGGGAAGGTGTACAGTGTTCAACATCTGCCCGTCCCATGTCTTTTTTTGATGTGGGATGTGTTAAATTCAATTCACATTGATTTCATCATCAGCAAGCTTCGTGAGTCAAGCTCTGAAATGGGACAGCTGTTAGTTCTGTAATCAAACAACGAAGCACAAAATGTTTTCTTTAAATGATTTATGGTATTTTTTGTATTTTGAACCAATATGTAGCCTGTAGAATGAGCCGAACAAGAATACCCCATCAAATTCTAAATTACCAACCATCAGGCAAGAGATCATTGGGCAGACCCCTCAAACGATGGATTGAGACCGTAACGGGCCCCTAGGCCTAATACATGATAGGATGATGATGATGATGATGACATAGGCTGTATATTCCCACTCAATATTAAATACATTTTCTATGTACTATAGTATTTGTTTGCATACATGTAATTTAACCACTAGTACAGTGTTTGTGTTTTTGGCAAAAGTTTTTAAATTAATTCTCATGAATATTACAGTTTTGTAATTACTATATTATTGCAGATAAGTTGTAATAATATGAATTTATTTGCCTAAGTATTCAGCCTATTTCGTATTCAGATTAGTTGTGGGGCACTTGAAAAATTAAGTGTAAAGATATATCAAATTTTAGTCATGAGGTTTTGGGAATTCAGAGTTTCAAAAGCGTTTGGAGCATTTTGGCTTTTGGCGAGGAGTCGTTACATGACTCACGTGGTATGAGACTGCTGCAATCTCCAGAACTTTAAATTAAAATTTTTTAACTACAGCTTCAAGGACTTAAAATTCAGGTTTTGACCCATCTCTAATTGAAATAAGCCAGTTGATTTGGACATAGTAAGTTTAACTTTTTAAAATGAATTGCATTCAATTTGTATTTTCTTTGCTTACTGAATGTTTCATAATTTTTTTACAAAAATTAATAAATGTGATTAAGTACATAAAGTTTCATCACCGGTCATCCTGGGGGGGGGGGGGGTTACATAACACCTAGACGCCGGTGTGTGGTGCCCTCTTGAGTCATACATCCACCACCCTCTGACATATTCCAGCACTACTGGGCTTATTCCAGAATTAAAACAGGGGTGCAGGCTAGACCATGAAATCAATTTTTGGAAGTGCTTGACGAACCCCCCCCCCCCCCCCGCCCACTCTCATTAGTCTGTTAGGTTCATTTGCCATTGTCAGTGGAAGTTAGATTAGGAACAGCTGTATTAGTTTAGCAGCGGCTTAATGAATCGCGTGTTTCATTTTGTGTCATATTAAATTTCGCGCGTTTTCTTGTTGGTCATTTGACATTTCAACGATTGCCCGCTATGGCAGCATGCGACTTCACACTACCAACTTGTAAAGTATAATTCCTAAATTATTTTCAATTTTAGGTGAGGATATCGCCCTGAGCGATTATAGGCTGATATCTACTTATTATTTTATACTTGTCTATAATGTTGGATATTTTTATATTTATAATGAGTGATAGAATTTTGAGTTTTTCTCGCAAATGATGTCAAGTGGTCGATTGGCGGTTCGTAATTTAGAACCTGTTACTTTTTTGTAACAGTTACGTTTCTGTTCCAGTTACATCAAAATAACTGTTACTTATAACCGTTACGACCTGTCATCAAAATAGCAATCACCGCGGCTGTACTTTTGTTTACTACCGGTATTTAGTATTTAGTGTGATAAGATAAATGAAGAGCTAGTTACATAAGCAGAAAATGAGAATATTTAAGTTTTGTCACATCGCTTCTAAATAGTAACCTAATCTGTGTTCACCACTGTCTGCAAACTAAGATAAATTCAAAAGTTGGATTAGGTAAAAATCTTTCAAAATGCCCCTTAAATTTTGTGCCAATTTATCGTTCATGTTCCAAGAAACTGCTTCTCTTCTTGAAAGATATGGACTTGCTAAAGATTCAGGATTCAGAGCTGTAGAATGTGCATTCCCGTACGAATATGAGTTGGAAAAAGTCGTCGAAGCAAAGAAAAAAGCAGGTGTTGAGCAAATTTTAATAAATGTGTTTGTTGGTAAGTAGAGCATTGAATTATATGGATTTATTGTGTTTTTAAAATTATGTATTCTTAAACTGTACTTTTACTGCAGTAGGACTATGGTTCTCAGACTCTGATTAATGGCACCGTAATTTAATTCCTCAGGTGATGTTACAAAGGGTGAACTGGGGTTTGCTGCTATACCAGGACAAGAGGAAGCCTTCAAGTCAAGTGTTCAGAAAGCCATTAAATATGCTAAAGCTTTAGATTGCTCTAGGTATGTATTGGGATTAAATTACAAATGGTAGTCAGAGTTCGGCTTGAAAAAATTATCTGAAAGTTGTACCGGTAGCAGTGTCTTGTAAAGTTATACTTGAAATTATATTGGGTTAGTTTAGTTGGGTTTGCTATAGCTCATAGATGGGTTTATATGCTTGCTGTTGCAAACGGTTACATGGGTCATAGCCTGGACACCAATGGTCCCATTGAATGCCAACAACCTTGCATGTCATTGTAGACTTATGCACCGAGAGCGATAGACACACCTTTCTTCCTCGGCCGCCCAAACATGATCCTGCCAACAACTTTGTGTGTGCACTTTTCAGTTCTCATGTGAACAACATTCATGGGTGTGCTGGCCTTGAGGTTAGGTTATGTTAGGTTGGGTTAATCAAGATGATGTACTCTGTGTGGTATTCCAGACATCAGTGATAGCGACAGCTATTGATCACCTCAATACATCCCTGTTTCTGCTCTACATGACCCAACAATTCTGTCTAAAGCAAACAATTTTCATGAGTAAGCAACACTTCACAACTCCATTCTAGGTTAATTTCCTGCAAACTTCTTAGCAGTTTTACTTATTTTTATAGTATTAAAAAAAGCGCTTATACATGGATTCTAGAGGTTTTGAAGAACAGTATGAATCAAATTTTACCATTATTTGTGTTTGGACAGCTTCGTCCCATGATGGCCAATCTATGCTTCTCAGCCATTTCATAAAATATGGGAATTTTTCCCTCAAAGAGAGAAGTTATAACATTATTGTAATTGGGTGGTCAAAAATAAGTTTAAAACCTCAAATTCTCTGATTTTAAGGACTTAGGTGTATTTGAAGTGGTTTCATGTGTAAAATCTGTCGATTTACTTATTTATTGCGTTGAGTTACTTTTTTTTTGCCATTTTTAGCATGATTTTAACACTCTTTAATACCAAGTAGTCAAGAGTAATCAGTAGGGTTCGGATGTTTATGACCTAAAAAACTGGAAAATATGACCTTGAATATGCCCTTAAAAATGACTAAATATGACCCAAAAAATCGTAAATATGACCTAATAAAAGAAAGTATTTTCTGATAATAAATGTTCCACTTTTAAACGTTTAATGAAACTAAATTACTACATCGCATGAATGCAATCAGGATCGTGTTTTTAAGAATTTTACATATTATTCACAGTTTTGCTTGTAATGGACATTTAATTTTAAAGCATTTGCTTCTGTGTGATTGCTTCACCACTTCAATATAATATTTTGTAGTCCATGCGTGTCCCTATAAAACGAAAAATTGCATTAATTTAAAAATTAAATTTCTATTAATTGGGCCTAAACATTAAATTAATGAAATAAATTTCAAAGTAGGCTAATACGTACCAGTTTTCAGTCTCCTTTTTTGTCTGCATTACACTATACAACCACGTGCATTTTAAGATTATCGAATAGAAATCTTCTCCTGTTGTCACTTAATATCGTCTTAAACCGCGAGAAGCTCCTTTCGACGTTACAGGATGTCACAGGTAACGTCATTAAATCGTTTTGCAGCCGTCACTTTAATTTCACACACTTTGCAATACAAAATTTTCCCGTCGGTGCAGAAGTGGTTTTCTCCAAACTCCTTAACAAAACTTTTTAGTTTTACACTTTCAGAACACTTATTTTTCGGCATTTTGATGTTACCCGATACCACTGCAAGTGTGAACTGAAAATCTTTTAAAACTGTCTCTATTGAAAGTTGTTAACAACAAGGAGGAAGGCGGTAAAACCCCGTGCATTGTGCTTCAACTACCTGCACTTGTTACTTACTGTCCCTTCACATTCCAGTTACAGTCAAACCAAAATATTAGTAACTCTTTCTCGAAAAAAATTTAACTCTACGATTTAGTGCCTACAGTATACTGTGCAATTGTGCTCTTTTACCGAATTTATTACTGAAATATGACGTTAAATTAAAAAATGACCGAAATATGACCAAAACTATAAAAATGTCCAAAATATGACCTGTGCAATTGTGCTCTTTTACCGAATTTATGACTTAAATATGACATTAAATTAAAAAATGACCGAAATATGACCTAAACTATAAAAATGTCCAAAATATGACTTTATATGCAAAATAAAAACGGTCCAATTAGGATAACAAAAGTGCAATTCGTGTTTAATTTCAGTTTGCGGCAAGATTAGACGTCAGGATAAAAATATGATATGTCATGAACATCCGAACCCTAGTAATCAGCTATGTCCATTTTCATTTGAGAAAATATACATTTAAGGTACAATTTAGTATAAAAATATGTGTGGTTAATTAACTTACTATGTAAAATAACAAACAAGGGAATTTTTGTCCCACCCGTAACAGTGATAGTTTTGTTAAATTATTATTGATGAGTTAAATAAATGTTGTGACAACCTGGAAACAGTTTATAATTTGTATTGAATCCCTCATACCTTCATTAATAACAACATAAAGACCCTAACAGTAATAGCAGAACAGAAAATGAGCTTAAAATCAGTCCCACCCGTAACAGATTTTGAAAAACAAATTTAAAATATTTAAAATAAGTTTTAAGTAATGCTCTGCATGCAGTGTGGAGGAGAAGGCATTGTACATTTTAGAGAATGTGAAGAACCAATTCTAGTTTATTATTTATGATATGTAATAAACAAAACTAGTTTATATATTTTGCTAGAATGTCCCACCCGTATTTATGAAATGGCTGTTCTCCATATTTATGCAGAATGTGGTAGATGCTAGATGTTTTTAGGCCCCTCAAGTTGTCTTGTTTTTGCAATATTAAAAAAGTGCTTATACGTGGATTCTAGAGGTTTTGAAGAACAATATACTGTAAATCAAATTTTACCATTATTTGTGTTTGGACAGCTTCGTCCCATGATGGGATGCTAGATGTTTTTAAGCCACCCAAGTCGTCTTTCACCAAGCATAGGAGATTTCTTATTTTGGGTGGTGGTTTAAGGATCTGTTATCTAGAAAAGATAACAGCACATTAAATTTATCAAATAGAAGGTATAACTTCTTATTTATTGAATAAAATTAGCTTGAACATAAATTGTTACTGTGAATTAAGATCATATTTTGGTACCAAGAGCAAAAATTGACGTATTAGCTCTAAACGTTGATTTTTTAGATTTTGCTGACACATCTTAACACTTGTTACTAAATCTGAAGTACCTGATAAAGCAAATGTGATAAGATTAAAATAACAAACTTCTCAAGTTTCAAGGATTATTTAGTGAAGATAGTTTTTGTCTATATGTGACCCAACCATATGTTAATAAACAAGTTTTCTAGTAGAAAACAACTGTCAAGGTCTAAGATGTCAATTTTTAGATTTTGGTGACATTTGTTGGTTTCATTCTTGAACAGCATTTCCTGATCACAACAAACATAAAAACAGCATTACTAGACCCATAGTATTTCCAGTTCGAAAAGAGGTCTACACTTTTAGAAACCAACCATAATTCGAAACCTAAACTAATATTACTGTGTCATACCTGCAATGTTGCACCTAAAGCTACTTTGTACAGTAGAGTCCTCCAAACTCAGCACCTGGCAACCATGATGAGAAAAATAAAAACGTCTACAAACCTGGTTGTGGTGAAAATTCAATGGAAACATATAATTTTTGTTTCATAGAAGAGCAACTATATCTGTATTAACTTGTTTTCTGATGATTTTGAATGGTGTTTGTTATATTTGAGGCTAATAAAAATTTATAAAATTTTTGCAATAACAGTTTTAATTTTTAAGCTCTTATTCCTGATAACTCGGTACCCTTTCGGTCCATATTAGGTTGTGTTTTTGGGCCTCTACTGTAATTGCTATTACCAGTCATGTCATGTTTAATTAGTTGCGTTAAGAAGGTACATAATTTGAGTTTTAACCTGTATACCTGGATATGATTTAAAATATATAAATAAATTAGTAAAATCATGAATAATAAAGCTAATACCAGGTCCTTAGTAACTTAAGTATAACTTAATTGAATTTACACTATACGAAAGAAAGCATGCAAAAACATTAATTAGTAACACTTAATGTGTCATTTCCAACTTTGTCTAGGCATTTTCTACAATATATGAAATAGAAAATGTGTGTGTGTATAGGCTTATATATGTATATAGCCTATATTTTAGCATTTTGTGAGTAATTCATCTTTTGTTTTCTTTAATCTTAGGATTCATGTAATGTCAGGACGTGTGGAAAATCCTACCAAAGAAAATGACTCTGCTTATTTGAAGAACATAAAGTGCGCTGCTTCACTCTTTGAAAAGGAGAACATCACTGGTTTGATTGAGCCTATCAACCGATTCTCTGTTCCGAAGTACTACATGAATAGCTTTGAGAAAGGTATAAATTTGTTATTGAGTGTTAGGTTATCATTATTAGAAGAGCAGAAAGTTTTCATTAGCTTTAAGAAAATGTTGTAAGATTAATATTAATAGAGAATAGCATGCAGTGAAATATTACACAGATTGTACATCAGTGCTCTTGTCACAATCTTAAAATGAGGGTAGTGGGAAGCCAGGTGTACAACGCGAAAAGAGAGGAATGTTGGGTTCTTTCATACAAAAGGAGTTGTCTCCATGAGATAGACTAAATGAAGGCAAAGACTCTATGTAACGAGGGTGGGAGAGTGTAAAATTATTTCATTATAGAAAGTTACTTACAATGATGCAATGAAGGATATTATCCCCTTCAAAATTCGTTTAGAATCACATTAAATTTCTTTTCCCTTAAATTTCCATCCTAAAATCAAGGTGCGTTTTATAGTCCGGTGCATCTTATAGTCCAAAAAATGTGATACTATACAGACTGCATATCTTTTTACATACCTGTAGATGCCTACCACTGCCCTAGAGTTTAAATTTGGATTGGTGGGTTTTTATAAAGTAGCTATTTTGTAAAAAGATTTCATGTTTTTGTTACTAGCCTATAATCATGAAATTTCAGTGGAAGCTTGCCCTAAATGCAGTGTTAAAATATTGATTTATTTGTACATATGTTTGTTTTTTAGGTTTGGAAGTGGTTAAGCAAGTGAACAGTCCAAACTTGAAGCTAATGCTGGACATTTTCCATCTGCAGCAGATAAGTGGAAATCTGACACGGAACATAACAGAACTCTTGCCACATGTTGGTAAGTAATAGGCTGTGATGTGTGAATTGCGTAATGACTTTTGCTACTGTAAGTGCCACTAAAGAATGTATCATGCTCAAACTCCAGAATAGAACATCTCTGAGTATGCTGTATTACATATTCATCATATTATTAACATATGTATAAAAAGAATACACCACTTTTTCTCTTATTTTTTTATAAACTGTAGTAATTCACAATTTATTTTTTAAATTCACTATTTCTGCATTGGCAACTACATATAGGCCTAGTGCACAGTGAAGGCAGTGGTGTAACTTATACCCCCACAAGGCAGTGGGCAGAGGACTAGAAGGGGCCCAGATGTCGATGAGAATTTTCTGGTAATTTGAATCGCACACATAAATCTGATATGTATTCGCATGAAGCTTACCAGAGCTATGCATTGCATTTCTTTTATAAGGCCAGAATGCAAACACGATTGTACAGAACGACTTGATACGAAAATAGGTGTAACAACAGTAGTAGAAATTATGATACATTCCTGTTCCAATTATTTTGAAATGAAATCCTGTCATTTCATTTTAATTTCCCTTGGGGCCCAGCTACAAAAAGTTATGCCACTGAGTGAAGGGAAATGAACCAGGGAATTTCTATTACGCCAGTCTTGCTTCAAATAATGAATGCATACTCTGTTTCAAACTTTTGTCAGTATCATTATTTATGTGCAAGATGATAAGGTGGCTTCAGGGACACCATGCTGTAAACTGTAGGCGCAGAATTTTATTTGTAAAAGATACAGACTAAACATTTTGGGAACACATTTCCTTTACTAACATCGGTGATTATACAACATTTTATTTTAACTTAAATCAGTTAAAATTTTACATGTGATGCAATTGATAGAAGATAGACATTGGATAGGCACTAGGTATGCTGCAAATACAACAACAACAACAACAACAACATTGTAAATAGCTCATATGCAAAATGTGAAGACAATCTGATGAAAGATACATTGAGAAGACGAAGAGAAATGGGTGTCATTCATCACAGGGCATTAAAACTTTGAAAAACCAACATTAAAGGTATCTTCAAAAATAGTCATATTGGTCCTGAATTCCACTGTCTTCTAGTTTAAAATACAATGATATAAAATTTTTATTACTCACAGTGAATAGTGATTAGCAAGAATTAATGGTTTTGATGGGAAGAAGATTGAAAACATCTGGCGTAAGGCGGAAAAACGCATATATGGTATGGAAGCGAGAAAAATAAATAACAATGATAATTATGTGGGGATACCTTACTACCCGCATGTAAGTGAGCAGATCGGAAATATTTTCCGTAAGTATGGTGTAACTCCTGCATACAAGACGAAACAAACAATAGGAAGGGCATTTTCTCAGTATAAACATCTGGGGAGGAGTTATGAAGCAATGGAGATGGCTGGCGTGTATTCTGTGACTTGTGGGGTATGTGACAAGATATATATTGGGGAAACAGGGAGAGATTTTGGAACCAGAATTAAAGAGCACGAAAGGGACATCAAAAATGGAAAATTCACAACAGGTTTGAGCCAACACATCGTTCAGGAAAAACACCGAGTTGGAGAGGTTAGTGTAGTGAAAGTGGTATTTGACAAGGTTAAAAGAAAAGTGTCTGAGGCGGTAAAGATTATTGAAAACCAGGAAATGTCAATGAATCGATATGAAGGAGATATAAGTGAAGTGTGGATGGGAGTAATTAAGAGACTTAGTGGGGATAAAACGAACATTATTTTTCCTCCACCATCCAAGGAGGTTGTAAGGACGGTGGACTTTGGATTACCAAATGAATGGATCTATAGGTATGCTCGGTGCACGACGTTTATGGGAAATAGTCACCAAACAACAGGGGGCGTGGAAGATTCCTCGTTTTGTGATCAGTATGATTCTGGAGGCATCTGAGGAAGGGTCGAGGAAAGGCCCGAAACGTAATGCTACATACTTTTTAACTATTCACTGTGAGTAATAAAAATTTTATATCATTATATTTCAACATTAAAGGGGTGAATATATCTATAAGCTTAATTTTTTAATATCAGTATAGTATCAGATGAATTCATCAATGATCAGTCTTAAAAACTCATCCATTCTGATCCGATGTCTTTGTTTGTGACCATGCATCTAATCATCCCTTCATTTTTTAAATGAATTGCAACATGATAGATTGTTTCTTAACTCCGCAGGTCACATCCAAATAGCACAAGTGCCAGATCGTCATGAGCCAAATACGGACGGAGAAATTAATCACAAGTACATCTTCTCCCTATTGGAAAATCTCAAATACAATGGATGGATTGGACTGGAATACAAGCCACAAAGTGATACCAAGGCTGGCCTAAGATGGCTTAAGGAATTCAATATCACTTTATAACTTTGTGCAATTCTTAGGATGGCCAGATTTTCAGGATCCAGATGTGAAATTTATCTATAGTACCAAAAGGTTTCAACATTTTTTCTTATTTGCCTTACCCTGACTAACAAATTATACAGCCAATAGGGTAGTAAAACAATCATGTCTGTTGCAGACACAAAATTAAAGGTGAAATAATATTATTATATTGTTAAAATGGCAAAATGCAGGCCATCAGTTACTGTAGCGTTACTAACCGAAAAAGTTATTTTTATAAAGAGAACTGCACTATGTGCATAAATATGTTACACAAGTACAGTATATTAACCATTAATTGATACACTTATTTAAACTCATGCCATCACTACACTGGGTGAATTTTCAGTCCCCCCCAAATATGATCTATTTTCCTGTTTTATTGAGATTGAACAAAATTCTTTATGTAAGGTAATTTTTATTGTTTAGAAATTTAAAAAAAAGGACTTCATATAGGCATAAATTTAAAATAACTTGTGCAGTGTGCCAGGGAATTTTCTCCAGCGGCTGTATGCTGGAGAGGGTGAAGCAACAGCAGTTATGTTGGCAGCAGAATGCAGGCAGCTACACTGGATGAAAGATCACCCATGCACTATAAACCGAAAGAGAACCCACTTAAATACAACCTACCTCAACTGGCATAGAGTGCAAACTTACTAAAGAGAAACATCTGGAAGGACAAAGACCAATTCAGATTTGAACCCTTATAGCAAGGAAAGTATAATTCCCTGGATGAAATTTCACTCAGAGTAGCCTTTAAGGATTAAATTTATAATTGACTTGTTTAGAATATAAAATTGAAAGAAATATATTTTATTTATAAAAGAATTTATTTTTGATTGTTATTACTAGAGTTCGGATGTTTATGACGTAAAAAAGTAGAACATATGTCCTTAAAAATGACTAAATGTGACCCAAAAATCCTAAATATGACCTAATGAAATAGCATATTTTCAGAAAAAAAACTTTTAAAGACACTAAATTCTTCTATCACATGAATTAAATCGGTTAATCACTTTTTAAAAATTTTGGTGACTTATAGTTCTACTTGTAATGGACTTCTATTTTAAAGAATTTGCTCCTGTCTGCTCGCTTCATCAACTCCAAATACTCATAAATTCATAATATTTTGTAGATGTTGCGTGTCCCTATGAAATATGAACAATTGCATTAATTTTAAAATCTAAGTTACCTATTAATTTGGAATAAACATTAAATAAATAAAATAAATTTAAAATTTACTCAACCATGTAGTACATACACTGTACAATTGTACTCCTTTACCGAACTTATAACTGAAATATGACGTTAAATTACAAATGTACCGGTAGCTAAAATATGACCAAGACCACACACATTGCCATAATATCACTTTATATGCAAAATATAAACGATCCGATTAGGATAACAGGCAATTCTTGTTTAATTTGTGTTTGGGCCGAGAATTGAGGTCAGGATAATATGACATGTCATAAACATCCGAACCCTAGTTATTGCATTATACATAGCCCCTGGATTGTCACCAATTGAATATGAAATTTACTACATTGGGAAAAAAGAAATCTGGTTTGATGTGAAAGGATCTGATAATAACATAGTCCAAAATGACTTAAATTCTCACATGTCATTTTACACCATACCTCAAACAATCGAGACCGCCGGCATGGTCTTGTGGTTAGCGTTGCTGACTACAGATCCGTCAGCCCGGGTTCGATCCCCAGTACCTCCTCGGATTTTTCTGAGGCAGGGAGGTCTGGTAGGTGTGCACTCAGCCTTGTAATTCAGATTGAGGAGCTACTTGATAGAGAAGTAGCGGTTCCGGTCATGAAAAACACTATTAATGGCCGTGGGTGTTGGCATGCTGACCACATGCCCCCCAATCCAGCCATCTGCCTGTGGTAGATGACACAGCGGTTGGGTGGTAGGCCAAGTCCCTCCAGGGATGTAGTGCCACGTAGTTAAGTCACAATCGATAAGTCTTAAGAAATGCAATTTATAAATTACCATATTTACACAAATGTTGTGCACACTTCTTTGTCCATTTGTAGCTTTCAGAATTGGGTGTGCAATAGATTTGAATGCTAATCCATTCCATAGTTCAGAGGTAACTTTGATCAGCTACGCAACATTGCATTGCTGTAATTCTTGACTTTGTTATTGTTGGCCTATTACTGGTACACACAGATACAGGTTAACATATTATTTTGACGCTCAAGCTTAACATCAAGCTTGTTCAAAGGGTTGCAATGTGGAAGTGTCTACTGTCCCACACCCCTCCACTATCCCCCTTAAACCATTATACCAAACTTTATTCATCGGCATTCACAAATCCATTTATAAGATGAGTTGAACTTTGACGCTTTTGCTTCACGTACCGTGGTAGAAAATGTTTCAAGGACCATCATCCCCATCCTCATCTACTTGTCAACTGACAAATCCTGCTTTTGAAAATCAGGTTCTCATATTCTGGTATCTCAAATTCATCAGTCTAATTTCGAATTTCATTATATAAGTCGGTGACAAAGCTAATGAATTTTCTCTGGGCAGGCTAAAATTATTATATAGCTAATTATTGTATAACGTAGTTCGTGGCAAAACGTCAGCAATATCAACAGATAGACCATACAGTCCAGAAATGGAAATATCATAAAATTATTATATAATGTTATTGCCTGCCTTAAATTTTTTGAAACAGCAGTTCCACGCCTTGATTCCTCTTTGTTGCAAAATCCTCTATCACACGGTCTTTAAATTTTTTGTAACGTACCCTAGTTTTTCTCAATTGTCAGTAGGAATGACAACTTTGTAACTCCAAGTTGGAAATGACTTGCCGTGTAATTTGTTGACAAAGCAAAGCAAGGTCCTGTTTTAACTTGACTGTTCTGTATTTCGTCTGTTGTAAATGTGTTTGTAACGCAGTCATGATGAAACATGTTGATTTTACTTCCAGTTTTGCATGAATGTTCCTCAAAGTCGTTAAATTCAACATATACAACATATTGTAAGGATTTTTATTTTCTGATTCCATCTCAAGATAGTGACCTTTTTAATGGTCCCATTTCAGTTAATGTTCAGCTTTTTTCAACGATTCTAGCCAAACTATTTCCCTAGAATAAATGTTGTCTTAACAGTGAAGAACAACTTTGGCTACATGTCCTTTAAATATTGCAATGAAGAACAGATCTTAAATGTTTTAGGATGCGAGGTCTACTGTTCATAGAATTACTAGTTAAATAAAACCAGACAGTTCTCCGAGTCAGAACCGTGACTTCACCCAAGAGAAGTAATTAAATTAAATACAGAATTATGCACACTGTACAAATAAATTATTACGTTACAATAACACATGTATACATAAGCAGACTCTCACCTCCCTCTGCCATTAACATTGCACAACAATCGGCATACTGTCCAATAATTATGCTTATATTTCAATCCAGTGACCTCCTTGCCAGATGGAGGATAACCCGCTTTCAGTCTAGCCTCAACTCATGCCTATTACAAGCGCATGCTCCCTTCGCCCACATAATTATGAAAAATAAATTGTGAGATTGGCACTCAGCCTCCGAAGCCGTATAATCACTTTATAGCAAATTTGTAGGGTTATATGATGTACAGATATTTAAATTTTAAATTTTTCTTGATAGACCGAGCCTCAAGAGCCTCATGAGTTTGGCCAATGAGATAACTCTTCTCCAATGTTTCCAGAACTTTTGGTCTATTCACTGATAATAACAATTTTGCTTCTCTACAGACTATGTAGTAGTCATTGTCCCAAGAATGAGATGCTAACTAACTTTGTGGCACTACATCCCTAGAGGGACTATGCCTGCCAACTGACTGCTGTGTCGTATACCAAAAGCAGATGGCAAGATTGGAGGCATGTAGTCACCATGCTGACACCCATGACTTTTAGTGATGCTTTCCATGGCTGGAGCTGTTACTTCTCAGTCAAGTAGCTCCTCAGTTTTTATCACCAAGTGCACCCTGTACCATTTCTCCAGCCCTCATAACAATCCAAAGAGGTACCGGGGATCGAACCCAGGCCTGCAGATTGCAGATCCATAGCTAGCAATGCTAACGCGACAAGATCACACAGGCGGTTAAGAATGAGGTGCTGAAGCTGATTTCTCCATTTGATTGCATTTAAGATTTTTCATGTGTCTTTGAATCTAGTGTCAATATTTCTTTTTGTTGTCCTATATGTATATATACATATATATCTTGCTGCAATCTGTATGATAGATATGTCTTTTTGTATTTCTGCCATGCTGAGGAAGAAGGCAGTAACTGCAGAAATAAAAAATATAGAGTTTTTGGTATTGGAATCGTATTGATGTTCTGCATCATAAGACAAGCTTAAAAAGCAGTAATATGGTTTGTTGTTCAAAATATAAGGAAAAATCAGTTACTGTCTTGGCAATTTTTTTGACATTTACAATGATAGAAAGCAGTATGTAGAGACTGCACTGTAAGAAAGCAGTACAGTGAACGCCGCTTAATGTAATTGCGGATAATGTTATCAGTCGGGTAATGTTATCACTTTTATGAAGTCCCATGTGGGTTAATACTGATACATTGAAAAAATGCTGTTTACTGTGATCAAAGATTTGGTTTATGTTATCACATTTTCCTTTTTGCAGCTTTATTTCCAAGTATGTCATTCAAAATTTCGTTTTTAAGGATTTCGTTTCTAATTTAACTGTATTGTGTTGCACTGACAATACTGTTCCCAGCTCACAGGATAACCAGTTCAAAGGGGTGGCATTACCTAACTTTCTCTTTTAAGCAATAAAACATGTTTCACCCCACAGTTAAGTTGTGGCTTTTTATTTATGAAGATAACAGTGTTGACATGCAGTGATGGCTAGTGTAAAATGGAAAGACTTGAACAGACAGGCGTTAGATGTTTTGTCACATGGTGTTGACCACAGATGAGTATAGATTTCCAAAAACACTTGTAACTCGTAACTGAGTTTGGAGTATTGACTAATGGACTCCTAAAGGAAAGTAAAAACAATTAAAAAGTTTGTTACTGGTTGAAAAAATAGTTGTTTGCAGTCTATTACTGTATTAGCCTATGAGTGGTTCAATGATTCACAGTTACATATTTTGAATTCTTTTTTGTAGTGTATTACCTTATATATGAATAAATAACCTTCATTTAATTCCTTCGGCTATTGTTATCACTCGGCTAATATTATCAGATTAGCTGTGTCCCGATGTGATCACAATAAGCAGCGTGCACTGTAACTGCAAAAGTATTGCTTTTTAAGGTTGGACTTTCATCCCGTCCTGCAACAAGCCAACAATGACAGAAAGCAGTATATACGGGCTACAATGTAATAAAGGGTAGTAACTTCACTTACTGCTTTAGCAATCATAGTTGAATTGCATATACTTTTTGTAAAAAGACAGTATCTGTTATAATTCAGTAATTCAAGAAAAAAATAGTTTTTGATGCCAGATATACATTTTCCAATTTGTTATACAGTTTGTGTATAAATTACAATATTATCCATAAAGTGGAAAGTAAAGAGAAATTGATTAAATTATGATCTCAATTTTCTCAGTTTTCAAGTTCATGTAGTTACTGCCTTTTTCCTTATCAGGGAAGATTTGTCTATTTGTCTTTTGAGTTCAATTCAAAGTGCAGGAATTTAAACTCCTCTTGCAGATCTTCATTGAAACTGCAGATGCATTTTTTGCCAGCCATTCTGTTATTCACCACTATGCACTGCATACACTAAAAATAATATGGTTCGCATAATGCAGAACAGTCAAACTGAGATTTCAAAACACAGGGAGTGCTTCACATCAGGATAATGAATTGCTTTTGAAATGCACTTGGACTTAGCATGATATTATGTTTAATTTAAAAATGCTAACATGTTATATAGTGTGTTTCATGTACGAGTTGGCCAATCATGTGGGTTACTGCATCGCGGTGGCCACAGCTCTAGCTCCCGAACGATCGGGTGAAATATCTAAGCAACTAAAGCCGCTGGCGGTGTAATGATTCAGGTTCTCACAGCTGCAGTTAGAATTGCAAAGAAAATAACCACGTACCTCATCACGAGAGATGTCATCCTCTTGCATCCACACAACACTGGCACCCTTTTAGGAAACTTTCTTTCACGTGCATAAGTTCCGCTCCAAGATAGAGTTAATTTCTCATGTGACAATATTGACAGTATTTCAGGGGACAAAGAAAAGAATTGTTTTAATTAGTACTTCATTTGATAATTTGCGACTTCCAAGTTCACACTACAATCGATAATTATAGTGCCAACATTGTTTGTTGTTGATTTAGGAGGCTTCACTAGAAATACGGTGTTCGGAAATTCATATTACAGACTTCTAGGGCTAGTAGATGGGACTTAGTAGACAACATTTCGAATAGGAACCAATTTCCTGAAATGTACCGTTTCCATGCTACAGCCATTACAATGTGTCAGATTGGCCGCCGTTGTTTTGCAATTGGAGAGGCAGTGCATGACATCAGAAGAGCACCTGTGAAATGAGGTGTGACATAAGGGACAGAAGTAAATGACGTTTGACTCATTACAGACAAAAGTCAAATTTTTTGGTAACAATACCAAAGTAACAAAAAAAACTTTCATTGATCACAATAATACTTGCGTCAACAGTGGAAAAAACAAATTTGTTTCTGTATTCTACACTGGATGTATCCCATACAAAACTGCTCACTACAACAGAAGCTTAATGTGATGACCACCAACATTGTTGCACACATTGTACCAACGAATCATGTTCCAGTACACTTGTTCCATCACACCTGGTGTCCCGTTAATCTCTTGTGCAGTAACCATCACTTGTGGCAGCAGTTCTTCCTCGGTCTCTACAGGAGTCTCATACACTGTACTCTTCATATGACCCCAGAAGAAATAGTCCAATGGCTTTAAGTTCGGCAAATCCGACACGTTGTAATGGCTGTCCGGACATGGGTTCCTATTTGAAATATTGTCTACTAAGTCCCCTTTACTAGCCCTAGAAGTTTGTAATATGAATTTCCGAACACCTGGTATAAAACTTGTTTCTGAATATTTCACACCTATAGCCTAAAAGCGCCTTTTAAGAGATAACAAGATCTCTCTTCATAACGGATATATGAATTGCTGAGACATCTGTAAAAATGTTTTATCAGTTATACTATAAGCTATAATGGGAATTCATTGCAACATTGTGATCTATCAGGAACCAAACCCTGTCCCATAACACGTACTTGTTCAGCTGGACTAAGTAAATATTATCTTATTTTCCTTCTTAGATTGAAACTTCACACAATTCTAAAATATTCTAATGCTTTTTTTATTTCTGCAGTTTTATTGTGAATTTGAGTTTTATTAAGAAATTCTATCACTTTGTGTTTTCGTGGAACAATTTAGTTGGAACTATTATTCTTTGATTGAACCATCCTTTGTTATTACATATGATACTTTTATAACCTTCCACTTTTCTTTTGCTAGTACATGGTAGGAATAATTATTGGAATACACTTTCAACAAATTTCTTCAATGTAAACCAATTTTTACCATCGTAGTTTTGTTAAGCCTTTTACCCTGTAGACAAGTATTACCGATACATCAGGTTTGTTTCATCTTATTTTATTGTCCGTAATACAAGGTAAGTTTACTACTTTTTTTGAATATGTGTTCTATGTTCTCTACTTGTGCACATTATCAGTTCGCTGACAAATGATACCGTGCAGCGAACTGACAGTTTGCCATCGTAGGACTCTTGTGATTGTGTCTCAATGTCTGTAGGAACAAACCTTAGGACATATAACTTTATGTAACATAATAATATTATTATTATTATTAATATTAATAATAATATTATTATTAATATTAATAATAATATTATTATTAATATGATTAATATTATTATTAATATTATTAATATTATTAATATTAATAAAAATCTATTAAACGCTGTTGTCCATATTTTACTTCCAAATAATTTTGTTGTACTCCTATCATTGGTGTTAATGGATATGCAAATGATGGCGCTGAAGATATTAAGTATGAAGACAAGGGCGATTATAACGACTATGATTATGATGATGATGATGATGATGATGATGATGATGATGATGATGATGATGAAGAAGATGATGGATGATACACGAAAACGACAGGCATCGATCGCGATAAACGAGTCCATGATTGTGATGATAACGAGATGACAAATGTGACAACAACGATGATAAAGATGACAAAGGTTACATTTCTGCATCTGCTGCGTTTTTACATATAAAAACATAAATGTATGGTTATGGTTGTATAAACTATAATTCGACAGTAAAATAATAATGGATTTTGTTTCCGCTATTAATTCATTTTACATTTTTTTAGAGAAATGTATTGAATTCTTGGGTAAAACTAGCAAAGATTGGGAAATTTTAATACGTGACGTTGGCAACGCCATCAGTAGTGTCAAATACTCTCAATGTATTTGATAGTGTTATTACTCCTTATATTTAGTGTAATTACAAGTATGTGCAGCGTTAAATAATTGAAAACTATTTGATACAATCAGTAGAAGGGGAATTCAAAATATCTACGTATATATAGGTTTTAAGTGTATAAATTGGTCTAAATTCCTGTGCCTGCGCCGGCAGCACTTATGGTACTGTGTTATCACTCCATCGAAGATTTAGACAATCACAAACGGAGCAGAAATTTGTATTATCGGTAAGTAGTCAATTCTATTAAATGCATGATTTACTTAGAACATTTATGTATTGATAGCTCAAACCCACTCAGAGTTGTTTAGGCGTAGGGCCTACTGATTTACAGGATTATTTACTGATAGTTCAAACCCACTCAGAAGTACCACGGGCCGTCACTACAAGATGGCAGTGTAATCCCCTTGTTCATACGGGAAGAGCGTGGGACTGTTTATTTATTTCAATCTAGCTCAGCTACAGTAACAGTAGTGCAAATACCAGACGATTATACAACATTTAATTAAGCCTTAATATTGCTCCACTTCTGTTGAGAGGCGTGCCTACATGAGTATATTCTGTACAAATAACGAGGCGCTGAATGTGAGAGTGACTTTAATTAACTAAATAATTGATTTGATCGTAAAACAGTCTGTAATTGGCTATTCCAAGTACTAAATCCAGCAAGCTGATAAATATTAAAACTGAGCGTGTCCAGTAGCTAATTGCAGCAAAAATAACACATTTTTTTTAAAAATTTATTTTGTACATGCGATTTTTATCTTCCACAAATGAACCAACGACACGTCATACGAATTACGGAAAGAGGTGAATCCCTTCTTTTTAGAAAAGAGAAAAAAGTTGTTCATTGGTAAATAATTATGTCTATTCTTCGTCTGGTAGCCAATGTTGTTTTTTCATAAGAGTTCTCCTAAAGCTTATGTCTTACCCTTATAGTTATTCCCATATAAAATACATAAGAAACCTCATTACAGTGCCAACTCGTTTAGTGCCAGTGAATATAAGACAAGATTTTTACAAAATATAGCTTGCAGTGATTTTTTCAGTTGCATAATTATTTTAAAATTGGCGTTAATGTTAGAAAGATTATTTAAGAAACAACAAGAAGTGAGTGTTCCCACGCCACTAACTGTAACTGTAGTTAGATGGAATCAGGAAGCTATGTTAAGAAGTCGGACAGACAGCCTACATGAGGATGGAGTAGGTAGAAAGAGCCCTTCATACAATGAGACATTCCAAATTTTCACTTCTTTTAGTCCAGTGTCCATTCAGCTCTTAAACACTACACTTCAGTCACTCGTAACATTGTTAGAATGAAGAGAGCTGTTGTTAAACTTCAAGAGAATCAAGAGAAATTTGCGAATACAGTGAAAGATATCCCAAGTCTAGCCAGCAGGCTATTGCATCACATTTTTCATTATTGTGGAGGAAAACTGTTAGCCGGAGATGCATAGGCAATATTGTATTATGCCATTTTTATTTTAAAAATTAAAATTCGTTTTAGTGCCACCCTTGCTTAGGGCTACTAAATGTTAGAGATCGGTTGGTGGCACTATATCGAGGGTTGACTGTATTACAACTTCCAAAGTGTTCGCATCTTGAGAGGTTTATGTTGACTGTTTTGTATTGTCAGGTTGTTCAATAATTTAATATAGTTAATTGTTGTATTAAAATAATTATTTTCAAGATCAAGGTGTGCAGTTTTGAGTTCGTTCAAATCTTCTAATCATCTTGTTGTTAGTGTAAAAGCTTTAACGCGAGATAACTTCATGGCTACTTAAAACCGGATTGTAGAAATAAGTTTGTTCGTTTAAGACAATTTCAGCAGCTCTAATGGCAAGAACAATTATCTGTTTTGTCAGGTTATTCATGCATTTAAAACCGTTAAAATTGTAATATTGTTATTCTCAAAATGAATTGTTGTTTGAAAACAATTATTTTCAGACTATGTGGAAACTTAGTAGTTCTCCAGCTCTTCGCGTGGAGTACAGACAAATCACACCTTGTTTTTAAAACCGTATTTTGGTGTTTGATTCTAAGATAGTCTGTGGTTATTTCTAAATTATTTCAAAAGTTCTAGGTGTTATAAATAATGTCATGTTACTCGAATGAACTCAATTCAGAAGTCCCTTGAAATCTCATGATGGAGTATTTTTCACCCGTCGTATTTCTTAACACGTGTATTGAAAATAAACGTATAATTATGTAATTAAAGTTTGTGAGACATTACTTGGCAAGGAATTTTAGAGAGAGAAAGGTAGATTCACTTACCTCTTTTGTTTAGGACTTGGCAACTGAAAAATCCCTTCCATGTTGTCTGTAGAATCTGTGGCGGAATATTCCTATAATAGTTGCAAGACTAGAGCTATGGTTTGTCTACGGCGTTCATCGCTGCCTGGATTAAATATTAATAGATTTCGTGTCTAAATACAGTGAGTCCCACGCAAGAGTTGGCCAATGACGCGGGTTTCTGTGTCGCGGCGGGCACAGCTCCAACTCCCGAGCGATCGGGTGAAGTATCTACGCTAATAAAGCCGTCATCGGTGTAATGATTCAGGTTTTCATATTTACAGTTAAAATTACAATGAAAATAACCACGTATGTTCTAATGTGTGGAGAATTGACCTATGCAATTTATTTTTCGAGTTCCCCATAAATAATAGTCACATAGGCTATATTAGAAGAACTTAAAGACAGTATCACAAGAGAAATTAACTCTATCTCGAAAGCTGAACTTACGCGCGTGAAAGAAAATTCCCTAAAAAGGTGCCAGTGTTGTGCGTATTCAAGAGGAGAACATTTCTAACATCTCTTGTGATGAGGTACGTGGTTATTTTCATTGTAATTTTAACTGTAAATGTGAGAACCTTAATCATTACACCGATCGCGGCATTATTAGCGTAGATATTTCACCCGATCGCCCGGGAGTTGGAGCTGTGTCCGCCGCGACACAGAAACCCGCGTCATTGGCCAACTCTTGCGTGGGACTCACTGTACAATGCCTTGTATGACATGAGCTTAAGGGACCACATTAATAACAAATTCGATTCTAGGTAAGTTGCAGTTAGATTAGGAATATTAATATTAGTGTTAGTGACATGTGGAGCTAGGTTGGTGGCTCTCTCTACTTTTTACTTAATCTGTACATTGTATGTTCAGTTGTGTTATTATTTGCATCATTTGTGTAATAAATAATAATGTATAGGAAATTATTGAATATTGATGTCTTAAACGAAAACAATTGCTTATATTAATAATGTGGATAGATTGTTTGGTTAGAGTTTTAATGAGATTATCAAAGTTATATCTCAAAATCGTCCGTGTACTCTTGTAGGCTTTCAGGTGCACAGGCTGCAATATATTAAGAAAAGGTTTTTATCTTCAAGAAAGAGATAGAAAAGTCACGGAAATGAATTCCTGATGTTCTCATTATACGAGTTAAAGAGAGTAGCAGGTGGGAAAGCTAAACAATATAAGATGATTGTAAAGTATTGAAGTTCAAATTTTTCGTAATTGCTTGCATCCGCCCCCCTCTTTTTAAAAGTTTGAAGAAAGAAAGTTTAAAAGTTTCCTCTATAAAATTGTCAATTTGTATTCTTGTCGCTTCGGTTTGAAGCATTGAAAACTTTTTTATTCCAACCTGGGCGGTAAAACGAATCACTGCTTAAACTCTTCCCTTCAAGCTCCAACTGTGCATTTCTCCAAGTTATTTCTTTTGGCAAAGGCATAAACGGAGGATCTTGCCTGAGTGATCAGCATTGATAAGATTTATGCAAATTTATAGCTATGAGTGTTATTGTTTTCTGCATACGAGACAGACACAATCAACTTTGTACTCTGAAGGAAAATGGCCATCGTAAAAACTTAGTCCCGTTATAAGGTTTGTTAATTTATTAATTTCTTTGTTGAAAAGCGAGCATTTATTTTTCAACTAATTTTTTCTCGTTAACGATTAGTATTCCGCATATCCCTAAATGTGATCTACAGTCTGATTTACGAAACATCGTGATAAACAATAATGAAAAGCAGAATATAACTGTACAGAAGTTAGTGTCATTATTCCTGTGCATACGGTAATTATGACAGTATTTGGTTTGCTGCCTGCCTGTAACAATCATGAAACGGTTATCTTGAACGAAACTTCATTACTGGAAATAACCGTTTTAGACAATTTTATTTGTTTGAACTAAAAATCCGCCGACTGCTGTGGTGTAGGAGATGCGTTTGCTTTTATGCAGCTGGACCGTGTTCGACGCCCGGTCTGGACAGGTTTCCAGGGTGGGGTTTTTCGGGATTTTCCCCTCATTTGTAGACCAGCCAGAAATTTGTGAAATATAGACTCCGATGAACAGAGGAGAAGAGAGTGGTATTTGTATTGCGAGCAGGGCTCTTGCCTGATGTCGCACACATTGATTTACCGTGCATTTCCTTTACAAAAGCCCTCAGCAGAACATCAGCCCGCGTTATGCTTTATTTTATAATTATGCTTTATATTTTTGATGATTATGCTTTATTTTTTATAATGTAAGTTATTTCTTTCATACAAATAAACTTCAGCATCTTAAATGCATTTTTTGTGACAGTAAAGTAAGTTTGTCTTGATAATAATCTAGTAATGTATGTCACTCTCAGTCTCTGTACCACATTTTTGAGGTTGATTAATTGCAAGTTTTAGGTGAAATTCAAGATTTTCTTCTGTCATACACGACCGTTTAGAATTTTAAATCCAGTTGAGCTTAGAAAAACTTCTTT
Organism: Ectobius pallidus; assembly: GCA_964059195.1. NCBI lineage: Eukaryota > Metazoa > Arthropoda > Insecta > Blattodea > Ectobiidae > Ectobius > Ectobius pallidus. Next base: position 21,682,084 of record CAXKWD010000011.1, read on the forward strand.
CAACTGAAGCAGATGGTGGAGGAACCATAATTGCCTTCATTGCCAGCTTACTTAGTATAGGCATCTTAGCAAAATGTTTCTGCCAGAAGGATAAAGCAATCATAGAAGACACATTTTCTCCGTTTAGCCTACCATTATTGCATAGCCTATGTTGATATTTCTTCCACTGAATCGCTTTTCAGTTCACCTGAAGTGAAGACGGAACAAATCTGCTCAGGATCGGCTAACTTAGAAGTTTTTTTTGCAAGATGCGTTTATTCAGATACAGTGGCGGCTCGTGTATAGGCACTGTGGAACTGGAGCACCCCCTATTTCAACTTGATATTATCGATGACCTTTAATATGAGTCCTTATTCCTTTATACTTATGTAATATGTAATCCTTAAGCTTAATATCAGTAGCCATCCCCCCAGTTTATGAAAAAAGATAAAAAAAAATCACGACTCAGGAGTGTTGCCCATTGGGATGTAGATCTACCATCTGGAATGACTAAAAATAATAACGTACGCCACATTTAGTTCATCTTATTTAATTTACTTTTAAATTTAACTTCACTAAGAAGGTAGTAATAGGTCTAATGTGGATCTATTGGCGCGAATAGCCAAAGGTCCTGGGATCAAGTCCCAGTGTCAGAGGAATTTTTCTCCTATAATATTCTCATGTAATGTCTAACAGAGACAATAATCTGTGGTTCATGAATGCTTATATGTCTATCTTGAATGTTAAGTGTACAATAACAGTGGGAGCCCGGTCACAAAAATCACTACTTAGTTTTCCTTACAGTACTGCATATGTCATAACTTGTCTGTCTGTGAGGTAGACCATTAGGGCAATCAGTCATAGGAAAGAAGTTCCATCTGGCGCTGTTAGTTGAACTCCGGCTTAGCTCAGTTGGTAGAGCATTGGCGCGAATAGCCAAAGGTCCTGGGTTTCAAGTCTCAGTGTCGGAGGAATTTTTCTTCTAAAATATTCTCACTCTAATCTAGAAATCCCAGTCCTGTTTAATGGCTCTGAGGAACTGTATTAATTTTTGTTAGCAACTCGGTTGTTAGAAGGGTAATTTTTTCAAGTGTGTATTTTTCAACTCATATTGACTGTTAAAGGCGAGATATACTATATAACACGACGAAGCATAGTTTTATGAATCACCTTATATGCAATATTTCCCTAACTGGATGTCTTTAAGTGACTTACTTGAATCAGATTAGGTTGAAAATAGTTTATGTTTAGTTAGCGTGTTAAATTAGCTGTTATGACGTACGATGACGAGTAGCATGCTCGGTATGAAGGATGGATTCGAGATAGTTGATGATCAGTTAGCGTGTTTAGGCAGGTACACCCCTTCATGGACACAACTTACTTGACTCAAAATTGATCCCTTAAAATTGAGGATATCCAACATAACAGCCAACACGGGCGATATCTTCACTGGATTCACGTCGGATAACACTGTAGATAACTAGAACCCGGTCTGTATAAACTACATATTCTATTTATTGATACTGTATGTAGGATATGCATGTAAAAATATATTTATAAACATGTTGATGTATATTTCGTATTATCGTGTATTTAAAATATATTGCCGTAATTATTCTTCGTTTCAATAATCCCTATCCTGGTTAGTAGAATAGTGATTAGAAAAAAAAAAAGTAATGGAAAGTTCCTTGTTCAGTTTCGAAAGGAAGGCAAATTAAAATATAAATAGCATTTTCGTATCAGCTATGCTATTGAAAGGTAAGGACACAACCAGATAAACACTTATTTTACTGAAATAAAACGAATTATTTTGGTGTCAGAAAACCTCAGAATGTACATTTCTTGTGAAACCTTAAATTGATTTCTATTCTTACAGCTTTATAATAGATGCATCGGAATTGAAGGCACTAATGGATTGTATTTTAGTAGCGTAAAATGGCATAAAAAGGAAAAATTCGGCATTAAACGACATTGAAATTATATTGCGAAAAAAAATGTATACGTAAAATATATCTGGTAACACAATTGCACTCAACAAATATTTTATAGCTATGGTATAGTATTCATAATCACATTTAAATTAACCATTCTCTATCATATATTTTTGTTTAATTTAGAAGTCTGCATTTAAAATAATAAAATAAAAATATCACAAAGATAATTGAATGAAAAAGGGCATCAGTGTTTAAAAATTATATTTTATGAAAAGGGCTTTTAAAGATTTTATTATTGTTCTGTAAGAAAACACGTTTGATTGTAATTGAAATTTTAAATCTCGTAGAATGTTCGGTTAATTAATACTAAATAATTTTATTTCGAAATTGGTCCCTCTTGCCATTTGTAACCAAAACTAGAAGATTCAATAAGAATTCAAATTTTTGGGTGTAGGAAATTATGTAGTTTCATATCATACCAAATTAAATTAGGGAATATTATAAGAAACTTGATGCCAATTCCTGTTTTCGAACTCAGAAATGTTTGAATACTGTTATGTGAGTTTTCAAAACATTTTTAAAAAGGCTGAAAAAGTACTTACAGATCAAAAAAGAAAACCAGCAAGATATAACTTCACGAGATGGCTTTATTGTCATAATTCGGACACACATTGTATATGTACTACCAGCCTTTAAACATATCATATATTTATACAAAATAAGCATTTTCCTAAACTTCTGATGTTTATTAATGAAATTAATTTGCATTTTTCTAAAATTTATGCTTTTATGTTTTTACTGCCTTATTGCCTGTAAATATTAATGGTTATACATTCCTAAATGTCCGGGTTTTCGTCATAGTGGCTCCCTCCTGTGCATTCTTGGTGGATTGTTATATGAGTAGTCTACCATGTAATGAATGCCTGGCTTATGTAATCGCACAGCCCAAAGACTGTCCAAAGTTATTAAACGTTTTAATAGCATAGCTGTCCTATCGTTTATGTGCGTAATTGAGGACACTTTTTTCGAATCTTTCTGGTAGAAACCAGTAGCTGATTTTTTAAATGTTTTCAAGACATAGCATGCTGATACTGTCTCATCGAATTCCAAGCTGGGGTGTTGCGTGAAGTTTTTGATACTTATATTTTGAGAGTAATTCAATTTCAAATTTAACGCTGAATATAGCTAACTGTTTACACTTTAAAGCTTTGAAATTAAAATCGAACTCTGGAATGGTGCGACATTTGTGACTCCCAGCTGTGCAATGCTGCTGGAATATTGTATGAGTATCGTGTGTTGCTTATGTTATAGCTAGACTTCTGACTTTTAGGTCGTTAAAAATGCTGTTTTAGGCACCTAAAATAGGCTCTAAAAATTGGAAAATAGGTTCTAAAAATCATAAAATAGTCTCTTATAAAATCGTTAAATTGCTAATTTTCTGAAATATCTCAATTGCAATGCAGAATATTATATTTATTGAAGTCGCCATTAATCAGTAATCGTGATAAAACACAGGTATAGGCCTATGGTATACAGAATTATATCGACCTATTACTAGGGCCTGTATTACTACCATAACAGTGAAAACCTAATCCCTGCGCCCAGAAGCTACGCACGCTAGCATATTCAACCCCTTGTATCCCTTAACTGATTCAGAGAACTACTTTTTTTTTGTTACTGGATGTGGGAGTCGGGAGAAAAAAACACTACATTTTCTTAGGAATTCCAAGGAATCTTTTTTACTGAAGACGAAACATTCCTTACTATTTAACCACGTCACAAATGTGTCATGTACTGCACATTCCGAGCTAAAAATTTAGTAGGAACTGAAAATAAATACTAGAATTTATAACAAAACATAACTTATTTTGAACTTTAGAGGAAAAACAAGCAAAAAGGCAATATTAGGCTCTAACGTAAAAATAGACCGTTTTAGGTCCTATAAAAGTATCAGCTTTAGGCATAGTCACTTATGAAACATGCATATACAAGTTTTCGTCCATATATCACTTAAGGATTAAAATAGGTTTTTACCTAAAATCCGAAGTCTAGTTATAGCATATTGATACTGTCTCATCGAAATTACAAGCTGGGGTATTGCGTGAAGTCTTTGATACTTATATTTTGAGAGTAATTATAGTTCAAATTTAACGCTGAACTGTTTAGTTACACCTTAAAGTTTTGAAATTAAAATCGAACTCCAGAATGGCACGACGGTTTTGACTTCCAGCTGAGTAACTCTGCTGGAATATTGTGTGCGTATTGTGTGTAGTGCCTTGCTTCGTTATTGCACAACCGATGAGGTTATTGCACAATCAATTTAATTATCTGTTAGAAGCTTTCCTAACATTCATGTGCTTTATTGAGGGTCTATTTACGTGCCTTTAGATGGAAGCTGTTTTTATGTGTTTTTAATAGGAAATCAGTTCCGCAATCAAATTTCCGGAATAGATTATGGAATAACTGCTTTGATATTCTTCTCTTTACACAATCTAGATTTTCTTAAAGAAAGCTTTATATTTCCAGCATACGGTTGCTAAGCACTTTATTGATGGCGGGGTTAGTTGTTTGCTCCAGTCAATTGTGAAGGAATTGCTTTGCGTAGGAAGCAATTTGAAAAAATAAGCTTATTTGATTGAAATTGTGTACTGTATTTGTGTGGGGTGCTTGTTAGGGAACTAGCAGCTGTTCGTTCAGCTAAGCTTTTTTTATCTAGAATTGCAAGTAAAGCTTGACAAACCAAGGAATAACGAATAGAAAGTCAGAGGATGTGACGTCGTGTAGCATGAGAAGTTTCTTTTGATATTCTACGCTCAGCTCCTTCCTTGTGGAGGATTTCGCTCTTTGACGGGGCTGACGATCAAGTCCCGGAAATAAGCACTGTCCTTTTCAAGTCTGTTATCAAGTTAATGGTCACGTGTTACTAGAAACTTCAACATTACATCTATCGCAGTTCCTCGTTCTCTTCGTACTTCTGTGCGTTTGTGCGTTGGCGGATAGCTTTGAAGGAACAGGGTTAAAAATATAACATTATGCTGCATGGGTCAGCCTGGGATGGATGTGAAATACAGTGTTAACATTTTCTCTGGTAACATATAGGACTATTTTTTCTTTGCAAACTGGAAATACTGAATTAATCATAAGAGTAGGCCTACATATGCAACGAGCTTGTAATGACAAATATTGAGATACTGGTATGTTTATGAAACGAGCAAAGCTAGGGTCGTCATTTTCATACGAGTGTCTTTAATTTATTAGGCCTACCATTATAGGCCTACCATTGCTTACGACTGTTTCTGTTTGACCATAATTAAACGTTTAAGTTTTGGGATTTGAAATTCATAAAAAAAGGGAAATGGCTGACCTCGGAAACCAACTGTAAACAAGTTCTCGCAGTTATCTTCTGCGAGAGATGGCAGCTGATGGCGTATGGTCAAGTCGAAGCTTGATCTTAGCAGTTTTCTTGAAACGGACGGATTCTTTATAAGGCGAAATGAACTCAATTTAGCATAATATTAAACTTAACAAGAACAAAATATATTTTATTTTAAATACAAGCTGTTTATTATGCAGTTTGATTTGGTGCTCTGAAGATTTCAAGGTCACTGCTTGTTCGTTAATAATCTATGCCTCACCTATGTAATAGCCTAATGAAAATCTGTTTCCGTTACATCTCTTACATTTATTTACGTATCACAAGGCTCTGAAATCAGCTACAAGAGTCGGTCCGCATTTTTCCCTACCTGTACATTATTTTTCTACTCAGTCACCTCTTAGTTCAACGCACTTAAGCCATCGGATAGGAAGTGCTTCGATACCGCGTGAGAAAAATTATTTTGGTTGACGCTGTAGCCACTCGTGCACCGCCGATTGGACGTCTTCATCAGACTTGAACTTCTGCCCTTCAAGGTGATCCTTTAATGAACCAAAGATGTGGAAATTTGATGGTCCCATATCTGGCGATTATGGCGGATGTCGTCGACGGTTTTCATTGTTGCACGAGGAGCATGAGGAGGGCGTTATCTTGTTGAAGCAAAACACCTGCACTCAGCAATCTCCTTCGCTTTTGCACTATCGGATTTCCACATCTTTTTCCCATTAAAGGAGCATCTTGGAGGGCAGAAGTTCAAGTCTGATGAAGACGTCCAATCGGCGGTGCACGAGTAGCTACATCGTCAATCAAAATAATTTTTCTCACGCGGTATTGAAGCACTTCCTATCCGATGGCGTAAGTGCATTGAACTGGGAGGGGACTAAGTAGAAAAATAATGTACAAGTAAACATTCTTCCTGCAGTAAAATAGTTTGAAAAATTTAATTGCGGTTTTCATTTGATTCTCCCTCGTAATATAGGGATATAAATAACACATGCCGTAGTTAGTGTTGAATACCACTGAAGGTATGGTATTTAAAACATACTGAATTGCAAAGAGTGTCATTGTCATTTAAAGGATCTCCTGTGCAAGTGTCACTAATTTTGTTAGTTGATCGGTAACGCATTTAAACAAAACTTATTGTTCTCTTCTCATAAAGGCTGTCATATGGAGGAAATAACAGTGATAAATCACTCTGTATTAAGCACATCTGTTTACTGTAGAGTGAAGGAAAGAGACTGCTTGTTGGAAATGTCAGGTATGCTCTTTGAGATAACCGAACGTACAGACTAATAGGCTTAGTGGTCACTTCAAGAGGTCAAGACAAACACAACTTCAATGAAGACATTACAGCCTGACGTATGAAATATGGGCACAGGTTTGGAAGTGGAGTCGAGGAAATTGTTGTGGCTTTGTGGGGGACTGACAGATTTGGAAGCCATTATCATTCATCACATAGTAACGCGTACATTTCATCCTGAAACAAAGACTTGTTGTTTCCATGTATTACATAACCACTATTTCACCTAATTCCGTGTTCTCGACATCTGTTTCACTTTTTGATTCCTTCATATGTGTCTTAAAATCATATAATATAAATGGTAAATGTACTTATTATATATGTTATATGCCAAAAGCTATCCTCGTGTATAATTAGCCTAGTGTGCAAAATGTTATGAAAATCTCTTAAGTCAAAGTCAACCAATTAAATATCTTGTAAAATTTGAGTTTGCTACTCTAGCCCCTTTAATATAAACTTACATTAATTTTTCCCCTAAACCCTTCACATATTGTCAAATCACAGTATATAAATAAGTAAATAATAATTAGATAAGTTATAATTGTGTACCTTACCTTACAAAGCGGCTAAGTGGCAAAATTAAGTTTCTGAGATAATCAACAATCCTTGTAAAGAAATAGCATTGGTCCTTACCTGCGGTGCTATCTCTCGAGCAACTACGCAACCACAATATTATGTATTTCACTTAGCGCTTTCGTAGGGTAATTGTATAGTATAGTAATTATAGTAATTATAGTAGTATAGTATTGTATAGGGGGTACGCCGTAGCGTAGTGGTTGAGGCGCTGCGCTACAAACCGGAAGGTCGCGGGTTCGATTCCCGATGAGGTCATTGAGATTTTTCAATTGGCCTAATCCTTCTGGTGGCACTATGGCCCTGGGGTCGACTCAGCCTCTAACAGAAATGAGTACCAGGAGCAATCCTGGGGGTAAAGGCGGCCGGTGCGTAAGGCTGACAACCTTACCACCTTCATGTGCCGAATGTCCAAAATCTGGGAGCCTCAACCTCCTGGAACCCTCTGGGCCTCCATGGCCTGTACATGGATCACTTTACCTTTTTTAGTATTGTATAGTAATATATATATTTAATTTGGCGGTTAGCCCCTTTGTAAGGTCAGGTACACAATTATAAAATAATTATATTGGAACCCTCTGGGCCTCCATGGCCTGTACATGGATCACTTTACCTTTTTTAGTATTGTATAGTAATATATATATATATATATATATATATATATATATATATATATATATATATATACCGGGTATATATATATATATATATATATTTAATTTGGCGGTTAGCCCCTTTGTAAGGTCAGGTACACAATTATAAAATAATTATATTGTAGTGTATTTCGTCGTTGGTTTCAAATAGCTGGTGCAAAAATGAATAGAGCCTGATTTTTGACACAGTGGGAACCATTTAGATAAGTTTGTGCGTGGCAGGCGCTGTTGTCAGCGTGAGGTAGGGAAGCGTGCGTTTAGCAGCTGTGAGTTATATGGGCCGAGCATAATGAAGACCCCGAGTAAATGACAAATTAATGTTGTCACTCAGTCTCTGGACTACATGTACTGTCTCCTGTTGACACTGCACAAACGTATTGACCAATGACCCCCTAAGCTCTGGAACAGGAGACTGACAGTAAAGCATACGAATCAGCGGCGGATCTACGATTTAACCCTCCCTCCACGTTAGGTGAAGTCCATGCCAGAATTTCAATTATCTACCTTTGGTAAATTGACTGTTGTGTTCTGAGGTGTAGTCGAAAGATGGTGAAAACAAGTATGCCTAAATAAAACTGAAGGAGGTTATAACCGTAGTACAGAGTGTCTAGGAATTTAGTATCTATTTTGTTGAAAGGATGGTTTTATTGGCAACTTTTTTCATAGCTCGGTTTGTCTTTATCTTTCGTAGCCTATAATAAAAGTGTCAATGTCTGTTGCTATTAACATACATAATACAGTAACCTTAGAGGCCAAAGTCGGAAGTTCTCAGCAAAAAAATGTTACTTCTACAAAGGCTTCGAAGTCAGTTGTCTCAAGAGCAAGTATAGGCCTATGTAGTTTAAATTCCAAATATCTTAAAAGACTCCCCATAGGACTTCCTCGTATGAATCTCCGAGGATAACTTTCGCCTAATAATTCGCTTTTGGGCAACTAAGATAATCTTTATCTGATCTGATTTCCCATATCCCCTTATACTGAGGCGAAGGGCCTCCAAGTGGAGGTTTCTGTTACCTATTTTAATTTTGTTACGCTTATTTTCCGAGAGAGGGCAGAAGGACAGGTGGTAAGCCCATCGCCTCTCAACCCCCCTCTGGAAACTAAGGTAAGATAATCTTTAGAGGCTTAGTATGTTCTATTTCAGCAAAGCTCACACACCGGGCGGAAACCCAATTACAGTTAGTAAAACATTCATTCATCTCTTAGAATTTCCTGGTTGTTATGGATATATTACAGAAATGTGGACACATTGAATAGCTTATGTGAAAAATTTTATTTTCATACACTATAGTCATATTCCAGCTACGAAAGAGTCCTTTATAATACACTATTTCATCTACAGAGTATGAGGATTTGGTTCTTATATGCACATTTCGCAAGGTAGCTAAAGTTTTTTCTTTGAAGTGAAGTGTATAAAGTTTCAGAAAGAATATCTTGAAGTGCGCTGTTAAGCTTTGAGTTCCTACAGCAAGAAATCCTTCCACACGGGAAAATTTCAAGTGCAGTTTACTGTTCGGATTTCCGTTCTATTGCTTTATCGTTGTTGGCTTCATCCCTAGTCCCTCGAGAAGGTAAACTGTGCCCTTTTTATATCTCAGGAAGCACTGGGCAAGCTCACAAGTGATGTACTAAACTAAGGGATGGCCGAAGCGTTGAGAATGATTTACTAAACTGCTTGTCCTAGAAGCTAGACACATTGCACACTTAATTAACTTGTAACAGAAATTAAAGTTTAAATTTTATTTTTAATATCTCTATTTGTTTTCGAGATATTAATTAAATTGATTTTTAAAATAAAAATTGAAGTCTATCTCCTCTGACAGAAACTAAAATATGAACCTGAATTTTTATACACGACTCCTGGATGGTTTCTTTGAAAATTTACTGATGGATTTTTTATGTCGTTTATACTTTTTGTTTAAGAATATTTTACTCAGAAAACTGAACATTTTAAAAAGAAGAAACTGACCTACGATTATACAAAATATTAAAAAAAGTACTAAGGCCTATACAGAAAATCGGTTAAGATATTTTATTACACACTTTGTAAAGTACATTGTGAAAAAATGCACAGCTGTATCTCCATTTTTGTGGCACAAGATAGGTTTTGAATGTGGCAAACTAACATACAAATTAAAACTGAGAAAACAGACGATTGAAGTATGTGTGCACTGGCAGTTGGAAGCGCATTGAGGCTTAATGCCGGTTGTCGACCAAGAGCTAAGATAAGTTAGTTTAGCTTAGCACATACAGTGCGGGATTTCATTTGTAGTTGTGCCGACAAAACTACATATGAAATCCGGCACAACTATATGTAATCCCTCACTGTATGTGAGCTAAGCTAACTTAGCTAAGCTAACTTAGCTAACTTAGCTTAGGTTAGCTCTTGGTCGACAACCGGCATAAAAATGGTATCAGTAGCACATATTCCATGCGTCCAAACGGCATAAATTGTATTAAACTTACGCGTAGGGTATGCTTGACTTTTTGAAACTAAAATCCAGAAATCTTTTTATTAAAAGGGCTAAATCAACACTTCTGTCTTCCCTTAACGAGCATATGCAAGTACAAAGCTGTCTGGGAAGTGTTATGTTTCATTCAGTTATTCTAAGCAGAATAGATTTTGCTTTTATTTCAGTCAAATGTTTTTGAAGATATTTTGAGTACTTTTTGAGTTGACCTAAAACGTGAGAGTACTTATCTTCTATTTCCTTATCATGTTTAACTATTAGATATTAATGCAAAGAAATCTTGCATTTAAATATAAATCATTTAACGAAATGTAGCAGAATCTTGTTTTTAAATTTTCACTTTAAGTTACAACAAATAGTGTCCCATAAAAAAGAAAATATTAAAAAAGTTGCTTATTAGATTTTATTACATATTTGAGATACAAGTTATAAGAATTTAACAATCAAAAAACGTTTTAAAATTATAGAACTCTATGGAAATTGCATTGTAAATGAGTTTTCGACAGGCACTATTTTGAATTAATTATAATTGCTAATAGCATCTGAAACGATTTCTTAAGTCAGAAGTACTACTCTTTCATGTTTAACAAATAAAGGGAGTTTCTGATGAGTGAGAAAAACTATTGGAATTAATCTATTTTATAGTGGTCAAAGGTGTACCCCTAAAATAGAGAATATTTTTCAGTGTGTATTTTACGGTCGTAAAGCGAAATAGAATATTATCAACAACAATAACAACAAAAACAGTAATAAAACAATAATAATAAAAACATTAACAATAATAACAACGCTTTCAGGTACAAGCGAGCGAAAAAGTAAAATATATGAGCATAGTACACTAAAAATTAGCGGGTTCTTTGTCGTGTGTGACGTACGAACTAAGGTGATTAAAGGGGAACAAATAATTGCAAATGAATCGTAATTGACTTCGTTTTTAAGTTTGTTCTTCATTCATCGAAGTATTTTGACAGTCTATTTATTGCTCTTTTATGATTTGGATTTTCGGTTATTTTTTACCACCTTGTAATGACTATTAATGCTATTCCAATGACGCTGTAATCACAGTAACGTGTTTCAACATTTTTTCATTATTTTAGTTTCAGATTACGACGTCCACCAGCAGTTAATGGTTTATCCACGAAAGCCGATCTCACTACAATTTCTAAATTGTGGATTGGTTAAAAGCAAGGGTCTAGTTTCCATTTATTATAAAATATTGAGGTTGCATAAATTGCCATTTGTTATTTTAGTTATTTAATAAGTTATTTTTCGCATCTAAAATTATTTGCTATTATATGTGAATATGAATAAAATTTCTAGTTGAAAAAAAGTATATCGTAAGGTTTTTATGCATATACACGAAAACATAACATATACACAGCCTATTTTATTTTAAAGTGTAGTGGATAAAAAATTAATAAATATCCTCAAATGATAAAATATAAATAAAATAGAAAATAACTTAATACTACGTTCGCGGGGTCAAACATGGCCGAGGTCGATGGATTTTTAAGGATTTAAAACCTGGAAACCTAAGTCCTCTGGCAGGCACTATAAATCCTACGTTACGTGCACAGGTTTACGGCACATAAAGAACTCCAAACTGAAATCGAAATTAGAGCCTCTGTCGAACTTTGCGGCTCTTTAACGTCTTACTAATATCTTAGTTTTCTCATAATAGTGCTGTCGAGTAAATTTCCTTTTACTGCTCACTGAAAAGTCTAGAATCTACAGGATGATGGGGGACTCCGATGCTCCGGAGACGGAGTAGATTATTTCTTCAGTAATTAAAGCAATAGTATCTGCAGTTTTTATCATTAAATACATAGCAACTTACAGCTGATACTTAAAAGTGATATAAAAGTACTTGCAAAGTTCTATAACAAATATTATTACCTGCGTTAGGATTTTTAGGTGCCCATCTTTTTTCGTAGGGGAAATTAGAGATCCTGTGAAACAAACCACTGTGTGAAACGTTGGAAGCAATTTTCTAATACCTTTTCCCCTTTTGTGAGGCTTTTATCCTTTTTTTTCTCCACCATGCTCATAATCCCCCTTTCCCCCTCTTTGGATGTTACTACAGCTTTTTAATATTATTATATTCTATAGGGCATTTCATCGTTTATAGCCTATGATTTTCAATCAACTTTGTCAGCATGCAGTGACGAGGGGAATAGTGTACCTGTCTGCTTTCGGGAAACGCTGGAGTGAAGGCACACATGCAACAAAGAAAAATAATAATTAGTCTACTAAATATTATTTTTTTTTTAAATTTCACTGAAATTAATCAGTAACCTGATTTAAATGTCTTGAAATGTTCCACCTTAAACCACAAAACATTAAATAACAGCTAGAGTACTAGATACACGGATTCTAAAAAGAATATTGTAGGAAGATAACAACAAAAAGGTTAACTACAAACTAGTGCATAAACAGTAAACTAATGCACATAGATATAATTAACAAGATATTCAGGACATAAATTATGTACAATTTATCTCAAATAATAGAAGATATCAACATAAAGGTTAACTACAAACTAGTGCATAAACAATACATTAATGCATACAGATATATTTTAATAAGGTATTCTGGACATAAATAATAGACAAATTAACTCAAGTGAAGGTAATAGACTAAGTGAATAAGAAAGTTGATTAAAAGACAATATATCTTTAGAATATATATAGTATTATACATGATATTAGACTACATGAATAAGAAAATTGATTACAAGACAATATATCTTCAAAAATAAGTGTACAGTTATATGTAAGATAAACATTGTTAATATTAGAATACTGATAAAGAATGAACGGTAAGATTATGTAAAATAGATAAAATTGTACAATATATAAATTATTATAATTTTTAGGATCAATTAGAATATTTTAAAACTGATATTTTAAATTTTAAGAATAACTTATATGGACTAACGCGACATCAGTCGCTATTTTAATTTTGTATCAATTTGACTTGTATGTTTATGTGTATAAAAGTTTACAAGAATATAATATTTAATTAGATACCGTGTATCCAGTTAACAATATCTGTTATTTAATGTTTTGTGGTTTAAGGTGGAACATTTCAAGTCATTTAAATTAAATACCACAAACGGAAATGAAATTCATCAATCAACAGTAACCTGATGTTCGTGTACGTAAGTTTCTTGTTCTTATGTAAGGAGTTTTGTAGCATCACTCCCCCCCCCCCTATTTTGCCTTATTTTTAGCACATTTTCCATTCCTTTTTTAATATTAAAATTGCACCTAAAATTCCTAATCCTACGTTTGCGTCCAGTGTGAAATTAAGTTAAAGTCACTTACGACATTTTACCTCTGAAGTTTAGAATTTTGAAACATAATTATAACTTACCGTGTTCATTAAACAAAAGGGTGTACGTTGTGTTACTTATGGCATGCTGAGTGGAACATGATAACATGTAGCTGTAAATGTTATTACCAAGCATAGACTGTAGGGAGGTGATGAAGAGCAAAAATTAATTTTCAGACAATGTCAGGAATTCGCTGGATTGGAAGTAAGTGTATAGGTACCAAAGTAATATACCGGTCTCAACTTGTGCTCATAAATTTATTCCTGGCCCTAAAATGGATGGCGGATTTTCGCACATTCATCTTGAACCTGAGAGAGGAGACGAGATATTATGTAAATTCCTCGGCACTTTTTGTGCACCTCAGCGGGGGGTAAAAAAGTTCGCAAACTCTGTCTGGCTGCAGGAACTCAGTTAGAATTTAATTTGTAGTAAAATAAGTGGGACGGAGGAGAAACAGAGAACGAGTGAAGACGAGCGTGAAAGAGACAAAAAAAGAATGAGAGGAAGGTAAAGTGAAAGAGAGAAGTGGAAAAGAGATGGAAGTTTGAAGAGGTAATAAAAACGAATGCAATATACTCCGATATTATTTCTTAAACCTTACTTGAAGAGTAATTTCTAACTGTATATTCCTCCACTTACCAGAAGTCGGTGGGGGAAAATTCACTATCAGATGTTTATTACTACTACTTGTCTTGAAAATACACATCTCATAACATCATTACGTCAGACAGCTTGAATGAAAACTGGTGTATTATAGCATTACGGATGTTTTATAAGATACTTTGCGAATTCGTCTACCCGAGATATCTTTGTTTAAGAGGGCTCATACAAAATCTGTCAAAGAAGGGGTTTTCTGTTTACCTTTTCAAATTAAAGCATAGACTAATATTTTCTGTACATGATTTCAGGTAAGATTCTGATTATTAATGGTGTTTTTGGAGGATGTTCTTAAATGGAACATGTAAGTAAACATCCTTGTCACAACTTGGAACGCGTTTAACCGATAGTTTCATTTTTTTAACAGGCCCCTGCCAGAAAAGGTATCAAGAGTCATTTTCTGATTTCATTACAATTCTGCACAGTGGTTAATATAACTGTTCTGCCAAAAAATAGCTTGGAGTAATATACTTGATTCCTGTGAAAATTAGTTTTTCTGTGTCAAGTATAGTTTTAATATTATAGGCAATTTTCAGTTTTCTCTAGTATTCATTTCCACGCAAAGTATTTATGTAGGCAAAACATTTGACTATCTGTGTTTTAGTAAATTATAAAACTAGTTAAAAACATTTGATACATTTTAAAACAAAAATAAACAACGTGGTAAATGATCATAATTACAGTACATGAAAAGAAACTTATTTAAGAATAGCAAATTTGAAGAAAATCATCTTTTCCCGAGAACTTCTAAAAAGCTTACTTTTTTCCCTTGCGTTCAATTTTGGAGTCTAAAATAATGTTCCAATAAGTAGTCAGCAAGCATCGCAGGTAACCATTTCGTTTCATACCACTTTTCCACGGTTATATCTTAATGGAACCTTTCAAAACAGAGAGACAGACCCACACAACTAAACCAAAAGCTTGCCGAATGTTTGCACTACACCACACCAAGTGATCCTCCTGTAGAGTATGTTTAAACTTTTCCACGCAACAAAGCCAGAAGCCATCATTTTAAACTTAATTAACAGTTTCGCGGGCTATAAGCAGAGTCAAGATATCTAAAGATATCTAAATGTACATTTACAACTGCTAATCTGATTGCCATAAATATATTTTTAGGAGTAACAGCATATTTAAAATCATCGGAATATAATGTCAAAGGCTTCGGCCAAATACCTCTGACCCGGGTGAAAGCTCAAGAAATTATTCTTAAATACTTGCTGGGAAAATTTTCGTTCTTCGCTAATTGAATTGTTAGTTTTTAACGGAATTGCATTCATTTTTTTTATACTTCAGTAGATAGGTGACCCTATTTGAACTTGAATGGTATTTTAGCGTTTCAAATACTAGAAATTAACACTAATAACTAGGGACCGGATTTTTAGGTTTTTAAAAACACTGTTTTAGGTTTTCCATTAGGTGAAATAGTTTTTTTAGGTTTTTTGTCCAAAATATAGTTTTTGGGTAGAATAATTGGTTTAATGAATTTGAATGTGCTATATAGGATTCAATACATAATACTTGTAAAGTTTAACTTAACAAAATTGACTTAAATTTGTGTAAACTTGCTTTAGGACAATATTAAAGAATTGAAGAAAGAAAGCATAAACAATCAAAAGAAGCAGTGAAAATATGATTGCCTCACATATCCTGGTTACAGTATATCACTAAATATCTTTCAAGATTCTCAACTGTGAAGTTCTTCCTGTTATCTCTTAGAATACATTTGAAGGCAGAAAATGTCCTTTCAACCTCACATGACATCAACAATGGTTGTTCGTACGAATATTTTAAAAGGAATACGCAGGTACTCTTACACTTTCTCTCTTGATACTGTCATCCTAGACGACAATGAGTTGAACGAAACGCTGTTGCTATTAATTTCAACCCGACAAAAATTGTCTCTCCGCAAAATTTCTCAACTGACAAACAAAAAAGGCAAAAAAGTAGCCTAAATTAGATATTTTAGGTTTTTTATCCCGTTTAGGTACATTTAGGCTGTTATACCCCATTTAGGTATTTTTAGGTGCCACAGAATTAATGTGGGTGAATCCTATGGGCATGATTCGAAAAAGTGTGTGATCGCTTTTTGTTTTGGAAGGAAGGAAAAAAATAGGTAAAAACCTAAGAATCCGGTCCCTACTAATAACATAATAAAACATTAACCTACTATCTTATAACTAATATTTACGAACGGGAATGAAGATAATTTACGAAACGAAGAAACTCTGCTTTAGAACACTTTCTTGAAAATACAATTAGTGGTAAGGGTAGTTTTATAGTAGCTAAGTTTGCACTTGAGTTAAAGACGTGTTTCAAACCTGCGATATTCAAATAACAGGTGTTGCACAGTTTGTTCAGATATTCAACAAGCGCCAGTATTTTCGCCATCTATTTTGTTTTAAATCTTTGGATATAGCTACAAAATTTACCATGCCCTGGTACAAACTGAGTTAGTAAAAAATTTGGTCCAAAAATTTGGATTCACTGTTGGAAAATAAAGCTCTCTTGTGACGGCTCCTTTTCTGGAACTTTCCCAGTCATTTCCCAATGTATTATTGTACGTTTATGAGAATATTCCTTTCTATTAAGCCTATCCATGTTTAAAAACCAAAATTCTGAATGATAAAAACACTTTATTCTCCACTTACGTCACTTTTAATAACACAGGACTAGTTTCGAGAGCCTTATTCGCTCCCATCATCGGCTGGTGGTCGACTGTTATTCTGGTTGCCATGTTGGTTTGTATATATATACATTGTTCTGTGCTGCCCTCTCGTTCCGTTTTTGCAAGTCGCACTACGTCGTCTATAGGTGGGATTTCAAAGTTCATAACCTTGTCTTCTTTCTTAGTGATGAATATTTTCTCCCATACGTTCAGTTCGGATGGTTTCTTAACGTGTTTTAATAGTTTGATCTCCTTTTTAACCACCAGCCGATGATGGGAGCGAATAAGGCTCTCGAAACTAGTCCTGTGTTATTAAACGTGACGTAAGTGGAGAATAAAGTGTTTTTATCATTCAGAATTTTGGTTTTTATCAGTATACTCCACTGTTTATATAACTTCTTTTTATTGTGTTCTATCCATGTTTGTAGGTCTGGAATTGTTAGTAAGAGAAAGTTTACATTAAATTATATGGGGATGCGATTCCTTGCCAGAGGGTCTTCCATCATCTCGTGGGTATACATATTTTCATAAATAATAGGTTTGTTCGCAAAGCAGTCAGAAACCAGGAACAAATCGTTCGCGCATGCGCTCTTTCTCCACAAGCGTTCGCAAAGCGAGAATCCGTGATTCTGATTTCAATCTTCTGTTCGCAAAGCTCTCACGGACAGTTTTTGTACTATAAGAAGAATTTGCAGGCTCTACCATGAATTGTTATCAGAGACATGCGCAGTAACCTATTTTCACGCGCCTGACTCCTCCCTCGAAATCCTTGCTCCAGATTTATAAGCATAGGCTACTTATATGTATGAATAATGGAAGATAATTAAAAGTTTCCCAAAATATAGTTTATATTGCCGATGTATATTGCATGTATAACATGTTAAAGGGAAATATATATTTTATTTGATGTAGATGTAGATGTAGATGTAGATATCTCGTCCTGTAGATCCTGTGTTGAGCGGGGCTCAAGGATATAGAACACGTCAGATCAAAAAATACATGCATGTTATAACAATAATATAGGTCTACAGAAACTGCAAGCTGCCAAATTTATCCAAGCTGGAAATATTCCTCCAAATTGTAGAAGGTGTGAGTTATTAAAAATTCCTTGACAGCTGTTTTGAAAGGTTTGATCTTTCTTTGAATACATAATAATTTAATGTTGTTTGGAAGCTTGTTATATATCTGTACTGCAGAATAATACGCACCCTTCTGAAAGAGTTTTAACGAGTTATTTGGTCTGTGTAGATCATTCATGTTTCTGGTAGTACGTCCATGTACACTAAAATTAGTTTGAAATTTATCAATATTATTCACTACAAAACACATAACAGAGTATATATACTCCCCTGTAAGAGTGAGGACTCTTAATTTTTCAAACAGCGGTTTACAAGATTCCCTTTTTTTCTTTCCACATATTATTCTTATTGCCCGCTTTTGAAATCTAAATATTTTCTCCCTATGGGTAGAGTTGCCCCAGAAAATGATCCCGTACCTCATTACCGAGTGAAAATATGCAAAATATACCATAAGTAATGCATCCTGTTTTAATATATTATTCAAAATTCTTAAAGCAAAGCATGCTGAACTCAGTTTTGGACTTATCATTTCTATGTGCGTTTTCCAGTCAAGATTTTGGTCAATTTGCAGTCCTAAAAATTTTACATTGCTAATTTCTTGTATGATTTGTGTTCCATAATTAATTTCAAGATTTGAGATACATCTGTTTTTTGTCCTAAATTGTATAAAATGGGTCTTATCAATATTAAGTGTCATTTTATTAGCTAGAAACCATGTGTTTAACTCGTGAAAAGCATATCATATCGATTAAACGCAGAAACTATCGATTCCAAATTCTTCTAACCGTTCGCAAAGTGCAAATCATGGGTAAGTTACAGACTGGACATGCGCAATACAACCAATTCTCAAGCAGTCACGGATTTGCTTTGCGAACAAACCTAATACCTTTGAATTACCGTAGGTTGCTTGACTGGAAGCGGTGTAAGACAAACAGTAGGCCTATCTATTCCAATATTCATATCTAGGGCAAGGCATTTGATGATTTTGCATCTTTTTTGTATGAAGGTTAAAAGGCAGCTCAAATAAAAATAAATGTGTAAAATTAAATAATTGATTAAACAAGAGTAATTCGTTTTTTTTTTTTTCATTTTTTCAATTTATTTGCATTTTTCGTCATTTTCAATAGCTAGGAAATTTTTTGGCAATTTTAGGTCATTTTCTGCAGTTTTAGGTCTTTTGGCATTTTTAGGTCTTTTTGGCATTTTTAGGTCATGTTTGAGTGGAGGGAGGTAGAGAGAAGCTTTTTCATGTACAAATCGTTACTTTCAGACAACAGACAATCGTTTTTATTTGAGAATCTCCGCCAGGTGTTCAAAGTTCATTTTACGTTCATCGTAATTCAGGTTTATTGTAAACACCATAGCAGTTGTCTTGTAGCAATAACCTTTTTCTTTCTTTCTAAATGTTACATATTTTGTAGGGACAATTTAATGGGCACGCCAGTTCAGAATGACTTTTTTCGCTAAGGGTGTCCAAGTAGTATAAATTTACTTACTTCTTTAGTAATAAAATGTGTGTTTTACATAGTAAATTCATAGCCTATATAATGCACTGTCATCCATTAAATTGCTTTTAGCAATTCATTCCACTAAAAATCTAAATATAAGTAATAATTGAAAATTTATTGGTCTTTTTTTAAAATATTGTGCCATTTTTCACTATTTTTAGGTCATAAATGCATTTTTTTAATTTCGCATTTTTACACTTTTTTATGGTTATTAAATACCTTGCCCTATTCATATCCCTTAAAGAGTGGTGTATTAAAATCACATCGAGGACAAAACCATTACTTAAAACTCAAATCCTCACACTTTCATATTTTCATGGAACCTTTACAAAGGATGAAGATACGTATTTATTATGCATAGTGATCTTAGTCGCTACCCACACTCTGAAATGGGAAAACACTGTGTTTGTATTAAATGTGTTTTAATCAGATTACATTACGCAGGATTAAAGCTGTCAAAGCAGTTGTTCCGTAATTATAAATAATCAGACTCTGTGAAATGACAAGAAGCTTAACGACTCTGTAGTTTCGTCTCCCATGTTACGTATGTTAAGGTATAAAAATATCATTTCAATATAATTACTTCTCCTAAAAATGCGGTTCGTATAGCAGGAAAATAATATTTTACAGCGCAAATTTAAAGCTCTTAGGTGTTCTGATTACTCAGCGAAGTGTACGAAGAAATTAAGTTACATTTGTGTAGGGTAACCAGAATTTGATATAAAAAGCAGGACCGAATCGTCGTTTACCTGGTACTTGAAAATATGGTACCTTTATGTAAATTTGTATTAAGATATGGTACCGTTATGTAAATTTGTATTAAGAAAGTAAAGTATTCACTATACAGGCCATGGAATTCCAGGTGGCTGAGGCTCCCAGATTTGAGACATTTGGCATGTGAAGGTGGTAAGGTTGACAGTCTTACCCTTTACCCCCAGCCGCCTTTACCCCCAGAATTGCTCCTGGTACTCATTTGTGTTAGAGGCTGAGTCGACTCCAGGGCCATAATGCCACCGGAAGGTTTAGGCCAATTGAAAAATTTCCACGACCTAATCGGGGATCGAACCCGCGATCTTTCGGCTTGTAGCGCAGTGCCTCTACCACTACCCAGAATTGCTCCTAGTATTCATTTCTGTTAGAGGCTAAGTATACCTCAGGGCCATAATGCCACCAGGAGGATTAGGCCAATTGAAAAATTTCAGCGACCTCAACGGGGATCGAACACGGGACCTTCCAGTTTGTAGCGCAGCACCTCAACCACTACGCTATGGCTACTATTGGAACATTTTCTATTCTATTCTCTCTATCAATCCTCGACAATGCTGTTCTGCACACTTTATTTTGAAAATATGGCTGTAAAATTGAATGTCAAACTCAGTTGTAACTAAGCTACCATGCCCAAAACAAAAGATACAGTATAAAACTAAACTACATTGAGGTACATCCCTCAAGGGAATAGGCCTACCACCCGACCGCTGCGTCATCTAACATAGGCAGATGGGAGTATTGGGGGCATGTGGTCAGCATGCCGACACCCACGACCGTTAATGGTGGTTTCCGTGGCCGGAGCCGCTACATCTTTATCAAATAGCTCCTCACTTTGTATCACGAGGCTGAGTACACCCCGTTCCAGACCTCCCTACCTCAGAAAAATCCAAGGAGGTACCGGGATCGAACTCGGGCCTACGGATCCGTAGCTAACCACGAGACCACGCAGACGGTCAAAAGATACAGTATACAATTTAAAAATCATTTTAGGGCACTTCTAGAGCGATATCGTTAATGTGTTATGTGCCTAATTCAACAGAATGAGCTGCACTTTTTTATAAGATAAAAACAAAACAAACAAAAACGAAAATACCCGAACTTTTCCAGATTTTATCGGGGCCGGGTCTCCAACATTTGTGGGATCGCAGTTTGGCAAAATCTAGTGTGGATTTTTCTCCGTTTGCATTTTAAGCCAAAAGCTGCCGCGTCCAAAACAATATCCTCAGGTTGAAATAGGGCGAGTATATAAATGCTTTGTCCGCCGGCGTGGTCTTGTGGTTAGCGTTGCTGACTACAGATCCGTCGGCCCGGGTTCGATTCCCGGTACCTCCTCGGATTTTTCTGAGGTAGGGAGGTCTGGTAGGGGTGCACTCAGCCTCGTGATTCCAAACTGAGGAGCTACTTGATAGAGAAGTAGCGGCTCCGGTCCAGAAAACCATCATTAACGGCCGTGGGTGTCGGCATGCTGACCACATGCCCCCCAATCCTGCCATCTGCCTACGGGAGATGATGCAGCGGTCGGGTGGTAGGCCAAGTCCTTCCGGGGATGTAGCGCCACGGAGTTTAGTTTTAGTTTTTAATATAAATGCTTTTATTTTTGTTTTGTATGTAATTAAATTTGAATGTTATTTTAATCGGTAACTATTTTTGTCGAACAAGAACAGTAAAATCAACGTAAAAGAAAAAACAATGGGGTGGGAGCCGTGGCCCGTACGGCCCCCTGGATCTGCCACGTCTATCTCTTGCCTAACGGTTGCTATGTTTTTCTCTTAGAACATCAAGGTGGAGTGACTTATGGCGGCATTGAGCCATGACTGCGTCTCTCTAGAACCCACAAAGAAGATTTTCCCGTTATTAAACAGAAATCAGTGAAAGGCAAGAGTCTTGAAGTCAGTTGAGGTGTTCCACGAAGAGGGTAATGAAGTGCTTCAAGATGTAAATACCGAATGATGTAGAGATGAGAGTTCTCAGCATAGCTTTTAGGTAGCATATCTACAAGCTCATTAACCGTATTTCATAACATGTACAGTGTGCGTAATAGCAACAAGAAAATAACGGCAGCTTCTGTAGATAATTATTCCAAGAAATGAGTAAATTTATTGAGTTTGGCATTTATAAGTCAAAACACCTAACATATTTTAAAAAAATCTGTCTGAAAATACGTAATGATTTCCCAGCAAAACTGGTTATTATTCTGGACTTCTTTTTTCTTTTCGCCACTATTCATTTAGTTACATTTATTTCTTGCATTATAAGTGGGGTTTGGCTGATTACTCATCCGGGGAGGCCTTCCATGTCCTTGTCTGGTCAAAAAATATGTCTGTCATCCAATGCATATCCTTCTCCCTAAAGGCCGTGGCCCTGTAAGGCCCGCGCAGCGTGGGTCGCTTAAACATCCCTAAAATGGACAGGCAAAACTAAGAAAAAAAGAACGAAGATGTCATTTTTTTAAAACCCGCAGCAGTATAGGCGAATCATCCCTTCAAAATCCCTTGAATTTCTTCTGTTGAATTAAAACCATTCTGTATATACAGTACAAAATAGGAATAGGTAGGTAGATAGTTAGGTAAACCAATAAATTGATAAATGGCTAATGGGCAGACGGCCTACTAGTAGGCCCAATCTGAATAGAAGTCCCAAGTCATAATCGATTGTGCGTGAGTCAGTAGCACGTGTTACATGATTCTTGGTCGTGTATTAGATAACATTCATTCATAATTCTGGTATAAGTGAACTTTCGGACTACTAAGAAGGTAGCTTAGAGGTATATTTATTGGACGCGTAGGAATTAATGCAAATTCCTCTGGACTTTTGCCTTCAGGTTATATGCTTTTACACCTTGTCTGCCCCCAGGATCTCCATTGAGAGTTACTTTTAGTATCAAATTGAACACACACACACATATACGGACCCAGGAAGCAAGGGAATAGGGAAAGAGCAAGAGATAGAGTAATAAACATACAGCGAAGGATGAAGCAGAAACAAAAGAGATAACAGAATCTCAACTCATACAAATAGATACAAATAGATTGAGTTGATGACAAAAGATAAATACAAGAAACGAGGAAACAGACTCTGGGATAGAAGGGCTGAGAGACTGACCGAGAAAGAAAGAGAGAGAGAGAGGGAAGACAGAGGGAAGAGAGAGAGAGAGAGATAGTGAGAAAGAAGGGTTTGAGAAAACCTGAAAAAATGTAATAATTAGCACGGTAAAATATTGCATATAAGTTCATTATGGAAATTATAAACGTTTTACTAATTTCGATAACATTTAAGGAATGTAAGGGAAATGTTTTGTTACGACCGAAATATTTGAAATGATTTATTAATAGTGAAAATTTGAATTCATAAATAGTTAACAGCTAAATAAAGTTGATGATAAAACTGCATCCCACTGAAGGCAGCCCATAAGGACTCTGTATATAAAATATAGATATCTCACAATGAATGTATATTTAGTAATAATCAGAAGGGCTAAACATTAACCATTTAATATTAAACTAAATGCCTAAATTAGAACCTCTGGACAAAATTTCTCCGCCCTTTCACGTCCAAGTAATACCTTAGTTTCCGGGGGTAGGGTTGTGAGGCGATGGGCTTACCACCTGTCACTCAGTCCTCTATCGGGAAATAAGACTAACAAAATTCGAATAGGTTACTTTAACGGTAACCTGCACCTGGAGGCTTTACGCTTCACCACTGGGAGTAATATGAAATGTGATTAAACTGAATACAGTTAATACATTACAAAGGAATTAAATTATGTTAACGATTATTAAATATTTGACAGGATCATGGCCTCACAACTGGCCATCTGTAATTTTTTACATTTTTTAGATTTTTATTGTTCTTCTTGAGCTAACCAGGAGAACAAATATTGATCTTATTTTATACTTTCCTTCGAGGGACAGTATAGTAGACTCATAAAGGGATGTTTTCTATACATATTTTACATCTGTTTGTTGATAATATACTTGGTGGAACCTAATAGTTGGATGTACTATAGTAATAATACTTACTAATAATATAATTACTAATAATAGTTGGTATTGTATGGATGTATTATATGAATGTGAGGTATGGTTGCTTCCTCTTCGGAAGAACACAATATGAGAGTGTTAGAAAACAGGGTGTTTAGGAAATTTTTTGGGGCTAAGAGGGATGAAAATCGGGACTGGAGAAAACTGCATAACGACGAGCTTCACAACCTGTACTCGTCATCGGATATAGTAAGGGTAATTAAATCACGGAGGATGAAATGGGCTGGACATATTGCACGCATGGGGGAGGAAAGATATCTAGAAATATTGATTGGGAGACCCTAAGGAAAAAGACCACTTGGAAGACCTAGACGTAGGAGGGAGGTCAATATTAGGATATATTTAAGGGAAGTAGGATTTGGATGGAGTTAGCACCGAATAGGGTTGAATGGCGGGCTCAGGTAAGCGCGGCAATGAACCTCCGGGTTCCATAAAATATATATTATTCCTTTAGTTTGCTTAGGAATTGTCTATTGTCATCGAGTAAGTAAGTAAGTAAGTAAGTTGGATTTTTCCTTCCTGCCTGTCACTTGAATATGCAATGTATAAATCAGAAGAAGCAGCGTTTGGAATATCTAACTTAAGATTGGCGAATTAAATACTGCAATTCGTTTGGATATTCCCTTACTTGAATCCTCCGTGAACGAACGAACTAGCGGCGAGAACAATAAATTGTCACGGCAGTCGGTCGCCCTATCCCTGGTTATGGTCGCATGCTAGACGCGGTAGAAATCCCTCGGCTTCATGTTTGGTTCGTACTGCATAAGCACTCCTATCGGGACCCTCTTCAGCAATACATGTAATTTTCTTCCTACCTACTTCAAATCATTAGGAATTAAAATTGGAACTGAATAATGTCGCATATTGATAATTAATTTCCCTTCTCACTGACCGTGGGCGAGAATTTCTTTCTACTGGTAGCAATGTTTTTCACCGGGTACTGTACTTCGACCTTCCGGGAATAGCTTTTACAGTATCAGTATTACGATTCATCTTTATAGTAGGCCTACTTATCCAATCAACGGTAATTGATAATTATTCCTTCCTTGTGTATAGTCCATTTGGGGCCTCAGAAAACATTGCAATGCCTTTATTTTTACTTGACACCCTTCTATGTTTAAAATTCAATTTTTCCAAGAAGCCCACACATTTTCGAGTTGTTAGCTTGGAGGAACTTTCAGGAATTGATAGTTTAAGATGAGGAAATGGTTAATAATCAATTCTTCAGTTTCTTAATTTCGTTTACGAATTTATTTTTATTGTTTTTCAGTGTGAAACAGTCTACAATGTGCATTCCAACAGATTGAAATTTTAAAATTAAATACAAGTTGTTTAGATAAATTATTTGTTTTTAATTTAAAATTCAGAATTCTTATTTTTTCTATAGACATAGGCCCATAGATGTTGGTAAAATAATTGTTCACATTATACAAGTTTTGTATTTTGGAAATATGAAAATATTTAAAATAAACCGATAAGCCTAAACTTATTATATGAAATATAGTGAAATCAGGATCTCTATTTAAATATACCAATATTAAAGGGAGAGAATGTACAAAACTTCAAATGTCCGAAAACAGACATTTTACCCTTCACAACTAAACCAGAAAATCTGTGAGTATATTGAATCGTTTAATGGCAATACCATCATTTCGATTGCTTAGTGCAAACATGTGTTAAACATAATATTGAGTTAAATGGTTCAAGTGCAAATTTCGAAACTCCTGAGGCATATCTTCACTCTACACAAATATGAAAAGTGAAACCTGAAGTGTAATATATATAATCTGCAGGGGAGACATGCGGTAAGTGCTTTTTCCTCGCTGCATGTTCGTCATAATTAGTATTAAAATTGATATACTAAATATTATAGAACTACACTTAGCACATGAATGCACTAAATCACCGATATATGAATGACATATTTAGAATTTTAAACAGTACATTATAATGCAATAGCGATTAAGTAGGATATTACAAAACGATATAACCGAAAACATCAAAGAGACCGTTTTAATGGTATTTAATTTGGTTTCTATGAAAATCTATGAACATTTATGGCCGCCATCTACTGCTTTCAGGATTTTAAGGGATTATGAATAATTTGAAGCTGTTCTCTGAAAGCCTACAATAATTTATCACATCAATCGCAGGCTTTTTTGCAGTAAAACACAATAGATATTTTATTCCCAAGTTCCCTTTTATAACTGCAGTTTTAATTCGCATAGGATTTCGTTCATATACGTTGGGCGTAGACGTCCGCATAAATTTTGCCAATTGGGGCAAATGAATAAATTACAGCCACCATCAACATCACTATGTTTTTAATACTACAACCACCTTATTAATATTATTATTATTATTATTATTATTATTATTATTATTATTATTATTATTATTACTCTCCGTTTCACCCAACTTTGGGGTACGTTGAATCAATAATTTCTTAGTTTTTTATGTTTTAATTTTAGCCCAGTAATGCTTCATTCTTTCCGATCTTGCTTTTCTTTCGTCTTCACTGATCTGGATCATTCGTTTGGTTTTCATTTTGACTTGGAACCCCTCTTCTTTTGGCAGTTTTATCTATGAGCATTTTTTCTGTGATTTTGAGTTCTTTTAAGCCCTTCTCTGTTTGCTTAAACCGATTTGGTTTGGTATTTTTGTTGCGGAAATATTCAAAGATTTTTTAGTTATCTATTTGGGTTCATTCTGAGGATTATTATTATTATTATTATTATTATTATTATTATTATTATTATTATCATCATCATCATCATCATCCACTTCCTTGATTTACTGTAGTTGGACCTATGACTATGGATAGCCTACACCGTAAAAATGTAATGTAATACACTCACATGACTTATTCTACAATTTCTACAATTTCACAGATAGGCCTACTATTCACATAAAATTGGTTAGACTACATTCATTGCTTTACCTTCATTACAATAAATTGATTGGCTGGAGATGATTTCAAGTTTAGTGGAATTAATTATTCCAACATGCTCATATCTAAGGTAGTCAGCTGTTAGCAATCATTTTTCTCGTTTTTGTGAAAACCACTATGTGGAAACCTAAGCCTCACTTCATATTAATTGCTTATAGTATTTTAGTTTACAGATTTATGTGTAAACAAAATTTCCAGAGCGGGCAACGGCCCTACCCTGCCCCGCCTTCCGGACGGTCATAACTTTGGGTCTAGTAGTAGTTAATAAAGAACAAATGTGTCCCAAGCTATAAAGAACTGTTAGTACTAATTAAATCGAGACGTATTTTATCATAGGTAATCCCACTAGAGTTTACGAATTGGATTTATTAAGACTATTCCACGAATAAAAGTGTAACGGATTATACGAATAATAATTACTTTCGTGCTTTGTTGTATAACAACAAAACTAACAGCTACGAGATCACGGCATACTATGAATCAACCATCCATGAATCGATTCAAGCTACCATGTTGTGACAGTGCTACCATTGGTGCTTATAAGACATAGTTAACTTCATTCAGGTAAGCTAACAGCAGAACAGAATAAAAGCACACCAACTGGCTTGCACCGAATCGAAATTGTGTTTTAATCAATGCACATTTCTATTATTTTAATTTCCAAACAAATTTATGTTGTATAGAATAATCTGTTTTCGTGCTGCTTAATGGCACGAGCAGACGATTTTATCGATGAAACATCATCCTCATATTAATAGAAAGCATTTTATAAGATAAACGATCGTGATTGGTCTATAGCCGAGGAATTGCTAAAATATGTTATTGGTCAATATTAAACACGCGGAATATGAGTGGAATAGTCTGTGAAATTTCTTCCATTTATATAAGGCCTATGTCTACTCTGTCTGTTAAAACGTTGTATTGACTTAATTATTAGCTGACTTAGCATATTAATGTCATGGGATACCTGAGCAACTTCATCAGTCGTTAAGTCAATAGAACTTAACCCAGACATAGAATTTTGTTTTTGTTCGACCATACTTTAATACGCTTATTACGTGTGACCGCCGCAATCAGCTGTTAGCAAGTTCACGTATTTCATCTGCGAGAGATGGCGTTCGGTCAAGTTGAAGCTTGTTCTTGGCCGTTTCCCTGAATCGAGCGGATTTTTTACAAGACGAAATGCACTTAAATTAGTACAATATTTAAATTAACACGAACGTAATTTATTTTAGTTTAAATAAAGGCTGTTAATTATGCAGCTTCATTGCCTGCTCTCAAGGTTTCAATATCGCTCCGCGTTGAACGATCATCGATACCACACCTGTTGTAATGAAAATCTGTTTCGGAATGAATATCAATATGATACTTTTACGTCATGTGTAATAAGTAGACCTGGGATTTTAGGCTCTAAAAAAATTAGTTTTAGGCACCTAAAATAGGCTTTTAAAACAAGTAGGCATAAATAGGCTTTTGAAAGAGAAAATAGGCACTTAAAATATGCTTTAAAAATGTGTGGATAGACAGAAAATAGACTTTCAAATATTACAATATACACTTAAACTGTAACATTTTTTTTAACTGCAAGAAACGTGGTATATCTATTCTTAACAGAATTAACTGCAAAATTAGGTATAACGAACTATATACACTTAAACAGATGTTCTTTCACTGGTGACTTGACACAGTAATCCTTCCCCCTTAATCCTCCCCCTCCCCGTCAGTCAGCATTCCTTCAGCGACGATTGTTTGGAATAATTATGTTTCTGTGAAAAACCCACCTCTACTGTTCTGCTTTTCATTGAGGGATGTCCATTATTTGATTGTAAAAATTACAGAAGTTGAATTTTATTTTAAATGTACAAAATAGGCATTTTATGCACTAAAAAAGTGAAATAGGCTCTAAAGGTCCAAATATTCATTTTAGGTCATTACAAAACTCTATAAATGTAAGTGATTTATCATGAAACGTCCACATATTTAAAAATTGTCATGTCATTTCATATGGAACAAAATAGGCATTGCCTTAAAATCCCGGGTCTAGTAATAAGCGTATTATAGTATTGTCGAACAAAACAAAGTTTTTGTTACGATACTAAACATTACATTTGGTGTGCGCCCGTCTTAACCGTCATCCAATGCAAATGCAAGGCAAAGTCTCTCAAGCTCACATGTAAGACACTGTTGCGTTGTGTTGACCTCTGCCCCCAGACCCCGGTACACCTTCTCTGTAATCCTGGGGGCTCAACAGTGCCTTACAGAAATGTTGAGAAGTGATTAGCATTTTGTTGGAGTACTTGCCCGCAGCTACCGTGGCCCCACCTGCCTAATTTATTTCTGTTTCTGGGTGGCAACGGATATACAAAGATGTACGTCCCTGAATAAAATGTTAATTTATATTGCCGGCCTGGCGTGAGTTCACCATTCATTACAGTCAACAACTCACACCTGCCCTGGTCGTGTCATTGAATCTCATCAGGATGTTTAATCTGGACCACAATATTCATTCACTTCACACTGAAGAAAATTGATCTGTGGCGAAGAGAAGTGTGGAAACCTTCCATTTCTCGCTTCTTTTCTGCGTTATAACACAATATATGTATTTTATTTTAAAATTATATACCCGTACACATAAATTGAGGGGTCTATTATGCAAACCCGGCAACCTCCATTTTCCTGGTTCTTACTTAGTGTATGTGTTAGAAATCTGAGTTCTCCCTTATGTAGGAAGTCAGATTTGCAACACTTATACTAAATATGTAATAGGAAATGCATTAAACTTTCATTAGAAGTTAGAATCTATATCTTTCTTCAGAATGGAGAATGCCGGGTTTGCTAATAGACCCCTCAATTTATGGTTAATGAATTTTAGCCCAGCTGTGTAGGAGTATATTACAGGCACACGACACTATAGGCCTATGTTATGGCCAGGTTATGTTTTTGCTGATCTCAGTAATAAAACACTATTACACTTGAGCACACATAAAAGCATATAAAAAAGAAGTAAAACTTGTTTAAAGTTACTATGTATTTTCGCGAAATGTAAGATAACGTGATATCGTAGATTGAAAGGCAAAAAGTTTTGAGAGTTGCTAAATGTGTAGTGTTTTTAGTAGATACGCATATGTAGGCATATTATCTACTTTAGTTACAATCCAAATAATTTGTCTTTGAATGGCGCTATTCTTTTGGAACGATGGAGCAGTGTTCGGAACCTACGATGTTTTTTTATTTTACTCTCACGGTTCATAATTTTCTTGCAATTTGTCACGCTACTTTCTGTACGATTCTTTACGGGATAATTGATATATTATTTAATGATTTGAAGACTTCACTCTACGAGGGAATAAACCCTTGTGGGTAAAGAAAAGTCAATTTTTAAATTTCAACTCTTTTAAGGAACCAAAATTCTATTTCACTTAATAAAAAAATAATTAAAACTATAATATTTTCAGTGCTACAGATTTAAACATAACTTCTGGCCTTTAATCCTGATGTATTTTTTAATGTATTTTTAAGATATCTAAAGAAGTATGTTATGTGGGGTTTTTATGAGGTAATAATTTTAGTTTCAATACAGCTTTCATTGTGCAAAAGATAGTTTTGGAGTAGATAGTAGTGGAGTATCTTGTACTTAGTCTTATGTTAAGCATGAGATTTTGTCATTACCATGTACATAATTTTTTAAAATTATCGGCTCTATTTAAATTAGACGAACACACTTTTCATAAATACATCATAGTCAAAATATTATAACATTTAGAAATTTTAATTTCAAACGCAGGTACAAAACGTTACTATTCTCTTACTAAATACTTGCAAGATTGTTATAAACCGTGATTTTTGCATTATTACACTGACTGACATTATGTATACAGCTAATGTACGTAATAAATACTGTACTCCTTACTCTACTCTATGATTTTTTTTTTTAATTTTGCATGAATAGTAACATATGTTTTAAATAACATGCCCCAAAATCTTTATATATAATTTAAAACATGAAAGAAATCGTTGCGTTAAGTTTGAAACATTCTAAAGAAAGTTTAAAAGTTTAAGGTAGAGCAATTTTACTGTACGTTGTAGATTTACTTCTTGTAAGCATCTGAGTAATTTTAAATATTAATTTTTCACACATGTATTGTAAAAATACTAACCAAAATCCTAAAATACACATGTAAATTCTGGTAAATGGAAATAGATTTCGTAAAGCTTAATTCACAAAGTATAAAAATGTCTCATTATGGATAGATAGTGAATAATAAGTGAACCAAATGATATTACAGTAATGCTTATGAATTGGAAGATAAAACCTATTGAATGTGAAAGGTTAACACTCTTTCCTTGCAGGCAGCAAATAATAAAGTCCCCATATATTTTTTTGCGATAGGAGTGTCGTGAATGCGTCATTGGAGAACCAAGGTTCTCCAAATCACTTAAGACAGGGCCATATGGATCACGTTTGTTTTGTCATCAGGGCCATACACAAATATTTCCTGAAAATTTAGAATACAGTAGAACTCCAGTTATCCGAACTCCAACTATCCGGATCGCGAATTAACCGGATCGCTTTAAGACCGTATCCAATTGGGTTTTGCAGTAGCCAGCATTGGGAAACTTTTCGCGGTCGATTATTTGCGAAAAAGCAAAACTTTTAGCCAGAAAATCGACCGTTTGTCAACAAAACAACTGACTCTGTCCGATATGTTCGATATGTGACACTTTATATAAGTACGGTACTGTACAATTTAGTTTTTTACATTTTTTCATTTTTTATCCACTTATGCGGATATTTGATTATCCGGATCGGGTATGGTCCCAATTATTACGGATAATATTGGAGTTCTACTGTATTTTTATTATTTAAACTTAGAAACATGCGATGTCTTACAAAATGGTTCAGCGTCTAGCCACATGTAAACTACTGAAGTAGCTTAACAAAAAAAAAAAAAATACTAAATTTAAACGGTAACACAGATTTCTTTTTTGCAACAACAAATACAATGTACAAAATGAACATTTATTATTAACGACAATTTTTGTATTTGTCCTGACGTTGGCACTTCTGTTTAATGACAATTTTGCTTCGTCTGACCGAAATGTCATCCTTGATCTCCGAGAGGTTTTCGTTGATTTCATGAAGGAAAACAATTGTTCACACACAAAGGTAGAACCGACAATTCTCATAATCCTTGTGGCAAAATTTCTGCACTTTTTAACTTTTCAGAAAGATATGAAAAGAAACCAGGTATCCTTAAAATGGCCGGTTAAAAAACTGGAATGAAATTTAGGTCAGCTGATGTATCCTTTGGGGGCCGCAGGAGTTGCTTTCAAAGGGCCGGATGCTGCTCGCGGGCCGCACGTTTGCATGCCTGACTTAAGGGATGACTGAAGTGTTGAGTGGTTTTTGAAACTACTTGAGGTAGAAACTTGAGTTTTACACACTTAATTAAAATTTAAACTTAAACAGAATAAATGTTTGAACGTAAACATATTTGTCATGAAATGCTTCTGACAGAATGCCCGGAGACTGTATCCAATAAAAGGTATGTGAATTAATTTGAAATAGAAACTAGAATAAATCGCTACAGTAAACCGATTTAAGAAAGTATTATGCTATAATAAAGGGACTGTAAGAAATATAAAATTAAATTTTTTAAAAAGAACAGCAACATACGGCGTTGATAGTCAGTACAGCTATTAACATTATAAAACAAGATACTTAATACAGGAAGTCTCTTTACAGGAGATCGAAAACATAGAAGTTTACAGACCGTTAATAAATTATTCCCACTGTGCTGAGTGTTTTAAAACGTAATACCTCTTACTGAACTACATGAAAACAAGTAGAATGCTAAAGACGCGAGATTACTGAGGAATACGGAGAAGCGGAGAAAATTGCCAAATAAAGAAGCGTAAATTTGCACAAAGAGTCGTCCGCTCGAGTTTTATATAGGTACGTTAGAAAGTTAAGCGTTAAAAAAGAACGTACTCAAGTAGGAGGAAATCCTATAGGATTATCTACTGCAAGTAATCTAAAAAAACCTTGAAGAAAAAATGTAAGGGCAAGGAGGTAAAGTCGCGGACTCTTATTCATGAAGTCTGTTTTTGAAATCGGATATCGACAAATATATGTAATATCCTCACTCTTAGGGGCGAATGCTGAATTGAAATTTACGTACTTTTGATTTAGTATAAGTTAGATCATAAATGGGTTCCATTTAATCACTGCTGTCGGAACCTTTCAAAATTTTGATAACAGAATAACACACATCAGCCGAGAGTTTTCATAATAATAATAATAATAATAATAATAATAATAATAATAATAATAATAATAATAATGTGTTATCCGGCCAGTTAAATTTGAAATCTGATATGTAATTATATTTATATTAATCTACTATATCCCCTAAACACGAGCGTTGCTCATATAGGGGAATGTTTGGTTTAAGTTGTTTTTACTTGTATTAAATATGTAATAATGATATTGATAATAAATTGTGTTAAATGTAAAAAAAAAGTAATATTTTCTTTTTTTATTAGCAGATAGCCTACATCGGTTTATTAGAACATAGTATTCTTTAGACTGTGTTGTACATATATAAGGGTTGTAAATTTAATACTGGGAACCCAGCTATAAGATAACGAACGATTGATAAAAGCTAGTTCTAAACACTTTTGCCAGGTTACGGTTGAATACTCAGCATACGTCAGGTCAAATTTTATAGGTCCACTATAGCCTATATGCCGTCATGCTGTTTCATTAGCTGCTCTCAAGACTTCAAGATCCTTCCGTATTCGATAATATTCGATACCACCACACCTGTGTTATAATGAAAATCTGTATCTTAATGAATAGGCCTGCCATTATGATACCGTTACGTCACATGTAATAGAACTAAGCGAATTATAGTATGGTCGAACAAAAATTAATATTTTGATTGTTCTGGGAATCTCCAAACTGACAAATAAAAAACTTACATGCGCCGTATATGCGCCGTTATGTGCAGTCAACTGCGTCGTTTATGTTTCATAATTCATTTTCTTTCTTTCTTTGTACCCTAATGTTCCTGTAGCACGGAACTCTGTCATATGCTTTGTTCTTTATTAAGAGAAGTAGGGCCTAATCTTACTTGTTAAGAGTGCATAAAATACATAGTCTTATATAATCGTATAATCTACGTATCTTATTTAGGCATTATTATGTATAGTAAGTTTCCGCAATCAGTAATAATATCATCACCAGGCCTGCTAGTTTCAAACCCCAACAAATTTAAGATGAATTTTCGAACGCCTTTTGTGGAACGTAAGTTCCGTAAGAGTCTTTTCACACTTGGTCACTTTTGACGGTCACTTGTGACGGTGACCGGCGAAGAAGCATTGGTTTAAATGGGAGCGTTCACACTTAGTCACAAGTGCCAGTCACCGCATTTTATGATTGCCAACAATGCAAGTTGTATATTATACAAAATTCAGTTGTATAATCGAGCTAAGCGAAACATGAGTATAGATTTGATTAATACTGAAGATTTTATAGGCTAAGTGAAGTGGAATGTCGACCAGCCATTTGGGATGTCAAAAGCGATTACTTATATTTTTATCATGTAGCTACTATTGGCAATATAGCGGTGACTGTCACAAGTGACCCAGTGTGAAAAGGCCCTAATACTCGTATAAATGACTTCGCGTCCTCATAACTCTCTACTTACAATAATTATATTTCAGGGAATGCATTCAATCCTCTCACGCAGCGGGCCCGGGTTCGATTCCTGGTCGGGACAAGTTACCTAGGTGAGGTTTTTTCCGGGGTTTTCCCTCACCTTTGAGATAAATGTCGGGTAACTTTAGGCCCCTTGTGGTCCCCGGATATCATCTGGCCGTCATTATCATCTTCATCCCCATCCTCGCCTTATTCTGAGGGAGTGTGTGTGTGTGTGTGTGAATGGTGTGTATCGTCCTATGTGTTCGTGTTGTCTCGGAGGTGGCCCCGGCATTGGGCTGATCACTCATCCGGGGAAGCCCTCCATGTCCTTGTCTGGTCAATGGTCCATGTATGTGATCCAAAGATAATCCCTCTCCCGACAGGTCGCGGCCCTGTAAGGCCCGGGCGGCTTGGGTCGCTTAAATCCTAAAAGGGAGAGGTAAAACTACGAGAAAGAAAGAAAGAAAGAAAGAAAGAAAGAAAGAAAGAAAGAAAGAAAGAAAGTATTTGTTGTGAATCATCGGACATCTACCGTGCATCGCGTGCGGCCGTCACTGGGCACAGTGTCATAGTTTTCCGATAAAATTTTTAGCTCTCGCTGATGGTATATACGGTACGGGTTTTCAGTGTCCCAAATCATTGAAATCTGTGACTGTACGCCACCACTCAATGAAAACCATGCTGTAAAATTTAAAATAATTCCTTTACTGCAACCAATGGTCATAGTATGACAAATGGAGCTCTGGTGGAATGATATATGGCAAGGTAAACAGGAGCACCCCAAGAAAACCTGCCCCGACCCCATTTTGTCCACCACAAATTCCGCATGGATCCACGTAGATTCGATCCTGATTCCCAGTGATGGCAGGCGAGCGGTCTAACCACTCAATCATGGGGCGGTGCTATCTAGGTTATGTAAAAGAGTAATGGATCACACCAAGTCCCTTCACAAGAAGATAAAGTAGGGGTGTGGTATGCAAACAATGCTCGTTGAATCATAGGCCAAAATTTTTATTTCACCATACTACAATAAATAAACAATACATTGGCCTAATAAGGTACGTTTGTGAGTGAAATACTGCTCCCTCTTTCGGTTTGCTGACTGAAGAAGAAAGAAAGTGTGCATATTTTCAGCAAGACGTAGTCTAGAGCTCACACGGCAAATCAATCAATGCCGGCTCTCTGTACGGTGTTTGATGATGAGAGAATAATCGCGGACTATGATCATCTCGCTCTTCAGATTCAAGCGAATCTCATTTTCCACTCTGACGAAACTTAAAAGAAAAGTGTATCATAATTATCCGCACGAAGCATTAACTACTGAAATAACAAGAAAAGTCCGCGAAATAACGGATGTAAAGCTTCAAATAGTGTTCCAGAATATTGTACATCGTTGATCAGAAGGAAGAGAGTTTTGAAAACATATATTAAGAAAGCTGAGTTAAATGCTGAAATTAATTTTGATGATATTTGAATTTTCGGCGAGCGAAAGAAGTATCGGATGAATCCAAGTTAACTGTGCCAGAGAAATTAGGCCTACCTGACTAATGGTCTATATTAATGGTTGATGGAAAGATCTTGGTTGAAAATCTTATCCAGATAAGTTGATCCGAGTGGGTCATACCTGAATAATGGGAATCATCGGAAAAATAATTACGAGAATCTAATGTACTGTTTGGCTTTTTTTAATTTAAAATCTACGTGCGCACTTCGAATACAGTACAGTGCACTGGCTCGTATCCTTATGCTGTTATGCCTATATAAAATAGACCTACGGAGTAGAACATGAAATAGCATTAGTAGAAATGCTTGTATATTCAGGGTTAGTTAAAAGTCCCGCACCACCTATATAACTTTCGAAGCATGTGGTCCAATGACAAGAAACTGGGTGTGTTGGGATAGCCGTATAAGGAGAACTCAAGAAAGTTATTGCCGAATTTTGTGGACTTCCGGTTTAACCGGAAAAATTCTATTCAATCATTTTAAATGGTAAACTCAATTGAGCGTTTTTCTGAAAGTATCTTGAAGAGATACTTCTGTGCACATTTATTGTTGACAAATCAATGAAACAGAAAAGTGTATGCAATAAAAAGTTATAAAATGTTCCTTCCTTAAGAAAAACAGAACAAATCCAGGTTAATTGTACCTTCTTACATGTGGATTTATGTTTGCTGTGGGCATGGCCACGAGGAATTTTTTCTTAAATGTGCCCGCACAGAGCTTTATGTTAAAAAGTGAAGATTATTACTTCGACATTCAAATCACAGTAAACAAAAGAAGTGTTTTACTGGTATTCTTCGTTTTCTGTTTTCTTTATTTAGCAACAATGAATTTGCACACAAGTATCTCTTGTGAATACTTTATGAAAAGCACTCAATGAATACTATTCGAAAGTATAAAAATATATCAGATCTTACATTTAAAATAATGGAGTTGGAGTTACTTCCGGTTAGCAAAATTCGGTAAATTGGGTTCACCCTATACGGCCATCCCAACACACCGAGTTTCAGGTTATTGAACCATGTACTTCTAAAGTTATTTAGGTTGTGCGGGAGTTTTAACTAACATTATATAGGCATATATATATATAGTTATTTAGGTGCTGCGGGAGTTTTAACTAACATTATGTATATAGTTATATATAGGGTTCGGATGTTTATGACCTAAAAAAATTGGAATATATGACCTCAAATATGACCTTAAAAATGGCTAAATATGTCCCAAAAATCCTAAATATGACTTCATATAAGAACGTACTTTCTAATAATAAATATTCCAATTTAAAACGTTTAATGACACTATATTAATATATCACAATAATTCAATCAGAAAATCGCTTTTTCAATTTTACAGGTGATTTACAGTTTTGCTTGTAAAGAACTTCTAATCAGTTAATGTTTCCAGATACCACTGCAAATGTGTTAAAACATGTACATTGGAAGTTGTCAACAACAAAGAGGAAGTGGTAGTTGTGCTATTATTTGTTACTGTTCCTTCACATTTAAGTTACAGTAAAACCAAAATATTCGTGACCAATTTTCTAAAAGCAATTAAGTCGACAATTTAGTGCACATATTATACCTAATTTATAACTAAAATATAACGTTAAATTACAAATGTGACCGAAATATGACCAATACCATAAAAGTGACCAAAATAAGACTTTATATGCAAAATAAAATCGGTCCAATTAGGATAACAGATGTACAATTCGTGTTTAATTTGTGTTGGCGGCGAGAATGGAGGTCAGAATAAAAATATGACATGTCATAAACATCCGAACCCTAGTTATATATATATATATATATAGTTTTATTTAGATAGTATAAGTAGCAAAATAGATTTGAGTAATCTCTAACTTATGAACAGGGAATGAGAACGTGTAATTTCATTTAATATGAAAATAGTCGTGCCGCACTGCACGCAAGTTACAAAAAGCTCTTAATTCTGATTTCTCTTTTTTCATCACTTAACCTAATTTTTCACTAAACTCCCCCCATCGAAATAATAGGATGTGCTGCTCATGATTTAAGGGCGCACGTAACTAAAGTAATTGATTTTTGTCACCATTGAATCCACGTTTAGTATCCCGTGTGGTGTTATATTGGACGTTGCGATACTATCAATATAAATAATTTAGTACCGATAATTTATCACCAAGACAATATTGAAATTGATATAGGCTTATACAATTCCATATTTTACTGCTTCTGGAAACAAATTTGAAGTATTGAGGAAATAGCTTTGTAAAAGTACTGTATATGAAATGGGATAACAAAATAAAATATTTCTAGTCGGGCCTATCTACAGACATAATAATAATTCCTTTATTGTAACCAATGGTCATAGTATGTTGAATGAGCGCTGGTGGAATGATATATGACAGGGAAAACAAGAGCACCCCAAGAAAACCTTTCCCGACTCAATTTTGTCTACCACAAATTCCACATGGATCCACCGAGATGAGATTCCGGGTCCCGCCGGTGTAAGGCGAGCGGTCTAACAACTCAGCCTTGGGGGCGGCCCTATTTACAGATATTAAACGATAAACATTTACTGCAGTATGCAGAGTTGATATGTTGAAGATTGAAGAAAGAGAGCGAATTGGCTACGACTTTTCCTGTTATATTGGTTTGCGGTAAAAGGAGGACCCTATGGGTATTAAGGGCATATGTGATTTGGCAATTATAATTTACTCGTCACAGGATGTGTAAGTTATTTTTAATGAGGATGTGTATTACCGTCTGTATGTATTGCACTTTAATGCAATATTTAAAAATAGTACTATTACCTAGGTAGGCCTATACGGTTTTCATTAATTATTACTGAGGTATGACATATGCCTAATGTTTTACTTAAAAGATGCAAATGAGTCTTTGTCTTGCACAATTCTAACTACAATAAATTGCAATTAGAATAATAGAGTTGGGTTTGGGTTTTGTGGCTAGTTTTCAGCATCATTGTAGTTATGTTGCCAGAGTGAGTTGAAAAATGCGTAGAGTAGGCGTAGACGTAGAAGAAGCATTAGGATAAAAAAACACACGAAAGAGATGATTCCAGTCTCTCGTGAATTAGGCCTAGAACTTGAGTATTTCAGTACAATAGTATTTAAAGTATTTTCTAAATTAAATTATTGAAAACTTAAAAAAAAAAAAAAAAGACGAAAGGGTATTTTATCTACACTGTTATTTCACTCTGTACTCCCCAGCTCCGTACTTAGCACAACGAAGTCTATGCAACTTCACCTGCTATTTTTTTTCTTTCTAAGCAGCAACCAAAGAACAGTAATTCAACTGAGAACTCATGTCTAAGGATCATTTATGACAATAAAACAGCTGATTCTCTAAATGTATGGAAAGAAGCTTTTACAAATATTAAAGTAACCGTAATTAAATTTAGATTAATTATACCAGCTATAACCGGTCACGGAAACCACCATTAACGGCCGTGGGCGTCGGCATGCTGACCGCATGCTCCCCAATCCTGCCTTCTGCCTTCTGCCTATAGGTAGATGAAGCAGCGGTCGGGTGGTAGGTCTTGTCCCTTCGGGGATGTCGCGCCACGGAGGTTAGTTTATACCAGCTATAATATAGTTTAGAACAGCCCGTATTTGTTCATATTTCTTGCTACAAA
Organism: Ectobius pallidus; assembly: GCA_964059195.1. Taxonomy (NCBI): domain Eukaryota; kingdom Metazoa; phylum Arthropoda; class Insecta; order Blattodea; family Ectobiidae; genus Ectobius; species Ectobius pallidus. The sequence continues at coordinate 21,722,209 of CAXKWD010000011.1, forward strand.
ATTTCAGCTTATTTAAACGTTTTGTTTGGATAATACAGCCGAATGAAATGTTCCACGATCTTTGTGAACACTTTGTATTAGTATGACACTACATTTTGTAATGATAGTGTGTTTTTTTAAAACAGATAAAGATTCAATTAGATTAATATTTATGCAATTGTAGTTTGCATGATTTTTGTGTTATGAAAATCATTGTAAAATATATTTATGTATAATTTGCATAGTCCCATGTTATGTCTTCACAGAGGAAATAAAATCAATTCGTATTTCTTTTTCGTCAGTTCATCTCACTGCACTGTAATATTTAAAGAAGAAACGGAAAGAAACGGGAAGATGAGAGAAAAAAAAGGAAGGACCTTGTGCACAGAAAACAGTTTGAATTATCTAAACTTCCAGGAAAGGACTGCTTGAAACACTCGAAATAGAAGGAAGTTTTCACAGAAGCTTACCAATATCATATAACAAGAAGCACAAAAAGAAAAAAAAAACGAGTTAGCATGTTGCGTTGTTTCTGGAACTTTTTGAACGTATTTCCAACAGGAAAGAGTAGTGGTCATGAATAAATCAAAGCCGGTCAGAGTGAAGTAGAAATGGCAGAAATGGGAAAATCGTGTTTCCCATCCCGTAATCATTTAATGCCGCATTTCAAACCTCTTTAATAAATTTCACATTCAGTAACCAAAATCACATTCGTAATGGCGCGAAATCGCTTGGGAGCCACAGTTATTATTCTCAACATAAATACTATATAATGGACTCAATACACGGCTTGAATATCCCCCGGCTTACCGATGCACATTAATTCTTGTTCGTAGTTAAGATCCAAATTCAGATATCTCAGTATCTACTGGCTCCCTCTGCCACTAACAAAGTAAGAATAACTCTAGCAACATTGCGATATTTGATTTTAAATGATGTTAGATATCGATTTAAACAAAATACCGTAGATATTCAGAAAGTATTTATCGATATTCTGGGTATCGGTTGTCATAGCTATCTCTAGAAAACTAGTTTAACGATTAGTTTATTATTATTATTATTATTATTATTATTATTATTTCTCTTAGTTTAACATATCCCTTTGTAGAGGCGTTTATGTTGCCCACGCCATAGAGGGCCTAATTCTTTTGTAATGATTATAAAAAAAGCTTTTATTATTTACAACATAATTCATTCTATGAATTCATTAAATATTTTATTAGGAATTTCTTAAATTCAAATTAATTTCAATTAAATTTTATAGCAGTACAAGTAACCTAGCAGGAAATTAATAATTGGATATTTGATTTTAAATTATGTTAGATATCCATTTAAACAAAATACCGTAGATATTCAGAAAGTATTTATCGATATTCTGGGTATCGGTTGTCACAGCTATCGCTAGAAAACTAGTTTAACGATTAGTTTATTATTATTATTATTATTATTCTTCTTTCTCTTAGTTTAACATCTCCCTTTGAAGGGACGTTTATGTTGCCCAAGCCACAGAGTGCCTAATTCTTTTGTAATGATTATAAAATCTTTTATTATTTACGCCATTATTCATTCTGTAAATTCATTAATTTTTTTACTAGGAATTTCTTAAATTAAAATTCATTTCAATTAAATTTATCATTCACACTACAAACATTCCGAAGAATTTCGTTGGGTATAGGGTACATTGTTTCATCCAATGACATACTTTAATTTGCAGTGTACAATGTATTGCAACTAATACTTTACTTACTTGGCCTACAACCTTTTGCCTTTTCATTTTTGTACTAAACAGTAGTTTTCCTAAGTTTCGTAATAGTTTAAAAATTTAGCAGTAGCGATTAATTTTCTATGCCACTATAGAATTCATTCGTGATAACTTATCTTTGAATTTTTTTCTCTCCATGTCTAAGTTTATCAATGATATGATCTGTATCTTAAAGTTCATTACAAAGTGGGCTTTTTCCTTTTTTTCTAAAATTTATTTATTTTCCTTAACTGCTACATGCCCAAACTGTAATAGGTGAATTCTTTAATTTACGTTTTGAGCAAAGACTACATTTTTGCAGCTCCCTGTTTGATAAATCGAGTAGGCCTATATGATAATTGATATATCGAGTAGACCTATGTCACTCATAATTGACAAATAAAATGTTAATAATATCTTGTAATATGAAGTAAAAATTGTCATAGGTAATAGCCTACAGAGAGAGGTCCGGATTTTACCAGTAAATTCATGAACAACGAAGTTATATATTATTTTTGTCTTCTTTTGTTCATAAGCAGCTTATGTACGAGGCTGGATCAAAAAGTAACGCCCAGTAATTTCTTTTTACAGAACGTATAATAGGTACAATTACAAACAAATGTACACATGAAGGGACATCTCTTGTCTATTTTTCTATATAGTTGGTAAGTTTCTCAACATATTTCTCCCATCGTGATACCAGTTTCAAAATACCCTCTTCATAGAAGTCCGTTCGGTTAGAGTATAGCCATCTGCGGACTGCTGTTTTCACTTCTACATATGACGCAAAGCGTTTACCGGCCAGGAATTTCTTCATGGGACCAAACAAATTAAAATCCGATGGTGCCAGGTCTGGACGCTGGATGCTCTAGCACTTCCCAACCAAATTTGTTGATTTTCTCACGAACACCTGGAGACATTGCTACGGTCCATACAGTCGTCCCCATACACGCCACGCATGTCTCTGTGAATTTCACTAGGTTATGCCCTTTAGCCTATAAAAATCGCACTACATCTCGCTGCTCTTCACAATTGGACGATAGTAACATGCGCGCCATCTTTGTTGCATAGTTCACAATTCTGTCGCTAGAGCTACACATGAAAACAAAATAGCGCCCGTAGCGGAAGCTTTAAACTCCATCTTGGTGAAAGTTCAACATCCCAGCCGCAATACCAACGCAGAAAAAAATCATGATAACTGTATAAATATTGTGTTTATACAATTTAAAACAGGAAAACATTTAAAAAATACACCGCAAACAACCTAGTATTTTTTTTTTCTCGAAGGGTATATAGAAGTACCCCGCTATGTTATTTAGATAGGCGTGCGGAATTGTTGAAAGTATTGGTATTTCTTTTTTATGTTGTTCTTTGCCTCATGGATACGATATAGTAGTACAACGTCATTATATTACGTCAGTATAAAGTCTATCGAAAATCACTTTCACTTTTTCAATATAATTACAAGCGTTGCATTTTAACGGCCAATGTTCTGCTCTGGAGTAAAGTAGACATTCATGTCTAAATCCAGGGCACAAAGAATTTAGTTGCTGTGACTTTAGCGAACGGGTCGAAGCGTGTGAAGAGGGGGGGGGGAGATACTCTAGGTTCATGGACACACTGGAGATAATGTGACGTTTGAGTGGAGTTTATCTTCTAAATGGATTGGAAAGCGAGTTTTATCGATTTTGACATGGCTTGGCGCATAATGATCTGAAGCACCTTCAATATTACAAACACTTCCTTTCCCTCTTTCTCGCACGCGATAGGTATTGTCCCCGTTGTTTCAAACCCCCATAACCTATAAAGAAATATTTTTTTTAATAAGAAAAAATACTAGTTCTTATGATGCAGATTCTAATGGCAAGAAGATGATAGCATGGGTAAATGATTTTCAACTTGTTATCCGTTGACCCTGGGATTGCATGGGATAATAAAAGGAGTCCGCAAAAAGTCCTTATTTGACCTATAATATTTTTCATTTTAAAAAATCATCATAATTTTATCCCATAATTTTACCAGGACGTTCCAGTAACTGCCATTAGCTGCCAGGAATTACAGGCAATGAAGCAGTAAATTCCTGGACAAGGAAAGATATCAACCCTTGCCTAATATCTACTCTCTCTTTTAGCATATATAATAACTGGCATTGGGTTGTGCTTTTTGTATATTTTGTGTATTGCTACACCTTTATTTGCATTGTACTATGATTAAATTGTTGTATACTTCGTAGTTCGTGGGTATCCAAGTTAATGTAAAATGCAGATGGACGATTAAAATCGTGCTCGATGTGTAAAGTCATTTGCGTCTACATCTTATTAATCATAATAATATGTTTTTATAACAGTAGAAGTTATATTGAATGTAATTGTATGTATTATTGCAGTGCATCTTGCAGCTGTAGTGTCCATTTCGTGTACGGTACTATGCCAGCCCGAAAATACGAAATACAGAGGAAGAAGAACATTATAGGAGAAAAATTCCTCTGACACTGGGATTTTGACCCAGGATCTTTGCCTATCCGTGCCACAGTTCTACCAACTGAGTTAAGCCAGAGTTCACATCGCCAGATGGAACCTTTCTCCTATGACTGATTGTCCTTAATGGTCTACCTCATTGACAGACAAATTATGTCATATTCTTATGTAATATCCAACAGAGGCAATAATCTGTGGTTCATGAATGTATATAATGTATATCCATTTTTATGTTAACTGTACAATAACAGTGGAAAGTAGTAAAAAAACTTTTTTTTTTAAATCTTATTTTTTCTATTGCTGGCTGATTGGTCTGATTACGTCACAGAACAAATCTACGCCATTACTACTTTGGAAGTAGGGTACCAAAAATCACTAATTAGTGTGCCTCAAAGTACTGCATGTGATATAACTTGTCTGTCAATGAGGTAGACCATTAAGGGCAATCAGTCATAGTAGAGAGGTTCCATCTGGCGCTGTGTAGTTAACTCTGGCTTAGCTCAGTTGGTAGAGCAGTTGCACGAATATACACAGGTCCTGTGTTCAAATCCCAGTGTCAGAGGAATTTTTCTCCTATAATATTCTCATGTAATGTCCAACAGAAACAATAATCTGTGGTTCATGAATGCATATATATACACAGAGGAAGAAGATTTGTAACATTTGCTTAGAAGTCTTTATTTCCTGTTATTATTAGCAAGGACAAGTAATATTCATCCAGGGCTACAAATAGCAGTAGACCTATCTGCTGCCTACTACACAGGCGAATCACTGCACCAATAAACAAGTAATTATTATTTAGATAGTCACAACGTTAATTTCATTTCCTTTCACATCACCTCCTGACTAGAATCTCTTAAAATTTCTTGTAATTAATACTCTCTCCCTTCCACGCAATTCCTCTTTGAAGTGCGCTCTTCCAACTTCTTTCTGTTGTAGGCTACTGTGTGTAGTCATTTCCATATTAGCTCGTTCTTTTAATGTAATTAATTTTGATTTAATTTTCTTTTAATAGCTTCCTTTAGTTTATATTTCTTTGCCACTCCTCGTGCGTAATTTAAGAGCATACAGTGCTGAGTATTATGTACATAAATTTCTTCCTACCTCTCTTTCAAGAGGCATGAGTACATATACTTACGAAAATCCTATTTTAATTTTCAGAACATGAACTCAACAAGATGCCGAAGTTGCCAGTTCTTACATACCACAGTAAGTCTTTACAATCTATTTAGATTTCATTCAACTGTAAGTGTAACTAACAGATTTGCAATATTATCTCACTGAAGAAACCAGCCTACACTGTACCCTTCCGAGGAAAACTTTTTCCTTGGTGGGATTCTAACTAGAGTTTTCAGTGCAGTACGTTGATTCTAATATTAGTAATATACAATTAAAAATCTGCCGAAGTCTTGGTAGCCTATAATAAATTGATAAATTTCATTTTTACCTTTGAGGGTCAATTATGATTGATTGATAAAAAGTATCCCTCAATTTTTCTATTTAAAATGAAAAACACAACTACTTGGGATTACTTTAAATTATAACATAATGATTTATTGTTAAACAATATAAAATAGGCCTTTGTAGTGTTCACAATTAAAAAAATCAATGTTAAAAATTGTCAATAAACTAGTTTCCACTCAACGTCCATTGAATGTCGTTAAAAAGAATATAATTGTCTTGATAAAACTAATCAGCAGTGCTATGAAACCAGTCGTTATATATATATATGTATATATATATATATATATATATATATATATATATATATATGTATATATATATATATATATATATATATATATATATATAATCACTGATCAGCAATTGCACAGGTTATGTGAACAAAACGCTATACAATGATGTCATTAGTTTTCATATCACTTCATTCGTAAAAAACTACTTATGTGTGTGACGTAATTTTAGCAAATGTCTTGTTTTGTGCAATCAATAGATGTTCATTGTAATTCCAGGACGTTGCGTAGTCAATGCAGAAGGGGAAGATGCATTTCGGCATACCAGGTTTTATGCCATCTTCAGTTCCTGTTTATGAGAAACTTCCTTGTATGTGAGTAGTCAGTATACTGCATAGGCTTATTTTATATTGTTTAACAATAAATCATGATGTTATAATTTCAAAGTAATCCCAAGTAGTTGTCTTTCATTTTAAGTAAAAAAAAAAATTAAGGGAATAACTAGAATTTTTATCAATCAATCTTTATATAATATTAAACTCTAGTAATAAAATTAACCCATTAGTGCTGAGAACTATTTTGTAATACTATTATTAATTGTCGCTGCTGAACTGACTATTTTATACAATAATTTTTGTTTCAAACCCTTATGTAATTGAACACGGAGAGCTTTCGCCTAAATTTATTTAGTTGTAACAGTGTCATACATGGACAAATGAAATCAATTTCCATTAATAGAGTTACACAGCACCGACTTACTGAAAATGATTAGAATTGCAGATTACTACATTCTATGCTCGTTGTTTTCGTACAGAACAAAAAGTGCATTTTATAACTTTTATTTTGGTTTTAGTTTGGCAACTAAAGTTGCCAGTGAGAATTAGTAGTTTAAGGCGGATTATATAACAGCGAACTTTTGAATCATTTACCTTTGTTTGGACAGGTTTCTTACTAATATGTACACTTGTTCCACAGAAGTTTAGCTTTAATTTGATATATAACACATCTAAAAATATATTAATTATTGTGAATTTAATTAAAAAAAATAAAACCTCATCATGTATCAAGCATGATATCTAAAGTAAGGAAGTTACTTCCAAATTGATGTTTTCCCTTTCGAATCTGAGGTGATTTTGTGAAGGGTGTACCTCAATAAGCATTCTATTTGCCTTAAAATAAATCTAGATTTTTTTTAGGTTTGCATAACAAATTTTACTTTATTTTCAAAGATGTTTTTATTTCTCAGTTAATCATTTTTAATCAAGTCCTAACCAATGAGGTTCATCCTTTGCGGATTAATACAAAGAACAACTGTGCAAGATTTGAATGAAATCAGACAAATAGTTCTTGAGATATTACTTTTTTTTTTGTAATGAAAATTGAAAGTATTGGATAAACGAGTCTAAAGTTATGTCATGCACTTGTGCTTAATCCGTCACAACTTTAAAAAAATAGAATAATAACATTGTTAAATGGATTATTTTGTCTGAAAATTTAGAATTCTGTACAGAATAACATACTCTATCACCTGGAACGATAAACAGATTATTTTTGAATATTTTCTAGTGCATGAATCCCCTTAAAAGGTAAATGCTTCTTTGTACTTAGCAAATAACCTCAGGTTTAGAGCGAGGCCTACTACAGTGGTCAATCGGAATGCATTGAATGTGACACTAGGTCAAGAGGCGAGTGATCTTGGTTGAGTGTACAAAAAAAAAAATCTGACCAAAAATAAGTATCAAGTTTAGTTCAAACAGTAACCATTCCCTTTATACATTAATACAACGGAAATGTGGGTTAATACTGGAACTTCTTTTTTAAATTCTAGGAATTGATATTTCAATTCTTATTTATTTTAATTTTCGTTACTATAAATTCATTATAGCCAGAGTTTCTTTATGTCTGCACTGATTACAAATCATTTAAATTGATCAAAATCGTGAAACTGTTCGAAGGAATGTCGTAGAAATTCGATGATCTTCACAATTGAAAGCTATAGCTGCGTGGTCTGAGTACCGGATAATTAATGCCACATATTTTATATAAAAAAAAACATGAATATGCAGAGTTCTTGGAATAATTAGTGTAGATTCAAGGAATAATTTTATAGTTGTCGTAAAAAAAAGTATTTGTTTTCAAGGCTAGAAGAGGAAAAGTTCAACTGTCAATCCATTAGTGTAATTTGAATGTTTCTTTAATGATCGGCACCAGTTAGACCTATTTCACTGTTAAACGATGAAAATATAATTTCTCATTAAGGAAGGGAAAAAAAATCCGATATTTTTTTTTCCTTTTATCCTTATAAGCTCTGATTGTAGGCATGTAATTTAGGAAGGGTTAAAGTATAATTTGTCCTGGAAGTTTGAGAATGGTTACGGTATACGGAGAAGAGAAGGATGGAAATAGAAGGGGAGATTGAAAGAGGTGAGGAGGCATCTATAAAGACCAGAAACGAAATGCACTAAAAAAATCATTCTTGAAATCTGTTACATGCAAAGGCAAATCGTACACAAGCATGATACGAATTTACTTATGAACCTGATTGACCGTATTATTGAGTTCTACAGTGCAGAAAGTGTGTTCAGTGGTTACTAATGGGATAATTTCGCAGATGAATAATTATCTAAGGCTAGTATATGGGATCAAATAATTTGAATATATATTTCGTGAGTGAAGCACATAGTTTCCAGCTGCATTAATGCTATAATCGACTACCTCCCTTGCAAGTTCCTATGAGGGAGAATCAAATGAAAACAGCAATTATTTTTTTTCCACTAAGTCACTGCAGGAAGGATGTTTGCTTGTTCATTATTTTGTACATAGTCCCCTCCCAGTTCAATGCACTTATGCCAACAGATAGGAAGTGCTTCGATACCGCATGAAAAAATTATTCTGGTTGACACTGTAGGCACTTATGCACCGCCGATTGGATGTCTTCGTCAGACTTGAACTTCTGCCCCCCAAGGAGCTCCTTTAATGGACTAAAGATGTGGAAATCTGATGGTGCCAAACCTGGCAAGTATGGCAGATGTGGGACGCACCTGAAGCATTTGTCGTTATGGTTTCACGAGCAGCATGAGGACGGGCGTTATCATGTTGAAGCAAAACACCTGCTCTCAGCAACCCCCTTCGCTTTGTCACCATCAGGCTTCCACATCTTTGGTCCATTAAAGCATCTCCTTGGAGGGCAGAAGTTGAAGTCTGATGAAGACATGCAATGAGCGCCTTCAGTGTCAACCAGAATATTTTTTCTCATGCGGTATCGAAGCACTTCTTATCTGATGGCATAAGTGCATTGAACTGAGAGGAGACTATGTAGAAAAATAATGTATAAGCAAACATTCTTCCTGCAGTAAAATAGTGGAAAAAAATTAATTGCAGTTTTCATTTGATTCTCACTCGTATATTATACTCCTGTGCACTTAGGCTAACAGTTTTCCAATCCTTTGGCAATTAAATTGCAATGATGTCCGAGTTTTAATTATAAGTTATCACTTCAGAGTTTTGTGGACTTTAATAATGTAATATTAAATTCTGATTAACGACAGTAGCACTGTGTACCATGGTAATAAGTTTAGTGAAAACTGAGGTGTGGACTGAGTTTAGAGTGCAGTGGGATAACATCGGAGAGCTGTTCAGATCCCAAAGGAAATATTCTTGCCTTTACGTGACGCTTCACGTTTTACCTGAGCGTGAACAGAAACGTCTCAAATAATTCAACTGAGTCTGCCACATTGCTAACACGTGGCGAAAGAAAGAAATTCCCAGAGGCCTGGTTGCTAAGACTCTCGCAATCTATCATCACCGCCAATTCTCTCCGCTCCTTCCAGCACGATTCCACTTTTTACGATTCCAGTTGTACACCTCGACATGAACTCTAATGAATGGAATTAAGCGACTGTTTCGGAATTACATAAAGTTTGAAACCAGTTAACTACTCCAGGCATTCAATGTGTACTATGTTATAAACTTCACACTCTGTTTATTGATTAGACTTAATGATTATAGATGGGGACCAAATATATTCCCTTGTGTTACAAGACTACATCATCCTTCAATTATTGCAGTGACCAAATAATCAGATCTTTACTGTGTTTTTTTATATCTATGCGCATGATGTACATATTAAGTGACGGGATATTTTTTGTAGAGAAGAAACTTTTTTATTTAATTACAAAATAACTGTTTGATAGGGGATCATATCAATTTTGGCGCATTATTTTGACGTTCCATGACCATATAATTAGTTTTTCCTGTATTAATTTCTAATCCAATATTCCTGCAGGCATCGAAAAGACTTTCTGCATTTCTCTCGATTGTGTTTACGTCATCGCCCAATAAGCAAACGTCATCTGCATAAGCTAAAATCGGGTGACTACCATTTAATTCTAGGCCTACGTTGTTTTCCTTAACTTTCCTAATGGCATATTCCAAAGCGAAATTAAAAAGTAAAGGTGATAGTGCATCTCCTTGCTTCAAGCCGCTCCTAATGGCAAACCTATGTGATATAAATTTCCCTACCCTGACTCTACTATAGACACATTTTTATCAGCCTAACTAACTTCTTTGGTATCCCAAACTCAATGAGGATATTGTAGAGTTTTTCTCGTCTAACTGAATCATATGCTTTTTTAAAATCTATGTATAGCTGGTGAACAGGCTTATTATATTCCCACTTTTTCTCCAAGATTTGGCGAATACAAAATATATGATCAATGGTTGACCTATTTCGCCTAAATCCACATTGGTGATCTCCTATGATTTCTTCTGCTTATGGGGTTAATCTTGACAGCAGTATATTAGATAAAATTTTGTATGATGTTGATAAGAGAGAAATTCCTCGATAGTTATTACATTCGGCCCTATCTCCCTTTTTATGGATCGGTATAATAATAGATTCTTTCCATTCCTTCGGTAATTCCTCTATTCTCCAAATCATAAGAATGAGCCTATGCATCTCTGAGTTTAATCTATCCCCACCTGCCTTAATTAATTCTGCTGGAATTTGGTCAACCCCTGGAGACTTGTGTGATTTTAGTTTACCTATAGCTGTTTCTACTTCTGTTAAAGTTGGTTCAGCAACCAACGGCTCTGCTGTGAATATTTCACTTTCTACACTTCGGACAATCATATCAGCACTATGTATTAAAATTTATTTTCACTATAATTATTAAGCCTACACGAAAATGAATAGCAAATGCCAATAATGAAAACTGGAACTTCATCGACTGCATTCGATGCACAGGTAAAAGGATAGTCAGGTGAAATCAGGCCCCGTGACCTATAAACAAAAGACAAATGAAAAACCTACCTAAGATATGGGCTATCTAAGATAAACCACACAAGAATTTTTATCTACAATATTTGCTAATTTTCAGATTCTATGCTATTCATAAGACATTCCATCAGTTATATTACTCAGACTGAGTTTGGTAGTCATATAGCTGATCTGATCTGATTTTCCTGTGACCCCTACGGTAGGGCATAGGGCCTCCAATTGGAGATTTCAGTACCTAGACTTATTTTGTTACGCTTAGTTTCCACGAGAGGGCAGAGAGACACATCTGAACATAAAAGGGGTTGTAAATTTTGTCCAGAGCCTCTAATTTAGACCCAGGATAAATCCATCGGCCAAAGTCGGGTTTGATCCCGCGACTTTCGGATCTAGAGGCAGGCTATACAGCACGAATAGTTAAAAATATGATGGAAGAATCTAGACACAGATGGGAGGACAATATTAAGACTGATCTCAGGGAGATTGTAAAAAAGGATGTATTTCCGTTAGAACTGGGTGGTGGAAGGAATAAAATAACTATTGTTATCGCCATGTATATCTTTTTATCTATCTTCTCCACAGTAAGCCTAAACTTTTTTTTTTCATATGGATGCATATTGTGTAGCAAGTACAATATTTAAAAGTTGGAAAACGAGAAAATTTTGAAAGAAAATTTTGTAATTTTATCCTTTACTTAGGAGTAGAATTATCTTCACGCATACATTACGTGCTTTTCCTTCTGTGAATATCGAGAAAAATAGAAAAAAATCAAAGGAGAAAATGTCAGATATCCAACTCTTTTTACCATGATTAAACGAGTTTCTTTAAAATAATTTAACCAACCTGTTTGAACTGATCCCTAATCTTGACAACACATTCCAACAGCTAGCGCCTTGGTTTAGGTTGACCTTAGAGGTTCAGGTCGAATAACAAGGGCTGGAGCTATATTCGTTATAGACTAGGCGGCATTTTATTCCATTTACCTATTTCATTCTCTCAATACTCTGAACACTTCTCCATCTAATTCATCATAACCCGTTTCATAAATTATCTGGGGAGCATCAACATTATTCACATTATTCACTAATAGAGAAGCATGTGGATAGCACAGCATCTTGCTCTAAGATCTTGAGCCTGTAGTGAGAAATTTGACCAGTGCAATGGACTCGACTTAAAAGGGGCAGACAAAATAACGAAGACCAAGTCAGAAGGGTGCCCCATGCATCGCAAAAGCGAGATCACTGAGGTAGGTGAAAGAGATTTTAGTTTTGACATGTCCTGAAGACTCTGTGGGGTTTAAGTCATCGCACTGCGTAAGTAGAGAACAGCAAAACAGCATCCGGCAGCTGTGCACTAGGGGCTGTTCCCGTCTACTCCTAGGTCTTAAAAAAACTTAATTATAATAAATTATATCAATATATGATGTATTGATATATCATATTTGTATTTCATATCGATATCATATAGCTTATCGATATTATGTATGGATATCATATCGATATCGTAAGATCATGTCATACCGATATCATCATATCATGTCATACCATTATCATCATTTCATATCTTATAGATATCTCGCCTTTAATTATATATAAACCTTAGAACTGGTACATTAACTAATAACGTAAGAGAAGATAATTGATTGTTAATTAATAGCCTATAAAGACTCTTCCCATTTATATCATATACCCTTTTTTATCATACATAACTTACGTATCTATCTCCTGATAGAATTGTTTGATGTAACTTTTACTGAAGAGTAGACAATGTTAGTTTTGCATGTCGCTCCGAGTTTGAATGAAAACATAACTCTGAAACTCGTAGACGATATCTCTCACTATATCGCCGTCTAATTCATTAGTTGACACAAGAAAGCAGTCGTTCCTAAACTGACGGCATTTCTCTCTTTGATTGCTATTTGCTCTTATTTTATTTTCCATTCATTTAGTTCTTTTTTGCTATGTAAAGTAATCAAGACGTAATTTGTATTTCACATTCATTCATTTATTTGTTTGTAAAAGGATTTAATTGAATGTGATATAATGTTCTGCAAACGTTGTAACTTTTCAGTGAATGTAACTTCTTGGAGCAGTAGATAACTTGTTCTTGTTCTTTTTTCTTCGTCTATGATGTAGGATTGTTTGTTTCCCTGTTCAAGCGTCTTCCTCTCTGCACATCTCTTTGGAGGTCTTCCTCTTTCTGTTTTCCCATCTTAGGGCCTATCTCCTTTAGCTGTTCTCACCAGCCTATCTTCCGCCATGTGATATCTTGAATTTTGCTACTCTCCCTAATTTATATAGGCCTATTACGAATTCTTTCAAGTAGTTTATTCCCATGATTAGAGCTAACGTTTTTATTTCACAAGTGCTTACCTTTTGTTTAGTTTTCGCTGTATCAACTCTGGTTTCCGCTGCATATGCCAAAGTTGGTCTAACATCTGTTTGATATATTCTTACTTTACTATCTACTGTCAAAAGTTTGGTATAGTCCAACAAGTTAGAAAGAAACCTCCGCGGCCTGCGCGGAACGTAGCTACGATTGCTTCAGCAATCACAGCACAGGTTACTTTCTAACTTGTAAGACTATACGCCAAATAATATCCTTCATGTGCCCTGACATTTGTCCTGTCTTATAAGCTTGCTTCTTTACTTCTTGGTATAAGTTGTTAATATTTATAGAAAGTAGGTAGCGTGCTTATTATTTTCATCTCAGTCACGGGTAAAAATTTAAATATACTGCAATTTTGTTAAATTTATTATTATTTAACGATGGTTGAGTGCTGCTATTTAGGCTTGTAACCGTCGCCGATTTTCCTGGATTTTGTCTCGCAGGATTTCTTTTATGGGGTACGCCGTAGCGTAGTGGTTGAGGCGCGGAAGGTCGCGGGTTCGATCCCCGATGAGGTCGTTGGAGTATTCCAATTGACCTAATCTTTCTGGTGGCAGTATGGCCCTGGGGTCGACTCAGCCTCTAATATAAATAAGTACCAGGAGCAATCCTGGGGGTAAAGGCGGCAGGTGCGTAAGGCTGACAACCTTACCACCTTCATGTGCCGAATGTCCCAAATCTGGGAGCCTCAACCACCTGGAACCCTGAGGGCCTCCATGGCCTGTATAGGGAACACTTTACCGAAAAACCAAGGATTTCTTTTATATGTTTGTAAATATGGGCTTGTAGGCGTGTGACTGTCGCATAAGTAGCACACATAATTGCCATAGACCTGGACGGGCTGAACTCACGAAAATGGGAACAGGTAACCAGTGTGTAAAGAATTGTTCTATGAAAATTAGCTGTGTAAACTTCCCGGGCAGGTATCGCTTAACAGCTTTTGAGAATTACGTTTAATGTTAGGTCGTAGAGATCCAAGGCTCAGTTCACTGCTACTTCCACATTTATCTCATTGGCCTACTTTCCGTTATTTATTGAAGCAACTTGACTTCTTTATGAGGAAATATTGTGGATACTTATTATAAATTTGCTATAGATTAGCTATCTTCATAGATTCATCAAGGAATCTGTCAGTCTTTTTAGACGAAGATTTTTTTTAGCCTACTTAAGTGGATGTTCCTTTTCGGAAAAGGTATGCTTACTCGAGAGTACAGTGGTATTAATCAGAAGCGACAGCCAGTTGCGCTTGAGGGAGGTGACGCATGTAGGAGGAATCGTGGGAAGGGGTAAGAATGTTGAACTGCCCTAGCGAGAGAGGAGAAGCGATTGTTACAAGGTCTCTTGTTTCTTAACTACATTATAAGTTCTTATCGCAGTAGAGTCAACGACACAACTGACCCATACACCCCTCCACGCAGTACGAATATTTATTGGACTCGTCTGCATCTACTGCGCATCCATGCTTGGAGTGCCACGTCTGATTAATGCCACTGTACACTGATTAGTGTTCCGTACGAATTATCGAAGTGCAAGTGCTCTTTGAAGAGACATCCCTGTCTCCTTCATACTTTGTATGCTCAATATTTTTCCAGGTGTAGGCTACCTTGAATCTGGGGAACAGAATATAATAGAACATCACATTCCATAACTAGCGAGAATGCAGTTGCATGTCACTGGAAAGGAAAGATAGTCCTTTAGCAAAAGTAGTTCTTGGTAGACTGTACTGCGGTAAAATAAGGCAAGAAACTGCGAGAGGAAGATATTTGTTACTCTGCTACTGCAGTTCTCGTATCTCTTCATGTAACGTACTGTATTTAGGCTCACATTAATTGGCGAGCAGAAACATTGGCGAAGCTACAGAATAAATTCCCTACATATCCGCATCCTCTGCTTCTGCTAATTTTAGAAAGTACTACAAGCTGCAGCTAAATTGCTTCTTCTGTAATTTTTCTGAACGCTAATTAGAGTTACGAAAAATGTGTGCCATTTTTCACTGTTTGCTTTAATTTCCAAATAAATGGCTAATACGGAGCAGAATGCTGTTATTAATTGTAGGCCTAGACCCATACATTTTAAGAACTCTTCCGTTTATTGTTATGTGATTTTTCTTTTCCATCTCCCTCACTCTCTTTGCTGTTTTTAATTATGGTAATTATTTTAAATGCTAACGAGTAATTCAATCCACTTATATTATCAGTCATACATAATTGTTTCTTTTCCTTTTATCTTACGCCTTTTCTTTTTGTCATTTTCTCTTCCTTGCTCTGTTTCCATTTTTATTCCGCCTTCTCCTTCTCTATTATTAATATTAATATTATTATTAGTTATTACCTGAACTGAACTTTTACAATTTTTTAAAAGTTTGTGATATTCTAATATGAGGCACTACTTAATGCCTATCATACAACTGGAAGTCAATTCAAGTTCATAATATATGTACGGAACTTGACCGATATTTTTCTCCCTCCTACGGGCATAGGCTTTTAAGTACAGTGGTATTCATCAGACGTGGCAGTCCAAGCATGGATGCTCAGTAGATACAGACGAGTCCAATAAACATTCGTACTGCATGGAGGGGTGTATGGGTTAGTTGTGTCGTTGCTTTCTGAGCGGTAACATCGTATAATGCAGTGAAGAAACAAGAGACCTTGTTACAATCGCTTCTCCTCTCCCGCTAGATTCTTACCCCTTCCCATGATTCCTCCTACATGCGTCACCCCTCTCACGCGCATCTGACTGCCACCTCTGATGAATACCACTGTACCAGAACGTGCGGGTAAACAAAGCAAGGAACAGAATGGGATAGTTATTAATTTCTGTTCTTGGTACATGTTCATCCATAGATGATATCTACATTTTAATTGAACGAATCACAACAAGAGCATAATCTTCACATTATCCTTCCTTTAAATGAGGATGCAATGAGGTGAGGTTTTGCATTATATACTAAAAAATCTATTTATCATTTTAACCTTTACAATACCTATGATATGAATAAGCGCTTTACTGAGTTTTGTGTTGCTATATCCCTCAAGCAGCTTTTCTTCGGTTAACAAAAATCATGTACACGCCGTGGGAAGTATCTTTGCCAGGAAGCAACGAGGAAGGCTGGGATGGGGAAAGTTAAAATGGAGAGAAAAACATCCAGCATATAAGGTTGGATATCTTGAAGTAGGCTTATTAAGAGCTGGGAGAATATGCATCCGTTGATTTGCCATTCTTAGTTGCAAACTTGTAAACCTCTTTTGTCAATTAATCTCCCCCCCCCCCCCAAAAAAAAAATATTTACTCCAGTAAAGTGCTGTAATTTCTTAAATTCTTTCCCATTCGCATGACTTTTTGCAGCTTCTTTCATCTGTAGCCTACTGTAGCATAGATGGGCCCCCACCAAGGTAAAATTTATATAATTTCTGAATAAATAAATAAATAAATAATAATAATTATTATTATTATTATCTTTCTTTCTTTCTTTCTTTCTTTCTTTATCGTAGTTTCACCTCTCCCTTTTAGGATTTAAGCGACCCAAGCCGCCCGGGCATTATTATTATTATTATTATTATTATTATTATTACTCAGTCAAACTATTTAAATGTAGACATTTTTATTTTGATTAATGATTTCGATGTGACTAACCTGATTTGAATATCTGAAAATGTTTCAGAGAATATTTCTTTAATATTTTCTTTCTTTGAACGGAGGAATATCGTGTATTTTGCACATCCAGTACATATAACTCTATGTTCATGACTTACTCTAATACATAAATAATTTTTATGCTCGTTTGTTAATTTTGTCACAAACAGTTTTTCGTCATTCCTGAAAAATTATGATTCATGACTAATCACGTTTTGAACCGATGGTCCTCATAGACTCAGGAGAGAGGGATTCTCTGGTGTGTTATCAGCGCGACGCAGACCATTCCCCTGAAGACCTATATACATGTACAGACAACGGACAGGGAACATTTGGGGTAGGTGTTCAGTCCACCCAACATTCGCCTTTGAGTGTAAGAAAACCCATATTAACATGAGATAGCCACGGGATTTGAACCCGCGATTTCCCGAGTCTTGAGTCCATGCCGTTCACCTCAACCGTAATATTAATTTTGAAAATAGAAACAAAAGTGTGCGTGGAACGCCACGCGACAGAAGTGAAACTTGTTTTAATTTTTTCAATTTTTGATTACTGGATTTTTTCAATTTTGCATTATTGGACTTTTTAATATTGGGTTTTTAAACTGTTTAATTTTTGGATTTTTTAAATTTTGAATATTTGAATTTTGAATTTTGGATTTTTTAAATTTTCGATCTTTGAATTTTTTATTTTTTAAATTTTGGATTTTTGGATATTTCAATTTTTAATTTTTTTTTTTAATTTTGAAAATTTGGATTTTTTAATTTTTAATTTTTTAAATTTTGGATTTTTGGACTTTTTAATTTTGGATCTTTGATTTCTTAATTTTGGAATTTTGGATTTTTTAAATTTTGAATCTTTGATTTTTTTATTGTTTGGATTTTTTAAGCGCGGTAATGAACCTCCGGGTTCCATAAAATAGATAATATACCTTTAGATTGCTTAGTAATTGTCTATTGCCATTGAGCAAGTAAGTATTATTATTATTATTATTATTATTGTTATTATTATTGTTATTATTATTATTATTATTATTATTATTATTATTATTATTATTATTATTATTACTACTACTATTCCCATTTGCAGGTCCTCGTACTAGGACTGAAAAATTTCCTTTGATTACTCCTAATCAATGTGTTGATTGTTTTTTGTGCAATCCGCTCCGAAACACACAACTAATTTCGTGACGGTTTTGAGCGTTACATTAATTTCGTGACGGTTTTCAGCGTTACATTAATTTTGTTGCGATTTTTGAGCGTTACACAAGTTCCCGATTTACCCCGTACCGCCGCTAAAGAAGTTTCACTCCCAAAAATATTGAAAACTGTGATATAATAATAGTATTAAATATAGTAGTAAATCGAAGGAGTGACGCTAGAGTGTTGTTACTGTTTCCCAGAGCAATGGCTGTGGAAAGCACTCAGATTTGTCGATGTGTTGCATTTCTCCACCATTACTGAGAGGATCACAGATTAGAAAATTAATTATCTACCCTGAAGCAGTACTAGTTTTGTTACAGTCTCCCACCCTCACAAGGAATTCATTTTGCTCCAGCCCTTTACTATTCGTCTGGGAAAGACAATCTTCTAATTTCTGCTCATTAGCCGGGTGGTTGTCTCGTCAAAATGCCTCAAGCTTCTCTGCACGCCGTCTGTTGCCGCTTGAAAGGAGAGAGATAAGTTTTATATTTTTGCTCTAACTTCCGACTTAATTTCAGTTTTTATAGGGTCGTAAGCCCGCGGGCAAAAGAGTCCACACACGATCATTAATACTAGATGGCACTAAGCCGTTAATGTTAGGGACCATGTGGCCATATAATAATATTTATATTTCACGATTTTACAGCTTTAGACGCATTAATTGTACAACCAATCTTAATGTTATTATTGAACTGCCCTAGGTGTTTGTTTGTGCGAGTAGTTTGGGTAAATTATAAATATTTCGATTTTTAATTTCTAATAATTTATAATAGAGTTAAAGATATATTATCGAAATAGCATTTGAAATAGGCTACGTTGAGAATGTGTGTCCCTTACTGGAAACTCTGTGTCAGGTAAATTAGAAATAAATAAAACTTATTCAGTAATTAGTATTTTTTGAAAGCTAAGCGCTAAAATTACAAAACTCCAAATCAGACACAAAACTAATATAGTAATTAAACTTTCATGTTTCTTTCTCTCTTACTTACTTACTTACTTACTTCCTCTTCCAGGATTTCTCTCTCTCTCTCTCTCTCTCTCTCTCTTTATTTATGTATTTCCTTCTTTGTTTCTTTCTTATGCTGCTCAATTCATAGTCATTTAAGTTTTAAGTTCTGTCTATTTTTCTTTTGTGCTTTCCTCTCTCTTTCTTTCAATTTTTCTTTTCCTTTTATTTATTTGTTTGTTTATTTATTTACTATTTGTCTGTCTATAACTTTCCATCCAGCCATTAATCCATCCATAATCAGCCCATCCTCCCATCCTTTCTTTCTTTCCATTTCTCTCATTACTTCTTTACCCTTTTTCTGTTCTGCTTACCCTTTCTTAGACTACAAGTTCATTGGTTGTTGGGGATATGTGGTCAGCACAGTAGGGCCCTCTCCTAAGATAAGGGAACTTTCAACGTTCATATTCGCCTTTGTGAGTGGAGAAAGCAACGTATGACAACAAACCAATAAGAGATTGTGTTCGTTGTTTAAATATTTGATGTCGCTGCCTGTATCATTCTGTCGTATTAAATAAATAATTACTTTACCTTTACACGAGGTTCCAAGAAATGTGCCCGAAGTTAAAATGAAAAATCTAATTTTGCTTGTAGATCCAATCACTACATCCCCATCATTTACCTTCGTAATTAGATTCTATGGTAGGCGGGATGGAAGGACCACTAGTACGTTGTGCACCTGGTGTTTTACTATATTGATAGCGCACCCAGTCTGTAAGTCCCCCTGGCCTTCTATCAATAACCTGAAAACTGCTAATTAATTATTAACTCAGTAACACGCGATGTGGACCATTATTGTTTCCCCAGCCAGCAAAGTGTTTTCACAATCACTGAATCATTATAACAATTAGGGTCACCTCCACGAAGCAGACACTTGATTGATATGAAATGAATTTTCTGCATGGATCAGGATAGTGTCAGGCGGAGAATCAGGTTGTTACGTCAGAGCTGGTTGTGATTTAATGGGTATGAGCACATATTGAATTGATTGTATACATTATAGAATATGTATATTAGTTACAGGAAGACCATCATTTCCTACACGACTGTTTCTGAGCGACAGCTGAAGATATATTTTTTTTATTTATGAATTGTGATTTCTTACAGTCTTACTAATATCAATGTGTACAGTCGAGTGCACGGAAACTATCCGATGCTTCTTCTAGAGTATTTCTTCATTTAAAGTTGGCATAGATTCTCCGTAACATCCGTGTTTTACACCAGCCCTGAGTGACCCTATCTCTTATTGGTTTGAATTCAAGTCCGAATACATGCATTAGCCTATGAATGACGCTCAGGCCTAGGTGAGCGGTGAAAGGGGTAGCTAGAAGGAATGTCTACACCAGCCCTTGAGTCCTGCTCGAATTGGTTTGATGTTAAAAGCCTGGCACTCAAACGTTAACCTATGAACCTATGTCGGTTTCAGATTGAGGAGCGGAGGAACGAGGGGAATAAGACAAGGATATGCTCAAGGGTGGGGATTGGGCCTGGT
Organism: Ectobius pallidus; assembly: GCA_964059195.1. NCBI lineage: Eukaryota > Metazoa > Arthropoda > Insecta > Blattodea > Ectobiidae > Ectobius > Ectobius pallidus. Next base: position 21,743,096 of record CAXKWD010000011.1, read on the forward strand.
GGAGCTCGTTTTGTATTCCCTTACCAACACAAACCTCTGAGCATTTTATATACGAGGGAGAATCAAATGAAAACCGCAATAAATGTTTTCCCACTATTTTACTGCAGGAAGAATGTTTGTTTGTACATTATTTTTCTAGTTAGTCCACTCTTAGTTCAACGCACTTAAGCCATCGAATAGGAAATGCTTCGATACCGCGTGAGAAAAATTCTTTTGGTTGACGCTGTAGCCACTCGTGCACCGCCGATCGGACGTCTTCATCAGTCTTGAACTTCTGCCCACCAAGGTGATCCTTTAATGAACCAAAGATGTGGAAATATGATGGTCCCAAATCTGGCGATTATGGCTGTAGTCGTCGACGGTTTTCATTGTTGCATGAGGAGCATGAGGACGGATGTTATCATGTTGAAGCAAAATATCTGCACTCAGCAATCTCCTTCGATTTGGCACTATCGGATTTCCACATCTTTGGCCCTTTAAAGGAGCACCTTGGAGAGCAGAAGTTCAAGTCTGATGAAGACGTCCAATCGGCGATGCAGGAGTGGCTACAGCGTCAACCAAAATAATTTTTCTCACGCGGTATCAAAGCACTTCCTACCCGATGGCTTAAGTGCGTTGAACTAGGAAGGGACTAAATAGGAAAATAATGTACAAGCAAACATTATTCCTGGTGTAAAATAGTGGGAAAAAATTAATTGCTGTTTTCATTTGATTCTCCTTGGCACAATGATAACTTCACAACAAATTCCTGCTTTGAACAAACAGATTGCTCGTAGCCTATTATTTCTGCGGCACTATATTAACATTACACTAAAAATAGTTCTTTATAAAACAAGTGATAAAACTATATTTTATTTTGTGAGTAGGTATAGTTGTGAAACAAGCCCTTTAAGGACGAGTGTAGTAATCCTATGAGTAAAATGAAATCACTTTACCATGTGTATCATAGACAGTCGTTGATATTTGTGAAATAATATTATTTCGTACCGTGCAGCCACTTTAGGACCTTCCAGCTGTTCGTGAGCTATCCTGCCATCTAGTATGCACTTTTGCAGACAGAGAATATTGCTTTTACTGGTACATGGCTGCCAACATGAGGGATGGAGAGAAAACCCCTTTTCAGTCACCAAGTATGAGTATTTTTTCGGTCACCATGAGAAATTTAATTTTTAAAAAGGAGCAATGAATTTTTGACATTTTCAATTTATATCAGACTGAATCTATTTAATAATCATATGCAATTATTCTACGCTAAAAGAGTATTTTCCATGTGAAGCAATGGAAATTGGTAACCCTGAGTGTTATAATTTTATTCCACTCTGTGGTATAATTTTCTCCTTTTAATTAATAGCACCTATTGTTAAAAGTGCTTATTTTACCTTCCGACTGGATAAAAATATCTATTTTAGGCAGATGAATTAAAAGTAGAAATTCTAAAACACAAGACACACGAATTAAAAATTGCATATTATCTCGATAGTTCTATAAAACCTTAATGTTACTCCGTTAAGCCGATGTCCCACGATCCAATTTTTGGTCCAAATGTCTGCAAACCGTCAGATTGGATCGTGTGACATGGCCGACTGTCATTGCACACAATTTCATCCTATATTTTTCATACAATTATTTTGCATGCAACGGAATAGAAACGTTTCTATTTTTCCATCCAAAAGTATGAAATCAACCAATGAGCGTCATTCTATCCCCGCGTGACGTGCATGACGTAGAAACATGGCTTCTTCCTCCGTACAGCTGATTCTCTCCGTTGCCAGCGCTCGCTCGGCCAGCGAACATAACCAAAAAGATAAAATATTATAACATTAAAGTCAAGAAGATTAACGGATGCTAAGACTTTGAATTTAACAATATTAACAACAATTATTATTACAACCGGCATAAAAGCTGAGGTGCTCTGGAAATTATGATAAAAATTCCGTAAAAAATGTTACTTGTGTCAAGACCATCTACATAGATGGTCGTGCGTACATATCGACCGCCATGTCGATTGTAGTAGACATCGATTTTCGTTTCGGGAGAACAGCTGGCGCTGGATATTGGACCAATACGCACTCTCGTGTGCACAGTCAGAAATAATTGTATAGAAATTCTACTTGATACAAAATTTTCAACCAACAAATTGGATCGTGTCACATAGAAAACTCTTTTACTTACAAATATTTGCGCATGATTATTAAATAGAATCAGTATGATAAATGCGAATATGTTAAAATTCATTACGCCTTTTTAAATGTTTAATTTTTCACGGTGGTCGCAAAAATTAGAGGGAATAGGCCTATCTGTCAGCATTTGCAGTAATTTACACCATCTATATAACAACATAACCAAGAATACACAAAGAAAACACATGTGTAAATTTGACTTGGTTTTTTCATGATTTCCCCCATCATAAATGCAAATGCGGAATCGGATATTTATTTACCATGACTTATAATCGCAATTTCATCCTATATCATATTTCAAAAATATTAACGGGTGGCCAAGAAAATACTGTGACACGTAAATTCAAAGCAACTTTATTAGGCTAATTCCTACGAGCAAAACAGAACCTCGCTTTTAGCTATTATATCATAAATATCCATCCAGACGGTGCTTGGTCTTCTTTTTAGAAATCGTACAGATATTCGGATCTCGGCCACGGCTTGGAAACCGTAGATTTGAATCACGTTCAAGAGTCCGATTTAGCAATGGCACAATGGATTTTAGAATATGTATTAACTCGAAATCAAAATTAACGTTTTAAAACAATACTTGAGGGGTCTATTAGCAAACCCGGTAATCTCCATTCTGAGAAATGATAGAGAGGCTAAATTCTATTAAAGGTTTAATGCATTTCCTGGTACATATTTAGTACCTATATTGCAAATCCCACTTCCCACATGAGGGAGGAACTCAGTATTTCAACACATTCACTAAATATGTAACAGGAATAATATTAAACTTCCATTAAAAATCAGCATCTCTATATTTTCTCAGAATGGATATTACCGGGTTTGCTAATAGACCCCTCACTTCCTCTACCTCTACTACCTTTAATACGAGCACTGAAAGTAAAAATCTGTTCCACTTAGGCCTAGGTAAAAGCACATATTCAGTCAAAAATTTGAGAGAATGCATTTTATAAAATGAAAGATTCCCTGTCAAGCTGTCAGTCAATATAGCATATGGACAGGTTTGCTACCACCATACTGAATAAGTTGTTAGAAACCTTTTTTCCATCAGTCCTCAATTCCATTGACAGTGCATCAATAATACGATCAGGCTATTAATATTCCAAACATTGGCTCTTTTCTGCAAAACTTCTAAAAGAATATCGATCATATATGAGCCCCCTTACTGTCAAGTTAAATTAATTGGTTCGTTGTGATCTGGAAAAGGGGGTTTTAGTAACTTTCCAGAAAATCAGTGAGGTTAAAATATATTTCGACCAATGAATGACTCCTACCTAGGGGCGTATACTCCATGAATGCAATTGATGTGTCACACCCCTTAACTTTTTCACCTCCTAATACTTCTTGTAAGTGCATAAACAGTTCTTGCAATGGGTGTTAAAATAGTACATTGTGCAACGAGCCTATAATGGCATTTATTAGGATAGAGTATGTTTATGGTGACAATTATATTATTATTATTATTATTATTATTATTATTATTATTATTATGAAACGAGCAAAGCAAGTTTCATAATTTTCATAAGAGTATCTTAATTACCAACATAGGCAAGTTACATACGACTGTTTTTGTTGGACTATAATTAATTGTCGTTGAGGCGCTGCGCTACAAACTGGAAGGTCGCGTGTTCGATCCCCCATGAGGTCGGAACTTTTCAATTGGCCTAATCCTTATGGTGGCACTATGGCCTTGGAGGTAGACTCAGCCTCTAACAGAAATGAGTACCATCAGTAATCCTGGAGGTAAAGGCGGCCGGTACGTATGGCTGACAACCTTACCACCATCACGTGCCGAATATCTAAAATCTGGAAGCCTCACTTGGTGGAACCCTCAGAGCCTCCATGGCCTGTATAGGGAATAGTTTTAATTTACTTTTATAATTAAATGTTTAAGTTTCGATATTTTAGATTGATTCAGACAAACGGAGATGGCTGACCTTCGTAATCATCTGTTCTCGTATTTCTTGACCTCTGCGACAGACAGCAGCTAATGCCATCTGGACAAGACGAAGTTTTTTCTTGGCCTTTTTCTTGGTACCAATGGATTGTTACAACACGAAATGAATTCGATTTAATATAATATCAAAATTAGCGCAAACAAAATTGATTTTATTTCAAATACAGCTTGTTTATTACGCAGTTTCATTTTCTACTTCAAGGTTTCAAGATATATATATATATATATATATATATATGAGAATATTTAACTGTATTATTAACGCACAAATATTAACGTAAACATTAAAAAAACACTGAATCTGGAATCGAACCTTGCTCGCGTATGTGTGAGGAAAAGCGAAGAATGAAATGAGAAATGAAGATAAAAATAGGATGGCTTTATTAATATAGAATATATGAAAAAAACGTTATCAGCTTTATGCACATGACATCAAATGAAATGACAATGGCATAACTTTACAACAAAATGACATTGTGAAACAGTCGATACAACTAGTCCCAGTGTTCCATATGAATGATTAAACCGATGAATCTGATGAGACTTGATTGAAAACATCGCTGCTTCATCAGCAAATATAAACACAGTCTAATGGAGTCCTAGGTCAATTCTGTGATGTATTTTCGAACACTGATGAAATACAATTGCTTGGATACAATCACCGGTGACCCCTAAAACACGCTTGTAGGCCTATTTTTAAGGTGGGAAACATTAACCTGAGTGAGAAATCTAGTCAGTTCCTTTCATAAAACAGCAAGTCTGGCGGCTTGTGTATATACAGACTTATCCACCATATAAATCATAAACTAAAACTATACTAAAAACTAAACTCTGTGGCGCTACACCCCTGAAGGGACTAGTCCTACCACCCGACCACTGTGTCATCTACCATAGGCAGATGGCAGGATTGGGGGCGTGTGGTCAGCATGCCGACACCCACGGCCGTTAATGGTGGTTTCCAAGACCGGAGCCGCTACTTGTCTATGAAGTAGCTCCTTAATTTGAATCACGAGGCTGAGTGCGCCCCGTTCCAGACCTCCATACCTCAGAAAAATCCGAGGGGGTACCGAGTATGAATATGAAACAGAAAATACTGTCACAAACAGAATCTTACTATCATTGAAGTACGATTCTCATAGGCCATTTTAAAGTTTTAATCTATTCTGTTGGCTGTTAGAAGATCTAGCGGAATTATCTACTAGTGCTGATAGTTTTATGGTATTTTAATTAAATTTAATGAATGTGCCTTCTCTTGAGAAGAAACATGAGTTCAAAAGGGAAATTAAATTACCCAATTAAAACGCAATACAAGTGTGTTCGATTAGATAATTCCACGCGAAGAAAAAGACGTCCATTATGAGATTTTCTTCCAGAGCGAAGAATATAATACAGTAAAGATATTACATACCGGTATCTCTAGTCTGCAATATAAAGTTCATTGCATTATACAATCATTGGTTCACAAGTTAAGTCGAAGTATACTCGGGTTCCGAAATAATAATGTAATGCAAGAAACATTGATTAGGCCTAAGCTAAATTAAATTACCGAAGAACCGTAAAACTCAAACGCAAGTGGTATTCGGGCAGATAATTCTATACATACCGGTATGTATTGAAATTGATTTATTTGAATAGCATTTTAGATTGACACGGTGGTATTAAAAGGCATTCACGACATATAATCAGTATGGCTGTTTTCTGTGAACAAAACACTACCAGTTAAAAGACGTATACTTATTGAAGTTTTGTTTGCTGAATTTTGATATGGAAGTATCTTGTCAAAAACGTAATTATAATGTTTTAGTCTCTAGCGATCCATACTGGTAAGTAGTATTAATTTCTTGAAAGGTATTAAGCTCGTAAGATAAGACGTAAGATAATCAGCTGGCTGGACGACTCTACTATATCGAAGGGTAGCTCCCAACTCTCGCCTCGTGTAGCCTGCATTCGTGTTGATCACAATTCTTACAATTATTAAATGACATCGTTGATTAACTATGGAATACATTTCCCGTAAAGTATTATAATGCTAACTCCTGAACAGATCACTGTAGTTCCAGAACAAATACTAACGTAAATATTAACCTTTTATAAGAGGTGGTAAATTAAATTCAATAAATATTGAGCGGATCAGATCTGTGATTCGCTGATTTCAGACTCAATCGTAAAGAAAATTTTTGGCTAATAATTTCAATATCCTCACAAAACTAAGACATTCAAATCTTATATTTCGTTTGGCAACTCTTCATTGGGTAGAAAATGTGCTAAATTATTATTACTTTTTAATTCGACTTAACAGTTTGAAATTATGTTTACGGTAACTCTCACTGTTTCAACTTTATACTATATAATTTTTATAGCTTTTTTGTTTTTTTTTCCCCCTTCCGTGGACCGGAATAATGATTCCCAAGGGCCGCTAGTTGGACCGGCTTACTTTATATTGGGAAGAATTATGTTTTTATTTTTATTTTTTATGACTGACATCTGGTCTAATTTGCAACCAGTTTACGAGGTGTATTTTATGCGTAGTCGTAGATTTCATAGGCCTATCTCTTCGTATTCATTGTAGATATAAACATAGGGCTTCATAACACAAAGTTCTGTTAACAGTAAGGCTACCATTGCAGATTTCTGGTGAACTGTGTCGGTTACCCACACGCATTTTTATTTCTTTTGGACGGCTCCCACAAAAGTTTGCCCATAACTATAATAGGTCATACAACTCACATAACAAAACATAGAACACGTAGCGTGCAACAATATTTATTTCCAAATGCATACTTTGTACTAAATCCAAACAATACATTTTAGCTGGCGTTTAAACTTATATAGATTTCGACAGTATCTCAATGCATTTTATTTCGTTGTAAGAGGAATAACAAAATGTTGATGGGAAAAGATTGACAACAGGGAAGAGGATCCAATGGAATATGCATGTGCATGTGCCTAAACCAGGATAGCGGTAATAACTGAGCTAGAATACTTTGTAATTTAAGGTGTAAGTACAGCATGATTTTGTTAAAAAGTTTTTTTGCACCGTTTAACACATCTGCCAGATTTGATTGACATTCTTCATTGAGATATTACTATCTTAAAAATGAGTGGGTGTGATGAAGATATTCCCTTGTGAGATTAACTACACGCTCCGAGCCATTAAGTGGGTTGTATTAGTGGGACGAAATTGCTTTACCTTTAAATCCGCGAGCGATGATGGAGTACTCTTTTCATTTCCCACAATTCATTGTTCTGTATTCCATAAGCCAATTTATTTCTGCTAATGAATGCCAGTTGTTGTCTGTTATTGTGTACGGTTTATATTGAAGAGGTTATTTTTTTTACTAAACAATCTTTGTGAAACGAGTGTTAGCAAATTCTTAGATTTTGTGAATCTGCAATTTTAGCCTTATTTTACTTATAATCTACTGACAATGAATATAAAAGTGTAAGTGAGCAATAATTACAGATACAAATAATATTAAGACTGAAGTTAAGTGTCGACTAAAATCAGAAATTGCTTGTTTTTGTGCAATTCAGGAACCTTTATTTCTCGTCTTCTGTCCAGAAATCCCAAAATATTTTTTTTTTTTAGAAATTACCCTGCTGGTTATATTATGGATGTGAGACATGGTCCCTTACTCTTCGGGAAGAACAGTATCTTAGTTAGTTCGAAACTGGGTGTGCATGGAAATAATCGGACCTAAGAGAGATGAAAACGGGGACTGGAAAAAACCGAGTAATGACGAGCTTCATAACCTGTACTGTTCACCGACTATAATGGTAAATAAAACACAGAGAATGAAGTTGGCTGGATATGTTTCGCGCATGGGGGATGAAAGAAATATCGCTAACATATTGGCTGCAAGACCTGAAGGAAAAAGACTTCTTGGAAGACATAGACGTAGTTGGGAGACAATATTAGAATATATTTAAGGGAAGTAGGATTTGCGAGGGATGGTTGGATGGAGTTAGCAAAGAATAGGGTTGAATGGCGGATTCATGAAAGCGCGGAAATGAACCTTCGGGTTTCATATAATAGATAGTATTGTTTTAGCTTGAATAGGAGTTATCTACTGCCATTGAGTAAGTGAATAAATGATGGAGAAAGAAGCAAAAGATTGTGAGATATAAGGGGAGGATTGACACATCAGCATCAGTTCTCGTCCTTCTTAAAGATTCATAACATCTCTCCTCTCCTTACATAGCCTACCCAAAGTTTCAAGAGAGAATATTGTGCAACCCTGAACTGCGGGAGGTGACTTCAGAAGAAATTAAAATACTGAAGTATATTGAATAGTGGGGGGAGTTGAATCCTCCCTCCAAGTGAAGAAGACGAAGAATTAATTGTGTTACGTATCCTAGCTGCAATTGTTCGCGAAGTTTGTGAGTGTGAGAGCTTGACGTTGTTCTAATGTCCATTAACCAGGGACATTACCATTCAAATTAAATATAAAAGGTTAGATTATTTTTTGTTCTTGGCAGGCTGCAAATCTCGTGCATCTTTAATAAGGCTAGCAGGGATGTCAATTGAGGTGTTGGTTTCGAGAGTAAGATAGCTGAACTTTTTGGCCGAAAATGAGTTATTGATCATGAACAGTAGGGAAAAATCAGCTCATACTTTGGCGCATGAACCGTGCTGCTTCAAGCAATGAAACGCTTTATATAAACCAAAAGAGGCTACGCCTCCTTTCTGGAAAGTTATTTGCCAGATAGTGATAACCGATTTTTCACTTATTCCATTAGATGCAGTAAATGCAACTGGGACGAACATAATATGTATCGTGATTATGATCAATGACCTTAATTGCATTCATGATGCTGAACTCTCCTAAAATTCTGTCTACTCATTTCTATACACCACTCTCTTTTTCCTAGTTTAACCTCTTCTGTTGTAGAGACGTTTATACTGCAACGCCGTCCGGGCCTTATAGGACCTCGACTTGTCGGGAAAGGAATTACCTTTGGATCACATACATCCTTTTTGACCAGACAAGGGCACGGAGGGCTTGCTCTCATGAGTGATCAGCCCAATGCTTGGGCCACCTCCGAGAACACACGACGCACACCGGTCACAAGTACACTCATGCCGATTAAGGCGCAGATGGGATGAAGGTGATAATGACGGCCCGATGTCCGGGGACCACAAGGGACTAAAGTTTCCGGCAGACTATGATAAATGTATAGCAGGGCGCGAACAATTTCTGGTCGCTAAATCACCGCTGGGGAACAAAATACTGACGCGGGAGGAATGACTCCATTTTGAAAAAAAACTGCTATCGTATTTACTTTCATTACTTTAGTTTCCGCATCAAACCTTTTTTTTTAGTAAATATTGCTATAAGCAGACACGGGTGGAATGAATAAGATAGCTAAATGCTCATATTGGCTCGTAAGAGTTCGGAAATATAAAAAAAATATATATATATTTTTATTTTTATTTTACTAGGCGACTTTCATAGGTTTAGTTCCCTTCGCTTTACCCCATCGCAGCTCTAGCGTATCTAGTTGCGAGATAACGTATTTTGAGCTTGGCTTTTGTTCAGTTAACGATTAGTTGAAATGCTTAAAATATTTACGGTAGTTTGTATAAATAATAATTAGTTCATGCCATTCAAAAGAAAATAGTACTCAATCCCCCTTTAAATAAAGAAGATAAATAGGAAGGTGATCAGTTGAAATGCTTAAAATATTTACGGTAGTTTGTGTCAATAATAATTAGTTCATGCCATTCAAAAGAAAATAGTACTCAATCCACCTTTAAATAAAGAAGATAGATAGGAAGGTGTGTGTCCTTATATATATATATATATATATATTTCCAAATGAGCTGTAACATTGCGTCTGTACCATAATTTTGTAAATACAGGGTGACCTACAGGAACCAGACGTTTTTGAAACGAACAGTACTCACTTGGTTTTTGTAAGACAAGCCACTTTATTACAATAATATCTTTGTAATTACATACCAGGTTAGCAAAATCATCAGCAGCCTCTCATCAGAATTATTCATATTCTAAGAGTCCTGCATCATATGTTAAAAACCAGATCAGGAATCACATCATCGGCCGCTGGAATGACGGATGGGTCGAAAGTACTAATGGTGCATTAACTAAGGAACTGTTTCCCCACCAGTCTCAACATTTCTTACAAAATTTTATTTCAACACATTTTCTAACAGGCCATGGGAAGTTTAGTAGTTATTTTAAGAGATTCAACGTTAATACAGACAGAAACAATGTCTGCAGATTCATTTGTTAACAGAAACTGTGAAACACGTCTTATTTGACTGTCCATTATTCGAAAGAAGAAGGTTTAGTCTTGAATTGCATGCCTCTCAGTGTGAGAAGACAATTTTCCAACTCATGGTCTCCATTTATTTAACAAAAACTGCTGTTTTATGGAATTTATTTAACTTACATTCACGGTCAACTAATTAATTATTTGTTTATGTTTGAAATTTTATAATTATTATAATTAGTTTATAAACTACAAACCTAACATTCCTCTGTGGCGAAATAGGGTTATCATACCTGGATATTTAAAAAAATAATTACGTACCATTTAAAAAGCATATAATGCAAGAAAGATAGACTAATGTCAGAAAGGCGATGTCCACTAGCTTGAATACAGGTGCTTTTTCTGAAAAGCGGTGTAGCCTTTGTGCGGTCCAATGTATCACGATCAATTTGCTGCCACTTCCTGTTTGATTCCTCCTTCATATTGGCCAATGTGCGCGGTGTCTGTCATTAGAACGAATCTAAAGAAATAAAAAACACAGTTGAGGTGCCTTCGTTCAAGCTATAAGGCAATAGAGCTGCTTGCAGGTATGAGCAGACTCTTCTTCTTTCTACTTCCACAATAATAATAATTACAATAATAATAATAATAATAATAATAATAATAATAATAATAATAATAATAATAATAATAATAATAATAATTACAATAATAATAATAATAATTACAATAATAATAATAATAATAATTACAATAATAATAATAATAATAATAATAATAATAATAATAATAATAATATTTACCCTGGTGAAAGTTAAGACCTTAAGGTCTTTTCATCCACTTTACCAGGGACTAATAATGCATTAAATTGTATAAAATACATTAAATGCAAAATAATAAAATATAAAATATAAAATGCATTAAATAATACAAATAGGTCCTACAATTAAATTACATAAAAAACATTTCTTTTAATTTACACAAAATGATATAGCCTAAAATACATTGGCACAATATTCTGTCAATATTTAGCCTACTAATAACTATAATGGTATTGAAGAAACTAGCGAGTAATAATATTGCGTACTATTATACCTGTATTTTATTACATACTGCTGCGTAATATGTAAGATTATATAAATTTAACACAAAAAGATACATTATTACGTACGGCACTGTTTATATGTAATGTTAACTGCTATTTGAAAGTTGTTAGTGACTGGCAGTTCTTGATGTGAGATGCTAAAAATTCCATTCCACATTTAGATGACAGAAGTACGGAAGGGTCATTACTAAAGAGATGTATGATGCTTAGGTATTTTGAGAATATGAGTAATCACTAGACCGAGAATTTATATGCACTAAAAGATCTAAAATATGCGTGCAACTCTTTAATATTCGCTAGTTTTTAGTAAGTGTACAATGCAGCTCTTTATATATATGTTTGTTTGTCTTTAGAACATAAGAGGCACATTGTTAAATAAACAATATTCTTTCTCTTATATTGACCGCCGACGTGGTCTTGTGATTAGAGTCGCTGACTACAGTTCCATCTGGCCGGGTTCGATCCCCGGTACCTCCTCGGATTTTTCTGCAGTAGGGAGGTCTGGAACAAGGTGCACTCAGCCTCGTGATTCAAAATGAGGAGCTACTTTATAGAGAAGTAGTGGCTCCGGTCATGGAACCCACCATTAACGGCCGTTGGTGTCGGCATGCCGACCACGTGCCCCCAATCCTGCCATCTTCCTATGGTAGATGTCGCAGGGGTCTGGTGGTAGGTCTAGTCCCTTCAGGGATGTAGCTCCATGGAGTTTAATTAAATTTATTATTACAACATTCTTACAATTCTAATATTAAATATTGTAATCAATACTAAAATCAGTTAATACAAAAACAGAAAACATAAAATACACACAAAAAATTACGTCATTATATGAGCAAACCTTTACATAGAAAAATACATTATAATAGTAAAAAGCAAAGATTATTTGGAAATGACAAGGAGCGTATTTGAATTAGGTACCATTATTCTATACAATTTGCACAATCAGTCAATTTGTATAATTATGCTACTTTTCTATCAATATTTTAAAAAGATATTCAAGTTTTGATCACAGGTACTTTCAACCAGTAATCTGTATAAAACCAACAAAACAATAATTAGTACACCTTTAGAGGATAGCTTTGAGTTATTTATCTCCTCTGTAATTTGATTGGCAATAAACATCAAGTTTTTTGCCCAAATTTCCTATGGTGATGGACGAGAAACGCCATTATTCAGTAAATATAAGCCTGTATGCATGGTGCTACTTAGTGTAATCTTAAAGAGAGGGACCCTTGTTCATATGCTTGAACACAGGTGCCACTTTTTGCAAGTAACTAAGGCTACTAATTTTCTGGTATACTTTGGTAATGGCCACGGTAAAGGCTAATAGTAGACTACAGTTTTAGAAATGAATTTAAATATTGTAAAAACCTGGATAGATTTTGGACACTAGCAACTTATATAGTGAAATTTAAATTCTGTAAAAAATAGGGTTAGAAAGTTTATGACCTAAAAAAGTGGAAAATATGACTGCAAATATGACCTTAAAAATGACTAAATATGGCCCAACAATCCTAAATATGACCTCATTAAAGAATTTATTTAAATGCTCCAATTTAAAACGTTTAATGACACTAAATTATTACATCACATTAATTAAATCAGATAACAGTTTTTTTGTACAATTTTACATGTGATTTACAGTTTTACTTGTAAATAACTCCTAATCTGTTAATGTTTCCAGATACCAAATAAGTTACTGCAAATGTGAACTCAAAATATTTTAAAACATGTCCATTGGAAATTCTTAACAAGGAGGAAAAGGTAATTGTGCGTTTACTTGTTATTGTCCTTCATATTTCAATTGCAGTAAAACAAAATATTCGTGACTCTTTTTCGGAAAAAAAAATTAGGTCGACAATTTAGTGCACATAATTGTGTTCTTTTATAGAATTTATAAGTGAAATATGACGTTAGATTACAACTATGACCGAAATATGACCAAGACCATGAAAACGACTAAAATATGACATTACATGCAAAATATATACGGCCCCATTAGGATAACAAATGTGCAATTGATGTTTAATTTGTGTTTGCGGCGAGAATGGGGTCAGGATTAAAATATATCTCATAAACATCTGAACCCTAGTAATAAAGAACTTATTGTTACAATAATGGAATGTAACGACCGTGAAAGATAGAAATTGGCATATAAGGGTGGGAGAGAGAAAGGAAGGGAAAGCAGAGTGAACAGAATGTCATATTAAACCATTCTGCTGTCTGTATGCAAATTAAACATGCATAATGACGATTAAATATTTTAGTAATATAATCCTACGAGTGTCTAGAACATGTAGAACGTGGTTTAAAATTAGTTATATGCTACATTGAGTTATAATATGCATTTTTCGCCAAAACAGTTGATATGTGCAAATTATGCGAAATAGAATTGGTATTATTTAATTATCATTTATTGTTAGAAATGCAAATATATATAAGTACTTCTTAATTATAATCCATCAATGAATACATGCATTTTCATGAAAATCCTCTATCTGGTATGTCAGCATTTCTGTCTCTCGGGCACATTACTCATATGACATAAAAGTGAGATAGACGTACTTGATTTTGTTTACTTTAGGATTGTTCTCCGAGCGGTCGGACTATAGTTAAAAGCTCACCTCTTCCATTTTCCACTTAATGTGCAGCTGTATGGATTACATATCCTTTTACGCAATCGGCGAATGCCCATCAATGCCGAAATCCACTTAGTTAATTATAGACCATGGCCTTCAGCTGAACCAATTGGTGCTTTTGTTATAATAGCATGAATAATCAAGTTATTCCATATAGTAGGGACACTTCTACAGATTGCGATAACATTTTCAAGCAACCGCTGAGTATTAAGCTTTTAAATAAAAAAAATTCTCTCTTCAGAATTCTAAACATTGTTGTCAAACTAACAAGCAATCATGCATGGATACATGAAATCAATGGTTCTAGCAGAAAAAAAATACTAATTTCTGTTTGACGCAGGGCCATAGTGCCTGTTATAAACTCATAAGAGATTAGGAGTGTTTAGTCGATCTTTACTAAAGATACTGGAAGTCAGGTACTATCTATGGAAGTTGGTTTTGTTAGCCTATAAATTTCAGTAGACATACATACAAGTAAATATACTTAAATAGAAACGGCGAGAGGGTTAATGAGATAGAAAGAGGTGGAGAGAGGGAGAAAGAGGATGAAAACATAGAGAGGTTTTCGAAATATGGAATATAAAAGAGTACGTACTGGTACGTTCCGCGAATTGAAAAGAACCTGATACTATACTAAACACAGGTTCGTAGTTTTCTAAGTCTTCGTATATCCATTCGCGATGAAAATGATGCGTCCAGTCTAAATTTTATCTCTACCAATATAGTTATGATTATAATACTTTCATTTCCTCTTTTATTAGGCGAGGTTTCCCTACATTTTAAACGATTTTTGTGCCTATTCCATTCATACGCCCTGTGTTTGATATTAATCAATAACGTTTAGCAATTCCTCGGATATAGACCAATCACAATCGTTTAACTTATAAAATGTTTGCTATTAATATGAGGATGCGATTTTATCTGACAAAATCGTCAGCTCTTTACTGGACACGTAAGGCATCAACGGGCTGTGAATAATACGTCACATGCTACCATTTAGCAGTACGAAAACACATTATTTTATACAACGTAACTTGTTTGGAAATTGAAATAATATAAATGTCCATTCATTAAGAACATTTTTTCGATTCAGTGCAAGCCAGTTCGTGTGCTTTTATAGCGTGTTTATGTAAGGAAGTACGACGACACTCTCCATGTTGTGGTACGCACTAGTGGGAGCACTATTTGGAACTCGGATCGATTCATCAAATCGATTCGTGGACTATTCATTCATCTAGTATGCAATGATCTTATGGCTGTCAGAATATTCACAACAAAGTAAGAAAATAATTATTATTTACAAAATCCGTTACAGTTTATTCGTGGAATAGTCATAGGCAATCCCACGAGAGTCGCGAATCTATCTGATGAAACTCGTCAACTCAAATTTGATTTATTAAGACTATTCCATGAATAAAAGCGTAACGGATTATACAAATAACAATTACTTTCGTGCTTTGTTAGATAAATACAAAACTAACAGCTACAAGATCACAGCATACTATGAATCAACCATCCATGAATCGATTCAAGTTACCATGTTGTGATAGTGCTACCAATGGTGATTATAAGACATAGTTAACTTCATTCAGGTAAGCTAACAGCAGATCAGAATAAAAGCACAACAACTGGCTTGCACCGAATCGAAATTTTGGTTTAATCAATGTACAGTAAAAAAGTAAAGTAAAGTGTTCCCTATTACAGGCCATGGAGGCCCAGAGGGTTCCAGGAGGCTGAGGCTCCCAGACTTTTAGACATCGGCACATGAAGGTGGTAAGGTTGTCAGCCTTACGCACCGGCCGCCTTTACCCCCAGGATTGCTCCTGGTACTCATTTCTGTTAGAGGCTGAGTCGACCCCAGGGCCATAGTGCCACCAGAAGGATTAGGCCAATTGAAAAACTCCAACGACCTCATCAGGAATCGAACCCGCTACGGCGTACCCCAATCAATGTACAGTACATTTCTATTATTTCAATTTCCGAACAAGTTATGTTGTATAAAATAATCTGTTTTCGTGATGGTTAAATGGCAGCGTGTGACGTATAATCACTGCACACTGATGCTTACGTGTCCATTAATGAGCAGACGATTTTATCGATAAAACAACTTCCTCATATAAGTAGCAAGCATTTTATAAGATAAACGATCGTGATTGGTCTATATCCAAGGAACTGCTAAATTTTATTGGTCAATATCAAACTTGCGGAATATGAGTGGAATAGTCTTAATAAATCTTACCCGAGATTACGAGTTTTATCAGATAAATTTGCTCGAACTTCGTTCTCGCAAATATATCCATAAAGTGGTGATCTCTCGTGGGATTACCTATGATAAACAGTGAGAGATTATCAAAATACAGAAAATGAAAGTGAATTTTGTAAGTCCTTCGACTTTAAGGGGAGATGGTAGTTACCGCTAGCAAAATGATAGAAAATGTAGCGTATGTTCAAGAAGCCATAACTCGGGTGTTAGCAGTCAGATTTAGTTGAATTTTTTTATGCTTTGCAAGTGCACTCTGCAGTTTAAAATAAGCAGAGAATGGTTTTTCTAGAACTCGCTGTTTGGTAGGAAAGAATTTTTTAACACATAGGTGAAAATCTTTTTTACGGTTACTTCCCTTGACATAGGTACGCTTTATTCAATTTCTGTAGCTTAGATTTTTGTAAAACTTTGGGGACTTGCACAATCAGTCTAACATGTACAATATTACTGCATGAAAACTGCATGAAAACTTCACGACTAAAAAACAATACTTTTTTAAAATAGAAATAGTTGAAAATTCTGTATAGTCAAGACTTTTCCCATAATTCTGCTAAGGGAGATTTGTCATCCATCTATATTGAATTCCTGAAAGTTTCATTATTTTAGCATGAATAGCTTTTTAGAAAATGGTACCTGAAGTACAAAAAATGTAATTTTACAGGAGAGCGAAAAGAAAATGCCTTATGGTATTTTATCCATCTTAAAAAGCTCCAGGTCGCTCTGCTTGGTTTAATAATAACACAACATATAAGTCCTATATATCAAAATATTCACAAAACTATGCTCTATTACATGAGCCAAAGAAAAAATCGATTTTTTGACACTGATAACTACCATCTCCCCTTAAAAGAGCTTGATAACAGTATTAATCATAGGATCGTAGGTTTCTAAGGAAAACTAAATACAAGAACCTCCGTACGTCCACTCCTCTACTCGATGAAAATGTTTCGTCCCGTTTAGAGTTTTGTCAACATCAATAACATTGTAATGATTATAGCATATTGTTTGCCTTTCTTTTATTAGACGGAAGTTTCTATACTTTCCATCGATTCCTATGATGGCCATACATTCAGTATCATATTGTGAAACGGTTGTATCTATTCACCCAACCGTTTCTGGGTTACTAATCTTCGTATCTCAAAATGTTATGATTAGAGTGAAAGAAACGTATTGAATCACACGACTGTGTTGTTTGTGTAATGTAATGTGAAACTGTTGTAACTGCTGTTATATCCCCTTGACTATACAATCAATGCTACATGTATGACTGTAATATTCGATGTCACAGACGAAGATTTCAATGTGAAAGCGACTGATATTGTTAGAAAGTTGGATTCATAAGCAAAATATAATTGATCCTAGCATTTCCAAGGTTAGTTTTACCTTATAAAGTAAAACACGAAGGGTGGGAAAATTGTTGTTATTATTATTATTATATTGTATTCATCTACAGTGCGTTTCACGCAAGATTTGGCCAATCATGCGGGTTTGTGCGTCTCGGCGGCTGCAGCTCTAACTTCCGAGCGATCGGGGAAAATATCTACGCAAATAAAGCCGCTAACGGTGCAATGATTCAAGTTCTCACATTTACAGTTGGAATTAGAATGAAAATAACCACGTATCTCATCACAAGAGATGTTAGAAATATCCTCCTCTTCCATACAACTGGATTTGAATCAACACCACTTAAAAATGCTTATTGCTGTAAGAAACTAGTGAAGTAAATATCTAACGGTCTGCTACCTAAATAAAGTAGAATATAAAATATTATAACAATGAACACCAGTCATTAAGAATGTACAAAAATAATATAATTTCAACTTGAGATTATTTTAAAATTTAAGCCACATAAATACAAAGGATGGGATAAATCTGCCCACCAAAACGAAACTTAAATGATAAGTCTGTTATATTGCAAATCTATGGCAGAAAACATATTTTAACATATTACAGACAAATAGATGGATTATGAAAAATGAGAGTTTTCATTCAGTAGGCCTACACCGTAATTAGAAATAACAATAGATGGGGAAAATTGGTAATGCTAGGGTTAAGGAGGAAAATATATATTTTTGAAAACTTATTTTTGTGTGTGTGACAGAATGTCGTATTTCGAGGGTTGCAATTCCATTTGTTATCCTAACTATTAACCAAGGACTTTGTTATAATATTTGGCAAATCTAGAATTCATTAATCAGGTACAGTTTATACAATAATTTTCATTTTATCTCTTCCATTGATAGAGTTAATGCTGTTTAAACTTCCGTTTACCTTTCTCACGGAAACTAGCAATCTCGCAGACAGGCTAATTTCACAATAAACCATCGAGGAAATTAATATACGGAAATAATATAAGCATGGGTAGTGATATGAGTGGTGCACTGGCTTTCTGTTTCCAAGTTGCGTTCGATCCCTTCCCTATTCAGTGGCATTTATGTGTAAATTAGAGTCTCCTTTGTCGATGTACAGGCATGTAAATTTTCTCTTAGGGGGCGAAATCCCGGTTCGCTGGAAACAGTTGCAGGACTTAACACAAAATACTTAATACTCAAATCAAATGACAAATTGTGTATTCCTGAATTCCAATATTCTGTATTCCATCTATATCGATACGCTGTTTTATGATTTAAAATACCCAGTCAAACGAATTGCCATTAAAGCTTTATGAATAATTTCCATTTGTCCTGCACAACTATTCTTTGTGCAATGTATTATTTATTTATTTTCCAGATAACAGTTACAATAAGCTTAAATTAGCAGAATCAATAAGTTAAAATGTGTTGTCAGAATTCCCTGCAGAATTAATGTTTTGACAGATACGTATCCTCAAATTTCATTGCCACCTAAGCAATTTTTAAGGGATTCTTTTGTAATTTTACTTCTCATTTCTTTACATTTTTCGTGTTCAGCTACTAACACCTCGTTAACTATTTATAACTAGCAAAAGTTATAATATGCTGAAATTACCAGATTCAATGAGTTGAAAAGTGTTCTCAAAACTATCAGCGGAAATAATGTTTTGAAAGATGTGCATTAAAATTTCATTGCCACCTAAGCAAATTTCAAGGGATTCTTTTGTAGTTTTATTTCACATTTCATTATATATTAAGATAAAATCGCTGCAAACGCATTTTTAAAAATGTTATCGGATATAAATCAATTTCTTGCTGACCACCTTCACCGGTATAACCAAATGTCTAACACAATTTTGTAAGAGTGGCTTTCAAACACAACCTCATAGGAAGCAGCACGAACAGTACTACAAATATAAAGCAGCCATACTATCTTTACAAGAATCCAGAAAGTTAAAGCTCTACTTTGACAACAGGACAAACAGACGAACATAATCTATTCGATAGTCATCGCGGTGTCAAACAAGTAGAATGTACTAATAATCCAAGGAAAGAAACATAAATATGCAGAAGATAATTATGCAATGTGGAAAGAGTAATTGCAATTCCTATAGGTCTAGGCGTGGTGCTATCTTTTTTGTAACTTCCCTTTAACCCGGAGCACCTCAGACAATGGCTACTCCTCCGGGCACGTTTCACCACCTTTATGTTTGTTGGTTTTATCTTAGCCATTTTCCTTTTTCTTTCTTAGTCATTTTTATACCTAAGTGGGGATAATATTTGTTGTTTTTTGTGTGTTGTCAGACTACAGCACCTAAGACTATGGTTACGCCTCCGGGCACGTTTCACCACCTTTCTCTTTGTTGGTTTAGCCATTATCCTTTTTCGTTCTTAGTCATTTTTATATTTAAGTGGTGGTAATATTTGTTTTGTTCTGTGTTGTCAAACTAACAAGGAATCATACATGGGTACATCAAATCACTGGTTCTAGCAGAGAAAAATACTAACTCGTTTCTGTTTGAGCAGGGCTATAGGGCCACTTTAGAAGGATTACGCGAATGGAAAAATCTCAGCGACCTCATAGGCGATCGAATTCGCGACCTTCCGGTTTGTAGCATTTTGTCTCAACCAACTTAGTTGCTTACAGTCAGGGCCATAGCAAGGTCCTTCTACGCCCTTGGCGAGTTTGACAAATCTGCGCCCTCTGAACAATTTTATTAAAATATCTGTAAAATTGTTTATTATTTTAATATAAAAACACTGTTATTATCAAAGAAAACCTAAACCTCAATTTGAAAATGAACTAAGTGTTGGACTTTCAAGGTACTAAAACCTTATTTTCAGACGATTGAACTACTAAAAAAAAAAAAAAATTAAATCATAAAATCTAGTATCAAAAGTAAAGTACATAATAGTCCTGAGGCCTACTAAAATGTTTAACACATTAATATAGCCTATACATTCTAATTTTTATTGTCATTATATCTTTCAATACTGTTCATGATTTATGTTATCATTCTCTGTCAATAAGAAACGTGTTAATTAAAGAACGTTGCATGGCTGCTTTTTGTTTGTAGACAATCGGCATAATACTACAGATAGTTCACGTGCAGTCATTTTTAATAACCTGAAACATTTTTTCCATTAACGTGGAATTTTTATTGCTCTATAAATTACACGGGTCTAAAAAAGGCGGGATTATCCATGGTTAATTTTGCGCCCTCTTTGTGCCTGCGCCCTTGACGGGGGCACATCTCGCCACCGCCTAGCTACGGCCCTGCTTATAGTAGCAGGTGCAAAACTAGGAAATAAAATTGTTTATCATGTAGTAAAGACTTGAACCCGATGCCTGGAATGAAAATTATGTGCATCCCTGACATTGTAAAAGATGACGGGAATAAATTGAATCGTGGAACATACTGATAAAGCGCGGAAGGCTGGTTTATAGAGATCCGAAGTTAATTGTTGCTGTATGCAAAATATTCACTTGCTAATGCAGCGTATAATTATTTTCACTGTTAAGATGCAGATTAATTGCTAAGGGTCGATGCACACAGATTGCTGATAAGGATGTGTACACTCTGTGCCGAAACGCTGTGAACCTGTTATAGACTGCTTAAGAAGTTGCGACGGAGGAACTATTAACTGCAGGACTAGGAGAAGTGGGCGAAGCATGAAGAAGTCAATGATCGGGGTTTTCGAACTTTCTTCGTGTGTCCAATCACTCTATCTTTAATCTAGATTCAGGTATTTCTTATTCGCTCTTATCGTTCTCCGTTTTACTGAACAATCTAATTCGTGAAGCATCCTTTTCAGTGATACAAGAAATATGCAAAAATGCAAAACGGGGAAGGTGTAGTTATAATTTTTTTGGTCAGTCGGAGGTAAAAGAAAAGCTTTTAACGGTCGATAATATGAATTAGAAGGAGAAAATTATGCCACTGAGTGGTATAAAATTATAACTCCAGGGTAACCAACTTTGGAATCCGTCACATCGAAAATAATATTTTAGCTAAAAATTTTACTTATGACATTAAATGGACTCAGTTTGATAGATACTGAACATTTTAAAATTCACTACGCCATTTTAAACGTGAAATTCTTATGGTGATGTCAAAAGTCATTATACTTATGGGTGAAAAGCGTTGTTTTTATGTTGGCAGCAGTGTACGAGAAAATCAATAACAGCTGTCAGGCTGTCTAAAAATATTATATGATACACGTAGTGAAATGATTTTATTTTGCTCGTAGTATTTCTTCACTCGTCCTTACGGGCTCGTTCCGCAAACATACAAAATAAAATCCTTCTTTTAACCTTTGTATCATAAGTCATAACTAACTATTGTTGCACACATTGGCAAAATAAAACTCTTTAACCATAGGCCTACTAAAAAGAAATATTACAATTGGTAAAACATAATATGCATGAGGTTTTTGAAGTGAAACTTCTTTAGCCGCGGTAGTAGTAAATCGAGAGCTAACCCAAACTTGCGTTATGGACAAAATCGTCACGAAATCGTTACGCTCAAAATCGTCACGAAATTAGTGGGGCTGTGACGGAACGGTCTACACAGAAAACAATCAACTCAATGATTAGGCTTATCCAAAATTTAAAAAAATAAAAAATCCATAATTAAAAAATCTAAAAAATCTAAAATTAAAAGATCCAAAAAACAAAAATTAAAAAATCCAAATACCCAAAATAAAAAAAATAAAATATAAAAAAAAAATTACGGGAGTGCGCAGGGGAAAGGTATCAGGCAGTGAGTGGGGGATATTAATGCTTCGAGCTAGTGGTGTGGTGAGCCCTTCACCATTATAAAAAATCAAAAATTTAAAAAAATAAAAAATCCAGAATTAAAAATTCAAAAAATCCAAAATTTAAAAATAAAAAAATCGAAAACCCAAAATTTAAAAATCTAAAAATCCAAAATAAAAAATCGAAAATCTAGAATTAAAAAATCCATAAAATAAAAATTCAAAGTTCCAAAATTTAAGAAATGCAAAATTAAAAAATAAAAAATCCAAAATTAAACAAATCGAAAATCCAAAATTTAAAAATCTAAAAGTCTAAAAACCCAAAATTAAAAAATTGTAAATCCAAAATTAAAAATACAAAAACAAAAAATTCATAGATCCAAAATTACAAAAAACTAAACAAGCCAAAATTCCAAAATTAAAAAAATTGAAAAATCCAAAATTTAAAAAATTAAAAAATCCAATTTTTAAAAAATTCAAAAATCCAAAATTTAAATAATAAAACAATCCAAAATTAAAAACTAAAGTATCCAAAATTTAAAAAATAAAAATACAAAATTAAAAGTAGAAAATCCAAAATTAAAAAGTCCAACAATCCAAAATTGAAAAATACAATACGGTAATCCAAAATTGAAAAAATCCAAAAATTAAATCAAGTTTCACGTCTGTCGCGTGGCGTTCCACGCACACTTCTTTTTTGTGTTGGAAAAAAGAGTTTTAAAGAGCACAACACGTGATACAATTAGTGTAAATTGTACTCGTGGTCATTTTAATTGGCGACTTTACCCGATTTTCCATTTCTTTACCTTAGTTTTACCTCTCCCTTTGAAGGGACTTTTGCGGTCCATGCCGCACGGGCCTTAATTATCCGCGACCTGTCGGCAGAGGGATTATCTTTGGATCACATACATCCGAGACAAGGACATGAAAGGCCTCCCTCGATGAGTGATCCAGTCCAATGCCCGGGCCACTTCCGAGACAACACGAACACACAGTTCGAGACACACCACTCGCGTGCACACTCATACCGAACAAGGCGCCAAACGGCCAAGAATAAGCTTCAACTTGACCATGCGCCATCGGCTGCCATTTATCGGAAAAGGCAACTAGGAGAACTTGCCAAGAGCTGATTGCCGCGGTTAGCCGATTTTTTTATGAATCTAAAATCTGAACGCTTAAACGTTTAACTACGGATGATCAAAAACAGTCATAAGCTGCTTGCTTATAATGGTACTGAAAATTCTTGTGAAAACTCGCTTTGCTTGTTTCATAAACACACTCGCATATATAGACTCGTAGCATAATTTAACATTTTATTTTAGTTGTCCATTGAATTATCAAAAAATAATATTCCGTATTTCATTATTGAGTGAAATTATACAACGTAAAGAAGTTTGGTTATATTAATTTCATGTACCTTTGTAAGTGGTTGTAAGTCCCAACAGAGAACTCTTACTAAATGATTATTAAGTGCACAACATTAAAGGGTTAATAGTATGATTCGTTTGACAGGACTAGTTACTAATGGGATATATGACAAATCCGATAATAAACCCCTGCTAAAGACGTTACTACTGTTCTATTTCTTCTGTAACCTCCTACGCATACAAGGAAGTGAATGTAATATTGTAATGATGATTCGGCTGACGTCTTCTTTCTTTATTGAGCGACTGTTCATTACAATAGAAGGAAGGGGCATTTTCCTTTGTCGCACATGATAGCGCTGTTTGGAAAGAGAAGAAAATTAACTTAATGCCATTTCTGTTTTTCAATTTCCGCTTTGCCTGTTCACAAATGAATGGCGTCTCACAATGGCGACGTCAAGATCTCTTGAATAATTAGCCAGTCTCGACCTTGTTAACTGATAAAAATTATCTGCAATTTTTATTTTACTTTCGAAACGTTGATAGAATTCTACAATAAAATTCATTAAAGCAATCTTTCATGCAATAAAAAAGAATTCTTATCCATGCAGTTGAGTGATTTAAATGAAAAGAACGTCTCAAATGTCAGAGGAGAATAGTTTTTATCAGGTTGCCTGCAGCGCTGTAAAGAAAGATAGGAAGTAAGATGGAATTTCTTATTTGGCCAAGTACCTACGCAGTTAAAGATTATTTCCAGAAAACCATTTTCCTGAGTCGTGGAACCTGAGACTATTACTTAGTGAAGATGATATGGGTACCAATCAGTAAATAAACTTTGCTGATAAATTGCAAACAGTCTCTCCCAGGTTATTACTTGTCGGTAATGGAAATGCAGGAAATCGGGTTCTCACATTTCAGAGCTTGAAACTCCAATCAGTTTAAATACTATTTATTACAAAGTAAGATGATATGGGTACAAATCAGTAAATAAAATTTGCTGATAAATTGTAAACAGTCTCTCCCAGGTTATTACTCGTCGGTGATTGAAATGCGGGAAATCGGGTTCTCACATTTCAGAGCTTGAAACTCCAATCAGTTTATTTAAATACTATTTATTACAACTTGTGCAAGTGGTATTGCTTGCCATAACAAACACAATATTAATAAATATGGCAACTTAATAAATGCAGAACTATGAAGCCGAAAACTAACCAGTACCCACGATAGCAATGTTGGGCAGAGTTAGGCAAACGCGATTGTACAGTTAAAGGCGATACAGACCATATAATATACTGTTAAGTTGTATATGTCTGCATACACTTGTATGATTTCAAGTTTTCAAGATCTGCACGTGTTGAATAGAAACATCAAAGCATTTTCGTCTGAGGCAGCCATTTTATCAGCTGTTCACTTTCTCATTTGTGATTGGTTGTTAAAAACGTTAAGTTTTCGTTTTGAATGCACAGTGCCGTGCTAAAGTTTGCGTTGAAGTTTTATATTCTTGATTTTACGATTAAATCCAGGAAAGAAAACTAACCAGTACCCACGATAGCAATGTTGGGCAGAGTTAGGCAAACGCGATTGTACAGTTAAAGGCGATACAGACCATATAATATACTGTTAAGTTGTATATGTCTGCATACACTTGTATGATTTCAAGTTTTCAAGATCTGCACGTGTTGAATAGAAACATCAAAGCATTTTCGTCTGAGGCAGCCATTTTATCAGCTGTTCACTTTCTCATTTGTGATTGGTTGTTAAAAACGTTAAGTTTTCGTTTTGAATGCACAGTGCCGTGCTAAAGTTTGCGTTGAAGTTTTATATTCTTGATTTTACGATTAATTTTCTATGTGAATGCGGCATTAGAGTGACAATAGTTGAGAATACTTAAGTTATAATTGTACAGTAATTGTTTTCTCTCACACTTTTAAGATCGAGGAAAGGAAAATTAAAACTAACTAAATATTCCGTGTTAAATGACTTACTTCATCATAATGTATTGTCAAAATATTTTGAACGATTCCATTCACTTCGTTATAATATTTTATCTTAATAATAAAAAAATCCTTTACAACTGAGCGCATTGAAGAGGGATTACCTCAATAAAAGAGGACAAATGAAAGCCCTCTAGCCTCGTGCCGCTGAATTTCAAATGCGGAGGTCTATTTTATTAGAAAGAACTTACTTTAAGACCCGCTTGATAAAGAATAAAAGAAGGGATTAGCAAAATCATATGTATGGAATAAAGTTTGTGTGAATGAAAGCAACGAGATGGGAAGAAAATGCTGAAGCGAGCAGAGATGGTATAGAGAAAGTTTCCAACAGGAGTAAAAATAAAAGAAATTAAATATCTCACTGCCTGAGATGAAATCCCTTATGATAAGATTGAAATAATAGTGAAAAGAAGTTCAGTAATATGAAATACGGAAGGAAAAGATTAGGAAGAAAGAGAGAAAGGGAGAAAAGAAGATAGAGAAAGAAAGGCGGATAGAAGAATGAACGAACGAAAGAAAGACAAAATCCAGGAAAGAATAGTAGAAAGAAAATGGCCAGAGAGAAAGCAAGAATGAAAATAAATAATAAATAATAAAAGAAAGGTTGGCAGAAAAACAGAAAAGATAAATGAATAAAGCTAGAAAGACAAAATAAATGGGAAGGAATCGAGAAACAGAGAAAAATGAAAGAGAAAGGGAAAATAAATAAAGGAAGGAGACGGAAGATAGAACAAGGGAAGGGAAAAAATCCATTATATGAAGAATGGAAAAGTAGAAGCTATTCCTAGAATGAGTTGTGAAAAATAGAAAGCAATATGCTGTTCTATGAATCATTTATGAAAGAAAAGACACAGGCCTATTACACATTTAATCATTTGTGAAAAATTGAAAATAAAGCACTACGCCTCAAATCATTTGGACTTCGTCTTCATAAATATTTATTTTAAGTAATATCACATTACGAAAATAAAGAGCTTCATTTCTAATAGGTCTCAGACCCATTCAGACTTGTGTCTCTACTCCGAGGATTCCTTCCTCCAGTCCAGAGATCTGATATCGAGTTTTGAACAGAACGCTCTCTGCGTGTTACATTTAAATAATTGAGAGCGAAGAAGATGAAGTTAATTTCATTTCCTCTTTTTTTCCAGACATTCTTTGTGAAGGTTTCAATCAGTTTAAAATGTAGGAAAGGACGTTCTTTCCAATGATCTGATATAACTTACCCTATCTTGTCTCATGTTCTACAATCTTCTTAAAGATAAAGAGAGATCTCCAATCGTGCTGAACTCTGTGGAAAGAGCTGGCTTTTAGTTCTTAATCATAGGCCTGGTATTCATGTTGTTTTACTGTATTTTAATACAAAAGAAGCATTTTGCCTACAGCGCTGTGTATCAATAGACATCCTTTGTTTGTAAGGAAATTAATTTAAACTGCGTAAACTTTGCCAGATACTGTAGTGTTCGTTATACCTTGCAAAATAGGAAACTTTTCTTTGAGGTTGAAGAAGAAACTCCGTACAGGTAATAATAATAAGAAATTGTATGATATCGAAATCATATTACTATACAGAGTGGAAGAAGTATAATTGTGCAAATTTGTTCCTTTGGAAAACAAAACAAACTAAATAGGCCTACCACATTTATCCAAACAGAGTTATTTTTCCTGAAAAAAGTCCCTCAACTCTAACCGTGCTTTACTTGGTAAGTCTTATTCGTTCGTCGTCAGACGAAGGAGTAAGGAATACAATTCTCTTTGTTTTTTTTGTTTAATATTCTTAGGGAAATATTGGGACCTAAGAGAAACTGCAGCAATTTAACAAGAAGAATTAATGCGTGTGAATGCAAACTTTCTTAAAATATGTCAGAAATGTGTGGCGGTAGACGGAGATCATTTTCAACATCATCTATGGCAAAGGCAGGTGATTGTTCTACCTGTAGGCCTAATTTAGAAATCCTTGCGCTTAAATTGAGGGGTTATGTACATGAGTCTTTACCGGCCGACGACTTGCTTCCAGGCCGGAGCGCGGACCGTGCATTCTCGGCACATTGCAAGAATAATGTCTCTGTATTATATTTTACATTATGCACCATGTGCGATCGTATAATAGAATATCAACCCGATAAATTGTGTTGGTATGCTGTATACAGATCACAATGCCCTTACTTTTAAAAAAAAAATAAAATGACCCTTATACGTATGTACCGTATTTTAAGAGTTAGTTTTTTCTTGAGGTTTCATCTAATAGGCCAGCATTTCATGAAGTAGTAGTGGTTCATTGTACCATATGCGAAACATGCATCGGCTTTAGCTACACGGAGCATTTCAAAATAATACTGATATTTGTGTAAAAGATATACTTGCAAACAAATATTGCTACACTGCATTGAAACATCTCTAAGGGCCTTTTCACACTGGGTGACTTGTGACGGTCACTAGTATTGCCAATAGTAGCTACATGATAAAACAATTTGTAATCGCATTTGACATCCCAAGTGGCAGGTCGACATTCCACTTCACTTATAAAATCTGTATTAATCACAGAATAACTAGTTTCGCTGAGCTCGATTATACAACTGAATATGTATATACAGCGTGCATTGTTGGCAATCATAAAATGCGGCGATCGTCACAAGTGTCCCAGTGTGAAAGGTCCCATTTAAACCAATGCTTCTTCGCCGGTGACCGTCCCAAGTGCCCAGTGTGGAAAGGAACTAACGGTTTAAGATAGCGTATGCTGAGGAAAAAAATATTTCGGTCGGGTTTTGTCTACTTGATTCTGTAAAATGGACAACGGCGAACCCCTTAATATGTTCCCAGAAAAAAAATAACAGACAATATAGCGTGCCTACTGTACAAATTTTTGAAAACTGCATGTAAATCGGATCATTGATGGTCAAGATATACGGGCACAGACAGATAGACGAATAAACAAACATACCTTTCATGTTGTGGATGAATAAATAAATATAGTAAGCATCTATGCATTTTTGTTTGGTTGAGGGACGCTTTTTAATAATTTCCAAATCGAAATTTAATGGCAGTCCAATCCTGATGAAAAGTTACACTCAAAATATAATTTATTATTATGTGTATTTATTGTACTATTATAATATCCCACTAATTGTAATTATTTCAGCATGTCATTGTTGTCATTGTTTGAATTACAAAAGAACTATTAACATCCTCATTTATACAGTTACCGGATAATCTCTTTCTCATCAATTTAATGTATGAAAATTTACACACAAAAACAATGCCAAATAATAGAGAAATGTTTTAAATTGGATTTTGTAAAATAATTTTCATTATTTCCAACTGGACCTCATTTAAAATGGAATCTAGTCGTATATTAGATTACGCAGGTTAAACCAAATATAAGCATGTGTACAGTTTCTTAAATATGGACATGACGGTCAAAGTAAATGTCATATCTTCAGGTTTAAATAGATACGGGATCTTAAAATTACCCAACTATAAATACAATAGCAATTCTTCTCACTTTATCACACATATTAATTGAGTAAGTGGTCAACTTATTGCTTTAGATTTCTGAGATCATTTAAACGAAATTTTACAATGCCTTGGAAACTCGACGAAGTCAACATACAGTACAGTCCCACTATTCCGAACCCCACTATTCCGAATAGAGTTCAGAAAAAATACAGATTTTTTAAACTTAAAAACATGAGAAATTAAAAATACGTTCGTGAAAAACGTACATTTATTGTTATACAAAGAAGTTAAATAGAGATAGGCCTATACATAGAGCCTAAGCTTGGTGAAAACGCGTGAAACCAAATTGGAATGAAAGATGGCACTTAATTTACGCCTTAACAAGTCAATACATTGATATTATTAATGAAATCCGCCAATTCCGAATTCCCGCTAAACCGAATGGTGTTCGGTCCCAGTTAGTTCGGAATAGCGGGACTCTTCTGTATATGACTTCCTCTAATCAAATGGCTATTTAATAAGTGGGGAGATTTTATGTTCATACGAAACACTAAATCTCAATACACTTTATTTATTTGCATTTAAATTCGTTCTCGAAAACATACCAGTCTGTATTTAGGCTTATTTTTTAGAAAAAATAATATTACGTGTATTAAGACATTTCTCTCTCTTGTAGCCGCTACTTCTCAGTCAAGTAGCTCCTCAGTTTGTGTCTCTAGGCTGAGTTCACCCCGTTCCAGACCTCCGTACCTCAGAAAAATCCGGGCAGGTACCGGAGATAGATCCCGAGCCTGAGGATCTGTAGGCAGCGACGCTAAGCACAATACCACGCAGGCGTCGCATACCTATCTTTTAATATCTATAATCTCATATCGGAAAACGGCTTAAACTTAAGAGCAAGTCAAAAGGAAACTTCAGAACATGGCAACTTGACATGCGACTTTTACCATCAAACCCAATTATGCTGAAATAAGAAAAAAACTGTATTTTGTACCCCATTTTCGTATTTTACAGTATTATACAGTATTTTTACAACACTACATCTGTCACAGGTCACAAGTAATAGATTAGCAGAGCAATGAAGAGAAACTGAAATAATTCTGCCCTGATGCTACTTTTTCCCCATAAATCCCACATGGATCGACTGAGCATCAAGCATGGGTCCCATGGGTGAAGAGCTGAAGTATTAGATGTCTGGGCTACGGAACAGGCTCATGCTGATTTCCTTTCATTTTTTATTTAATTTTATTTCTTAAAATATAATATTGTACGTCAAAAGTATGAGGGCCTTCACCTTCATTAACTTGGGTTTCGATGGGAGTACTTTAATAAATCAAACACAGATGTAATACTTAGATGTGCCCTTTAATTACCAATATTCCCTTTTCCACATAATCACCAGACAATTGGATATTCTTCTGCCAACGGTGAACAAGTTTTTTGAAGCCGTCACGGAAGAAGCCTCTCACAGTTCTCTCAACTTCTTCATCAGATGCATAGTGAAGTCCTCGCAGATCTTCTTTCACTATCGGAAACAGATGGAAGTCAGACGGCGCTAAATCTGGACTGTATGGAGGATGCCGTACGGTGGTGAGCTTCAGTCTCCACACCACAGCAGAACGTCGGATTTAGCGCCGTCTGACTTCCATCTTTTTCCGATAATGAAAGAAGATCTGCGTGGACTTCACTATGCATCTGATGAAGAAGATGAGAGAACTGTGAGAGGCTAGTTGCGGAAGCAGAGTGTCGACTTCTTCTGTGACGGCTTCAAAAAACCTGCTCACCTTTGGCAGAAGAATATCCAATCGTCTGGTGATTATGTGGAAAAGTGAATATTGGTAATTAAAGGACACATTCTAAGGATTATTTCTTTGTTTGACTTATTAAAATACTCCCATCGAAACCTAAGTTATGAATGTGAAGGAATTACTTTTCATTCAGCCATCGTATTACAAAAATATAAGCCTTTCTCACAGTTTCATTCCAAATAGTAAATATCCGATTGAGTACATCAACAACACATCCAAAACAAACATAAAGAATAAATTCTTAAAAATTAGTTCAACTCGCATCCCTTTGCTAATAAATGATTATAATCTACATTTCCCGTTGTCGATATAGCCTATGCATGGCCCATTACTTCTGTCCGGATTCCGAGTATCGTTAATGGAGTTTCCGTCCATCGGAAGGTATTATTACCGTATATTCATTCACGGATAGTAAATTGAGGCATGTGCTATCTATATATCGATCAGTATTAGGTATGTCATGATATAATAAACAAAATTGCTCTGAAATTTGGAATATTATTGAAGGTTTGGTTGGCCGTTTAAAATTAATACGTAATTTTAAACATTCATTTTAGTATGACCATCTGCGTAGTGTCGTGTTTGCCGACGGATCCACTGGCCCGGGTTCGATGGCCGGTACCTCCTTTGATTTTTATGAGGTAGGGAAGTCTGGAACGGGGTGAACTCAGCCTCGTGATTCAAACTGAGGAGCTACTTTATTAAGACGTAGCGGCTCGGGTCCATAATTAACTTTCGTGGTAGGCCTTAGACCTTTAGGAATGCAACAGCACGGAGTTTTATTTATTTAGTATATCGAGAAAACAATTCAACAAAACTTCCACATTAAACAATTCCAATAATTACCTTACATATGTTATAACAATGTGAGTGACATAGTAAACAGATTTATTCTTATACAGGTATCAGGAATTACAAACTGAAATTAAAATCCACGAATATGTGGAGGTAAATCATTGTAGAGAAAGAATAAATGTGTACAGTAACAATAAAAATATGTGATTAAAATATACCATGATACACTCAATTAAGTTATAATTATAGGCATGTGAAATAAATATAAAAGATCAACAATGCAACCACATGTCGTACAAGTGATTTTAAAAATATCCCGTGTTTTAAAATATTGATTACAATTTCATTAAAACATCTAAAGTAATATTTAGCTGTATAACTCCTTCCAAGATAATTTGGTTAGAGCTCCTCTACTGCTAAATAGATGACATTAACAGACAATAAATTGATAAGGTATACAAGTCTCATACATGTTAAACAATCCATGTTTCTTAAAACTTTCTTACTTAATCGAAGACGAAAGAAAGATTAAACGTAAAGAATGGGGAGTGGGAACCAGTGAATAAAAGTAAATAAATAAATACATAAATAAATGTTCATCGCGAATCCTCATTAACAAAAAGAAGAAGAAGAAGAAGCTTGAGTTTACAGGAACAGAGTGCGTCTTCTGCACTAACTCCCTGAGAACACAAATACTGCCTTAGGAGTACAATGATGCCATTAATTGTGTATCACGTTACTTCTTATTATATTATGTTGTAGATCCTTCATTATTCGAGCTAAATGAAGCAAGGATCCCTCATACAACGAGAACTATTATAACAAGACGATAGATATTTACTTGCTTCATACAACCGAGATTTATAACGCAAACGGAAATGTCGATTACTGAACAGCACATACCTGCATTGTTACTTACTCCCTATGAAGGCAATTCTGCGGTTTTACCACGAGGGGCATACTAGCCAATATTGATTTATACTTATTTTGTCTAACACAGTAAGACTGGTCACACAGAAGCTGACAGGTCCACCTTCTCAACATAATCTTCCTCTAACTGGACGCGCTTTTGCCGTCGGTGTGCCACCTTTCCAGAAACACCTAACCTAACCTATCTTAACTAAACTGATGTCTTTATTATATAAGATCTTTGAGTTGTTCATAATTAACACATTTAAATGTTGTAAACCTTCCAGTTTTATATTTTAAGATTTATGATTGCTTTATCCCAGGAAAAAATAGAGGCTATGACTTTTACAGTAAACCTTGTAGTAAAATTCATATTTACTGTACACAATGTAAAATCTTCTTTGTGTTTTTTTATCGTGATACCTCTTTAATAACACAAATAAGTAATACTTTCACTTCGTCTGTTTCAAATGACTAATTCTATAGCTTTTTTGAACACTGGTTCATTGTTAAGGAAGCAACAATTTGCTACCTTGTCATTTTAAATTCCTTCAAAGTCTCTTGTAATGGTTTTATCCTAAAGTGGTAACTTTTTTATATTAACAACTAACTTAAAATATGATTATATAATTATTAATTACTGCCCTACACTGTAATGTTAACGTGATACTTAAGTTAACTGTAAATACCCAGTCCTGAACCACCGCTGAAAAATCCCCAACCCGGCCGGGAATCGAAACTGGACCCAAGGCGTCGGACTACAGGTAGGCCTAGAATATATCAAACATATTGTACTGTGTAATGGAGACCGGCCCTCAGTGAATCGAATCTTGGGTAACAGGGTTTTATTGCATTACTTTAAATATTATAGGTATATTGTTATACTTATATTTGTACAACACTGTTCTGTATTAGCCCATATAGAATTGGTAATTGCGGAAAAATACTATATAATTCCCTATTATATAAAAATTGGCAATACCCTAATATTCCTTGTATTCCTAATATTCCATTGGTGACAAAATTCCCAACAAAAATTCCTGGTTTATTGCAAATTTTTGTTTAAACTACAGGCAAATTATCTTTGAATTTTACAGTTAAGTTTGCTTCTGTGCTATAGAATTATTCGAGATACCTGTATTAAGGAAGTTAGGCATGGATCAGGATTTTAATTTTCTCGGTACAATGTATTTATAGTTTTATCCCTTTAGGTGAAATATTAATCACTCTTAATTATTTATTTCATTATTGTTTTTTATTATTCACTGTAGTGTACTCAAGTCTTAAGTTTTAACAGTGGTGTTTTCAGGTTTATGATATTTTATTTAACTTAAGTCCATTGACGTATTTTGAATTAAATCTTCTGCTGCAAAGTTACATAATTAATCTAGATTTGCATTTATGTGGCAGGACCTGACTTAACTGCGGTTATTTTTATATGGACCCTGTGGAAGTACACAGGCTAAATCGTTTTAGAAAAGAGATCAAATTACAAGCATTAAAGTAATAGCTGTTAACAGGCCTAAAATTAATAGCCCTTCATTTATATCAATTATACCAGGTATTACACCATTTAAACCCCTGTTTTCGTATTATATGAAAAATACCTCATTAGTATTTCCCTCCCCCATACCTCTAAGTAGTATAGAGTACCCTATGGCCCCCGATTGAGGGGAAATGGGGTGGGGGGTGATTGCAACATAGTGGTGGGGGGTTACGCAATGGAGGGGAAGGGGGCGGGGCCGACGCCTCTTCCTGTGACGTCACAGGACGCGATTCCGAGTAATGTACTTGCGTCTTTTCGCACCGTGCCATTCCCGTTTCATTCCGACGCCGCGTTTAGGAGTTAGGTCCTATGAACCGCTATTCCCGTTACGCAATAGGCTCTACACTTAGGCCCTTTGATCCGGGTTGGTTTATGTCGTCATGGTACTCATTCGAACCGTGTACTTGTGCCCTTTAAGCCTGTGCTATTTTCGGAGACCCAAATGTATTTCTGCCCTTTGAACCAGGTGGCACTACATCCCAAGACGGGACACGGCCTATCACTTTGGCGGCGGCTAACGCCGAATTCTAAGCCTGTGCTATTTTCGGAGTCCCAAATTGTATTCCAGCCCTTTGAACCAGGTGGCACTACATCCCAAGACGGGACACGGCCTATCACTATGGCGGGGGCTAACGCCGAATTCTAAGCCTGTGTTATTTTCGGAGACCCAAATTGTATTTCTGCCCTTGGGGTGATTGCAACATAGTGGTGGGGGGTTACGCAATGGAGGGGAAGGGGGCGGGGCCGACTGTCTTACCTCCAAGGTGACTCTGTAGCAATGTTCTAACATGTTCTAACATGTCTTCAAGGTTGTCTTTTTATGTATAAATACAGATGAAAATGTAAAAGTGTCCATCATCGCTAGCCTGTGTCATAGAAAGTATAATGTATTCTCCAGTGCCTTCGAGACGACTTAATCATTAGAGGTAAGTACAAGAAAATTACATTATCCTTCATAACAAGATTCATGAAAAGCATAATTAATTCTCTATACATGGAAATATTATAAGACTATGAAAACCAAATCACCTTTCCCTTTAGTTAACGACGATAATAGAAGACATGTACAGTTAAGTGCTACGAGCGAGGGTTCTCATAACATCTCACGTCAATGATTGTATGTTGTGATAAGAATATTACACTCGGAAATGCATTCACCTTAACAAATATAGTATATCCGTTTATAAAATAAATTTTCGAGTTAGTACATGATAACTAATCAAAATATAAATTAATTCTAACGTCCTCAGCTCGAAGCCCCTTGATTGAATAAAACAAGTGTATTTAAAAAGCAAAGCATTGATCTTAAACTCTATACAATAAATTTTTAAATTTCATATGGAACCCTAAGGTTCATTGCCGTGCTTACTTGAGTCCGCCATTCAAACTTATTCTGTTAACTAACTATATAGCCTTATATTATTACTGATATTTTCCTCAAATGTGTACAACGTGGGGAATACTCATCATCATCATTTTATCTAATACTAGAATACTAGACTGTTAGCTCCATGTTTTAGGATGGGTATTTTTTTTTTTAATATTTCAATTAGCGAAACTACATAACCCTATATAATAATAATACTTACTTACTCAATGGTAACGCCTATAGCCCTATTAATGTAGTGTACATACTATTGGTACAGGTCCTGGATTCAAATGAAACTTAGTGTCGCCCGACTTTACCTATAGGCTATGGTAGTTAATAACTCATTCGTGTGCACAGGCTTTATTGTTCGGGGGATATCTCGCTAAGCCTATAGCCCTTATTGGTACCTCTGAGAATGTTTTGTAACACTTAAAATAACATTTTATTTGTGAGTGATAGAATTTCATAGTTTTAATAAATACAGTTCTCACTCAGTATGCTTTACACTTAACTCATATACCCAGGTACTGTGAATCATTTATTACATTTAAGATATTTTCACGAAACGTTTTAAATATTTACATTAATCCATCCAAACATACATTTGCAATAAAAAGTGACCCAGCGTGAATGCTCCCATTAAAACATTGCTTCTTCCTCTTGTGACCTTCACAAGACAGGGTTTCCATGCAAATGCTTTTTTTTTTTTTAATATCCGTTTTCATAGCAAAATGGTTTTCTTTGTACTTTAAAATTAGTTTACATCAAGGTCGAAAATGTAAGTAAAGATATTTTCCAGGTCTTGGAAAATAACTCTTAAAGCCGTGGGTGTAGGCATGATGACCACATACCCCTCCCAAAATCATACCTCTTGCATATAGGTAGAGGGCGCAGAGGTAGGATTGTAGACCTGTCCCTTCGAAGATGTAGCGCAACTGAGTTGTTTTATTAAGATATTTTAAAAATATGTCTACAGCTTTTTGTTTTAATAAACTCTATTTACATTGACCCTTCCAAACATACATTTATAATATTTTGCAGAAGAAGAAATAGATGTCGGAACGGGAACATATTCGTATGATAGATATTTTTTTTTACAAAATCCTATAACTTACATAGTTACACCTTCCCTATATAAGAGACTGAATGGGTCGCTTTGTTCACAGTTTATCACAGAACGTCTATCCGTAAGGAGCTAAAAAACTGTAAGCCCTCAGTTGCAGGTGAAAAAAAGGTGAGTCTATATTATTTTATTCATTTTTATAAAGTTAAAATCAAAGTTTTCGTTAGTTAATAACTCATTCGTATGCATAGGCTTTATTGTTAGGGAATATTTCGCAAAGGTTATATCCTTATTAATGTAGTGTACATACTATTGGTACAGGTCCTGGATTCAAATGAAACTTAGTGTCGCCCGACTTTACCTATAGGCTATGGTAGTTAATAACTCATTCGTGTGCACAGGCTTTATTGTTCGGGGGATATCTCGCTAAGCCTATAGCCCTTATTGGTACCTCTGAGAATGTTTTGTAACACTTAAAATAACATTTTATTTGTGAGTGATAGAATTTCATAGTTTTAATAAATACAGTTCTCACTCAGTATGCTTTACACTTAACTCATATACCCAGGTACTGTGAATCATTTATTACATTTAAGATATTTTCACGAAACGTTTTAAATATTTACATTAATCCATCCAAACATACATTTGCAATAAAAAGTGACCCAGCGTGAATGCTCCCATTAAAACATTGCTTCTTCCCCTTGTGACCTTCACAAGACAGGGTTTCCATGCAAATGCTTTTTTTTTTTTAATATCCGTTTCATAGCAAAATGGTTTTCTTTGTACTTTAAAATTAGTTTACATCAAGGTCGAAAATGTAAATAAAGATATTTTACAGGTCTTGGAAAATAACTCTTAAAGCCGTGGGTGTAGGCATGATGACCACATACCCCTCCCAAAATCATAACGCTTGCATATAGGTAGAGGGCGCAGAGGTAGGGTTGTAGACCTGTCCCTTCGAAGATGTAGCGCAACTGAGTTGTTTTATTAAGATATTTTAAAAATATGTCTACAGCTTTTTGTTTTAATAAACTCTATTTACATTGACCCTTCCAAACATACATTTATAATATTTTGCAGAAGAAGAAATAGATGTCGGAACGGGAACATATTCGTATGATAGATATTTTTTTTTTTACAAAATCCTATAACTTACATAGTTACACCTTCCCTATATAAGAGACTGAATGGGTCGCTTTGTTCACAGTTTATCACAGAACGTCTATCCGTAAGGAGCTAAAAAACTGTAAGCCCTCAGTTGCAGGTGAAAAAAGGTGAGTCTATATTATTTTATTCATTTTTATAAAGTTAAAATCAAAGTTTTCGTTAGTTAATAACTCATTCGTATGCATAGGCTTTATTGTTAGGGAATATTTCGTAAAGGTTATATCCTTATTAATGTAATGGACATAATGTTGGTACAGGTCCTGGGTTCATATGAAACTTAGTGTCGCCCGACTTTACCTATAGGCTATGGTAGTTAATAACTCATTCGTGTGCACAGGCTTTATTGTTAGGGGGATATCTCGCTAAGCCTATAGCCCTTATTGGTACCTCTGAGAATGTTTTGTAACACTTAAAATAACATTTTATTTGTGAGTGATAGAATTTCATAGTTTTAATAAATACAGTTCTCACTCAGTATGCTTTACACTTAACTCATATACTGTGAATCATTTATTACATTTAAGATATTTTCACGAAACGTTTTTAAATATTTACATTAACCCATCCAAAACATACATTTGCAATAAAAAGTGACCCAGCGTGAATGCTCCCATTAAAACATTGCTTCTTCACCCCTATGACCTCAACAAGACAGGATTTCCATGCAAATGCTTTTTTTTTTTAATATTAGTTTTGTCATCAGTTCTCAAATATCCGTTTCATAGCAAAATGGTTTTCTTTGTACTTTAAAAGTAGTTTACATCAAGACCGAAAATGTAAATTAAGATATTTTTCCAGGTCATGGAAAATATGTCTACAGCTTTTTGTTTTAATAAACTCTATTTACACTGACCCTTCCAAACATACATTTATAATATTTTGCAGAAGAATTAGGTGTCGGAACGGTAACATATTCGTATGATAGATATTTTTTAGAAAATCCTATAACTTACATAGTTACACCTTCCCTATATAAGAGACTGAATGGGTCGCTTTGTTCACAGTTTATCACAGAACTTCTATCCGTAAGGAACTAAAAAACTGTAAGCCCTCAGTTGCAGGTGAAAAAAAAGGTGAGTCTATATTACTTTATTCATTTTTATAAAGTTAAAATCAAAGTTTTCCCTCATAACCTATTTGCTGTACACTTTTAAAACAACATTACATTCACTCATTAATTTCTCCTTGTTATAGGTTTTATCAGCAATCAAACGTTCTTTAGTAGTGTTGTAAGACAATGTCTATCCCTTGTATCGATATTTGCTCGTCATCAGACTCTGATAGCGAAATGTATACCTTTACACTGTCCGATTCTGAATCTAACGTGTACACAGTCCAGGATAGCGAACCTAGGACCTACACGGTTCAAGATTCACCGACAGGGACTGTTACACTTTCGGATTCCGAATATGGAAACCCTGCAGATGTGTACACGATCTCTGATAGCGAGCCTGAGACAGAAACGCAACCAGAGACTGGTACACTTCGCGGAAATGGTGTAGGTAACATTACTTTACCAGAGTCTGACGATGCCGTTGATGATAATGATGTAAATCTATCTGCGCCCAGCACATCAAATAATACAAGGGGAAATGTAAGAGACCCACCACCCCCTACATTTCATCTTGTAGAGAGCGCTCGTAAAGAGTACTCTAGGTTCGATGCTGTTGGGTTGCAGATGGTTATCAACCTAACTGAACCATCAGGTGATGTAGAATCAGATCATTTCGAGAGGTGTTTGAAAGATGCCATCGACTATGCTTTAGTAGAGGCTAATGACTGGGATTTCTTTGGCGTGTCCATCTACAATGAAGTCAATCAGATGGACAAACCGATAGGTCTGAGTTTTAGGAGAAAAGATCAGTTTAACATTGAAGTACTGAAAAACGTAGTTAGTAAAGTATGTCAATCTAACGCCAACTTCCGTGTTACCGATCGTTTGCGTTTAGTAGTTGACATTGTTCATCTACCTAACGGAAACGGGAGAGGTATCAAGACGAAGGGCCGTAAGATTGACTTACTGGCCCATTTGAAGCGAAGTGTTATTCAAATAAAAACATTAATGAATTGTTTGGCATTCGCTGTAGTGATTGCAATCGCTAAGGTGGAAGAAGACCCTGATTTCCGTCTTTACCTTAAGCGTAATATGACTAACAACCGTATCAAAGCAAAAGTTGCCGCATTTATTAAAGATTCAGGCGTTGATCTCAGTAGAGGAGGGGGACTCCCTGAGCTTGCTGTGATTCAAAGCTATATCAAAGATAAGTATAGGCTAGTGGTTTATAGTGGTTTTAAGCTCGCTAAGATGTTATTCGACGGTAACAACGGACAGGACAAGAAAAAACTGTATCTCTTATACGATCCCGAGACTAGACATTACCATACTATAACTAACTTAAGGGCAGCTATGGCTGTTAGATACATCTGTGAGGGGTGTAATAAAGGGGTTAATGAAGAAGCGAAACATACCTGTGATTATGTTTGTTCTATGTGTAGATCGATACCACCCTGTATCGATAAAGGACTATCCTTACTATGTAATGTATGTGATAGAACCTTTAAAGGTCAAGAGTGTTTCGATAAACATAGAAGCAATCTGATCGAAAGACGTCCTGTCTGCATGGCTCTTCAAAAGTGTAAAGAGTGTAAAATGCTTAAAGCACTTTGGAAAAGTCATGAATGTTACAAGTCTTTCTGTCAGTATTGTAAAAAGCAGCAACCATCGGGACATCAGTGTTACATGGCCAAGTTGACGAATAAA
The DNA here is from genome assembly GCA_964059195.1 of Ectobius pallidus. NCBI lineage: Eukaryota > Metazoa > Arthropoda > Insecta > Blattodea > Ectobiidae > Ectobius > Ectobius pallidus. The sequence goes on from CAXKWD010000011.1 coordinate 21,783,825, forward strand.
GATGACGCTAAGAAGTCTTCTTCCTCAGCTAAAGACAGCACTTTAATGGTCTATTATGACATCGAGTCGACCCAGGACACCAGACTCGAGGGCAATACGTTTCTTCACGTACCGAACCTATTATGTGTTGAACAATCTTGTTCTACGTGTGAGTCATCCAAGGATGATGTGTGTGCTAGATGTGGACCACGTAAACATTCTTTCTGGGAAGATCCAATCCGTGGTTTCATGGAATATCTAAGAATGAACAGACCTCAGTTCAAGAAACTCATTATTATAGCTCATAACGCCCGGTCTTACGACCTACAGTTCGTTCTTGACTTTGCTATTAAGGCCGGATGGGTTCCTGACGTTGTTATGTCCGGATGCAAGATACTTTGCCTAAAGTTTGAACACTTGGTCTTTCTAGACAGCTTAAACTTTATCCCACTACCTTTGCGAAGTTTCCCCAAAACTTTCGGTCTGGCTGACGTGGCCAAGGGCTATCACCCTCATCTATTCAATACGATCGCTAACCTCGATTACGTTGGTCCACATCCTGGTATCGAATTTTACGGAGCGGAGACCATGTCTAAGGAAGGTCGCGAGGTCTTTCTAGAATGGTTCGAGACCGTAAAAGACGATGAAGCATACGATAATCGCGCAGAGCTCCTAAAGTATTGCCAGATGGATGTCACAGTCTTGAGAGAAGCCTGCACTCTCTTCAAAAGACTTTTCAAGGAAATAGCTGATTTCGATATCTTTGAAGAATCGATCACTATTGCGAGTGCTTGCAATCGCATCTTCAGAAGACTTTTTCTCAAAGAGAATACAATAGGTCTGGCCCCTCCCTGCGGCTACCGTAAAGCAGACAAGCACTCTAGGAAATCCCTCATGTGGCTTATCCACGAAGCCAGGGAGAGGGGAATATTCATCCGTCATGCAGGTAACGGAAGAGAAGTTCGCCTGCCCGAGCTTCCAAACTGGAAGGTGGACGGTTTCTGTGATGAAACACGAGAAGTGTTTGAATTCCTCGGCTGTTATTATCACGGCTGTCTCTGCAGACCTAACAGAGATGTACCCGTGATGGATTCGTCTTCTGAATCCCTGTCCGTGAGATATGAAAACACCATGGCCAGATTGAAAGCTATCCGAGATTGTGGGTATACTGTTCATGTTATGTGGGAATGTGAGTTTAAAGAGGTGCTCGAGAAATTCCCACACCTGCGCAATGACCCCCTTGTCGGAGACTCTCCTCTGGTCTTGAGAGACTCGGTTTACGGCGGGCGAACTGAAACCATGCGCCTCTACCATAAAGCGGAAGAGCCGCAGAAAATCCTCTATGCAGATGTTATGTCTCTATACCCATACGTCTGCAAATATCTCAAATTTCCAATAGGGCATCCCACTGTTCATGTAGGGGATCAGTGTTTGGATGTCGATGCCATGATGAAGAAGGAAGGAGTCATTAGATGTACCGTCCTGCCTCCGCAACAGCTTTACCATCCCGTTTTGCCTTTCAGGTGGGGTGGTAAACTCTTGTTTCCCCTTTGCCGTTCCTGCGCTGCTACTATGGAGCAAGGGACCTGCACTCATGATGAGGAAGAGAGAGTACTCACAGGTACTTGGATTGTGGATGAGGTGAGACTGGCAGTAGAGAAAGGGTATACTGTTCAGAAAGTCCACGAATTCTTAGAGTATGAGGTTACCACCTACTCTAAAAGTTCTCGTCAAGGAGGACTGTTCGCAGACTATATCGACCTGTTCCTTAAAATAAAGACAGAGGCCAGCGGATACCCTAGCAAGGTTGTGACAGCAGAACAGAAAAAAGAATATATCGATCTGGTCTACGAGAGAGAAGGCATTAAGTTAGACCCTACCCAGATCGTGAAGAACGCTGGTAAGAGGGCCATTAGCAAGCTTTGTCTCAATTCTTTTTGGGGGAAATTTTGTGAAGATCCCAACAGGGCAAAGACGAAGCTTGTTAATGACTCTCTAGAGTTGGTTACCCTCCTCACGACTCCAGGTATAGAAGTGAAACGGCTCCTTTTCGCCAGTGATGAAGTCGTGTGGATTAATTATATCCCCATAGAAGAGGAACAGGTCCCACTCCCACACACTAGCGTTGTACATGGGGCTTATGTAACAACTGGTGGACGCATGACCCTTTACAAATACCTCGATCAGCTGGATCGAAGAGCCATATATTGCGACACAGACAGTGTGATTTACACTCAGACCGACACAGACGAGTACGTCGTCCCCATTTCAGACTTTCTAGGCGACATGACAGATGAGCTTACAGACTATGGACCTGACGCTTACATCTCAGAGTTTGCTAGCGGAGGACCCAAGAACTATGGATATAAAGTTTCTATCGATGAAAACACCACAAAAACTGTATGTAAGGTCAGAGGTATCACTTTGAACTACGATACTTTGAAAGTGGTTAACTTTGACACCATCAAGAGTATGGTTTTAGGCGGTGATCACAGTGCAACAGTATCTGTGAGAACCGAGAGGAAGATTAAAAGAAAGCCTGGCCCGACTTTAGTGTCAGAGCCTGAGGATAAAATGTACCGTCTCTGCTTCAGGAAAAGGCGTAGAGTTAGCGGTGGGTTCGACTCCCACCCTTACGGGTATAAATAAGGACGAGGAGACTGTACCGTGTCAGTATGGACTCGTCCTCGTCACAAGAATGTTTTGCAGTGAAGAAGTTGTTGATCAATAGAACCCTTATTCATCATACTAGAGAAGAATTGGCTGAGTTATCCCCGGATTTTTTAGCTTCTTGTGCAGCTCAAAGTATTTATCTAGTTTACGATAAACTCCCTCAAAGTGTGCAACGTAGTGGAATAGTTAAAGAGTGTCTTAGATGTGATAAACATTAACCTGTTCACGATTGCTGGGATGGACCTTTGCCTATGATAAGAGACTGTTATGGTTGTCGTAAAAGTTTGAAGACCCTTTCACTTTAATTGTCACAGGTCCAAGTTTTTGTGGTAAAACAACTTTCACTATAAAACTGATCAACAACTTGAAACATCTATCTAGCGTAGGTAAATACAGCAGAATTTTGTGGTGTTTCGGTGAAACTAATGCCATTCCTCCGTCTAGCAAATTCAATACCCCTGTAACGTATCATAAAGGTCTTCCAGACTTTAAAGAGAAACAAGACTGTAGTAAACCTGTTTTAATAGTTTTAGACGATTTACTCGACAAAGCTTACTCTAACGAAGTATCTTCAATACTCACAAAAGGTTGTCATCATCGTAATATATCTGTGATTTTAATCATTCAGAACCTTTTTCATCAATCTTCGCATAGTAGAGATATTTCTCTGAATACAAAGTACATGGTCTTGTTTAGAAACCTGAGAGATAAAAATCAGATTACATTTCTAGCTAGACAGGTGTACCCTGAGAATTGGAGAGCGTTTTACAAAGCTTTTCAAAACGCAACGAAGAAGGCTCATGGTTATATGTTAATAGATTTTTTGTCAAAGAACTAACGATTTTGATTAGATTCCGAACTAGTATCTTTCCGTCCGAAGTTACAAAGGTTTACGTGCCTGTAAAGCATGAAACGGATAAAATCTCATTACCATACCTTACAAGTTCTTAAAAAGGCTTCACCCGAGTTGAGAAGTTTTATTCTAAAGAGCGGTAGCCAAGAGTTGATACTTGCTATAATAGAGTGTGCTCTCAACGTTTTGAACGGCCACTGTAAACTTCATTCGTGTTCTAAACGTAAATTGAACAAACACAAAGAATCTTTGAGACATCTTGTTGATAGAAAAGTATCTCTGTCTACGAAAAAGAAAACTTTAGTTCAGAAAGGAGGATTCTTAATTCCCCTCTTGTCTGCTGTATTGTCGGGAATCAGTTCTTTAACGTAATGTTACAGAAAATGATGTTATTGAGCATAAAAGAGTATAAAAGTTTTAAAACGTGGTGCTGATGATTCAAACTCGTCAGTTTCTAGAGATCCTTACAAAGACTGGATTACAATACGTGAAAAACAAGATCCCATCTCCGCTAAGAGACAGAAAAGAATATTGGAAGAATCTAGTAAAAGGGATGTTTCACCCGAGAAAACTTCAACACTTGAGAAAACTCCGACACCTGAGCCCGTAGATGTAAAACCTAATGTTATAGGAGATCTTGCAGGTAAATACCTGTCTGCTTATATAAACTCTCCAAAGATTGTAGATACTGAGTTTGGAATCTATAAGGATAAAGAATCGGGAGAGTATATGATAGGTAATTCTAAAATACAAATAGATCACAACACTTTAAACATTAACAATAGGAAGTACAACACAACTGTAGGTCTATGGGAACTTCTTACTAGGAAGAAAGTAGACTTAAAACAAGTAAGTGATGACGACCTTGACATGTACAAAGACATTTTAATATCGACCAACGGACACTTACATAATAACGAGCTTAAAACCTCTAGAACCAATAAGTATAAACTAGTCATTTCTAAATTATTTCCAACGAAAAGATGGAGTTCTTATAATCAGAGAAGATGAACAGATTACATGACCTCTATTACAATCCTGGAGAACCTACGGGTTTTTCCACTGCTAGTAAACTTTCGCAAGCTTCCACCATTACAGATAAGAATATAGAGGAATGGTTGATTGCACAAGATGTTTACAGTTTACATAAACCTATTAGGAGAAAGTTTCCAAGAAATCCTTATTCGGTAAACAACATTTACGACATGTTCGAACTTGATCTAGCCGATATGCAAAACATTTCGCAACATAATGACAACATACGCTATCTATTTGTAGCTATTGACGTGTTTTCCAAATATGCCTGGGTTGTTCCTCTAAAATCTAAGAGAGGTACCAAAGTGAAAAATGCATTCAAGTCAGTGCTGGAGAAAACTATTAGAAATCCTATCGTCGTGAGAACAGATAAAGGTAAAGAGTTTCTAAACAAAACGTTTCAAGACTTTTTAAAGAAAGAGAATATAGAGTATCGCGTTTCCAACAACCCTGATGAACAATAGTCATGATTGGTAAACTTCATGGTGATATTTTCAATCTATCGAAACTTTTATTGCCAGGCGTAAACATGCAGATACGTCTTACAAAATCAAAGAGAGAGTTTTATCTTTTAGGTATGGACAAAGACTCTAAAGTTTTCTTTAAGTTCCTCGATGTAGGTCTGTATGTGAGGAAAATCAAACCTTCTCCTAGTATTCTGTTAGCACATGTTAAGACATTGGAAAAAGGTCATAATGCCCACTACCCCATCACGAGAGTGGATTTGAAAACATTCACGTTTAGTTCGGGATCTAGATCGATTTCTATCGATAATGCTTACATTGGTACTCTACCCAAAAGACTCCTCTTTTCAATGGTGAAAAATTCGGCTTTCTCAGGCTCAGTGAATTCCAACCCCTACGAGTTTCATCATTTTGCTTTGAATTCGTTTGCCATGTATATAAATGGTCAACAGATTCCTTCAGAAGGGTTAAACATTTCTACAGATCATGAAAAGACTACAACACTAGCTTATGATACTCTTTTTAAAGGTTCAGGGATCCATCACACCAATAGCGGTATGCAAATCACTCACGACATGTATATAAATGGGTTCTTTATGTTAATGTATGATCTAACTCCTGACGCCTCTGCTTCGCATGGTCATAGAAGTTTACCTAATAACGGTAACATTAGAATAGAAGCCAAATTCGACTCGGAATTAACACAAGCTGTTACCTGTATTCTCTATTCGGAATACGATAACAGCATTGAAATTACTAAAGACAGGAAAGTAATGACAGATTATTAAGAGAGATGAATACCATTCAAATAAACCATGCACTTCGTAATGTTCACATGTTCCTTATAGAGTAACGAACAAACCTAAAGCTCACATCATTAATCTAGACCCTCATTGTTCACCTGGTTCACATTGGGTTGCCGTGTTTTTTAAAAATCAGCATTTTGCCTATTACTTTGATTCTTTCGGACTACCATCTCTTATTCCTGGGATAACTAAATTTATTTGTCAAAATTCAATAAACTGGTCATACAACACTCAAAGACTGCAAGGACTGACAACCTCTGTCTGCGGACAGTATACCTGTCTGTTCACCTACTACATGGATAGAGGATGGACCATGCAAGAGTTTGTGAATCTCTTCAACACGACAACAAGTCCTGATAGAGAGGTTGTACATCTCTTCCATAAAGCCTTGGGATCGTTGTGTGGAACGAAGAGAGGAGGAGGCCAAAGATGTTTTCCAGAACATGCGCGTTGTAAGTATTTAGCAACTGGGTTTATTATTAGATTAGAAAGTAGGTTACACATATGTTATGACCTTTACTCTGTTTCCAGAACAAAGCAGATCAATTTCGTCAGCATAGCTCAGTTTCGTTGCAGTGTCTGGAACGAGAGGTCCTCCTCCTAGAACATTCATGATGTCTTCATCAGAGACGGGCAAGAGCAACACCAAATGTAAAAAGGTATGTATCGATAATATTCATTACTCTATCGAATGTATTGTATTGTTTTGTTTCAGGTTTCATCATTAAGCTCTGTATAAATTAGATTTCTTACGAGTATTGTTTGTTTTGTTTGTTTCAGGTTTCGTCATCAGGCTCTGTAAAGAAACAGAAGATGATCGACAAGGTGGTGAAGGAAGCTCTGACAACAACAACGACGTTAAGAGTTGCTCCTTCTGTAATAGCACGCAGAACCTATTTCCTCAACGCCAGAAAGGACCGGTACATCAGTTTTGGATTCTACTCCATTATGAACTATACTGGGTGTGCCGAGCTGGGAAATTCTAGCGGTGCTTGCCTTATATTATCGCCTTACCTCCTGTCTTCGTTTTTACTGCATTTACCTAAAATGTGTGAAAATATGTGTTACTCTAAACCATACATGTTTCGAGAAGACTCTTTCAAATTACAGACTTGTAAAGACTTGAAAGAGTGTATGATACATTACGATACTGCTCGTATCGTTCTACGTAATGATGACATTACATATCTAGTGATGAACTCTAACATAATAAATGACATTATTACTAAATATGTTCTCATGCAAAGTGAAGTGTTTAACTACATAGACAACAGACAAAGTGTTCCTGCAAGTTGGGAAAATCTATCATTATTGGACATGGTTAGTGATGAAATAAATCATCCAGCTCTACTACTGTAAAACCGTCTACTTGTACATGTTATTTCATAGGAGCGTGACAACCTTAGGGCTAAAATAAATAATAAGGTTGTGACGTTCTGAAATGAAAAGTTAACCTTGACCGTTTTCCTAATCCCTACATAGTCATTTCGTTTAGATGATAGTAATACTAACACTAACAGTACGAAGAAGAAGAAAGTGTTGCAGCATAGGAGACAAAGAAGAAGAAAAAGTTATGTAAGTATAAATTTAATTATTTATTCTTACCTAGTCCTTTTGGGAAATCATCATCTTTAACATAGGGCCTTATAGTTTATCACATGTCCTTATTGCAGCAACTACATTTTCTATTTCCAACGTCACAGGTTGTAACTATAGACAGAGATAACTTTTGCATATAATTGGGGGCCTTAGGGCACTCTAGCATTTTTGAATTTTGAAGTTCGCGGGAGGTCGCCATCTTATAATGTGTTACAGAGCTACCATCTAGTTGGCAAAATGTGAAAGTATTGCCTTAAGCCAGTTTTTTATTAAGTAAATATAAAATTAATAGGCATAGAGTGTTGACGTCATAAGAGTGTGACTTTGAATTCAGCGCTAGCCCCCCGCCATAGTGATAGGCCGTGTCCCGTCTTGGAATGTAGCGCCAACCTGGTTCAAAGGGCTGGAATACAATTTGGGACTCCGAAAATAGCACAGGCTTAGAATTCGGCGTTAGCCGCCGCCAAAGTGATAGGCCGTGTCCCGTCTTGGGATGTAGTGCCACCTGGTTCAAAGGGCAGAAATACATTTGGGTCTCCGAAAATAGCACAGGCTTAAAGGGCACAAGTACACGGTTCGAATGAGTACCATGACGACATAAACCAACCCGGATCAAAGGGCCTAAGTGTAGAGCCTATTGCGTAACGGGAATAGCGGTTCATAGGACCTAACTCCTAAACGCGGCGTCGGAATGAAACGGGAATGGCACGGTGCGAAAGGACGCAAGTACATTACTCGGAATCGCGTCCTGTGACGTCACAGGAAGAGGCGTCGGCCCCGCCCCCTTCCCCTCCATTGCGTAACCCCCCACCACTATGTTGCAATCACCCCCCACCCCATTTCCCCTCAATCGGGGGCCATAGGGTACTCTATACTACTCCTCTAAGATTGGGAGAGGGTTCATTTATCGTTTTCAGGAGAATGGAGTAAATTGGATTATTGGAACATTTTTTTTGATATAGGCCTATTATAGCACGGCAGAAATTACTAATATCCGCTTCATTATTAAAAACTCGTTACTAACATCAGTGACAACGTTGTAGCCTGTTCTCAGAGTACACTTTAACTTGGCAGTTGCAATATGACCCTAGTTTTGTTAGTGGCACTTTCTTTCAATTCCCTTTTCGTGCTATACTGCATGAAATGTGTTTTTTCCCCGATCTGAATTCTTCCTACATGGGAATCTAGAATTTAATATGTATTTTAACAAGTTTAGAAAATGTGTTCGTTGTTATGGAAATTGTACAATGCAATTTTACATAAATAAGGACAAAGTAATACATTTCTTTGAACTACAATATTTTCACTGGAGTATTCTGTCCGAATTTAATTTCTCATCACTAGGGAACGGATTTTATGTGATTACAATGCTTCAGTGCTACAATGCTTCTTGTATATCCACGAAGCGAAGGCAAATGTTGACGAGGTAGACATGTAGGAATGTTCCTATTAATTTTAATGTACACATGTTTACATATTTGATTATAATATTACATAATCGTAACATGTTTCATAATTTCACATAACTTATTTTAAAACTAGCAATTTGTGCTAGCCAAATTTCGCTAGATTCACAATGTGAGATTGAAACTTATTTCATACGTGGATTCATAGGCGTACCGAGGGGGGGGGGTTTGGGGGTTTGAACCCCCCCCCATTGATTAAAAAAATGAAAATTGTATAATTTTTTTAAGTCTGCCCATAAATTACTTAATACAAGTATAAAGCGTGGGAAGCTTAAAACTCGTTATTTTGCGTCTTAATTTTTTAAATTTTCCGGGGGAGGACCCCCGGAAGCTTAAAACTCGTTATTTTGCCTTCTTAATTTTTAAAATTTTCCGGGGGAGACCCCCGGAAGCTTAAAACTCGTTATTTTGCATCTTAATTTTTAAAATTTTCCGGGGGAGGACCTCTGGACCCCCCTCTCCCTGGGGGGTATTCCATACCCCCAGACCCCGCGGATGTTATAACCCCCCCATATGGTCGGCCTGGTTACGCCTATGAGTGGATTCATAGTGTTGGTACAATAATTTTTTCTTAATGACTTTCCATTGTGGGAATTAGTATCTACTCAAACACAAAACCACTAAATGAATAATAATGCATTTTGTTGTAATAAAGTATTTTATTTAAATTACATATACAAACTTGTGTAAAAGTTATATTCTTAGTAGCTATAATACGAGACGTGTCCCGAAAGTAAGTACCGATCGCCGTTAAAGAAAACAAAAACATCAATAAGCAAAAAAAACATTTATTGCAATATTTTCAGAGATTCACTGACTACTTCTCTACATAGTCGCCACTGTTGTTGAGGCATTTATCGTACCGCTGCACCAACATTTCTATGCCTGGGTCATAGGACTCTGCCGCCAGCGGTATGCAGAGAAAGGTGATGAGTGAGGTTCGGATGTTTATGACCTAAAAAAATGGAAAATATGAATGCAAATATGCCCTTAAAAATGACAAAACATGACCCAAAATCCCTAAATATGACTTAATAAAGTAACTTTTTTAGAGGATCCAATTTTAAAACATTTATAAAAACACTAAATTCTTACATTACATGAATTCTATCGGATATTAACTTTTTAACAATTCTGATGATGTGCAGTTTTACTTGTAATGAACTATTTTTAAAACAAATTGCTCCTATTGCTCGCTTCATCAGCTCCAAATACTCCTAATATTTTGTAGACATTGTCTGTCCCTATTAGACTTACTTGAAACAATTATTATTTCTTTTGACCATCTTTTTGCTCTTTTAATTTTCTTCTTATTTTTCTCCACCTTTCCCTTAATGTTTCTAGGACTTTCCTCCTCATTCTTCTCGCAATTTATGTTCTTACGAGTGATTCTACTGGATACAGATTGTTCAGTTTTTCCAGGAATGGGTTCGTCGTCCTCATTTTCAACGGGGTATGGCACAATAGGAAGTTTAAAATGAAATAAATGCAGGGGCGGATCCAGAGAGACATTTTGGGGGGGGGGGAACCAAAGTAGAGAGGGAAGTTTTTACTCATAAAAATTAATTATTCCCAGTACACAATTGAAAACAAAATGAACATTTCAGCATTTTCTTACAAAGGTATTTCAAAATAATGAATGCCGTTGGTTTAATTTAAGTATTTGGGTTATGTTCTAATAAATTTTGAATAATTTGTGCTTAATGTTACAAATTTTGGGGGGGAAATTTCCCCCATTCCCCCCCCCCGTGGATCCGCCCCTGAATAAATGAGAATATTTAGTTGCATGAGACATGTTACGTTTCTTCACGTGCAGTCGGTTATTCTTGCGAGGTTTATTGTTGTTACTATTATTGATTTTGTTGTTGTTATCGAAGAGTTTTAAGTGGCTTGTCGTTGCAACATGGTACGTAGATCCTGATTAAAATAGAGAGGTTTTCGCACAGCGGTGGCCCGCGGCAGGACGTCATGGAAGACAAGGAACTGGGCGGACCCAGGTCATCAGATTGGCGATGGGAACATGTCATCACATATGGAATAAGTCTGCATAAGTAATGCTTCCCTCCATCGTGCCTAGCCACGCCCACTTCCTTCATGTTAATGAAATTAACTAAAGCACATGCGAACCCTCGGCTAACTGCTGTGTTATTACTTTTATCACAGTTTCAATTACAACTTTCTAGTTCTGCTTAGTGCAGATCTAACTTCAGTTTAATTGAATTGTACTGATGCATAACTTTTGTTCATGTTACTGAAATTAAATGAAATATTAGAATAACTACTTCTGCGTAGTGCTTGAAGTGAAGTACCTTTTGTTTTCTCTGTCCAAACTTGGAGGAAAAATATTCAGGTATTATTTTGAGTTAGATTTTTTGTAACATTAAATTAATCCGCTGTATTTTAAAGGTACAAGTTAATCGTTTTAAACCATCGTTGCATCCTATTTCATACTCCGAGAAACACCCACTGTTCCAATTCTACTTTATATTTAGATTAGATTCTACAGTAAGACACTGGTATGGAAAATAATTATAAGTAAGCGCTATTTAGGAATGTCCGTTATGTAGAATTGAATTTGGGAATTTATCTTCAAAGATTAAAAATAAATCAGTTATTAAACATTGTGACGAATAGAAATATTTTGGGTGTTAAAATTACCAATGATGGAAGAAACGATACTGAACTTAAACAGCGGACACGGAAAAGGAACCCCGCTTTTTGTAGGACAAACAGATTACAAAAGAAACGAAAATTAAAATTTTCCACTCTATACATTGTTAAAAGTAAAGCTCTAAATGGTTCAGAAATATGGCAATTCAATTTTCAAACAAAAATTTTGGCAAAGGAAACTGATTACTGATGGCGCTCAGCTCGGATATGTAGAATATATAAGATGAGGAATGAAAAAATAAGACGTGTAATTAACGTTGAAGAAAATATCTTACGTAATATTTCAACAAAACAGTTAATATGGCATGGGAACCTGATGCGGATAGATCAAGACAGACTACCCACGATTGCTTTCGAAACGATGCCAGCAAGAAGAAGAAAAATAGAAAGACCTCCAATTACGCGGAAGAATATAGTTATGGAAACGACAAAGGACAGGCTGTTAGGATAACGACAATAGATAGATATAGGACAGAATGGTTTTTGACGATAGGGGTGGATGTCTAGTTTACTGTGCACTTGGCTGTGAGAAGATGTTCTAAAACGTTGTAAAACTGACTAATAATAATCCATTTGGAAATCACTACATTATTCACACAAACTTTCGAAAGGATGAATAAGCTACTAGGAACTTAAGACATTTCAGTATACAATTCAATGAATACATGTATTACTGGGTCACTTTGGTGATTGACAATTGGAAACTTTCGAGTTAGCATATATGCATTCATGAACCACAAATCATTGTCTCTGTTGGACATCACATGAGAATATTACAGGAGAAAAATTCCTGTCCTGGGATTTGAACCCAGGACCTTAGGCTATCCGTGCCACTGCTCTTCCAACTGAGCTAAGCCAAAGTTCACTTCAGAGCGCCAATATTATCATGTAATATCCAACAGAGACAATAATCAATTGTTCATGAATGGATTAATATCCATCTTGAATATTAATTGTACAGTAACAATGGAAGCCCGGTCACAAAAATCACTAATTAGTGTGCCTCAACAGTATTGCATATGACATAATTTGCCTGTCAGTAAGGTAAGGGCAATTAGTCATAAGAGAAAGGTTCCATCTGGCGCTGTGAAGTGAACTCTAGCTTAGCTCAGTTGGTAGAGCAGTGGCACGGATAGCCAAAGGTCCTGGGTTCAAATTTCAGAGTCAGAAGAATTTTTCTCCAATAATATTCCCAAATGTGAGCTTCAGACCCTACTTTCTGAGCAAATTCGCTCGGTTACTCTGGCTTAAATATACGGCATTTTGCTTGTAGAATGTTTTCTCCATTGGAGTCTTGAATTACAACTTGCAGAGTTGCTGAATGGGCACAAGACGTTACAATATTGTTTCAGATCTGGTATTTGTGATTTCTGATATGAGTTATTGGATTTTGGTTACTTAAATAGTTGATACTTCTTTATAATGGAATTTAAAATTCAAAATACCTGCTACATCATTCATTAGATATTAAAAGGATACACAATTCTCTATTGCACATCTCTAAATCTTGTTTAGATCAGACTCAAATTGAGCAGACAGAACTCCTATACAGATAGGCCTACTTTCTGAACAATGGATAATAAAGAGCTAAATAATTCAAACACATTATGCGAAATGTTTGTACTGAATTCTGTATTGCAATATCTAAATTTTGTTTATAGTATACTCAAATTGAGCAGACAGAACTCCTATACATATAGGCTTACTTTCTGAACAATGGATAATAATAGAGGTAAATAATTCAAACACATTATGCGAAATGTTGGTACTGAAGTTGAAAACCTTTTTCATGAACACCGGTCAATTTGATTGACTATTTTTTTCAGTTGTAGAAAATGTTCATAAAATATGCCTACTATTAAAACAAAACTCTCAAATTATAATGGACTATACGTGCAATGTATAGTTAAGCAATTGTTTATTAATTAATTTTTGTGATTGTTAGTTAGCAGTAACGAACGTAATAAATTATGGATCTATAAAACGTATCTCCAATGCTTTGATCGCGCTGAGAGATACATACATTTATATGGCACAGTGGAACCGTTCGCAAGCACAATGCAGAATATACTTCTATTGATAACAATTGTAATAACAATAGTTATAATAATTGATGAATGACCTGACGGCATACACCTGGATGTCAGTTCAATACGAGACCTCTGCTAACATATCCTTAAGCGTGAGGTACATTAAAATACCTTCAGACTAATAATAATAATAATAATAATAATAATAATAATAATAATAATAATAATAATAATAATAATAATAATAATAATTACAATAATAATAATAATTAATCGTTATTTAATCTGGCAGAGTTAAGGCCTTAAGGCCTTCTCTTACACTCAACCAGAGACAGAAAAAAGGTACAAACAAATACACTAACATAGTTCTATAACTAATAAGAATACACTAGTTATACACATACACTGTAGTTAATTGAGTCTAGACTAGGAATGGGGAAGAGTTGTTTTCACGTAATATTTATAAATTAATAAGTATAAAGGCTTAATTTGGATATGGCAGAGAGTATATAGGATAAATATTACCACTATGTGCAAAATATTAAAGAACCAGTGTACAGAAAAAAAATAGTTGTATAGCGACCTAAGAAATTATAAGTCACTAGAGGATTTACAGAGAAATGAAACTATATTGCCGGTTGTCGACCAAGAGCTAAGCTAACTTAGCTTAGCTTAGCTCACATCCAGTGAGGGATTTCATATATAGTTGTGCCGGATTTCATATGTAGTTTTGTCGGCACAACTACATATGAAATCCCGCACTGTATGTGAGCTAAGCTAAACTAACTTAGCTTAGCTCTTGGTCGACAACCGGCATATTGGGAAGCAGAAACATACCTATTAAATAACAAGGAGAACAAGCAGAGTAAGCATGGTGGCGTCTTGGTATATGGAAGCTAAGAAACAGAAGAGGTAACATTAGTAAAGGAATTGGTCCATTGTGCAGTAATCAAGCATTGTATTAGAATGTAGAGAAACAATCTATGGGAGAGAAGTTTTAGTAGACAAAAAAAGTTACCGGTAAAACTGAATAAGTTAGTAGCATATAAGAAAATCTGCTGTTCTATTAAAACATTGTTTTAAAAAAGGCTAGGCAATGCTGATTATAAGAGTTGTCTTAAGGGGGGACATACGCCTTTCGATGCTGGAAAATAGGTGAAGATTCATAATATTTTATCTCAGCAATCTATTGTTCTGTAGCCTTGCAATCTGGCATGCTCTATGTTGACTAGTTCTACAATTGCTTACTATTTTCAGAATTAATTTAACTATCAATGGGTAATTATCATTGCAAAATGACAAAAACTTTTATGTGCTGAAGTGCCGTTTCCCTGATAACTAAATATTTATTAACACATTGCAGTGAAATTTTGCATGCAAGTATATTTGATATTATTGAACAACACTGTTTAAAATCATTGATGTAACTTTAATAGTTAATTTTTTTTTTTTAATATTTCTGATGTGAAAATTTCTAAAAAAATTAACAAGTGATGAATTATTTAAAAAAATTATACTGCAGATAATCCAAAGATTCTAGATTATGTTATTCATATGATATTTACAAATAGACAGAAAAAAAGAATCACTCAGAAATATTGGTATTTAAGAAAATTATCAGGGAATCGGCACTTCAGTGCATAAAATTTAGCTGCCATTTTGTAATGATAATTACTCATTACCTGTAATAGTTAAATTAATTCTGAAAATAGTATGCAATTGTAGAACTAGTCAATATAGAGCGTGCCAGATTACAAGCCAACAGAACAATTCCTTGCTGAGAAAAAATAATAATTGAAACTTCACCTATTTTTCAGCATCGAAAGCTGTATCTCCCCCCTTAAGTTATTGGTTGAACCCTTGTAACCAGCCTATTTCTGTAATGGGGCGATTTCTAGCCTACAATTCACTCCAGAATGATTGTACGGAGGCCATACACAAATGATTCCAAACATCAATAATATATGAACCCAAGCTACTGTATGCCCGCTATTGCTTCAGTAATGTGTATTCGAATAAATATAGATCGAGAACTACAGCATATTGAAACCAATGTACAGCAAAGACGACGGCGTATTAAGCTATTGAAAGCAATAATATTATTAAACCCACAACGGAAGCATTAAGCATTGCGTGGGCATGAAAATTATGACGGTGTGCATCATAGCTGGTTGAAAAAGAATAGACAGGGAAGTATTAAGTTTCTATGACCACGCAATGGTGGTTGACAAATAGATTCTGGAAACGCTCCATTATAGGACGAATACTATAGTTGGAATATTATGACCTTTAAAATAAGTTCTAGCATTAGTATGTACAGAGAGTTTCACGTACGAGTTAGCCAATCATGCGGGTTTCTGCATCGTGGCGGCCACAGCTCTAACTCCCAGGCGATCGGGTGAAATACCTACGCAAATAAAGCCACTAACGGTATAATGATTCAGGTTCTCACAATTACAGCTAAAATTACAATGAAAATAACCACGTACGTCATCACAAGACATGTAAGAAATGTCCTCCTCGTGCATCCACACAACACTAACACCTTTTTAGGAAATTTTCTTTCACGCGAATAAGTTCAGCTTCCGAGATAGAGTAAGTTTCTCTTTCAGTTACGTACATATTTCACCCGAACTTGAACTTAAGAAATAAAGTGTATAGTTCAAACCCCCATACATTAGAAGAACTCAAAGACAATATCACCACAGAAATTAACTCTATCTCGGAAGCTAAACTAATGCGCGTGCAATAAATTTTCCTTAAAAGGTGCCAGTGTTGTGTGGATGGAAGAGGAGGACATATCTTACATCTCTTTTGATGAGGTACATTGTAATTTTAACTGTAATTGTGATAACCTGAATCATTACACCGTTAGCGGTTTTATTTGCGTAGATATTTCACCCGATCGCTCGGGAGTTACAGCTGTGTCCGCCGCGACGCAGAAACCTGCATGATTGGCCAACTTGTACGTGAAACACACTGTATAGGCTATATTATGTAAACAAGAAATGAAACCAAAATTATAGGTCCTACGTCTGATGTAAGACCACGAGTGTGCTAGTAGTGGAACGTGATCTATTTTTAGCAAAACTATACGGCAAGAGTTTCATATTTTCCTCCAAAGTATAAGTCAATTCAGCTACAATAATGAGGAGCGTTATTTCAGGATTAACTTTATGAAAAAGAGAAAATTTCACGAGAGACCGAAAGTCTATCTGTACTAAAACTATTCCGCATATATAAAAGAAAGGCTATGTGCATCTGCTTATCTACCTCTTCTACACTATTCTGGGAAATTGTAGAGAGGTAGTTGCAAATTGTATCACGTGGTAGAATGTACCATTTGAAAAAAAAAACATATTTAGATATTTTATTTAAATGTATGACATGCAAATGTTTTCTAAATGAAACCAGTACCAGGGAATGTAAATACCAGGACTATGAAATTGTTAATGTTGCATATATTTTTAGTAATACTGAAATATAGCTGCTTTCGTATAGCCTATACATGATTTATATTAAATGCAGCTTTTCGGGGCATATTTTAGGGCATTTATTGCATTTTTGTCTCCTAATTGTATATTTAATCATTTTGTAATTTTTAGTACCTTTAAATCCAATTACGTGCAGAAACCCCCAAAAGTAATATATTATTGTGCTTTTTAGTTGCCTTACATATTTTCTCTATTAATTTTTGTCATTAAAATCAACGTTTTGCACATTTTAGTCATTTTTTTTCTATACTTCAGTATTTTCAATTTAACATATTATATTAAGAAAATATTATAAGTTACAATGTAAGTTAATTGAATTAAAATATGAATTAATCTCTATTCAGAGTTAAATAAATCTTCTAGACCATTCATTTGCTTACAGCGAACTCTTTGACAGTTTGTGTTAGATTAATGTCTGGAGGAGTTTGTGTAGGCCTACTTAGTCACGAAGGTGGCAGTCTGAAAGCAAAACTCTGTAACCCTGGAATTGAGGTGTGAGGACCAGCTACTTCGATTGTTCACAAAACGGCAGTAATTTCACGTACTTGGTACGGTCCAATTGTTTAAGCAGAGAAGCTTTGTGAACCCGACCGCCCATGGATCCTCTAATCTAGCGTCCACATTAATCAGCGAGACTGCAGACTACCCCTAGCTCCACACTTTCTCTCCATCAAACTGTGTACGTATCATTCTCCACTAGTTTCCAAGCATCAAACCTTCACGAGCTTAGCGTATAATTCAGCATTGAGCATAAATTGCTTTAAAAATTACAAGAGCTGAATTAAGTCTACCTATTGTATTAAGAGGGTAGGTACTTCTAAAAACACTGAAACAAGGACCATATTCAGCTTTCTCCCTTAGTACAATAGCTCATATAAAACTGTAAAGTAATACAATGAAAGCTCAGTATTTTAAAGACATATTAACATAAATTTAACATTTTAACATACAATTAAATTTATAAGTTATTTATTCAAAATAACAGGAACTTACCGTGTCAGAATTTATTATTGTTTCTCGGGCTTCCAACCGGGTGAGTTGGAAGTTTGGTTCCAAGCTTTCGGCAGCTATCTCCGCTGCCATCTTCATGGAGAAACAATAATACATTCTCAACACCGAGAAAGACTCAAGTCACACGTGTCAGAATTGTTTACTAAAAAGTGTTCTTTCATTTCCAGAAGTTCCATCCAGCTGGTACTTTAGATAAATTTATTATTTTTGTCCACCTGACACCATACCAAACACATTAACACAGGTATAATAATAAAGAGAAGTTAATATTATAATAATATAATGCCCATTTATTGAGCATAACATATAATGCTGCAATAATATTTGGCCCAAAATATCCTAAACAAAACGCATCAAATTACCGATTGCTTCGACTTTGTTAGCTTGCTCTGCTTGAATCATTTCTTTATACCGGCAGCACTCTCTGATTGATTCATTTGTTTATAGCTTTATATAATTATTATATTATGTATATAAGATTATGTATGATTATGTATATAAGCCTAAATGGGAAAACTTTGATTTCGACGAAACTCACTGTGCGGGGTATTTTGAACCATAGAATTTGAATCTGAGTTCTTTTCTTTCCCGAGCGGCGCACTAATCGCGACGAAATGCACATAGAAGCTGAATTTATACCTATTTTACTATCAATAGTATTAATTGTTTAAGAATGATTTGTCTGTAAGGTTCATGTAAGGTTCATGAATCTTTGGTTAGCTTTAATTGTTTCATTTCTAATCTGTATGCCCATATGGTAGCGTATGATTCGCTTTAGTCGTCTAGCTGTATAATTAAAAGTAAAATTAGTCTTTACGGTTCATGCAATTTATGTAAAAGCACTGACAGTGTTAATAAATATGTCTTAATTACTTTGCTTTTAAATAAATAATTAAAAAAGCATCTAGCTATTGAATTAAGCAGTAGGTACCTGCAAGTAAAATTATTACCGTATTTTACGGACTATAAGACGCTCCGGACCATAAGACGCACCTTGATTTTGGAATGAATATTTAAAGGAAAATAAATTTGATGTGATTCCAAACGAAATGTTTAAAAGGGAATAATAACCTTGTACAATGGAATCAGCGTAAATCATTTTCAGTGCATAGTATCAAACTTCTAACTTAAAACCTGCAGTGTACGAAAATCTCTTCTGTACAGGAGGCATCACATAAATTTTAACTGAAATGATTTCTTGTAATACTTCACCATTTGAAAATACTTTTACACCCTCTAACCCTCAATTCAGCACATGGTAAGTAAAGGGACAAGGCTGTTTAGAGATAATTTCCTTAATTTAAACAACCCGGCATAGACAACTCCTTTCGTATAAAAGAACTCAACTTTCCTTTCTTTTCGCATTGTATACCTGTCTTCCAGCTACCCTCAATTTACGACTGTGATAAGTTCACTGATGTACAGTCTGTGCCAAAATTAGTAAATATCTTTTCGTTTACAACCCTTTGTTTAGCCTATAACTATGGTATTCCGGCAATATTTACCATAATTTTAATTTTTCAGTGTACTTCGGACGATTAGACGCACTCAACTTTCAAGGTTCTGTTTTCAATGTAAAAAAGTGAGTCTTATGGTCCGTAAAATACGGTATATTCATTAGAAGAAATTTTAATTTGAGCGAAAATCAAGTATGTGTTCAGTGGCGCTAAGCTTTTTAAGAACGTACTCTGTCCCACTTCAAACATTGATTTTTACCTCTTACATTCTCACAACATAACAGATACTAGCACATCCTTGCTATATAGTATAGTAAAAAGTAAGTAATTTTTAACGCTGTTTCACTTGTTCTTGATTTTTTGCACCGTCCTCACGACATTATAAGGAGTAAATCTTACATTGTTCAAGAAGTATAATACATCCTTTCTTTTTACAGTTTATTGTGGTGAGTAAGTTTGTTTACCTCTGTGGCGTAGGGGATGTGCTCACTCTCCTCACGAAGTGGGTTCAGGTTCGATACCCGGTTAGGAGAAGTCCCCTAGGTGGGGTTTTCCTCACCTGTGAGATGAATGTCGGGAAACTTTAGGCTTTTGTGCTTTCCGGATGTCATTTGGCCGTCAATATAATCTTCATCCCATCTTCGCCTTGTTCGGAATGAGAGTGTGTGTGTGTGCGCGCGACTGATGTGTCTCTTTCTATCTCAGAGATGGCCTCGGCATTGGGCTGATCACTCATCCGGGAATTTGTTTGTTCAGAAAAGAATTTATGTGATCCACAGGAAATCCTTCTCCCGACAGGTCGTGATGCTGTAAACCTGGGTGGCGTGGGCCGCTTAATTATCCGTACAACATGATAGGTAAAACTTAAATAAATAAGAATAAGTTTATTGCAACAATGCTTAAGCTTAAACTTAACAATCAAACTTTAGTATGAATAAAATTAGTAACAAATGGGAAATGTAGACTACGGAGTATATTCTGTAGGTCTCCGGTTAACTGAATGCTGCTGTAATGGTTATAGTGAGAGCGGACCTAGATTTGATCCTGGTGGGAACCTGGAAATTTATGCGAGCACGCGCGGAACTCGTGGTTGTAGCCCCTGGCTAGTAGCCCGCGGGTAGTCACCCAAAATAATTTCGTGACTGATCCGAAAGGTTTAGCGTTCAACTATCTGGACCACTGAAAGAGGGAAGAACCGGGTAAGTCACAGACATTGCTGACACCGACTCTTCTGTTCAAGCATTTTACAGCATTCTTATGGAGTTCTGAATCAGGAATTTGACAATACGTATGAAGAGTTCACTGCAAAAACGAAGAATGTCACATTTTAGCGATTTTGAAAGAATATTAATAGAGACCGGATGTTAGGTAAAATCCATGTTCTTAACCGTTATAGATATAATAAAAATGACTTAATATAAGTACAAGTCACTATCCTTGGAACCGTTTTTGATAAAGTTGAAAACATCATATTTTGCTTGTTTCAACTTATAATGCCTATAAATACCTATTTCCGACTTTCCAGGATAAAAACTGCATTTCATTGAACAATTAAATAAAAATGGTTGAATCGCCCGAAATTTGCATCTCATGAGTTCATATCATGTTGTAGGCCTACATTACTTAAATTGACATGTACCCACTGTCAGATGCCTTTATAAATTATCATAATCAAAAGAGGCTTAAGTAGAAGTTCTTCTACCACCTTTCTCTAGAGGTAGCTAGCTGTCTTTATTGTCATACTTCCTATCTGATAGAAGGCATAACCTAAAAGTGGAGAATTTGAAAAAAAGTAATCTTGTTATTTCTGTAATCAATGAGTGTGTTTTAATAATTGGTAAAAGGTATTTTGTGTTGAAAGTGGTACAGTGCATTAGGCCTAATGAAACTAGCAATGTTGTTCATACAGTGTTTATTATGTGTTCATCTACATGCAGGCCTATCATGTCGAGTTACATTAATTAAATACTTCATGATTTAAATGTTTTAGGCTAATTCAATTGGTAATAAGAAAGATCCTAAATGTGCTCATATTTCTTGGCCTATTTCTCCTTTTACATGCATCTTTAAAGGTTGTAGTACTTGCATTGATGGTTTTACTGCCTATTTTACCGGCTTATTCTGCATTTTAAATGCCCTTTTCCTTGCCTATTTTGAATTTTTTTAAGTACCTGACGTCCGGTCATTATTATTATTGTTATTATTATTATTATTATTATCATTATAATTACGGAATACATGCAGTACTACGGTGTACGAATTAAACACTTAATAATAAGCATACCGCATCTCGCTTAGATCACTGAAACAATCAAAGCCAAATGTACTTTCCTCGTTCGTGTTAATAGTGTTAGCAACACGAGAAAGCTATTGAATAAAACC
Organism: Ectobius pallidus; assembly: GCA_964059195.1. Taxonomy (NCBI): domain Eukaryota; kingdom Metazoa; phylum Arthropoda; class Insecta; order Blattodea; family Ectobiidae; genus Ectobius; species Ectobius pallidus. The sequence continues at coordinate 21,805,744 of CAXKWD010000011.1, forward strand.
ATTGAAATGGAAGCGACTAATTCTACTTAATGTATTGGACTCGAGAACATTCTGTATAAACAAATATAGCAATGTTTTAACCAGTGTATCATAAAGTAACATGACTTCAGGTTCCAGAACAGTATTCTAATGCGAAATCAAAAGGGGGAATAATGATAAATGTTTTCCTAAAACCTCATTCTACTGAAAGTCGTGAGCAACATTTTTTCACAACCTTAATCTTTATTTGTAAGTGAAACTAAGTATATCATCTCAATCTACAGACCTTTCTTTCACTTTTCCACATAGCCTCCTTCTTTTGCACACATGTTTCCCATCGTTCTGCAAGTTTGAAAATACCCTTGCGATAGAATTTCGTTCCAGGAGAAAGGCTTATCACTGTGAATGAAATCGCTGCAACTAAGATAAAGAAAGAAAGAATGAAAGAAAGAAAGAAAGAAAGAAAGAAAGACAGAAAGAAAGAAAAAAGAAAGAAATCAGTGTCATTTATTTCCCACTATTTTAAGATCACGAAATCTGAATTACATGAGTTTGTGAATAACTTATTAGCCCAAATACACTTAATATTATCAGTAACTTTTACTAGTTCTGCAGTCTATGAAACAGTTTAATACTAATATTAGCAATATTTACTAATAATTTTTAGTCATGAACTCATAACTAGTATTATTAGAAAATATTCTTTTGAAACAGAAGACTAATAATAATAACTAATATTATTATGTATTTGCTAATAGGCCTAATGTGAGTGTAAAGGTTCTATGAAATAGGGCCCAGATTTACAGACCTTTAATATTAATAATAATAATAATAATAATAATAATAATAATAATATTCAATCTAAACATGAAACATTCAATCTACACATTTAATAAATACTTGAATACTAGTTGTAATACAACTTGGAAGAAGCGAAGTTCATATTCTATACTTTATGGACTGAAAATAGATCGATCTGCTTTCAGGCGAAGCTATTAAATAAATGACAGAACTTACTCCGCAGTAGGCTACTTATATTGAGCTTTCCGACATAATTCACTGAAAACGTTGACATCAGATCATCCTTGTACGTATAACGACAGTGAATTTAAACTTCGTGTAATTGGATTTGGTGGTAGTAATTTACCAAACGCATAAAACATTTAAATTCCAGAAGCACATTAAAATAATTACAGTCATGGACGGTCTCTATTCAAATTCATATTTATTTAAATTAAAGTTAATTGCGAATATTAATCTTTTCAGCTTAACGAAGATAATATGTTAATTTTTTAATTACACAGTGCACCACTGTAACGCGAAGATAATAAACTTGACATGAAATCTGCCATAGCGACATGTGTGCTGTTTTGAGTATGGTTGGGATATGGGCGTTTACTATGTCAGAGTTTGTAGGCAACACATTTCTTCACCATTTTTTGTTTTTGTCAAATTAGAAATAATTGTCAGGCTATACCCTACATCGAGGCAAATTTGTCCTGAGTAGGGCTCGAATCCAAGTTTCCAGGTTAATAATAATAATACGAATAATAATAATAATAATAATAATAATAATAATAATAATAATGCGTTGATGACCAGACCATTCTCTTCCCTGCGTTTCCATCACAAATACTCCTCTTGACCCTCACTGTAAACAATAGCACACCCACGATAGCAAATCAGTATGACACAATTTATATAATTTATTTTTGTCCGAACATACTATAGTATGCTTATTATATTATGTGACGTAACGGTATCATAACGATATACATTTCGATACAGATTTTCACAGATTTACACAGGTGTAATATCGATTATCGAACACAGAATCCTTGAAAGTAGCAAATCAAACTGCGCAATAAACAGTTTTTTCGGACCTTTCAAATGACAAGTTCAGAAAACATTTTTAAAAATATTTTAATACTTATTTATGGTAAAAGCGAGCTCTTACTCTGCAAGTAGACGAGCATAGCAATCCTGCGAGCAATCCTGCGAGAAGAATAAAATTGCTTTATCACCGGTGTCACGCACTATTTTTTTAGACAGCCGTTAACATTATTGAAATAATAATAAATATTATTGCAATGAGTTACGCACGGTACAGCCTGTCAACTTGCAGCGCGCATACAGCTGACAGCTGTTATTGATGTTCTCTTACACTGCTGCCAACATGAAAACGCATTTTATCCACCAAATTAAACAACTTTTGCATTCACCGTGAGAAATTTCACATTTAAAAGGCGTAGTGAATTTTAAAATTGTCAATTTTTATCAATGTGATTCTGTTTAATAATCAAATGCAAATATTTTTAATTAATTGAGTGTTTTCCATGTGACTGATACCAAAGTTGATACCAATGGAGTAGCATAAAGATTTTATAGCACCAGTTCGGTAATGTGCCACTTTTACTTCGATTGTCTTGTGCTAGAAGTTCTACTTTAATTCAAGCTGTTTAAAATAGTTATTTATGAAACAAGTGGTAGGAAGGATATTTTATTTTGCGAGTAGGTATGTTTGCGAAACGAGACCGTAAGGGCGAGTGTAGCAGTCCTACGAGAAAAAATTATTTTACCGTGTGCATCATACACTAGTTTGTAGATAGCCGTTAATACTTGTGAAATAATAATTTTCTTACTACCGTGCAGACATTTTGGGAGGCTTCTAGCTGTCCTGCCACCTCGAATACATTTGCACAGACATGCTATTAATTTTCTGGTGCATGGGTGCCAACATTTGGGATTGAGTGGACAATGCTTTTCAGCCACCAAGTGATTATTTTTTCCGTCTACCGTAAGAAATTTATTGTTTAAAAATACCTAATGAATGTTCTTTCTTTCTTCTTTCTTACTTTCTTTCTTTATCTTAGTTTTACCTCTCCCCTTTAGGATTTAAGCGACCCAAACCGCCCGGGCCTTACAGTGCCGCTACCGATAGGGAGAGGGATTATCTTTGGATCACATGCATACTTTTTTGACCAGGCAAGGACATGGAGGACCTCCCCGGATGAGTGATCAGCCCAATGCCGGGGTGACCTCCGAGACAACACGAACTAATAGGACGAGGCACACCACCTAATGAATGTTAACATTCTAAAATGTTTTACAGTAGAATTTGGTTAATTCGACGTTAGATAATTCGAAATATTGAATAATTTGAATAAATATCCGTTCCTCTTGAAATTCCTATACAAATGTTTGTTAAAAATTGCAATTATTAAGATTTTTTTAGCTCAATTTGGATAAATGGAAGCCAGAATTTGTCTCACATTAATCTGTAAGAATTCAAAGCTTCAATGAATTTCCCCAAAATTATCTATTTTGCTGTAGAACCCTAGTCACTGATAGATACTGTAAGTAATTTTTAACCACCGATATGAGTGCTAGGTGACTGCTATTGTTCACTGGAATGTGATATTTACCCTACGACATTTACCCTACGACATTTAGTCTACGAAATCTGGCGACACCGCCACTTCACAGGGTATCGCTGTCTGTGCACGAACCCGGTTCTCTGAGACGAGGAAATTAGATTAAAGCCACAAATGTGTGTTGCGAGTTCGACAGTAAATTGAGACTTACTGAAACAGAAACCCGGACTCCCTGGAGAACCCTACATTAATCAACACACTGCCCCAAAGCACCCATTCATTTGCGGCAGCCGCAGGAACTGACGAGTTTACTAGAGACCACAAACCCTGAACTTGCAAGTAGGCATAAGGTTTACCTTGCTTTCAAACTAAAGCTAACACCTCTTTTCCCCCTCTTTCCGACGTAAAACTTAGAAGTAACTTCTCTGGCCTTTGCCATAGGCGCTTTACAGACGTGCTTCCATTATGCTCGTTATTAAAAAAAACACCACCTTTTTTTAATTAGGCTGGTCCAACTTACTTTTGATTCGTATTAATTTAACCAGTTGGTTTATGATGGAAAGAGCACTACTGAAGGTTGCGGGTTCGATCCCAGCCCAGGTCCATGGCATTTATGTGTGCATAAATGTGACAGTAGATTTACTGGCATGTAAAAGAACTCCTGCGGAACAAAATTCCGGCACACTGGCGACGGTCACAGGCCTAAGTTGCAGTAGCCATCATCCCCGTCGTTAAATAACCATATAGGCCCTACCAACCAAGAGCACTACTGAGATGATCATTGTTGCGTATCACTGTTTCATTGGTAGAAGATAGAAATAGTTTTTAGGAGTCGAAGGTAAAAAAATAGCGCTTTATAACAGTAGATTTCAGTGATATAACACTCCAGGGTTACAAACTATGGCTTCAGTCATGTGAAAATGCTCTGTTAATGAAAAATACGGCGAACTCTTAGTTATTCGAACTCCAAGAGAAATTAGGAAAGAAAACCAATTGCCCAAATTTCGAATTAATCAAACTGTGATTTTTTGATCGAGAATGCTGTAAAAAAATGTAAAAAAAAACTAATTAGAATAAATAATAATTAATGTGTGGTTCATCTTACTTTTAACTGCCACACTGTTATTATGATGTTAAATGGAATAATTTTTCCACAGAAAAATTTTAACCCTAGATTTAATAAAGGAACACAGTTTATTTACATTCTAGTTAACACATGTAGCACATGATGTTCCGCCTCTCATACGGTTTTTATTTCCTCCGTTTTGTTTAGTCCAGCTCTCCATGAATTTTTCTTTATTAATTATATACGTTGATAAAGTGTTATGTAAGATGCCATATTCTTTTGCGGTGTCACACTTTTTTCTTAGCATTCTCTCCCTCTCTCTTACCACTTCAACTCCTTTCGCAAGCCTTATAATAGTGTACGCGCCATACTTCGACATTTTCAACACATTAACGCCTTGAGGATGGAATGGTTACTAAAATTTTTACAAAAGTGTTGAATCCCTCCAAAGCAAGTAAACCCTTCCCTTTAGGACTAAAAAATAGGAAGAAACTCTTTTAAACTAGCTCTTCTTGATAGTCGAATCGTTAATGTAAGTGTAAAGGTAAACTTTATTTAAGAATATGGACACGCTTTCCCTTGGCGGGCTCACCCATCGGTTACATAGCTTTTTCTCCGGGGGCCCCCTACTTGATGGCTGCTATAATTGTGGTTAAATGTTTATTTTTTTACTTTAAAGTAATTTTTCTATGTCTATGGAAAAACTGTAAGATTCTAACGGGTGTTTTTATTGTTTGAAATAAACAAAATTATATTGCAGATATAATAATAATAATAGTAGTTATACTTACTTACTCAATGGCAATAAAATATTCCGAAGTAAGCTAAAGAAATATTGTCTATTTCATGGAACCCGAAGGTTCATTGCCGCGCTTACCTGAGCCCGCCAATCAACCCTATTTTATGCTAAATCCATCCATCCATCCCTCGCAAATCCGACTTCCCTTAAATCTATCCTAATATTGTCCTCCCACCTGCGTCTATGTCTTCCAAGTGATCTTTTCCCTTCGGGTCTCCCAGTCAATACTTTTGAGATATGTCTTTCCTCCCCCACGCGCGCAACATGTCCAGCCCATTTCATCTTGCGTGATTTAATTACCCTTACTATATCTGGTGAAGAGTACAGGTTATGAAGCTTATCGTTATGCAGTTTTCTCCAGCCCCCATTTTCATCTCTCTTAGGCCCAAATATTTTCCTAAAGCACTCTGTTTTCAAACACTCTCAGATTATGTTCTTCCCGAAGAGTAAGCGACCGATAATAGTAATAATAATAATAATTGTAATAATAAAACAGAATTGGTATAAATTTAATTAACCAGACACTATTCTCTCCAGTCCCCATTTTCATCTCTCTTAGGCCCAAATATTTTCCTGGTAAGCACTCTGTTTTCTAACACTCTCAGATTATGTTCTTTCCGAAGAGGAAGCGACTAATAATAATAATAATAATAATAATAATAATAATAATAATAATAATAATAATAATAATAATAATAATAATAATAATAATAATAATTGTAATAATAATTTTAATAATAATAATAATAATAATAATAATAATAATAATAATAATAATAATTGTAATAATAAAAACAGAATTGGTATAAATTTAATTAACCAGACATTATTTTCATAAATGAAAAATGAATCTTGGTAAACAGAGTCTATTCGATGTGGAAGTTTTGAAGGTGGACACTGCATAACTGAGTCCGTGGGTATGGATCAAGTGATCTAAAGGGAGAACTTGGTTGGTTGCTGGAATTGTGGTATCCATCTCACTGGTAAGAGGAATTATCGCGGTTTCGTATTCAAGTCCTTCCTCTCCTGTGCTACGGCCAAGCGTTCAGGATGATACACCTTGTGGTCAAGTGGTTGCACTGACCGCCTTTCACCGAGACCGAGTATCAGTCCCGAGTAAAACCTGGCGGAGTTTATGGAGACCAATTTGTAGAAATTTCTACTAGTGAACCTGTACCTCTTAGCTTGTTTTATTTAGTTTCATGCTCTCTACCTTGAATTACAGTTACATACAACTTACAACAGTTTTAAGCTGTAGAAGTGGCTTGGTTCTAAAAGGGCAAGTGTCAATTTCTTGCAAAAATGAGACCTATGCATTATTGAGCTCGGCTAGTCTTTATCTTTCGTATAATAAAAGTGCCAATGTATGCTGCTATTGATAGATGCCTTAGAGGCCAATATCGGAAGCTCTCAGCAAAAAATATGACTTCTACAAAGGCTTCCAAGTCAGTTATCTCAAACGCAAGTTTTATGACATTGGCCCTTTTGGAACCAAGCCACATTATTACGTACTGATAGGTTGGTAAAATGTTGAAAATTATGGATATGAACTTTTTGTTTTCATGTTATTTATAATGTTCATGTAGATTACTTTCATAATACGGTTCGATTGAATGTCGCGGGATCAAACCCGGCGGTAGATAGATTTTTCAGGACATAAAAGGTCCTGGGCACGGAGTTCTCCGGGAGGGACTTTAAGTTCGAAGTTTAGATTTACGGCACGTAAAATAATCCAAGCTTAAATTAGACTCTCTGGACAAAATTGACTGGCCCTTTAACGTGCAAGTAATACCTTGGTTTCCTAGGAGGGTTTGTGAGTTGATGGGCTTACCAACTGTTCCTCTTTCCTCTCATGGAAAATAAGCGTAAAAAAGTTAGTATAGGTACCGAAACCTCTCTATCCCTCACTGAAGGAGATACAGGAAATTCAGATCAGAATGCGGATTGATTTTTGCCATTTTAGCATCTTGAATGGCGTCAAACAACGTCTAAACGACGACTAACTAGGAGTCATGGTTATTTAAATGCCCTATAACAATTTTGTACACCGGCGACGGTCATAGGGCTAAGTAACAGGAAAAAAAATCGATAAATAAACATAACAATAAAGCTACTCAGTAGCCAGATCTGCTAACTTCTTATGTAAAATAAAGAATGAAGAAAGTCTGTAAGAAATATTAACGTATTTTACTTCTATAATGTTACAGTTTGCACATTTTACTTGTATTTTACACGACTTTCTCATATAAGTTAAATGTTATCCTCCTTTAAATATTTAATTTCCAACGCTGATTTATATCTAAAATAACAAACTGTAATACATTTCTGGAGAATATAACCAACAGTACACACCATAGTTATTGGAAAAGCTTTAATTAGTTTTCATTACATGGAGGTAGTGTCTATAAAACACAGAGTATTCATAAAAGAACTCCGGGGGTTTGAAGTTAAACATTTTAATGAAATAAAAGTTTAAGGATTCTATTTTATACATGATTTGAAAGGTGATATTGTCAAGTTTTGAATTTATTTATATACAATTTGTCCGCCGCCGTGGGTAAGTAGGTAGCAAGACTGCCAACCAAATGGGCAGCCCGGGTTTCACTCCCGGCCGGGTCAGGGGTTTTACATCTCTGTAATGTATTTCGGCATTGTCAGGGCGTGGCAAGCGGCGAAGTGCGTCTCCTCCCCGGTCAGTAAATAAAACAACCCTCTCGTCCCCGTCTGAAATAAGTTTATTTAATCCAAGAACCCATCGTCCCCAGCTGAAATATATTTCGCTTATCCAGGAGCCCACCTCGGTCCAGGCAGTCTCATGCACTGACTAATTTTCAAGGGCTAAACCAATTATCATATTATTGCGCGAAAGTTCTGAATCTCGTTATGTCAAATGACCATAAAGAAGAGAATAAAATGGGCATGGCTGAAGTGGTTGAAAATTGTTTCCATATGCTGCCAATCGCACCGAATGATCAACTATTGGCGAAATTTGAAAAGTATTTGACGACACATATTTGTTTTCGTTTTCTTTATTCCCACTGATAAAATGGGCTGATTTTTCTGCTGCACTGACCAAAACTACAAATGCTTGTGAATCCTTTCATTCACACCTTCCCCAGCCTTCCGTTACCATTTACAAAATGAACACTATTTTACTGATGAAAGACGACGTTTTTCACCACACCAACCAGCAAAATGATTGTGCAGTCCCAAGTCGGCACTAAGAGGGAAGAAATATTTTGTCTTTACCTATTTGTCCTTCTTAAAGACCCGGGACAAGCTGGACTATAGGATTAACCTGCCGAGAATTGAGTGGGGACAAGTTGGATTAAAGAGTCAATGCACCGAAATTTATGTTAGGACGAGTCGTGTCGATTCTGGGACGAGACAGGCAATGCCCGTGGCAAGAGGTCGATTACCGCTTTGATGAATGCCGTGTCACAAATGGGGCACATACGAGAGTCATTCAATAATTAAAGAGACCAATTGGTCTGGGGAAAAGACGGTTGGTAGTAAAAGTTTGATACATTTAGCATTTTAAGTTGGCATCACTGGGATGAGTTCTAATTAGCTGATGGATCAACATTGCTCTGTTTATAACCTCAAAATTAAGTTTAACGATGTCGGGTCTTCTTGAAAATTCCACATTGGTTGAACAACCTTCTGTGATTCGTTTTTTGATTGCTGAAGGTGTAAAACCAGCTAATATATAGGCCTACTCTAGAATGACTAAAGTGTATGGTGAAAGTTGTATGAAGCGTGGAAATTTTTACAAGTGGTTAGAACAGTTCAAAAGTGGTCGAGAATCAGTGACTGACGAACACCGTTCTGGCCGGCCTATTGAATTTGCGATTTAGCACCCTCTGATTTCCATTTCTTTGGTCTACTGAGGGAGGCATTACGTAAGAAGAAATTCCAGGATAACGAGGATGTCAAGAAATTTGTGTGAAATTGGCTCCGACACCAAGACAAAGAGTTCTTTGCAGTCGGTAAAAAAGCTAGTAGTAGAATGTTGATGGGGATTATGTTGAAAAGTAGGAAAAGTCTTGTTTTGTAAAAATAACCGTTTTTTCTCCAGGTCTGTTTGTTTTTTTAATTATTGAATGGCCCTCGTATTTAAATGTACTAAATTGTTTTAAAAAACTTGACAATATTACCCCTCAAACCATATATAAAACATTATTATTCGTCATTTTTTATTTCATTCATATATTTTATTAAAAAACCGGGAGTTCTTTTGTGGATACCCTGTGTATGGAATATACATAGAGAGAAATAAAGATTATTCGAAACATTCTGTACGTACCGGAAGTGTGAAGCTAACTTATCTGTGAATCCTCGAAAAGATCTTAACTGCTATTGACAAATCCCATTCTCTCCCTGCTACTTGGTGAAATTCTTTCCACCCTCGTGTTTTCGCAACGCCGTCCCCTCAAGTCTCTCAATCCCACTCTGACAAAGTCACCGAACCCCACCGTAGGCCTACACTGGGTAGCTGATTTGACTTGCATTCAAGAATAAGAACTGATAGGAAGTTTGTTATTTTATGATAAATCCAATGCCAATCTAACACTTCCATTTAATTCTCTTTTCCTCAGTCAAGCAGTCAGACATTGGCAACTTCGGTTCTTTCCATTGTTCTGAAAGAAGAATGATTTTGAAAGGGGTTTTATGTATGGCGTTCCTTCGCAATCTTAATCCATAGAGATATTTTATTTATTTATTTACTTGGTAGTTCTGGCTTGTGTTCTTGATAGATAAAGGCTGTATTGATTTATTGCTACTGATAATACAATGCAATGCCAGTATGAGAGTCAGTTATGTAAAATAAATTACCAGAAAAAAATAAAAATATACATACTCACAAACAGGTGAGGTCATAAAGTTCAGGAACGCTATAAAGAGGATTAGCCATCAGAGCGGATTTGATAGCCCTGTTAAACGAAAATCACAAAATAACTTCTTAATATTGCAATGCAATGAACTAAACACTTTTACGCTTTCGTATTCATAACTCTGGTGGTTACACTGTGTATACATGTACTAATAAATAGGGCAAGGCAAGTAATGAGCAAAAACTGTGAAGGAATGCAAAATAAAAAATGTATTTATAAACTAAAAATATTAAACAATTATATATATAAAAAATCCCATTAAATTATCCATTATTTCTTGGTATAATTTTGTTAGAGCAAGTAGGTTTTAAAGATCAATCTAATGGATTAATCGTTATGTATTTAAATTTTCAATACAAAACACTCTTATTTTGCTACTAACGAAGTAAGTAAGTTAATGCTGCTTGGATAATCTTTATTTAAAAATTGGACCAAGAAAAAGTTCCATTTCAAATGAAATAACAAATATTTCATTCTTTATTGCTAGAACACAAACTGTAGTGGCGAAGTGAAGGATGAAAACTTGGCAGAGATTCTCAAATGAAAACGATTGCCTATTGTTTGAAAGTAATGATTTGTACCTCTACTGGAGGCTTTCTTGGAAATGTAGTGGTGTTCAAAATGCACAATCCTTGAAAATAGTGATAGCAGTTATCCTACAAGTCTGCATTTTTTCCTGTTTGGTTATAAAGTGATAATAGACAAGCATTAAAAACATAAAAGTAATGAAAACTTCAAAATGTAACGTAATGTAACACTTTAAAAAATTTACTATATATTTGAACATTTACATAAAAAGGATGCAAAATCATCATACGCCTTGCCCTACTAATAAATTAATTCTCCTTATTGGAGTAATTGAAGACAGAACATTTATTCTGTAGTTGATAAACTTTTATAAAAAGAAGACGAATTAAAAAAAACACCGTGCACAAATACTAATCCATATTGCTCTCTTCTACCGAATACAAAATGGCGTTAGAATGGCTCACCCCCCGGAATAGGAATGGCACATTAACACCAGTGACTTCATGTCTAAGTTACGGGTCAGTACATATCAGTATCATAAACATTCCTCTACGTATTCTCTCGGCAACAAAAACCTATGAATAGGCCTAATATAATTTCTGTCATAGATCTCTGTATATGCAGTTATTTTTTTTTTTTTTGTATTCGGCCAAACTTGTTTATGTTTTGTAGGTATTTACCCTACAAACATAATGATTTAAGAAAAAGATTCTGCTTGCGGAAAATCCTATGACTGGAGGAACTTTGTAATTGTCGGCCTAAAATATAATTACGCTGTTTGACACTGAACTAGTGCTTTTAGACAATAAATATTGATAACCATTACCTCATCGATGGTTATGTCTTATTGGATGTACAGTCGAGAAGTAAATGACTGAAATTCAGAATCAAATTATAAGCCTATTTGTATAATAAAATTTTGATATGGCACCATAACCCTGAGGTCGACTCAGCCTTTAAAATAAATTAGTACCAGGAATCATTGTGGCGGGTGAAGGCGATATGTTGGCAATGAAGCTTGCAATCTACCTGGACCCAGGTCGACCCGACGAACGTGATATCAGGAAGCTAGAACATTTTCATTTAAGCCTACGACAATGTTACAAGTGTAATTGGTGTAGGCTAAATCAGTGGCTCAACTCGCCAGAGGAATTCCCAGAAATCTGCCTCATCGCTTGAGGGAAGCACGTCTGCAGGAAACCTCAAACGGATTATTTAGTTCAAGCGGGATTCGACCACACGTCCCACAATACCCGCGATCGTTTTCAGCGTTCCAGTCACAATTGAGTTAAACCGAATTCCTTTCTTTTATGTCACTGTTGTGCAGAGTCTCTAAGATAGATTTGCCCTATATACCTCACAAGCGTATTTCCATTGCAACATAGAAATAATTCTGCATGAATAATAGGGTTTCTCTCGCATATGGAAAAGCTTAAAGCGCGAGCGTAATGATAAAAGTGTTTTCCATTATAGTCTGTATATTGCTTCCGAGATTTCATTCTATGGTAGAAGCCAGGAAAACAAGCGATGTTGAGAAGTAAAACAACAATAATAACATGAATTTTACGAACTTATGAATATGAAGCATTTGTTTGAGAATGACTGTCCAATAAAGATGTACACGCAACTTGGTGTGCTAATAATGGGTATGCTAATTTGTGTAAAATGCCTTCGGAAGTGACACGCACAAACTGTTGGGGGATGGGAAGGATGAGGATGAGGAGGAGGAGGAGGAGGAGGAGGAGGTGGTGGAGGAGGTTCTGTTCCCTTCACAACAAATGCAGAGTTGTGCCACCATTCTTTGCGATGAAATTGTTTGACTATTTACATAAGAATTTTAAACATGTTTCACTATGTGAAAACACGTTCCAGGTATCTTTCTCTTTCTATCTCTGCCTCCTTCCTCCTCCCAATGTTGCCATTTAAATGAGAACATGTTTCCTCAAAACATTCAGGATGCAATTAGGAAAATAATGCGTAAATCTTGTCCGTTACACCCGATAGGCACGTAGCCTTCTTTCGACGTGTGTATTTGCATGTTTTTACTGTGTTCTTGAAATAATTTTATTTCTTTATTATCCCACTAATTTCCTTGTATGTTGCCCTGCGGTTCCCCAGGCCACAATTCCTGTATTAGAGGAAAACAACGCTAAGTTCAGCTGAAGTATTGTGTAGTTAGAACTAAAGAAAGGCCTTGATAATATTTATGCACCTCTTGAACTCCAAAAATGATCGCCCTATCAAACATTTTTTTCCCTTTCAACCTCCCCTTAAGAAGGGGATGTACAGGTTTGGGTAAGGAGAAATAGGTGAACTTCATTACACTATTTCTCAGCAATGAATTGCTATACAACCTTGTAATCTGAAATTCTCTTTATTGACACTTCTACAATTATTGCATACTCTTTTTGAGAATCATCCAAACTATTATAGTTAGGCCTACGCGTAATAATCATAGGTAATCCCACGATAGATTACGAGTTTATCGATATATTTGCGTGAACGAAGTTCGCGCAAATTTATCTGATGAAACTTGCCACCTCGGGTAGGATTTATTAAGACTATTCTACGAATAAAATGTAACGAATTTTGTAATTAATTATTTTCTTTATTTGTTGTCAATAGACTGCCCGCTATGAGAACACAGCATACTAAATAAATCAACATTCATTTAATAATTCGATTAATCGATTCGAGTTACCAATGCTACCAATAGTGCGTTACCACAAGATGGAGTGCGTCAGCATCAGAACGCTATAAAAACACATGAACTGGCTTGCACCGAATCGAAATTGCGTTTTTAATCAATACACATTTACGTAATTTCAATTACTAAACAAATTATATTGTATAAAATAACGTGTTTTCATTATGTTCACTGGCAGAATGTGACGTATTAATCACGGCACGTTGATGCCTTACTTTTATCAGATAAAATTGCATGCTTGCGGCCCTAGAAAGCATATTATGAGATAAACGATCCAGATGGATCTTTATCCGAGGAATTGCTAAAGTTATTGGTCTATATCAGCGTTTCTCAACCTTTTTGAACCCGAGGACCTCTAAAATGTCTAAAAAAAATTACGGACCCCTAATTTTACGTCCCACTTTTAAAAGAAGGCCTGTATTCTTAATATTTGGGGTATTAATTATAGGTCATTATAACGAAATATATGAAAAAATATACTTCTTTACTTTCTACTTGCTTTATGATATTTTTAATTACGTCTGCGGACCGTCTGCACCATCTTCGCGGACCACCAGTGGTCCGCGGACCATACGCTGAGAAACATTGGTCTATTCAATATACGCGGCGTATGAATGGAATAGTCGTTGCAAAATGGTAGCCACGTTTCGTCCACTGAAATGCAGTTTCCGAGATAGTTTATACAAATATCAATATTTCTGAGTGACTCCTTTTTCTATTTGTTAATATTATAAGAACACATTATCTACAATCATCCATTAACAGCAATCTTTTTTTATATTCTTAATGTAAAAGTAAATGTAAAAATTATATCCTTCATGGATTAAAAAAAATACTTATAATGTAGATATTCCAAAGATTGAAGATGATTATGTTCATATCATATTTAGAAGTATATAGTGTAAAGAATGACGTATAAATATTGATTGACATTTGTGGAAATTACCATGGAAACGACATTTTATTGCACGAAGCGCACACATGTAAATGTACCCTTAATTGTAACAGTTTAATTAATTCTGAAAATAGAATGTAATTGTAGAAGTAGTCAGTAAAGAGGATGTCAGATTACAAGGTTACAGAATAATTCACTGCTGAGAAAAAATAATTAGAATTAGAATTGTTTTATTTTACCTGGTGGAATTAAGGCCATTAGGCCTTCTCTTCAATTCAAACATAATGAATTTCACCTACCGGTATTTCTAAAGATCCAAACTTGTATGTCCCCAGTTAAGTGGGACTTACAAGAGTTTGCCCATAGGGGAGGAACAATTCAGTGGATCACATACATTTAGACTGTAGTGATCAGCATGACGCAGTGCCTCGTACTAACACTACCCCAAGTTGATAATGAATAAGTTCGTATATTATAAAACCACTCACTCGCTTGGAAGCACGAATATCGCCCATGTGGATTCGATCGATATATTCACATGTATGATACATATGTAGGCCTACATACTTACTTACTCATTGGCAATAGACAATTCCTAAGCAAGCTAAAGGAATATTATCTATTTTATGGAACCCGAAGGTTCATTGCCGCTCAACCCTATTCTGTGCTAATTCCATCCAATCATCCCTTTCAAAAATTAGTTATCTTAACTCTATCCTAATATTTTCCTCCCATCTACGTCTAGGTCTCCCAAGTCTTCTTTTCTCTTCTGGTCTCCGAATTAATATTTTTGAGATATGTCTTTCCTTCCCCATGCTCGCAACTTGTCCAGCCCATTTCATCCTCCGTGATTTAATTACCCTTACTATATCCGGTGACGAGTACAGGTTGTGAAGCTCGTCGTTTGCAGTTTTCTCCAGTTCCCATTTTATTTCTCTTAGGCCCAAATATTTTCCTAAGCATCCTGTATTCGAATACTCTCAGATTATGTTCTTCCCGAAGAGTAAACGACCATGTCTCACATCCATATAATACCACCGGCAGGATAATAGTCTTATAATTTTTTTATGTAGGACTACATATAATTTATAATATATTGTACAGTAATATATAATTTATAAGACATTTGTATAATACAAAGATAGCCTCGGATTAGGCTATCTCGCTTAAAATGAAAAATAGCTATGTGTTATATTTATTTTCGTAGTTTTAATTATTCATTGCACGCTAAATTCTGTGAAAAATTCATGAAATTGATTTGTTGAATAGATTGGTTGGGTGATCTTGATTAACTATTATTATATTTGTTATATTATCTTTTTTTAGTGCTACTTATACTTTATATTTATTTTCTTATAGTCAATATGGTAACAGTTATTCTGGTGTTTGTTGGGGTGATGAGAAGGAAAGATTAACTCTTTTTGTTGATGTGTATTGTTTTGTATGTAGTCGCAATAAATATAATTAGGGTTCAGGATTCTCTCAAGATAGAATCTCATGTTACATTACCTTTGACACATTCAAACCTAGTCAACTTTTTGGAATGGCACAGTAATGTTATCAATTTGAGCGCAATGTATAATAGTAATCATCATATTGTTATCAAAAATTCCAAAAGAGCAAATCTGTGTCAATGATCAGTCCTTGCAATTTACATAAAAATAAGTGTATGTAGGCCCGATGAAATGAAAGTGATAAAAATAAAACTATAACATTCTGAAGATATTCACTTGCGATTGGTTGAATGGCTATGGATTTGAAATTAACATACAAGAAACTATGTTATATGCTCATGAAAAGTCAAAATAATGCGCTACAAAATTTTAGAATTGGCTAGCAGGTAAAGCATTCGAACAAGTGAAGAAATTAAAATGTATGGGAGCAATAATTACAGATACAACTAATATTAAGACAGAAGTTAAGTGCCAAGTAAAATCAAGGAATGCCCGTTGTTATGCAATTCAGAAATTGTTATATTTTATCTTCTCGTCAATTATCCTGCCGGTTCTAATATATGGATGTGAGACATGGTCCCTTAGACTACTCTTCTGGAAGAACATAAACTGACAGTGTTCGAAAACAGGGTTCTTAGGAAAATATACGTTCCTAAGAGTGATGAAAATAGGGAATGAAGAAAACTGCATAATGACGAGCTTCATAACCTGTACTCGTCACCGAATATAGTAAGAGTGACTAAATCACGGAGGATGAAGTATACTGGACATGTTGCGCGATGTGGGAGGAAAGACAAGCTAACGAATATTGACTGTGAGGCACGGAGAGAAAACACCACTTAAATAACCTAGACGTAGGTGGAAAGACAATATTAGAATAGATTTAAGGGAAATAGGATTCGCGAGGGATGGTTGGATAGAGTTACTACAATATAGGGTTGAATGGCGGGCTCATGTAACCGCGGCAATGAACCTGCCGGTTTCATGAAATAGAAATATTCCTTTACCTTGCTTAGGATGTTTGTTGCCATTGAGTAAGTAAGTAGTCTAAATAAGTAAATAAGGTCTGGTTTGGTTACTTTTTGTGATTTTTCTAATACACCACCATGAAACTAATAATTGCCTTACAATTAACTTTCCTTTTCCTTGTTGACCATGACTGTTGTAGGGAAACTTTTTTTTACAACTGCATAAAAATTAATTCTTGCCGGTTTCATTTCTACTAACGGCTGAAAACAACACTTGTAACTCCTGCGGATGTGAGTACAGACTACCCGAGTAACATATTTGAGAATTATTTGCCGAAGTATTAGGCGATGTTCTTGCACGACCACTTTTTCTTTTAGAACGAATGCTTGTTGAAGGGCTTAAAATAATTTTCTTTTTGGACGTATTAACTTTTAGGGTGCATTCACACCGAAGTAGCATGCCACGTGCTACGTGCTACCTGGATGCATGCTGCATGTTACTAATTTAAAATGCCAAATAAACAGTTGAAGTCTTCACACCGAAGTAGCGTGACAATAATGGAACTCGTAGAGAACGGCATTAATTTCTTCTGAGAGAACTGGACTTATTTTATGCGACGCTACTCTGGATGACGCCTGAGTACAGTGGCCTTTTCAGCTATTTTCTAATTGTTAAGAAAATTCAACGCATGTTCGCTTGTGTAGCGGTAGATTATGGAAAAAAAGGCATGAAAACTGCCGGGAAGAAAGCAATTCAATATACAATTTGTACAAACTGTGAAAAGTATACATGCGTAGGCTATACGATATGGCAATCGAAAAGATCAGGAAATAGTCTGGATTTAAACTGCTGGAACTTTATCCTCTACAGGTAAATTTCATTATTTTCAATGCGTTTTTCAATCCATCAAATGAAACAGATAGGCTATCGTTAAACTGCAGGTCGCATATGCTATTTCGGTATGAATGCAAAAGTCTCCTCCATGCTACTCGATGTGCGACTCGTATTCTACGCTACTTCGGTGTGAATGCTCACTAAGGTGTCTACAGTAAAATTGCTGCTCACTATTTGTATAGGGAACTTAGCCTGTCGTTTTGACCAGACTTAGTTAGTCATGGTTATTTTATACCTTTTTGCCTCCTTGCTTAACTACTTCCATCCAATCGCTTTAAAATTTGGCACATAACTTAGTTCAAACAGTAGTGTTGCCATCTTATTGTAAATAATTAATGGGTATTTTATTTCGATTTAAGAGAAATGTAAAGTTCAGAGATTCAAACGAAACATGGAATAGTATATTATTTAACAAACGAACTATATTCTTGACTAGAATTGGCAAGTACGATGAAATGAAATTTTGAAACCTTTAGTACTGTGTACTTGTAATATTTATTTTAAAAAGACAAGCGGTCCTGGTTTCTTTTATTCTTTTTTTATTTAGCCGGTCAAGGCCAATTTTCCTGAATTGTTTATCTAGTTTTACCGTTTGTTTAGCTTGTTGTACTTATCACATACAAACACCCATGCCCGAGGCGGGACTCGAACCCATAGCCTCCTTCACCACGGTTCCAAGGCAAGCACGCCTAAGCTACTGCGGCTAAGGAGACCGGAAAATTCAAAGTGCAAGGAATATCTTGATTTTTGTGTAAAAAATTTAAGAAAATTCAATTACCTCACAAAATATTGGATACAATGCATGATTTTTTCATCATAAACTCTCTTGTACCATGTAAGAATTGCTTCTTTTACGGCTATTTAAAGACAGTTAAAGGTTTGTGTAGGCCTACTACTGCTTAGGTCTCTAACCATCGCTGGTAAGGAGTTATTTGCTGCAGGAGTCTTTTGCATGTCTGTAAAGCTACATACAGGACGAATTAATGCAGACATGATTGTTTTTCACCTTGACTAGGTACAAACCCGCGAACTTGGGAACAAAAAGCCTGTGCCTCATCAACTGCTCCACCCAGGCCTACTTCTGCCCAAGGAGGTGAATTAAACTCTTATTGTTATTCTTTATTTACTATCATCAATACCCATATGAAGTTATGGATGGAAGTAAAATTACAATATTGAATAAAATACACTAGTTCAAACCACTAAAAGCACATTCCACAAAAACCTTTAAATCATGAAATTCATTATCATTTATTACAATTTGAAACAACAAAAAAGACCTGAAACTGATCCTTGAGGCACTCCATTATTTATATTAATTATATCTTAATACTTTCCATTTACATGTCGTACTCCCGTGCTAGTCATGTTGCATAGATATTTCTTCCAATTCTACATTTTTTCCCTCACCCACCCCAAAAGAGATTTTACGCGAATAAGTTTTAATGATAGACTAAATAATAATAATAATAATAATAATAAAAATAATAATAAAAATAATAGCGATAATAATAACTATAATAATACATTTCATAATAATAATAATATTAATGTTTTATTCTACCTGGCATAGTTAAGGTCATAGGGCCGTTTTCATGATAAACTATATAATGATAATAATAATAATAATAATAATAATAATAATAATAATAATAATAATAATAATAATAAAATTTAATAATAATAATAATAATGTTTTATTCTACCTGGCATAGTTAAGGCCATAGGGCCGTTTTCATGATAAACTATATAATGATAATAATAATAATAATAATAATAATAATAATAAATTTAATAATAATAATAATAATAATAAAGTTTTATTCTACCTGGCATAGTTAGGACCATAGGATCGTTTCTTCCTCTCAACCAATTGATACAAAATGCATCATATGTAGGCCTGTTCCTTTAGAATTAAAAAAATAAGATAATTATACAAAATAGTAGCAATAAGATAATAATACATTTGGTATAGTCAGCGTTAAGACATACAGTATGCATCTAGAGAGTGAGAGAGAGAGAGGGGGGGGCGGAGATGGGAGAACTCCTGGTATGTAGGCCTTACACTGAACACATACGCATCTAAATTTAAATCGTGCCGTTGAATTAATAATAGGAATTTAGTTCTTGATTTCGCATGCAACTCATAGTTTCAACGGTTTTAGCTCTGTCCTGAGTAGAAACGCGTCGGCTCAAAGAGATTATATTGCAGCGAATGAACCGTAGGTCTATTCATAATATTAGAAATTTATATTGAACATTATATCGTTATTATAAGAAGTACTGTTCTCATCTGAGAAATTAGCTACCTTACTGCGAAACTGACTCATTTTCAGGCGTAAAAACATTTTCAGAATAAAAGTAACCCAGCGCTGTTCTTTCATACCATAGGTTTACGATGGGTTAAGAATGCCATATTGAGGGCATCTCACGGTAATGCCAGTGTTTTTACATCTTCATGTTCTTTCTTCTCTATACACGACTGTTCGACTCTGAATTGAAGTAGCCTAACTTCATATTAGTGCTGGGGGCCACACTCAATAAGCAGTCATTTACAAGTTAAGGGAATTGGGTTTTAAAAGTAAGAATTCAAAGAAATGATTACTTGTATAAGCAAGCAGTATTTGGTATGATTTTCATATTTTAAGGTCATTCTATTTCTGGATAGTAGTTATTTTAAATGGTGATTAGTAATATATTTATTTCGAATTTTTACACGTTAATCTGGATACTTTCAGAATTATATTGCTCATTCGTTTATGACTGTAGCTTCGTTAGTGAAAAAATTTTAAAATATACTTTTTATACAACAAAATAAGAAAAAAAAAGTAAAAAATAGTGCAAGTTTATGTGCCCTGATCTCTGAAACTAGTTCAAGCAGTGACTTAAAACTTTTCAAGTACGGTATATCCTAAATATACATTTAATGCTAACTCTGGTAGCAGAATTATGAATCTATCTTCATTGAATCAGTTAATTAAAAAATAACATATGCAAAAAAAATCTGTAAATCTCTGGGCATTATATTATATTTGAATATACCATAATCTCGCATACTTTGGTTACATATAAAATTACACAACTTGAAATACTCATAAGTGGAACTGAGAATGTCTTCACACCTTATTCTGATTCACTATAACTTTCGAATTAATTCAATTTTGTGTATTATTTTAATAACTTTGCTCATAAACTACAAAAGGTATTATTAAATTTTCTTTTATTGAATTTGACCTTCATCTAAATCATTATAGTTTAAACGGCCGACCAACAGTGAACTAACCAAGTGTTCAGTCTATATCCCATCGTGCAAATTTGATCTATATTTGTATAAAGTATTTTTCTCACATATAACTTAGTAGGGTATCTTCAATGAAATATTGTACAGCTCATAGTAGTTTTATTTATTTACTAAACATATTTGACTTGCCTCAAGGGCAATGTTTCCCAATACACAAAGATGAAAAGTTTGTTTTACTCATCTGACTAATAAATCGTTAACAGTTCAGTACCTTTAACTGACGCAAGATCGTCATCGGTTTTACCTTCCTCCTTTCGAAAGGCCTTTAAGGGGCCATGGACACTAGAGAGAATGTGAAAGGATTCCCTGGCGAGGGACCAACTCTAAGCAGGGTCTCTTCCTAGGAAAACACAAATACTCAGGAAAACGGACAAGAACTATCGGGGTTAATAGAAAATGAATTCCAACCTCCTCGAAAAACCTCCACTCAAATCACCCTGGCCAAAGAATTTGAAACCACTACCTGCAGAAATCATGTTGGCTGTCCCACTCTTAGGTTTTAGAATTTGGATAGATCTCCGAAGAAATTTAATTCCAATTTCTTCACTGAACGTTTTCTTAGATTTCATTTAATGACAAACTCTAAAAATAATCCCCTAACGTAAGGGCTTAGTATTAAAAAAAAAAGAACTTTTAAACTATGATATCCCGTTTTCCATATACTGTAATATGTAACTATGTCACAGTTATATAAGCCTAAAACTTGTATTAAAATTATCGATCTATTGCATGGAATATTTTCATGGTTGTGATTCCTGGAATGTATGACTAATCGTCATAGGAGAGGTGCATCACAATACTGTATTTTCCATGTCTGTGTTCATACGACATTATCACGTCTGTTGAATTTACTTACTAAACACTGTGCATGTTGTTTTAAAAAGTATTTTAATTTCATGACAGACTTCATTGCTTGAAATGACATGGCATCGTGTGGTTGCGCTCGCAAAATATGAATCAATACTGTGCAAAATTTTGCAATGTCCAGCGTCAAGGTACACAACTGCATTCCCCGTAGTGTATAATTCAGTTAAAATAGGTTACACGTATTTGTACGATGGCTGGATTTTCGGTTCCTTATGTAAACCGAAATTAAAGCTGCAAGAGGATTTTTAATTTGCGAGAAGGGGGTTACATTGCTACTTTAACGCCTTATTTGACAAATCGGTTTTGCAACAGAAGTGACAAAAAGATTCACGATTGTCATTTGACTGTTAGAATGTCATCTAAATGATCATGAAGCCAATAATTGCTTCTTGTAGGAACCATTGCCAAATAGAATATGAAATTTTAGTATACTAACACCTTATGGTGTGACAGTTTGATTGCATGAAATATTGTGGAGAAAATAAAATATAAATAAAGAAATGAGGTCACAATGGAATCACAATTCACATTGGCTGTTTGTAGGCAAAGGTGGAAAGTAGGCCTACTACTAGTGGTTTACTATGAAGCCTGGGCCTTAAAATCTGGGTGTTATCTCATATTGAAAACGCCTGGTGGTATACCTGGTTATGCGAGTCAGTTGGAGAATTAATAATGTAAGGGCATATTGCCTTGTTAGCTCAGTTAGTAGAGCAGCGGCACGGACAGCCGAAGATCCTGGTTAAAAAATCCCGGCTATGGTATTGAGTTTTTCAGTCTGACTCAGCCTTTTCACCCCATCCATCCAGTACTCTTTGGGCTTCCCTCTTCTTCTTTTTCCTTCTACTTTCCAATCCAAAATTTTCTTGGGTATTCTATCCTCTGTCATTCTGAGTACATGTCCATGCCGTCTCAAGCGTCTTTCTTCTTCTACAATTTCCAAGATATTCTTTTCAACTTGCATTATTGCCCTTATTCTATTATTCCGAACTTTTCCTTTCCTTGCTGAACGATTCCAAACATCCATTTCTAATACCATTAATTTGTTTGCTTGTTGTCTACTTTTGATCCAAGTTTCAGTGCCATATAATGTTGTACTTTGGAATATTGCCTGATATATTAATTTTTTAGTTCTATGTAAAATATTTTTACTTCATAAGATTGAATTTAGCATTCCTATAATTCTCTTCCCATCCGTTATTCTTCTTTGGATCTCTAAATTTGTTGTTGCATCCTTTTGTATAATAAACCCTAGATATTCAAAATATCCAATAAGCTAGAATAGCATAAACTTTTTATGTTTAATATTTATTTCTGTATGGCAGCTTATATATAATTTTATAGCTTATATATAATTTTATAGAAGTCTAATTTTATACAAGTCTAATGCAACAACTGTTGTCTAAAGACTAATAAAGATTTGATTTGATTTATTATTTATTCTATTTCGATTACAATTTTCATTTAATTAGGATTGAGAGGTATGCTCATTTATGATCAGGTGATTTCTGATAGAGGGACTTGTTGCAGATGTGTTAAACACGAGTATATGAATGGAAACATAGCTGCACGCGGTATCTGCAAGTACCTAGTATTGACTGCGAAGTTAGCATCGTTATGTGGTGTTGAAGCGTACGAACAATGTACCGAGAGGCGAGAACATTGTAATAAAACTAGAAGCGAGGATTGCTGTTGTGCACGGCTATTTTACAGCTCGCACTCAAAAGGGGACCGTAAAGTGGGGGATATAATGAGGACATCAGGTGTGTATGTGGGCAGTTAACCGACGTATCTCGCTCCCTCCACAACAGCATCCATAAAGGAAAAGCTGATTTGGCATTTTAAGATGCTTTGTAACCGCGCTAGGAAAGTGCCTGCTTTTAGAAGGAATTCGGTGTTAACACGCTTACGGGAAGATAGGTTATGAAATTGCCTCACAATGCATTGCCCCACAAACCTTTTAGCACTATTGCGTTCTTTGTGTGAGGCCATTGATTTAAGAACAGAGAAATAAATTCTTAAATGTACAAGTTATAGGTGTTTTTACTCTTTCGTTAGCTATTTGCTGTAGACCGATAACGGTTCAAGGACAGCTCGTATAATATTTATTCTTTTTCTATTTATCTGTGGTATTGTATCTTCCGCACATCAGCATTTATGGCCTCACTCATCCACTCGAATTTACTTACACTTATTTCTTAACTTCAAGGCAAAGGATTGCCAAACTTTTTTGAGCTTTGCCAGTAAATTGTCAGACATTATTTGAAAGACCACCTTATTTACATATTCATGACCACTGTGAATTTATAGATGATAGGCTCTAAGGGCGTTTTATTAATTTTACTTCATATTTCAAACGTATGTCCAATTTAAATAAGTCTTGTAGTACTATATTCAGACAAAACAATGCAAATTGTGTTATATTAACATCTATTTGTTACTATAAACTAAAATGAAACTTCCACTATACACCTATAACACCAATCATTAATTTTACAATTTGATTTTTAACCACCTTTTAGAATAACATACTCCCAAAACTTGGTGATACTTATGCGTTTCTTAAAATAAGCATATCGGTGAGATGTGTATCTTTAATGCTTGTGGAAAGATTACTCTTTGTAATTGTTAGGGCCCGAAAGTTGAAGCTCTATAAAATGAGAAAATATGCCATGAAAATGTTTAAAAATGCAACACAAATTCTTGAAGTATGCTATGAAAATTTCAATTTCAGTCTTGGAATTAATATTTTCTTTCTCAAAACAAAATGACATGTTAAGTTCCATGAAATATTGTTTCAGTATATAATTTTACAATTATAACGGCTAAGTTACCTGCCAAACAATGTATTTTTTAAAAATGTTATAAATTGCCGTGGTAAAACACTTCCTCCATATTGTGCGGAAAGTCTTCGATGGATTTCGGCTCCTGGTACACCCTTCAGACGACAAAAAACTTATCGTTGCACGCTGTTCTTCTGTGGTGCAAACGCTGAGCAGCATGTTTAATGTGCAACAGCGCAATACTTAGTGGAGTCATAACGGTTAAACATTCCACAAGTGGAACAAGTGAATAACATATCGATGTGCGCGAGCACAAAGCGGTATAGCCATCCTGAAAAAATTAAATAAAAAATAGCGGATTCTTATTGACTTACCTTCGTATCTAGTTATTAATATAATACATGGAATGCATGAATCGTGTTCTATGTAAAATTCCTTGTCATCCAGTAATGCTTTTTTCATCGAAGCTCTCGCTCTGTCCTGTCATAAATCGAATGCAAATACTGTGGCTCTACAGATTATAGATTTATTGACTGACGGTAACAAAAAATGTACGTAATTAGATTAGTACGGGAGTCGCCGCAGCCATGTCTGCGGACAGTCTGAATGGAATGGATTCTGCCATGATTTGCATTGCTTGCATTAGAACAGCGTTTCCTAATCCAGATAATAATATAATAGATATATGTGGCCGAAAGCGATTAGTATGATGAAGGTTCTAATCAGGATCCTGATGCCACCATTAGCAATTCCACATACGTATTGTATATTTCATCACTCTGTATACACAAACAGAGATGAACGGAAATCCTAACCTGGTTGCCTTCGTAAATGAACATTTTGTTTCTTAACCTTCAGGACTAATATTTTTACACGATCTTTTTTAAGCAAGACATGTTATATTCGTTTTCACATGTACTTATAAGAATAAAAATGATATAGACATAAATCTTCATTATAACAATGCAAACATAGATTTAGAAGTATTATATTTCTTAGTATGGTACTGTATGAAGGAATTTCCTGGAATAGTCTCTATTTGAAATTAAACTGAATGCTATCAGCTAAGGGTTTCTAGAAAAAAAAAAACACCACTTTAGTTTTATAATGTAGAAGTTGAATCAAGACTTGCTTATGGAATCTCTCTGGGGAACGGGTTCTCTATTGGTTAGCTTATTTACTGTTTAGAAACGTATTTAAAGTTGGAAGTATGTTTAATTTTAGGCCTGGTCCTGCAGACATTATATAAAGCAATATGGTATTTTAACGATATATGGTTTATAATTTTTTATGTTAAGAATGTATTAATTTAAATAAACATAAATTATTTAATACGAATGTGCATTTTCAAACGTAAGCACTCGGAATAGAGACGCTTTGAACATAACTTCTCATCGAATAAGTAAATTTAATAAATCGTTCATGATGCTTGGTTTTTAAACCGTATAATCGCCTGTATGTTAGGACTGAACTGAAGGTTTTAGAAAACATGTTAAGAATATTTTAATTCACAGCTGCCCATATAATAGCGATGTTCTTTTTAAGCAATGGATAGTTATGTGTGGTTTTATCTAATAATGACTAATCTTATAACTTTCTCTACAAAATTATTTTCCAAATAAATAAATAAATAGTTATCTTAGTTGAGCCGGTTGAAGATTGTAAATCCGCGGAGTAATTTATCCTCATTACCCCCTTGTAACGTTTAGGTTTGCGCGTCCGCCATTGAATCTTCTCTTAAGTGCATCTTACGATATGTCAGCTGGTTAGGAGGGGGGGGGCAATACGTCACACACGATTTCTCCTCACTTACATCCCTGATCTTATATTTATTAATTAATCTTCAATTATATAACAGTTTTATCATCAATTAATCATAAACAATTTTATTTCAGACATCCGTGATACAGCTAAACCGTAAACGCCTGAGAATTTCTTAACTCAGCTTATCCCTGTTGGGATAGAGGGCGCTGTTGCTCTGGTGACACAGTAAGAGTACTAACCAGTTTTCGAAGCGGAGTCTTGTGGTAATGTGCTAATGTGCTAATCTAAAGTACTGTGCATTTATGTTAAGCTGTTTTAATTCCTAATATGAAGAATATGTGTGAGGAGACGCAAAATGGGAAATACAGGTTAGTAAAATGTGTTTGAGCATTACTTCAGTCGCCTTACATTTCGGACTTCCATATTTCAGTCAATGTGTATAGCTTGATATGTTCGCGACGCCATTTTGATACCATAAAGGAACTTTTTCACAGTCTAGCAAACCGTATTCACAACATTTGGTAGTATTCTAGAACGTTCAGACACGATTATATATATATATATATATATATATATATATATATATATATATATATATATATATATATATATATATATATATATATATATATATATATATGTATAATACATATACTACCCATATACATATATATATGTATGTGTGTGTATGTATGTATGTATGTATGTATGTATGTGTGTGTGTGTGTGTGTGTGTGTTTTTAAAGCACTCTATTAATAGCATTGATTTCACATAATGTTGAAATGCCATCACAAACCATATTTGCAGGAATTTCTTGCAATTTTTGTATACGTTCCATCTCAAGGAGCAAACCGTTTATTTTACTTTCATGTGATGGTGGGAAAAGTTGTTTTAATTGTATAATTGACCATTTCCACGTTGGTTCACGTTTTGACATTTGGTTAACAAATAGATGTATTCCGTAATTTCCGGTGTATAGTTATAGCCTATTATTTCGTAAATATTTTAAAATTAATATAGCCATAACTTAACATCCATTCCCTGTTAAATTTTGTGCATCTAAAACATCTGACTGCATTTTATTCAAGCCCTTCTCTATTCAATGTCAAGAATGGAATAAGCCTATTGAGGCCGTGGTTCCTGTGTTCGTATGTCAAGACTTTGCATCTTCTTCTGTTACAAGAGCAGTTTAGTGGCCTGTACACGCCAAAAGATTCACGAATTCAGGCATGAAATCTTCCGTAGAGTAAAAGTTATAAGATAAAAATAATTTTTGAGCTATTTTTTTTTAAATATTCTGTATTCCATGTAAAGTAAGTTATTGAAAATATTTACTCTGGAATATATCACACATTTTTGAAAAGCAGTAAGATTGGCTACTGGTGTAGGCTTACGAAAACTAACAATTTATTGTAGTTATATATAGGCCTAATAAATCTTAATATCCTTATCGAGGTAAATCCTGATTTTATCAAAGACAGTGAACCAATTTAAGTTAAATATTACGATGTGAAACTCACATATCTTCCTCTGCCCAAATAAAAGACAGCTTCTTAGTATAACATATTATTTATGACATTCTCTTCAGACAGTTAAGCAAAAATATTAATTTACTTAAAAATATATGGAATGTAAATGTATTTATTCTATCTAAATTATGGTATACAGCACAAGCGGTACCTATAGCGGAACAATGCACTGAAGAAAGTAAACGAGCTTTAGGATACTATATCTGGGGAGGGTAATTATATAAAGTAGCACGTGAAAAATAAGACTACCTATAGAGGAAGTACTGCGATTTATAGAAATCCAAAATGCAATGCCTTGTTAATAAAAAATATCCTAGAAGAAAAGCAAGTATTGGTGATGAATAAGATATACAATATTGGTCAAAAAATGATAAAACTCCAGACACATTAAAAAATGCACTCAAACTAATAACTATACCGGAAGAATACAGAAACACAGAAGGAACGGGAAATAAAATGTGTACAGTATAAAAATACATAATAAAACAAAAACGTTAAAGTCCAAAGATACAGGTCAAATACCAAGAAACCAGATTTAGAAAGCATTTAAACAAACCTATATGAATCCCGAATGGAAAGTGAACGCATACAAAATAAATGAAATTATCCCTACATATGAAAAATGTATCGACACAAGATAACAGCTATCCATTACGAAATAAATGTGAACTGATAGATAACCAAAGACGTAACTTAGGTTATATTTTTATATCGTCTTAGTTTGAAACTAGGAATTTAAATTAAGTTATATTTTATATTATTCCCTACGTAATATGTATCTGTATCTGTATCTGGTACCCTATGATCCCCAGGTGGGGCGAAGGGGCCTCCAAGTGGAGGTTTAATTACCTATACTAATTTTGATATGCTTATTTTCCGAGAGAGGGTAGAGGGACAGGTGGTAAGCCCATCGCCTCGACGTAATATGTAATCACGTTATTTTCTACATCCAGAAATTTGAGTTATTATTTAAGCTTACTCTTTTTATTTTAAAAATTCTTAATTTCAAAATAAACATTATTTCATATTAATCACCCGAACTAAGAATACAATGTGTTTTAGTATAGAATAATTAAATATTTTGAAATCTTTAAATGCCTTTTTCAACTGTCATTTTTCAGCCAATGCCTTTAAGGTATAATTTCTATTTTATTATTTTAATTCAAGAATTCCAAATGATACAAAAACTGTAGGCCTATGGAAGGGGAAATTTAATTTAGCTGTGATTATGAAAACTGCATAATATAATAAATAAAAATTTTCGAGTGCAATTGTGTTAATGAGACAGATTTTGCATGCACGACTTTTTGCGCAATATACTGTAATTTCAGTGGGGCTTAGTACTTTATTTTCTCTTTCCTTGATGCCTATTTAGGTGCCAAAAATACTATTTTTAGTGCCTTAAATTCCGAAGGCTAGATATAACATACGATAAGCTAGTATAAATATATACCACCTCTACAGGTTTAATAGAAGATAGATATGAAGACGAGGAAATCGACCTTTGAACCTGACTGTCATCCCGAGAAGCCTTCATTTATACGTTAAGCCAGGAAAATCAGAACTCATACGGAAAAAAGATATTTTAAATGATAGTAATGTTCATATTGAAGTATTACCAAATATTAAGCCATAACATACGAGAAGTGTGCATACTCCCTTATCTATTTATATAAAGACATCAAAACAAATCGTAACTACAGAGTACGCTATATTTAGGCAGTATTCAGCCTGCGATTGTGATCCAGATACAGCCAACACAACTGTCTATATCTGGTGAGGTATTCGTTTCTGATCACTTGGAGTGCATAAATAACGTACATTGTCAACTGGACGTGTTTTATTGTAAAAACAATTATTTGGATGTGTAAACTGTAATATGTTAATGTTACATTATACAAGAACATCTTATTTACCGTACTATAGATGTACCAAAGTGCATAACAGCCACAAACATATAAGCTCAGAACAAACTACCAAAAAGAAGCTTTCACTGCGCCTGAAACTAAATCAAGAAATGCACTAGACACTTCGTTTTTCGCGATATTCTCGAAAACGGCTGTAACGATTTTCTTTAAAATTTACACATGGGTTGCTTATACCAAGAGCTAAAACGTTTATTTGAAACATTTTTTCGAACAAATTCTCTGAAGGTAGTTATAAGCCACCAACTCTGAATACGTGATCTCTGCAATACGGCCTCTTGTAACGGAAAATCGTACGAAATCAAAGTTTTGTATTTGGGTTAAGTACGTTTTAGAAATTATGACACGAAGATTGGTGACGATTTTCTCTTATTAAAAAAACTATTTTTAAGAACATTTCCTTTGTCGTAATTTCCTTTAAAACAGCACTTAATATTTTCTTTAAATTTTACTCATGGGGTGCTTATACCAAGAGCTAACATTTTTATTTGAAACATTTTTCGAATAAATTATCTGAAGGGTAGTTATAAGAAACACACACTGAATATGTGCTCTTTGCAATATGACCTCTTGTTCTATAATAGATTGTGAAATGAGAAAAATGTATTGACAATGCTTAAAGTAAAGAAAGGTACGAGAGTGCATTATTCAGATTTTATTTTCGTTATTTATCCTTCGGGCCGGGATGCGATGTGATGTGTAAACGACATTCTCTTCGTTTTTACAACCAATTTACATGAAGAGAACTTCATACTAATAATTATATTATACCAAGAGGCTTTTATTTGGGCAGGGGAAGTTATGTGAATTTTTCATCAGATTTTTTAGTTGCCGGTACGTATGCTGATGATTGGAGTCATGACTTGTAAGGATGCAAATATGATTAAAATTAAGTACAATGACTTATTTCAGAAGCTGAAAGGATAGTTCTATGATAAACTAGCTTAAGCAAAACAGGGTATATTCGTTTTCCAATGTATTTATCAGAATAAACATGGTTAGGATATAAATATCCATCATAACAATGCAAACATAGTCGATTTAAAAGTATTAAATTTCTTAGTATTGTATTGGGTGAAGGAATTTCCTGGAATAGTCTGTTTGAAATTAAACTGAATGCTGCTATCAGTTAAGGGTTTTTAGAATCAAACAACACATATAAGATTTACTTTAGTTTTATAATCCAGAAGTTGAATCAAGACTTGCTTATGGAATTTGTTTCTTGGGAACTTGTTCTCTATTAGTTAGCTTCTTTATTGTTGCAGAAACGTACTTTACAGCGTATATTTTAAGTTAGGCCTGGACAGTCCTGCAGAAATTATTTTAAGCAATATGGTATTTTAAAGATGTATGGTTTATAATGTTTAATGTTAGAATGTATTAATTTAAATAAACAAATTATTTTAAAACTAATGTGTATTTTCAAACGTAAGCACTCGGAATAGAGATGCTTTGAACATAGCTTCTCGTCGAATAAGTAAATTTAATAAATCGTTCATGATGCTTGGATTTAAACCGTATAATCACCTTTCTGTTAGGACTGAACTGAAGGTTTTAGAAAACATGTCAAGAATATTTTAATTCACAGTTGCCCATATAATAGCGATGTTCCTTTTAAGCAATGGATAGTTATGTGTGGTTTTATCTTATATTACTGATCTTATAGCTTTGTTCTCTACAAAATTATTTTCCAAATAAATAAATAAATAGTTCTCTTAGTTCAGCAGGTAGTAGATTGTAAACCCGCGGAGTAATTTATCTTCATTGCCTCCTTTCGGTTTTGATGTGCGCGTCCGCCATTGAAGTTACGTCAGCTGGTTAGGAGGGGTGTAATTCGTTACACACGAGATCTCCTCACTTACATCCCTGATCTTATTTTTATTAATTATCTTCAATTATGCAACAGTTTTATCACAAATTAATCATAAATCTTTTTTTTTATTTCAGACATCCTTGATCCACCCTGATGAGTTTCTTAACGCTGCTTATCACTTGTTGGGATAGAGGGCGCTGTTGCCCGTGTAATGCAAGAGCACTAACCAGTTTTCGAAGCGGAGTCTTGTGGTAATGTTGTATAATCTACAGCAGTTATGGTAAGCTGTTTTACTTCGTTAAATGGAGAATAGAATGTTATGGACATCTTGAGGAAGACGCAATAAAGGAAATACAGATAAGTAAAAAGTGTTTTAGCAATCCTTCATGCGCTTTACATTTCAAACTTCCAGATTTCAGTCATATGTCTAGCTTGATAATGTTCGCGGCCATTTTGATATTAGCTTATTCTAGAACGTTCCGACACGATTATTTAAATATAGTCGGCTCACGGGTTGTGGATTTAACATAGCCTGTTAATAGCTAGTAGGCTGTTAATAGCCAGATGGGACCGGACCCTGTCCGGATCACCAAAAGTCGGGATTAAACGGAATTTTCCTTAGAATGCACGTACTTTACCCTGGGTTGTAATGAAAGTTTTAAATTGATAAAAACTGTAAAAATCGATATTTTTTCTTTAATGTAACCTTTCCTGAATTTTAGTTTTAATATTACTGTATACGTCCAACTAAACTTTTATCCTACGAACTGGTGTAAGATTAAAAAAGATACATGTTTTTATTAATAGTCTAATTATTAAGTATAAAAATCCCGTCCGGATTAGCGAGACACCTATGCTTTCTACCAAAACTGAATGCTAATATTTCACTGCTCCTTGGCGCTACATCTCTGAAGGGACAATGCCTACCACCCTACCGCTGCGTCATCTGCCATAGGCATACAGCAGGGTTGGGGGCATGTGGTCAGCATACCGACACCCACAGCCGTTAATGGTGGTTTCCATGTCCGGAATATTTCACTGCTATTGAAGTATAAATTCGCCACCTTAAAAACTACATAAAAGCACTCACGTGAGATCAATAAAATAGTGTTTCATACAAACTGTAAGGGCTTTTTCCACAAGTTAGGGTTGTCATTTACAGAAACCAAGTATTTGATATAAATTTTCATAATTATTTAAAACTTACAAGTGCGATGATGATTTGACTTGATGATTACATATAATACATACTCAACTCTGAAAGGATTAATTTTGATTTTGAACGTATAATTTCATTTCACGTACCTCTGAGATGAAACTTTTTAGAACTTTCAAGGGATATTTCATCTATTAGAGTACACTTAAAAATATGTCTTTTGAGGGGGTATCTCACCCTGTCTCTAACGGAAATACTGTAACTCAAATACCTGAAGGATAAATGAATGTAGAAACCACAGCCCCAGAAGGTTTATACCGTTCTTGATTCTGAGTGGAGTGGGCCTCGACTATAATTCACTCAAGATGCTTGTAATTTTTTTTCCGTTAGATGATGTACAGATAAGGGAAAAACGGGCCGACTCTTGTAGCTGAATATAATGTAATTTGTGTTAGATTTTTATGATAATATTAATAATTAATATATTCAGTTATAAAACAATACGATTAGAAACCATATTCTGGGTTTCGAAATGGGCGAAGTCAACAGTCGACACTAGAACAAATTTCAATACATTCCCTGGTATCCTGTGAATGCCGCTAGGCATGCGCAGTGGCATATCGGCAACTTAGATATTTTAGTCGGTCCGCTTTTTTTTCCCCCTACCTGTACAAATTTAACAGGGAATGCATGGATACATTAATTTTTAAATATTAACTAAGTAGTAGGCTGTAACATACGTGAAACAAAAATACGAGTCCATACTGCCTTTTATATTCATTACACATATGAAAACAATTCGTATCATTTGGAGCACGCTATATTTAGACAGCTCGCACAAGAGTTTTTCTACCCTGCTGTTACGTCATCGGTACAGCATAGCAGACTTTTTTTTTCAGAGAATAAACATATAAAATACCTCAAAATATATTATCTTGTACTTCCGTACTACTTGTTAATACTTTCCTATTACGTATTCGCAGCATCGTTCAGTTCGAATTCCACTCAACATTTTCTCCATTTCAAAATCTGACGTGAAACTCTTTCTTCTGCCCAAATAAAAGTTCGCCTCTTATTATATAATATATTCTGTATGACAATATCTTCATGCCATATTGAAGTATTGAATGGTTGGTTGTATAAATGAAGAGAAGCAGTTACCACATCAAATCGCATCCCGGAAGGACACACAACCCAAATGAAATCTAATTAATACATTCTTGTAACTTTCTATGCTTCAAGCATGGCCATTACATTTTTATCACTAGACATTCAATCAATCAATCAATCAATCCTTTATTGTCAGAGAACATTATATAAATGCTATGACATCGTCAAAATTAATATACAATAATATGTAATATAAAATAATACCCAAAACAATATAAATATACAATAGAAGAACCATATCTAGAAACACACAATACCATGGTTAAAATAGCCTATATCAAATAAATCTTCAACTGTGTTCAGACAATTTGAGGCTAGAATTTCCCTAAGATAGTTTTTAAAATTGATAAATGCCAACTCTTGAACATTTGAAGGAAGAGAATTATACAGCCTAGTTGACATTGCATACCAGTTTTTCCTTGAGTTTCTGTAATAGTGATAATGAACTCTGAGATTTAACTTTTGTCTGGTTTTATGGGAGTGTATATCACTATTTATCGCGAACTGATTTAAGTTTCTTTTTACATATAGCAAACATGATTAGATATAAAGAGATGGAACCGTCAATATACCTGATTTTACAAACAGTGCTCTACAGTGAGTCATTGGAGGAGCTTTATCAATTATTCTGAGAGCTCTCTTCTGAAGTATAAATAGTCTGGTAGCCAAAGTACTATTTCCCCATAGCTGAATCCCATAAGAGAGATGGCTGTTAATATGGGCATAGTAAACACTTATTAATATAATATTTTCTACAATACCACTTAGTCTCCGTACAACAAACAAACCCTTACTTAACTTATTAGCTATTTGATCAATATGAGGTTTCCAGTCAAGATTTTTATCTAGGTGAAGCCCTAGAAATTTTACTGACTTGCGACTAGCAATGAGTTTGTCAAAACTAAAAGTAATATCACAGGTTTTATTATTCAGTCTAAGGTTATTAGCAGCACACCACTCATTCACTACTATTGTGTTTTCTATAACACCATTACTGACTGCTTCGATGTTTTTACCACTGACTCTCAGACCAAAGTCATCAGCAAATAAGTAACCCTCGCTATCAAGTTTGTTATCGGTTACACTAAGATAGGGTGACTAGACGTCCCGTTTGTAACGGGATTGTCCCTTTTTTGATTGACTGGGCCCATTGTCCCGACAAAAGTTTAACGGGACGTAAAATGTCCCTTCTTTTTAAATTAATTTTGTAATGTCCCTTCAATATGCATATCCGTGATATATCTTGCATAAGTTTTTATAATTTTCTGTTAGAACAACCAAAACTTTTGCAAGAAATACATGACTCGCAAAAATATCAAAGAAATACTGGTTCAGATCCCGGTTGCGCTGCATCCGATGCAGTGAACTATAAATAAGATTTTGACTCTGAACGTAACTTCTAAGAAATAGGCAAGGATTTGATTGAAGTATCTTTAGAATATTATATGTAAGGTTATGTATAACATGTTCACTTTATTGGTTAAAAATAAAATTTAATTACTAAATTATAGAACATGTAAGTTATAACATTTTATAATTATGGATTCAGTTTTCTCGACAATCCATATGACATGCCTGAGTGTCCCGTTTTTTCATTTTTGAAATATGGTCACCCTACACTAAGAGGCAGGTCATTTATATATATAATGAACAAAATGGGTCCCATTATGGAACCCTGGGGAACACCATACTTAACATGCCTGCCCTTTGATAAAATGCCATTTTTATATACATACTGAGTTCTGTCACTTAGGTAAAATCTCAAGGTTTCTATTGCAGATGGTTCTACCCCACAGAAGGCCAGTTTATTGCATAATGTATTATGGTCAATTGTATCGAAAGCTTTTGACATGTCAAAGGACCTAAAGCTTACTACTTGTTTTTGCTAAAGTTTCTTAATAACTCCATCAACAAGATTTAAAACAGTGTCACATGTACCTCGATTCTTTCTAAAGCCGTACTAATAATGTGAAAATAAATTATTACACTCAAAATATTGCATTAGCTGTTTGTGAAATAAGCCTTCAAAGACTTTCGACAATACTGGTAAAATGGATATTGGTCTATAGTTTTCAATCATTGATTTATTTCCTTATGTGTCGTTATGACTTTGCCTTTTTTGAGTTGTTCCGGAAAGAAGTATAGGTCTAGGCAACAGTTGAATAAGTACGTTAAGACCTCGCAGATAAATCCTGGAGCTAATTTAATAATATATGAATTTAGACCATAGATGTCTAGACATTTACTATTGCTCAGTTTGAGAATAGTCTCATAAACTTCTTCTACCTTGAAATGCTCAAACTTGAATGTGTTATTCGTTTTGGGTAGTTTATCAGCATAATGAGTATAATATTGTTCTTACAACTAGGAATATTCTTACTTAACTGTTCAACTTGTTCAATAAAATAGTGATTAATGTCTTCGTTGGGCATTTTACACGGTGTTTCCAGACATTTACTATTTTTGCCTGTGTGTCAATTAATTATAGTCCATGCTGCCTTAGTCCTGCTTTTACTTTCCTTGATGAATTCATTATTATACTCTAATTTAGCTGATCTAATAGAAGACTTGTACGACCTACTGTACCTAGCCTATTATATTCCATCTTGACATTTTCACATTTAGTTTTGGCATAGATATGATACAAGTTTCTGATTTAGAAGATGATGCTATATTGCAAAGAGCGCGTATTCAGAGTGGGTGACTTTTATAACTACCATTCAGAGAACTTCTTTGAAAAGAAGTTCTATTTCAAATAAAAGTGTTAGCTCTTTGTATAAGTACCCCCTAACTCATAAGGAATACTATAAAAAGTATTGCAATATAATGAAAATAACAATTAAAGAAGCAAAGAGCAGGCATTTTTTACAATTAATAGATCAAACACGCAAATTAAGACTATGGACGCTCAAAAGTGAAAACTCATAGATGGGATGAGATAAGTATTAAGTTATAAGATTTGAAGCTTTCACGGCGCTGATTACTCAGGATGGCTTCACGGGTTATCAGCCGAGTCAACATAATCAGATTCAAGCTTTCGGCCATCTTCCCTCTGTGGCCTTTTACAGAGGGAAGATGGCCGAAAGATTGATTCTGATAATGTTGACACGGCTGATAACCCGTGAAGCCATCCGAAGTAGGCTATTAAGTTGTATGTATGGGTGTCCAATGTTGATTGCGTTAACAAAGTTTTATATTGATTAAACACTTGACATTGCAAACTAGGATTACCCTTGGGACTCCCAACAACAGTTTCACCCTATTTAGTGCCATCAGTTTATGGAACTGCTACTGGGTGAGTTGTCGGGTAGATGGAGTGGATGTTGTGTTGGTCTCGAACGAGTGGGAGTATTTGGTAAGGTTTGAATGTCTGGTATTGTGTGACTTAGTATAGTTGGTCGTTCAGTGTAGACGTTGGGTGTATTTTTTGTATGTTTGTTTCCAGTTGTACGATTGTGTATAGTTTGCGGACTTTGTGGAGTGTTTGGGGAATTCCCATGTTAGTGTCTATGTTGTAGTTGTGGTTTGTGTCTAGTAAATGTTCTGCATAATTTTATTTTTTGTTGTGCGGGTATTTGATTGCATTTGTGCGTTCTTGGAATCGTGTTTTGAAAGATATGCTAAAAAATCACTTATAGACAACTGCAACAAAACTGGTGTATACATACTAAGATTCAATAATTGTCCCATCTTCTACATAGGCCAAACCGGCAAATCCTTCAAAACATGATTCCAAGAACATATAAAGGCAATCATGCGAAACGACCGTCCTTGTTACCAAAGGTAATCATAGTTTGCAAAGTCAAGTGTTTAAGTATTATTAAAAAAGTAATAAGTTATTAAGAACTTAGTAAACCTGTCAACTTGTTCGTTAGAAAGTGGAATACTTCCAGAAAGACTGAAGCTTGCTATTATTAAGCATCTCTTTAAAAGAGACAAAAACATACCATGAAATTAGACATATATCGCTCTTAACCTCATTTTCAAAAGATTTTTCAAAGTTATGTACAATCGTATAATACACTATCTTAATTTGAATAACATTCTTACATCATATCAGTTTGGATTTAGAAGTGGTATGTCCACTGAGAATGCTACATTTCAATTTAATACATAAATATTTAAAGTGTTAGATAAAAAGAAATATGCTCTGGGAATTTTCTGCGACTTAGCTAAAGCGTTTGACTATAAATTATGAAATTTTACTTTAAAAAAATGGATCATTATGGATTGGATAATTTAACACTAATGTGGTTAAAATCATACCTGTCTGATAGAACTCAAAAGGAAGTGAATCTAGCTTAGGGGTTGTTAAAAATGGAGTAGGCCTACCTCATGGATCGTTACTAGTACCTTTGCTCTTTTTAATTTTCAACAATGACTTGCCATATAACATGGTGAGGAAACAAAGATATTGCTTTCTGCAGATTAAATTAATGTAGGTCTATTTGTAACAGAGACGTCACAAGAACATTTATCAAGTAGCTGAAAAGGCTGTCCACGAATAAATTGCATTGTTTCTAGCTAACAAAATGGCACTTAATATTGAAAACACTAGCTTCATTCAATTTAGAACAAAACATAGATGTATCTCAAACCTTATAATTAATTACAATACGCATCATAGAAGAAATTAGCAACATAACATTCTTAGGACTAAAAATTGACGAAAATCTTGACTGGAAGACACACATTGAAATGATAAGCCCAAAACTGAGTTCAGCGTGTTTCACTTTAAGAATTTTGAATCATATTTTACAACATGATGCGTTACTCATTATATATTTGCATATTTTAATTCTGTAATGAGGTAATCGTATTCTGGGACAACTTTTCTCATAGGGAGAAAATATTTAGACTACAAAAACGTGCAATAAGAATATGTGGAAAGAAAGAATGAGAGAATCTTGGAAACCGGCATTTGAAAAAATAAAGTCATCACTCTCACAGGGGAGTATATGTACTCGGTAATGTTATATGGTAGATAATATTGATAACTAATTACAGAATACATGAACGTACAAATAGAAACATGATTTATATTGACCAGCTAATTAATTAAACTCTTTCAGAAGGTGCTTATTATTCTGCAATACAGATATACAGTAAGCTTCCAGGAAACATTAAATTATTGTATATTAAAAGCAAATGCAAATCTTTGAAGATCTCTCATGGAATTTTTAATAAGTCACACTTTCTATAGGCCTACTATGGATTAATATTTCCTGCTTGAATAAGTTTGGTAGCTTATAGTTCTGTACATTGTTATAACATGCATGTGTATTTTGATCTGACGTGTTCTATATCCTTGAGCCTCCCTCGACTCATGATCTACTGGACGAGATATCTACATCTACATAGTCTACCTCCTGTATAAAATTAAAAAAAAAATCCCTGGACCTATTTTTGAGAACATCGTGACAAACTAAAATTTCTTCCATGTAAAGTCCCCTTAAAAATAAGT
Organism: Ectobius pallidus; assembly: GCA_964059195.1. Taxonomy (NCBI): domain Eukaryota; kingdom Metazoa; phylum Arthropoda; class Insecta; order Blattodea; family Ectobiidae; genus Ectobius; species Ectobius pallidus. The sequence goes on from CAXKWD010000011.1 coordinate 21,845,074, forward strand.
TAAAATTGTCTCCAATCTTCGTGTGTCATCCTCAGAAGGTACCTAACTCAAATATAGAATATTGTTTTCATACGATTTTCCTTTCTGAACACAGACACATAGACATACATGTTTCCGAAAATAGTATTTTTGGATTTAAGGGATCTCAAAACGTGTATTTATGTTAAAAACCAAACTTCAAATTTGGGGGTCGAAAGCAATGTTTCCTATGGTACGGACAGAAGAATTAATAATTAGGTTTATTTTCCTTCATTAAACACACAGCACACTTAAGCCCCGCACTATATACCAACTTAAATTTCAGGTTAGTGGCAGGTTAGGAATAGCGATATTAGTGTTAGTGACTTGTAGTGTTAGGTTGGTGGCAGTTAGGTTAGAACCAGTGATCGCCATCGAGTTTACAATCCCAGCCTTCAATATAGATCAAGTGACCCATGTGAAACTCACTGCCAGTTGTAATTCTTGTTTTCCAACACCCATTTTCTTTTCAGAGACTGCTATTTATAGGTTAGATATCCTAACTGACATAATTAATTTTCATTTTCCCAGTGTTTCTGATATTAAAAAAAAAGCTAAATTACTACCGTATGTGGTTTCTATGGTTCATGAAGAACACATCAATCTAGGATTAATCGATTTTGAACTTTTTTACGTCCGTAAACATAGTTTTTAGTCATGGAAGTCATTCCCATATAATTAGAGATTCCGCAAATGTCTATTTTTGTGCTGATTTCGTATGCTATTATCAAGAATCATAATGACTCGATCCTTTAATGAAAATAAATTGTTATCTTACACGAATCCAGAAGAATTAAATGTATTAAAGGCGGGGAAATAATCCGGGAACCCATTTGCAGCAGTCACAGCCCTATTCTTGCTGGAAATTTCCACACTCGGGGCAGGATTGAAAAATCGACCATTCAGCCTGAACAGTTAACAATATTTCAAAATTCAATTTTAGTACCACACTACACTAACTACTATTAAATAAAGAGTGCAAAATATTTGTCTCAAGTTTTCCCCCTTTTGTATTGTTGAGGTTTTGGGTTTCGCAAGAAACTGGTATGGACCATTAAAAATTAACACAAACCTTCAGGGATCTTAACCTATTTTTTTCAAAAAAACTATTCTCCTTACAGCATCACACATATTAACGTAATTTCCTCAGACTGTTCAATATATTTTAGTTTTCTAGGTCAAGAAAATAAATCAAAATACAGAGTGCAAATTAAACAAAGTTAGTGTAATATATTACTTAGGCCCACTTTTATTATTGCTATCTTATATGGAGATGTTTTAATGAACCTACATTTAGTACAATATCTGAATCCTTTTCATATATTTTAAATCAGATTTATTCAAGAATGTAATATGGTAACCGATGTTTAATTCTATTATTGCCTTAATATCATTACCATGTTGTTATTATTATTAATGCAATTATTAGTATTGTTCTCTTATTTTGCGCGCTTTAACTGCATAGGTTTTATCACGTGTTAGGAAGTGGCACAAAATACATAATCGGAACGCTAAGGATTATATGAGAGTTTCAGCAAACAAGGAAGGAGTATGTATTTGCTTTATCGAAAGCGGTGATTAACATTTCAGTAAATCGCCATAGCAATAGAACAAATGAATATATTTATTTGAGCAAAATAAAGAAATACAGAAATGGTACTTAAATTTTTCGTCTAAACGAGATATGGCAACACTGTGTGGTTTCATCGCAATTTCATGGGCACGTCACTTCCTACAGTTGGCTTATGTCCACCGCCATTTGATGGGCACGTCCTGATGACAATGTCGAAATTAGTGTGTTTGTGCTTTATGTCTAGCTCCCATTAGTGTCACATATCTTAAGAAATTAATCTTTTCCGAAACATAATCGTTCCAGTTCTTAATGGCATAAAGTCTGTTAATTTCAGACTTCTTATTTTTCCTTTGCTTCGCAGAAAGATGCGGTCGGATTGATAGGTCCGTTTGAATTTGTCGCTCCTTTAAAACCTGTGTTAAAATATCTATCGATGGATGTGCACAGTAAAATTCTCTTTTGAAATGTATGTGAAAGGACTCTGCGCCATGTGTAGTTCTGGGGCAGTTTTCATTTGGCGGCTGTGCCCAAAGATTTAGTGGGAACTGACTGTCATCACTTATATAGTTCTCCAAGAGGTAATCTAGAAATTGATTAGCTAGCATGCTGACCACATGCCCCCCAATCCTGCCATCTGCCTACGGTAGATTAAGCAGCGGTCGGGTGGTAGGCAAAGTCCCTCCAGGGATGTAGTGCCACGGAGTTCGAGAGGGGAGTATCGGGAGCAATGCTGTGAGGTTCTACGAATGCATCAGATAGGCTACTTGTTCTGGTGGTAAATATGGTAACCCAAAAGAGTGGCTTAACCATTTTACCATGTCGGAATGTTTATCTATATACTCTTTTTTCAGTCCTATTTCAATTACTTTTCGGAACCAAGATGGCCCGAGGTGAAAATTACAACATGAGTTGCTATGACCAAAAAACAGTCACCAAAAAAGAGATCACTCATTATTAGTAACTTGAGCTTGGATTGGAGGAAGAAAAGGAGATGGTACGACTTGGGTCTTCTACTGGTAACATAAAATGTTTACTACTATGATGTAAAATATTTAAGATACGTTTGTTAATTTAGTTTTTGTTTTAGCTTTAATTTTAGCTTAGTTTAGTTTTAGGTTAGCTTTTAATTCACTACTTAGCTGTTGTTTGACATGATTTATTGTATCTGTTAATGAAAAAGAATAAACTCTTTCTACATTTCAGATTAACCTCAGAGGGCTGCAGTGAAAGATGGAGCAGTGTCGCCTACAGGGACTGTACCAGCAATTAGGGAATAAAGTATAGATAGGTGATATTTTATGAACCTATCATATTCAGACACATTAAAAATTATATTAAGATAACAGTGGTGAAGTTTAAAGAAGTCATCCACTATCTTTCTAATTAATCTCTAACTGAAGTTTGCTATTATTATTATTATTATTATTATTATTATTATTATTATTATTATTAATATTGCTATTGTTATTGTTATTGTTATTGTTATTACTATTAATATTAATAATTAAATACTAGAAGTGTGCAGTATACAATCGGCCTATAATGACATTTGTTAAGACAAGAGTATGTTTTATGAAACGATCATGCTCGTCTCATGAGTTTTATAAGAATGTCTTAATTACCATTATAGTCAAATTGCATACGACTGTTTTGTTTGGCCATAATTAAATATTTAAATTTTGGGTTTTTAGAATACACCGTAATTGATAAAGAAAATAACTCTTGGACAACAGCTGCTAGTAGTTCTACTCTTTTCCAATAGATGGCAGGCTACAAGTCATGCAGACCGCAGGACATCTCTTGAGCTTTAACGTCAAACAACGCACATTAAAAACACATGAAATGAAGTCAGGTTAGTACAATATTAAACTTAACAAGAACAGAATTGATTTTAATTTAAATATAGGTTGTGATGTCATCCATAACACATTGTGTACTTTTTAAGTTATGAAGCTGTGCAGTTTTGTTAGCTTTTGATAGAACACTTTATGAAGATTCTTTCTCCAAAATTACATGCACAATCTTTGATTTCGAGAATGTCATAGTACTATATGATACGCAAATTTATTTGCAAAGCTGACACTCTACTAAAAAAACTGATAAAACGTCAATCTGCGGAGCTTTCTGTTGCAAATTTTGTATCCTTAATGGTCTATTTTCATGCCCCAAAGTGGTTTTCTTGTAATCCAACAGAAAATAGGTGGAAAATTTGATTTACTATATATAGCTACAAACAACTAAGAGGGGCATGGCAGTCTACAGTCGGTCATCTTTTGGGAAAAATCAAAATCAACTTTACATTAGTACATTTGTCTTATTAGAAAAGAAGGTTGATATACGATGCAGGTGATTTTTAGATGATTCAAGGAAATAACTTCAAAAAATTATTGTTATTGACTGATTTGCAGAAAGTTTGCTTTTCAAGCATTCATGTATCACTGTCATGAATTGAATGGGTTGGGGAAGATAGTGCTAACCTAAACAAACTTCATTTTTTATATTGCATTTATAAAGTTTGCTCAAATTTGAAAATATTATTATCTTCTTTTTTTCTTTGGTACATATTATGTTACTAACAATACTTGTTGACGGACTACGCTCAGAAACATTGGAATAAATAGTGACTAAGAAATATATAAATAGTGCAACAATCTCAACTTTTACAAAGAAAAAGTGTTTTCACTATCATGCTCGAACCCCTTAAATTATTATATAAACAAACCAATGCATCAGTTTCAGGTTATCTCTTTTTAAAAGAAAAGTCTAGTCATAAAAAATTGGAACATTTTAATTGCATAAATTTAATTTCTGTTTAATGTTCCCCTACTCAAGATTAATAAACAGTCAAAGGCACAGGTTGATAAAATTAAATAAAAACTATTAATTGTAGTTTTAAATTAATGATTAATTAAATTTTTGAAAGCATCACAGCTAATTAGTTTTCAGTTAGTAGGTTGTGTTCTCTGTATATATCCTCTCTACCCTCCAAAATTAATGTGAAAAAGATTTGGTCTCTCAGGAAAAAAGTTTCAAAAATTAGTTGAATTTCCACTCTGACATACCATTGGGCATATATATAATTAATTTTAAAACATGCTCTTGAATCTTAAAGCAAATAAACATAAGTTTTTTAATTTTCAGATGTGATGCAAGCCGATCACGTTGTGAGAATATGAAGAGTACAATCGTGGACCAAAAGTTTCTTGACCCATCTTCATCGTTACAACAGATAAGTGATATTTTCTTAATTTAAAACCATTATTTTTATTTCGTTGATTAAATTATATATTTTTAACCATTATATCCTGAAAACCATTTAAAGGTTTAAATATGAACCTTTATTTAAAGCCCCAGTTGATTAAAGCTCTTTTAATGGGCTTACAGGATTTGATTTTGGTTAAATAGTTATTTTAATTGTCTTAAATCGGTTGACAATGCATTTTATAATCAGGATTTTCTGCGATAAGAACAATAGCGATTTTTAACATATATGTCAGGTCTATAACTCCATGTCAGATTTCATTCTCCAACTCTCCTATCTTCTGCTGCATCTCTCTAACTCTCCGTACCTTATTTTGTTTTTGACGTCATCCAGTATATCAATTTTTTTTCAACCGAATTTTGTAGTTCCTTCCATTTCATCTAGCAGAAGTCCTTTCCGTCTCATGATGTCGCCTTACCAGTTAGCTTTCCTTTTCCTTAAAACTTCCAATTTATCTCTTCTTAAAACTTCTTCAATCCTTATTCTGTCTGTACACTGAATCTTCTCCATTTTCCTCCAACACCACATCTCTAAGCTTCCTAAATATTTTCTTCAGCGTTTATGTTTCAGCTCCATATAAAACAACACTCCATACGTAAGACCTAATAAACTTCTTCCTTAAAATTTAAAGGGGTGTAGGGTAAAGAAAAGACCCCAGATACCAAGCAAGGGTTAATCACATAAAAAATACTTTTCTCTGCTCCCATGATGTCTCTATTTTCAGTTTTCCTTGTTTAATCCATTCTTTATTTTCTATTTGCTCATCTCCAAAAACCCATTTCTGTGCAAATAATTTGTTCACATGTTTTCCATTCATTGCTCATGATTCTGTTCCATATAATAAAAATGTCTACACTTCTTAAATTGTTTCTTCTCCATAATACTTAATCTTGTCCTAATTGTTCTCTTGCCATCGCTATCTCGTCTCCCAGTTTCAGATAAACTTGTTCCATCAACTTCAATTCCCAAATATAAGAGTTTACTGCCACTCTTGATTTCCTCACTATCAGTTCACAATAATTTGTCAGAATTTCTCAAAGTGAAGATATGCTGTTCACTGTATTTCACATTCAGTCCCTGCGTTTTGTACTTTTCTACACAGGCTATACTTATAGAGTAGAGAAACTGGAAGATGTGTCCCTAGATCGGCATTTCCCAATATTTTTCATTTTTGGCACATGATAGGTGTAACTTGAATCCACGTGGCACACTCATTGATCACATACAGTGCACGCTTCTTATTGTTTCTGTTTTCCTTTCGGAGTCCATTAACCAATATTTCATACTCGGTGTTTTTTTGGAAGTTGACTGACCTGTGGTGAATACCGCTTAGTAAAACATCTAACGCCTGTCTGTTCAAGTCTTTTCATTTTACACTAACCATCGCTGTATTTCAACACTGTTATCTTCACAAATCAATAGCAACAGCCACACAGAGGGATAAAAGATGTTTTAGTGCTTAAAAGATAAAGTTAGAGAACACCACCCCCTCGAACAGGTCGTCCTGTGAGCTGGGAACATTACCCTTACTTCCAATACATCACGTTACAGTTGAGTTACATACGAAATCCTTAAAAAAAATAAATACAATTTTGAATTAAGTACAGTTCCTGGAAATGAAGTCGCAAAAAAGGAAAATGTGATAATATAAACCAAATCTTTGTTCGCAATAAACAGTATTTTTTAATGTATCAGTATTCATCAGTACGGGACTTCATAAAAATAACATTACCCGAGTGATAACATTATCCGCGATTGCATTAAGCAGCGTTCACATTTTGGATTTTTTTTATATGGGTACATAAGTCTTTGTTAAAAATTGCCAGTAATAATATATGAATCAATTATTGTTACATAATTTCAATAATTCAAAAAAGTTTGCGCAAGAAGCAAAATTAATGTGAAACTTGGGCTTGGTGTGCTTTCGAATTCATCTTTATTTGTGGCCGAACACTGTGTTCATTACAGAAAACCCTGCTTCACTTATACAGGTTGTTCTTGAAAAGGGAAGAACTTTCACAGCCTTGTTAGAAATAGTTGGAAGTTCTTTCCGAATAGAAATTATAATTATGTCATGTCTTGGCGTTGAGTGCTGGAGCTTCAAACCTCGGTCATTCCTCACCATTGTCAATTCATTTTCTTCATAGACATTTAATTCTTCTGAATGAAGAACAGAATGGGCCCCTCGGCAAGTCCAAAGAGCCAATTGAAGTGTAGGTAAATACTTTACATAGTGTGTTTTATTGAGGATATGACGTTGTTAGCTTTTTCATTTTCTCGCGCCACAACAGTAGCTCGTTGGTGGCATATCATGTGTGCCATGGCACACCGGATGAAAAACGCTGCCCTAGACACACACACACACACACTTCTTCACGTAACATAGCACTAGCAGGTGTCCATGATTACTTAACTGCTAGATGTTTTCATTAAATTATTTATTTAGCATAAAAATAATTAAATCAAAATATTTATTCACCGCTTTCACATAAATTGCATGATTTACATAATTTTTTCTTAATTATATAATTTTATGTAGTAAACAAATAATAAACGGATAAAACTATTCTTATGATGCCATATTTGCATACAAATTGAAAATGAAATGATTTAAACAAATCATAGAATCATGAACCTTAGCCAAATCATGTATAAACCAAACGTTTGATAGTTAAAAAGCTAAAAACCCGACTTGGAGGTGCGTTTCATTAACAGGCTATAATATATGCAGTTGCATATAATACATATTTAGCATTTATGGACATGCTCCTTTTAATTTAACACAAGTAAAAGTGTGATCTATTTCACACGTAGCGCCCCCACCAAAAGCGCCCCCACCAAAAAATGTAGATTTCCACATTTTTAGATTCATTACACCTACATTCACAGTAAACAGAAGCTGTTCTTTTATATATATATATACACACACACAAGGCGTAAGGGAGTTAACGGTTGACGTAACGTATCTGTTTAAAAATAGTTCATGTTCTTCCCCACTTACACAGCTTGATTGGAAAGACTAACTTCTTGAGTGATATGATTAGGATTTTTAAGTTATGTACTATCCCCAAACAAGAATTTAGAGACTCTGACAGTCATAAATTCAAAATAAGATACTGTAGTAAGTAATGTACAAAATTTAGTTAATTGATATACCTACATAACTACACGCGTGATGTATTTTTTTCACCACATGATGCAGCTTTACATGTCAAAAGCAAAGTATTAAAATATGACAACGAAAATGTCATTGCTGTGTGATTACTTTACGCACTTTAACAATGGGTTAGATGGCTCTACGGTGCTGAAGGCAAAATTTAACTAAACTAGAAATGACTTATTTAGTTAAGGTGGTATATTCTATACACAAGCGTGTGTATTTAAATGTTTAATTTTGAATAGAAACTCGAGGGACAATCGTAATTGAATAAATATGCAATTTTTTTTCAAAAACCAACTAATGGGTATTCAAAACTGTTACATCAAATACAGTAAAGCCTCGTTAATCCAGACTAACTGGGGGATAGGTTGACCAGTTTAACAAGTCTAGATCAGGGCAAGAAATTTTAACACTGAAGGCAGTAGCCAAACCAGAAATTTTAGTCGCCATTATTGTTAGATATGGTATAGCATTACAGCCTTTCGAGAATTATGAAGAATTACCCCCTCTCCTATTTGTTCTTTATATAGGCTATAAACTAGCAATTCATGCTAGCTAAAATTTGTAGTGCGTTTGTATATCTCATTGTTCGAGTGTATAGAGGGTTAATGTGTAAGATTTCAATGTCTGTATTGATGTCTGCACTTCCTGTCCTGTGTGTGCGTAGGCAGAATCTATATATTGTTTGAGGGCTCTGATTTATTCTGTGTATCCTATTTCAAAACTTCGACCTGTTTGTCCGTTATAGAATTTTGGACATTCATTGCATTTTAGTTTTTAGATATCTGGTTTACTGTACTTGTCTTTGTGTTCTGTGTTGTATTATGTTAAGTGTTTTGTTCTTGTCCTAAATGCTACTCTGTATCCTTGTTTTCTGAAGTGTTTGGTAGGTTTTTTTCGTTTCTGTGTTGAAGTGTGTGAGTAAGATGTATTTATCTTTGTTCTTCTCTGAACTGTATTTCTTTGTTTTGAAGTTTCAAAAAATGATACACATAAAAAATCAGTCCTAAACAAAACATAGATTCTGCCTATGTAAACCACCTGATAAACACAGGACACAAATACACAGACATGGAAATCATAAACATTAATCACAAAAGCAACACCCTCAGCACACTTGAACAATATGAAATAGGAAGTTTTTTATTGGCTGTAATTGCAGTACAAAGATCAAGAAATTGTTGAACCGTTGCTTACTAGCTTTAAAGTAAAATATAAATATAAGTTTAATCATATAGTTTGTATATTAGATTACATTTTTCGCTGTTGATAAAGTTTTAATGGATATTTCACATCGGATTTACAATAATATGTTCTAATTAGTTGGAATATAGCAGGGACGGGAGCTCAGGGTGAGGGAGATTCGTTATAACATTTCAAAATTTCGTTCTTGTACACAACACGAAGTCAGTTCCCTACAGTCACATGCTGCATCAGTGGCTTAGCAATATAATTTGAAGATTTAAAGTATTGTTTTAGCAAAGAAAATTCAATTGGTAACATTTAGTGATAACAATCCTTCTCCGTACTAAAACATACCTTGAGATTGAAGGGAATTTTCACTTAGTTTTGGCACGATTAGTATATCTTTGGTACCTCTTGTTTTCCAGTTGTCCGGTCCTAAAATAGTAATGGTAATCACTACATCGTGTGTTTATTTTAATTTTATTCTCCTTGGAAAATAACTGTTAATAACTCTATAATTAGGCCACATCCAGAAATAGTACATATGAACAACAAAAAATTCAATAAGATTATCAAATATCTTATTTCATAGTTCAAAAGTTACTTCACTCTGTACTTAGTAGACAATTAAGGAACGATTTTATTTGTAATAACTCAGGGTTTCAATTTTTATTCTTACTACTTTTCCTTTTTTCTTTTTACTATTCTGTTCTTTCTTTTTTATTATTATTTTTTAGGTATTGATTTAATATTATATTTTCTTTATGTATTTGTAATTTGTATTTTGTAATGTAAATGGCTGAACTGTGCCCGAGCTCGAGCGCATGCTCATTCGGGTGGTCTTGTTTTGTTTTGTATAAATATTTTGTATAAATATAAATAAATAAAATAAATAAATAAATAATTGACCGTCTTTACAATGTACATAGCATATTTCATATTTGCAGACGCTGCACATAGATTCGCTCGATCATACAATGTTTGACTTTAAAGTTCTTTGTATCCACGCCAGTTTCATTTACAAAAATCTTTAATTCCTCCACCAAAACTGATCACATATCCTATCATTGTAGGTGCTCCATCAGTGGCTACTAAAATTAATTTACCACATGACAGTTCAAATTTTTTTGTAACATGGAAAACCGCCTCAAATATATCAATGCCACTTGTTTATCTTTAAGTGGTACCCTATCTGGTAATTTTTAAGTAATTTAGTATGAGTAGCCTACTTCTGCTTATACTTTGCTACAAATTGGAAGGTCGTGGGTTTGATCCTTCACGATTCCATGACCAAAAAGGATTTTTGCATCATATGTATTTATCGGTTAATTTGTTACATTTTTATCCAAATGTTAATGTTAAATATTTTTTAGTTAATTTAATATGACTACTTCTGCTTATTTTAGGGTAGCTGTGTCACAATTGATTGAGGCAGTGTGCTACAAACTGGAAAGTCGTGGGTTCAATCCCCTATGAGTCCACGTTGAAGGAGGGATACTCACATCCTATACACTTATCCGTAAGTTCATTTGTTAATGTTTCTTCAAATGTTTAATTTTAAAACGAGCAGAGTTACTTTCATAATTTTCACACAAGTATCTTAATTACCATTATGTGCAAATTTCATACAACTGTCTTTTTCCACTATAATTAGTCCAAATGTTGAAATTTTGAAATTTTAGATTCACTCAAACACCCGTGCTCTCCTTCGCATCGGCTGGCTGCTGGTTGTTGTAGTTCTTTTCTTCTACAACAGATACCAGATTATGGCATCGGTCAAATCGAAGCTTCCCTTTGCTCGTTGCTTTAAACAAACGGATTATGTGAACATGAAATGAATTCATTTTAGCATGATTTTAAAATTAACACGAACAGAATTTATTTTATTTCAAATACAGCCTATTTATTATTCAGTTTTTAGCTGATACTCTCAAGGTGTCGATATTGTTCCGTGTTCGATAATAATCGATACCATATCGATGTCATGGTAATCTATAATACCGTTACGTCAGACGTCGAACAAAAAAATACAATATTAACCGCGGGACAGTGAAACCGGGGGGTGGGAATTTTTGAGCTCACAATATTTTTATTTTCCTCACTTGATTTTGTTTTTAACATTATTTGCTTGTTTGCACTAAATAAAAATATTAGTCTGGTTTTGACAGGACTGAAATGAAAGAATCGAACACCAAACAAAAATAAATATATTATATAGGTCACAAGATGAGTTTCAAATGAACAGAAAAATAATAGAATACCGTATTCACTTGAATCACTTAAGTGAATTTATCTAGTGGTTTCCATGAAACTACCTCCGAAGTCTGTATGACATAAACCTAGGAATCCTAGGGTTAACAACACTAGATAGTAATTTCAAAGAATTGATCACTGAGTAGCATAAAGAATTTAAATCGAATTTTTGTACACATTTTAATATTTACATATGAATTGAGCATATTTTGCTCTTATTAAACATTTCTCACAAGCTAATAAATAGGGGGAGGATTTCTATGACCTAAAAAATAGGATATATGCATGCATTTATGACCTAAAAACATTAGAATATGACCAATACAATTTAAAATATGACTTTACCACTTACACATTGTATATATATTTTTAAGTTTCATTACAATACATTTTATTAGAATATAATGTTATTTAAAATATCTGTAAATTCTCAAAAAGTATCATTAGAATGGAAAATTTACAAAATATGAAATGAAACTTCAAATTTTCTTTAATATGCATACAAATATGCCAAAAATATGACCTAAATATGCATATTCATACTAAATATGCTACAATCGTTGAAAATGTCCTAAATATGCACAATAAAAGCAGTTCCATTTTCACCAGGATGCTTGGAATCGGGTTTAAATTAGTCGGAAACCTGAAATAATGCAAAGGGGAAAAATATGACATGTCATAGAAATCCGCCCCTACTAATAAATTTTGCAATATTTTGTAGATTCAATTTCCTTAATATTGGTACTTACGAATGTACAAAGATAAATATAGCTAAGGAAAGCTGTTTTGTAAAATTTCTTGGTTATCGCTGTTACCGTATCTAACACTGAAGGGTTAATTACAAATATGTCTCATTGTTTTGTTTCAGGAGTACCATGGCCATCAGATTAGTAGATGATTAGATGTTTGTATTGCTGACAGAGAGGGCAGCAAGCTGGAGATGTTTGAAGGTGTTCTACTCAGAGCTAATTCATGTGACTAATGTGCTTCACCACATGCAGCACACATGGACGGAATTCTAAAAGTATGTAATTTTTATACTATTTATTTCATTAATTATTTATTTAATTTATTTAATTTGCTTCCCTCTGGTGTAGATAAGGTGTTCTCTTACATAACCAGAGGTGGATACATAACCAATCTAATTTAAGAGTAGATAAGTCGCAAGGCCGAGACCCTACCTGTGTTTGAAGAATAGTCTGTGAGTGATTTGACATGTATACTCTAAACAATAGTTTAAAAAGCAAACATAACAAAAAAGGTAACTTATTTTGAAGTAAATTAATTGTTTTCTTTTGTACACACATCCACTATTTCTTCTCTGAATGATGTAGATGACATAGATGATCCAAGTTATGAGCATCGTTCTTTAGGAACCTCTTCAGGAAATCAAACAGAAAATGAGGAAACAGATGAAGGTGAATTTTTCAGAGAGTTAAATGAATCTAAAAAGAGAGAGAAAAATACTGGAGGCATGGAAGAAGCATTATAATAAGTTGGGAATGGAAGGAAAGACCTATATTGGATACAGTAGAACAAAAGGAGGAGCAAGGATAAACAAGACTTTCATAGAGAAGAAAGAAAACAGGGGGAGACTTACAGATCCAAAATGTGTAAAAGATCACAATTATAGAATGTTACATAATTACAGAAGAAGAAAGGAATTCTATTTTTAAACAATTCTGGAAAGAAATGTCCTGAGAGCAATAGACGGTTTGCATTACAGAGCTTCTAGACAACATTATCAGAAAGGACCCAGCTGTGGAGAATCAAGACGCAAGGGGACTTTGGTCTATCATCTTCAGGTGAATAATACTACAAGATTGTAAAAAAACAGGTTTAAAATACTTTCGCCATCAAAGGGACTTGAAGGGACAACCTTCAGACACGGGAATAACACCAAGCACTGAAAATAGGCATCCTGAAGAAAAAGATAAAAAATAAGTAAGACATTAGGTAATTTCTAGAAAACCTCCCGAAATTGTCATCGCATTACTAGAGGAAAATGTCTACCAAACTCAAACTGGAGCCAGGAATAAATTCTATGAGCCAAGTGTATGGCCTATATGAAGAAACGTGTAAAGAATTGAACAAGGGGACTCGGGAGGAAAAGACTAAAGATAAGGCTGTGGCCGAATCGGGTACATAAAGTTTTACGATGGACTTGCAGGCTGTAAAGGTAGCTCCTTTTTTTTTTTTTTTTTTTTTTTTTTTTTTTTTTTTTTTTTTTTTTTTTTTTTTTTTTTTTTTGCAAGCCAGTCCAATATATTACAATTGTAAATTGCCAGTCCATAATTTTACAATGTATGAGTTGGCTAATCATGATATAGCCTGCTACTGGTTTGATGAAAGTGAAGCTGAGCTAGTTCCAATTTGTGATATCGACACACTGAAGAAAGTGGCAAAAGAAAGTAATGTGCCCACCATTTTGTATTCCTGAACATATCAGAATTGGAATGCAATATTGTAGAATGCTTGCTGAAATTCGGAATGAAAACAACAATTCTGTTTTTGGAAAATGGCCATATTCTGGAGTGTGATTCAGTGATCAGTGCCTTAGAATGTAGGATACAATCTGAAGAAATATTCCTCCCTAGTCAATATGCAACTGTGACAAGAGACGCAAGAAAAAAAGCCATTTCCATACAAGGCTCTTTATCTTGATCACACATTCTTCATAGGCTATTGTGACAGAAAGCTCTGGATTTTCTATGACGGAAACCAAATGACCCGATGGTGCCTGATTTAAGAGTAATAAAATATGAACCCAAGGGTGTCATATATTATAATCTGGTCTATACTGAATATTTCCAGGAGTTGCCTAAGCGGAAAAAGACTGTAAAGTAGGAAGAATTCCCCAGGCCGCACATGGAGAGATTGAAGATCCTAGAAGTCTTAAGTGGGATCACTTACAACAACTTAAAAAGGAAATTGCCTCATGATTGCCATCTATTCTATGACAACATTCCCCATTTGTAAATCATGGCATCAAGGATGTTATTATTTTGCTGTCAATATTAGGATTAAGTTCTTTATTTCTTTACAAAAACCATATCAGGAAATCATTTTTGTACCTTGTATACTTGATATATTCATATTACAGCAGGATCATTTCAATATAAAATATGTACAGAAAAATTATTTTTATCAAGAATTAGAGTAAAGTAATTTTTCTTAAAAAGTTCATCTTTTATTCAGAAATACAAATATTTAATTCCGCTTAACTGGAAATTTTGTAAAATAACAGAGTTCAATACTGCGTAACTAACACCATCATGCTGAACAACTAAAATTCACCTCAATGTTGCCAACATCATATGAGAAATACCTTTTGTTCATTATCCTGAAAATGTAAATACTTGACGGTTCCTAAAAGCAAAACACAACAGATTTTTCTTTCCTGTAAAATTTGTGTTTTGTTAGTTATATGGCGTTGTTTCTTAAGCGATGATATAGGCCTACACTCTCTCTATAGAATGAGTTGGCCAAGGTGGCAGTGTCTTTGACTCTCATTTGGGACGTCCCAGCTTCAAACCCCATGGTTTCCCCAGTCGTAAAGGAAGGCAAAGGTCTGATTGAATTATTCACTTATACCCGTAAAGTCTAGGTTATCAAATGATGATGATTGTTGTACAGTCATGACTCATACGTGAATTCAAAATCTATTTAGGTGGAACTGTAAAAGTTACTTATTTAAAAACATGTTTGCCACAAGAATTTTGTTAATACGTCCAATACCATTAAATGTTAATTTTCTACAATGCTGGGTAGATATCAAAGACACAAAAAGCAGTACATGTCGGGTGATCAAGATGTCTGGTAACCCTAGGAATGGATGTGTCGATTTTTCAATGGTTTATTACATATTTCTTTACTTTCTGAATTATTCGTCATTTACCTTTATCAGATTCCTTCCAGGTTGTGTTTAAGATGGATAAATGAGGCACTACTGTAATAGCTATTTACAATGTAAGACCGTTAAATAGAACTTATCAAGGAAGCACGAAGTTAAGTTCTTTGTGTGAGCCTGTTAAGTTCTTATAACAATTAAACTTCGAAATTTTATGTTATTTTGAATCGTAAATTTTAAAAGGAGAATAATTTCAGTTCGCTTGTGCTTAGCTTAGTAGCCTAATCAAAAACTTTTTGGTAATTTCATGTGTAGTGGAATTCACTCTCTTTTGATAACAAATTATTTGAAATTATTGAGCATTGTAGAAAATTTATGTAAAACACTGAACTATTTGTAGAGAAATGTATATATCTCTCTCTTGAACTTTTGCAGAAGACTAACTAAACAATATTGAAAAACCCTCGCTGTGATAAGGAGACCTGGAATTTTAGACTCTAAAAAAATTAGTTTTAGGCACCTAAAATAGGCTTTTAAAACAAGTATATTGGCTTTTTAATTAGAGAATAGGCACTTAAAATATGCTTTAAAAATGTGTAAGCAGAGAGAAAATTGACTTTAAAATACTACAATATGCTCTTAAACTGTAACGTGATCATTTTTTCTGTAACAAACGTGATAGGCATTTACCTATTCTTAACAGAAATAATTGCAAAATTAAGACAGAATTAAAAATACATTTATCAAAAACAGTTTTGGTTTATATGAAAAATTGACACAGTATGTCCCTTCTTACTAAATACCTGCTACTTGTTGTTTTGAGCGAATCCTCCCCCATCAGCCAGCATTCCTTTGGCAAAAAAATTGTTTGGGAAAATCAAGTTTCTGTGAAAAACCCACCCTCTGCTGTTCTGCTCTTCATTCAGGGATGCCCATTAAATGATTGTGAAAGTTACAGAAGTTGAATTTCATTTTAAATGTACAGAATAGGCATTTTAGGCACTAAAGTAGTAAAAATAGGCTCCAAAGGTCCAACTAGGCATTTAGGGCACTATAAAACTCCATAAATCTCTATAAATATAACTGATTTATCATATAATGTCAACATATTTAAAAATTTTCACCTTATTTCATAAGGCACAAAATAGGCATTAGCCTTAAAATCCCAGGTCTAGAGATAAGGAATTCCAGGCTCTGACTGAATGGGGAGAAATGTAGGACAAGTAGGGCAAGGCATTAAATTACCATAAAATACTGAAAAATTGCAAAATAAAAAGTGCATTTATGACCTAAAAATAGTTAAAAAATGACAAAATTAAAAAAAGACCAATAAATTTTCTTTATTACTTATTTAGGTTTTTTAAAATAATTAATTGCTAAAATGAATTTAACGGATGACAGTGTGTTACATATGAATTTACAATATAATGCACAGTGATTTTATTACTAAAAAGTAAGATCAATACTACTTGTACACCAATAGCCAAAAAATAAATAAAATCTGAACTGGCATGCCCATCAAATTGCCCCTAGCAAATATGTGCAATTTAAAAAAGAAAGTAACAAATAGGCCTAATTATTTATTGCTATGAGACAACCTGCTATGGTGTTGACAGTAAACCTGAATTTAAATTAACTATGAACACTGGGCGGAGATTCTCAAATTCTTTTGTCTGAAAGTGACGATTTGTACACGGAAAAGCTCCTCTCTACCTCCAACCCTAAAAATGCCTTGAAAGTGCCGAAAATGATCTAAAAATTCCGAAAATTACCAAAGAATAGTAAAAAATGACATCTCTTGAAAAAGACGAAAAATGCAACAACAACAAAAAATGCGAAAACGAATTTCCCTTATTTAATCAATTATTTCATGATACACATTTATATATAATAGAGCTATCTTTTAACCTTCATATAAAAAAGATGCCAAATCATCAAATGCCTTGCCCTAGTCATAAGCAATGTTTTGAGCAAAACTAAACAATTTTGGCTTACGTTTGTGTTTTGCCGGTAACTAGTTTATGGACAAAATTTTTATTGCTGAAGTAGTGATTTATCATATTTTGAACGATAATCGATAACCGTAGCAATATAAATAATAGTACTTGTAGCGGTTAAAATGAAGGAAATGGATAATTATTTATTCGTGCGAAAGGAAAGAGAACATTAGTGTCATCTGATAATTGCTATAACGTGCCAGCACATTTTTCTTTTTTCTAACGGGCTCAGCCCATAAAATGGAACTTGTCACAGGAGGAGAGATTTCTGTTAAATATTTACGATTTGAAATGAATTTATTTACTGAATAAAATAAATCTAGAAATATTAATGTTCTTATTTTTAATTTTAGGTAGTCCAGACACTGAATGAAGAGGATGCTGTCTCAGCAATGGAAACCAAGGCTGATACAGCACGGGGACCTCAATCAGGACAACACGTGGAATGGAGAAATTTCTTCAGCTTTAACAACGATGGAACGATTGCTTCGTGTGGAGACGCCATCGACGGACATCGTGGGAGGAACGTCATGTGAAGTAGGAAGAAAAGTTACAAGAAAAAATTCATCTGACAAGAGAACTATGTAGTGAGAATCTTTTAATGTGCCTAGTGATTATTGCATTGCAAAGTGTCTGTAGGTAAAAGCCAAGGTTAAATGAATTCTACATTATTTACTATTAACTTGTTTTTTCTTAAGAGTCTATTTCCCATGTTTAATGCCTATTTCAAGCACTTCTGGTGACTCAAGATCCGCTCCTTGGTCATAATGAGCTTACATATTTCTGAAATTTTGGTTACACCCATAAAATCAATGACTTTCTCTATCTTGCATACAGAGTGTGCAGAAGTTAGTTTACCCAGAAAACATAATAATTACAATTGGGCCTATAGTTATATACACTGTTCCTCCTAGAGAAGGGGTTGAGTGAGGAGATTGGGGGTTATAGCTACCAAATGTTATAATTGCATTAAAATAATTTTCGTGCCTTGTCAAAAATGGCTTTAAAAATTTAGTGGATATTTTTTCATATATAACTTCATAATCTACTTAAGTCACAAGAAATCTTACATAATATCCTGTCATTTTTTTCACTTTTGATTTTATTTACTGTAAAAATTTAATGTTAGTAAGCTTGAATCTGTCGTTTATGTACACACTAAAGAAAAGGGGATGAAAGGAAAGAAGGAAGACAGTGGGTAGAGAAAAAAAGAGAAAGGTAGATACAATAGAAGGTAGTTCCAATGGCTTGAAGGAGGAAAAGATAGCCTAGTAAAATGAAAGGAGGGAAATTAATGTAATAATATTAATAATAATAATAATAATAATAATAATAATAATAATAATAATAACAATAACAATAATAATAATAATAATAATAATAATAATAATAATAATAATAATAATCGACATAATAATAATATAATAAAATTAATAATATAATAATAATAATAATAATAATAATAATAATAATAATAATAATAATAATAATAGTATATGCCATTACGCCAAATATTATGTGTATTTACCTTGTTCATTGATAACTGCAATAATTATTTTATTAATCCATTTTTTAAGGAAATTGAAAAAAATATGAATAAAATAAACTAATGAAGAAGGAAATAAAAGAGAAGGGATAGGAAGAAAGCAAGCAAATGAAGGAAAGTATGAAAAAATTGGAGATTAAGAGGAGGAGAGTGTAAAGGGGGTTATAAGATGAAAGGGGGAAAAAAAGAGGGAGAGGTTGAATGTAGGCCTTCTTAGGAGTCAGGGAATGATTAAAGGACAGTACTAGAGAAGATAGAGGAAAAGAAAAAATAGAGATATAGAACGTAGGAGGGAGGGATAAAATTAAGAAAATTGAGAGGAATGATAAAAAGAGAAAGGGAAGAGGAGGAAAGGGAAAGAAAGGTAGGTGGATTAGAGAGAAAGAAGGCCGGAGGAAGGAAATCAGGAAGCGAGAAAGGAAATAAAAAATTACGCAAAAGACAAACATTATGTCTGTATTGGTAAACTGACTAATGCACACCCTGTAGAGTATGTGGCCGCATTGGAAAACTGCGTATTCATTTGTATAAGCGTCATCCATAGCCACATTTTTCACCAGGTGAAACTAAAATATCTGAGTTTGTTAAAAGGGCGAACATATAATAATCCTTTATAGAACTTACAAGAAGAAGTTTTCGAATAAAAAGCCTCAAATTTAACTAAAGTTAGTATGTTTTTCTGTGTGTAAAAATTAGAAACAAAATCATTAGAGGGAAATTGATAAAAAATGTAATTTTTTTGTAATTTGGTAGTGAAATAAGAGAGGGTTGTGGGAAGGCCAAAAGGGAATGAGGGAAAGTATGAAAAATAGAGGTTAAGAGGAGGAAAATATGAAGGGGTTATAAGATGAAAGGAGAAAAAAGGGTTAGGTATAAGAAAGATAATGAGACAGGAAATTATGTAAGAACAGTACTAGGGAAGAGAGGAGAAAAGAAAAAATAGAGTAAGATGGAATAGAAGGTAGGAGGGAGGGATAGAACGAAAAAAAAAGAATGATGAAAAGAGATGTGAGGGAAAGAAAGGTAGGTGGAATAGAGAGAAAGAAGTCATGAGGGAGTCAATTTAGGAAAAGTAAACAAGGGAGGAAAGAAAGAAATATGAAAAAGACAAACATTATGACTGTGTGGGTAAACTGACTAATGCACACTCTGTAGAGTAAGTGGCCGCATTGGAAAAGTGCACATTCACTTGTATACGAGTCATCCACAGCCACATTTTCAGCAGGTGAAACTAAAATGTGAGTTCTGTCAGAGTTAAATGCTAAAATGTTTCGGTTATCTTCTTTGGACCACCCTGTATATTTTGTTACAGTAAAATATTCGCACAAATATGTTTCATAAAGTGGTATTTTTGGATTCAGGAGAATTAAAAATATTGTTATAATTGTACTAAATAGATTTCGAATGTCAAACACAACAATTTTATATCTATGGTAACTAAATCAACTGATAAAACAGCCACAAGAACCAAGGGGCGGCTCATGAGCTTAAAGGTTGGTGGTTTGAATCCTACTTAAGAAGATTGTTTAATAAGAGTAACATAATACATTATTTTATAGAGGGGTTCGAACCAGCGATCTTTCCAGTAAAAGCACAATGCTAGATTCCTTAATGTCAAATTGAAAAAAAGATAAAATCGCATGTTTTGTAACCATATTGTAGGCTAGCAGCTTACCACAATATTGTACATAATAAAAAAAGACAAATGATACATGTTATATGTTAATTATTATATTCCATATTCATGCAGTATCGAATCATACCACAACCATGTTTTTATGTAGTTTTTGCTATTTTCGTATAAATAAATTCTATGTTCATTCAGTATTAGTGTAACTGTATGAATATAGAATATAATTGTATAACTGTTAGAATATAACAGTATATAACAATTATACAATTATATTCTATATTCATACAGTTACACTATATACTGTATGAACGTAGAATTTAATTATATGAAAATAGCAAAAACTAAAAAAAAAGTGGTTGTGGTAGGATTCGATCCAGGTACGCTAGCGTTGGGAGTACAGCGCACCAACGCTTGCGGCCATTTTAAATTTTTTTATCCGTTGC
Organism: Ectobius pallidus; assembly: GCA_964059195.1. Lineage (NCBI taxonomy): Eukaryota > Metazoa > Arthropoda > Insecta > Blattodea > Ectobiidae > Ectobius > Ectobius pallidus. The sequence continues at coordinate 21,865,994 of CAXKWD010000011.1, forward strand.
AATTCAGTCATGTCATTCAATTTTATATCCCTAGAACAAAATTTTTATATAAAAATCCTGGATTTGATCCGTGCTCCCCACGACCAGGACCAGCTGGCCAGCCCCCAAATGCCAGCCCGCTGGATTCTGGCTGGAATTTCACTGAGATTTAGATTTTACTTAAAATCTTGCCAGGAGTGGTATCCGTGCCCTGCACCTTTCCATCCGAAGCACTCCGCACTAACCCACTGCGCCACGACGCTTCGATACAAGTATAAGGTTTGTAAGTCTACTTATATGATTTTTACCGCTAATTTTCGTCTAGAAAGATTTTCAGAAATCGAAGGCCCTGGCTTGAGATTTTCAAGCCAGAGCCTTCAAGAAATTATTCTAAGTCCATTTTCAAGCCAGAGCCTCGAAGAAATTATTCTAAGTTCATTTTCAAGCCAGAGCCTCGAAGAAATTATTCTATGTTCAACTCTCCAACACTCTCAGCCATTTTTCATATTTTAATTTGCTAACTGATAGTCTACTTTTTACAATTCTTAAATAAAACTTACCTTCGATGAGGCTCGAACCAACGAACCTACCATTGGAAGCCCAGTCCTCTAACGACCTCGGCTATCACTCATATTGATTTTACAGTCGGACATTTACTATGTTATACAACTTTATTAGAATTTTTACTTAAAATCTTAACTTCACTGAGACTCGAACCAGCGACTCTGCCATTGGAAGCACAGACCTCTAACGACCTCGGCTATTGCTCATATTGATTTTGCAGTCGGACATTTACTATGTTATACAACTTTATTCGAATTTTTAATTAAAATCTTAACTTCTATGAGATTCGAACCAGTGACTCTGCCATTGGAAGCCCAGTCCTCTAACGACCTCGGCTAATTCTCATATTGATTTTACAATCGGACATTTACTATGTTATACAACTTTATTAGAATTTTTAATTAAAATCTTAACTTCTATGAGATTCGAACCAGTGACTCTGGCCTCGGAAGCCCAGTCCTCTAACGACCTCGGCTATTTCTCATATTCATTTTTCAGTCGGACATTTACTATGTCATACAACTTTATTAGAATTTTTAATTAAAATCTTAACTTTACTGAGATTCGAACGACCTCGGCTATTTCTCATATTGATTTTTCATTCGGACATTTACTATGTCAAACAAATTTATTAGAATTTTTAATTAAAAATCTATGAGATTCGAACCAGTGACTCTGGCATTGGAATCCCAGTCTTCTAACGACCTCTGCTATTTCTCATATTGATTTTTCAGTCGGACATTTACTATGTTATACAACTTTATTAGAATTTTTAATTAAAATCTTAACTTCTATGAGCTTCGAACCAGTGACTCTGCCATTGGAAGCCCAGTCCTCTAACGACCTCGGCTATTTCTCATATTAATTTTACAATCGGACATTTACTATGTTATACAACTTTATTAGAATTTGTAATTAAAATCTTAACTCCTATGAGATTCGAACCAGCGACTCTGGCATTGGAAGCCCAGACCTCTAACGACCTCGGCTATTTCTCATATTGATTTTACAGTCGGACATTTACTATGTTATACAACTTTATTAGAATTTGTAATTAAAATCTTAACTCCTATGAGATTCGAACCAGTGACTCTGGCATTGGAAGCCCAGTCCTCTAACGACCTCGGCTATTTATCATATTGATTTTTCAGTCGGACATTTACTATGTCATACAACTTTATTAGAATTTTTAATTAAAATCTTAACCTTACTGAGGCCCGAACCAGTGACTCTGGCATTGGAAGCCCAGTCCTCTAACGACCTCGGCTATTTCTCATACTGATTATACACTCCGACATTTACTATGTTATACAACTTTATTAGAATTTTTAATTAAAATCTTAACTTCTATGAGATTCGAACCAGTGACTCTGGCATTGGAAGCCCAGTCCTCTAACGACCTCGGCTAATTCTCATATTGGTTTTACAATCGGACATTTACTATGTTATACAACTTTATTAGAATTTGTAATTAAAATCTTAACTCCTATGAGATTCGAACCATTGACTCTGGCATTGGAAGCTCAGACCTCTAACGACCCAGGCTATTTCTCATATTGATTTTACAGTCGGACATTTACTATGTTATACAACTTTATTAGAATTTTTAATTAAAATCTTAACTTCTATGAGATTCGAACCAGTGACTCTGGCATTGGAAGCCCAGTCCTCTAACGACCTCGGCTATTTCTCATAATGATTTTTCAGTCGGACATTTACTATGTCATACAACTTTATTAGAATTTTTAATTAAAATCTTAACTTTACTGAGATTCGAAACAGTGACTCTGGCATCGGAAGCCCAGTCCTCTAACGACCTCGGCTAATTCTCATATCGATTTTACAATCGGACATTTACTATGTTATACAACTTTATTAGAATTTGTAATTAAAATCTTAACTGATATGAGATTCGAACCAGTGACTCTGGAATTGGAAGCCCAGACCTCTAACGACCTCGGCTATTTCTCATATTGATTTTACAGTCGGACATTTACTATGTCAAACAACTTTATTAGAATTTTTAATTAAAAATCTTAACTTCTATGAAATTCGAACCAGTGACTCTGGCATTGGAATCCCAGTCTTCTAACGACGTCGGCTATTTCTCATATTGATTTTTCAGTCGGACATTTACTATGTTATACAACTTTATTAGAATTTTTAATTAAAATCTTAACTTCTATGAGATTCGAACCAGTGACTCTGCCATTGGAAGCCCAGTCCTCTAACGACCTCGGCTATTTCTCATATTATTTTTACAATCGGACATTTACTATGTTATACAACTTTATTAGAATTTGTAATTAAAATCTTAACTCCTATGAGATTCGAACCAGTGACTCTGGCATTGGAAGCCCAGTCCTCTAACGACCTCGGCTATTTCTCATATTAATTTTACAATCGGACATTTACTATGTTATACAACTTTATTAGAATTTTTAATTAAAATCTTAATTTCTATGAGATTCGAACCAGTGACTCTGGCATTGGAAGCCCAGTCCTCTAAGGACCTCAGCTATTTCTCATATTGATTTTTCAGTCGGACATTTACTATGTCATACAACTTTATTAGAATTTTTAATTAAAATCTTAACTATACTGAGACTCGAACCAGTGACTCTGGCATTGGAAGCCCAGTCCTCTAACGACCTCGGCTATTTCTCATACTGATTTTATAGTCCGACATTTGCTATGTTATACAACTTTATTAGAATTTTTAATTAAAATTTTAACTTCTATGAGATTTGAACCAGTGACTCTGGCATTGGAAGCCCAGTCCTCTAACGACCTCGGCTATTTCTCAGTGTTAGCAACAAAGTTCCTTTGATACACATCATTTCAATTGTTAGAAGTCAGAGCTTGTTATATCCTTGGGATATTTTATGCTATAATAGGAAATATAGAATCTATAGAGCATAAGTCTCCTAATAAAAGTTGTTTGTCTATGTCCCCTCTATATGCAGAGAAAATATTGTGGCGTTGCGTAAATACTGCATTTCAGCAAGCACTGAAAGAATTAAAAAGTTCTCAGCTAAATTTTTTGAGTCTGAGTTCATTGTATCTCCCGAATACTTTAGATTTTGTAGACCCTTTCATATGCAGACGTTTTGGGATGTCAGTTTTGATATGCAGTCGATAATGAAATGGTTGAGAATCTGGTGTCCTCTCATATGCCTGTCCATATATATTATTTATTGTCTGTAATTCAAGAAATCAACGTAAAACTCCATTTCATTAAATATATAAGAACTATTGCGGAAAACTAAAAACAGTCATAACTAATGGAAAAGATCGACGTTTTCACAAAATACAAATTTAAAACATAGGATAATAGGTAGAAAAACATTGAAGAAAATAACAACATTGGTTCCGCTTGGTTTTGGTTTTTGCTGGCAGACAGGAAGTGTAAACGAATACGGTATATCAATAATGTGCATAATAATAGATACGAATATGTGGTTGCTATGCGTGGACAAATGACGGTACCTAAACAATCTCATTAATTATCAGTAAAATGGACTAACATCATCATCATCATCATCATCGAAGGAATTGTATTTTGTGTTATGCATTAAAATAGAGGCACAACGCTACAGACCGGGAGGTCGCTAGTCGAACCCCGATGAAGTCTTTGGGATTTTTCAATGGGCCTAATCATGGATCTGGAGTGTAAAAAGCTTTATTAATTAGCCAGTTGGATATAAATTTACTAAATTTATTTAAAGATAAATGTTTGATTACGTTTGGTAATTTATTAACAAACAGAAAATGTTCACATAATACTAGAAATAGGGCAAGTATAGATGTGCCATATCAAAGATTGTCAAAGTCACAAAACTCCTATTCAGTTCTCGGATTAAAGATGTATAATAAGCTAAGTATAAATTTAAAAGAATTGCCTGTAAATATTTTTAAAGCTAAATTATATAAATTACCTGAAAACACTCCCTTTTACACTGTTGATGAATTTTTCGAAACTCAATTTACTGTATTTTAAAAGGTATTTTTAGAATAAATGACCTTAGAGTTTATATACACAATGAATTTTGTATATAGTACATCTAAGTTTAGTACATTGTATTCTGACATTGTCTATTGCTGAAAAAGTTTAATGACAATAAACTTCTATTATTATTATTATTATTATTATTATTATTATTATTATTATTATTATTATTATTATTATTACTATTACTACTAATATCTTTAGTAGTACTTTTCTAGTATGATATTGGGTTTTATGAGATTTTCTTTCTGCCTGGTATTATAGTTGTGTAATGCACCCTGTTCAAAAAAAGTTATCAATATTTTCTTTAACAAATATCAGATTCTAATATTTATAGATACATGCAAGTGTCATTATATTTAGTACAGTGTGTCCCACGCAAGAGTTGGCCAATGACGCGGGTTCCTGCGGTGCGGCGGGCACAGCTCCAACTCCCGAGCGATCGGGTGAAATATCTACGCTAATGAAGCCGCGATCGGTGTTTTGATTCAGGTTCTCACACTTACAGTTAAAATTACAATGAAAATAAACACGTACCTCATCAGAAGAGATGTTGGAAATGTTCTCCTCTTGCATCCACAAAATACCGGCACCTTTTTAGGATATTTTCTTTCTCGCCCATAAGTTCAGCTTCCGAGACAGAGTTCATTTCTCTTGTGATAGGCCTATGTGATATTGTCTTTAAGTTCTTCTAACAGTATGAGAATATTATTTATGGAGAAACTTGAAAAGTAAAGTGTATAGATCAACTTCCCGTACATTACAAAGGAAAGGGGTGAAATACGTATCTAGGCTAATAAAGCCCGCTGATGGTGTATTGGTTCAGGTTCTCACAAAGAAAATCACATGTGATTTATCTGCATGTGTCAAGTGTACATTTGTTGTTACAATGCCACGACATAGGCCTACGTATACAATAGAACAAAGTATACTTATGTACGATTCGTATTTGATTACATCATCTTGCAAGGACGGAAGACGTCGGTTGTTAGCAAAATTCCCAGGTGTAAGCTACGTCCTCCAAGCAGAGAAGCCGTGCGAAAACTTGTAAGTAAACTTCGGGAAACGGGTTCGATTCTCGATAGGAAACGAGGGACCAAGTGGTGCGTAATTACTGAAGAGAAATTAGATCAAATCCCCATACATTAGAAGAACTTAAAGACAATATCAGAAGAGAAATTAATTCTATCTCGGAAGCTGAACTTACGCGCGTGAAAGAAAATTTCTTAAAAAGGTCCCAGTGTTGTGTGGATGCAAGAGAAGGGTATTTCCAACATCTCTTATGATGAGGTACGTGGTTATTTTCATTGTAATATCAACTGTAAATGTGAGAACCTGAATCATAACGCCATTAGCGGCTTTATTAGCGTAGATATTTCACCCGCTCGCTCGGGAGTTAGAGCTGCAGTCGGCGCGACGCAGAAACCCGCATCATTGGCCAACTCTTGCGTGGGACACACTGTAGGTGAAAGGCTGTTCTAACCGAGTCTCTAGACCATAATCCTTCTACGATTATAATTGTGTGTGTGTTTTTTTTAGGTAGATTTCGAAGAAAAATCTACCTATTGCAATGGATACCATGTCATGATTTTCGAAAAATTCTTTCATATCTTTACGTTTCATGCTCCCCTAAGTACGAAACCACCGCCCGTTCAAAAAAAAAATTGTGATATTTATATATATATATATCTTTACACGATAGCGGCCGTAATTTTGAAGATATTTGAACCAAATTTTATTATGTTATTTCTAGGCCCAATAGTTCGGACAAGTTCGTTAATGGGCAAAATTGGCCCAAGGGGGTGGTCGGGGGAGGGGGTTGAAATTTTAAAACATTTATATCTCGGCCCCTGTGAAGTATAGAGGGAAACTTTGTTTGAATAAATTAGAGTACTCCCTATGGGGTTCACAGTGACACCAACGATTCGGGGTTCGAGTGAGGGTGGGGGTGGGGGATGAAAATTCGAAACTTTTGAAACCACGTCTTGCGGGGTATCGTTGAAAAGCTCTTGATGAGTACTCTACAAATCAATAACTAGTTTCTTGATAGCTCTCATATGACACGAGATTTTAATGTTTGAAAATAATAACACTTAAAAGAATTATCATTGGCCAACTCTTGCGTGGGACACACTGTAGGTGAAAGGCTGTTCTAACCGAGTCTCTAGACCATAATCCTTCTACGATTATAATTGTGTGTGTGTTTTTTTTAGGTAGATTTCGAAGAAAAATCTACCTATTGCAATGGATACCATGTCATGATTTTCGAAAAATTCTTTCATATCTTTACGTTTCATGCTCCCCTAAGTACGAAACCACCGCCCGTTCAAAAAAAAATTGTGATATTTATATATATATATATATATATATATCTTTACATGATAGCGGCCGTAATTTTGAAGATATTTGAACCAAATTTTATTATGTTATTTCTAGGCCCAATAGTTCGGACAAGTTCGTTAATGGGCAAAATTGGCCCAAGGGGGTGGTCGGGGGAGGGGGTTGAAATTTTAAAACATTTATATCTCGGCCCCTGTGAAGTATAGAGGGAAACTTTGTTTGAATAAATTAGAGTACTCCCTATGGGGTTCACAGTGACACCAACGATTCGGGGTTCGAGTGAGGGTGGGGGTGGGGGATGAAAATTCGAAACTTTTGAAACCACGTCTTGCGGGGTATCGTTGAAAAGCTCTTGATGAGTACTCTACAAATCAATAACTAGTTTCTTGATAGCTCTCATATGACGCGAGATTTTAATGTTTGAAAATAATAACACTTAAAAGAATTATTATAATATCATAATTTTCTCGTATTTAGCGGCTTTGCTAATTTTATTCATTGCTGATCTTGCGCACAGTCTCCCAGAATATTATATCCTATTCTTGTTGTCAAAACAAATGATTGTAGGCTCTTCCTCTTTACCGAATTCAGTTCTTATTACTGCGGGTTTGCCATGCCAAGGCTAAAAAAGAAGAGTGCTGCGCAGCGATAATAAATTAAACCAAAAGCACTTTGAAATCTACCTCAGCCTGTAGGCCTGCCTAAAGGGATTTTTTTTTGGCCGTGTAAACACTTTAATTGCTGAGACTGAGTTAACCCAGATTCGGATGCCATAAATTAAATGAGTATGAAATAATAATAATAATAATAATAATAATAATAATAATAATAATAATAATAATAATAATAATAATTTATCACTGTTCTGTTTAATGTTGTGCTACATTTGAGAAAATTGTCAGTTATGAATATAAATAATATTAACATACATATAAGTATTCAACATACAAAAGCACATATGACATAGGCCTACAGATAACATACCAGTATTCAAAATACAAACACACAATAACCACGACAAAACACACTCATTCCACACCATTTAAAAATTTAATCAAAGTATGACATGAGCTAGTTACCTAAGACTTTTATTATCATATAGGCCTACCATATGGACAGTTGCACTAAAATTTAGAATTCAAGTATTCATCAACATTATAAAAGGATTTATCAATCATAAAGTTTCGAAGAAGTGATTTAAATTTCCTACTGTTTTCATTATTTTTATTTGTATCGGTAGAGCATTGTATAACTTAATACCAATATAACTAGGCATCTTCTCTGTCATCTGAAGTTTGTATTGGTGGAGGTAAAGTGTATATTTGCCTCTTGTATCATGGTTGTGAATATCTGATAAAGTTTGATTTTGGGATTTATGCTTATGTATGTGTAAAATAATTCTGTAAATAAATAGACTTGGTAAATTAAGGATTATTAATTCTTTAAACATATTCTTACAGGTCTCACGATAATTTAAACCCCCAAGATACCTAACCGTCCTTTTTTGCAACATAAAAATTCTATTTAAATTTAGTTGTGACGTACTGCCCCATAGTCCTATTCCATAAGAGATTAACTATTGTATTAACGCAAAATGTATAACTCTAAGTGTAGTAGTAATTGGGACATGTGTCCTTAAATATCTAAGGATAAAGAGGTTTTTACTAATCTTTGCAGCTAGTTTATCTAAGTGCGGTGAATACGTAAGCTTTTTTTAAATCTAAAATGATCCCAAGCAACCGAGCTTCATGTACGTTCTTTACAATTTCAGTGTCAATTTTTAGTTGATACTCATTATTTATTCTTTTGGATCAAAATATTCATCCAATATCCAATATTCATTAAAATATTTGTATCCACGCAATCAAAAGCTTTTGTCAAATAATTGTTTGAGTCAATATGATTTATCGTCTCTTTTATACATTCAATAACAGCCGTTGTTGATTTATTTTTTACAAAGCCATTCTGTCCAAATGTCATTAAATTGTAGTTTTCTAAATATTTTTGTATTCTATTGTAGAGTATCCTTTCAAATATCTTTGATAGAGCGGGTAAAATGGAAATTGGCCTATAGTTATTTATGTCCTTTGTATTTCCTTTTTTTGTGTATCGGTGATATATTAGCTATTTTTAGTCTATCAGGGAATATACCCTTTGCTAAGCAAGCATTTATTATATCCACTAGTGAATTTACTATTTTGGTGCTACATATCTTATAAACATTTACGTGGAATCAACACACTGATAAAATAGTAAAGGCAATTTCCACTGGCTTTTATATATATATATATATATATATATAAATTTATATAGAGTATATATATATATATCTTTATATAATATCTTTATATATATATATATATATATATATATATATATATATATATATATATATAAAGATATTTAAGGAAACTAGTCCCCACTTCCACTGCAAAAATGATGTATTTTTCACTGATTCAGTCAAACCTTACTTATGGGATCGAACTATGGGGTGCCGCTAAAATAACAAATCTACAATAAATTTTTGTTTTCCAAAAACGAGCAATTCGTTATTTGGCTAAACTGTCAGGCAAAGAAACGTGCAGACAGGCTTTTAAAGAACTTCGGATTATGACTGCAGTTAGCCTCTTTATTTATAAAGTTATTATATTCGCAACGTGCTATAAATCAGCTGTTAAAAACAGCATGATTTATACATACAATACAAGAAACAAAGACAACTTGGCAACGATTAGTCATAACCTGAAGCTCTACGAAAAGATGCCTATGTACAGGGGTACCAAATTCTTTAATTTACTACCCAAATCTCTTAAGGAATGTTGTAGGAATCCAGGCCTGGTGACTTTGAAATATGGGATCCTAATGCTACATATTAATATTTTGATGCCATATAATACGGAGGACGAAGAGGATTCTGGATTGAGTGGATACTGTAGTCAAGGATTTGCATTTTCCAAAGTTACAAAGATACATACAAATGTTTAACAACACATGAATAACAAATTTATTCTTAGTATCAAACAGCCAATATATTAATGTATTATTGTATTGAGAAATAAATATTGAAGCTTATCCTTTAAGAGAATTGGTATTTCTTATTTCTTGTATTACCAAAATTCTATCAAGGAGAAATGGCAAGTAGCCCAAATTTTTCAAATAAATGAAATCATGCAGAATGACTTAATAGAAAAATGCAAATAATGCTGTTCCCATTGGAACTTAATTAATCTTTACCAATTACTAAGCTTCACATGCTTCAGTAATTAAAGCAAGGAGGTCCAGCAGATTGCCCAAAATCCTCAAAAGTGACTAGCACAGAAATTACAAAGGTTAATAGCAAAAAAATGAGAGTCTAAAATGTTGTCTCAGATTTCTGCTTATGCGATAGACTGGTGTAGATATGCGTCTGAGATGATGGAATAGGCCTCGGTGAATGCTGGTTAAGCTCTTGCTTGCATAACTCCGCTGAAATCCTGGATTAGCGAAGACTGACTGAGTAGAACTGAACACGCAGCGAAGACTGACAGAGCAGAACTGACGGTGTTGCCAACCACAAAAGCTAAAATTTCTTTGACAACTCCATAAATTTTCTTTAAATTTCTTTGACGCATTAAAAAACATATTTAAATTTCTTTAATTATATATTTTACTGATAAAAATAATAATAGTTAATAATAATTTTATTAATATGAATCTTGCCTCATTTTAACTGAATGCAATTCACGAAAGCATAAATGCGCTGAGAGGGGAGATAAATTTTGTGCTGAGGCGTCGTTTTTAACTTAGGGGTATACATTTAAATACTGTAGTTGTAGACTGCTCTCTTGCTCTCTACTTTATTATTTGTCCGAATTTCCGCTTTATCTTTATTAATTATCAATGAAAAACAGTAAATTAATTTTTTCTGTAGATTTGGGACGAAATTCTTTGATTCTTTGAGGGAAGTAAGGTTTCTCTAAATCTACAGAAATTTCTTTGAGGTTGGCAACACTGTCAACTGACCGAGAAGAACTGAACCAGTCCATACAAAATGTGAACACATCCCCACTACAAATTAGGCTACAAGAAATTCTTGAGTTGTGGTAGTAAGAATTTGCTGGAAACTTCTACTACGTTCCCTTGCAATACCATAGTTTTCTAGGTTGATATAGGCACACATTTACCGATAATACTAGAATACGCAATATGAATACCTATTCTTTAACAATAATTAGTTTTACACAGTGTTTAATATTGTTTCGATGTATCGAACATTGGTAAAGCGTGGTAAAATATTTGTTTCACCCTGGTAAATGTAATATAATATATCGATACTTATCGAAATATCAGAGTATCTGAACACAAACCTAGGTTAAATATACCATGGCAGGGTATGTTCAGAAATTAAAATCAATCGAATAATGGTCTAAAATCACAAGATTTTACAAATGTCGAACCTATAAAGTATTCAGGAAAAAGCTATCTCAATATCTTCTGAAAGGGGTGTTCTATAGCACTGAGGAGTTCATAGATGTAAATAAAAACAAATAGGGTATACTGTATGTGACTTATTGCATAACCTATTATACCTCTCTCTCTGTGAGCTACTGTCTATTTTAAGACTTTCATGTATTTGACAAGAGACTAACTTTTAATCATTATTAGTACAACTAATTGAATTTTAATATTTTCATCTGAACCCTGCAATGAATCTGTATTTGTTTATGTGCATTTGAGATGATATATTAAGTATAAATGTATTTTTATTATAAATATTTGATCAATATAACTAGGTTCGGATTTTTATGACCAAAAATTGGAAAATATTACTGAAAATATGCCCTTAAAAATGGCTAAATATGACCCATAAACCCTAAATATTACTTAACAAAATAACGTAATTAAAAAAATTAAACGTTCCAAATTAAAAAGTTTCAAGACACTAAATTGTTACATCACACGAATTCAATCAGATAAGTTAGTAACTTTTTACAAATTTTGGTGATTTACAGTTTTACTTGTAATGAACTTCTATTTTTTTCCTGTTTGCTCGTTGATCAGCTCAAAATACTCCTAATATTATGCAGACCTGGCGTGTCCCTGTAAAATATGAATATTTGCATTAATTTTGAAATGTACGTCACTTATTCATTTGGCATAGCCTAAACATTAAATTAATTAAATAATTTCAAATTTAACTTGACCATGTAATACATACATACAATGTATAGGCCTAATTGTTCTCTTTTACCGAACTGATGACTGAAATATGACGTTAAATTACAAAGTATGACCAATACCGCAAAAAAATGGCCAAAATACGACTTTATATGCAAAATAAAAACGGTCTGATTAGGATAACAAGCGTGCAATTGGTGTTTAATTTCTGTCTGCGGCGAGAATGGAAGTCAGGATAAAAATATGACATGTCATAAACATCCGAACCCTAATTATAACCGACATAGTAATCTCATCTGCTCCCAGACAGTTTATGGATGTTGACAATTTTAATCATTTAAAATTTCCGTTTTATCAGTAGGATATAGATAGATCCTTGAGCTAATTATGGAGTGCTCTGTTATACGCCCAATGTTGGAGGGTTCAGGTGTCTTATTGGCATGAATGTTTCTTCCTATTGAAATAAAAATATTTATTAAAAGCATCGGCTACCCTAGTTTGTTCAGAGATTAAGATTGCATTATTGTCCCTTATTTCTATATTAGCTCTCTCAGGTTGCACTTTCCTAAAAGAATTTATTTGCCAGCTGGCTTTACTTATATTCTCAGATACTAGGATTTTATTACTTACATAGTTACTGTTGGGAGCTGACGAGATGATCCGTGATTTGGTGGTGGCATGCAGGGGGAAGACGGTGTTGTGCTGTAACTGAAGTGTAGGGGAGCGCTGCTATTGGCTGCAGATAAGAGCTCCATAGTCATGCGAGGGATCATCTCGTCAGTTCCCAACTGTACCTTTAGCTTTTAATTCCAATTGAGCATACATGGTTTTTAGCTTTTTAGTTCAATAACCGCCGATTCAGATTCCCATGTTTAACTTTCATCTGTTGTCAATTTAATCATGATACGTAATTTCTAGGGCTGTACCGATTAATAGGCTCGATTCATCGATTAAACATTTAATCGTCGATCAATTAAACTTTCCGATTAATCGGTTTAGTCAAATTCTGAAAAACGTTTTTCAAGAGATAGGTCAAATGACCGAATTCCTTTCTCTCGCTTCTTCGGCCTTGGCACATCATGTGTTATTCAGCCCATTGTCCGAATAATTCCCGTTATTCAGAAACCTGAAGGGTAGTTCAGTCAACAAACTCGTGTGTCTCAAGTCTCGTCTAAAAAAGTAACCGGAAATGTAAGTTTTGTATATATTTTTTCACTAGTTAACTAATAATGGTATTAATTAATTCAGGATTTCTTCTCATTATCTGTAGTGTAGTAGTTATTAAACGTATAAAACAATATTAAATGTACACTTTGGTTTCGTTTAAAATACCGATCTGTTCGTCGATTAATCGATTAAAGTCAAGCGTTAACTCGATTAGAAATTTTAATCGATTTTCAGCCCTAGTAATTTCATTATCTCGGGAGTTACCCAATGTAAATATATGTTTCTTTATATCCATTACTTAAGGTATATGTACACCCAAGAAACCCAAGAAATTCTGAAAAATTTCATTTTTGGAAAACTACGTACTTAGATAGTTAGTTATTTTCACTTTCATTTCATATATTAATTTTTACATTCTGGCTGCTAGTTCCTGAGATAGAGCTTTTTCTAAAAAGCTTCATTTTGCCATGCCCCTTGCTCAGCTATCAAATTTCAATATTTTTAATTTTCCATCTCTGCTAAATCTTATAATATTGACTATTAGTTGTTACTAATATACTAGTAAGTGGAGTCATGTACTCAGCAAGTATAACCTGTTTGAACTTCCTTTTTCTCATTTATCCCTACATGTGTTTTCCATGCGTTACGATACAAGGTTTGCTTTCCTCCCAATTTCCCGTAAGTAGTAAATCGCTTGGTATTAAATTATTTCAAACATCGTAATTCTTCTATAAATTGCCATGTCAGAGTGGTTTTGATGTCATTTTGAAGCTTGAAATGTTCTCTAGTGCTTGCCGTGGAGAAATTTCTGATATATTAATATTCTACTGTGTTCTGGATTTTTGTTTATAATAATGTGAACAAAAACTATTTTTAGTTTATATAAATCTATGTAACAATTTAATATCTTAAGTATTCAAAGAACCTAAATGTCAGGCTCTAGAGAATTATTCTGTTTACAACATAGTGAAAATTTGGTTATTTTATCTTTCATAGTTTTGAAGTATTCATGTTTCAAGTTTATAGCCACAAGAAAACAATTTTTATAAATAAATTATAAACAATTACAAAGTATTTTCCTTGTGAAATGTCTTAATATACAGCTGTATAAAAGTATATAAAAAACTGAGAGTCCTAATGCTTAAAAATAAAATGTTCATACCTAAAGGTGTACATAGGCTATACCTTAATGATTGGGATATTCAAAATATTATTTTCTTATATGTCTGCCTTACGGCAAGTCTATACCCAATGTAAAATTCCACTCTTCTCCTTTATTTATCTTTAATGGTTAAAAAATGCACATTTTTCGTATTTTAAGTACGGATTAAAGAAACGATTTCATCATCACTGTAGCCAGAAAAACAAAACTCAAATCCATCCCTTGTTTTCAGCTTCGTACTCTGCATCTAACTCTGATGGTTATTTTATTATAATGGTTTCCATTAACCAATTTGATTAATATTATTTAATTAAAGTTTTCAGTCATATCTCACAGGAAAAATGTATATTATATTGTGTAGAGGAAAACTTGTTCTATGCGGAAGTTGAACTCCTAGTCTAATGCTTATTTTATTAATATAGTGGAATATAATATAAATCTCTTCAGTGAAATAAGACTGAGACCTATGTATTTTAACATATACAGAATAATCTCCAAGTTTATTTGTTGATCCTACAACTGACTATGGGGTGCGCTGCGCTACAAACCGGAAGGACGCGGGTTCGTTTCCCGATGAGGTCGCTGGGAGTTTTCCAATTGGCCTAATTCTTCTGGTGGCACTATGACCCTGGGGTCAAATCAGCATCTAACAGAAATGAGTACAAGAAGAAAATGTGATTTTTTTTTCCGCTAACGAAGCATCAGTTTTCGGTAATACATTTCAATTGTCAAATCAATTGTAGGAGGCTTTGCCTTTTTTTGTCTTAACTTGTAAATAAAAGCATAATGATTGTATCAATATATCGCATGGAATCATCGATTACTTCCGATTCTGTGAGTTCATCCTGGTCGATTCTTTTGTTTATAACTTACATTAAGGCATGCAGACAACTGAAATAGCCTATTCAACTTATACGCAAGAGGGATAATGAACGTAGGCCTAACTCGAATCTAAGGTAGTTTTCCTTTAAGTGGCGTCTTCAAATCGTGGAAGGCACTCCAAAGTCGGATTTTTAGCTGTTTCATTATAATTATTAATCGTTTAGTTTATGAAAGATTCGTGCGTGTTAATAAATATATAACAAAGGTTTATTCTTATATATAAATTTTATATAAGAAAATATTACCCAAATGTTCAAGTGCTCGTGGTTGGGTACAGTTCAGGAATTTACATTACAAAATTGATATACAATTAAATAAAAATACATATTACAAAATATAAATCTAACTTCAAATCAATACCTCGAAAAATAATTTTATAAAAAGGAACAGAAAAAATACCCATACAAAGTGGGAAGAACGGCATTGAGATCCTGAGTTATAAATAATAAAGTGGTACCTTAAATATCTAATAAATACAGAGTGAAGTAAATTATAACCTATCAATAAGAAAAATAATCTGCTCTTAATTTTTTATCTTCTAAATATCGTGGGCGACGCCGCGGGCACCTGCTAGTACAGAATATGAGAGAGAACTGCGAAGTAAAACGGATCTGTCATATAATGAATATAAAATTACCTCCTGTGGTAATGTAGCGCACCTGATTTCCCTCAGAGCTTGTCAAATGGTTTCAAAAAACTTATCTGTACGGTTATCGACAAAATGAATTACAAGAGGTTACGCCAGTTAAATGAATCCATGATCAGAGTGACTTGATTATATAACAGACACGTTGAAGCACGGCTTTTGAAAATTTCATCCCGAAAGTCAATTTGCCTTCGCTTCGGGATGTATGGCTTTTATTATTCAAGTGCATTACCCGGTATTGCTCTAGCATTACACATGTAAGTACGTTTGATTTAATGGATGGTCTGCTCTCTGCAAGACATATGTAAACAAAGTGCTGTATCAGAAGAATTGTAAAAAAATTATCCCGGGTATACGGCACTATAGACAGCCCTGTAGTTCAGTGGTTAGAGATGCTGACTACGTATCTGGTGACCTGTATTCGATCTTCGGTACTTCTTTGGATTTTTCTGAAGTAGGTATATGTTCAACTGGGTATAGTCAGTCATTATATACAGTGAGTCCCACGCAAGAGTTGGCCATCATGCGCGTTTCCGCGTCGCGGCAGCCGCAGCTCTAACTCCCGAGCGATCGGGTGAAATATCTACGCAAATAAAGCCGCGAACGGTGTAATGGTTCAGGTTATCACATTTACAGTTGGAATTACAATGAAAGTAACCACGTATCTCATCACAAGAGATGTTGGAAATGTCCTCCTCTTGCATCCACACAACACTGGCATCTTTTCAGGAAATTTTCTTTCACGCACATAAGTTGAGCTTCCGAGATAGAGTTAATTTCTCTTGTGATATTGTCTTTAAGTTCTTGTAAAAGTATGTGACTAATATTTATGGGGAACTTGAAAAATAAAGTGTATAGGTCAATTTCCCATACATTAGGACGAGAATACTGTAATCATACTGCAATCCTGTTTCCGTTCGACATTTTCGAAGTTATTATGAACATGACAGTACTTGAGTGTCGTAGCTTGTAATGTCATCTCATACCCAGTGTGAAGCGTTAAGTATTATCTACCTATATGCAATATTTTGGTATCTCTCCCTTGTGTCTATTTCATCGCTAGATAATATCTAACCGTATTGTTATAAAATGTATTATGTAAACAGAATTCGTAATAAGTTTAGGGCATCTAGGTATGTTTTGTACGACACAGAAAACGAATCTTTGATAGATCAATAGTCCCTTCCCGAATTTAAAGGCACCAGAAAGTTCTGAGAGACATATCCTTTGATTCTGAATTTGTTTTTAAAGATAGGTATAAAGATGCTAAGGAAAAAGAAATAAAAATGTATTCCTTTGAAATTACTTATTTAAAAGTGCCGTGTTACAAAAGTTGCATAGCTTGAAGCTTGCGACAACTTGAATAGCTTGAAATGTTTTAATACTTTACATATTGTATAATAAGGTGTAACACTTTTGCGTGGTTAAAAATCGCTATGCCCTTGAGGTGTCACGCAGGCTAGCTGTCTCAAAGTTTTGATCATATTATCGCAGAGGGAAGGCAGCGAAGTTGGGGTTAGAGAAGTTTGCATTATATAAATATTGCACCCGTAGCTATTGGAAATGGTTTAAGTTATATTTGTTATGAATGCATTATGAAATGACCAAATATGGTATGGTATGGTATGGTAAGGTGCATCTTTATTCTTATATACATATTAAATACATCATCCATAGAATAAATCCAACGCACGGGCCTACACGGCCGTTCGTGCTTTTACTATGCACATGACAAAGAAAGAAAGAAACAATTAACACTAATAATAAAAAGCAATATAATACGAAAACTTATAATATAGTACTGCTATACAAAAAGATTAAGAAAAGAGAGAAAAAAAAACTTGTACTAATGACAGAAAAGATATGACAATAATAATACATCATAATACATAATAATACACGGACAAAGATTACTCCCCCTGCCCCTCCCTCCTATCCATTTCTACCCTGAGCTGTCTGACTATAGATATGAATTTCCCCACCCCTTCGGAGAATTTTGTATCGCTCAACAGCTCGAATATCGCCATGTGACCTCTTCTAGAGACAACAAAATAATCTGGCAGATATCGTTGCCTAAGCATCTCAGTGACTTCACATTCAGAAAGGATATGCACGATGAAAGGAAAAACATGCACTATCATAATTCAAACTTACATTTTATGTTTGAGTGCACAATGTACTACTAACACCTTTTCAATTTTTGAATAATCAGGTTCTTCGTTTATCTGTAACAATGTTTTTGTACTTAGAAAAATGACCTTTCTAAAACACAAGAAGTGGAGGTGTAAACCTAAATGATATGTGACAAAGTGAGACTAAATTCTTTATTTCCAACATTTTCACCACAAATTCCTTTCTTATAGAACAAATAAATCCATAATAAGGATTTCCATTGATTAGTTGGTTCAGTTTATCCTTAGATCATCCCACTATACAGATCGTAAATAGTCTGAACTTCTTTCATAATCCCTAGGAATCCACCAATGGTACTCCCATAGCCTCTAAATTAGTTCGCGGTAGGCAATTTTGCAAAGATTGTTTTAATGTAAATATTATGAACGTCTTTCATAATCCATAGAGATTCTACCAGTGGTTGACCCATAGTTTCCAAATTAGTTTGCGGTAAACAATTTTGCAAAGTATGTCGTGTTGTACATTCTTATTCTTAAAAGCAATTTGCAAAACATTAGACTATGGTAGACTTAGATATTACAAGATCAGAAAAACCGAAGTCTTAAGAGGCAACTATTATACAATGCAGCATTACGCCACTTTTACAATATATGCACTCAAAAAAATGAATGTAGTACGCAAGATAAACGTCGAAGTATGCTATATTAAACCTAAAAAACCCCAAAGCATGCATTTATGCATGAAGTTGCCCATAAAAAGGCCAAAACATGCAAATTTTCGCAGAAAAGTATGATTATTTGGAATCATTATATCATGAAATGGATATTAGCACGCTTGGAGTACTGTAACAAATTCTTATAGCAACATCCACGATTTGCATGGAAATCCTGCCTTTAGTTATAACGATACCATACCAAGAGTAAGGAGTCGTAAATGATAACGTTTCAGTGAAAGCAATATATATATTTCTCAATTTAAAATAAATTTAATTCTTCTTAACATGCGATGGTGTAAGGTAAAATAAGATAATTGAAAAATTATTGTTGTAGAAGAGGAACTAACTTCTGCTCATCCAAGACAACTTTATTACTAGATAGTAAATCGGTGACTGTGGCAGTTGCTGTTGTATAGACTACTTGTAGTCCGTACAATGCAAATGTTATTTATACTACAAACTATACTAACACTTTCCATAATAACTTATTTTTTATGTAGCCTCCAATAGATTCACATTTGGCGTCAATTTTAATACTTCCATAATTATTTTATTGTTAACACTGCATTTGAAAGCGATCTTGTGTTTGAATTATTTATTTTTCTACCTTCCTTTACAATTCAAAAATATTATATAAAATATTGAAGGAATAAACGGATCTATGAACAAATTATTTTACAGTCATGGATGTTTGGGTCGATGAATTTGTAATCGGATAGATAGGTGTGTGGATGACTAAGTTGATAAATGTATAGATGGGTAAATAGGTGTAGGCCTATATAGGCCTATGTATGGGTTGATGGGTTGATGAATTTATGGATGGGCTGATGGAAGGATGGATAGAGGGAGGGATGGATGGATAGAGGGTTGCCTGATTGGTTGGATGGATGGACGGAGAGGCAGGTGGATAGAAAGATGGATGGATGGAAAGATGAAAGCATAATATGGAGTGATAAACAGAGCAGACGGAAGGGAAGTGGAGTTAGAGATGGAAGAATGGGAAGAAGCTAGTGTTAGCCTTGATCTCATCACGTCAAACTATTTAGAAGTAATGGGATTCCTGTTATTATATTTAATAAAGGGCCTAACTGAGTGCATCCATCCCCTGTAATATTAATGATGTGATGTAAGGTGCATGACGAAGCATGCAATGGAGACGCCGCGCTAAGTGCTGGTGTCACATTTCTCACTCCTCCCTACCTTCAAAGCTATTAAGGTGTAAGTAAAGGAAGTCACGTACTTAAGTAACGCACTTTCCCTTCCTAAGTGATAAAATTCCAAGAAACTCTCAACATACATATTTTGACAACAGAGTACTTACGAGACGACGACGACGACAAGAAATGTGTGAGAAAACAACACCTGACTAAATGACATTTGTATAGAAATTGACCCCCCATATCCACCGCAGCTTTACCCGCTTTAATAAGATTACTTTAAGTTATATAATTTCATTATATTGCCGTCTTTATTGAGTAATTTAAAATAAATCATACTAGTGCACACAATAAAATCCTGTTTACACACGGGAAAGTCTGTTTTAATAATATAATACCTACACCTTGACAGTACCAACAATACCAGCTTGACTTTTCTACAATTGATGTCTGACAAGTCTCGCATAAACCTAAAATGCGACATAGTTTTGTTCCATAAAGCACTCTACTTTTGTAAAAATAAATCACTTATAATGTAACATTTAATGACAATTTTTCACATTCCTGTTTCATAAAATTTTAAGATAAAATTGCAAAATATGTCAAAATTGTAAGTTTTCTGACATTTTGCTTTTTCGAAACAACTAAACATACAGCGTATGATTTACTACATATTTGGCAGATTGTCATATGTTTAGTAACACTTGGCTCCTTTCATTTAATAACATTTGGATAATTTTTATATTTTGTTTATGATATTGACATATATTATACACTCGGGACTGAATAAAATGATTACATCATGAAATCATGTGACATAAATATGCCGTATGTTCATTTTCATATAATTAATATTAGAAACTGTTAATAGCTATACATAAAATATAAGCTTGGTAACCACTCCACCTGTCTAAAAGTAGTCCAAATAACTCTTTGACCCTCTCACATGCTCTCTCACTCATTTCTTCAGCCCCTCTCTTTTACGGTTTCTTGACGGATTTGTCAATCCTTGTCCAGAAATGGCTTTATAAAACATTTACATAAACTTCCCATGAATTGACATGCAGGTAAGTGGACTCGTCATTGTCAAACATGAGCTCTTACGGTTCTTCACTACTACACCTTTCAATAAGTTATTATCGTAGTTGCCCTTGATGTCTAAAGACACTGATTATTCTGCAACCAAGAAGACACGTTATGTAGTGAAAAAGGTAGGCCCATCTCATCTATAGGTTTTGTAATGCTGTACTCAAGTTGTGCCTGATTTTACGCAGTTCAGAAACTCTTACAATCTCGTCTTCAGTCCATAAATCTAAAAATAAAAAATTGTAAGACAATTATCCTGCCGGTTGTGAGACATGGTCGCTTTCTCTTCGGAAAGAACAAAATCTAAGACTAGTAAAAAAAAAGGGTGTTTAGGGAAATATTTGAGCCTAAGAGAGATCAAAATGGGGACTGGAGAAAACTGCATAACGACGAGCTTCGCCGGATATAATAAGGGTAATTAAACCACGGAGGATGAAATGTGCACATGGGAGAGGAAAGGCATGTCTAAGAAAAATTGACTGGGAGACCCGAAGGGAAAAGACACTTGGAAGACCTAGACGTAGGTGGGAGGACAATATTTAGGATAGATTTAAGAGAAGTAGGATTTGCGAGGGAAGGTTGGAGTTAGCAATGAATAGAGTTCAATGGCGGGCTCTTGTAAGCGCGGCAATAAACTTTCGGGTTCCATAAAAAAGATAATATTCCTTTAGCTTGCTTAGGAATTGTCTATTGCCATTGAGTAAGTAAGTAAGTACTAAAGTTAGAAATCAGTCCCTTTTATTGAAGTAATTTTATTAGTGTAACATGTTGTTTCGGTGCTGAATGTAAGCCTACATAGGCCTACCATCCGGTCTATTCGAACAAGCAGAATCTGAATGGGAATAATTTATACGGCGAGATGAGTAAGTTTTATGAGTAATAACGGTTAATAGAGCTATTTAAGTCCAGGTAAATGGAAGTTTGCATAATATTTCGTGCCAGGAATGTTTAGGCCTAATTAAGGTTTAATATTCTCGGCACGTCAGTGACAACAGAATTATGTATGAAAACTTGAAAAATCTGCACATATTTTAGAAGTCTCGCAGAAAATTTATTAAACTGTAAGTAGCCTAATGAATAAAATGTAACGAGTAATTGGAGACAAGTCCGTATCCATCCTCACTAAATCATTAAATTAACCTTAATTCGCCGTACGCTTTATTTTCCAAGAGAGTATTAGTGATGTAAAGTTGAAAGCTTCATTCTGCTAATACAGTTAAGCAAAAGTTGTGTGCAGAGGTAGCAAAATTTTCTGTTAATTATTTAGTATCCTTTATGTTATGTATAAAAATAATTTCAATCTGGCCATGCTCACAATATTACAAACCTGCAAATGTGTGTGGGTGGAGCAATATTAATTACAGAAATTTCAGCCAATTTTCCCGTTTTATATTAAAATAGAATCCTTCTGGAGAAGTAAAACATGTTTAAGCGCTGAAATTCTGATCTGTGATGAAACGTAGGTAGCTATAAATGGTGTAAAAACATCAAAATAACGGAAACTTTCTTGCAAACACAAACAAAAGAGACTACTGTGTAGTGCAAAATAATTTAGGAGAAAGGCCCCCACTCAGACACAAGTGACGCTGCAGTGTCGACTCCGAACACATGTGACGGTCACTGACGAAGAAGCGTTGGTTTAAATGGGAGCTTTCACACTGGGACACTTGTGACGGTCACAGCATTTTATGATTACCAACAATAAGTTGTATATATAGTCCAGTTATTCATTGCATGGCCAGGCGGCTTCCTTTCGTTAGGAGGAAAAGTTTGCTGACAGTTCAATCCATTTCTTTGTTTTTACCGCACCAATCAGCTAGTTACCCCAGCCAATCAAAATCTAAGAATGTCCTGTGACGATTCTGACAGCTACTCGTCAACTCCACGTGGAGTGATTTGCGGGGTTGCAATATCTAGTTACAGTAAACGATAAACACCTGCGAATTGATTCAAGCGAGGGAAGAACTGAGGTCAATGATAACAATGATAGAATATTGCAACGTTGCTTTTGTTTTGGAAAGCGGAAGCCAAGGGTGATTCAGTCAGATCAACTAACATACAGAAACACCGACTTAATGGTTTATTCCTTTGATGCCACCTGGCCATGCAATGAATAACAGCACTATACATAATTTAGTTGTATAATCGAGCTCAGCGAAACTAGTTATCCAGCCATGAGTTTAGATTTGATTAATACTGAAGATTTTATAAGTGAAGTGGAATGTCGACCTGCCTTTTGGATGTCAAGAGCGATTACAAATTGTTTTATCATATAGCTATTATTGGCAATATTAGCGGTGACCGGCACAAGTGACCCAGGTGTGTTCACTACAAAAACCGGTGACCGTCACAAGTGGCCCGGTGTGAAAAGGCCCTTAATCGTAGGGAACTGGCTTCTGCCAACCCGACCACCAAAAGAGTGAGGGACTGCATGATTATCATTTTTGAGATTCGAAAATACGTGACAAGGGTAAAATGGTTAGAGAGGAATGTGAAGCTCTAGTGGTGAAATGATATTGGGATGAACACACGTTATGAATTATGTCAATTACGTTGAAGCCTCAGTTGTAAACCACCAACTGGAAATCATAGCCGTGGCACTTTGTAGCAAATCGGACTAGTCATACCTGTTAATCATGCTTCCGTAATGGTTGACCGCGAATGATTAAGTGATAAGCCAGTACATAGCTTGTAAATAGACATTTATAATTTCCCCAGACAACAACGTTTAATTAAGCCGTTCATTTCGTATTCCTTCATTCTTGTATCCATCCTTTAATGTATGGTATAACAAAACTCTAACTACAGATTAATTTATTAGTGGTTCTGTAAGCATAAAAAAATTAAAGATCTGCTTCTTTGTCTTGAAACGGAATAAAAAAATAAAAATCCTTACACTTACGCATTTTTGACAATTTAACTGCTGTCGCTTTGACCGGGAGGAAACTTTAGTGCCTGCCACGTGCTTCCTGAAGTGATGGACAACTTACTATTATTGTAGGCCTAGGCTATGCAAATCAGTCGAGAAGGGGGTGGGTTCTTGAATTTGTCATTATCAGGTAGTTGTTTTGGGCGCCAGGTTGTCTGAATTAACATGAACGGAAGAGATGTGACAACCAACAA
Source organism: Ectobius pallidus (assembly GCA_964059195.1). NCBI lineage: Eukaryota > Metazoa > Arthropoda > Insecta > Blattodea > Ectobiidae > Ectobius > Ectobius pallidus. The sequence continues at coordinate 21,890,114 of CAXKWD010000011.1, forward strand.
ACTCAACCATAAGAAGAAAATAAAGTTGTATTGATGGTTCAAGATATCACAATGTATACAGTTCAAAATAAAGAAAATTTTTGAATCATTATCATAAGTCAATAAATTAATTGTCCTCTTCTTGATTGCAAGACATTAACACTTAACCCTTCTCTTTTCAGCTAGTCCTCACTTATACAAGGTTTCTCTCTTAATAACAGTCTGATGCCTCTTGATAAACGTTTCTCTCCATACTATTTTGAATGTCACTTGAATTTTTGAATCTGGTGTATTATGTAAGCGAGAATATTGTAATTGGGCATTAGCCTGTAATATTCTTAGTACAATAAATAAATAAATAAATACTTCACAAGAAAAATACTTTCCCCCATTAATTTGTATATTTATCACAAGGAAAATGCTTTCTTCCATTAGTTTGTATATTTATTACAAGAAAAATGCATTCTTCCATTAATTTGTATATTTTTCACAAGGAAAATGCTTTCTGCCATTAATTTGTATATTTTTCACAAGGAAAATGCTTTCTTCCATTAATTTATACATTTTTCACAAGGAAAATGCTTTCTTCCATTAGTTTGTATCACAAGAAAAATTGTACAGCACAATCTTGTCTGATCCACAAAAAGAATCTTAGTCTTCTTCAAAACTATAACTGTTAATAAAATAACCTCCTGCGCCTTACAGACAGCCAAGGCACAAAGTGTATCACTTCCTTCCTCAGAATCAATAGCCTTTGCTTTTCCAGAAACTATAAATAAAGCTCTCTTCAAAACTGCTCTGAACCAAACGTAATAGATTTCTTACTTGAAATACCAGAGCGAAGAACACATAATCCAGTCACCGTTTTCCTCTAGCAGTCTGTCCAATCTCTGGTACTTTTAGATATTTTACTAATTTGTTCCTCACTGAAAAGTTTAAACAACAGCCTTAATGTCCATGAACATATTCAACACAAAGAAACTTCATGCCCCTCATAGCGGATCCCACAAAAGGTCACTTCTCGTAACTTCTAGTACAGACATCCAATTTGTACTGAGTCCAGGCACAAGGAAAATTCTACATTCTCTTCTTGACAGAGAGCTTCTCCATTTCCTTCCACAGGATAGAAACAGCACCAGAATTCCATATACCTCTCTAATTTGGAATCTCCTTCCAACGTCCTTGCTGCAGCACGTCCTCCGATCAACTGCCTCTATTCAAAACTTCCCCTCTAACCCCTTGGGCTCCAAAGTCTCTCCTCTCCAGATAATTAATACCATATGATACCACACTTCACAATTTGTCACTAAAAATGTATATCACGTGACATGCCTTCATAGAGTCAACAATTATAAAATATATGCACTTATTTGCTAAAAAATAGAGATCGTTATCACTGCTAAAACACAGCTACTTTTATGAAAATTTTTCTCATTGATTTAAAAATTATCTTCCTCCTTCAGAGTAACGACTAATTTCAACAAATATTTGTACCAAATTGAAAAGAAAAAAAAAGAAAGAAAAAAACTGAACAACGCGTCTTGTCGTCAATGAGTAACTAAGAAATTTACAAACAGACGAAATGCCGGTTAACTGTTAAGAGTTGCGTAAAAATTGTACTAGGACAAAGTTTTATAAAATTTTACTCTCATGAGCGGAAGTAGTCTTACAATTTTTATAGCATGAACCCTCCGGCGAGAATCGTTAACATGAACATTACATGAAACTGAACCACTATAACGGCCAACACCTTGACACTAAATAAAAATATAAGAGCCTTACACATGTATCGATTAATTACTTTAAGGAAAATTCTTGCAAAATTGGAAGAAAATCGTAAAACGCGTTCAGTCATAACAGTATAACACTCAGATTTACAAACTGACGAAATGCCGAACATTCGAGCTAAATAGGACCTCGCTTCGCTCGGTACATTAATAAAAATTGCGTAGCCTATACGTGTCGTTGCAGTAAGGAAGACTGTCGCAAAATTTTGCACATATGTATGGACTAAAAATTTACATCACAAAATAAATAGGCATTACGCAAATATTCGAAGAAATGGAGAACATACAGACGACGTATTAAATTCACTTGGAATATCTCGTAGTTCCTTGGGGATGCTATAATATTGCATATGGTATAACTCGGGACATTTTACGAATGCCGCTGGACATAGAGCGCTGCTGTCGATTTTTACGCCCGCATATAGGTCCTTGCAGGGAGCGAAAGGAGGAAAGAAGAAGTAAGTACCATCTGTGCGAGAATGTCATTCAGAGTAATATGCCGTGTTTTAGAAATACTTGCAACTTTAAATACTGTTTGCCGTTTTTCGTAAAAAAACTAAAAAGAAACAAGACACAGATAAGAGCTATATAAACCCCAAAACTATTTTAGGGACCTTGTAAATTTTAGATGAGTACAATAGGCCTCAAAATTATGTTTCTAATGAATACAAATAGCAAAAAAATACAAGACATTCATCCACAGTTATCCTTTTCCAAATTGTTCATTGTCAAACTGTCTTTTTTCAATCAATAACAGTTCATTAGCAGAGACATAGATTAGAGGGGCATAGCCGAACATAGTAGGCAGAGAATCGGTACATTTAATCGGTATAATAATATTTGTATACTACTAAGAAAATTATGGTATTTTTACACACCATAATCCTCCTCCTCTCTCGAATCCTATGTCCCCATGTTTTGGCGAAGGGCCTCCAAGTGGAGGTTTCTGTTTACCGATGTGAATTTTGTTACGCCTATTTTCCTAGAGAGGGCAGAGGGACAGGTGGTAAGCCCATCGCCCCTTAACCCCCCTCGGACGTGAAAGGGCCGAAAAATTTTGTCCAGAGGCTCTATTTTAGGCTTGGAGTTCTTTTACGTGCCGTAAATCTACGACACGGGCCCCCCACCTTAAAGTCCCTCCCGGAGGACTCCGTGCCCAGGATTTTTACGTCTTGAAAAACCCATTGACTGGGTTTGATCCCGCGACCTTCGGATCTAGAGGCGGCGACCTCTAGACCACCGCAGCCGACTACATACCATAATAGAAGTATTAATTTTAATTTTATTCGTATTTCTGCTCGTGCTTTCAAAAGTAACGCACTAAGAATGCGAAATGTGAAAAGGTTTTTTTTTTTTCAGCGTGAGCAAGGTTAATATAAAGAAAAGGTTTCCACATGTGCAATGATATACACGGAGGATAATGTATTTATGACAAGATTCGTCATGGTGCCATATTTAGAGAGTCTCCTGCTCCCTGGGGAGTGTTTTACAAGATGTTTTTAGAGAATACCATGTTGTGTCTGTTGGAGAAAAGTGCCTCCGAGGGCCCATTCATTTTATAAATTGTACGGTGGTAGCTTTCAGGAAACATTTCTGTAAATTTATGCACATATTTTGTTTTGAATTGATACAAAGCTTGTACATCAGGTGTTACGATGCGTGCCCAACTCAGAAAGTGCTTGCGAAACATTAGAATGCTTTCCAGATGTTATAAATAAGAATTAACAGTCTATAGAAAATCTCGTAAAGGCGTAGGAATGTTGGCTATAGCTTGTAGTTAAATGTATCAATCCCTACTTATAAAAGAAATAAAGATATGAAATATTCCAGTGCATTTCCTTTTTTTTTTTTTTCTCAGTCTATTTTATAAGGAATTCTAAGGAAAGTGGAGTGAAATTCTTACCTAGAGAGCGTTGTTTCTATTCCCTGCAGCTAGGATAGTTTGCAGGCGAGGTAGAATGATTCCAAAATAGACCTTGTTCCTCACAGCTGACGTAAATAGTTCTGACAGCAGAATCTGTTGTGTATAAATATGGAAATAAGGATCAACATAAAACAACACTCTTAGTAGTACTCTGTGGTAATATTTTGAAAATATTTATTCATAACTACATAAGGAGTCTAAAAAGTATTGGCTATTTTACATTCTGCAGAACCCCTTTTCTTTAAAGGGAAGATAATACATTTACAACATGGAAATCTTTAAATGTTGTAGGCCTACATTTTTCTCAGCGATCATTATTGAATCCTATAGAACAGTGTCCGGCAGATGCTGCAGTTGTGACGTAAGAGCCGATCATCTCGCAAGAGCTTGAGAGAGCGAGCAGTTGAGTTTCATTCCTGTTAATACGCACTAGCGCAGTGGCGTTCAGTGCAGCAGTAGGGTTAAGGTGAGCCGTGATGGTACATTGAATTGCGTGCATTAACCATGGCAAGGGTGCAGAGGTCAGTTAATCAGTGAAATGTATGGTAAATTTAGTGCATTCAGATTAATACTAGACTTACGGAAACGTCAGGTCACCCTCGGAGACACGCCACATTTTCCAAAGTTGTCTACAGTATGTCATTCAATTACAGACATTAATAATTATGTACAAATATTAGAAGAACTGGATCAGGATATTTTATTACAGATTTCAAGATTTTGCAAAACTCCAATCCGATATTTGCATATTTGCGACACCATTTTCTGTGGATGTTGACAGTGTTCCAACGTCATTGCAACTAGAAGTCATTGATTTGCAAAAGAATATTGAAATGAAAGACCGCTTTCAAAACAAAAAGGATCTATCTATATTTTATAGAAGATTTCCCCAGGCAACTACATAATATATTTGCTGCTAGAATGTTGAGTATATTTGTATCGACGTATGTATGTGAATAGTTCTTTTCTTGTATGAAGATCTGCAAACCACAACATGGAAACCGCCTATCTGATGAGAACATGAAAAATGTTCTCGTTTGTGTGTTAGCCAGACTATGTCTCCTAATATTGCAAAATTAGTGCGCGAGAAGAGAGGGAAAAAATCTCGACAATGCCTTGAGCTTGGGCACGATAGTGACACAAAGTAAGGGTGTGTATCAAAAGTCTGAATAGGCCTATACTTGGCATAGTGCTCACAAAGGTGTATAGTTTAATTTGTATATTTTGTGTATTTTGTATATTTTGTATACTTTAACATTTTTCAGTTTCCGAGTAGACAAAGTTTTGCAGTACTCCTTAAAGTATTCTTATGTTTTATGTATTTGTATGTTTATAGTAGTTTCGGAGCCTCATTTAAATAACCTGACGCATCCGCACCTGGATGCATTTCAGATTAGTGTAAGTAGGGCCTGTATTAAATTTCATTACAAACAAAACTGTTCTGTTACATTGATTTATCACAGTTGTACTATTTTGTTTTCGTACAAATGCATTGTAATTGTGCTATTCCCATACTATCTACGAAGATCGGAGCGCACTCTGTCAATGCATAGGCGTCGTTCCGCCACTGGCCAGTTGAACCCTTCCTCCACGCTCAGTACGGAGATATTGCCGAGCAAAGAGCGCGGCTGCTCTGTAGTATGACGTCACAGAGCACGGAACATGCCGGTCACTGCTATAGAACATTTACAGCATCTTCAATAGGAATGTTTATGCAACTGGTTGTAGTTTAAGCACATAAAAATGCTTTCTTGTTATATTATAATTATCGTGCTTGTTTATATATTTTTCAAGTTGATGCCGTTGAAGAATATAAAACAGGGCTAAGTGACTCCTGGAAGTTTAAACTTTAGACTCATACTGTTCATACCTTCGCATAAGATAGCTTGACGTACTTCTTGTCTTCTACGAGAGATGACAGCTTATGGTGTCGGTCAAATCGAAGCTTCTTTTTGCTCATTTCTTAATACCAACAGATTTTGACAACACGAAATAAATTCATTTTCCTATGATATTAAAATTAACACGAGCATAATTGGTTTTATTTAAAATACAGGCTATTTACATCGAAGCTTTTAGCTGATACTCTCGAGGTCTCAAGATCTTTCCGTGTTTGATAATATTCGATACCACACCGATGTCATAGAAATTTGTATCGTTATGGATATCATTATAAACCGTTACGTATTATATAATACGAGCGAACAAAAATTAATTTTTAGTCCATTAAAGGCAACTGATCTCCCTTAGAGATCTTGTGACCTTCTTGCGTGGAATATTTCTAATCCTGATACACAGGCATCATGACAACAATATTGTGCATTATTCCATAACTCAAATTTTTTTGACTTGTTGGTTTTTGCTAGAGCCCCCTGATTTCACGTGAGAGTACAGAACGCTGTCTGTAAAAACATCCACCCCCTCTACCACTTAATTCAAGAGGGATTACAAGGGTTTTCTGAAGTTGGACATATTAGTGTTGACTTTACTGGAAAGCCCTCAGCGGCTGTGACAGGCAGTTTTCCATTTTGAAGACACGTTGAATGCCATTTATAAGACTAACAAATCCTGTACAGTTGTCCAGCGAGGAATTCGTTAATCTGTGAGATGGGCGGAGGAGGTTCTGTCAGAAAGACTTCTCTGTAAATCCCATTGTTGCTACGGTGTTTAAATGAATGCTTGAAAGTGGTGATGTAAGCGGTTCTAGCCTTCCATGTATGTCAAGCTTGACTTCTGCCTTACAACCCTCGCGGAACAATAAAACATTGTTTTGCGGGAATGACTCGCCTGAGATTATGTTTTCATTCTTCTTCTACAGTGTGAGTCAGGTTCGATGTAAGCGAGTAGTTCCCAGAAAAAATGTTGGCCAATATGTACTCAGGATCTGCTGGTCTCCGGTCAATGCATAGGAGCAGGCCTATTGTACAGAATGTTAACAAGTTCATTTACAACAATTCAGGAATTTTACATATGTAAAGTAAAATTATTTTTGTATTAATGAATTTCACTTTTCGTTGAGGGTTGTAAAATATCCACCTTATATAGCAAATTTTTAATAAGTGTCCACCTTTTCTCCTCATATTACTTAAAATTGCTTTAATAAATTTAGCACATAGCTTAAAAGAGAACCAACGTTATATTTTTTTGACAAGTGTTCTTTTTACAGTATTGTAGTGTATTCATATAGACCTATTCCATTATTCCATGCACAAAATGTGTTTATAAAATCACAGCAATAAAAACAGTAGATATAGGCTATATTGGTATTGTATAACAGTAATTTTCACTGATGAGTGTTGTAGTCTATGTCTATATTTGTTTTATGCACATTAACTTAAATTAAATTTGAAGTTAAAACACACCTTAGTTAAAAACAATAAAAGTGTATTCGGTGTTAGTGTTTATCTTGACACTGTAAAATGTTTGTGTGTTTAAAAATTTTACAATATTTCAGTATAGTTTGTAAAATATTGTTTAATAACTGTTTAATCTGAATAGTTGTCTAGAGTAACCTCAAATTTTTTATGGCCTATCTAATTGTTAGACCATACTGATTTTGAAATTGAAATACATTTTACTAATCAGACAGATACCAATTAGATTAGGCCATAAAATATTTGAGGTTACCTAAGAAAACTATTCACATTAAACAGTTGAATGAATGAATGAATGAATTTTAGCCTTCAGAATCCCTTAAGGGCCATGGCCTCCTGCTGTTGCATGGAAAAGCCCTCTAGTTTGACTCCCTAGGTGGGCTAGTCCTAAAGAGTATTTATTAAACAATAATTTACAAACTATACTGAAATATTGTAAAAATTTTAAATTCATAATAGCTGCTATAGTATTTGTATATTGTGTTAACAAAATAGATGAATGTTAGTAAGGGTCTTCCACTAAATTGGGGGTATAAAGTGGATATTTGCAACGTATTATAAATTTGTTTTTACTTAGGATGACCAGATCAAATTATTCCGGTTTTTCTTGAATTTTCATTTTGATCAACTTAACCATTTGTGAATTTTTGACTTACAGTTTTCCCTGTTTTGGATTACTGCTTCTGTGATTCTTGGCAGTTTTGGGTATTTTTATTTTCCCCGATCCATTTTATTTGTTGTTTTCCTCCTAGAATTCGATCTATTTGATTTTGTAACTCACTCGTTTGGCAGTGGTTATTCAATCGAGGTGTACGTCAAGTTTATGTTGCGTTTTCTAAAGTCATTGTAATTTCATATGTAAAGCTCCATTTCCTTTATGTTATTAAGTTTATATTGGTTGTTACAGACTTTCGGACACAATATTTTCTTTATAATTGTGCATTGCTTTATTATTATTATTATTATTACTTTTATTATTAATACTATGCGTAGGAAAAATATATACATACTTTTATTTGCAAGATAAAAACAGCTTCGATAAAAGTATAAAAAGTATAAATATAAAATAATATATAAAAATAAATTCAGTTATTGTTTTATATTTTTTACTACAGACCATTTGATATATCGATATATAGCATATTTAAATTTTTTCCCCATGCCCTGGATATGTCGCTGATGATGGTGTAAAACAACAATAATTTCATGTTCAATTGTCTTTCTGCTGGGACCAACAATCATTAGTAACAAATCTAGCGATTTAAAGCGACTTCTGTACAGAGATGAGTCATCGTTACTAATTTAAAATTGCCCTATTATTTGCTTTTGATACCAGACAAATCGATATCTAAAAACAATCGCTCGGTTTGAATGAATGGAAGAGTCCAGGATTTTCGCTTTTGCATGTTATTGTATCGTCCCTGGCCTGGGGAACTGGAAATCACATATCCATGAACACACAAAGCGTACAATGTTCTCGATTTCGTGGCATATTTCATAGATTCGTTGATCACTTTTTGCAACAAATCTTTATCACACTGAATAGTTTATACAAGTGAAATTATAACACATGGAATTAGTACTGAAGATATATTTAATCTTACAGTTCCGTTCCACAGCAAACGTGTCATAAGTTGACCTCGGAATTTTAGGCAAATCCTTATTTAGTTCCTTCAGGAAAAAGTGCAAAATAACTGCAGATGTTTGCAATTTATGGAAAATTATACTCATTGGGAGCAGTTTTATACTGCCTAAAAAGACCAGAAATGGGGGTAAGTACATATCTATTCCCCTTTCTGCCTAAATCTGCCTCACAAGTAATTTTTAAGATTATTTAAAAATATTTTTCTAATTCATTCCTGTCTAGTGGAGTATAATGATCTTATTTACAACGGATTTTTTTTGTCATTTGTATAAAAAAGCGGGATAGAATTACATACTTTCTTTCTCAGGGAAGGCTAGCCGGTAATTAATTTATAAGTTTTCAGTGCTGATTTTAGATATTTTAAGGTTAACACTTGGCCACAAATTAGCCTAAATCTATTTTTAAGAAATGTAAAATCACAGATCTTTTCTTCTTTTGACATTAAAATTATTATTATTATTATGATTAATATTATTCACAAAAAGTAACATATGATGTAGTCATACAAATAGAAATGTAAAAATATTTAATTTTATTCATAATTAATTTTTTCGTGGCCCATTTTAGATACCAGAATTTAAAAAAAAAAATCTTACCCAAAAGTGAAGAATAGTTCCTAATTACATCATTTTGTAACCTATTTTAGGTGCCTAAAATGTCAATCAATCAATTAGATTTGAATTCAGAATAGCAATCACCTGCGTTGAATATATTTCGTGGAAGCATAAGGCAATATACAACATATTAAAACTATCATTTCTCAATGAGCATATTTATTTGAAAATTATTATAAGATGTGGTTTTGTCCTATAAGCCATGTAAATGTAAAGTGTTACCTATACAGGCCCAGAGGGTTCCAGGAGGTTGAGGCTCCCAGATTTTAGGTAATCGGCACATGAAGGTGGTAAGGTTGTCAGCCATGTGCTTGGTGTATACAACACGATAATGTCCATTTTAAGTTTGTTGTAATCGAGTGCACATAAGAAATAAATGTAGTTTCATCCATCCTCGTCAAATGCAAGCATGCACCTGTACGTCAATTGTTTTGGAGACGTGTGCCTTCCGTGTAGAAATAGGCGAGTGTGGATTTTAACACATCTCAAGTTTACCCGTAATATGAAACCATAATTTGTACATCTCATCTAATATAGTAGTGGAAACAAAGTTAGTATTCACCCTATACCATTTCTCTGACAAATCCTGCATCATCCGTTTTCATAATGGCCGGCCTCATTTTGAAGACTAGCTTGAAATTGCATTGGCTGATGGACTCGTTATGTAGCCTGTGATAATTAATGTTGCGGATTGTACAATGGTCAGCAAATGATACTCGTTATTTCTTTTTCCTTGAATACTTTATTTAATCACCTCTCCGTCATGTTACTAAACATTGCAGGGATTTAAAAAAAGTATTAAAGGCTTATGCGCCATAATGTTTACAGACATTAGCACAGCCAAAACGTCATTTCCCAGATTTCGATGTTGACTGCTTAAAAATTGTATTACTTTTTAGTTCATATTTAAACGGTATTCAAGTAATTCAAATTTGTGTGTTCAACAATCTATGGAAATTATACTGCTAAAGTGGAAATTCAAACAAAGTACCAGATATGAGAAAAGTTTTATTCTCACAACTTTCAGTAATACAAACAGTAAATCCTCAAGCTAAAGAGTAATTAATCTTTTTAATATAATTTTATTAACTTACGTTGCTTGGAATCAATTCGGTAACCAAAAAGTAACTTGTTTAAGAGTGTTAAAATAATAAGCATTGAAACATAATATTGCATGCCAAAAATTTCATTCTATTCTATTCCCCAGATGTTAAAATACAAATGGTCGTTCACAATAAGAACCAAAGACGTTACATGCTACGAGTAAACAAGATAAAAACACATTATGTTATAGGAAAAACTGATTTGAAAATCGAAATATTATAAATTGATTAATTTCGTTTCGGTGCAAGCCAGCACGTGTGCTTTTATTCTGTTCTGATGTCAGCTTATTTGAATCAGGTTAACTAGTTTTCATGCACTATTGGTAGCATTGGTTAGAATCTGGTAACTCGAATCGATCCATATATTTGTTGAATTATAATACGCCGTGTTCTCGTAGCTGACTGTTTTGTTTTTATACAACGGCCTAGGCCTAGGCCTATTCTTGTTTTGAGCTGAAGATAAGTACCAAATGAAATATCGTAGAAATGAGATCACATCATCATTGACATTTAATATACAAATTACATAGTGAATACGTACTATGCCAAATACCAAATGTCAAATTAGTTTCGAAATGACGACTGGAAATTATAAGCTTATTAAAGACTGATAAAGCCCAATTTAGGACCGTTTTGACAAAACTCAACATGTGCCAAAACAAAAATTGTTCAGGAGAAGGTTTCTTTAGCTTTCATTAATTGTTAGAATATAGAAACCTTGCATATTGAGGCTTCAAAATGATTTGGTTATGTTGACTTTTCTTATATTCTTCTTTCGCCATCTAAAAGATTTCATTTCAAAGCACCTAAAACCATTCAAAAAATAATTTGGCAAAAAATGGAGATGCTGAGTTTTGTCAAAACGGTCCATTATATTGTGATCTGTGTTTTTAGTGCTAGAAGAAGTTTGTAACAGCTAAGAAAGCAGAGGACGAAAATGTATGTGTGCTGAAATTTTATTAATTTTGGGATAAGCAGAGTTATGATATAATATTCTATAATTTGTCACATTACTGTAATATTAATATTTATTGTTAATAAAACTAAGGTAAGATGCTGTGTGGGAGAATAAGGGAAGAAAGTTAAAATTATGTCATCGAGTAACGGTGAACTAAAAGTAGAAGTTGATACAGATGGGAAAAGCTTAAACCAGTTAAATCCTCGGAAGCCACATAAACTTTGACCGGAAGCTGCGGAAAGGCTGTTGAAGAAAGAAGTACACTCTAGTAGCAGTCTTTTATGGAAAGAAAAATCCCTGTTGATCTTCAAGTAAAGTGGCAAAAGAAGAATATTATTCACAAAATTCCTCTCACAGTGTGTTACTACATACGCATGGAAAGAGTTGGAAAACTGTCAACCATAAAACGATGCCATTTCGAAAAGTAGTGTTTGAAACTAAATTCAGCGTTATTGGATTTTTAAAGAGCTTGTTAAAAAGTAAAATTTTGCACAATTTCGTGATGACTAAGAAATCACTTACAAATTACGGAACATTCGTTAATGAACATTTGAAGCCTATCACAGATCATACGTGTTTTAATACCAATGAAATATATTTTTTGTTCGACTGTACTATAATAGTCTACACTTATTACATGTGACATTACGGTATCAGAATGAAATCAATTTCAAATCAAATTTTCATTATAGCACAGTTGGGAGATAACACAGACGACAGTAGAAGTGAACAATCATACCGAACAAACTATGTAAATCACCATGACATATATCCTGTGGGCTATCGGTCAGAAAGGAAATTATATCCCTTTGCAGTACAGCGAGCTACGCCTGTTAAGAACGATTAGACTACGTGCAATACTCAGCTGTCGGAGAAGTTGCCGCTGAACCGAGGAGTACAGCGAGCTCCGCCTATTAAGAACGACTAGGCTACGTGCAATACTCAGCTGTCGGAGAAATTGCTGCACAACCGAGGAGAACATGAAGTTTCGAAAAGGTTTGATAATTTCTTGCAAGTTGAAACCTACTTGAAGCAATATTCGAACATTATTAATTTTGCCATTTTTCCTTCTGTGTTTAAGATATTTATCATAAAAACTTACAGTTTCAGCTTTCACTAGAGTTTTAGAAATAAAAATAAAAAATCACCTATCATACCTTATTTAGTTATGCAGGAAAACAGCTAATTTACGCACGCAACTATGCACTAAACCCTCAGAAATAATTGCTAAACACTTATAATCTCACTACGGAACGCTTTAAAACACTCTTACAGGCGAAATTCATATCACTTTGATTTATACCTTCACTTTTCAAAACATTCTGAAAAGGAATATAAATATTATTTATATTATCATTATTATTATTATTAAGACTAATAATTCTTGACCCTATAGTTCGCTTAGAAAAGAACTCAGATCAAATTAAGGGAAATGATAAAGAAAATATATTACATTTCGAACCGTACATTCCATATTTAGGAGGCAAATACAGTACAATATTTGAAATTGGGATTTAATGGATTGTATTGTACTGTACTAGCAGGTACCCGCGGCTTCGCCCACGATAATATTAAAAATGAAGAGTATAATAATTATTAAAGCATTATAATCATTAACACTTGCACGCGAATCATTCGTAAACTAAACCATTAAAAATAATTAATGAAGCAGCTAAAATTCCGGCTTTAGACTAGATTCCACGATTAGAAAGCGCCGCCTGGGAAAACGATCTCAGATTCGATTATGTAGTTCAGAAGCTAACTGTAAACACTGATAATACCACTGCCTTCTAGACTGTATTACTCGTGTCTAATTCTCGAGACGGCGGTGGATAATACGTATCGTTTCTCAACTGTTCGTTGGCAGATGAATATGATGTGAATTTTATTTGATAAATTCGTATAGAATAGAATAATAGACTTACATCGTCTATCTATCTTTGACGGGCGTGGTGTTTTAAGTCTTTAATACTTACAAGTACTCGTATGTGTTTTCCTGTTTCTTTGTTAGTTCTGGGAGTGCAGCTCTTTATTAAGTGACAACAATAATGGTGGCTAGTGTGATGCCTTTAGAAGTACAGATATATAGCGCTGCATCCTTAGACTAACAACGGACTGTGGAAAATAATTTGGTTAACCATATTTACTTTATTTAGAATAGGCGGCTAGTACGATGCCTTCAGGAGACTACGGCTGTGCATCCTTAGAATAGCAATGGACTGTGGAAATAATTTGGTTATTAACAATATTTATTTTATTTGGTTATACAGATCCTGTTCTACCTCCTTAAATATTATTTTAGGTTAAGGAGTGGTTTGGGTGAGGACAGCCTCTTATTACGCTATGATTGATGATTGGTTATAAGGACTTAATTCAGGTAATTTTAATTTTCATCAAGTTTCGATGAAAGGATGGAGGTATTCCCTTGTGTTACTGAATGCACACTCCCGCAATGGTATTGCTTTATTCGGAATGATTAATATGATGTAAAAAAATTACCAGGAAATTTAATTTTCATTAAGTTTTGAGGCTGGGTGAAGTCGCATTATGAAGTGATTGACAAAAGGGAATAAATGATGATATATAATTTGTTGTCCATATGGCTTAATTATTTGGGTGGGTTGGGGACAGCACAGTGCAAGGCCTCGCCGCTGGATATCATGGCGTTAGAGGTCTATGCAAAGATAATTGGGGTGGGGTGACTCTGGGGGAAGTGGTGGGAGCGGATATGCCTAATGTAGTACTACTGACCACATTTTATAAAATGCGTAATTCTTTTTTGCGGACGTATCACGGTAAAGAAGATTGTATTATCATAATTAGTTCCTTAATAAGATACAGAATTGTTATAGGCATAATGTACTTTTTGTCGGACCATACTACAATGTGCTTATTACATGTTTCGTAATAGAATCATAATGATATCCATTATGATACAGAATTCCATCATACTGTAACACAGTTGTGGTCGATTAATATCGAACATGGAACAATTGCTTTGAAAGCAGCAATTCAAACTGCGCAATAAAACCTGTATTAGAATTAAGTCAATTCTGTTCATGTTAATTTTAATATTATACCAAAATGAGTCCATTTCGTGTTGTTTTCATGTGCGTCGCTTTAAGGTTAAAAAGCCAACAGAAGCTTTGAGTTTCCTGCACACCGTCATCTGCCATTTATCACAGAACACGAACACTTACTACCAGCTGATCGCCAAGGTCAGTCGAGTCGTTGCAAGGTATTCCAAAACCCAACACTTAGGCATTTTTTTATGACCGAACAAAATAAAATGAGTCGTATGCAACTTGTCTTGCTGTTCTCGTTTCATAAACAACTTACTCGGGTCTTAATAAATGACAGTATAGGCTCGTTGCATAATGTACTATTAAGTTACAGTGACTTCATATTTTGGATTGATTGTAAATCAGTGGTGTAATGCAGTTTAAAATTAGGTGATGCTTTTAAACTTTCCTTTAAGGGAAATTTGACCACCCTGCGAGGTCTAGTGGTTAGAATTCCTGACTAGGGATCCATCATCTCTGGTCCGATCTCTCGAACCTGCTTAGAATTTTTGGGGATAGGGAGGATTAGAACGGGGTGCACTCATCCTCGTGAGAACAAATCAGGAGCTAATTGGTAACGAAATAGCGGCTCCGGTCAAGAAAACTATTAAAAGCAGCCTTGGGAATCGGCATGCAGACCACGTGCCCTGAACATTATCATCTGACGACTATTTCGAAAGACGGAGGTAGATGTCACAGCGTTCGGACAGTAGACTACCCCCACCATTGTATGTCTTGCCAAGGATATTAGCCTATAGCAAATTTAAAATAAATGTTCACCTTGTTCTCCCTTATTCCTTAAAATTGCTTTGATAAATATAGCGCATAGTTTTAAAAGAGAGTCAACGTGATAGATTTTATTCACAGTGTTTTATTTCAGTATCGCAAAGTATTCATAAAGACCATGTCCAGTATTTTGTGCATAAAATGTCTTTAAAAAATCACATAAGCTCTTCAGTAATAAATACAGTAAACATATACTGCTTAACAGTATTCTTACTAATGACTATTGTGGCCTATGTCTATGGTTCGATTCACAATAACTGAAACTATTTCCGTAGCTAAAGTACACTTGAGTAAACAAACAAACAAACAAACAAACAAACATTAAAAGTATGTTCGGTGTAATGGCTATCTTGACACAGTCAAGTTTATGTGTAAAATATTGTCTCTATTAACTAACTCAACACACATGTTATGTAGTCACTGAAAAAAATTATAAAATAATTAAATTGTAGTTGGGTCTCTTTATAATCATATGCATTATTATTTTGTGGACGGAAGATGCATTTCAGCACAGGGTGTGCTATCTTCAGTTCCTTGTAAGAAGGGGACTGTTCTTGCTGAGAGTAACTACATTACTACATTATTTTTAATTTGCTATATATTAATTACCCTCATAGGCCAATCATGAAATTTGACAACCTAGAGATTAGCCTACTTTTATGGAAATGTTACTGTAAGAATTCGCTTAATATTTAGCCGTTGCAGGGAGTACAATCTATGAAAAGTTGAGAATTGTCGACATCTATAATAATGATGTTAATGTTAAAGATTCCCTGGAAAAAATGAGTGAGAAAAGGATATGTGCTGAAGAATATGGGTGGGAGGATAGTTTTCTGGATTAATGAAAATAGGATTTCTCATGGCAACGGCTCTTATTAAAAATGCGAGGATTTGATGTCTCGCAGGCGTACGAGATATAGAACGGAGTTTTTAGAATTGCTTTCAGGGGTGAAATTAGAACAAGTTGTATTATACTCGTTGCCAAGGAGATTCCACACGAGCTGGAAAAAGAGAAAAAGAAAGAGAGGTAACTTACGGTCTCCATTCTCCCCCTCCAAGAGAAAAGGATTATTATTATTATTATTATTATTATTATTATTATTATTATTATTATTATTATTATTACTATTATTATTATTACCGTATACAAAAGAATGTAACAACAAATTTAGAGATTCAAAGAAGAATAACGGATGGGAAGAGAATTATAGGAATGCTAAATTCAATGTTATGGAGTAAAAATATTTTACATAGAACTAAAAAATTAATATATCAGGCATTATTCCAAAGTACATTATATGGCGCTGAAACTTGGACCGTAAGTAGACAACAAGCAAACAAATTAATGGTATTAGAAATGAATTTTTGGAGACGTTCAGCACGAAAATCCAGGAAAGAAAAAAATTCGGAATAATAGAATAAGGGAAATAATGCAAGTTGAAAAGAATATCTTGGAAATTGTAGAAGAAAGACGCTTGAGATGGTATGGACATATACTCAGAATGACAGAGGATATAATAACCGAGAAAATTTTGGATTGGAAAGTAGAAGGAAACAGAAGAAGAGGGAAGCCCAAAGAGTGCTGGATGGATGGGGTGAAAAGGAGTATGGTGAGAAGAGGGTTAAATGAAGAAGATGCTATGGACAGGGACTTATGGAGGCAGAAGATTGTTGTGGAATGAAGGAAAACCATTGCATTGTGGAATATTCCTTAATTAAAAAAATATTATTATTATTATTATTATTATTATTATTATTATTATTATTATTATTATTACCAGGGCCCGGATTCTGATGGCCTAAAATTGTTTGAAAAATTACCTATAAAATTACCCTGAATTTTAAGGAAAATGACTTAATAATTATGAAAAATGACCTAAAAACTTATATTTTATTTATAAAAAATTATTATTGTACGCACAAAGTTATAGACTAGTTTGTACATAATTGTAAAAACTGTAAATAACTGTAATGTTGTGAATGTTCTTTTCTCACGGAAATTTATACTGGCACTGAGGCATTGGTGAGTAAAAATTTGGCACATCCTTTTGTGGTCTGCCGGATTATATTGTTGTTTATTGAGGGTAAACAATAGTTTGCACTCTCAAATCCAAGCAGGTGGCAGACTCTGGTGCCAAGTCAATCTAATAACTAGGGGGCGGATTTCTCTTATCTAAAAAATAGGATATATGCATGCATTTATGACCTAAAAAACATTAAAATATGACCAATAAAATTTAAAATACGACTTTACCACTTACACATAGTGTATATATTTTTAAGTTTCATTACAATAAATTTTATTAAAATATAGTGTTAATTATTTAAAGTATCTGTAAATTCTCAAAAAGTATCATTTTAATGCAAAATCTGCAAAATATGATATGAAACTTTAAAATTTCTTGAATATGCACACAAATATGCAAAAAAATATGACCTAAATATGCATATTCATATTAAATATGCTACAATAGTTGAAAATGTCCTAAATATACCGTTATATGCACAATAAAAGCTGTTCCATTTTCACCGGGATGCTTGGAATCGGGTTTGAATTAGTCGGAAACCTGAAATAATGCAAAGGGGAAAAATATGACATGTCATAGAAATCCGCCCCCTAGTTATATTTCAAGGGACGATTGTCTAAAACTCAAGAATCCTTAACCTCCAGTGGACGTAAGGCCCTCCATGTCCTACGTAAGATTGAGAAAAACACCTTCCCATGCAAGTTTATGGACTAGCGCCTTTGTGTAGCCTGGATACTGCACGCAGTACACCGGTGTCGGAGAAGTAGTGTACGCTCCTGTAAGGCGCTTCCCTTCGTATAGTGGAGTTCATGCGAATAGCTTAGAGAAAATGACTCTTCAATTGGAATATGAACAGCATATTGTATTTCAATGCTTAACAATCATTTATTAACGTGACGTAGCTTAATTTAAATTATTGTAGGAATTTTTTTCAGGGGTTTTATACAGTATGTTTCCTTTGTCTACATGTACCAACATTGTGGTTTCATGACTTCATTATTCACGATGGATATACAGAGTGCTAATGAATAACACCCAAATATTTTACTTGTGTATAGATGGGACATATACAAGCAACTTTTAATAGGAGACTTTTGTCTAGGCATTCAATTTTTCCTGTTACAGCATATAATCTCCAAGGGCATGGCCGCCACTGATTTCTAACATGTGAAAGAAAGAAAAAGAAAAACAAAAGAACTTCGTTGTAACACTAGAGTTATGAATAAAAAAAAAACTAATTCTAACTAAAAACAAATAATATTTAGGACGTATATAAAACCTGAAAAGTGGTACAGAATTTCAGAGTGGGGCATAGGGTTGTCATTAGTTATAAAATATCAATAGTAATATAATTCAAAATTTTGGCGTTTCTTTGATTCTCACTTCCGACTGAGACATGTCAACACTTTAATGCCGAATTTTTCCTTCTTGCATTAAACAAACAACACTTCAAAGACAGCACCGCTAGCGACGAAAATAAAGTTAATACACTCAATGTAAATACATGAAAATGACTAAATAAGGAAGCAAATGACACGAAATGACAAAATAATTACCTAAAATTGAAAAAAATGCCCTAAAAATATAAAATTGCATAAAATGACAAAAAATGACCTAATAAAAATGCATTTCTATAATCTAGAGGCCATGATTAATATTTATCCACAAGTTGGCAATGTCTATGCAGCATCAATAAAAAGATGACATGTCATTAGAATCCGGGCCCTGATTATTACTATTACTATTATTATTGTTGCTATTATTATTATTATTATTATTATTATTATTATTATTATTATTGTTACTATCATCATAATCATGGCTCACTGTTACTATGCACAGCTTCTTTTTATAGTTACGAAATTTCTGAAGAGTTTGGGCTGTACGAAAGTGTTTTATGATAGTTATAAAGCTTAAAGCAATTTATGTTCTGCTTTCCACTTCCATTTTCTTCGTTTCACCTTTTTAAAATGAGGAAAATAGCCACTGAAGTGCGCTTCTGTGGCAGTATAATGAATTATTTCTTGAGCTGGTGTGTATTTTTCGTGCCTTACATCTGCAGTTTTTCCTGAATCTCCAGCTCTTCATGCAGGCTTAGAATTTGTACGAAGGTATAACGATTTGTGTGTAGTGAATTTGTACTTTTATTTTGTCACGTTCTGGCGACATTCCTATAACTGCAAAGTCGTAGTACATCACTTGATTGTATGAGAGAATATTACAGATGGTAAGATCGAGAGTTGTCAAGTCAAGAAGACGCGAGTCTTAACTTTCTAGATCTCTGCAGATTATTCAATTTGCCTGATGATCTAATTCTTCTGTTGCCACTGGGGTCGACTCAGCCTCTGAGATAAATGACTACCAGGAATTAATCCTGGGGGTAAAATCGGCCGGTGATTAAGGCTGACAACCTTACCACCTTTACGTGCGGAATGTCTTAAATCTGAGGAGGTCAAACTCTTGGAAACCTTAGGGCCTCCACGGCCTGTATAGGTAACACTTTACTATTATTGTTATTATTATTTTTTTATTATTTAATTTTCGTTTCAGCAAATGGTCGGTTCTAACCTTCAATGCGTAGAAATAATAGGAATTGAGTGAGCATGAGAAGGAATTGATTGTTGAGTTTGTATTGAATTTCAATTCGTTCCAATGTTATGCATTCGGTTTCTTTATTGCTACAAAACATTACTAATGTCAAAACTTAATTGACAATGCTAGATATAACTCACGTTTATAAAATATATTGCCAACATGATATCAAAATTGTCAGGTCTAATTTCTATTTACGTCATTTTTTTCCTTTTCTTATCTACCGTTCGGTAGGTCTAATT
The DNA here is from genome assembly GCA_964059195.1 of Ectobius pallidus. Lineage (NCBI taxonomy): Eukaryota > Metazoa > Arthropoda > Insecta > Blattodea > Ectobiidae > Ectobius > Ectobius pallidus. The sequence continues at coordinate 21,910,207 of CAXKWD010000011.1, forward strand.
CGTTTGGCGCTGCTCTATAACAGGCTACTACAGACGTTCACTTCTCAAGCCTGACACAGACGATCATTTGATTAACAGATATTACTGTTATTACAGTTAATGAGAAGAGTAAAGTTGGTTGATATATGGTTATTTAACGACGGGGATGTACTGCTACTTAGGCCTGTGACCGTCGCCGGTGTGCCGGAAATTTTTCCCGCAAGAGTTCTTTTACGTGCCAGTAAATCTACTGACTTGAGCCTGTCACATTTATGCACACATAAATGCCATCGACCTGAGCCGGGATCGAACTCGCAACTTTGGGCACAAAAAGCCAGCGCGATACTAAATACGCCGACTGAGAAGATTATGGTTTCACTACATCACTAACGTTAAATTTCAAAAAGCACTTTCCCCGGGCAAGAATTTCCTGTTGGCCACAGATGGATTCATAAGACCGGGCACTCCGGTTGTTGCCCGGAGATATGGCAACCCTGTCGTTTACTAAGCTTATATTTATAACAGTGAATTAGTGATCTGCCAATAGCAATGGATATGTAAGCTTTTTTTTAATTTTATGCTTTGTCATCCTTTTAAACCTTAAAAATTAGAATTTAAATTAAATTACATGTTTTTATTTCACACCCACACGTAAATACGAGTAGCCTACGTGTGCACATAAATAATACCCCGACTGAGCAAAACTCATGCTCCGGGCAGTTAATTAATATTGATATAAATTAAACTTTTTAAAGATTAAAATAGAATATGAGAATAGATACAAAATTGTTTGGAAGCATAAATAAGACGGGCGTCAGGAAATAGCACTTAAGACAAAAATGCAATTTTACAGGAGAGCAATTTTTACGAAATGCAGTTTTGAGGAGAGCATTTTTGTGCCTGTTGCTACAATTCCACATGTTGTACACATGAGTGATGCATTGTTGCATCACTGTTAATGTTTTTTACACATAACTATACTTATACCTAATTTCTGTGAAAACCCTGTAAAAACCCCCGCCCCTCGTATATTGTCATAACTAATTATAAATAAATACATTTCAAATAATTAACAAAACAGATATACGGACTTAGAAATTCAAATCCATAGAAGCTCCTTATTTACTATGACTTCTTAATAGAATATTCGAACATTTTGTTATCAATATTACAAATCATAGCGAAATATTTTAACTGGATAAGTTTCTTTGATACGATGGTATAGATTTCATTCACTCTTAGATGTTCCTCCATGCTAAATGTAGTGGTTTCAGTTAAACATTCGATTGATTCCATTTCAATAAGTCTAGAAAATATGCACGTGAACTCTCAATGGCTGAGACATCGTGAGATCTTAACAAATGCAAAAGAGGGTGGGTGTGTGAAAGAGGACTGAAGAGTGAGAGAAAGAGAAACACGTAGGAAATAGAGAGATTTGGTGAGAAGAACACATCCTTCTTGCTCCTGATCAATAGCTCAAGAAAGCGTGTTCCTAAAAATAACATAAAAAATAGAACTTTAAAGATGCAAATGTCAAACCACACGAAAGAGAATTCAATTGTCTTCGCTGCTGAATTAAGTATCTTATAATGAATAATTACCCTGGGAAATAACTCAAGACGTGTTCAACATGATTTATCAATAAGTGGAATATTATCTGACTTCTTATTTCGAAACATTTTTCCTGAATGTTTTAAGTTAATAAAAGAAGATCGCTAAAGAATATTTAGTATTCGAATTGCAGCTTTATAATGTTGCGGTCATTAAACTATGCAAAATGCTTTCTCTCTTTTCTGTTGTGTATAAATAATACCTGGTAATATTGAGCGAGATTATAAACGTGTGCTAACCTCCATTCAGCAAATTTCCAGGGATTTTACTTCGTGAATGTGACAAGCTCGAACAGTATTTAATGATAAAGTTATAAAACCAATAAAACTGGGACACACGGTTTTCAATACTTTCAATTAATAACATTCAATGTAACTTTAAACTTAATTTTAACTATTTTGAAATTTGAACTATACTGTGGATCAATATGGTCAACCTCGCTGGAAGTCTAATTATTCTTTTTATTAAGTCTTCGTATACTCCCAGCTTGGAATAAATACAAAACTTGAAATGCAAGTCGCTTACTATACATTAGGCCTACTTGTGACGCTTTATTTTATTTCTGTTAAGAATATTAAATAATAGCTACTTTTGTTCATTTAATATAGTTTTCATTATACTTTCTTTAAAGTAATATTTCTAAGAAATAAAGAAAAAATATTATTATCTGTAATAATTAATTCTTGTGTTTTCATTCGGGTGAATGGTAATTCACCAAAGCTTTTGGCAACGCACACCGTTACCATCATCAACGCATCATCATTAACTCCGCCGATAGTGACAAGTTTGCCGAAAACTTGTGTGAAATACCATTCGAGAGAACCAAGGTGTATAGTTATATTTATAAATATAATTATTATTAATATAACTTTTTATCGGTCGCACCTAGATGCGCCACTGTAACCACGGTGTGTAATAATTCCATACAAGATTTCATGTCGTCATATTCGTGGTTAATAGGTATTTGGCATAATTAGACCGGTCTTGTACGAGGCATGTTTTTAAAGTACCAATATTTTTTTAATAACAGAACATTACTTTCCAAATACATTATTACCATTAATTACGTTATACCTTACACTACTTTTCCACACAGTCACCGCAGTTATTCATGCACTTGTAACGGGAAACCAGTTTTTATATGCCTTCGTCAAAAAATGATGCCGCCTGTGATGAAAGCCAAGTCTTCATTTAGCATGTATATATGGAATGTATAAATATATATACGCAACTGTTATAACTATTATTAATTGGAATAATTTATTTTAATGTATTAATTTATGAACTCATATTCATTAATAACCCACATTATTTTTAATGTGGCAACATACAGTCTCTTAAACAAACCAAGTAATATACTAGGTAAATAAAAGTTTATTATCTATCTCCCAGACTATTAGTACACCTTGGGATTCATTTTATTAATCTGGTGCTAAGAATAATTGTAAAAATGACGTTTTTATAATGGGAAGAGAAATGCAGATGTCGATGGAATAATATTGACAGTATAGCGTTTCGCAGTAATTGTCAACAGTGTCAAATATTGACATTGTTAACTGGGAGGCAATTTAACCCCTCCCTTTCTCGTGCAGTTGAAAATACGTATCCGATCGGCACACTAATTGCACATACAACTCCATAGCCTATGACAAGGTTAGCTTATCCCGGCTGTAGACTTGTTTAGTCATACACCATTCAGAGCGTCAGCACTTCCCATATGGAGGACGTTGCTGGTATTTGTGCAAGACTTGATTGTAACAATGGTCTCTGCTAAGTCGACACACACACACACGTACTCACATTTGCTTACACACCCGAGGCCAAACACCGGAATTTGCCCCCCGTTTTGCGCTTGCGTCAAGCTGCGCTGCTCTGCTAATTTCCTAAATACCAATCACCTCATTGTTTAGCAATGTGTATCTGTTGTAGGATTGAGCATCGATGGCCGATGTTTTCAAAACATCGATGTTTTCATGTCGATGATCGATGTTTTCTACATCGATGGAAAACAACCGATGTTCTTGCTACATAGATGTTCACATAGATGCATATGTTCACACTTAATGTTTAACATTTTGTTCTAAAATTCATTTGGACCAGGGTTATATTACTAGACTACATACCTGAGCGTCCTATATCCAACAATGTTAAACATTAGGCACCAAAGTGTTTCCAAGCGAATGGACCGAATTAACTGGAGCGGTTGGGCCAATCATTGTCCCACGAAAAACGTACAGCGCTGGCTACTGGTGGCCATTTTCCCCACCATTTATATTACAGTTGAATCTGGGGAACGCTTTAATGTGTTGGCTGTAACATAAGAATAACAAAGAAATAGTAAAACGAACGATTTATGCAGAATTTGACATTTTAAAAAGCAAGAATAATTCCTTTCCTTCAGTTTTCAAAGAACATAGAGTCATTAATAAATGTCCCTATCTCTCTCTTTCTCTCTCTCTCTCTTTCTTTCTCTTTCTCTTTCTCTTTCTCTCTCTCATCCTAAGCCCCCATGTTGGGGCGAAGGGCCTCCAAGATGAGGTTTCTGTTTACCGATGTGAATTTTGTTACGCTTATTTTCCTACAGAGGGCAGAGGGACAGGTGGTAAGCCCATTACCCCTTAAATGTCCCTATGATATAAAATAAATTAAAATACAATCGAACCACTTCATTTCTGAAAAGAAAACTGTATTTTGAAACTACGCATTATTTTCAATGTACTGCTACAAATTTCCTTGAAATAAAATTTAAAAGAATAATTATCAGTATGCCATTTTATTTTGGTAAATATTCCAGATTATTTAGTCATTCAGGACCTGAAGGTGGTAAGGTTGTCCACCTAATGCTCCAGGGATTGCTGCTGGTACTTATCTCTGTTAGAGGCTTAATCGATATTAGGGCCAAGGTGCCATCAGAAGGGTTAGACCATTTGAAAATCCCAACATCTTCATCGGGTATCGAACCCACGACCTTCCGGTTTGTAGCGCAGTCCCTGAACCAATTGCCCCACGACGTACCTAGAAAAATATGCATAGTACAAAAAATGCTTTTTACTTCGCCTATCTCTTAAAAAATTATGCTGAAAATTTCAAAGAGTAGGCTATAAAAACTTCCATCACACAAAAGTCTTCTTGTGAAAAAGGAAAGGAAATTAATGGGAAAAAGGAAATTCATTAATGGGTCTTTAGGTGCACGTGGTCTTTAAAACTTGTCTTAGGTCACTGCCTATCAATTAGTAAATGACGCAAGTGGATCCTAGTTCTATAAGGTTTTGAATATTTTAATATGCAATGTTTTTGTCAAGTTTTCCCCCTCAAAATTCCATTCGTATATATTCATTTATCCAACGCTTTTCATTTTTAAATGTGGACGAATTAATTTTTTTCTTTGTACAAGAAATGAAGAGTCATTGAGATTTATGGTAAATAGGTCTGCATAATATGGGATAATCAAATCGATTCATTTGTAGAATACACATTATGATAATGATTTCGTTTGAGGATAAAATATTGAACAAGTTGAAGTTCAAAGTCCTTAGAAAATAACGCCACTGTCTCAAAGTACACACAGTAGACTGAGATAAAAATTGTGAAATAATGCATATCTAGGTAGTTATTTGTTGTTTTCTGAAACGTGATTTAATGAAAAATGTTACAGGTCACGTAAACTTTTTACAGAGATTGATGGACGTTATGCAAAAATCATGCGTTATTACCATTGTAATTAAAACTAAAATAGCCAACCGGTAATGTACGATGATATAGAGGACAATGGAGCTCATGCAAAAATCATGCATTATTACTATTGTAATTAAAATTAAAATTGCAAGAGCAATAAGTTTAGTTCTTTCTCTATGCAAACTCATAAGCATAGTATAATAATTCACAATTAAGGGATAAAAATGGTCATGTTTGTTGAAATAGCAGTCTAGTTTTGGCACTCGTGCCGTAATTTGTAACAGTCTACTGCTACTGAACTATTTTCGGTTCATGGGACACATTCGGATGAATGTGAGGTTTTATGACCTTTTACAGAAATGTGTTTTATGTTTTGTATTCTGTAAAATCTGCATTAAAGATCACCCCTTTTAGCGACTATCCCCCTGAGAGACCGAGAAAACCCACAACTCCAATGGAATTTGTAGCCAACCTCTTATTGAAAGCCCATCCCTCCTCCAACCAAACAAATTATTCTTTTGCTTTTAACTCCTGCTTTACTGACAAAGTTATATAATACAATATTCATAAAATTAGTAAGTCTAAAAATCAGAAATAAATAAATCATCAGTAGTTTTACTCACTTACTCAATGGCAACAGACAATTCCTAAGCAAGCTAAAGGAATATTATCTACTTTATGGAACCTGAAGGTTCATTGCTGATCTTACCTGAGCCTGCCATTCAACCCTATTCTGCGCTAACTCCATCCAACCATCCCTCGCAAATCCTACTTCCCTTAAATCTATCCTAATATTGATCTACGTCAAGGTCTTCCAAATGGTCCTTTCCCTTCGGGTCTCCCATTCAATACTTTTGAGATATGTCTTTCCTCCCCCATGCGTGCAACTTGTCCAGCCTATTTCCTCTTCCGTGATTTAATTACCCTTACTATATGCGGTGACGAGTACCGGTTATGGAGCTCGTCGTTATGCAGTTTTCTCCAGTCCCCATTTTCATCTCTTTTAGGCCCAAAGTGTTTTCGAACACTCTCAGATTATGTTCTTCCCGAAGAGTAAGCGACTATGTCTCACATCCATATAGTACAACCGGCAGGATGATAGTCTTATAAATGTCTATTTTTAGATTTCCGGACAGAGGACTAGAAGATAAGAGTTTCTTAACTACATAAAAACAAGCATTTCCTGATTTTAGTCGACACTTACATCATTAGTTTTAATAATGTAAATAAAATATCGATCTCGTAAACGAAAAATAGGGTTCACTCTTCAAAAATTCTCTGAGTTAAAGGTTAATTACTTCTTCTTCTGAATGGAAATACTTTGTCAGCTCTGCAAATCATTTCTGGACATTTTAAGGTTATGAAACCATTTGGCTGTATAGAATTAGCGTCCTTTGAATATTGGCACCCTGTAAGGCAGGGGTTCCTAACCTTATCCTCCCCTTTCGAGATTTAGCAAGTCTCTACGATCCCCTACTATTTTTCAATATCTTGAAGAGAAGAATTTAAGCTAGGACAACATAACAAGCACAAGTTTAAATAAACTCACATTTTTGCAAACATAATGTTAAATCAATCAGTGAAAGTAGTAATTAATTAAGACACACTGTTTATGAACCAGTTTAATGATTAAGTCACTATGTCAGTGAGACGGTTGACCTTTTTTCGCCCTGATTAGATTTCGTATGTTTGGTTTCAAATGTGACAATGCACAACGGAGCTCAGTCGTGACATCTAGCCGACAATGTTTTGTTTTCATTATAGTCGAAGTTGAGAAACCTGACTCACATTAATATGTGGACGAAAAAGGCACAATTACAGTCATCGCATCTCTCGCTATTTGAGAATAAAGTGCAATCCAGAAGTCCCCCAGAGAGGCAGTTTCTTTAAACAATTGTATTGAGCATTTACTAATAAAATTCTTACAATTTCAATTACTATACACCTGCCTGTGGCAGATGACGCAGCGGTCGGGTGGTAGGCCAAGTCCCTTCATGGATGTAGCGCCACGGAGTGTAGTTTAGTATGCTTAATAAATGCAATCAAATACAACAATTGGATCGTTTACTTTTATAAGGGTCTAAGTGTCAAAACCATGATTTGCAGCTGTTAATTTTAAATGGATCTATGTACCCAGACCAATGCATTTCAGAAGGGTCCGAGGTCCAGGGAAAGCCACGTTAGTAACAATAAATATTGAGATATAGCGCTGGGTCTATCTCCAGCATGTTTTTCTTTGACTCTCTATCTTGTTTCCTACACAATCATGATTTTGGCTTTTAGACCCTTATAAAAGTAAAACGCTTCAATTACAGAAAATACATACAAAATCAATGTTAATTAATGAAGCTATTCCTAATTTACAATTACAGTTGATTAAATAGGAAGTTGTATTGATTAATATTATTTAATTATTGCCTCCGAATGAGGAACATTGCCACCATTTTTATTTACGTAACGTAACATCCTCAAGATTTTAAAAGAATGTACAATTCTTTTCCAGCTTGTATCCAAAAATGTTACTAATTCCATATCGTTCTGCGGCCCACTAAGACTGTTAAACGCCCCCTGGTTGGGATCCACTGCTCTAAGGAATTTCACTCTTCTTTATGAACTTGCCAACTAGTCTGTAGAAGCTAGTATGAACAATTAAAAAAAAAAAAAAAAAAACTAGCGGGTTCATAAAATTGCAACTGACAAGTTACATATGTTCTATATGACTTTACAGTAACCACGTAACATATTCCCACCTGTGACTGTCTCGTGGTCTAGACAAATTGCAGTTTGCAGACTGCGTACAATTTGCAATTAACCTACAGTGACATAGGTATGCATGAAATATGAATCCCGTTAGGAGGCGTCAGACCCGTGTGATACGCAAATTGCTTTGAATTCCAAACTCCCGTCACTGTATTAGTTTTAAAAAGCAATTGTCATTCCATTATTCCGAGTTCACAATATATCGTGGGCTTACAAGGAAAAGGTATTAACTCTAAAAAAGTTGTTTGGAGAAAAATCAATTTTAAAGTTTGAATGCATATGAAAAACCAAGTTATGAATTAAATCACCTGTACATTTTGTAATTAAATAACACTTCTGTTGGTTACATTTTAACACATTTTACATCAAAATTATGTTTCCATAATTCTTTTAGAGCCTAATGAATGAAATAATATGATTACAGGGAAAAGGTATTAAGTCCAAAAGTGGAAAAAATAGGTTATTACTGGTAGGAATTAGAGAAAATTGTGCTATATATAGGTGGAAAACAAACTTAGCACCTCCAAATTGTTAATTAAATGCTTTTTAAAGTGTGTAATTGTGTACTTGACCTTATAAAGTGGGTAACCGCCAAATTAAAAAAAAAATTACATTTTACTGTACAATGGTGGTACATGGCATCCTGCATTGCCCTACAAAAGCGCTAAGTGAAATTCATAATAGTGTGATTGCAAAGTTGCTCGAAAGAAAGCACCGCAGGTAAGGACCAATGCTATTTCTTTACAAGGATTGTTGATTATCTCAGAAACTTAATTTTGGCACTTAGTCCCTTTGGTTTTACTTTTCGGAAGTTACATGAACACTGTCCAGTAACATTCTAACAATCATCTTCCGACTCATGACTTGCATTATCTTCCACAGCAGGTTATGGAATCAGTGTTTGATAATCAACATGATCTAAACTATTAATAATAATAATAATAATAATAATAATAATAATTTATTCTGCCGTTAAGTTACTACAAACAATTGGCAATGTCACAATAATGAAATAACTACAAAGAATAGGCAATGTCACAAGAATAAAATATTTTAAAAATTTAAAAACACAGATCCCATAATTTATTTTCCAAGAACTCCTGTACTGAATAAAAATCTTTGTTTTTTAACCAGTTAGACACAACATATTTAAATCTTTTCACCGAAACAGTTTTTGCATTATGGGGCAACTTGTTAAACATTTTTATTCCGATTGCTTCCCAACTATTGAATGCCTTAGATGTGCGGGTTTGCTTAGACTGTAGAGTACCACAATTTCTGGTATTATATGAATGTAACTGCATTCTTTCAGGATATAATTCTAGTCTTTCCTTTACAAATGTTAGACAAGAAAATATAAATATACAAGGGAAGGTCGTTATTTTATACTCAATGAAAAGAGGTTTACAGTGCTCATAACATCCTTTTTTGGCCAAGATGCGCATTGCAGTCTTTTGAAGTTTGAAAACATTAGTACTATTTGAAGAATTGCCCCAGATGTGGGTACCATATATTAGATGGGAATGGAAAAGACCAAAATATACATGTCTAAGAACTGAAAATGATACACAACAGACAAGCCTCCGAAGAACAAAGATCACTCTAGATAATTTATTACATACATATGTTATATGGTCATGCCAAAGTAATTTTCTGTCTAAATTGAATCCCAGAAGTTTAACTGAAGACAGTTCATTTTCACAGTCTCTTAAACTAAAAGTCATCTTTTGAGTTTTATTTTGATTTACTACAAACATATTATTACTAAACCAACTTTCAGCTGATTGTATTATCTGAAGAGTTTGAATTTTAAGTTCATCAAGATCACAGTAACTACTTATAAATGAAGTGTCGTCTGCATATAAAACTGGCAAAGACGGAACATCATAAACCACGTCGTTAATCATAATGATAAAAAGAAGTGGCCCAAGAATAGATCCCTGAGGCACACCGCAGTCAATGTTTAGTATGGCGGACCAATCATTATTTATATAAGCACTTTGTTTTCTATTCTTTAAATAAGAAACAAACATTTCCAAAGTAATACCCCGAACACCATAGTGCTGAAGTTTCAGTGATAACAGTTCATGAGAGACACAATCGAAGGCCTTGCTTAAATCCATTAAGATGAGGGAAGCATATAATTTATTTTCAAAAGCGTCAAGGATATTACTTACAACAGATTCGACAGCAGCAACTGTAGATTTACCATTTCGAAAGCCAAACTGGGCAGGAGTAAAGACATTATTTTTCTCTAGGAATGAGCACAACTGTTCCTTCATAATGGATTCAAAAATCTTCGAAAAGACTGGGACTATAGATATAGGACGATAATTTTCCATGAGGTCTTTATCACCTTTCTTAAAAACTGGAATAACCTTACTTGTCTTGAGAAGATCTGGATAGATACCTTTAGAAAAACATAGATTGACCAGTTTGGCAACCGGAATAGCAATTTCGTTAACTACTTCTTTCATAACTGAATTAGAAATGTCGTAAAAATCTGTTGACTTCGATAATTTAAGAGATTTTGCTGCCCTAATAACGTCAACTGGATAAACATGACTCCAGAAAAAAGTTTGAATAACACAGGGAGATTTGACACAGTTACTTTGAGTGTTATTTATATTCTGACAATCTAAATTTTCTATTAATTCGGTTACAGAGTCTTTACAGAATTTATTAAAATCATTTGCAGAAAATTTGACTTTGTAAGGCGCGCTTGCATTACCAGTTTCTGTTTTTACCACATTCCAAGAAGCTTTACATTTATTACTTGCATTCATTATATATATGTCATTAGACTTGCGTTTTGCTTCCAATATGGCTTCCTTGTATTCTCTTCTTAAAGAACGATAATAGTTATTGGCTGCAACAGATTGTGTGCATTTCCAGATTGTATGAGCTACCCGAAGTTTGTGATTTAAACTTTTGAGTTCACCCGTATACCACTTATTGGCCGATTTGTCATACTTCTTGTTACGAAGTTTACGAAGAGGACAACATTGATCAAATAAAGATTTAAATGTATTAAAAAAATTATTAAATGCAAGATTAGGGTCTTCGGTTAAAAAACAGTCATCCCACTCAATGCAATTCAAACACCATCTCAAATAGTTAAAACTGTTAGATCGTAAATCTCTGCCATAACATTTGTTTACATTAAGATTATCGGTATCATAATTACTAATACAATTAATAGAAATACACAAAGAAGCGTGATCAGATAATAAAGAATCTATAACTTGAACATTATAATCTTCAATTCTTACATTAGTTAAAATGTTATCTAAACATGAGTTACCACGGGTAGGTAACAAATTTGTGTAAAAAATGTCATAAGATTTTAATAACTGAATAAAGTCTAAAGTAAGACATGATTTGTTTCTAATATCAATGTTCAAATCAGAACATATAACAATTCTACAATAACTATATTTACATAAACATCCCAACATTTTGTCAATAACCGTATTAAAATCATTGATATTGCTCGAAGGTGAGCGATACAAAGCAACAATAATAATATGAAAATCTGTTAATAAAACAGCACAAACTTCAAACAGTTTTTCTACACAAAAGTCACTTACATTAATCTCCTTAAATGAAATATCTTGTTTAATAAAAATGCAAGAGCCACCATTTTTGAAAGTAGTACGACAATATTTACTGGCTAATTTGTATCCATTCAGGCCATACAGTTCGCTTTCATCATATTGTAACCAGTGTTCACATAAACACAGAACCAGAGGTCCATACTGTTGAAGATGAACTTCTAAATCATATATTTTATTTCGAAGGCACTGTATATTAACATGCATAATAGTAATATGATTCTTTGGTCTTGGGGAATTATCGCATTGGTGCTGAAAATCTGTTCGACTGCTGACATATTTGCTTTCTTTTAAGTTGGAGGCGTAACGTTTCTCTTTTGAAAAAAACGTGTCACAAGCGCTCCAAGTGGCCATTCAGTAGCATCTAGTGCCTTAGTTAAATTTTCCGAATTTATTGTTATCTTGAAGGAAGAATAGGATTCGGGGTATTTTGATTTTAAAGCTTGACAAGAAGCTTCGGGGAAATTGGATTTCACGTATTTATTAAGCATTTCTACAGTTGTTGACGGTTCTAACCTCGAAATAAATAAATATGTTTTCTTCGGTACCGTTTTAATGCTATGTACGTCACTGATTTGGGTAAAATCCCAACTAAGGAGGTCATTTTTTTAGAACCGAGATTCTCTTCATAAAACACTTAAATCACACGAATTTTGTTATAGATAGATGTGTGGAGAGGGATGTTGTCTTGGCGAATGATTTGGTCCAACCCACCCGCCCTAATTGATACACTTTCTTTTATATCACGATCTAGCGAAAACTCTCTTCTTCTCCACCATTTTTCTGTCCTCGTCCTCCTGATTGGACGTTGGAGGTGTGACGTCATATTGCTAAACAGTGGATGAACAGTGTGACAAACCCACAAGCCACTAGTTGCTCGTAAAAAATGGTGGTTGTGCTATTCAGTATATTGCTCCTTAACTAACATATACGTTCCTAACCTAACAAAACATCGGAGGTATTCAGTATATTGCTCCTTAACTAACATAAACGTTCCTAACCTAACAAAACATCGGAAGTATTCAGTATATTGCTCCTTAACTAACATAAACGTTCCTAACCTAACAGTTGGTAACCGTGTATCGGTCATAAACAAAAGAATCACACAGTCCGTGGAAATGTGAAGATCGCGTGAAATGGCCTCCTTAGTTGGGATTACGCCCTGATTTGTTTTCCACCAACAATTATATGTTTCTGCTGCTTACCTTGCCGGCCTCTTTTTACAACACTAGTCCATGTATTTAGTTCTTCATTTGGTTGTAGACCTACATTGTTAGGTTCTAATACATCCGATGGGATTGAGGATGTAGGTCTATGTTGGTGATTTTTTGAAGCAACATCAGTCTGCTTCACCTTGCTATTATTAGAATTGGATACCTCAATAGATTTGTTTTGCTGAATCGTGTTGGCACTGTAATTTTCCTTTCGATTAACATTCACTGACGTATCGGCAGGGCTACCAACAGATACAGTCGTGTTATTCGTAGTTAGATCACATATCGTCAGATTATTATTAGGCCTAGAATTATTGTTACCTTTATTGTCATTCATGTCTTTACAAAATCTTGTTTCTTTACGTTGAGCAAATTCACTCTGTATCACACTCTGCATACGCGCTAGGTCATCAAACTGTTTTTTCAAGCTCAACTGATTTGCACTTACATTACACATCTCTGTACTGATCGTGGAAGCAATAGTAACGCAATCACATGAGTGATTGCTAGTCAACTCGAGTTTTTTAAAAGACGTCTTCACTTCACTAAGTTCGTCACATAATTTAGAAATGATCGCTACCAGTCTGGATACAATTAGGTTAGCCGAACTAACCTCAACTTGATTGCAGGCGTCACATTTCCAATAGAGATTTTTGGATTCATATAAGACTTTTCTTTCATTTACTTTAAGTGGTACACAGTTAAGATGTACACTTTCACCACATTCACCACTGCATAATACAATATCGTCGAATTCACCAAACGTGCGAGTACAAATTTTACAGGCTATAAAAGTATCCACCATGTTGAAAGCGGAGCGGCACAAGAAACACGTCTGATCTCTACGACTGTCTCATTACGACGTCAATGAAGTCAATAATCCAAAAACATAAGTACAATCCACCGTTACCAGCAATAGTCTTGCACAGATATTCAGCTAGACAGACATATCAAAACGAAAACACTTTCCGGGCTTCTAGGCGTCTTGAAAAATGATTTCCCAAATCATTAAACTCTGTTGCGCTTCATCCCTGAAGGGACTAGGCCTACCACCCGACCGCTGCGTCATCTACCATGGTGAACCTCTACCATAGGCAGATGGCAGGATTTGGGGCATGTGGTCAGCACCCACACCCACGGTCGTTAACGGTGGTTTCCGTGACCGGAGCCGATACTTCTCTATCAAGTACCTCCTCCCTACCGCAGAAAAATCCGAAGAGGTACCAGGAATCTAACCCGGGTCTACAAATCTGTAGTAAGCTACGCTAACCACAAGACAATGCAGGCGGTCAATCAACATGATCAGTTACCGGTACCTAATTAAATCTTTCTACCTGTAGAGATATGTTATACTTGACATTTAGGTATAGGCTGCAGGCAAAAGGTATGAAGTGGACTTAACTCTTTTTCCCTGAAAACATTCTGTGTGTAATGGACTTATTAGTTTTTGACAGTTTTATTGCTAAGGAACTACAAAGGGTAGGATTTGGTTGGTTTTCCCTGTGCATAGAGCATAATCTGTTGTACTTATTAGCAATAATAACTCATTTTTGTATTTTTGGAGTTAATACCTTTTCCTTTAAGCCCACGATAAGTCGATTCACTTGAATAGGCAGCATTCCTATCTTTGTGAGTTTATATGGAAACATTGGTAAATTTTCTGAATTTTCTTTTACTTACTTACTCAATGGCAATAGACAATTCCTAAGTAAGCTAAAGCAATATTGTCTATTTTATGGAACCCGAAGGTTTATTTCCGCGCTTACCTGAGCCCGCCATTCAACCCTATTCTGTGCTAACTCCATCCAACCATCCCTAGCAAATCCGACTTCCCTTAAAGCTATCTTAATATTGTCCTCCCACCTGCGTCTAGGTCTTCCAAGAGGTATTTTCCGTTCCCTTCCCTTGCAATAGACGTTTACACGATACTCACGATATGCTAATATTTGTCATTGACCAGTGGCGGTGATAAGGCACCTGCAGACCATATGGTGTGGGGAGGGGCCGTTCATTTCGATGCCCGAGCATATCTTGAATGGATTTTAAAATGTTATGGATATGAAAAGTATTAAGGAGGATTAACACAAGGCTGGATTGAAAAAAAAAGTTTTTTGTTTGTTTCAAGGAATTTCTAATGACAAACAAATGACCTTCATAATTTTTTTTATGTGGATATGTCGGTTATAACCGGAGTTACGGACATATTAAATATTCGGTATGAAACGGAATGACATTTAAAAGACCTTTAGCAGAAAGTACATGCTGCAAATAAATCTGATTTTCTCACAAATTACATTTTTATGTATAAAATTTTCTTTAAAAAAAACCAATTCAATAGACTCACATGATTTTTTTATACTGTTGAATAACATGCTTGGCATCTGAACTCTGTATCTATCATCATCAGTTTTCTCATAAAATAAAATGCATAAAAAATATTAATTTTCGTTACAAACAAATAGTAGGCTGCGTCCCATATCTTCTTAGTTTAGTTCATTTTCTACAGCCTTTACTTCAACTTATAAAAATTTCACACCAATTACTGCCATATGTTCTGAGAATAAGGAAACTTTATAGATATGCGTTATTTCCAATCGATATACAAATGGCTGCCATGTAAAAAATATAATCGATTCCATTACCAAGCTATACCCATAAGTAAAGTTATTACTTTTCGATCACTAGTTAAAATCTCATTGGAATTGATCAGATATCTTGGGAGATAATATTTATGTACAACCCCATTCGAACTAGTCTAAAGTATGTAAACCCCTCCTTAACTAGTATAACTGCTTGTCTTCTTTCCCCTTACAGTTATCTTAAATCGGTTTAAAATAAATTCAGGTAGCAACATAAGGATCGTGTGCAAGAAAGATCATTGTGTCTATTTACAAGTGGGCCTATATGTCTTATTAATGCACAATTACCCGACTTTCAAAAAGAGCATTGCATTGGAACAATCGACATTTACAATAATTGATATGTTATGAATGCATTGTACTGTCATTCCGTATGGTAAAAGTTTCACATGATATTCCCTTTATGTTTCCTGCTGCCTGAAACTTATTAATGGCTGCGTTTGATTTTCCACCTTATACAAAATAAATGACCAGGAGCGAAATTATAAGTCTCCTTCGAAACACTTCGTTTCAGTTCATGAAAGCATTTGTTCACGTGAAAAGAATATCATATGCAGATAGAGAATGGAGATATTTTAAACGTTGTTATAAAGAACTAGGCCTATACTGTTCTCTAAACCGTAGTCAAAGGGTAACTTAACTTGTGGCGTAGTTATAGAGATACAGAGTTTTCAAAACTCAACTCCGCTGGCTTTTTTGTTTGTTTTGTTTTGTTGTGGTATGGGCACAGTATTGTAAATGACAATTATTAGATTTTTTTAAAACTAGATGTATTATGCACATACAAAATAAAAGTCCTTTCCGTTGTAAAATGTAAATTATTTCGGGAAAGTATTTTTGTTTAGCTAATGAAAGTCATTCACATTGCCGCATATCCTGATTTGTTTACTAACTGAGGCTTTTGATATGCTATTTGAAAGCATAATGTGAAATCATGAAGCATACTACACATGAAAGCAAAATTTGCATTGTTTAGCTCCTGTTGGTCACCAGCTGCAAACATATCGTGCAAAAAAACAATCTTCCAGATTCGCAATAATCATACATTTCATACATGATAGAACTATTATTAAGGAAACGGAACATGCTTTTCCAACGGTTTGCCTTTAATTTTAGTCTGTAATCCCCCTTTGAGTTCAGGCAAGTTAGATAATTCAGGTTGAACGTTGGATAATAATTAAATGGTTTAATTGCCGATTTCAATACCTCCCGGTATTTCTGTGCGTGATGTGGTAAAATTAAAACTAATTTGAATTCGAAATGTTATTTCTGAATCGAAAAGGGTTAAACTGAAGTGATTATATACCCATTTATGTCATTAATGGCCAGTTTCACTAACTTTAGTAATGCTTAACAGTAATTATGACTAAATAAAACATCAAACTTCTAACCTGCTACACTGTAATCTGGTTCAACTGACTTGAAACATCTGTTACAACTTGAACCAAACAAACAAACTGCTTCCCATTGGAGGTAGCCCTGTGGACTCAGTATACCCACAAAATTACAAATGAAAAATGATAACAAAAGTTCCAAAAAGTTCGTAGCCCATGAATGAAAAGTATGGTAGTGGAGGTTTGACATGATTTGTAAATAACCGATAGGACAATGTTGTCCCTCAGGGAAGCTGGTAGGTCAATTCCTTTTATATTTTGATACACTCGTATTCCACTATCACAAATGAATATCATACGGAAATTCTGAAATATTATGTACCAATAAGATTTTAGTTTTTGCAATTCAATATACTTGTGTTCTGGCACATTCATATTTTCCTTTTTAAATAAATCACATTTGTAATACATTAATAAATTTTTCTCTCTGCTGCAAAATTATGATTTTGATGGTTACACCCTTATTCCAGGGAGATATTCAATTAAAGAAAAAATTATAATATTGATGGGAATTATTACATCAAATAACAGTTCCTAAGGATAAGAAACTTATTTTTGCTGTTTTATGCTTGCTGTTATGAATTTAAAAAATAAATTATATATTTTTATACTCGAGTTGTTGTCTAACTTAGGGGAACAAGACTATTATTTAGTAGACAAATTTTGATGCCGAGACTGTTAATTTAGATGAATAATATAACTTACACATTTAAGCAGAATTTGTACTTGGAGTTCTTTAATTTGTCGTTAATCCAATATACGGGACCTCCGGTTTGTAGTCCTGTCCATCGACCTCGGCCAGGTTTGAACCCGCGACCCTGGGATGCAGAGGTGGGAACGCTATCTGTACACCACCGAGGCTGACCATTTCCAGTATAGTTTCCTCTGAAAAATAATGACATGAAAGCTTACAGAATAGATTGGGCGTTAGGTATTTCGTTGACATTTGAGGGAGACCCAGAACTAAATAGATTATGAACCACTCGATGCAGAAAATTCACTGTCAATAATGTTCGCTCACGTGTTAGATTATTTATGTAACTGATGGGTTCCAGTATAACAGAAGTCTCAATTAATAATTCTATGGAAACTGAGCGTGGGTAAAATCAACTCCATGGGGGCGCGTTTCCATCCAACATCACTTCCTATAAAACAAACTACGTTTCCAAAGGAGTTTCATATTAATCTGTCGTCACACCGCACCAATTCAGAGTATATTTGTATTAAAACTTTTTAATTTAACTTATTAGTAGAATGTGTATTAAATTAGAGGCAAAGAATAGCCAATATCACTTGGGAATTCACCACATCCAATAAAGCCTATAATAACAGATAGGCCTAGTTGTTATAAAAGGGGTGCCCACGAGAGGGGTTTGAGACGCCGAGTGCGCCATTGAAATTTCTGGGGGGTTGCAAAATTAGTATTTTATATGTTAAAAATAAAACTGGTCAAGTTTTATGACCTCTTCTGTTATTCCACTATTTGTAAGGGGGTACTTTTCATGAGGTTGGAGGAGTTACTTTTAATGTAACAGAGGGGGGTAGGTCATGAGGCTTCGAGAGATGGGCACCCCTGGTTATAAGATTATATGGATTGTAATGCATTGAAACCTTTTGAAATTTCCTATCAGTTTCCAAACAACTATGTCTATAGCCTTCAAATGCGTGAGCAGGGTTTATAAACAATATTCAGGGATAACATAAAAGTTAACAAAAAACGAAACACTTTATGGAACGTATACATCCATTATTTGTACTGTTGGTGCCATTTTAAGAAGGCCTCGTCCCAAACCATAGTCTATCTACAAAATAATATAATAGCATTGTTTCCTAATCCGAAAATCTCCACCTACTTCGACACCGATAAAGAACAGGTTTTCTGGTAGTCGCGTGGATTTCCCCAGTGTTGCCGCGGTCATTCACTACTTCTTAAGTAAATTAAGTGCTGTGGTACGTATTTGGGAACATTGTACTGAACTACAGACAAGTGTAAATACGCCTAATTACCTTTCTATTCGCTGTTTGACTAGTCGAAGGGGATTAGGGTGGCAGCAGATAGGGAAAGTTCTTGGAAAAAGTCTTTAAAAAGTGGCACCCACTCTATTATACGAGGGATGGCGCATAAGTCGCGGCAACTATTTTTTCCCCTCAAAATAAGGCGTTGGTACCATGAGATGTATGTCACGGGAGAGTGTGACATTTCTAGTATACGGATACGACATTTGGTAGCATTGTGAAGTACGGTTTAACATTGACATTGCAGTTTATTTGTGAGTTAGCGGCCGTGCAGAATGGATATGACAATATGTGAACAGCATTCTTACGTCAAAATTGTCACCATCCGGGGTAGAAATACGAGAGAATACCTACCAGGAGCTGATGGAAGCTTTGGGGAATAATGCCTAACCGTACCGAACTTTAAGGGATAATGTAGTGGGTATGGGTACATTCATGCTTCCAACTACCGCAATACGTTAGAGTGGCACGATGCAGTCGAGTACGGATGTTCTGGCTTCGGTTTCTTTCACTTCCTAAATCTACATTCTGAATTATACATTAATGTATACACATTAATCCATACCGTGCCCTTTGATTTGTATATATCAAAATTTTAAAATGGTCCCACATTTCCCAAAAATAAAAAATAAATAAATGAATAAAAAATAATATCCTTGAATCGTATGACCGTTTGTCTGATTATAAACCAGGACCTTATGTTCATCGTGATTTTACCTTTTTCCTTTATTTGTTATTTTCAGAATTTTACGATTTAACGGAAATTCTTGCCTACATTATTCTAGTTTCTATTTGTTTTGCATATTCACTTTCACTTTACACAACTACACTACATATAACTAGTGTCTCTTCTACTGAAATCCAGTAGTTGAGACTTACAAGACTACTAACCACTAATAACAAAAACATTGATAATTATTACCCTTCTATCTACTTATGTTAACTAGTAAGCTACTAGTTAGCTTCTAATTTACTAAACTGAAGCTCGCCGGTATCATTTTCATGTTGTACAGGTAGGGGACTCTTGTAGATGAATATAATATAATTTGTGTTAGTATTTTATAATAATATTAATAATTAATATATTCAGTTATAAAAAAATACGATTAGAAACCATATTCTGGGTTTCGAAATGTGCTAAGTCAACAGTCGACACTAGAACAAATTTCACTACATTCCCTGCTATCCTGAAAATGCCGCTAGGCATGCGCAGTGGCTCATATCGGCAACTTATATATTTTAGTCGGTCCGCCCACATCTTGTACATCGGTGTGCCTCAGCTTCTACTCTACAAACTACAACTATATCTGCTTCTTCTAATTTATTTCATCTATTTAACTAGTTAAGTACATCCCTTTAGTGATTTCTGTTTTGTCTTGTCCTTGTATCTATCTCTTTTACTCGCTGTTAATGTCACTGTCCAAAAGAAAAAATACTTGCCATGTCTTATGTCACATCCCTAGTAATTACGGTACAATGAATCATTGACAACCGTGCAA
The DNA here is from genome assembly GCA_964059195.1 of Ectobius pallidus. Classification (NCBI taxonomy): domain Eukaryota; kingdom Metazoa; phylum Arthropoda; class Insecta; order Blattodea; family Ectobiidae; genus Ectobius; species Ectobius pallidus. The sequence goes on from CAXKWD010000011.1 coordinate 21,930,608, forward strand.
GTAATTGAGCTAGCCAGCAATCATATTCGATTCGTTGCTCTTAGAAGCGATATCCGTTGTGACATTGTTTCTCATGGATGTTTCATGTCACAAGATCTCGGTACTACAGGAAAAAAATGAATTAAACTTCACTGAAACACGCAATCACAAAACATTATAACCGAAAATCAAATCAGAACTTAGAACTGCTGTGATTAGCTACTAAGGTTCATCTGTAGGCTATATTTAATTCTGTGGATGAATAAGGTTAACCGACTAAACTTTTTATGCAAATCCTTTTATACGCATTTGACTGGAAGCATGCTGTAATATCAGCACAACGATAACAGGGGTGGTGCATGGTATCGGAATAGAGGACTTTGATTGACTGATTTAGAACATATTTTCGCTTGTTATTGGTTCAAATGAAGAGTACATATAGGTAAAATTATTACTATTATTATTATTATAAACCAGTAATTCACAAAGAATTTATGTCGAGCTGCGGACAGCACATGGAAAGTGTTGGTATACGTAACTCATGGAATCAGTAGCTCCAATTCAGGATTAAAAGACAGGCCAATATTGCAAGCATTTCAAAAACACGGCAATACTGTTCAGTACATTTTGTCACAGATGGTACTTACTACTTCTTTCCTCCTATCTCTTCCTGCAAGGACCTATATGCGGACATACACATCGACAACAGCGACCTTTGTTCAGCGGCATTCCTAAATGTCCTGAGCTATAATCTCGTGCAAAAATACAATTTACCTTCTATTTAGGGATTATGACATAACTGGACGAAATTTGACATCTTGACAATATTTTTTCACCAGGCAAAGGAAAAACTGTGTAACGTGTGTCGTGAAGGAACTTAATGTCACTTTTCACGGCAATTCTAATATGAGTAACAGTTTACACATCCAAGTAGACGGTACCCTGACTGTGTAGGTGTAGAAACCTACCGGTATGTTTGTCCATAAATACTCCTATGACCCCTATAGTGACATTAATTAGATTAAAGCCCATTTGAAAAACTTTCTTGTGTCAATTTCAATGACTACCCATGAGAGGAAGCACCTGGTCGATTTCAAATATGATACGTCAAAGCAAACAAATTTATGAAAATTTCTCCGACACAATTCTGGCTACATTCTGGAAATTGATTCCCAGCTTTTCTTTTCTTTCTTCCTTTCTTTACCTTAGTTTCTCCTCTCCCTTTTAGGGACATGATTCCCAGCATTAAGTAAAAAATATTTGAACGCCCACCAAACGTTTTAATCCATGTGCTAATAACGTCATAAAATCATAAAGTATTGCGAGACAGGTGGGAAGTCAAAGGGAGAACCATACTGAAACTATTTGATAACCTTGAATGCAAAGCCAATATCAATATTCGCCGAAATCTGTAAATTAATTTGAAACAATTTCCTTTCTATAAAAAGTATATTTTAATGGTTTCTTTGAAGTTGACAGGGTGAAAATTAACTTTACGGTGAATATTGAGCATCCCACGCTAGACACTCGAGATCAAAGGATATTCCCAGATGTAATTTCCAGTTATTTTTACAAATTCTAAAATCGCATTTTTCTTTGAATGAGTAGAGGAAAATAGCTCCACTGCAAATAGAACCTGAACAAAATGAGACTAAAAATCTCAGTATATCATAGGAAATCATCACTTCAAATGGGGTGTCTGAGCAGAGTAAGCTTCATTTAGCTGTTTTACGTTGGATGTAGTCAAACGCAAGTAGTATTTATTTGTTTGCATTATAATTATAAATATTAATTTAATCATAGAACCCTATTTATATAATTATTTAACGATTTTCTTCCTTTCTTTCTTATTTTTCTTTAGCCGATTTAATTCCTCTTTCAAATGGCATACACGCCGAAGCGTAGGAGAGGGGATAAATCTTTTGATCATACGTATAGTTAGACAAGATTAAGTGGCAATACAAGACAATACTAACATGAACAGATAACTCAGAAGGAACGTTCGGATAGGTATTAAATGAAGTTAAATCCGTCATTCGCCTTTGGGAGTGAGGAAAACACCGAAAGAACCCACACTTCAATAGGCTGGCCACGGGATTCAAACCCGCTAATCCCCGAATGTGAGTCCGCGACGTCACTGTCTCTGTCATCTCACTCGGTCCAATGATATACGACAGAATAATTTGTTATCTCCTTTCACTATCCCTCTAAACATAAAATATTAAGTTTAATTTTTTAAAAGAACGCCTGATGAATTTTTCAGCGTAGGCATACTTAGAAAAATTGAAAAGTTTTTACCCTTGTAAAGCTTTTTTGATTTCTAAGTAAAGGTTTAGCACACCGAGAACATCACAAACCCTCACACATAGTAAGTAGGGATGACAGAATTGTTTGTCATCTCCTTTTATTAATCCTTCAAATATAAAATATTACAGTTAGCTCTTCTCTTCGAGAGAAACGTGTGTTTATTTTTCCAACGCACAAAAAAGTGTTTACTTCTCCCGTATACTTTTTCTTGATATGTAAATATTTCGGACACATAACATAACTTGAATAAATGAAGTGCTTTCATTGGTAAAACAAAAATAAAACATTTTATTCATTATATTATACATTATTCGTTGCAGAAGCACTGCTTTCAAAACCAACCGATGCATCAACAAAACCCGCAAACACACAAACAAAATTATCCCTCAAAGATATTAAACATACCACCCTACTTACAGTTGACACTCGTGTAGCTACAACGAAATATTCATCCTGGGTCCCACCCCCTCGGCCAGTTTCATCTTAAGCTGTCTCACTTTGAACATAAATTTTCCCACCCCTTTAAAAACATGGGTTAATCAAAGAATCATACATTGCCAGCTGACTCCTACATGGTGCATTGAAAATGACTGGCAGATGCCGTTGCCTCAGTGTTTCAGTGACTTCACATTCTGCCAGAATATGGTGTGTAGTTTCTCCCCCACCGAAAAGAGGACATATTTCCTTATCTGTAACTTTGTTAGCCAAGCTCCTAGACGGAACCAGGCTAAACCAATAATGAGATTCACATTTTTATTTTATATTGGCTAAATTATCTAGGGTAGTATTTTTATGACAGCTATTTAGTCTCTCCTTACGAACCTCATATATGAGGCATGTTTATTTTTTATTTTTTCAGTCAGCCATGAGAGATGGATTATTATTTTAGGGGAGGTCAAATAGAATTTGAGATACCCTGGTACTGAAGAAGATAATTCTTAGAATTATGAAAAGAAATGTCCCAGTAGGACCTCTCTTCGCTGAGTATGAAATTTTAACAATTGTAAACCTTTATATAATAGAAATAATTAATTATAATCTTAGTAAAGATGTACTGTGCATTGATACAATACTAGAAAAAATCCTTGCATTAACAAAACAGTTCCTTCATATTTATATTTAGGTCCCATATATTATAACATGTTACCTGATTAAATAAAATTATACAACAGAGGTTTTCAAACATACTGTACAGATGGTAAATAAGAAATCCCTTCTATACTCTTGATGGAATTGTACACATAAAAGTGATAGAAAATTTGTTCTTGTTTATGTTTTATTTGTGATTTTGAAAATGCCTGTGTTTGTGTCTAAAGGCAGTATGATAAATTGAGATACCGTATTAAAAAACATAAATATAAATATTAATAACATGTAACAGAATTTCGAGACACAGTACTAGTAAACTTTTTATCGCTGCTTAGTTAAAAATGTAAAAAGAAAATAAGCACTTAATTCCAGTCTGTAACTAGATTACGTATGTGAATGAGATGTACTGTGGCTAGACACAAAACCGTCTGTTGCCCACAGTTGGCACTACTGAGTAATGTAGGAGGAACACAGAGTGTCAGAAGGTTGATTTATAACATTTTTAACTTTACTTTAGGTTGCAGTTCTCTCTTTCATTTTGTAAGATAAATTGTTAAAAATATTTTTACCTAGTAGAAATGTGACTTAAATTATGTGCATCTCATCCAGCTTGCCTTTTAATGTTATTTTCACTCTGCGTTTTCGTGATAACTCAAGTTGGCTTAGTATTTAAATGGATGTTTAAATGGAATTCTGCGTGAATATATAGTTTATTTTGGTGAACATTACACTTACCGTACGCAGTTTATATAGCATGCTTCCCTTTAAAAATCATGATTAATATAATAATAATAATAATAATAATAATAATAATAATAATAATAATAATAATAATAATTTCATTTCATTTCATTACATTTAATCATTTAGAGACGCTACAAACAATTTTTTACAAATTATAAATCTAAGAGCGACATAATGATGATTATTATGGTTAAGTAAAAATTAGACTACAAAAATGATATAATAATAATAATAATAATAATAATAATAATAATATGAAATTAAAATTGTTAAAATATAAACGTTTAAAATACACGTTAAAGATTTTAGCATATATTGTAGCCTAGCTTCTTGCATCTGAAAGCAAGAGAAATTTTAACATTAAAAAACCCGGGTTCGATCTTGTGTATGATAAATATTAATATATAGATTTTAATGCAAATCTCTCCGGTGAAATAAAATTGAAAATTAAGTTACTAGAAGCAATTATTAACATTACAATCAAATTTAATTCTAGAATAAGGTATGAGAACACTTTAGAGATGTGTACATGCTTTGAATTTCACTAGGCAGTGTCTCTTTATATCTATGATGAGAAAAATGTTATCAAATATTAACACAAGAACCATGGGTTTACTGTCACCTTTTCTATCTGTAAGTGTGCATTTATATGTGCCCTGTTCGTGTACGGGTATGTTTTTGTATCTATGTTTATGGGTGTTTTTGAATGTCTATATGTATTAGTGGGAATTATATGTGTGTACGTGAGTGCCTGTGTGTGTGTTTGCAAAAAAAGGATTTGCGATGGTGGGGCTTGTATTTGCATATAAACATGAGGGCTACAGTCTTTAATGCACACAAAATACCACAACAGAGGAAGTTTTGGTCAACTTATGGCCAGCTGCGAATCCTGGCTTAAACCTTAATGTATAGGGTGAATAATAATTTAGTTGTCGCTTTGAATTTTCGCTCATGCCATAACTTAAGTGTTAGTTTTAATACCAATTACTTCTTTATTGTGCCCCACATCACAAAAATATATAAATTTATATAAATATTCTCTCAAAATTGTAGTAATCGCCGTATTTACTGTTTATTCCTCTTTCTTAAACTCGTTAAGAGGATATATTATTGTAATTTCTACTCCTAGATTTTAAAAGCTAATGTAATATAAATATCAATATTAATATTTTATATTATAAAGAGTATTGTCCACCTAACCACAAATTAAACTGGACCATACTTCAATGAATGCAACGTTTACTTAGTCTACAGTAGTGTAATATTAATTGAGTTCATACATATATAGCAATCCTGTATAAGGTTTTCATACATACACATTCTTAAAAAATGTTCCATATCTTGATGGTGCTGACTTATAAATGTTTAACTATTGTCCTAAATTATATATGGTAGTATAAATTATGCTAGTCACATAGTACACATTTATAAGTTACTTTAAAAAGTAAAATGCTGAATGTATCCAATTTAAAAATATAAGACCACTAAAATTATATTATGTTATATGTTGCGTAAAATTTAAAAAAACTATACGTTGTCAAACCATTGTTTGTGACTAGCATAATTTATACTACCATATATATATATTAGGACAATAGTTAAACATTTATAAGTCAGCACCATCAAGAAATGGAACATTTTTGAAGAATGTGTAACAGTATGTATGAAAACCTTATACAGGAGTGTTATATATGTATGAATTCAATTAATATTACACTACTGTAGACTAAAAAAGGGCTAAGCAAACGTTGCATTCATTGAACTTTGGTCCAGTTTAATTTGTGGTTAGGTGGACAATTCTCTTTATAATAACAAACATTACCAAAAACGGAAAATGAAATTTATCATTACTAATATTTTATATTTATATATCATGTTTCCCTTATTTATTCTTAATTAGATTATGTGGTTATTTTTTTAATGAATTCACCTCTGGTTAGTGGAAGAGACTGCCTTAAAGGCCTTAGCTACACCAGAGGGGAATATAAATAAATAAATAATAGAATGATAGCTGCAAATAATCTAGCAAGCTTCAGTGATCTAAGTCAACAAGTGAATTAAAAATAATACTTTTACGTAATATTAATATTTTAAAATACATTTTAACAAAAATAACATACACTCTCGATCTCTCTCTGCTTAAAGGCGATGCCTTGTCAAGAAAGGCATGCCATTTTCTTCAGGCTATTTTATGATGTGAACTCTTCTCCGTCTCCATGTTCTTGAAGAATGCTTCCCTAGAACGATCCTTCTCTTTCTTTCTGCTACAGTGAACGCCGCTTAATTTAATCGCGGATAATGTTATCAGTCGGGTAATGCTATAACCTTTATGAAGTCCCGTATGGATTAATAATCATACATTGAAAAAATGTCGTTTATTGTGATCAAAGATTCGGTTTATGTTATCATAATTTCCCTTTTGCGGGTTTATTTCAAACTAAACTGTATTGTGTAGCTTTAGAAGCAAGGGTACTGTTCCCAGCTCACAGGAACGTGTTCGAAGGGATGGTGTTTCCTAACTATATCTTTTAAGCAATAAAACATGTTTCACCCTCAGTTTAGCTGTTGCTTTTGATTTTTGAAGATCACAGTATTGACATGCTGTGATGGCTAGTGTAAAATTTAAAGACTTGAACAGACAGGTGTTAGATGTTTTGCTATGCGATTCTCACCACAGGTTAGTAAACTTCCAAAAACACTATAAGTATGAAATACTGGTTACTAGACTCCAAAGGGAAAACAGAAATAATTAAAACTTTTTTATTGATTGCAAAAATAGTTGCTTGCCAGTCTAATATTGTATTATGAGTGGGTCAATGATTCACAGTTGCGTATTATCTTCCATGTATGAATAATTAGCTTTTAATTCTCTTTTTTGTAGTGTATTATCCTTTATATGAGTAAATAACCTTCAATTAATTCTTTACGTTACTGTTATCAACCGGTTAATATTATCAGATTAGCTGCATCCCGAAGTGATCACAATAAGCGGCGTGCACTTATATTTTTCCTTAGAGTATATTTGTACAAATTCGTTAAGCCGAAATACGTGCACTATCATTTTTGTCCTTCAATTGATATTTTAAATATTTGTATTATCCGTAATATATCTTAAAGACTAACTGCAGTAATGGACAACTAAAGTTTAGCATATTGATTGACAGTAATGTACAAATATTTCTCTTTTGAACTTCACAAGAGTGGGCGTGTTTACTTTTGCTTTAATTGCTTAATTGAATAGTCTCATTTATATAATGAAAGACCTGCTTTAAATATATTAATATTCAAGCATTTGTTTAGGAGAAAATAATTTCTAGTTCCAGAATGTGTTAAAAATCAAATTGTGGTAAACTAGTTTAAACTTTTAGTACAGGAGGAAAGTCAAGTGTTAATTATCATATACAGTATAAGTTATATTATAATATTTAAAACATTACTCAAGGTGTGTTTAGAACTAAAAATAAGCATTTATACTAATAGCCGGGAATTGAACCACAGTAAACTCGAATGACTCTCCAAACTTGCGTGACTATAGGTGCTTTCTAACATTTTACTTATATGGATCTTTTCTGAAATACGCACTCCTCTTAAGAAAATGTATGTGCTAAAGAGTCTCATTACACGACAAAGCGAAAGGTCTGTCAAATGTGTTTAGGCTACCACACATAACAACACAAAAGGTCGGCAAATTGTGTTTAGAATCCCCTTCACACCAACATAGAACGCCTGCCGAGTGTACTTAGACCACCCCACCTTGAAAGCGGTACACCTACAGAGTGTATTCAGACTAGTCCACAAAGCAAGGCAAAACGCCAGCCGATTGTGTTTACTAGGGCCAGACATTTGATGATTTTGCATATTTTTTTTATATGAAGGGTAAAAGATAGCTCGATTATATATATAAATGTGTATAATGAAATAATTGATTAAATAAGGGCAATTTGTTTTTGCACTTTTTATTTATTTTGCATTTTTCGTAACTTTCAAGAGATAGGTCTTCTTTGGCAATTTTTAGGTCATTTTCGGCATTTTTAGATCTTTTCGGCATTTTAGGACATGTTTCTGCGGAGGTAGAGAGGAGCTTTTCCATGTACAAATCGTTACTTTCTGACAACAGACAATCATTTTTATTTGAGAATCTCTGTGTTCATAGTTAATTTTAATTCAGTTTTATTGTAAACACCATTGAAGTTTGTCTTGTGCCAATAAATCATTTTTCTTTCTTTTTAATTGACCCATAATTGCTAGGGGTAATTTGATGGGAATGCCAGTTCAGAAATAATTTCTTTTTCGCTGAGGGTGTCCAAGTGGTATAAACTTACTTACTTCTTTAGTAACAAAATAAGTTAGTAAATTCATATATAACACACTGTCATCCACTTTAGAAATTCATTACTTAAAAAAAATAATTATAAGTAATAATGATAAACTTATTCGTATTTTTATAAAATTTTGGGTAATTTTTCACTATTTTTAAATCATAAATGCATTATTTATTTTACATTTTTTCACAATTTTATAGTCATTGAATACCTTGCCTTAGTGATTAGATACCCTACACAACAATGCAAAAGTTTGTCCAGTGTGTTTAGACTACCCCACAGAATAAAGCGTAACGCCTGTCGAATATGTTTAGACTACACCGCACAACAAAGTGAAACTCTTGCAAAACGTGATCAAATTGCTGTGAGCAAAGAAAATGGCCGTCCTTTGCTTCAAATAATTGAAAAAGAAACCGCGATGGATGATTTTTTAACGGTTTCTTGGATGAAATTATATTGGAACAAGCAGCGATGCCCACCCTTTTCCAATGACGTCATATTGTCGTTTTACCTCACCTCCATTTTGTCCATCACAGTTCACGATCGCACTTCCCTTTCATTTGCTCGCCCAGCGACTGTTGATCGCCGTATTCCTGGAATACGCGATGTTTAGCTACCTTGGAACGTGCCATTGCGATCACCCGTCACTGAGTGAGTGAGTGATTGATTTCACGAGTAGAAAGGGAAACAAAGAGGACAACAATGTGAACGGGAAACATCAAAGAAAAATTATTTCCGACAATTGACTATAGACCGTCTAAATTTAAAAAAAAATTTAAAAAATACAATTCGCCCTCAAGCTATGCAATGGAGAGAAATTAACTTTATATATAGACACTAAGATAATTAGCAATAAGCTCAGTAATCACTAATTTTAAACAATTAATTTAAAATACACTATTCAAACTAGTGCCATCATAGGTAAAAAAATATGATGGAAGCTTGTCAAATATTGGTCTATTTATATTGGAAGGACGTTGGGGTTTATTTGTTGTAGATCAATATTATTATTATACCGACTGCCGTAGGCTAGCCGTTTATTTTCATAAAAAAATAAACATATAAAATGTCCCTTATTAGGCCTTCAACTCTGTTTTCAGAGGTACAACATACCATGATTTTACTTATTTATAAACAAAACTAAACTACAGTAATAACAAAACCCATCAATAACACAAGAAGTGTAATTTAAACAAAACCTTCATTTATTTTTGTATTTAGGCATATATATGTATGTAGTCTATGTATGTATGTATGTATGCATGTATATGAGTGTGTGTGTGTGTGTGTGTATATATATATATATGTCGGCTGCTGTGAGTAAGTCGGTAGCATGCCTGCCTTCCACCCCGGCGGCCCGGGTTCCATTCATGGCCGGGTGGGGGATTTTTCAGTAGTGAAAAATCCCTTTCCCTGGTTCACGACTGGATGTTTGTGTCTTAGGTTTAAGTGTTAGATAGGTGACTGACGCACCCCGGAAACAAATTCACTAAGGTATCCCCTGTAAGGGATCGCCAAGTGTCGCTCGCAACCCGATGGACTAATAAAAAACTCTTTTTTTAGTGTGTGTGTGTGTATATATATATATATATATATATATATATATATATATATATAGCAAATAGCTATGTGTCATCTATACTCTTTTCTTACTTTCATTACTTTTAATCCTCTACCTTTGATTCCCATTTTTTCCTTACCATAGGTAATAAGAATTTGCCCTGTCTTTTTAAAACGGATAAATTAAACGAACAGCAGATTTTCTTATATCCTATTAATTGATTCATTTTTAAAGTTTTGTCTACTGAAATCTTTCTCCAGTAATTTGTTTCTCTATATTTTAATACAATGTGTTGCACATCCTCTATATTATTACATAATGGGAAAATTCCTTTATCAATATTTTTCTATTCTTTAGCTTCCAGATACCAAGACGCCAGCACACTATCCCTTCTCGTTTCTTCCTCGTTGTTATTTAGTAAGTATGTTTCTGTTCGCTATATTGCTTCATTTCTCTGTAATCCTCTAGAGACTTATATAATTTCTTAGTTTGCTTGCCTTTTTATTTCGTTACACCGGTTATTTATTATTTTGCACATAGTGGGAATAATTGTCTTATGGTAGGTATATTTAGTATCTATAAACAAATCTACCAGAAATGGAAAAACAAAAACTAAAAAACATTCCATATTTTGTAGATGGTAGTAAGATATGAAGATCTAGAGTACCGTATAGAAAATATAAGACTTCTATTGGTGATATTTCTTGTAGGCTTACAGGGAATATCGAAATTGGTTTTTGCAATGACTTTTCTGAAACTGTTGTTTGCAACAGGCCTTCCAAGTTTCAAGTGATATTAAGTGATAACTTAAAATTAAATATATTTGTTTCCATCTCGTACCTAGTAGATGTTTTCCTGGTAACTCCTTTCTCAGAATAATTAAATACGTTAGCGGCCCTCTACGAGTTTCAACAACGGTGCTTTGTGAAGTCATTAAATTGCACAGGGTAGCAAATAAAGCAGAAAATGTAGTATCTATTGTGGCAATTCATTCAATTCGTACAAAAAAATGTGGGTGGATCCTAGTTCGGTTCAAATGTTGATAACGCAGGGATACTTCTCGAATGGGAGGTACGGAATTGAAAGCTGGACTTACACTGTTTAGTGTCGTATTGGGAGAGCAGATGTTTGTCGTTTGGGGAAAAGAAATAATTAATAATAATAGTAATAATAATTGCTTAATTTAACCTGGTGAAAGTTAAGGCCATGAGGCAGGCCTTTCCTTCCACTTTACCAGTGACTAATATGAAATATAACATGATATAAAATGCATTAACTCATATAAAATACATTAAATGACACAAATCATTGGATGATATTGCCTAAAATACATGAATACAACATTCTGTTAAAATTACTATTAATTTTGAAGTTTATTTATTTATTTATTTATTTAATAATAATAATAATAATAATAATAATAATAATAATAATAATAATAATAATAATAATAATAATAATAATAATAATAATGATGAACATTACAGATATAAAACCCAATTACAATGTCCATGCCAAAAATATAATGCATACATACAAAATAATAATTAGCGATTATATAGTACAGCTTAATTTCCGATTTAATAATCATGTACGAATATCCTTAACTAAAAAGTATTTTCTATGTGATTGAAACCAAATTTGGTTACAATGGATTTAGTTTCCTGAGTGGGTTTGCGAGGCGATGGGCTTACCACCTGCCCCTCTGTCCTCTCAAGAAAAATAAGCGGACCAAACTAGTCTAGGTACTGCAACCTCCAATTGGAGTCACTATGCCCCACCGTGGGTGTTACAGAAAAATCAGATCAGATTAGTGCGAAAATGTGCAGCTTTTACTTCAAGTGTTAAAATTTCAACTTTTAAATGAAGCTGTATAAAATAGTTATTTTTACTATTATGGAAGATTGTTGGAAGATATCAATTAATGTTGTTTATAGGCCTATTACTAGGCCTATTATCATTAAGCCTTAATGGATTTTGTCTTTTAAAATGTATATAATAATAAATGAAATTCCGTTGTATAATAGTGTGCAACCTATCAGTGATATCAATATAGGCCCGAGAATATGTATTTTCGTGGCCTGTATTTTTGTGTTTCATTTTCGTGTATTGATTATGAATTATGATCTTTGATCAGTCGGTATATTCATAAATACAATTATGTATGATAATTAAGGAATTTAGGAACTTAAATGGAATTAACGATTATATAATGCAGCCTGTTTTCCGATTTTTAGATCCTATTTCATAATCATTTAGATCCTATTTTAGACGCCTAAAATTGCATTTTAGCAACCTAAAAATCCGAAGTCTAGTTAACAATAGTAATCCAACTGGAATCGTTATTTTCCTGTAACTCAGAACCCGCAGTGTTGCGTACAGTGTAAGTCCAGCCAAACCCTTCACGGCGAGGGAATTTTCATAGTGCTTTACTCCGATCAGGCGATTGGATTCTCCATTGAAAAACCGAAATGAATGCAGGGAAATGATGGGTAAAGGCTAGCATAGTTCTTATTATTTGGATATGATGAAAAGGCGAAGGACAAAGACACAGCATCCAGATAAAAAAAAAAAAAAAACACCCATCGAGTTGCACTGATCACTTTTTTGCTACAGAAGGCAGCGTGATATGTAAGATCAAAACATTTTTAATAGGTCTATTTAAATAGTGGCCTTTATGTGTGTATCATGGTGTTGTTGAGGTGGCCTCAAAAGAATCTCTTTTTTTATTTGAGATGAGTCTGCAGTAATCTGAGAGCTCTTTCGGCAAGTGAAGGGGGTTTCGTTCTCTGAAATATAATACTCATAATTGGACGGCTTTTAATATTAAAAAAATGTGAGAGGGCTCCACAATGTATTACGTATACCATCATCATTACTGTTTTTATAATAATGCTTCTAGAGATGAGGATACTTTATTTCACATGCTGTAATTATGTCTTCTTAAAGACGCAACTCTGGTTCAATCCAAAACTAGAAACGTAATGTTCGTGCCATTTTAAGAAGCCCCCGTCCCAAAGCATCGTCTATCTACAAAAGAATACAATACCATTGTTCCTTAATCCGAAAATCTGCCCCGACTCCGACAAAAAAAAACAGGTTCTCTTGTAGTCGCGTGACTTTCCCCAGTGTTGCCGCTGTTATTCGCCAGCTCTCAAGTGAAGCAAACTTGCTGTGGTATGTAATTGGCAACATTGTAGGCTACTGGACTGCAGACAAGTGTGAATACGCCTAATTACTTTTCCATTCACTAATTGACAGGTCGAAGAGGATTAGGGTAACAGTAGGTAGAGGCAGTTCTTGTAAAAAAATAGTCTTTAAGAAGTGGTACCCACAATACTTCAAAATATGGTGTACATCCTTATATCTGGAACTGAGACGACTAAGATAGTACTATAGTAATGTAGTCTACTGAATTAGCTATTACGAGGTGTATGTCTAGGAGCTAGGTCAATAGCTTCAAGAAAAAAGAAAAGGGAGTGCAATTACTCTAAAATTACAAAAGTAAGTAGTTACGCTGTGCAGTGGAAAGATCTGTGGACTTACTTTGCTTTTCACCTAAGCGGAGTGACAAAATGTGAAATCTAAAGAAGCTTTTCGGAATTTAACTTCCATACTACCAGGTTATCTTTACGCCAGATCATTGTTAGTCTGGCGTAAAATATTTTTTTTTTTATCTTGGAAACAGGACAATTATGTATATAATCATTTTTACTCTGAACCTTTCTCTTTTTTATACTAGGTACCGCTTGGGGTCATATAGACCTCAAGTAATTTACACAAGATATATCGGTAATATTGCAATTGTGTTGATGAAATGGAGTTATAAAATACATTTTTACCTTGCAAACAAGACAACTTTATTCATAAGTATTTTTACCCTGAACCTTTCTCTTTGTTACACTGAGTACCACTGGGGTCATAGTGACGATAAACTCACCCGGTATAAAATACAAGAATACCGGTCACAGTTTTCAATATAAGGGATTCATGAATCCCCATCCCTCGTTTCTTGAGAAGCACCACTGTAGACTCTACCGTGCCAACAAGCAGGATTATTTGACTTCATATTTATTCCCAAAATAAAATCCCCTATCGCTGAATTTCAGATTCTTGCATGAATAATATTTTTACAGTAAACTTTCTTCAACCTCAAACTGGTAAAACGCGTGTAAGGGGAAGGATTTTCAGAGGTGGGAGAAGAATTCAGAGAGACAAGCTTGAGGACTGACATTTGAAAAAGGCATCACCCTTTCAAATGACAATATTTCGTTTCCTGATGTAACACAGAATGATTCACAATGTTTCCCATCCTTAACAATTAACGTTGAAACATGTATCTATTTGTCATTACACCATCCGTAAACGCTAGTTCAGTAATTTTATGTAAGTTGAATGTTCGATTATTTAAAATGTGTGAAAAATCTTCGAAAATGTTTTTCAACATTGCATACTATTCAAATATTTGCTCGTTTGGTTGTTTGTTTTTGACAAAGGTGTGTACAGCTACTTATACTTGCAAGTTTGATCTGTAAATCGAAAACGGAGAATCCTCTAACCCTCAGCTTAACTCTGTGTAAATTCGAACAGCGCATATACCTAGGAACGGAGACAATGTGGTTAAGGAGCAACTCTGTGAACTGTGCTGCAATTTAGTTATACATTCTGCCGTGCTAGCTTGTGTATTATTGAAAATTAATTAACAGTAGGGTGACCCTAATATTTTGAGCTTAAAACGGGACTCCCCCAAAAGAAAGTTACCCCCCAGAATTACATTGTAGTTATTATTTTTATTATTATTATTGTTATTAGTTTATTATTATAAAAACTAACACATTTTAAGAAAAGGGAAATATAATAAGCCTTTAGATTGTATAAGCCTAATAATTAACATGTATAAAATCTCAAACAATAGTTGCACAGCACGGCGGTCACCGCCATGGACGGTAAAAATGAATGCTCAACATATTATTTTGCACAAAATGATTGTGCTTGTGTGGGCCACATAAAAATAACTATGCAAACTTAAACATTCGTTTCCTGTAAATAAGCGTGGCTGCTATGATCATTAAAACTTTAAAATTGATGCCAAGACAAGGACGAAACAGAAAAGTGTTCTTTAACTTCACTGAACACGCTACAATTAAATCCCAAACAATATAGTTCAGACGTCAAAAAGGTCTAAAAATGTGAAATATTAAAGGTCTCAGATACAACTTCAAATGTGTGTCCTAATCTCGAACTTATTCGTAGACTTTTATAAAACGGGACAGTTGCCCTTTTTTTGGAGTACCGACGGAACGGCCGGGACACACCTAAAAAAAGGGAATGTCCCAGTCAAAACGTTATGTATGGTCACCTTATTTAACAGTGCTTTCCTGACCAAACGTATTAATGGGTCTAATAAAGCAATCAATTGGTGCCACTTTATTCCCTCAGAAAGTCTAAATTGTAACCAGATATCGGCGCCTTAGATTTTCTTGAGAAATGAAAAGCAGAATGCTTCAATTATATAGTATACTTTAATTAAAACCAATAAAAGTGATCCCTATACAGGCCATGGAGGCCCAGAGGGCTCCAGGAGGTTGAGGCTCCCACATTTTGAACATTCGGAAAATGAAGGTGGTAAGGTTGTCAGCCTTATGCACCGTCCGCCTTTACCCCCAGGATTGCTCCTGGTACTCATTTCTGTTGGAGGCTGAGTCGACCCCAGGGCCATAGCGCCACCAGAAGGATTATGTCAATTGAAAAACTCCCACGACCTCATCGGGAATCGAACCCGCGACCTTCCGGTTTGTAGCGCAGCGCCATTAGAACCAATACGTTGTCAAAATAAAACATGTTAAAATCTAGGCCTATTATTACTACTGGTTAAAATCAATTATGTAGAAAAATCCGTAATTTAAAATTTAAAAAGTGTAGGCGTACACATTAAACTAAACTTCAATAGTGGCAGGTTAGTATAACCTAACAAGTCCAATAAATAATTGAAAATCTACGGCTATTGTAAATGGTGGTCCAGAAAATAAAATAAAAATTAAAAAAGCTATATACACTGAATAACATGTCACTGTACATTAAAATCTCTAGGCCTATAAAACTTATACACACTGTGCATATAGGCTACACTGTATTTTCACTGTCCAATATAAAGTTGAGGCCTTTACTCAAGTCGCCATATCATGACGAAGTAAGAAACTGTGGGTAATTTGGCTAATACATTTTTGTAACTCCTTACTCATTTCAAAAGTGGAAATGTGCTGGCGTAGATGTATTAATAATTAAAAACTTAAACAGTTTCTTTCAGGAGCGTGAAGTCACAACAAGAAGAAAATAGGAATATGTATCAGATTTAGTGAAATTATTTTTAACATTTTATTATTTGTTCACATTGACAAGAATATAAGGCATTGCCGTTTTAATTTTTGATTATATTAATACATCTACAGTAGCATAAGGAGATGCCATGAAGATGACAGAATAATGTCGAAAGGCCTTAGGCATAAAATGAAATATCGCTAAGTTGCGGTTATCCATAGTTTTTATTTCAAGTTTTTGGAGATACAGTCAACCCTCGATATAGTGCAACCATCCGTTCTCTAACATTTAGGGGCACAAAGCGAGGGTGGCACTAAAACGAAATTTAGTTTTTAAAATAAAAACGGCATATTACAGTATTAATTTACTGTACTGTATTATGAAATAAAAATTAAATAAAAGGCAATTAGAGAACTTTAGCACAAAATAACATAGTGTACAGTAACTCAATTTATTAAAGTAGATGTCCAGTGCTACAGTATACAGGTTGAAAATCATGTTGGGTTCATTGTAAGTGATTAACTGTGACTGAGTAACAGTAGTGTAGTGTTCAGAACTGAATAGACACTGGACTAAAAGAAATGAATTTTGGAACGTCTCATTTATGAAGGGCTCTTTCTACCTGGTCCACCCTCACGCAGCTGCATGTAAGACTTCTTAACATAGCTTCTTCATTCCACCGAACTACATTTACACTTAGTGGCAGGGGAACACTCACTTCTTGGAAATACAGTACAGGGTGTTTCTTAAATAATCTTCCTAAAGTTCAGGCCAGTTTTAAAAGAATTCTGCAACTGAAAGAAAAAATCACTGCAAGCTATATTTTTTTAAAAATCTTGTTTCATATTCACTGGCACTAAAATGAATTGGCACAGTAACGAGGTTTCTCATGGATTTTATATGGGAGAAGATCCGTTCAATTACATTTATTGGCACAGTGCGAGTGTGGCACTGTAAAGAGGGGTATTATATCGAGGGTTGACTGTACCTCACTTTATTCACACCCACGTGTAGGTCTACTCTAATGGAGAGGGGAGGAAAACGTGTGCATACGCTGAAAATAGAGACCAATTATTATTGTTACAAGTTATCCCGGTTGCCATACAGTGTAACGTTACCCAGGATTAAAAATAGCGGTGTGCTACTAAACACAAATGTTCGCTTCATTAATTTTTCCAGTTTTTTTCATTAGTTTTCGTCATTTTTCAACAGAATGCCGCCTCAAGCAATTTATGATTACAAAAATCCAGCTACTGCATCAAATAAATTATTGTTTTCAGAAGAATAATAGAGCAGCACGCATTAAAATACCTTCATCATTAAACACCGCTTCGGATTGGAAAACAATACTGAGTGTGTCTGAAAGGCTTGCACATTCAAGCGTTCAATAGTATTCAATTGGCAGTAGTTACTCATTCCAGCACATGTGATAACAATGCTTACACGCTGAAGGTGACTAACGTTCTGTTTAAATTATCTGCCACTATTCCCATACACAAAATTAAAAACCATCATTGTAGTATTGTAGGCTACACTTCTGAATTGTCATTATTTTATGACTTACCGTGATAATGGCGTATTGGAAATTGATAGCCAAATAAGCCTTTGATTTGTCACTTCTGCTTGTTTGTTCGACCACACTATGATACGCTTATTTCATTTGATGTTAACGGTATTATGACATCCATTTTGATACAGATTTTCATTATAACACAGGTGTGGTGTCGATTATTTTCAAACACGGAACGATTTTGAAACCTGCAGAGCAGCAAATAAAACTGCATAATTAAAACATCTGTATTTAAAGTAAAATTAAATCTGGTCTTCATAATTTTAATGTTATATTAAATTGAGTGTATTTCCTGTGTCTTAATGTGCGTTGTTTGACGTTAAAACGTCAAGAAAGACCCTGTAAATAGACCTTTCATTTAAGAAACAATTCATAGAATTCGTGAATGGTATAGAGTTTCTGTTTTAAAAACCTATTTACGAAGGTATACAAGATTCGGAATATTCTGAACTGTTAAAATTGTTACTAGAAATACGTTAATACAAATGCATTTAATATTGCACACTACCAGTATGATTTAGCATGTAGTTAAATATATAAGAAAAATCAAACAATTTGATAGGCTGAAATATGGTTCACGCAATAAAATAACAGCAATACTATTACAATTATCAATTCTAATAATAATAATAATAATAATAATAATAATAAATAATTATAAGAAAAATTTTAGGTCCACGAAGCGTTGGTGAAGAATACAGACTTAGGAGTAAAATGGAAATAAAAACATATACAGACATTCATAGTGATATCAGAAAACGAAGATTAAAATTTTATGGACACATTAAACGAATGAATTCAAATAGGCTCACAAAACAAATATTAGAATACTATGAAAGTAGAAGTAAAGCAAAAGTAGATACTATTAAATGGATTGGTGAAGTAAAAAATGACTTAAAACTGGCAGAAATTACTCCAGAAGATATTTTGAAGAGAGATAGCTTTACAATTAAGGTACATAAGTGGGAAGTTGACCAAGAGGACAGACCGAAGAAAAAAACTGGAACAACATGGAAAAACGACAGGAAGGAAGCTCACAGCCAAAGGATGAAAGCAATATGGAGTCAAAGGAAAACACAGAAACGCCTCTAAGTACTTTGCGTAGTCCTACATGGGCTCATGCGCGAAACAAAATAATAATAATAATAATAATAATAATAATAAAATTAATCAACATAGCAAAACACTGAAAAATCAGGTGAGGTCACTTCTGGAAAATTATTCTTAGAGTTGCATGTGATTCTACTACCACCACTACCACCACCGTCTCGCCCATTTCGATTTTCGCATGGTGGTACGTGGAGCGGTGTCGGGCGGTAGTCTTTTGGGACTCCCGCCCGCCACTTAAAGTGACAAGCAGGGCGCAAAGCAACTTGACACATTTCACTTTTGATATGACATAATTACACGCCCCATGTCCTCCTCAAGTGCTGTGAAGAACGCAATGCAGAAATGGAGGAGTCCAAGTGTAAGCGTACCTACCTGGCCTTATCACAACTGTCTGCCGGTGTTAGTATCTTCAGAAGTACAGTACATCCTAAAATTATAAGCTCATTGCATCTATGCATTTAGAAAGGGGTCACCCAATTGTTTTTATACGTAGGAAAGGCGACTTCTTCAATACAGTGCACGCCGCTTATTGTGATCACTTCGAGACGCAGCTAATCTGATAATATTAACCGATTGATAACAATAGCCAAAATAATTAATTTAATCATACATAAGATAATACACTACAAAACCAAAATTAAAAGCTATTTACTCATACATACAGGATAATACATAACTGTGAATCAATCAACCACTCATAATAGCCTGCAAACAACTATTTTCGCAATCAATAAAAAGTTTTTATTGTCTCTGTTTTCCCTTTGAATTCTATTGAATTTCATGCTCATAGTGTTTTTTGGAAGTTTACTGATCTGTGGTGAACACCTGTCTGTTGAAGTCTTTTAATTTTACACTAACCATCATAGCATGCCAATACTGTGATCTTCGCAAATCAAAAGCAATAGCTTAACTGACGGGTGAAACATGTTTTATTGATTAAAAGTGTTCGTTAGGGAACGCCACCCCTTCGAACAGGTCACCCTGTGAGCTGGAAACAGTACCCTTACTTCTAAAACAACACAATACAGTTGAGTTAGAAACGATATGCTTAAAAACAAAATTTTGAATGACATACAATACTTGAAAATAAAGCCACAAAACACCTAAGCCCTAACAAGCTCGTTTCGTAAACATACCTCCTCGCAAAAAAAAAAAAAAAAAAAATATCGTTTTTATCACTGTTTCAAAAATAATTAATCTTAAAGATTTATTTTAAGTCCTGTTGACAAATTCAATATAAAAGAGCCTCGAATATTTATTTTCGAAAAATTTTGCTAGAAATGCTATGAAGAGTAAAGTATTCAGAATCTACCAGTCTCTCCAACAAAATCAATCTTGCCTCGAGATGAGGTTAAGGCTACTGAATTTACCAAACTCTATACTCTATGCCAGAATGTGAAGTGAAAAATCGGCATTGTTAGTTAATTAGTAAAGTAGAGAATGACATGTTATAATTAAAAATATTTTGGTATGTACACTTAGAAGCTGCACTTACCTATAAAAGTGCAGATTTGTTCATCAACATTAATTTGAAACTAATTAATTATTTCATTATTAATAGTGTAAACATAATAATTAATTCGGTGCAAAAGAGAACATCTTCTGTATTGTTGTGGAGAAGTACAATTTTCTTTGAAAAATTAATTAAGAAATATGATTGTACTGAATAAAGCCTAGCGTTATCAGTTAAGTAATTTGTAGTTTAAAAATAATAATTAAATCTAGGTACATTGAAAATTTTGTTTAATGGTTAAATAAAAGAATAATATTTACGTAAAATTGTAAATATTGATAATTGACCATGTTAATTATGTTTAGGATAAAAAATACCCCAGATTAGCAACAGGTATTTCTAGAACAAATATTATGTTGGAATATGTGAATGAATGCTCGCACCTTAAATTCATTCTTCACATACAACACAACTATTGCTTTGTCACAGGACAGATTCTCTGGCAACTAACAACATTATAACAACTAGTTATTTGATTAGTTTAGTTTAGTTTAGTTTAGTTTAGTTTAGTTTAGTTTAGTTTAGTTTAGTTTAGTTTAGTTTAGTTTAGTTAGGTTTAGTTTAGTTTAGTTTAGTTTAGTTTAGTTTAGTTTAGTTTAGTTTAGTTAGTTAGTTGTGATCTCAAAATATCGAAGGCATCATTAGATATTTAACACTTTGAAGAAGTAATGCGCTTCTGTTAAAGGAATTAACTAATATAAATGATTTCATATTCCTTTCGATAGGAAGGAAATCCCTCTTCTATTATATTGCAATACTTTATATCAAGTGGAGCATGCACAGTATCGAAAAAGATTCTTTGAAAACATTAAAAATCAACCCCTTTAAAGTGCTTCCAGGAATCACTCCGCTACGTATCTCCCTTCCTGTTTGCAAATTCCTGCAGAACATTGGCTTCTTGTATGTAATCAAATAACGAGCATTTTAATTTAGCATCTCCTTCATTTGAACCATAAAGGCTCACATTCCTTTCTAGAATTTATATTATGTGTGTGTGCTAATATAGTGAAAGGAAATAAAACCCCTTTTTTTAATGTTCTGTTTCTCCAACATGTTTTAAAGATCAACTATTTGTGAAAACTATCCCAAACCGTGCTATCGTAGGAGAGAGGTTCCATCTAGCGCTTTGATGTGAACTCAGGCTTAACTGGGTTCAAATCCCAGTGTCAGAGGAATTTTTCTCCTATAATATTCTCATGTAATGTTCAACAGAGGCAATAATCTGTGGTTCATGAATGCATATATATCCAAAATAAGTGTGATTTATATATAACGCACTGACATTCATTAAATTGCTTTTAGTAATTCATTCTTTTAAAAAACTAATAAGTAAAAATGAAAAATTTATTGACGATTTTTAAAAGAATCTTGTCATTTTCCACTATTTTTAGGTTATAAATGCATTTTTTTATTTAGCGTTTGTTCATTATTTTGTGGTCATTAAATGCCTTGTCCTAAACATTACTAATGTAGATAATACAGAATATTGATCTATTCTGGCAGACGTAAGAAGATTTGGCCTTTTCCGCTGTACCAGTAAAAAAATTGCAGTTTTCATAATGCATAAATAAAAAAATTACTTAGATTTATGTACAGAATAAAACACTCTAAAGTTTATGTCGCATTGCTAATATTAATTTAAGATTAATTACTAATTACTGAAAAATTAAGTTTAAGATTATGATTCCTAAGTTGCTGACAGAAAATATTAAAAATTATTCTTTATGATGTCTCTAAAATACTAAAAATGAAACTGAGCGATACAATATGATTTAAAACAAAGAATTCGAGTTACTAAGAAGAACAGTGGAAATGGCTAGATATTAGGAAGATAAGAAGAGAAAACTAAATTACATTATCTCGAATTAATTGATTCATTTCTCTCTGAAATTCACCTAGCGTTCGACAGCAGCTGACTTTGCGAGGGATGGAATTCCACAGACGAACTACTGATTGAGTGAATGAGGATCACTAAATTATCGGTTTAAAGGAATATAAAGTACACGAATGTATTATTAGGCCATGGTAGATACCGGTGAATGAAATCTCATCTATATTCTTGTACAGGACTCTATTTCTCCTGCGATGATAATGCCCTCTACCAAGCAAATCGATAAACTTGAACAAACGAACATCACAACCAAGACAAATTACTGTCGCGATGGACTTCAGCTTAATATCATAGAGTGCGTTATATTAACTTACATTTTTATGGACGTTGAAGTAATGTGGGTATAGTAGGCCTATTAAAGAATAAGTTGTGTACGGTGTGTTCCCGAATCGCTGTCCAGTTTGTTTGAATAGGCAAGCCAAACGACAACATCAGGGATGTACAATACCTCTACTGTTGATTCATTGCGTCAAATGAAACTGGTTGCTTCCATTTTACTTATTTTATTCAAAAGCGCTATGGTATTGCTAACACTTATCAACATGTACCAGGAAAACGTATGTTTATTATTAAGTGCTGGATTCGTAATAAAAATAATAATAATAATAATAATAATAATAATACTTATGCTTCTACGTTATGAATCAGAAATCTGGAGATAATTTGTGCGATCGTTGCTTTGACCTACCTATTCGCAGCTTCTAACAGACAGGTTCCGAGTTCAAGTCCTGCTCCCGTCATCAGTTTTTATACAAAATTGTATACCGATTTTTAGGCTTTTTGAGAAAAATTCTCTTATTAATCTAGATGAAATACGTTTCTAGATTACTCCTTTCGCGTAAAAAAGCGATGGTTCTCTCTTACCAGGGCGTCACACTACAATCATAAGGAAACCAAGATTCCTTTTATTAACCCTGAACGGATCATCGCAACTTATACCGACGACCAAAAACTACTAACTTTAAAGAGTCACAACTAGTAACCCACTACACGGTAATTTGTATCACCCCTGAAACTCCTGTAACATGCAATAAACAATACCGGAACGTCATGCACATTTACAAGGTATAACTTAAAGTGAACAGGCGATTCGGGAACATCCTGTATAGGTGAAGTTCGTCCAGTGCGGCACAGTTGTTTGTGGAACTGTGCATCAAACCTAGAGGTTAAGAGTTATATTCTGAGTGCGATCATTATAATTTTTTTTCTTCAATTTCTTTAGACCTATAATTGCGCTATGGTCCTGGATTCCACTCAGCCTCCGGTTTGGGAGATTGATAACGTTACTTTCATAATATTCTTATTGTATCTAATTACGAGGACTCGCCCTTGAATAAGCTTATAGGGAACATGGCAGTGTGACATTTTGTTTCTGGACAGTAGATACTTCAAATGGCTATAAGTAAAAATACATAAATAAATAAAAAATAAAATAAAATAAAGAAATAAAAAATAAAAGATAGTGATCTCAAATTTTTACATGTTAGTCTGGATACTTTAAGAATTATATTGCTTATTCGTTTATTGTTAGTGAAGTAAAAAAATATTTTATACAAAAAATAAGAAAAAACATGTAAAAAATAGGCAAGTTAATGTACCCTAATCTCTGAAACGACTTTAAGCAGAGATTTAAAACTTTACATGTGTATCCTACATGTACATAATTAATTCTGGTATAACGTCATTAGATCAGTTAACAAAAATAACACATGTATATAAAACATTATACAAGAAAATAATGAAATTTACATTTAAAAAATATTCCTAAATCTTATAATAAGTGGAGTATGAAAGTAAATCTGCTACCAGTTCTTCGTTACCATAATGTTAAGGGAATGTACACAGTTTCTAATACATTCTGCGATGATGGTACAAACGTATATGAAAATATGTTCTTGAGATAGATAAGGTTAAAGGATAACAGTTTTCTGACTTACATCAATGCATTCCAAGCACATATGATTATGATTATCATCTTCATTCTGTGCCTCTTTCATCTCACATTGCCTCTCACAACTTCGCCCTAGCTTCCTTATTACTTGCCTGGGCATCTCTTGTCGATCAGTTGATTTTGTTTTCTGATTTTTAAATTGATAGAAATTCCATTTAAATATATTTTTAAGCAGGAAAAGAATTGCTTAGCACTATAAAAATCTACATATTCTTGTTCAGGATGATTCCGATAATTTTTTCCCCGCTAAAAGCCAAAATGTGATTTCGATCATCCCAGACTAACGTGTTCCCATTGTCTATCCAGCCTGTATCGAAAATCTCTTATCTGGGTTGAGATTTATGATAGCGTTTCCTAAAAAAATACGAACCATGTTAGAAGCATTGCTCCCTTTTTTAGCTGTTTCTTCTCTCTGTACTTTATTATTATTTCTTCCTGCAACCCCTTTTCGGAAAAAAAAACTGTAGCGGTTGGGTTGGATTTGAAATCGTAAGGGTCAATGAACCGTAATCTGCAACACATCTCATACAATACAGCATTTCCTAGGACTTGCTCATTCCAAACAAAACTGCCTCCCAGACAATATTCTCAGCATTTTTAAAGAACTATTTTTATTGTTATAAATTCTTACCAGTAGGCCTATTAAAAAGCTTGGGAAGTTATCTCTCGAGGAAAGAAAGCCAAATCCCATGAAATAAGGACGCAGATAAGAGAAAAATGTGAATTATATTTGTGAGCGCAAACACATTTCAATATATTTTACCTCGTTTGACATTTTTGTGTAGGTCCATATCGTTCTACAAAAAATAGTATATTTTCTTTTATTGGAGGTTTCCCATTCTAGCTACTGCTGTTAAGTACACTCTCTTCCTCTTGCAAATATATACCGAAGAAATTATATTGGACAGGTATGGTTAATTCTACGTTACCGGTAGTCATAATTCGTCACTTGGTAACGCTGCTTCTATTTGCCCTCGGCGAACACATTGTTACATACTGTGTGTTACTGACTTTCTGATCCTAAGATAGCAGGTTCGATCACGGTGGATGGTATTTTATGTTTGCGCATATGGGCTAGTCTCTGTGCTGTAAATTTACAGGCGTGTAATAGAACTTCTGCAGGTAAAATTCCGTACTTAAGTAGCACAACTATAGCTAAATGTCGTAAAAGTCCAGTAAGAATGATTGAACACGTATTCATTTTGAAATTCAGCTGTAAACGATCTGTAATCTTATTCCCCCCCCCCCCACAAAACAGATTTTATAAAGGAACATACTCTAGGGAACTAGACTGATTATATAATATTATTAAATATAATATTAATAATAATAAATAAAAACAACGGTAGTTGTAATTCGCCTAGTTAGATAGTAGTAAAGATTAGGTACTAAACACAAAATTCATTTTATAATATTACAAGCGAGTACTATTTTTATCATAATTGTAATAATGCCTTGGAAACTCATGGGAGTTTAGTAAAATATAAGCAATTTACGAAGAAAAATACTGAATACTGCATAAAAACGGCGTCATTTGATTTGTGAAGGTTTTGTGATATTTTAGTAGGCTATATATAAGTCAACGAAAAATTAATCATTTTATTTAGTCCTCTATATTATGACCACCTCAATGGTCTGGTGATCAGCATTGCTGGCCCGTAGACCTGGTTGGATCCATGTACTTGCTTGGATTTTTCTGAGGTAGTGAGGTCTAGAACGGGGTGCACTTAGACTCGTGCTTCAAACTGAGGAGCTACTTGATTGAGAAGTAACGACTCCGGTCAAAGAAATCGTCATTAACGGCTTACATCAAAACATCTAACTTTTGATATTATTTCAGACATGGAATATAACCACAATTATTTGCTACTTGAATTTTACAATTTCGATCTTACCTGTGTCTTTATTTCATTTATATTTCTAGATATTGACTTAACGGTTTAGTTCCCAGCAGCTAAGAAGATATTATGATGCGACTACTTACGACTGCGCTTAAGTAGGCTCATCTATTTTGATGTTCTTGTATGTATTTTGATGTTCCTGTATATGTATTTCGATGTTCTTATATCTGTATTTTATTGTGCTGGAATTTGATGTCCCTGAGCACAGGTCGCTTTGAATTCCTACAAAATCCTAACAAGTAACCATTTTTAAGAAATGAGGATATGCGAATTAGGCCTATCACAATGTCTGAAAAATGACAACTTGCTAATTTCTACGGTTTCCCCTCACAATGCCAATACTTGTAAAGCTTTTCACGCAGAATTTAATGCTAATTTTTATCATCAACACCCTCATATATTCGAATATTTAGAGGTGATGAAAAGATCGAGGAAAAAAAAAAACATATACATAAACCATGCATTGCGATAAATAAAATCTCATTTAGAAAAGAAGAATACACAGAAAAAAGGAACAAGAAAGGCTATGAATAAATTTTTATGTGGGGACATCACGAGATTTGATTACCTGAAGAAAATGGCTTATAGAAATAAGATACCAAGAATTTGACACATTTATTTATTTAGATTACTTATTTATTCACTTTAAACGATGTTTCAACAAAGGATTTAATGCCTAGCTTTCACAGTATTAAATATGTCTAAATTTTGACACTGTTATGATTTTAAACAATAAACAAACACGAAGATTTAACCACACCAGCCTATATTAAAGTTGTTCAGTCCCAGCTCTGAGTTAGGTAGGATGAGACATTTTGTCTTTGTAGTATTTCACATATAAATTACATAACGACGAACTTCATGACCTGTACGCTTCACCGGATAAAGTAAGGGTAATTAAATCGCGAAGGATGAAATGGGCTGGACATGTTGCACGCATGGGGGAGGAAAGACATATCTCAAAAATAGTGACTGGGAGACCCGAAGGGAAGAGTCTACGCGGAAGACCTAGACGTAGGTGGGATGACAATCTTAGAATGGATTTAAGGGAAGTAGGATTTGCTCGGGATGATTGGATGGAGTTAGCACAGAATCGGGTTGAATGGCGGACTTAGGTAAGCGCGATAATGAACCTTCGGGTTACATAAAATAGATAATATTCCTTTAGCTTGCTGAGGAATTGTCTATTGCCATTGAGTAAGTAAGTAAGTAAGTATTTAACATATTTTGTCGTTATAGGAATTAATGTATCAAATCGTAGGAATTCATCTATTAAATTGTAGGAATTCATGTATCAAGTTGTAGGAATTCATCTATTAAATTGTAGGAATTCATCTATTAAATTGTAGGAATTCACCTAAGCCGCCTTAGAACGAGGCATGTGGCTCATTGGAATCTAATCTGAAATAAAATAAAAATAAGCCAGTGGTTATGTGACTATTCCATCCCGCAAATCCTAATTATTTTGCTGCTATTTATATTTTCACGTCCCTTTCCACTGAATGATTATTTATGATTCTCCTGGAGGAAACGCACCAGGTGTAGTTGAACCGCATTCTGATACACCGCAGCGTAGTTGCTATGGGCGTTTCATCTCAACGTAATCAAAACAGTGACACCATATGGCAACGGGTTAAGCAACTGACGGGGATAAATATAATCAACCCTATCCGTATTTAATCATTGTGAGTACCTTGAATGTGCATTTAACATCGATGTGGGGAAAGCATGGAGGCAGTATATTTCGGGTCTACTGAGAAACCGTATAATATTTTAAGGCGAAGGAAACCGAACAAGCTGGAGCAAGAAATAATCAGCTTGCATCTCTAGTTCGTTCTCCTGAGCCCCCCCCCCCCCAAAACACTTTTTTTTGTCGATTTCTTGTGACCAATCTGGGCTAGATGTAAATTCTATGGATTTAAGAATATAGGTACGGTGAACATATGTCCCTAGAAAATCGGGACAGTCCTGATTTCAGTTACTTTGTCCCAACACCAGAAAAAAACCAATGTCCCGAATAATATGATTACTATGGTAAAACTGATATCCCAACAGAAAATAGTAAAAAGTAGTTTAAAAAAAGAGGGAAGCAAAGCTCTGAACATTACATCTGGTACGAGAACATTAAGAAAACAATATATTTTTAAAAGACCTGGCGTCTCCAGAGAAATACGAACACTGAAAAAAAGTAGTGAGAGTGAACATAGAACCTTACGAACCAATCTAATAATTTTTTCTTTTTAATTCTGACCATCAGTTATTGCAATGTACGTCTTATTGAATAATTGAAAATAGGAAAAAAGCCCTTGTTTGTACATACTATACCCACTCTTCATAACTTTCCTGCTCCATAACAAGTCTAAAGAATGGTTTTTAATGTGTTAATAATACACTTTCGGTACATAGATTATCACCACATGCGCAGGACCCTTAAAAGTAGCATTTTTAAAATGTGTCTCATTCTTTGTTTAGCCCAGTATAACAATGTATAATAAGGTAATTTAACATGTAATGTAAGGTATTTTCACCTTTTTATTTATGTGAGATAATACTTTGTAGAGGGTATAAGATTGTAAATTGTATAATTTTTAATATTAGACCCTACTACCTTCTATACGCGGGTTCAATTCCCGATGAGGTCGTTAAGATTTTTTAATTCGCCTAATCCTTCTGGTGGCACTATGGGCCTGGGGTCGACTCAGCCTCTAACATAAATGAGTACCAGGAGCAATCCTGGGTGGTAAAGGCGCCGGTGCGTAGGGCTGAAAACCTTACAACCTTCTCGTGCCGAATGTCCAAAATCTGGGAGTCTCAACCTCCTGGAACACTCTGGGCCTCCATGGCCTGTATAGGGATCACTTTACCTTTACCTTTTTATTACCATGGAAATGAAGTTCATTAATGAAGTAATAGAGTAGTTTGATGAGAAAATTCCTACGCTTCGAATTCGTTTTGTATGGAAATTGAACGAATACATACCTAGGTAATTCCTTCATATTATTAATTGTTTGAGCATTTGACGAGGCTCTTATGTAAGTTCCCTAGTCCTAATAAAGACAGAAAGAATGCCAATAGTTGCTCACCCAAATACATACAAACATTTCTCACACATCTGAACTTATTGTTGTTAGAGTGGAATTACACATCAATATTTAAAAAAAAAACTTAAGTGGACTTGCTTTTGAGCTTTACATTATTATTAGTGTGGTGATTTATGTTTAGCTTCAGGAAGTAGAATTCTGCTTTTGTATAACGTGGTAGTTTGCAAAGAGTGTGCTTGGCATCTAGTTAGAGGGGTTTGCACATGAAATCTATGCCGGAAAGCAAGCTTGAATAATCGTGAGAGACATGGAAAGCAGAGCTTGAATTCCAAAGAGCCACTACTATGTTTACTCCCCAAGAAATTACGTCAGTAACACCAACTGCACTGCATGCATTCTACGAGACTAAGCAAACACTTATGCCCCCTCACTCACCGAGGATTGTTCCAGCTATGTATAATTCTATCTATCTTAGTTACTTACGATGGCCTAATTACTACAATGACCTGCAGCAAATATGCTACCGTATACTCGTTTTAAAAGAGAAACGAAGAAAATATATTTGTAATATTTAAGGAGTAACAACCGTGAATAAGAAAAATCATCATAACATTATTATTTTGCCTTTACTTACCCCTTCAAGAGAATAATACGGACATAAAAGCGCATTTCTTTGTTAATAATACTACTAATATCTTCTATTTTACGTATAACATTATTATGAATTTTTTTATGTCACAATTTCTTCAGTAACATTCATTGTTAATATACATAAATTAGTTTAGTAGTACGAATTCTATAAATTTGCCACAAAATGTTAAATATGGCGTTAAGGATATTTGTCATGTAAGTTTCTTGAAATATACTGTATTACAGTAATATACTGTATTACAGTTAGAAATTTAAAATTTAATAAATATAAAGGTTTTTATAAAGTTAAATATTTTTGAAACAACAAATTAAACTTGAATAATTTTTAAAAATATATTTGCATATTTTTTAATTTAAAATAATCTTACTTTATATAGGCCTTTGTATATATATATATATACTATAGGCTATATATAGGCTATACATAATTCATTTTACCTTCTTTCTGAGCAATTATAAATAAATTTAATTAGTTAAAGATTAATTATAGTTTTGATTGGTTTTAAGTGTGAGCTTTTATGGCTTTAAATTTTAAAAGAAAATGGCAATAACAGTAATTGTTTACAATAAAATGGCAAGTTCATCTTTTGAAAAAAATTATTAAATAAGTGTGTGCCAAATGCGATGCCAGTTGTTTGAGATGGAGTATTTTATAGGCATAAAAGGTGTTTTTGAAAGGTAAAACTTTTCCGTAAATATCAGTTTTCAGAACGATTACTTATAGGATTTAAAAATCGCCGCAGGACCTTGAACATTCAAAGTTCACATTGCAAAATGACAGCACGTAAACAAAGCCAATTTCGATAAGTAAGAATTACTCTTTTCAAGACTTTTCAAAAATTTCATAGAGGTTCTCATTGAAAATTTATTGTATACAGTTTGATTTCAGAAATGTATTTTGTAAGCTTGCAGTGAGTATCTAGCCCAGGCCTGTCCAACCCGCGGCCCTCAGGCCGCATGCGGCCCGCTCTCACAGTTTTGTGGCCCGCGGATACTTCTAATACGACAACTAATAAGGCACAACTTCACTGCAGTTTCCGGGAATTTTTGGATGAGCTGCAAGCCCAATATAGAGATCTAGCACTCCATGCAAATGTACTCTGGCTGAGTGAAGGTAATGCACTGAGGAATGAGATTCCAGTATTTTAAAAGGACAGTAGGCCTACCAAAGATAGTGAAAATCTTGTTCGACGGGTTGAAGATCCAGACTTTCTAAGGCAGCTTGCTTTCATGACTGACCTGACACAATACTTGAATGAATTAAACCAGAGACTTCAGGGCAAAATCAAAGTGTTTCAGGGTTAGTGGTCATGTTAATGGTTTTAAAATTCCTGTAATCAACTTTATCAAGAAATTATTTAACACACTTTGCATGTTGTCAAGAGCTGTCAGGAGAAATTGAAGATGGTAATTTTTCTGAGTTTTGTGAAAATATTGAAGTTATTATTCAAGAATTCGATGGAAGATTTTCTGACTTTGAAAATATTAAAGGTAAACTACTGCTTTTTAATGACCCTTTGAATGTGGATATTGAGAATCAGCCATCCATGTATCAACTGGAGCTCTGTGATCTTCGGGCTGATCCTTTTCTTCAAACCAGGTCTGAAAGAGGGCCCAACTTTTTAAGCTACTTCCAGAGGGCAGGTTTCCTCAGCTTAGAGATTTTGGTTTGCAGCTTTCCTCAATGTTTGGAAGCACTTATATATGTGAGAGTGGTTTCTCCAACACGAAATTAATAAAAAATGAATATAGGAGCTGTCTCACTGATGATTCCTTGTTACACCTACTAAAATTGGCAGTTACTATCATAGAAGTGGACATCCATACTTTAGTGAAGCAATCTGAAAATCATCAGTGCTCACATTAAGTTCTAATTTCGGCCTACTGGTAATGAATCCTATTTCAACAATTTGGTCTGCTGTACTTTACTGTTATATTTATGTGAATGAAACTTTTAGTGTTTGGCCCTCAGCGTCAATTGTTGAAATATTTTGGCCCCCAGTACTTCTGAAGTTGGACAGGCCTGATCTAGCCTATATTTTAAAGTAACTTTACAAAAAATAAGTAGTTTAATAATCATGTTAAGAAATTACAACTATTGATGATTTAATAATACAGGTATTATTATTATTATTATTATTATTATTATTATCATCATTATCATCATCATCATCATTATTGTTATCCTTATTATAATATAACCTCATGGTCAACATCCTAACAAACTACCCTGTACGTGGTGCATCTTTTACCGTTACTCTTTAGATTTCATCGGCAGTCACCACGATATCTCACATGCCTGTTGATTTCTTCTGCAGGTCACTACTTCATTACTTAAGTATCTTCTCATTAGTCCTCAAATGAGTGAGTGCACTCGATCCAGATTTCCGTTCGTCTAAAAAAAGCGACGAAATTCCCGGGTTTGATCCCAGCCCAGACCTGCAGAAAATATTGAGCTGGCTGTAAAGTAATCGGCACAAGAATATTTTAGAGAATCATTAATGAATATGGTAAGGATGTTAACCTTTCGAATCGACAGATGTTATCCCAAGTTTTTATCTTGATGCTTATTTGTGTTTCTGGCTGAGGAGACCCAGAACTGTAGTGGCACATGGAGAATTTGGAGTACAGCAATACACATTACACATTACACATTATTACTAGGCCTATAGACATATCATTTGCTATTTAAGTACCATAAACAGTTTTGTAAAATGTCCAGTGTTTGCTCGAATCTAATGCGCTATCGAATGTAATGCGCACCCCTATTTCGAAACTTGAAATCACAAAAGAACAGCTTGATGTGAATGTAATGCGCATCAACGGTAGGGTATTTACGTTAATTTATTTTATATATTTTATTAGTTATTTTATCTCAGTAGTCTAATTTGAGCAACAATTGATTTTTGAATGGGGATTAATTAAGGTCGGTATAAAAATTTGGGAAGGCGAGTGTGGTCAGTAAATACTTCCGCATGGAACTCCTCTGCTTGGAGTTGAGCTTGAGTGACAAAATAATACGTTAGGTTCATCCCGCCGTTTATGCATACCGGTAATTGGTCAACGATAAATGTAACGAAGTCAAAAATTACAGCAATGCTTTGTTACGTAAGTGAAGAAAGTTACCGCCGAACTACGGAACGAAATTGCTTTCGAATCTAATGCGCATCCAATCTATACCCTTAGCAACCAGGGAAGGCGGTTGAGGCCAGGTAGGTTCCTTTACCCGCTAGCAGCCTCACATTTACAAGCAGAGGGAATTATGACCAACCGTAATTTCCTCCCCATGAGTCACCTAGTCTACTTCAATCAGTCAATCTTACATTTTTTTAATATGTCATTTTATCTTAAAATGTTTGTTATATATCAATTCTACATATAATTACAAGAAAAATGACACCAAACAATGTATAATTTACTTTAATAGGAACATAGAACTTGAAAGCAGTTTTCTCGTAACTTTTATTTATGTATTTGTTATAAATGTTCCTATTAAAGTAAATTATACATTGTTTGGTGTCATTTTTCTTGTAATTATGTGTAGAATTGATATATAACTAACATTTTAAGATAAAATGACATATTAAAAAAATCTAAGATTGATTGATTGAAGTAGACTAGGTGACTCATGGGGAGGAAATTACGGTTGGTCCAAATTCCCTCTGCTTGTAAATGTGAGGGTGCTAGCGGGTCGAAGGAACCTACCTGGCCTCAACCGCCTTCCCTGGTTGCTAAGGGTATAATGCGCACACCAAATTTTGAATGCTACAAACGGGCAAAAAAGGAGCGCATTAGATTTGTGTTAATACGGTCTCAGAAAACGTCTATTTGTGAAGCCTTTATAGCGCAAACATCAAATAAGCTTACATAAGAGATTTAAATTCAAATATTCCCTTTTTATGTTATCTAATAGTAGTGTTTTACCAACATCTTCGTATTTTGTACATCGCTAACTATCAAAATACCATGACCTCCTAATAAGATCCCATCAGTATTAAGCCATGTCAATTCCCTCGTCTTCTTCCTGCAATGTTGCAATAGCTGGCGATTAGTTTTCTTTACCCTAATTGCGAGAATGAAAACGGGGACTGGAAAAAAAACTGCGTAACATCGGGCTTCATAACCTGTACTTTTCAACGAATATAGTAAATCACGGAGGATGAAATGATCTGGACATGTTGTGCGCATGGGGGAGGAAAGACATATCTCAAAAATATTGACTGGGAAACCCGAAGGGAAAAGACCACTTGGAAGACCTAGACGTAGGTGGAAGGACAATATTAGAATAGATTTAAGGGAAGTAGGATTTGGGAGGGATGGTTGGATGGAGCTAGTACAGAATAGGGTTAAGTGGTGGGCTCACGTTAGCCCGGCAATGAACCTCCGGGTTCCATAAAATAGACAATACTTCTATAATTTGGTTAGGAATTGTCTATTACCATTAAGTATGTAAGTAAAGTAAGTAAGTAAGTAAGTAAGTAATTGTGAGAATACAAAAAATGGCCTTCACTCAGAACGTTCTAGAGCACATTACTTGACCACTAGACCAACAATGACTAATTTGTATACTATGTGCATTAAACAACTTTTAGTTCTTCTTGTATTATTTAAGTTAAACTGCCTTACCATTATATTTATTTCTGCAGACCTATACTATTATTGATTGTATATTGTATAAATAAATTGTTTAAATGCAATAACGCTCCCCATATTTGCGGGCTGCCAACTATGGGCAGAGCGGACAGGATGCAATTGCAGAGTTGAAATTAAAAAGAAATAATGCGGATTTAAATTAAAACAATAGTGAATATGAATATGTGTGGGCAATCAATACACTAGCAAAAGCAAAGAAACTAAGGCTGACAGTTTAAATTGTTTAAGGGGACTGGGAAGAGCTGATCATTTGTATATATAAATATAAAAAATGTTTCTTTTTCTGATGCTATGAAATTCATACTAATTTTCTTTTCACCAAGTAATAAACATTAGTGAGTAGGTAAAAAATACTTTACCATACCCGCCTCAGTGTGAAGATGGAAGAAAGTTGATTATCGAAAAAGAAAACGTTCTGTGATTTTCACTTAAGGACACATGTTAAAAAGAATAAATCCTACAGTTTTAAAACTTTCCCTACATGTCAAGAACATAATTTTTTTAGAAAATGAGCAGAAGATAATACAGATTTACTCAAATACACGAGCTTAATATGAAAATTTCCTAGCTGTTAAATATTTTATATAAAATTAAAACATGTGGTTCTCACATTAGCTAGCAAAAAAATAATCTCTCTATCTTAAGTAGTTTCTCAATAAATGATACCAAAAGCTCAAAAATAAGGTTTACGGGAATATGCAAAAAGCAAAACGGATCGTGTATTTCGTGGAATGTACACCACCATCTTTAAATCCAATTATTCGAGAATTTTAACTTTACAAAGGCACATACACGTAATTTTTAAATGTAGAAAACTACGCTGAATCCAAAAATTAAAAAAAAAATAATTTTCCCAAAATTCAAAATCCTCGTCGGAACTTTTATTGAAACTTTTCCTCCCAACTACAGCATTTTTTTTAAGAAAAATAAAAATTAAGGAGGGGACCTATGACAATAGTAAAAGGTAGACCAATAATAGAATTGTGTTTTTCATGTAGCAAAAAAGTTAGCAATGTAAATAAGATTGTTAAAAACCGCATCATACGCTGGTCGGCAGCCAATTACAAATAGCCGTGGGTCTGAGAAATATTTACTTGGGATTAAATTTCCTTCTCCATTTTTCTGAAAGAGATATTTCTACATAGTCTATTTCAGTCCTCAAGGTGAAATAGCCTAAACGTTATTGGGAGTAATAGGATGAAATTTACGGGGGATATTTAAGATTTTCCTGTGAACAATTTTAATACGAGTAGAACATTGCTTTACGTTTTCATTACTTCAGGAAATATGAATTCGTAAAGCAAAATTAATTATAAAAATAATATAATAATATCAAGTTTTCCACTTGCAGGTTTGTTGGTAGTTTAAAGGATTTTATTGAAGCTCAAGTGTAAGTTACTTTGCGGAAGGTTGTAGAACTTATTTCATTTTACGTTCGCCCCAAACTTTTCTACCGTTTTCGGTAATGTGGGAAATGAAACTGATTTCATTCCATCAATTCTGATTTTATGTTACTTGAACGTAACCGTGCGTTGAAATATTCCCTAGGCAAAAAAGAAAGAAAATATGATTTTTATTTCGAATTTCCCCATTTCGTACATCTTATAAACCCCCCATCATTCATAGATTTTAAAATTACTTATATATCGTGAAACATGTTTTAATTGTAGAAAATTAATATTAGGAGATTTATTTAAATTTCGTGCAGCCGTTTGGGCGTGGTTGAGACTTTAACAGTCAGGCATATAGAAAGACAGAAAGACAAATTGAAAGACATGAAAATTAAGCACCCAAGAAATGAAGATGATTTCTCCCGAAATGAATATGATTTCCTTTATCTTAAAAAATAGGCAACAGTCAACTGAGGTCTTACGTCTATTATTTTTTGTAGTGATATAATTAAATCTATATGTATAGGAAATTTCGTTCCACTAGTTTCTTTGTTTTACTCTTTCGCTATTTAACCTGACCTTAAGCTAATTCCCCTACGACCTTACATGAAGGATCACATGCATTTAGGCAAGACTCCCTGGTATATGTTCAGCACAATGAACCACAAGCCAGCATTGATAATGTACAAAGAACAGGATAGTTGTTAAGAAAAATTCTAATTCAGCATTCGCTTATTTAAGTAGAGGAAACCTCACACTCAGATTGGCGGGCACCAGTATTTGAACTCTGGGCCTCCGTAATATAAGTCCTTGGTGTCAACTCGGCCAGGTCTCTTTTTTTGTTTGTTTGTTTGTTTCTTTGTTTGGTTTTTTTCCCCCCCAAACATTACAAAGTGAGTGTTTGACTTCGTGTTCTTAGTTGGGTGAAAATATTTATGACCTTAACACGTCCACAGCTTTCTTTAATTCGTAAGCTGGATCTAAAGTTATTTTTCAGAGGAAGTTTTTAAGGTTTGTGTAGATGATCATGTGGCAACAATGCACTTCGCTAAAGACAGCCACAGAATAGATGAACATAAAGATACAGCTAACGAATGGGATATTAATTCAGCAGAGAGAGAGAGAGAGCAGCAGTGAAGAATGGTGAACTGATTCCTCGTGCAGATAATATAGCAGTGGGAAGATTGACTTCTAGTCTTGCTGTGACATTCGTAGATGGAACCAGTATCCGGCTATCAGTGAATCTATAATACAGCTAATATGGGGTACTCAACTGTGTTATTCGATGGTTGAAAGGGGCTCTCAACTAATTACTGAGATTTTTAATCACTGTTGAACTTAACTATGATATCTGGTATCTCATTTTTAATTTTGTGCCAGGCCTACTAAAGACTTTCTGTTGTTATTATTGTTATTATTTACTATTATTATTGGAATTTCTGAATTACGGCAGGTCTATACCCCATGTGATTTTACTGTCCAGCTCATTCCATCTTCTGCTGCATCTTTTAACTACCATAGCTTCATTTCTTCTTGATGTTATCCAGTATGTCAATTCTTTTCTACCAAGTTTTCCTTTTATTTTTCCCTTGATTACATCCAGCAGAAGCCCTCTTCGATTTATGGTGTATCCTAAAGAGTTAGAGTTTCTATTCCTAACAACTTCCTAGAAATATCCTTTCTCGTCCACTCTTCTTAATACTTCTTTATTCCTAATTGTATCAACCATTTTCCTCTAACACCACATCTCAAACTCTCTAAAAATATTTCAATTCCATTTTCCTCAGCGTCCATTTTTCAGCTCCATAATACGATTGATATAAAATATTATGCATTCACTTGGTTTACTTTTAGCTCCAAAGGGTTAGAGGAAATGAATAAACTAATTTTTTACACTTACGCTTTTTAAATAGTTAAAGCTAAAGATTTCTTTTTGACCTCACTTATCCAGACTCTCTCCCCTTCTCACTATTTCTCGCTTTATATATATATATATATATATATATATATATATATATATATATATATATTGTTGATTTAAAGATTATTTTCAAGCAGTGTGGGTTCTTGGGTCAGTTCTGCTCTTACTATGCCAAGACTTCTTGCTGTCAAGGTATACCAATGTTGAAGCTTCATGACTGTTGAAAACTGAATTCTGGCAATGAAATTATTTTTAAATAAATTCCAAAGTTTTAAGTAAAATAAGTCATTACATGACATAATTTGAATTTCTCGACGTATATATGTTAATAATTAATTGATCAAAATTCATTTACCAAGAATAATTAAATTTATAATATCACACTACACATAAACTAGTTCATTTATCTTCAGCTTCATTTACCTATTACCAAAAAGGGTTTATTATGATTACATTAAACTGTTTGTCTTCCTAATGAAATAACAGCATTATCAGACAATAAATTATCATAGGTAATCCCACGAGAGTTTACGAGTTTATCGATATATTCGCGACTGCGCATCTGATGAAACTCGTCAACTAGAGTTGGATTTATTAAGACAACTCCATGAATAAAAATGTAGCCTAAAGGATTATACAAATAATAATGACTTTCGTGCTTTGTTATATAAAAACAAAACTAATAGCTGCGAGGTCACGACATAGGTCTACTATGAACCAACCATCCATGAATCGATTGGAGTTACCATGTTGTGTCCAGTGCTACCAATTGTGCATATAAGACATAGTTAACTTAATTCAGGTAAGCTAACAGCAGAACAGAATAAAAGCACACAAACTGGCTTGCACCGAATCGAAATTGTGTTTTTAATCGATGCAAGCCTACATTTATATTATTTCAATTTTCAAACAAGTTATGTTGTATTGAATAATCTGTTTTCTTGCTGCTTATTGGCAGCATGTGACGTATTAATCACGGCAAATTGATACTTACGTGTCAAGCTGACGTGTCAAGCTGACGATTTTATCAGGTAAAATCCCTTCCTCATATTAATAACAAGCATTTTATAAGATAAACTATCGTGATTTGTCTATATCTGAGGAATTGCTAAACGTTATTGGTCAATATCAAACACGCAGCATATGAGTGGAATAGTTATTCAAAACGGATCTTATGACATATCTGTGTATGCATGCATTTTATTCAGTAAATAATACATGCCTGTTATTGATTGTGAGCATAGTACCCCTACTAATTATTTTTAATGACTCAATCGATGATGGTTGTGTTACTTGCATTTATATATGGTTTTAGATATTGTTTTTGGTGAATATCCAAATATAATTAATCCTATTTCACATTTTGTTATGCTGGGGTTTTAATTACAGTACTGATGAATGTAATTCACATTCATTTACAGTTAGTTTGCTTAACTTCTAAACTTACTTTATTAAAAAATATGAACTAACGTCAAATATTATGTACTAAAGTTTCTTAAACACAGAATTAAAATTGTGAAATAACTTATTGTAACAGCATTTCTTATTTTTCAAAGGTTGTTGAAATCTATTTAGACAATAATCTAATTGATTTATTATTTCTTGTTTGCCTTCTAAAGCAGAACATTCAAATATAAGATGTGATACAGTCTGATTGGTCTCCATGCAAATGTAGATAATGGTTTCTATTTTGAATTGTTCCAGATAGTGCCAAAATTTACGGTGACCAGTTATAAATTGTGTTAGTATAAAATTTGATTCTACGTATTTGCACTTGAACCGGTCAAACACTGAAGGAAAAAATTATGTTCTTGCTCTACTTAACCACTCAGTGTTCCAACTTAGTAGCCTATAGCCTATGTTCTTTCCATTTACTGCTCTCTTGTGTACGACAGTGAACAGTAAAAGTGTACCCTATTACAAGCCACGATGGCCCAGAGGATTCCAAGAGACTTAGGCTCCCAGACGTTTAGCCAATCGGCAGATGAAGGTGGTAAGGTTGTCAGCCTTACGCACCGGCCGCCTTCACCGCCAGGGTTGTTCCTGCTACTCATTTCTGTTGGAGGCTGAGTGGATCCCAGAGGCATAGTACTACCAGAAGGATTATGACCTCATTGGGGATCGAACCTGCGACCTTCCGGATTGTAGCGCAGCGCCTCAACCACTACGCTACGGCGTACCTCACAGTGCACAGAGGGAGTAGGAATTATCCATTCTTGACTTAGCAGCTGATTTGGCTAGTTAACTTTAGTAGTATAATAATTGTAATATATTGGTCATTATAAGTTTACTTTCTTCTATATTCAAATTGTCTGTTGACATGTAGACCTACTTTGATTATCACTGTAACTTACAACAAATTTGAACTTTTTTCTCTCCTTTATATGAAACTATGTAATTATGTATATACAAAAGGTTCTTGATTCATAACATCAAAACCAAAATGGTCCATCAGTTACCGTTTTTGTAGGAGACACACTTCTCATATTTACGTAAAATGCAAAAATTGTGGATTTATGGAAAATGGGGCGTGATAAACAAAAAATAGTTATAGATTCGTTATTTTCAGACAAAAATATACAAGAAACACATGTTTTCATCTAAAGGACTTTTTCATGCCGTACAGTGTATATGGAATGTAATAGATTGTATTTTATTTTATATTTTCTTATATTACTTTTAATCCCCACTTAGAAACATCTTCCAGAAAATCACCACTAAGAAATGAGATTTTATCTGAAAATTGTGTACAGAAAACATATGCTGTCGTTCGAAATGATAATAACAAATATTATTTTTTTGACAATTTCCTAGTGTATGAAGTAAGTAAAATATGGAAGTTTAAGCGTACTTAGATAAAAAAGCAAAGCAGTAGCGAGGTTGATAATATTATAGTATTCAAAACATTTGAAAACAATGGCTCAGCAAATCTATTCAATGGACAATTTAGAACTATTACTCCTATTATTAATGTTATATCACTGTTGGGAATAGGGCTATTTAAAACGGAACACAAATGCTATTACTATTTAGGGAACGGTGAACTTTCTTTTTTCACTTATTGTGACTATCCCAGTCCCCCGCTTCCCATTTTGGTATTTTATTGCGATATTTCTCCGATATCCGCTACATGCCATTACCCCGTAACCAATAGTTTCCCTTCAAACGACCAGGAATGAGCTTTTCCTACATGGTGCCTGATAGCAAGATATCAGTTGACGCATACAAACGAATGATATACAGCTGCATTGTAACAGCGAGATATTGTATTCCATAAGCAGAATCCTATGATGTTCGTAGATGACGTACGGAAATATTGAATATAGCTGATATGTTGTTACCGGGTAGCGGTTTCATTCTTACTTTGTATATGTGCTAGATCTAGTGTTGTTTCCATAAAGTTCTTTCTGAAGTATTTCTTTTCCATTCAAGGTCCTGATCTTGTCCACCGTCGCGTCGTGTCGTAGAGGATGCGTTCGCTAACTCCTCATGCAGCGGGCCTGTATTCGATTCCCGCAGATGTTTCCCGGGTTTCCCGTGACCTTATGGGAAACGAAATTCTTCGGTCAAACCCCTAAGAGGCCGTACATAACCCTTTGTTGAATAACCATGAAAAATACCAACCTTAATACTAGAATGCACGAACTTTAAGGTGTAAGAAAATGGACCAGTTTTATTTATCTCACCTATATTTCGCGGTGGTATGCCGTAGCATAGTGGTTAAAGCGCTGCGCTCCAAACCGGAAAGTCGCGGATTTGATCCCCGATGAGGTCGTTGGAGTTTTCCAATTGGCCTAATCTCACTGGTGGCACTACGGCCCTGGTGTCGAGTCAACCTCTAACAGAAATAAGTACCAGAAGCAATCCTGGGGGTAAAGGCTGGCGGTGCGTAAGGCTGACAACCTTACCACCTTCACGTGCCGAGTGTCTAAGATCTTGGAGCCTCATCCTCCTAGAACCCTCTGGGACTCCATGGCCCGTAAATGGGGAACACTTTACTTTTGTCCATATTTCGCGACTTTTAATTACTGTTAGTGAGAAACCATCCCTGAAAAGCAGACTTTGCATCGTCCATAAGATGAGAAATATTAATATTGTTTACTAGGATCGGCTACTTTGACCTGCACAAGGTAGCGTGAGTTTGATGTTTGTAAGCATGCAACAATGTGTTTAGTTGCTGCCTAACTTTTATTTCATCAGCATTTCATTGCCGGCCACACTTGTGCATGTTGTTTGTTCTGTATGTACAGTCATAGGCGTACCGAGGGGGGGGGGGGTTGAGGGTTTGAAACCCCCCCCCCCCATTGATTAAAAAAAGGAAAATTGTATGATTTTTTAAAGTCTGCCCATAAATTACTTAATACAAGTATAAAGCGAGAGAAGCTTAAAACTCGTTATTTTGCGTCTTAATTTTTAAAATTTTCCGGGGGTGGACCCTCGGAAGCTTAAAACTCGTTATTTTGCGTCTCAATTTTTTAAATTTTCCGGGGGAGGACCTTCGGACCCCCCTCTCCCTGGGGGGTATTCCATACAGCATTCTGTGCGCTAGTGAGGTTTTTTATTATATATATATAGCAATGGCAAATCGACGTTTTCTTTCTGATGGATAGTTATTAGATTATATCTGGATATTACTTTCTGATGGCTTAGAGTTCAAACATATACATATGTAGTGGAATATGTTGAATAATAAATTACCGGTAGTTAATGAAGAACTGTTACCATTCAAAAGGACCGGTGCAGTCTTTCTAGGTAGTCAGGTGATGTAAGTCCTTTTAGTGTTAAAGTATGCTCAGAAAGTTATTATAATATAACTAGATCGGTAATATTTTGAGCGTAGCAAAGTCCCCTATGTTTGTGAAAAATAGCTGGCAAAATTATGTCCATCTGTAGAGGTATCTTGTTCGCCTTTAGATCCGAAGGTCGCGGGTTCAAACCCGACCGCGGTTGACGGATTTTTCAGGACGTAAAAAT
This sequence comes from Ectobius pallidus, assembly GCA_964059195.1. Taxonomy (NCBI): domain Eukaryota; kingdom Metazoa; phylum Arthropoda; class Insecta; order Blattodea; family Ectobiidae; genus Ectobius; species Ectobius pallidus. The sequence continues at coordinate 21,973,495 of CAXKWD010000011.1, forward strand.
CCTGGAGCATGGAGTCCTGCGGGAGGGCTTTTAAGCTGGGGGCACGTAGGCCTATCGTAGATTTTCGGCACTCTAAAGATCTCCAAGCCCAAGTTAAAGCTCTGAACAGAATTCACGTCTTTATAGTACTTTAGTTTCCTATAAGGGTTGTGGGGAGATGGGATAACCACCTGTCCCTCTTCTCTCTCTCGGAAAATAACGTAACCAAGTTAATCTAGGTACCGAAACCTCCAGTGCCCCCAACGAGGGTGCTTACAAGGACGTACGAAGTACGAATGTTTTCTACATAAGTCTTTGGATTACTGCTTTCAGAACTCCGGACTTAGGTATGATCAAAAGTGTATTTCATTAAATTCAGTTCTTGGCTGACAAGTATAGATATCTGATAAATGGACTATACACGCAATGTCAGAATTTTTAACGGATTCTTGACTTTTAACAAAATGTGGAAAAAGCGGAAGTAGGACTAAATATAATTTGCGATTAACTAGTTTTAAGGGCTGTTAAATCATATAAATTTGTTCTCGATTCAGCCATGGATGTCTCGAGAATTTCCTTATACTGCAGCGTTTCTCAACCTATGGTCCGCGAAGTTGGTGCAGATAGTCTGCAGACATAATTTAAGACATGTAAAGCAAGTGGAAAGTAAAGAAGTAAAATTTTTCACATATTTCGTTATAATGACCTATATTTAATACCCGAAATATTAACAATATAGACCTTCTTTTAAAAATGGGATGTAAAATTAGGGGTCCGTAAAATTTTTTAGGCATTTTAGAGGTCCTCGGGTTCAAACAGGTTGAGAAAGCTGCACTATAGGATATGACTTAAGAATTTAAAAATGTAGACTGAGCTATATGCTTTGAAAGCGCTTTCTTTATTAAGATTCTAGCCTCTCATTTTCTTGAACTTATGATTAGTTAAATGCTATTGTCTCGCTAATACAGCCTTGACACGAACAATTACCATTAACCATTTTCTCATGAGAAGCTCGTATGTAAATTTAATACACAGATTACCCTATAATGCTGACCCCTACTCTCTTGGAATTATCAATTATTAGGAGTGGCTTTACAATGGAGGTAGAATTCTCTCTCTCATTAGCTGATGTCAGGCAGTGGCGTACGTATTTACTCTTCATACTATGTCCACTGCCATTGATATCTACCTCTTCAACAGGATATAGTGTTCTGGTATGTATATCCCATCCATTTTCCCGTATGTATAAAAGGGTTACATCTACTTTTAGCTTGCATATCCCTTAACAATGGACGTTATTATTCTGTTTCATTAATATGGACGTGATGGGTACCTGCTCACATTTAAGGGGGGGTGGAAATGTTAAATTATGCTGTATAAAAGGTCCCTCATCTCAGGATCCACTGAAGCTAAATACATTATTCTAAATACATATGTACTCAGAGAAAGGTGGAACTAAATGAAAAGGACCAGGTTTATAACATTTGTAGTTTGAATTTCAAAACAAAACTTAGGGATAATCATCCCAATGATATTATAAATATATAAATAAATATATAAGCCTCATTAATCCCATAGGGGCAAAGGCCTCCCGCCAATTTATTTATAATGACCTATATTTAATACTCCAAATATTAAGAATAATGGGATGTAAAATTAGGGGTCCGTAAAATTTTTTAGGCATTTTAGAGGTCCTCGGGTTCAAAAAGGTTGAGAAACGCTGTACTAAAGGATATGAGTCATCGGAGCATTACTCGATAGGTGAGCTAGGTCTAACGATTTAATATTTTCCTACTAATTTCATATTTCCATCATTGGAGACTATTCAAAACATAACATATTATAACCTGATATTATGTACCTAAAAAATAAGGAAATAAAATCTTGTGATGTTTTCATCATAGGCTATTTCCATTTCGTACCCCCTTAAGGGGCTTTTAAAAATGTAAAGCTTACAAAATGTGAATTTTAATTATTATTCAAGCTAATAGACTCCTAACTGTTTAAATAACAAAGCATTTTTCTTACACAATCGTTTTAAGGGGCTTTTCAGTTACTGCGTCTTAAATGCAATGAATTGTACTGTTTCGAGGATATGTTAATAATTTTCAAATGAACAGCTAATAGCACGAAAGCTTATAATTAATCACAGTTTACCATAATAAGAAGTGGTGTTCAAAATTGCAATAACTTTACTTACCTATTTTCCCCTTAGGAATGAGATGTAGAGTCATTCTCCCAAAACTTTCACTGCAAAATTTCGCCGAAATAATTTCATCAATAACCAACTTTTGATGGTCCCGGCCATTCAGTCATTGTTATTGACAAAGTAGTAAACTGAAAAGAAAAAGAAAATCTTACGTAAGTATGGATTTGAGGTTTTATAGACCCTACACAAATAAATTGTTTTCTAGGACGGATCTACTAATACGGACAAATGACATAAGTTTTGCTATGAAAACCATAATTTTATTTTGGCCCAATTTTGCACTACTCTTATAGGTCTTCCTATTTATAAGGAATGTTTTTCTTAGAGATGATTATTTTCGTGGAAGCAAACTTTCGTCAATGACAGAAGTGTGTATTTAGCAATTTTGATTAAAAAAAATACTACTTTTAAATGTTAGTGTAAAAAAATCATACCATAAATTATGGCTGTACAAAATTTTATGCCGTTTGCTGCTGACCGTTTTTTAACCTCAGTGCGTTTCCAACTACCAGTGCATGCATACTTTAATCGCCTGTTTTCTCAGATTCAATTTGCATGTTGTTTTGTCACATTCAAAATCTATCTTCTTTCACGAAAGTGAAGATACAGCTGTAAAATTATTTTACAGTGTACTTTAGAATGTGTGTAATGAATTTACTTATCAGATAGGCCTTAATTCTTTAAGTTATATTTAGTATTTAATAGAGGTCTGTTTTTAAACTTTTTTATGGATAAAATATCTTATTAAATAAAACTCAATCTCAAAGATCCATTAATAAATTTGTAAAACAAGCAAAAAAGAATCTCTAATAAAAAAATCTTATTCATATTTTAATATCTGGTGGAGGACATAGATTTTGAAAAAATCAAATTATTTAAATCTTAAAATTAATTGGGATGTTAAATTGAAATTTTAAACTTTAATTTCGGTTTACATTTTAATTAAGTGTGCAAAAATTCAAGTTTCTAGAGCAAGTAGCTCAGAAATCCACTCTCAGCATTTCGGTCATTCCTTATCTGTCGAAATTACAATGTTTCCAGAAAATATTCAATTACAAATTTATTATACGTTTACGTGAAAGTTTGGAGAAACGCCACTGCAGCCATGGACCTAAGGCATCTCGAGATGATGCTGGATGCTGGGTGGAGCACGCAGCACCCACGCGTTGGGTGTCACCCATTTTAAGCCAGCCAGCTAGGCGCATCGGCAGGACGAAGCTGGTCGCAGCAAACATATTGTGTGTTCACTACAAGAAATATCACTCCTCAAGTCAGGTATTACGTAACATTATGTAAATTGCTGCTTCCAGACTTGTAGAGTTGAGATTTCTATCTCGCAGCCGTACACTGAGAGCTAAGAGGATGTGTTGACACACACAAAGACAATTTTCATTTCAGTTACCCATGAACTTCTTTGTTATGATGATGAGACATGTTTAATTTTTGCTGTACTCTGTGCTTGTTTCTCGGGTATTAAGTTTGTTTTCATAACGCAGATATTACTGCAATAAAACAGATTCAACAGACATTTTGGTGCCTTAGAATGTATACCTATTCTTTGCAGTGCCTAGGCAGAGTAGGCAGCTGCCTAGGGCGGCAGATTTCAAGGGGCGGTTTTTAAGCTGTTACTGTTTTTTTTAAATATATTAAACATTTTATTCATAACTCTTCAAAACAGTAAACTAATGTAACGCACAATGAAATAGAATTGAATAACATTGACAACAATAAGCACCTGTTTATTTATTTACTTATTTATTTATTATTAAATATAATTATTTTTATTATTGTTATTATTATTATTATTATTATTATTATTATTAGCCTACTATTTCAGTTACAATAATGGTTATTGTAGGTTACTTTGTGGTACAGTACATTCATGTGGAAATAAGGGGGCGAAAATATTTTTCTCTGCCTAGGGGCGCTTAAGTAGCTAAATACGCCCCTGATTCTTGGGTGTATTTAGGTCGCTGATGCCAATTGTGCCATTAGTTTTGCCCTGTCAGCTTTAGATTTGTGAGATATGGTATTACCATTATGCATATTATCCCATTTTAAGTTTATATAAGTAAAAAACAGTGCCTATTTTTAGCTTCTAAATCATATGAAGAAAAAAGCAACACACTAACATTACATTAACATTACAATAACAATATAACATGGGGTCTGTCAAGAAATTGATATTATCACATATTGAAAAGTCGTTTATGACTTATGAGTAGGGCCCGGGGGTTTAGCCACAAAAACAATACATCAGGTTAGTGGTGACTGGGATATAGCCGTATGTAAACACGAGGGAAGGGGTGACTCGCTTTCAGTGGCGCACTTTAATACAAACATTCAAGTTCAAGGGCAGTGCAGCTAGTCTAGTGAAATGATAGGCAGCGTCATAGAATAGTTTGCACATTTAATCGTAACTCACAGAAACAAAATATATTTCCTAGAAAAACGAACATAAATTTACACAACCAATACTTTAATATTTGTTAACAATATTCACAGTGAAAATAAAAAGGCAATTTATACATTATGTCTGTACATAGCCTACGCTTTGTTGCAGTGAATGGCAATATACATTTTTAAGTTTTCAAAAGAAAAATATCTTCTATTTTCCTCCAAAGAAGATCTTTAATGGTAAAAACTTCTCTCTACGTCTCATAACGTGACGGGGGGGATGAGATATTAGTGTTTCCCTTGTGTGGGTACACATCAAGGTCTTCTGTAAAACCTTCCAGTGCACCTCGAAAGGTAAAAACAGTAGAAAAATCCTGCATTTTTCTGGAGATTTTTTTTATTTTATTTCTGTTGCACCTGTAGAAGTATTCCATCTTCAGGTTGACTCTTACCTATGAATAATTCCTCGACGAGTCTGATCACTTGTGCCATTTACATATTTTGTCTCTCTAGAAGAGTGATACATCTAGACAGTTACCGAAATTATTTGCAATGAACTTGATATTACTTAGTAGCTTTTCTAAACGAAAGGCTAAACATTTTCTGGAGCAGCACCCCCACTCATTTTAGCTATGATCCGCCACTGGTTGTCAAGAACGCACAACACACAACATCGTCAACAGAACACTAAACTACCACATGCAGTGCAAGTTGTTTACTAACTCAGAAAGCTTTCTATGCCTTGTGCACCACTAACTTGACGAATTATTGGCTAAACCCCCGGGCCCTACTTATGCAGGGGTGCCCACAGAGGGGGGTTAAGACGCAGACTGCGTCATTGAAATTTCTGGGGGGGGGGCAAAATATTATCATTTATGAATTTTCTGAGGGGGGGGTTGAAAATTGTTGCAAAATTGGAGTTTTATATGTTAAAAATAAAAACAGTCAAGTTCTATAACTTCAAATGGTCTCTTCTTTATAGAGATAAAGATGAAGAATTTCGACAGCCACGGGCGCCCATACCCGGGGGCAGGGGGGGGCACAAGGAAAAAATGTATATTAATAATTATTATAGTTAGGTGTTTTTCTTTTAAGACAATTATTTGAATTGCAGAAGTTTTACCAAATCAACAACATGGAAGCAGAATCCACAGTGGATTAGGAAAGGGGGGTTCAGGGGGTTTGGACCCCCAAAAGTCAAAACCTAAAATTCTATATTTGTATTAAAAAAAATTATTTAATTAAACAAGATTTGTTGGTGTGTCAAATATGATATAGCAGTTATTTTCTTTTCATAACAAAATGAGTAGGCCTATTATGTCCACTGTTCCATGTGTTACTCAATTTTTCTTATAAATAGTAATAAGTATTATAACTTAGGTAACAATTTCTTGTTTAAGTCGCCATGTCTTAGAGTATAGTAAACAAATTTGCTAACTAGTTTTTCAGTGCTAAAATAGCGTAAAATGTGATTTTCATTAGTTCAACATTTAAAAATTTCCCGGGGGTGGACACCCGACTTAGATAAAAATTTCTTGTTTACATTGGCATGTCTTAGAGTATGTTCAACAAATTTCCTAACTAGCTTTTTAGTGCTAAAATAGCGTAAAATGTGATTTTCGTTAATTCAATATTTAAAAATTTTCCGCGGATGGACCCCCCACTTTGGTAATGATTTCTTATGTACATTGGCATGTCTTAGAGTATGGTAAACAAATTTCATAACTAGTTTTTCAGTGCTAAAATAGCGTAAAATGATATTTTCAATAGTTCAATATTTAAAAATTTCCCGGGGGTGGACATCCGACTTAGGTATCAATTTCTCGTTTACATTGGCATGTCTTAGAGTATGGTAAACAAATTTCCTAACTAGTTTTTGAGTGCTAAAATAGCGTGAAATGTGATTTTCATTAGTTCAATATTTAAAAATTTTCTGGGGATGGACCCCCGACCCCCTTTTTGGGGAGGTATTCCAAACCCCCGGCACTTCCGACCCTCCCCGCAATTATTTTCTGACTACGTCATTGCTGCACTTATTATATTATTAATATAATGTTACAAAGTGGCCCAAGAAGTTAAAGCGCCAAAAAATTAATTAATTTAAAAAATTGCCCCCTCCCCTAGAAAATATCATATGGGCGCCCTTGTCGACAGCCAATTGGGTTGAGTGTGAGCAATGAAGTTTGGGGCGGGGTGAGCAATGAAGTTTGGGGCGGGGTGAGCAATGGAATTTGAGGGGGGTGAGCAATTAAGTTTGGGGGGTGAGTCATGACGTTTGGGGGGGGTGGGCACCCCTGACTTATGAGCTGTCAATTTGAGGGCCAAAAAATAATCCAGCTTTTATCGTCCTACGGGTCCAAAGTGTGGTCAAGAACCTTCACTAGCTATATTATCAAGCAAGATTTTGTTTCGCGAAAGAGATTATATATATGTATATATGTGTGTAAGTTATATAGGTTATATATAAAAGTAGAGCTGGTAGAGAAAAACTGTTTACGTATTTGGAATAAGCACACTAAGTAGGCCTATAGCCTAAATCCGGTAAAACATCTGAGGCACCAAACAAAAACTTTTTTTGGGGGGCTGTGTAATGAATGTGTGTGCGACTGGTATGTATCATCGTAAGTTTTGTGTTGACTCGGAAGTGGCCCCGGAATTAGGCAGATAACCCATTCGGTTCTTGTCCGGTCAAAAATACCTCTCCCGACAAATTGTGGTCCTGAAGGCCCAGGTGGCGTGGACCACATAAACGTCCCTACATCAGGCGAGGTTAAACTAAAAGAAAGAAACAAACAAACAAAAAAGAAGAAACCAACAGATTGTAAGCCTACATTGGTTCTTCTATGTAACTTAAAAAATGATACGATATACGGCTTACGAGAAACTGATCCATACTTTAGGTAATACTGTATCAAACATTCAAAGTATTTGCATTACTTTTATTATTATTACATGTCATAATGACATGTATTTTGATGACATGTCATCTTTTAACTGGTACATCATGGACGTTACCTATTAGTACAGATATTCTGATCATGACTCCTGGATTATAAAAACGGTGATTTTTAGGTTCATTTTTGGTCATTTTCCCTAAATATTAAATTTTTAGGTTTTTAAAAATCTAATTCCATTATATGTCATTTTTTGGTCATTTGTGGTATTTTTTCCAAGTTCATATGTTTAGGATTTTTTTAAAAATTCAAAGTAATTATTTTCTCGTTTTATGTCGCTGCTTGCATTGTAGCCTACTGTACATAGTTTTTGTGCATTTTCTTACATTGAATATTACTGTAACTCTATATAAGCATAAATAAGTAAATCTTGTTATAATTTTAATTTAGGTACAGAAAGACAGCGTGTGCTGTTTGCATTTTAACCGTATGTAATTAACTAATTAAGAACTTATAATTGGGTCAACAAACACAAATCTGATGAATAAATTAGTATTTACATACAAAGTTTTGAGTCATATATATTAGTTTTCGGGTCTGTTTCTGAATTTTTGTAGTTATTTAATAGATCATGATTTAAGAAATTTTAGGTCACCAAAATCCGGGCCCTGACTATGATATTTTAAAAAGACTTATAGGCATTCGGAGGCATTTTGCCTTTCTCTGCATAATCATTGAAATAATATTTTCTCTCATTTATAAACGCATATTTAGCTTTCATTTAAGATGTGTTCTCGGGTTGCGTGCACATCGGCACAATCGCATTTTCGTGCAAATCGGCATATTATTTAAAGCTATTAATTTATTATGATAAATTTTACAGATTAATAAATTACCCTTTAATATACAAATTCAGACAGTTTCTTTATCTATAAGTAATTTCTATACACAGTATGTTTTGCAAACAGTACATATATGTCACTCTTATATTCCATACAAATTACAGTAACATTATTCATACGATAAAATTAGTGTTTATAATTAATTTATATCTAATTTATTGGTTAAAATCTGTTGACTTGTTTAACCTCCTTGTTTATAACTGAATATGTTAATTAAAATCTGTTTGCTTATTTAACCTTATTATTTATACCATAATATTTAATTAAGTATAATATTAAATGAAAAGGTTGTTCAAACATTCCCCAAAATCTTTCATATTCGGTTAAGACACGTTATTTGTGGTATAAGATTACTAGTACATAGGCTGAAAATTCTCACCAAATTATCTAACCTACCTAACCTAACCTGACAACCTATCTACGATATCAACGGTCGGTTTCCTTAGCCGCGGTAGCTAAGGGGTGCTGCCTTGGAGCCGTGGTGAAGGAGGCTGTAGGTTTGAGTCTCTATGACCACCCCTGCCCCCAACGTGGTGTGTGGCGACATTCTTCATATACATAATAAAAGTCCTAAATTAAATACTTTAGAGAATTTTGGCGATGAGCACGATAACCATTACAAGATAAAAATACTATGCCGATGTGCACGAAAATGCGACTGTGCCAGTGTGCACGACACCGTGTTTTCACATCGTCATCACTTTCACTTTCAGACATTATGAAGTATTTTATGACTAACATCACCCGCAAGAAGAGGAAAGACGAAAAAATTCATCAGCTTGGAAGTATGTTAACAGCAACCAAATATAACATCAGGAATAACTGTACCGAACAATCGGAAATCGAATATCGATGGAGTATAAACCACAGATATGCAGAATTGGTGTGAACCTGTATAGACTATCCAGGCATGCATTTCCGCGCAAAAATGTAATCACCAAAACTGAAATATATAAGAGAGGCTGCTGCTTTCTATCAGTCAAATACTTGAACCTACTGAATTAAGAAAAGAAAAACGGGAACACGAAAACGGGAGAACGCCAGAAATACGAGAAGGTTTACAACGCTATTTAATCCCAACTCTTTTAAATTGAGAAACTTTGAACGTTTCTGTACGTAATTAGGTTGTGTAGCATTGTACTAACAACGAACGACGGGGGATTCAACAGAATTAAATATACAATTAGGGTATACAAATTTTATTGTAGTGTTGTAGAGAAGGGAAATCTCTGCGATAAATGTAGTTCTTTAATGTGGCAGACATAATATGTCTCATATTATGCTCATGTTGAAAAGTCCGCTATGATAATATCCTAGAGTTGCTTGTAAAATAATAATAATACAAACTAATGATAATGATGATGATGATGATGATGATGATGATGATAATTTTTTTGTTTGGCCGTACTATAATGCTCTTATTACAAGTAATGTAACGGTACCATAATGACATCCATTTCGAAACAGATTTTCATTATAACACAGGTGTGGTATCGATTATTATCGAACACGGAACGATCTTGAAACCTTGAGAGCAGCAAATCAAACTGTGTAATAAACAGACAGTGTTTAAGTGGAATAAAAATTCTTTCACACTGACCGTGTGTAGGCTAAGGTGGAAAGGTAGAGTCAGACAGACAAATTCAATGCCGTAGCCGGGATTTGAACCTGGATCTTCGGCTCTCCGTGCCGCTGTTCTAACATTGAGCCTACACATGGCCAGTGTGAAAGAATTATCATTCCACTGTGACTTACTAGTGGTTTACCACGAAACCCGGACCTCAAAAGTACTTACGAGTTGTAAGTCGCTACTCGGTTGGTATCTCATATTGAGAACGCCTGGCGGTATAGGCCTACATAATCTATCGTCCTCAGAGTATGAAAAGAAGTTTCCGTTTTGGGGACTGGTTTCTGTCTGTATCTGTCTAGGAACTGATAAATCCAGTTCCGTTTTTCAAGCCGGTCCCTGGTGCCTATAATTTAAAACTTCACTGTTTTAATTGAGTTACTAATATTTTTTGTTGTACTCGTGTCGAGTTTTAAGAATTTTGACTTAGAGCTAACTTTGGATTAAGTCAGGAGCTATTTATACTAATGATACCCCTGAAAAATAATTTATGCAATTCCCTGCCGACTTCTACGGTAGTTTTAGCTTGCTTAAGGCTTTATAATTCAATGTTTGTTTTTAAAACGTTACAGTCACTATCCACACTTCAAGTTATGAACGGGGAATCTTACACATACAAAGAACTTAAAGGAAAGACATTTTTCATGTTACGGGTAGTCAATGTAGCTCATAGATTAGTAAGTCCTCCTCATTTACATACACACACACAAACATTGTATACGAAATATATAGTATGAAAAATATTATCTCTTAGCTATTATGGTTCATAACAGCTTGCTTCAGTATAATTAGCATAATAAAAGCCTGTGTGATTGGACCCTTTTGAATCATAATCATTGTGTAGATGAGCTCTTAAAAGGTCAGGAGGGGAGAATTTCATGACCGCAATTCAACTCCCAGTATTAATTCCATTTGCATTTTTATTGTTTAGTTTTAATTGTCTAGTTCTCCATTGTTTGATGCCCTTATATGTAAGACAGCAGACATAAAAAATTTTTAATACAATGTAAGAGAAACAAGGGGATATGAACCATTTATAATTACGAGATTTAAGCTGATTTTGCAGTTACCTATTATCAGTGATGTTTCTATTACTTAATCATTAGCGATCATGTATCTCACTTATAACTGACTACTGTTTTAGCTACCAACTTATGTTTTGTTTACTTATGTATTGTTTTACAAAAAAATTACGCAATTTATTATTATTACAAAAATATTAAAGTACTCATATCTATAATGTTAATCCGTTTAGAAAAATGCGCAGGTAAATAATTCTTTTCAAATACACAGAGCGCCTATTTAATATTTTAGAGTACATTTAAATATAAATGTAATGTCAGTTTAAATAAATTAAATTAAATTTACATATAAATGTATTAATATAACAAAAGATTGATTTAATTACATTGTTAATTTGTTTCAGAAAAGATACAAAAAGCAGACAATTACAAATACGTGGCACGTCCAGAAAGTAAGTTTCACTGGGGCCGTTTACAGAAACGAAACAAAATTTCATGGATATATTTATTGCAACAGATACTGCAAGTATTCAGCTATTTTTCAACATATTCAGCACCAGAATTGAGACATTTGTCATACCGTTGGACCAACTTTTGAATACCTGTGTCGCAGAAGTCTGCCGTCTAGAATTTAAGCACTGTGTGACAACCACCTCCCTTTCTCTGTCATTCTCTGTCACTTCCCGAGGGGTAGGAAAAGATTAAAATAACTGGGAGCGAGGTGCAGGCTGTAGGGTGGATGTTTAAACACTTCCCAGCACGTTTCCTGCAAAAGTTCGGCTGGGAGGTGTTTCAACATCCACCCTACACTCCGAACCTCACTCCTAGTGATTTCCATCTTTTCTTACACCTCACGAAATGACAGAGAATGACAGAGGAGCAGAGTTGGTTGTCACACAATGGTTCAAATCCTAGGCGGCAGACTTCTACGACACAGGTATTCAAAAGTTGGTCCAACGGTATGACAAATGTCTCAATTCCTGTGGTGAACGTGTTGAACAATAGCTGAATACTTGCTGTATGTGTTACAATAAATATTTCCATGAAATTGTGTTTTGTTTCTGTAAACGGCCCCAGGGAAACTTACTTTGTGGACGCATCTCGTAAATAGAGTTCAAATTGAATATTAGTACAATAAAATGTGATTAGGTTTAATGCATGTTATAAATTAAATCGGTTAAGAAATATAGTTCCGACTGATCAGAACGTGTGTTGGAAGGAATTCATAGGGAATTAAATAACTTCTGAATAGATTAAAAACAGTGTTAAATACATCTACAAGATTATTTTACAAGATACCAATAATGTTATTTAGATATTTATGATTTATGTATCCTTGGATTGCAATAGAGAATACTGCAAATGGTTTATATTATTAATATATTTAATAGTGCCCAAGTTATTTCACCATGGAGACTGAACAAAATAAAACATTTTCCATTGATTGAAAGGGAGAAAGAAATTGAATCATGGCTTAATTTTCCATACGCACGCTATGTTATAAAACAGTTGCCAATCAGCTGTTGAGAATCGTATTAAGATACGGTTTTTAACTATTAAATATTAAATTCCTTGCATTAATTTTTGCTATGATGAATGAACGCTACATTTTTGTCTATTTTTTACTGCTTTCATAAGTAGGAATTGCCAAACATAAACACAGTTCTTATGGATATTGATCATATGATCAATGATACCGCGCTAAGTTTCTCCTTAATATTAACAATATCCAAAAATATTAATTCAAATTGTGTGCTATCTATGCTCTGAAAATATAGCCTATCTCCTTTGTAAATATCACCTATTATACGTTTCCACTTATTTATGGTTATAGGGCTACATAACATATTGCTTCTCACAGTGTTTGATTCCTCTTTTATATATTTTCTTAGTAACAGTGTAAATTTTACGTATTAATAATCTGGTAAACTTACTTCGATAAGAGGTATAATTGTTTTCGTATCTTCAGTTACTCCCGACAGGTCGCGGCCCTGTAAGGCCCGGGTGGCTTGAGTAGCTTAAATCCTAAAAGGGAAAGGTAAAACTAAGATAAAGAAAGAAAGAAAGAAAGAAACTATCTTCAGTTACACTATTTCTTATTTACAAGGCTTAGATTATAATATCCTTTACAATATTTGTAATTGTATTTTTTTAGTAACTTTTTATAATTTTGTACAATTTAATAATTGTAATATCCCTAGTCGAATAGAAGAGAAGGCCTAATGGCCTTAATTCAACCAGGAAAAATTAATCAGTACAAATAAGTCTCCCCCATATCTGCTATTACACCAACTTTAAATTGAACTGCCGATCAGCTGTTCAGAGTCATAGTATGATGCGAACTTTAACATGTAAATATCTGTATCTGGTTTCCTATATCTGTTTGGGCGAAGGGCCTCCAAGTGGAGGTTTCTGTTACCTATGTGAATTTTGTTACGCTTATTTTCCGAGAGATTAATGAGGAACAGGTGGTAAGCCCATCGCCTCTCAACCCCCTCCGGAAACTAAGGTATTACTTGGACGTGAAAGGGCCGAAAAATGTTGTCCAGAGGCTCTAATTTAGGCTTGGAGTTCTTTTACGTGCCTTAAATCTACGACACTGGCCCGGAGGTCTCCGTGGCTAGGATATTTACGTCCTAAAAATCCATCTACCGCGGCCGGGTTTGATCCCGCGATCTTCGGACACGCTAACTCTAGACCACCGCGGCCGGCATGTAAATATACATTGTTTGAATAACGTTTTTCTATTACAATTGGAAACTAAAAATGGAAACCCCATTTGTTTTTCCATGTTCTTACAGATTCCATACCCCCCCCCCCCCGAGGGTTGTAACGTTTGATTATGAAGCAACCTTGGCTTAATTTGGTTTGCTCTATATTTGCAGAAGCCTTGTCTGTGGTTCTATTTCCATCCCAACATACGGGGAATCTTTAGCTAGATGCAGCAGGAGCATGTTTGCTCTCTTGATAGCAACGGTGTTTGGATTTGAAATACCGCACAATAATCATTACCGAAGCCTAAGCAACCAGCATCAGAGTTACATGACTGAAATGTTGATCTTCCCTCAGCTCCGCCGGGCCCCAGACTCCATGCAACCCCATCCACGTGGCTCCACACGCTCGATAGGTTGCATGGACATGTCTCCATTACATTCATTCAAAGTACAGCTAAATACACTAAAAATCGACCCTATGCAATTCGTCGTCGTTAGCGTCCGTGACTCATAGAATATTTGAAACTAATACACTGTATATGCGATGGATTTATAATTTTCAATAAATATTTTTTTTTTTATCTGACAAAGCTCGTAGTCTCGGGTGGGAATGAAGACTATACCAAGAATAAAATGTAACATTATATAAATATTAATTGCTTATGTTGTTTGTACGAAGAATTGTTTTCAATTATTACTAAGGGGTATATTTCTGTAAATAATTGTTATTGTATATTAACACCGTTTTATTCGTTGTGTAAAAATACCTTATAAATTCACTTAATTTACAAACAATCTGTAAGTTATAGGCTATGTGTTTCATTTTTATCCTGGTTAGAGGAAGATGAGACCGCCGGCGTGGTCTAGTGGTTAGCGTCGCTAACTACAGATCCGTGGGTTCTATCCCCGGTACCTCCTCGGATTTTTCTGAGGTAGGGAGGTCTGGAACAGTGTGCACTCAGCCCTCGTGACTCAAATTGAGAAGTTACTTGATAGAGAAGTAGCGGCTTTGGTCATGGAAACCACCATTAACGGCCGAGAGTGACGGCATGCTGACCGCATGCCTCCAAATCCTGCCATCTGCCTACGGGAGATGACGCAGCGGTCGGGTGGTAGGCCTTGTCCCTTCAAGGATGTAGCGCCACGGAGTTTAGTTAGTTTTTTAGAGGAAGATGAGACCTTGCGATCTTAGCTCTGCCAGGTAATCAACACACTATTATTATTATTATTATTATTATTATTATTATTATTATTATTATTATTATTATTATTATTATTATTATTATTATTATTATTATTATCATTATTATTATTATTATTTTTATTATTAAAATTACCTTAGTCTCAGCTGTCACATCACGGCGCACAAAATAAAAGGAATTTTTAATAACTCTGACCTTCTACAAAGTGGATCAATTATTTGCAGCTTTAATAAGTTGAGGAATTCAAAGTATAGTATGTTATATATTATAACATGCTTTAATCTGACGAGATCTATATCCTTAAGCTTCTCTCAACATAGGATCTTAAGAACGTCATATCTACATCTACACCAAGGCCTATATCTATTTGAACAATCGAATGTGTTACAGAATAATAACCAGTGGTACCAACAGTGAATACCCGATCTTTTAAAATGTATATTAGAACAGCTTTGAACTTTTTACCGTACAGTTAAATCTACGACTTATTGGTCGAAAATGGGAGCAACTCAAAATTGTCATTATCCCCTAAACTCAAACAATATTTAACATTTTCACGTTCTATATTTTTTCATTATAAAGTAGCCTAAGCTATACGATGTATGAAAATGATCGCCATTATTTGATATTTAAAATTATGTAACGTTTTAAAATTAAAATTGCAAATTCACAACTTTAAACGTAGGCCTAACATAGAAACTGAAATAATTTTTCATAGAACTGAACTTACAGTTATTTGAAAATTACTTTAAAATATCTATATTTTTTAAGGTTGTAGCAACAACCGGTTTATTCAGTTATTCATTACAGTAATTTTGAGTTCACATAATAGCCGCCTCAAATTTGCAAGTGTGGTAAAGACGCTTGAAATAGAATCGGTCATTTGAAAAAGGTCATGAGTCACAAAACTAAATTTTACAGGAGAAGGAAATAACTTCACACAGTGTAAATCAACTGGATATTCGTTCTCACTTAAATATCTGTTATTCCTGAGGTATCATGGAATATATAGCAATATATTATATTTCTGCTCTGAAATTTATTCGTTATTACCAGGGCCCGGATTCTAATGACATGTCATCTTTTTATTGATGCTGCATAGACATTGCCAACTTGTGGATAAATCCGAATCATGGCCTCTAGATTATAGAAATGCATTTTTATTAGGGCATTTTTTGTCATTTTATGCAGTTTTATATTTTTAGGGCATTTTTTTCAATTTTAGGTCATTAATTTGTCATTTTCATGTCATTTGCTTCCTTATTTAGTCATTTTCTTGCATTTACATTGAGTGTATTAACTTTCTTTTCGTCGCTACCGGTGCTGTCTTTGAAGTGTTGTTTGTTTAATGCAAGAAGGAAAAATTCGGTGTTAAGAAGTGTTGACATGTCTCAGACGGAAGTGAGAATCAAAGCAACGCCAATTTTTTGTATTATATTACTATTGTTATTAAATTGACTAAGCACCAGAGTCTGCCACCTGCGTGGATTTGAGAATGCAAAATACTGTTTACCCTCAATAAATAACAATATAATCCGGCAGACCACAAAAGGAAATGCCGAATTTTGACCCACCAGTGCCTCAGTGCATGTATAAATTTCGGTATGTACAAACTAGTATATAACTTTGTGTGTACAATAATATTTTTTTATAAATAAAATATCAGTTTATAGGTCTTTTTTATAATTATTAAGTCATTTTCTTTAAAATTTACGGTCATTTTGTAGGTCATTTTTCAAACAATTTTAGGTCATCAGAATCCGGGCCCAGGTTATTACAAAAGTAAATTTTATAATTGCAGACTCATGCCCGTTTTGCAATGAACGACTATTTACCACAAATAAATGTTTTTGTAAAAGAGTTGGTTTATTACAAAAAGCATTAAATTTGCAGAATACAGATTTTAGTAGCACTGTTAGCATTTTATCATATTTTGTCCAACGTTTCTTACGAACCTCATTGAAAGCGTAAAACAATAAAATCAGGTAAACTGATATAACAAAGTGAAATATGAAGTTGTAGGTCCTATTTCACAAGCTTAGGATATACATCCCATAGACTACGTACTATTAATATTGTTATAATATAGGCCTACATAAATATTTATTAATTATAGAGTACCGTATTTAAATATTTCGGTCATGAAAACCACCATTAACGGCTGTGGGTGTCGGCATGCTGACCACATGCCCCCAATTCTGCCATCTGCCTGTGGTAGATGACGCAGCGGTCGGGTGGTAGGCCAAGTCCCTCCAGGGATGTAGTGCCACGGAGTTTAGTTTAGTTTAGTTTAGTATTTAACTATGATAATAATACGTTTAGTAAGCAATTCGTTGGCAGTAATGTAAATAAATACCCTTCCCAAAGTATAAATCAAAATTACTACCACGGGTTTAATAACAAATTACTGACATATATTTATCATTAACGTGTTCTTCATTACCATGAGTTATCTGAAGGTAGCCTATACAATTTTCTCTCTGAATTTCTGATATCCGTTTAAACTGGCTGGATTCATTTTTGGGGAATTGAAACCATTGGACAGATTCTCCGTTAGCATTGTTATTACTATAGTAGCCAGGAACACATCACTTTTTAGGCATTTTCTATATTTCTATTTCAAAAGACAATTTTCATCCAGCATAATGTAATGGCTGACTCATGCATTCTGCCTGCAATCATTGCTGTGTATATGACGTCTTAACTGAGCTGGGAGGCCGTGGTTATGGCTATCAACGCGGCTTTGTTGTACAGGGTGTTTATAAAGCCACTTACCAATTTTCTACTGAAACGCGTTTTAATAGACTATAAACAACATGAACATACATATAAACATTTTGAACACAAATTCAATACATTTCAACGTGATGACCCTGCAAATCTAATCACAAGTTCCATCGTTCCTCTGTAGCCCGAAACACCCTTGCTAACATATCTGGCGTTATCTGTTCCGCAGCGGCATAAATGCAGTTTTTCAATTGTTCAAGACCAGTGATTTTCACCTGATACACCTTGGACTTGATAAAGCTCAAGGCGAAAAAGTCCATTGGGGATCAAATCGGGTGAACGGGGAGCCCAAAGTCTTGGCGATGCACGGCCATTTGAATATGGTAGGCATGCTTATGCAATTTGAATCGCAGTGTTTTCCACACAGTGGTGTGTTCGATACCAAGTCCCCTGCTTAGTCTTCTGGTTGATGTTGACGGGCTGGGTATAATCGCTTCCTGAATCATTTGCACAATTTCATCTTCTACAGCCGGTCTCCCAGTTCGCTATTCGTCAGTAACACTACCAGTTCGCTTGAATTTGTTCAAAATGTTCTTAATGGCGTGTCTGGTAGGAGCTGGTTTGTAAAATTTGCGCGTGAAATTGTCCCGCGCTTCATCGTACGTCATTCCACGCAGTCGGTAGGAAACAACATTCTACATTGCTTTAGATTATCTGCAAAAAAAATCAAAATTTGTAGTGTTAAGACAGAAATGGTAAGCGACTTTATAAACACTCTGTATTAGCCTATAGTTGTATTGAAGTTTACGCTGTTGTAAAGTCTTTGCGGGCTGTTTATCGTACTTATCCAATTAAATGGCCGGCCAAGATACTCACTCCAGCAGATACGCACGTATTTATCAAGGTTCTTAGAATATTATAGGTTTCTCCAACAGCCACTACGAGTGGTGGAATTTAATAATTTCACATGAAGCTTGGACATTGTCTGTTGACCTGACCGTGGGTATTGTTTTGTGGGAAGGCCTGGCCTCATGCTGACACCAAAGATACCCTACTGTGCTTTTGTCTGCTGTGTTTATAGGAAGCTAACTATATTAGCACCTCTCCTGGATAAGACGGACAATGGAGAACTAAATTCCTGTTTAGAAGGGACACTTTGTGTTTTCGATATTACAGAATATAGAAATTGTTGACATATTTGACCGTACTACAATACGTTTATTACGTGTGACGTTACGGTATCATATTGATACTCGTATCGAAATTGTTTTCTACTATGGCATCGGTGTCGTATCGATTATTATCGAACACGGAACGATCTTAACTTTGAGAGTAGCAACTGGAAACTGCGTAATAACAACCTGTATTTAAAATAAAACCAATTCTGTTCGTGTTAATTTTAATATCATACTAAAATGAATCCATTTCGTGTTGTCCAAATCCATTGGTTTCATGAAAACGAGCAAAATGAAGCTTCGATTTGACCGACGCTATGAGCTTCCATCTGTTGCCGAATTAACAAATACGACAACCAGCTGACACGAATGTCAACGCTTGTTTGAGTGAATATAAAATAGGAAATTTTCTTTCATGCGCATAATTTCAGCTTCCGAGATAGAGTTAATTTCTCTTGTGATATTGTCTTTAAATTCTTCTAATGTATGTAGACTTTACTTTTCAAGTTCCCCATAAATAACAGTCGCATACTATTCGCTCACAAGAGAAAATAACTCTAAGAAAATGTCCTAAAAAGGTGCCAGTGGTGTGTGGATGCAAGAGGAGGACATTTCCAACATCTCTTGCGGTGATGTACGTGGTTATTTTCATTCTAATTTTTACTGTAATTGTGAGAACCTGAATCACTACACCGTTAGCGGCTTTATTTGCGTAGATATTTCACCCGATCGCTCGGGACTTAAAGCTGTGACCGCCGCGACGCAGAAACCAGCATGATTGCCAACTCGTACGTGAGACGCACTGTACTTCGCTATTTATAAACTAATTACAAAACATAATTATGACGGCTCCATTATTGGAAGAAGAAAACAGTTTTTATTCATTATCTCATTTTATAACTTATGCCCTTTTGAAACGATTGATTTAATTGTTAACGCCATTCGTTTTATTATTATTGACAATTCCTTTTGGAGATATACTTTGCAGATAAGTGAAAAAATTGTAGCATGGAAAAGGAAAGCTAACAGATCGTCTGCTAGAGTAATTACATGTATGTGACATGTTAGACAGAGAGGAGTGCAAGGTGCAAGCTCCATCCATTATCCATGCCCCCTCCTCTTTCTCCGCCTCTTCAGACCAGACCAGTTTAAAACACTGCTTCCTCTTCAAAGGAAAGCTTTATTCTGTAAGGGATCTGGACATTTTTATTGCTACAATATCTTCAAACTTCCCACATTTTAAAATTCAGCCGACCCCCAAAAACGTCGGTGCCTAAGGCATGACTTCTTCTGTGGGAGACATTATAGTTCGAATCGCATCTAGCAATGTAATGTAAGAAATTGGTTTTGAACTTTTTGAAACGTTTTTGCTGTTCTGCTGTTACAGACTACCAAGTAATAGTTATTTAAGATACAAGTGATAAAAGAGATATTTTATTTTGCGAGTAGATATGTATGTAAAACTTGCCCGTAAGGGACGTATTTGAGAACATAGCGAAAAATGAAATTTTCTTGTAGAAAGGTAAGAGAAAGCAGTCGTCAATCTTCGTGTCATATTCCCACCTACAAGATACCTAACCAAATACGAAATTTTGTTATTATACATTTTCTTTTCTTCTTTCTGGAGCTGTGCTTTTCACAGACACACAGACAAGTTTCTGAAAAGAGCTTTCTTAGATCTAGTAGACTTCAAAAGGTGTATTTATGTTGAAAACGTGAAATCGAATTTCTGGTTCGAACTCAATACTTCCTCTACTCTTCGTGCCATTTTAAGAAGACCTCGTCCCAAACCATCGTCTATCTACAAAAGAATATAACAGCAATGTTCTCTAATCTGAAAATCTGCACCAACACAGACACCGAAAAAGATCAGGTGCTCCTGTAGTCGCGTGGATTTCCCCAGTGTTGCCGCTGTCATTCACCACTTATCAAGTGAAGTAAACGTGCTGTGGTACGTATTTGGCAACATTGTACTGGATCGCAGAAACTGTGAACACGCCTAATTACCTTTCTATTCACTGATTGACAGGTCGAAGAGGATTAGGGTGGCAGCAAGTAGAGGCAGTTCTTAGGAGAAAAAAGTCTTTAAGAAGTGACACCCACAATACATATACAAATAGTACCTATGGTACGGGAAGAGGAAGTAGGCCTAATAAAAAGGAGGCCTGGATATATAGCTTTTTCATTGAAATTATTTTGTTAACTTCTGATAGTTGTCTTTAGGGGTCGACCTTTATGCGGAATGAACTATTTTAGTTAGCGAAAAAACACGGAAAACCGTTGAAAATCTTGTTCTAGTCATTTCTTGAAATAATATTGTTACCTGTCACATTATAGCGTGCCACAGAAACGGAATTTCTTTTTATATAGCTCTACCCTGCCGTGAATGTTTAAATGCTGCTTAGAGAAGAATACTGTTATTGCAGAACTTTATATCATTAATATTTTGTTCTGATGTGAGAGTTTATGTATTTATTGTGATAGACAAGCTGATTCAGAAGAACTTATAGGCTACTTCGTAGCAGGTGGAGAACCATGCTGTTGTTCAGAACCAAAAAATGGGTTAACACTATACCCTTAGCAAACAAGGATGGCATGTTGGGCCAGGTAGGTTCCTTCACCCGCAAGCACCCTTACATTTACAAGCGCAGAGGATTAGGACTGACCGTAATTTCCGCCCGATGAGTCACCTAGTCTACTTCAATCAATCAATCTTAGAGTTTTTAAATATCTCATTTTATCTTAAAATGTTTGTTATATATCAATTCTACACATAATTACAAGAAAAATGACAATAAACAATGTATAATTTGTTTTAATAGGAACATAGGACTTGAAAGCAATTTTCTCGTAACTTTTATTTATGTATTTGTTAGAAATGTTCCTATTAAAGTAAATTATACATTGTTTGGTGTAATTTTTCTTGTAATTATGTGTAACAAACATTTTAAGATAAAATGACACATCAAAAAAATCTCAGATTGATTGAAGTAGACTAGGTGACTCATGGGGCGGAAATTACGGTCGGTGGTTGTAAATGTGATGGTGCTTGTGGGTGAAGGAACCTACCTGGCCCCACACGCCTTCCATGTTTGCTAAGGGTATAGAAGGACGGTACCGATCATTTTCACCGATGCACGAACTTTAAGGTGTAAGAAAATGAACTGGTTTTATTTTATCTCACCTAGGCTACATTTTGCTACTTTTAATTTATTTTAGTAATAAGCTATCCCTGAAATAGCCGACTTTTTATAGCCCACACAACGGGAAATACTATATTTACGTTAAAGGACTAGCAGCGGTCATTTTGACCGGCACAATCTAGCGTTGGCAGGCATGCAACGTCATCTAACTTTCTTGCTTTCATCTATTCAGCATTTCATTTCCGATCAGTCTTTTGCTTAAGAAAGATAGTATGTAAAACATTGATATTAAATTCACTACAAACGTTTCGTAGATGAAGGAATCGGTGATAAATAGGCTAAGCTGCTCCTTTGAGAGAAACAGTTGTTGCGTCCATGATGAAATTTCCTATTAAATGCAGTTTTGTGTGTTTCTATTCTGTTTTAATTGTTCATATTTTATCTTTGTTTTCTTACAATAATAAACTTGTGAGAAGCAATGGTCATATTATGATTATTGGATCAGGGGTGGAATTGTGTATGGCAGGGAAAACATTAGATTAGACCCAAATTTGTTGAGAATGATGCAGAATGTTGTCATTCCTAATACAGTACTGCACTTACTATCGATGATGATGATGATGATGATGATAATAATAATATTAATAGTAGTAATAATAATAATAATAATATTATTATTATTAATAATAATAATATTAATAATAATATTAATAATAATAATAATAATAATAATAATAATAATAATAATAATAATAATGATGACGACGGAAGCAGCATATAGTGCAGACTAACCCAAGTTACCTATAATAGAAAAAGCATCTCTATACAGAAAGAAATAAGAACCATAATGTCGCTGTGGATTGAAAACTCTATTAGTGAATAGAAAAACGCGCATTAAAAAAATAGAAATGTGTGCTCGCACAATAGGTAGAGAAAGTGGAATCCCAAAAGGAACAACAGAACCTCCCACAAAGGAGGAGATAAAGAAAGTAATTAGCTCACTTAAAAACAATAAACCACCGGGGTTTGCAAAATACCTTAAGAGATTTGGAAATATGGAGGGAACGAATTGTTAAACATTCTCTGCGAAATTTTAATCAAAGTTTAAAATACAGAATGCATACGCAATTATTGGAAGACAAGTATTATATGTCCGGATTATAAAAAGGGAGACAAACTGGAGCGTAGTAACTATAGAGACATATCTCTACTCTCCAGAGCATACAAGATTTTTACCAGTATTTTAAAATCAAGACTTGAGTCATGTGTAGAACCAGTTTTAGGTCCATATCAAGATGGGTTTAGACGAGGTAGATCTATTACTGATGCAATTTTTACTGTAAGACAGACGATGGAGAAATTTTGGGAAGGAAATATGGAATTGGTACATATGTTTGTGGACGTGCAACGGTTCTATTAAACGAAACAAAATAAGGAAAATAATGAAACATTTTAAAATCCCTACCAAACTTAAACGATTTGTAGAGATTACAATGAGAGAAACATCATCGTGTGTACAAATTCAAGGAGAATTGGGTAAATTCTTCCAGGTGAAACAAGGCCTAAAGCAAGGTGATAGGCTGGCCCCATTGCTTTTTAACCTCATCCTGGAATATGTAATTTAGAAGACACACATAAGTATAAATCTGATGACCTAAATTTGATAGGAAGATCAGTGGACTCAATAAGAGAAGCCCTAAACCAACTGCAAGATGCAGGAAAGGAAGCCGGATTAAAAATAAATGAAAATAAAACAAAAGCTATGATGCAAAATAGAAAAAAATCTCAACATTCGAGATAGATTTCAAACACAGAACCAAACCATACAAGTGGTACAAGAATATAAATAGATGGGTGTCCTCCTCAATGGAAAGAACGAGGAACTAATAGAAATACAACATAGAATGCAAGCAGCCAATAATGCTTATTATTAAGTTTTACCACTGCTGAAAAAATCGCGATGCCAACTGGAGAAACCGAGTAATGCTATACGAAACGTTGATCAGAAGCATTATAATATATGGAAGTGAAAACTGGACCGTCTCGAAGAAAACGCAAAATATAGTTGATAACTTCGAAAGAAAAATACTTAGAAAGATATTTGGTCCAACGTTAGTCAATGGAATATGGAGGATCAGATATAATCAAGAACTGTACAATATGTATGATGATGTAGCACTCTCTGTATTTATGCGAATAAAAAGACTGCAATGGGCAGGACACGTTATAAGAATGGAAGGAGAACAAATACAAAAAAAGTACTGAATGGGAATTATGAAGGGAGAAGGCCAGTTGGAAGACCACGAGATAGATGGGAAGGCAAGATCCAGGAAGATGCACAAAACCTACTGCATATCAGAAATTGGAAGAAGGTGGCAAAGGACAGACAGGAATGGAGGAGAATTATCGGGGAGGCCATGGCTCGAAAACGGACCGAAGTATCATAGAAGGGAGAGAGTGCTCGCACAATCATAATGAACATTTTGTGTCGAAACATAGGATACTCGAAGACTTTGAAATGAAAAGGAAATCATAGAATTAACACACATTCACAGTGACTTAAAAACGAAGATTAAAATTTGACGGACCTATCACAGACTCAGAAAAAATTAATAGTTGACTTCTATGAAAAGGAGTAAAGGACGCCATAGCTTATAGCCTACAACAGGGAAATTATAAAATTTTTAACTGGCACGAATCACACAAGAGGACATCCAAAACAAGGTAATCTTTGGATCCAAAATTCACAAATGGCAGGCTGAAGAAGAGAAAAATCGGAGAAAGAGATCGGAATAACTTGTCTGCAGAGGGGAAACGCGAAACGTTGGAAGAAATATGGGCACAAAGGAAGGCAAAATATTGCCTCTATGTAATTTACATAATTTTAATCCTCTGTGGGCTTATTCGTGAATACAAATAATATAGTAATATTATACCAATACAGTAGAGTCCCGCTATTCCGAACTAATTGGGACCGAACACTGTTCGGTTTAGCGGGAATTCGGAATAGGCGGATTTCAGGAGTAATATCAACGTATTGACTTGTTAAGGCGTAAATTAAGGCGGGGTCATTTGCTACTGTCAGCTCTATACAGCGTTGATCGGCTCGTTGATGGCGACCAGGAGTACGGAGACGAAGACATCGTAGCAATGGTGCAGGGCTCATCTGCTCAGATCGACTCGGAGGAAAGCGAAGAGGAGGTGAACGCTCAAACTGACCTCATATCACACACACAGACGCGGCAAATGCTTTTGACCGCTCCTTAACGCTACGTCGAACAACACGGTTCATCAACACCAAATGATGTTATGTTCATACAGCGATGGCGGAACATTGCATCCTCAAGTCGATTCAGTGCTGTTCGTCAGAAAAAAAAATCACTGACTTTACTTCTAAAGTGTGTGTAAATTAGTTATTTTTTTGTATTTAGCAGTTATTAAAAATGATTCTACAGAAAATAATAAATGGAGCCGACATGTGCTGTAAGTAACCAGCTTTCATTCCAATTTGGAATAGGCGGAATAGGCTGATTTTCGGAATAGCGGGGTTCGGAATAGCGGGACTCTACAGTAATAATAATAATACTTTTATTCCAAGCAATGCAGTTAAAAAATAGACATAAATTATATTTCAAAATAAATTAACCTTAAAACCTTAAACTGTTTTAAAAGTAGATATAAAAACGAAAATCATTTTAGGCCTAACAGGTTAGTAAATATTTTCGTTCTTTGAACTAAGTGTTCCTATGCTAATACGAAAGTACTCCCATGAGAAGTTTCTGTAGCTTACTCTAGACCTGGAGCCTAGAAAATGGATTTAGATATCAGTTCTACTGAGAGAAATGTAGTGACTCTGGCTGTCTTTGTTTTCCTTCAAGTTATTGTTTGCAGTTATGAAAGAATATATTTTCGAGAGAAATAACACTTTTTAAAGTTTTGTATGGATTATTGTGGATTATTTTCTCCTCGCCCTATATTCTGGGAAGTTAGTAAGACATGAAGACTTAGATATTCTCTTGAAAATAACTTCAAAAGGAATATCACAAAGATTATTTGAGTACACTGTTATTATTTCGCATTCTCTTTCATTAAGATTGGACGCTGAAAATGAATATTTGAAAGCGCTGTAGAATCAATATGCTGTTCTTCTTAATGACGCTTTCGTGAAATTTAACCACGTAATATCTTTAACGCTCTTTAAAATAAATACTGGGATTTTCTGAAGCACTTCTCAAGAGTGGTGCTGAATATACACATCATATTTCCTCACTGTCAGAGATAAAGACCATAGAATTAAGTTAAGGAGTACTATAATCTGGGGACTTTTTATGTCTTCATTTACATGAACCAAAACTCTTATGATGTCGTCAGCAAATTGCTTTGCACTTTTGTGCTGGTTCGTTTTATCTCCATTCTTTTACTTCTTATTCTGTTTGTTTTATTTATTCTCTTACTACTGATATTACAACTGCTGTCATTACGTACTAACAGGGATGGGTGAGTAAAATACTTGTGAAAAATGTAATGTAAAAGATAGCTTTATACATGTGATGTAATAAACTGACCATTGATTTTGACAATATAAACAGTCATTATTTTATAAAACACTGTAGTCACTGTTTTATCGGTGTTTTTATACACAAATATTCACTGCAATTGCAGGTTATTGAATTCAATCACATTATCACATATCTTTGACTTCAACAGTCAAAACTATCCCTTGATTATTACTGGACCTATACAACATGTAAGTATATAATAAAAAGTAAAGTGTTCCCTATTACAGGCCCAGAGGGTTCCAGGAGGTTGAGGCTCCCAGATTTTGAGACAATCGTTACATGAAGGTGGTAAGGTTGTTAGCTTTACGTACCGGCCGCCTTTACCCCCAGGATTGCTCCTGGTACTCATTTCTGTTAGAGGCTGAGTCGACCCCAGGGACATAGCCTAGTACCACCAGAAGGATTAGGACAATTTATAAACTCCAATGACCTCATCAGGGATCGAACCCGTAGCGCAGCGCCTCAACCACTACGCTACGGCGTACCCTGTAAGTGTATAGTGCTGTCGTAAAATGGCTTTACTTCTTATCGTTTAATTTCTTGCTTCTGTTAAATCACTGAATTCGTGTAGTTCTCCAAGTTTAGTTCTATATCAACGTAGGAACTCTATTGATTTTAAATATTAATCTTTCTGTTTTAGTTTTGCGAGCTTTTAATTTTAGTTCTGGCAAAAAGTTTCCATGTTCTTATGGAACGAAATGCAGTGCAGTGAAATTCTGCTTGTGGACAGTAGCTATTTTTTCTAGTCCACGCGTAATTATAGCTGAGGTGGTGGAAATAGACTTAACTATATAAATCTATCTATCTTCATAGATATATAAGCATTCATGTACCACAGATTACTGTCTCTGTTGGACATTATTTGAGAATATTATTGGAGTCCTGGGTTCAAGTCCCAGTGTTGGAAGAATTTTTCTCCTATAATATTCTCCTATCTTAGTTTTATGTATCCCTTTTAGTGCCGCGACCTGTCGGGAGAGGAATTATCTGTAGATCACATACATTCTTTTTTTTGACCAGACAAGGACATGGAGGGCCTCCCCGGATAAGTGATCATCCCAATGCCAGATGATATCCGGGGACCACAAGGGCCAAAAGTTACCCGACATTTGTCTCACAGGTGAGGAAAAGCCCCAGAAAAACCCACCTAGGTAACTTGTCGCGACCAGGATTCGAACCCGGGCCCGCTGTGTGAGAGGCGCGAACAAGCATCCCCTACGCCACAGCTGTGGACACTTAAACTACATAGACAGGCACCAAATTAAAATTCTGCATCAGAGTCCCATTTCTTTTTCTTCAATTGTAGGCCTATGTAAAATCCATAAAATGAAACAAAATTAAAAGTAATAAAATGTTTATCGTGGGTACTTTACGCATATTGTAGACGTTTTGAAGAAAACCTTTTTTACGCGTCAAGTCCCAATCCTGCCACTAGTGTTGCGAATGTAATGTTATGTCAAGATGACGGCGACAGCAGTCATTCTCCTTCTTCTCTTGAAGAGACGGAATATATAGTAAGAAAAATTTTTTTTGCTCGGCCATTAGTATTTCACAGTCCCAAGAGTTGTCCCATCCTCCCGCTAAGCTTACGTTTCACCAAAACGGCTACAGTTAGCAGAACTGGACTGTCCTGTGTATTCTTAAAAATGTTTACTATTTTTTTACTATTCCTAATTCCTTTTGCGTATTTTCAATCACAATTTTCCGTGCTTTTCTCTTTTCTTTCTTTCTACATAGAACTATTATAAATGTTATTGAATTGATATTGAATTTCATTATTATAATTCAATATAGCTTTTAATAATTTATAATTCTTAATTAACTGTTAACTATATAAATAAATATATGTAGGCCTATGTTGTCACATTATCAGGCTCACCAAAGTTATGTTTGTATGACCTATCTGTGGTTCGTGGAATAGAAAGCCTTAAAGCTTTAACTACACAAGGAGGGTCAAACAAAGATATTAATTTAAGTTACATGCTATATAAAAGTCCCTATGTGAAATGCAGAACTTATGAAATTTATCGTTCGAAGTTAAGTGATTCTTTATTTATCCTGCGTATAATTTCTTACGAGTAACGGAATCAAGGCGGAGAAAATAATGTTATAATTTTAGTAGATGAAGAATGTTTTCCTTCTTGCCGTAAACATTCTGTTAAGTAGGTGTTAAGTTTTGTTACAACAGGGATGTTTTTGTTGGGGCCCCTGTAGTTTGTTTGCACTCCTTCCGCGTCTTCTTGATGTTGATCTTCTTTGCAGATCCATGCAGACACACACACACACACACACAAGGTAAAGTGCGTGTAGGTCTGGTGCAGGAAGATGCTTTATCTCCTTTGACTTTTAATTCTGCACTCGACTATGGCACGAGATTTTAAGAAAGAAATACGAGGCTGAAGCCGCGCATTGAACATCAACTTCCACCCTCTGCAGACATTAACTTGTCAGAAGAAAGAGAGGGAACAATAAAAAGTCCCGAACCTCTTATCTAGCTGTAGTAGACGAATTAGTTTAAAAATAATTCAGATAGAAAAGGGCAGCAAATCTGCCGTCTCAACCAACTAATATATACTGACTGATACGTACAGATTAATGGAAACTACTACACTCTAAGAATATCTCACTTAAATTTTCCGTTCTTTATTGTTCACACAACACAGCTTATGTTATAGTACCAGCAGGAGTCGCGGCTTCGCGCGCGTTTATTAATTCAACCGCTAAATGTTTTTCTTTCTTTCTTTCTTTCTTCCTTTCTTTCTTTCTTTATCGTAGTTTTACCTCTCCCTTTTAGGATTTAAGCAACCCAATCCGCCCTGGCCTTACAGGGCCGCGACCTGTCGGGAGAGGGATTATCTCTGGATCACATACATACTTTTTTGACCAGACAAGGACATGCAGGGCGTCCCCGGATGAGTGATCAGCCCAATTCCGGGGCCACCTCCGAGACAACACGAACACATAGGACGAGACACACCATTTTCAAACACGCTCACTCAGAACAAAGCGAGGATGGGGATGTAGATGATAATGAGGCCAGATGATATCCGGGGACCACAAGGGCCTAAAGTTACCTGAGACATTTGTCTCACAGGTGAGGGAAAACCCCGGAAGAAACCTCGCCTAGGTAACTTATTCCGACAGGAATCTAACCCGGGCCCGCTGCGTAAGAAGAGTGAACGCATCCCCTGAGCCACAGCGGTGGAAAAGTTTTTATTTAAATCATTTAATTAGAAAATAATATGTATTAACACTGACATCGTTTTTACATATATTGCATGAATTAGATAATTTTATTTATAATTATACTGTTAGACGTAAGTAAATAATTGAAATACTAAAACAAACCTTCTGCTGTCATGTTGGCATAAAGATTCGAAATGAAGCGTTTAAAATGAACCAAATATTCATTAGCCTTACCCTTGCATACAAATCAAGCATAAACAATTAGCACATTTGATAATTTTTTCTTTTTTTCTTTTTTTCTTTTTTTCTTCTCTCTCTTTCGCAGTTTTACCTCTCCCTTGTAGGGACCGCGGTTGAAAATTAAAAGATAAAAGTCCAGCTTAGAGGTGCATTTCATGTCTAAAGTTCGCCACCCAGAAAAAAAAAACCTCAGATTCTAGTACCCCTACCTCCAAAAAACCGCATAGTATCATCCGAATCTTTGAATGTTTTCCCATTTAAATGGTAACTGGACACACAGTCAATTGGATATTATTTGCGTTATCTGTTTTTTTATGTCGGCTTACCATAGACAAACGATTAAGGATAGTTAATTCTCACTCTCTGGGAGTTTGTGCTGTACGATTTTCTGTAATTGTCATGCTTCTCCGTTATGTCGTATATACAGACGCCAGAAGCAGCCCAATGATTATCCGATCAGTCCAAAATACGACGAAATGTTTAAAATGACCTTCAAGCACTGGAACCGATGATTCAGACTGTACTTATCGTGAAGTATGCTGTTTTGACAGTTAATTCAATTACTACAAATAACTGAATTACTGGTTGAAATTACGTCATTTCCAAGCTATCTGGTTAACAGTTGCCCTGTTAGGCTATTTGGATTTTAAAAAATCTTTTTTATATGAGCAGTTATTTTCTGGTAAAATAGGGTTCTGTGCGTGGTAATTCAATAATAATAATAATAATAATAATAATAATAATAATAATAATAATAATAATAATAAGGGATGACCGAATGGTTGAGACTGGTTTTCTAAATTATATGCCCTAGAAACTTGGAATTATGCACACTTATTTAAAATTTAAACCTACATTAAAACTTAAATTTTAATTTTAAAATATCAGTTTGTTTTTGAGATATTAACTTAATTAATTTTTAAATAAAAATTGAAATTTATTTCCTCCAACAGATATTAAAAAAACTATGGACCTGAATTCTATTATCTGAATTTTATTTTATGCTTATTTTAAAAATTTTCTGATGGATTTTTATATTGTATAAACTGTTTGTATAAAAAATATTTTACCCCGAAAAATTAAAGTAAAAAACTAGGGCTGTACCGATTAATCGATTAATCTACCCGATTAATCGATTAAATATTTAATCGTCGATCAATTACATTTTCCTTTTAATCGGTTTAGTCGAATTCTGAAAAACATTTTTCGAGAAATGGGTCAAATGACCAAACTCCTTTCTCAGTGCCGAGCGAGAGAGCTTTTAGTGCTGTCGGTATTATTGTAAACAAGCTACGATCGTGTCTTGAACATTCAATTGTCAACAAACTCGTGTCTCTCAAGTCTTGGCTGAAAAAGTAACGGGAAATGTAAGTTTTGTATATATTTTTTCACTAGTTAACTAATAATGGTTTTCATTAATTCAGAATTTCTTCTGATTTAACAAGTAAAACAATATTAAATGTACCCTCTGGTTTCGTTTAAAATACCGACCTGTTTGTCGATTAATCGGTCGATTAATCGATTAAAGTCAATCGTTAACTGGATTAAACATTTTAATCGATTTTCGGCCCTAAAAAAACTGACCTATGATTGTGCTAAATACATATTTTTTTAATAACTGAAGCCCATACACAAAATGTCGTTATACATTTTATTACACACATTTTAAAGTATATTGTGAAAAAAATTACCAGCTGTATCTCTGTTTTTATGGGAGAAGGTATATAATGAATTTGGCAAAATAACATGGGAATTGAAACCGAGAAAACTGGCGTTTAAAGTTTGAATGCACTGGTAGTTGGAAGCGCACGGAGGTTTAAAAATGGTCGGCAGCACCTATTCCATGCGTGCACATGACATAACATTTTGCGGTGTAATTCTTTATGGTTTGCTTCATATTTTTGCAGTAAAACAAATAATCACTTTTTTTACCAACATGGTTAAATCAGCCAATAAACTTTTATAGGGATAATCCCAACTCTGGTTTGTAAGGTCATCTCAACCTAGTATCAGCCCGAACTTATCTCTACTCTATACTCTGACCATCCTAAGAAAGAAACCTGAAATAAGCAAAAACCAGTATGTCTGCCTCACTCTTAGATCATACGAGTACTGTGCCAGAGTGAGATAGGCATACTTTTTTTGTTTACATCGGGTTTATTTCTTAGAATGGTCTGACTATAGTTCATTCTGCATTTTCTACGTTTAAGATTAGGTACGATTAGTTCTTCTAATTTTATAAAAGCATGTCAAATAAAACTAACTGGAAACATACGAAAGATTTGGAGATGCATATGAATTTAGGGTGACGTAATTTTCAGAGACAAAAAGCAGAACCCTATCGTCATTCAGCTGGTACTTGAAAATTTATTTATTTATATTATTTATAATTTATATAATAAATTGAAAATGTATTTATAAAATACATTTATGTAAGTAGGTATTAAAGAAGTGTAAGTCATGACATACTAAACCTAATGCTAATACTCTCTTTAATAGGCTAGATGCAACTAACGCATGAAATAACCTGCAAATAATTAATTAGAAATATGTTACATATAAGGCTATATTCTTATTAGTCTACTTCTACCTGGTATTATTAATTATCAAGACATTTAAACACACAGTGTTATATGATTACTGATATCTTAAAATCATTTGATAGTTGTCCTTATAGACGTTAGTTTTAATTTTAATTCTAATTCTAATTTTAGTTTTAATTCTATTAGTGGGACTTCCATTTACTTTGGGGTTTTTATTATGCAATTCAATATAACTTGATTATTAATATATTATGCTAAATTTGTTGTTAGGACCCATTAAAGTAATATTACATATAAAATATTATTAAAGATTTTAAAATAGTAGCCTATATTCCACATAAAATTACATTTCGCAGGACATTTTGTCAGTTATTTTTAAAAAGCAGGATATTTATGAGATTTTCAAGGCTGTCTGCTGGTCGCAGGATAAAATGTTAAGAAAAAGGAGTATCCTGCGAAATGGAGGTGACTTTATATAAATTGTGTAATTCAGAAACACTTACATGTTCCTGGATTAGAAAAATATTTTTATACATGACACAAGGGTCGTTTCATAGATAGAACGTTTAGGAATTGACAGGAGAGCTGGCAATATTAAAGAATCCATCTAATATGGAAGCAGTGGAGGATTCATGGTGGTATTCCAGTAATATATTTCGCGGAGTTCACTCCATGTACCACGATTCTCCCCGCCAGCATAGCTTTTAAATTATTCAAACAACTCAACCTTGCGGACTCGGCCAACTACCGACAATATTTATTACCCACTTTCCCGGATTGAAGACTTAAGATGGCAAGCTTTTTTTATTTGTATATACGCTGAATTTATGCTGTCAACTTTGTGAGATTTTATAAGAGAACGTTGTAGTGGAACGCGCTGAAAGAATAGCAAGGCAGGAAGAAGCGAAGAACTAAAGAATATAGACCTAAGTCTACCAGTAGATAGAGATCGCTATTTTTCGCCTTAGCGATAAAATGCAGATTCCTGGAAAGCATTGCAGTGTACTATGGCTCATTTTCGCATTATTAATGTATTTTACGTGTCGGAATGATTTTAGCTGTTAACGTTAATGTACTGAAAATGGAATATAGGTAGATCTAAATGCAAAAGTCGTGGTATTTGAGGATTTTTCCCTGTTTTATTTATTTATAACTGCTTTCTCTATTCAGAAATTGCCAGAGACAGTGCTTCATCCCATTCGCCTTGTTCGGCATGAGTGTGTGAGCGATTGAGTCTCGTGCTTTGTGCTCGTGTTGTCTGGGAGGTGGCCCTTGCATTGGGCTGATCACCCATCCGGGAGGCCCTCCTTGTCCTTGTTTGTTATAAAAATACGTATGATCCAAAGATAACCTTTCTCCTGTTAGATCTCAGTCCTGTAAGGGCCGGGCGGCTTGGGCCGCATTAACCTTCATACAACGGGAGAGTTTAAACTAAGAGAAAGAGAAGTGTCGTAATATTGTTTTAAATGATTACTAAGAGAAAGAAATGAGAGAGGGACAGAGAGAGGAACAATTCTAATTTCACTGTCATCTGCAGCAATCGGAGTCCTAAGACTGAGATAGTACATTGTGCAACGAGCTTATATTTGCTTTCATTAAACGTCTAAGCTTGGATACTTTAGATTCACTTAAAAATTGGCTGACCGCGCAATCAGCTGTTAATAAGTTCTCGTAGTTGTTCTCTTCTGCGAGAGATAGCAGCTGATGGTATACGGTAACGTTGAAGCTTGTTCTTGGCCATTTTTGAAACCAACAATTTTTTTTACAAATCGAAATGAGCTGAATGTAGTGTAGTATTAAAGGTGTTTATTACGCAGTTTCATTTCCTGCTCCCAAGGTTCGATAATATTCTATACCACACCTATGTTATAATGTAATTAAATGGACATCATTATAATACCGTTACCTGAATGTAGAAAGCGTATTTTAGTATGGTCGACCAAAAATACAATACTAAGTTGAAACTTGGGTAGACATATACCCAGTACAAACTTTCCTTCACAGAATACAAACGAAATATTTTTCAGTAATATAGGACTACAAGTGTTTTTTTTTTTACCAATAATTATTCAATCAGGCCGGTCGCCACCTATGACCAAACCCGCGTGCGATAAGTTTTGGACCAACTAGCTGAGTGTGATATCCGTTTTATTACAGTTGAACCTGTACAAATAAAAAAATAAAAAAAGATAATTCACAAAATGACAGTATGATTGTTTGGCTCAAAATGTAGATGTAATGCGATGAAATGTTGTATTTGCGACTGATTGGATGCTTTGACAGCCTCTCTTGGGTATTACGCTACTGAAACCATTGAGACCGATCAATGCTATTGGTGGGGGGGATCTAATCATTCGAATTAAGTTTTATCGGTTTTCAGCGAACATCTATTCACTCTGCTTTTATGCTTTTGTGTTGCTAATAGGACCCTTGTATACGTGGACCATAGCTCAAACAAAACAGGAGGTGCCCAATAACCCAATCGTTTGCGCTTGATAACCAGCAAATTGTTCAACAATAAATGGAGAACATTTGTGATGGAAATTACAAATGTTAAAGCATTCGTTTTGGGCAATACAGATAAAACGTCATGGGTAATTTATGAATATCGCGCAAAAAAAAATCTGATGGCATTACAGATGAAAAAGAGAGAGAGGGAGAGATTTGGATCAGTGCCCTGTTGGGAATACCCTCAAGTTATGAGCTTTCTGTGGACCACCTTCGTCATGTACTCTTTTACACTAATTAATTCACTGTCCAAATGATTATATTAATGCAGGTTTGGTTCGTGAATGCCAGTCTGCTAAAGTTTCCTAGTAAAATCACTCTACTTACAATGCAAAAACATAATTATTAAAAATGTTGATCTAAGTTACGGGAGGATGAGTAAATAATCGATTTTCCACCACTTGAGACCTAGGCTACATTTATTTACGAAAGTAATCTTTCCTTTGATAAAAATATATTAAAATAAATGAATGTTATTACATTTTATGCAATACACCTTAGCTAATTTATTATTATTATTTTTTCTACACAATCACCATTCAAATTAAGGCAATTATCATGCCGTGGCACAAGCTTTTCGATACCCTCTCTGTAGAAATCCGGTGCCTGCGATTTCAACCCTTTCATAAAATTTATTGGGAAAAGTGTTTCAAAAAAACCTTTAGACTTTTGTAATATGCAATTCGTGCAGAAAATTCAAACAAAATCTTTAAAGACATTTTAGACAAAATCGCGAAGATGAAATTTTCTTCAAGTAGAATGATTTTCAAAATGAAGAGAAAGTCATTGCTAAGATTTTGTTTGACTTCTGCACGAATTTCGTATTACAAAAGTCTAAAGCTTTTTTTTTAATCACTTTTCCCAATAAATTCTCTGAAGTGGTTGAAATCGTAGGCGGCGGATTTCTACAGAGAGTGTATCGAAAAGCTTGTGCCACGGTATGATAATTGCCTTAATTTGAATGGCGATTATGTAGAAAAATAGCCTAAGAGTCTCCTTAAAAATGTAGGCTATCTAATAAAATTTGTTTTTTTTTTCACTTTGTTTATTTTTTATTTCAAAACGTCTGTTACTTTCTGGACAGCCCTCATGTTTTTAAAATAGATCTATGTTTTTTCGAGATGCCTATTACACTTAATAAACAAATTAACAAATCAATATATTTTATTATAATCCTCAATCTCAAAACCTTGGATTGCATTCCGGTAATGACTCAGAGAATTTTCCCCGCAAAGGACAACACGAGAATGATACAGGACTGGGCACGTTAGCTAGCACGAGACAATTTTAAAACACTTGCAGTTAAATAACGAGGACCAGTTACAAATGAAATTCTAGTTAGATCAAATTAAGCTGCGATTATATGCGTAACTAATGTGGCTGCAGTTTCAATAGAGTGTATCCACTTGGGGCCCTGCTGTAATTAGCATGAGTGGGGTTGGCACCGCATATTCTGGTTATGCAATAGATATGGTTCACTGGTCATAACTGGAGCCAGAAGTTTGTCCCCCATCAGACAGATATTAGGTTAACTGGTACACAGAACTTTCGTGATGGTACAAATGTCGCGAGCTCTATCCTATTAGGCTATTCACGATAGGTCGGTTCCAAGAAAGGATCCGACATCAGTACTTGTACCATGAATGTATCACTCCAGCAACTCTCTTTGGCACTGTATGTTCATTGTATTCTCTCAAGGTGTGTTCAAATAAAAGGAAATACAGGGTGTCTCAAAAAATGCACTAACAATTTGAATGAGTATAAAAACATTATTTATGAACATACAGACAAGTTAAAAGGCTTGAATTACAGATGTACAGATTACAGATTACACTACCATCGAGATGTAAGAGCTCACCTCCATGCAGCTTATCCAAACACACGGATTGGACGAAGGGGTAGCATTGAATACCCTGCGCGTTCCAAAGACCTCACGCCAATGGACTTATTTTTTATGGGGATACCTCAAGGACAAAGTTTATCGCACAAAACCAAGAACAATTGATGCATTGAAATTGGAAATTGAAAGACAATGTCGCGAAATTCCAAATTAACTGTGTCGTGACGTTTGCGTTATCAGCTTTGTCTGAACAATGACGGTAATCAATTTGAACATTTGCGAACATGATTCTTTAATTACATGTTTCTTCTGTAATTCAAGCCTTTAAACTTGTCTCTATGTTCATAAATAATGTTTTTATACTCATTCAAAGTGTTAGTACATTTTTTTAGACACCCTGTAGAATTATAAGGTTTTAATATAGTCCGTTCACTGGCATTTGAACCGTATGGTTTCATCGAATCTTGTTATACTAAAGTTGCTTAGAAAAACCGGTTCATATGTGTCAGAGATCTCCGGTCCGGTCCTATCTAGTCCGGAGTAAAGCGGATTCTACTGTACCTTAAAATCTCACACTTAAGTAAATATGAACAGTGAAAGAATAAAAATAACGTATATAAAATAATACAAGTATATGACCAGAGAGATTAAGTAAAATGCAGCTTCTATCTCTTGCCTTTTGGCTTCGTACGTAGCACTATAATTGAACGAATGAAAATCCTAGTAACTATATCTTTTTGACAGGATACTTTTATCGGTAACTTTTCCCCTTAGTACCCTAAAATAGTAAGCAAAACTGTATAAATGGTATTAATGAAGACACGGGTGTGTTTATGAAATGAGCATAGCTAGTTTTATAATATCCATGCAGGAGTCTTGCCAACATAGACTGTTTTGTTCGACAATATTATTAACTTTATAAGTTTTGAGTTTTTAGAATACCTTGTAACTAAAACAAGCTAATTTTTCTCTGTATCCATGATGAGCTGTTAGTAAGTTCTCGTCTAATGTAATAGATGGCAGGATAAAAGAGCACGCAGGGAGCAGGGCGTTTTATCCTTCAAGCAACGCACATTAAAAGTACGAAATAAACTCAGTTTATTATAATACTAAAATTTGCACCAATAGAAACGATTTTGTTTTAAACGCAGGTTTACTGTGCAGTTTGATTTGCTGCTTTCAAGGCTTGTTCCGTGTCGATATTAATCGATACCACAGTCTATGTTACAATGAAATTCTATTACCTAAGGCAAATTAAGAAAAATAGGTAATAATTCTTAAAAGTTTTGAAACTTCGGGGAAAACTCTCGAGGGTACCTCTCTTCTTTCGCCGTCGAAATTTCATTTTTATTTATTACACAAAACGGTTCATTTTTTTTTTTTTACAAAAAATATTTGATGTGAAAGTATGCACAAAATAGTAGCCTAAACCATGCAACAAGCCTGTAATTGCACTTATTAAGATAGTCTACGAGAATGTTTAAGAAATGAGCAACGCGTGCTTCATAATTTTCATACGAGTACCTTAATTAGGCCTACCATTATGGGCAAGTTGCATCCTGCTGTTTTTTGACCACAAATAATCAAAATGTTTAAATTTCGAGATTTTAGATTCACTCAAAGAAACGGCAATGAGCTCACCCTGACCTTCGCATAAAATGGTTTGCATAGTTCGTGTCTTCTGCGAGAGATGATAGCTCATGGCGTTGGTCAAATGGAAGCTTCTTTTTTTGTAATTTTTTTAAAACTAACGGATTTTGATAGCATGAAATGAATTCATTTTTGTACGATCTTAACATTACCACGAAAATAATTTATTTTATTTTAAACAGATGCTATTTATTACGCAGTTTTCAGCTGATACCCTCAAGGTCTCAAGGTAATTCCGTGCTCAATAACAATCGATAACATACCGATGCCATAATGAATATAGTAAACCATGAATAAGTTTCGAAATGAGTGTCATTATGATATCGTTACGTCACACGTAATAAGCGTATTATAATATGGTCGAACAAAAATGAGTTTTTAAAAGGTCTACTTAAAATATATTCCGGCGAGATGTTTATTAATTTAATTTATTAACAAAAGGTTAATCATTCCTATATATATATCCTATATATATATAATGGTACCCTACATTATGCAACTAGCCTATTATGGCATTTATTAAGGTACGACTAGGCTATGTTTATGAAACGCATAACGCAAGTTGCATAATTTTCATACGGGTATCTTAATTGTCATTATAGGCAACTGGCATATGACTGTTTTTGTTCGACCATAATTAAACGTTTAAGTTTTGAAATTTTAGATTCATAAAAAAAATTCCTTGCCGCGCGCAATCATCTGTTAGCAAATTCTCGTAGTCCTTGTCTTCTGCGATGCACGGCAGCTGATGGTGCACGGTCAAGTCAATGCTTGTTGTTGGCCTTTTCTTGAAACGAACGGATTTTTTACAAAAGTAAAAGAACTCAATTTATTATAACATTAAAATTAACAAGAACAGAATTGATTTTATTTTAAATAGAGGTTGTTTATTACGCAGTTTGATTTGGTGCTCTCAAGGTTTCAAGATCGTTCCGTGTTCGATAATAATCGATACCGCATAATGAAAATATGTTTCGATTCTATCGAAATGGATATCATTGTTATACCGTTAGGTCGTATGTAATACGTAAAAAAGTTAACAAATATCTCCTTTGCAAATGGGCTGACGGTATCTGCATCATTTCGCCTACAGGCTGTAAAGCATTCCCTTTTATTTCATGAAATCTGACAGTGAGTCTCTGATATTGGAATTCAGTATTACCAGTTTCTGGAATACCTCTTATCGGTAACTGAAGAGTAAATCGCCGTGGGTTTCTGAGTGGTTTTCCAAGTTTCAGTTCAAATCCATGTACACATGCAGAATTAATATCACGAAGGGGGAGACTCGGGTTTTCAGAGTTCGATCCGTAGGTTCGATATCGTCAATCAAACCTGTCTGCTTTGCACCGGAAATCACAGGATATGAGATTAGCGTTATCATTGCGATTTATCATGCATCACTTGAGAGGCAAACATGCAAAAGTGCAGATTGATGGCTCTCGACTGCCTAGTGCCTAGCTCTCCTCAATAGCTGGCAGAGATCGCTCCGATTAGTTTCTTCTTATTAATACAAGACCTCCTTCATACACCACTCTTTCTCTTTTGTATTATCTTTCTTTCCTTCCTCCCTTCCTATTCACTTTTCTCTTTCTCCGTTACATGTTTCCTCTTCCATTGTGTTTTTCTTTCTTTATATGTAATGAAGCTAAATGAATGCCTTTGAATGATGGGAATAGTCTGGTGAAAAATGTGATGATGTGATACCGTATTTTACGGACCATAAGACGCTCCGGACCATAAGACGCACCTTAATTTTAGGATGGAAATTTAAAGGAAAAGTAATTTAATGTGATTGTAAACGAAACATTTTAAAGGGAATAATATGCTTAATTGCATACATAATGGAATCTGTGTAGATCACTTCTAACTTAAAATCTGCATTGTACGAAAATCTCTTCTGTACAGGTGGCACCGCGTAAATTTTAATAACTGAACTGATTTCTCATGAAAGACTGAAAATACTTTTACACCCTCTAACCCACTGTTCAGCATAGGGCAAGAGTAACGGGACAAGGCTATTTAGAGGTCATTGCATTCATTTAAACCATCCGGCGAAGACACTACTTTTGTATAAAAGAACTCAACTTTCCTTTCTTTTCGCATTGTATACCTGTCTTCCAGCTACCCTTAATTTAAGGTTTCTCACAAGTGTAGTCTGTGCTAAAATTTTTAACTGTCTTATCGTTTACAACACCTTGTGTATAACTATGGTATTCCGGTATATTTACCTAATTTTAATTTTTTTAGTGTACTTCGGACCATTAGACGCACCCAACATTTAAGGCTCTGTTTTCAAGATAAAAAGTGCGTCTTATGGTCCGTAAAATACGGCAAAAATTAACAAATATTTTATTTCGGATTAAGAACATTCTCTCATGTGCAGGGTTGGGACTTTTAAGTGCAGTTTCCATAAGGAAAAAGGAAGGGAAAAGGTGCTAAAAAAGGCAAGGTAGGGGACTAAAAGGTGCTAATAAACTCTTATGTAACAAACTTACATTCACGCACTGACTAATTCCAAAGAAATTAAAAAGAAAAAATGGAATATTTAGTAATTATTTTCCATTGTGACAGGTATGCCTTTAGTCCCGCATTTGCTGAAAGCAGATATGTTATATTTCTCGCGAGGTTTGTCAACCTGTTTACCCAGAATTCTAGCTGCTCTGGCGGTGCAACGTCACACCTCTGATGTCCAATCACGAGTTTCTTCGTGATTCCAGGAAGGAAATGTTGCGGAAATCTCGATACGTTTCGCTAGATCGTGGTATAAAAGAAAGTGTATCATTTAGGGCAGTCGGGATGGCTTCGCCTTGCTACGGGCCCACTTTGGTACGTCAGTAACAGGCAGACCCACGAAGAATTAAAAGTCCCACTACTTGTCACCCACATAGGAAGCCTTGAACAGAGTTTCGACTCTAGGCTTAACGATGCTCAGAGCCCTTTAGTACGGCAACTTGGAAAGCGCTTCCGCTTCCCAGGGGACGAATAAAATCGTCAAATATTTTTGAGGCCTTCAGCCAAAATAACCCCAACTCCCCTACGGATAAGCCTTTAGCTGACACGTATCCCAACTGGTGGGTTCAACTGAGGCATTACAGAATGGAGGACCATGAGCAAATCACCTTTCCAACATCCAACCAGGGTTTTCCGTGGTCTTCCTTGGTTGTAAGGTGAATATCGGACTTGGCCCATCCCCTAACTCTTATGACACTCACCCTGCGTAGGTTCGAACCCTATGCGAAACACCGTTAGCGGAAGCACATTTAAGTTATAGGATAGGAACCCATCTTCATTTCCAGCAATGCATTTCGTATGCAGGTACGGAACGGAGTCGAGGTCATCGTATCGCGGGCGAAGCCCGCATTGCTCTGACCTCTGCTTATTTGGTCTAGTCTGGTCAGGGCGGGTGGGTTGGACAAAATCAATCGCTAAGACAACTTGTCCTGTCCACAGATCTATCTATAACAACATACTTTTGATGTTAGGTGTTTTATAAGAGAATCTTGGTTTTAAAATATGGGTCCTCTACAATGTGAACTTAATTAAAAATATAACGTAATGTAAAACTTTTTTAAAGTATAAAAATGCCGAAAATGATCCACAAATTTCAGGAAAAGAAATCTCTCTTGGAAATTATGAAAAAATGAAAAATAAAGTAAACAAATCCCTTAAATAATTAATTTTTAATTCACGATACGCATTTGTATATATTCGAGCTATCTTTCAACCTTCTTACAAAAAAAGATGCAAAATCATCAAGTAAATAAATAAATAAATACAATAAAGGAGTAAAGTTAGAAAATACAATTGACTGAGAGCTTATAGGCTATTGTGATGGGAATGGAGTTGTGGCAGGGCTGGAGAGTTTGGTTGGAGGACGCTGAAGGGTTGAGGCGGGCACTACATTGATTGAGAGTTGGGCATCGCGCGGCGGCCTAACTTCAGTCGAGCTTTGCTTCTTCTCGGCGTCGGACGCAGCCTTGTCCGCTCCGTTCCCTTCCGATCCGGGAACCGCGTGTTCGTGTGTGCTCGTGTGATTTTGTTCTGTGTTCTGGGCTGCCAACGTCAAGGTATGTTTTGTAAATGTGGCATGTATCCTAAAATATTTCCGTACTCATAGAGGTCCTATTTCTTCCGAAATCTTATGCAGAATTGCTATTATTCTTGCTCTGTGCATTTCACGCAATTGTGAGGCCGAATAACTTTATCGTCTATGAATTATAATTTTATTTATTATCTTTCATTTAATTTGAGAACGTGTTATTCTAAAGAAGAAACACCTTCATTGAAAGAAGTTTCACGGAATTTCTGTCAGGAAAGATTTCTATTGTGGCTTGGAAAATAGTTTTAATTTGCCCAGCAGAAGTCACAATCCCTCTTAATAATAATAATAATAATAATAATTTTAATTTTCTTGGCATATTTAAAGCCATAGGCATCTACTACTCAACCAGGTTAAATAAAAATTAATCTCTATCTTCAAAGATATAATAAAAATGTGTTATACTGTATACCGATTGTTGATAAATGTATTTTGCTTATGTAAGTTACGGCTTCAATAAAATTTGTCGAGTTGAAATTAGGGCTTCATTTCTAATCGACTTAAATTTATAATTCACTGGATGTGAATTCTATATCCTTCATTTCAGTACATAATTTTAAAATATGGAAAAAAAATACGGAATGCAAACGATTTGTTTAATTCATGCAAAATCAATTTTAAATGCTATACGAACAAATTTATGCCATGATATCAACTACTATTAAATAATGCATAGTATGTAGATATCACGAACAACAATTCTAGTTATTGTTTTTATTTTAATTTGAGGACATGACATTCTATAAAATACTCTGGTTAATAGAAGACTTTCCAAATATCGCTGTCAGGAAACCGATTTTGTTATGGCTTGCCAAATAGTTTCAATTTCCTGTAAAGAAAAATGTTGTTTGATGCTTTCAAATTTCCGGCTTACTGATAGGATTTTCATAATTTATATCTGACAAAATGTGATCCCTAAATTGATATATTTATAAACTGCATTCGGTAATAAAAGCAAATATTCTATGTTACTGAATGCAAGCGATTTGTTGTAATTTGTGAGAAATAAATTTTAATTCCTATGTAGTGAACCTTTGCCGAAATTTAAGCTATTTTCACCTTGACATATTAAGTAGCAACACAACTGCTTGTCTAGCGAACGGCATTCCGCAAACACAGCTGCATCACCCACAAAATCTGTCAACCCTATTCGGATACAAGCATGGCACAGACTGTGTTGTGGCGTTG
Source organism: Ectobius pallidus (assembly GCA_964059195.1). Lineage (NCBI taxonomy): Eukaryota > Metazoa > Arthropoda > Insecta > Blattodea > Ectobiidae > Ectobius > Ectobius pallidus. The sequence goes on from CAXKWD010000011.1 coordinate 22,017,299, forward strand.
GCAACTCTATACAAGTTCACAACAAAAATATAATAATTAATCGAAAGAGGTCTTAATTCGACTGTTCAAAATTTCATCTGTATTAAATTTTAAATTTGTATGTTATGCAGTCAGGTTTAAACAAATTCGATTTTTTTTTCAAATTTGGCATGAATTTTCCTTTAAGTCATTAAACGATGTATGTGTAAGCGCATTATCTTTTTTTTTATTTCGTTTGAAGAGGTGGCCGTTTGAATGGTTCGGTTTGATGTAATGTTCAGCTTCTTTGAACGATTCTAGCGATGAGGTTCATACTATAAAAAATTTAAGACTATTCGGTAGAGCACTATCTTCTTAGCATTGAAAATTTCCTTCCTGGAACTGGAAACTATATTAAATGTACTTACTTTTGTTCAAGAAATTGATTAAGAGGATCTTGTATTTTTTACATATTTCATTCGGTTCATTTTTATTACGCATAAAACTCGCCAGCCATATTATGGTTCTGAGCATGAAGGTAAGTAGTGACATGTAGATTCTAGTTTAGTGGCAGTTAGGTTAGGTTAAGTTAAGTTAAGTTATGAACAGTGATATTAGTTTTGTAGGACATACCGACTTCACGCGTTTCGAAAATGTGCCATATTATATCTCCCGTGAGGTTTGTCGAGTTGGTCAACCTGTGTATCCAGATAAGATGGCAGTCAATTATATGTTATTATCATGAATTACATATTTTAAGATAAGAGAATAAACAGTTTGTATTCTTATATATTACCAAATTTCGCACCTAATTATAATCCTTGCACCTAGGGACACATTGTTAACGTTGTTACGTTTAGTAAAAATTAGCATGATTGAGAACGTAGGCCTATGTGTAATTTTTTTTAGTCCGTTTCAAGATGAACAGCAGATCGCAAGTTTTTGCCCCGGAGTGTACTGTTCTCATAACTACTAGTAATACAATTATCATGATTAATTAACATGTTCAAAATATTAAATTACATATTGTGGTTATTAACAACAGTGGTATAGTCACAATTAAATGAAACTGAAGAATCTCCATCACCAGAGGTTCTGCAACATAACCAGAGTAAAAGGAACTATTTTAATTTGGAAGATTTACCTTGATTCTGGGGACAGCCCCCGATTTTGGGTTAGGCCTACTGTCTCCGGGAAGCAAAATGTTCCTGGTTTTGTCCCCGGAAAACAGTTTCGTTGCTGCAAGTTTCTAAATACCCTTAAATAAGAAATGAGTAAGGCGATGAATAGTATAAGATATTTCAGTATTTCAGAGAAAAAAATTCAAAATTTTACGAAGATAGTGCACATCATAACTCACTAGTAACGTGTCTTTCAGGTAGGAATTTATTTTATGAGCAAGTTCCCCGCATTGAATTCAATGTGTGACGATGAAAGTCAAGAATAAAAATTAAAAAGTTAAAGAATTTTTACAAGCAAGCGAAATTCACTTTTCGTGTAAAAAGGTTGGCGTGGCGCTGGTTGTTTTTTTCTTTCCTCTCTCTCTCTCTAACGAACAGATGCTTCACATAAAGTGTAAATATTAAGAATCCTAATTTGTATCATGTGAAAGATAGATACTGTACCATGAGTAAACTACATTTCACTTTAATATTGAGGTTGCCAGTGTTCCTTGTTTAGGCTTTCCATTTTTGCACAAAAGTACTCTATATTAAATTATACTCTTGAAAGTTTTTTATGTTGTCCCCTTTTTGATGAGAAAAATTTGGTCGGAATGTTATATTTCGTAATTTTATTGAAATGCTACTTCTCCAAATTTACAAGACACGGAAACGAAATGGAAACAGGAAAATATTTCTTACTATAAAAAGGTAAATTTTCGTTACTGTACGGTTAGGAGTACGATATTCAGAACATAATTGACTCAGTTATTTCGGAAACCACACACGTGTCATTTTTATCATTTTGAGTCATCAACAAAAAAACTGTTTTATGACATATCTTCTTTACAAGCTCTGGAAAAATGTAAATGTTAAATGAGTTTTTCCTTTCATGCTGAATCCTTATTTCTAATAGATATTTATTTTTTACGGTAATATTATACATTTATAATATATTTTAATTTCACATATGTTGTTTCTGCATGAAAATCACCTTTTAAAATATCAAATAATATAAATCTTCATTTTTAATATAAGAAAAATATGAACAGATATATCTTAACTGGAAATTCTAACAAATAGTATTCAATTTTTAGAGGTCTGGTACTTACCAAATTTAAAATTGGAGGGAAACATCCTGTGTTCTTGTCTCGGAGGTGGCCTCGGCACTAGGATGACCATTCATCCTGGGAGGCCTACATACCATTGTCTGGTCAAAAATGTTAGTTTCTGATTTACAATAAATTCCTCTCCCGACGGGTCGGACAGCACAAACCAGCCAAACGACCAGATAAACTGGAAGGAAGAAACATATGCTAAAATGGATGTTTTGACATTTTGAGATGAGGTGTTCTCTTTTACAGTTATCCGGTATTCAGATCAAACTGTTAAATCTAAGGAATTTAACAATAAAATTGCAGTTCTGAATGAGATATAACAATATTTCAGAATGTGTAATAAAAATCTTTTGTCCATTTGGTGAATTTTGTCCTGCGTGGCTAATTGAATTGTGGGAATATTAATATTGGAAATACGTAGAACACGTCATCAAAGTTGCATGCGTGGAAAGAAATAGCCTGCATGGCTCCCTGTCTGTAATTGCAGTTTACAGCTACGTGATCACCCAGCAAAGAAACAATATGAATGTAGGGTAATTTTACTGACATTTTCCGGAATAAGTTCCCGTCCGTTTTAACCTTTTTAATTCCAAGTTCCCACGGAAAGCTAAGCGAAAAATACCAAGATAACTTTACTGAAATTGCAAATCCAACAAATAAATTTCTGCACTCATATTATAAATAGTATATTATTGAAAAAATCATATGCATAGACAAACATCTGCTGAATTTTTTAAAATAAAAACGTAGCCTTTTTTAAACTATAAAACATGTTTGAAAAAGCTTTTCATATTTCTTTTTTTGGTTTCGAACAAAAAGTTTCCTATTATGCACAGAATCTCTCTGGGAATCAGTAGATTCAATGTTACAATTTATTGTAAATATATTGGGTATTGATTTTTCCAATGCACTACGCAAGTTCAATTTTGAACAATATTGAAATAAAAATCGACAAAAATTACTTTTCCATCACAATAAATATATTCTCCAAGAAGTAGAAACAGTAAATAGGCCTACAATGGTTTGCCAAGGTTTCTTTTTTCATCCGTTCTGACTTTGGAAACTCAAGTTATTGGATTCTGAACATGGTGGCCATTAAAGAGGCCATTGCCATTTTTGGCAAGACCAGGGTGAGAGATTAGAATGATCGCATGGAACTAATAGAGTTAATATATATTGTATAGGAAAGACACCTTTCATTTTACCGGGATTTTAAGAAAAGATCGTTCATTTCTGTGAACTAATTTTTAAGAGTATTTAAAACAAAGCATTATAATAGTTTGATTTTAGAAGTGAAACTGTTTTATTATTCAAATAGCAAAAGTAAAAGTTTTCCCTATAGGTTGAAAGAGTAAATTTTACTAGTTTTACCTTACAACTTACCTCTCCTCTTCCCATCAATGTATTATAATATAGGCCTATAGCGATAAAAATTGGGTGAATTGAAAGGAAATACAAATAAGATTGTAGGACTTACTTGACGATTACGTGCACAGTAAGAGATTCAGTCTGAGAGACTGACGATGAGCTTCCTGGAGGGTCGGTCCTTAGTGGGCCTCTTTGCAGTTTGTAATGTATTACTTTTAAAAAGCGTGTAATTTGGGTTGTACAAAGGTAGTTAGGTTGGAAATGAAAGCAATGCAATTACTGGGTACTGAGCCACCGCAGACCATGGATTCCTTATATGAAGAACACTCAGAAAACATCTCAACAACTTCTAAAAATTGTCGGTAGAATTCTGAATCACCCTGTAAAATACCAGCTACAGAATAACTTTCTTAATATCTGTCAAACATCTTACATTTTCTCTGCCACAGAAATGCCTCCTTCGCTGTAACTGAATTACCCCTTAAAATTAGTCCACGAGCTATCTCGGAAGGAAAATAAAATATGCACATAATACAACATCAGGTTTCAGTTTCATAACTCGAAAGATTATATTTTCGATAACTCATAAGTACAGTTGTTTAGTATGTCGGTCCGATCCGAATTCAATCTAGTATCAAGATTTGCACCAAACATTCTTTTATACTGGACTAGAATTTGAACACAAGAAGTCATTACTGACTTTAAATAAAACAAAGATAAGGTATGAAAAGAAGTAAGTTACATATTTTGCAAAATTAACAACGTGCATTACCTCTTGACATGTAATATGGCATGCCCAACTACGAGGAAATCTATTTGTTCTGTTTACAGTTATGAACGTATTTTCGTTACATCTGTTAAGCACTTCCGTGACTGAATAAATACATACTGTTACGTAAACTTGTTTGATGTTTCTAATGCAACGTATATTGTACAAGCGCTTGTCAAGCACGACTGTTGTAGTGAATGTTTCAGCGTTCTGAGGTTGTCATGTTCGTCAAAATAATATGTGATAACTGTGTGACAGGATATCGAACTCAATAATTGGTTTGCTTGTTGAAGAAAACCGTGCATTTTCAATCATAGCGACAAAGTCTATGTGCAGATTTATGTTTCTTTCATAACATGACATCTTTTGCCAGTTTAAAAGAGAATAAATTAAGAACTATTGCTGAAATAGCCGGAAGTTTTCCTTGAGAACATTTTTATTTATGCATGATACTTGGACTTTTAAGGTGAATATGGCAAAATAATGCAAACTACTGAATCAACTTTCCTAGTTCATTATTAACAGCTAACTTTTCCACTTGCACGAAGGATTTTTGGGACCCTACAGATTTTCATAGTTTTATATAAGGTTCGTTCCTAAAGCAAACCCATGGCTGCTTGAGAATTTGCTGTTCTGCGCATGTCCAGTCTATAAATTATCCGTGATTTTGCACTTTGGGAACGGTTAGAAGAATTTGGAATCGATAGTTTCTGCGTTTAATCAATATGATATGCGAATAAAATATGTATTTCCCTTTAACATGTTATGCATGCAATATGCATCGCCAATATAAACTATATTTTGGGAAACTTTTAATTGTCTTCTGTTATTCATATATATATACACACACACACATATATATATATATATATATATATATATATATATATATATACACAAGTAGTCTATGCTTATAAATCAGGCGCAAGGTTATTGGAGGGACAAGTCAGGCGCATGAAAATAGGCTACTGCGCATGTCTCTGATAACAATTCATATTAGAGTCCGCAAACTTTTCTTATAGTACATAAACTGTCCGTGAGAACAAATGGAACAGGAAATTGAAAATCAGAATAACAAATTCTCGCTTTGGGAACGCGTGTGGAGAAAGAGTGCATGCACGAACGATGTGTTCATGGTTTCTGAGTGCTTTGGGAACAAAGCTGTTGTATTTCTAGGATCCTCAACCAATGCAACATTTGAATCTTTGTCCTTTAGCACACAAATAAACGTACACTCGAGTGCACGGAATCTTTCTGATGTAATACGCATTGGTTTATGTTGGTAAGGGAATTCTAATCCGGCTCCGCCATGCCCACTCCCCACCCCTGATCCTCCTTTATTCGAGCCTGTAGATTCGTTGAAACCACATAATTATTTCAGAATTAAACTTAACTTTGTTCAGTAAGGAAAATAACTTTGTTTGTTGTCAATATTCTTTGTTCACTTCAGATGATTATGTATATGTATTTACACGACAATTTCATCAGCCCTCCCCTTAATGTTTGTCTTCGTCCCTTCCCTCCTTCGTTCCAGAACTAGACCGACGTGTGTTCATTGGTTAATGTTATGAGTGCAAGGCTTTTGACACAAAACCAATACGAGTCGGGCTCATCCAGGGGTTGATCTAGACATTAATTGTGAACACGCCTTCCAGACCCTTTCACCGCTCACGTATGTCTGAGTATTCTTCAAAGGATAATGCATGTATTCGGACTTGAACTCAAACCGATAAGAGATTGACTCACCCAGAGCTGATGGGGAATACGAAAGAGATTCATTGCCAACATTAATTGAAGAAAAACTTTCAAAATTTTTGTAAAAAAATTATTGTGCGTTACTTTTCGATCCACCCTTGTATTAAAAAATTTGTATTTTGTATTAGTTCCAGAAACACATAGGCCTACATACATGGGAAATTTATATGCCTACATTAGGACTGTTTCAGGAAACCTATCAAATATGAAGATGTAAAAATAAAATCAAGGTTATGATACAAAAGTCGATAAAAATTAAGCATATGGAAGAATAATTTAACACATATAAGGTAATAAATAAGCAGTATAAAAATAGATGAAAAATGGTATGTGCGTATATATATATACACACACATATCCGGAAATCAAAGCAAAATTCAATATAAGAAGATAAAGATAAGTTTGATTGCTAGATGCTCAATATTTAATGCTGTTATTAAATTTTTATTACTTAATATAGAAAACTTGCAGACAGCAATAGGCCGACATGAATTGAATAATGCAGCAATGAAATAGAACGTTACGATTTCTTAGTAAAAGTAAAGTCATGGCATTTATTAATTTATATTTCCACCTGGTGTAGTACAGACCTTGTGGCATTCTCTTCCAGTAACCAGAGGTGGATGCTAGGCAAGAAAGTATTAGATCATAAATTATTATAGGAAATAATATATTTGAACAAGTAGACGAAGACAAATGTTTGGGATGTCACATATTACAAGACTAACACTGATAAAGCTGAGAAAAAAAGGAACATTCAATTATTTGCGTAAATATTTCACCCGATCGTTCGGGAGCTAGAGCTGTGGCCGCCGCGACGCAGAAACCCGCGTGATTGGCTAACGCGCACGTGTACCACACTGTAGTATGCTCGAACAAAAATAAGTTTACAGGTGCTGGTAAGCTTAATTTAAATATAAGTCTTAAAATATTTTTTGTAGGACAAAAGTTCTGTTTATTAATTTTGATCAGCAGGTTCCACGAATCTGAGTTAGATTTAGTTCATATTGCTGTTTGAATAAATTTTTTATTCGATTTGTGTAGTTTGAATTATAGTCGATAAATCGATTAATTAGCTACAGCACCAGTTATTAGAGGGTTCACCAGGCTCCGACTACATTACCAGATGTTTTGTATTTAAATTGGGTTATAGAACACGCAAATTTTATTTTTAGCTTCCAGCTATGCCTACAGTTATACATAATTTATGATGACAGTATAATAATATATAATCATTCGTGTGTTATATATGTGTATTGATGCGTGTGCACAACCGTATGATACCACTTGCACCTCAAACAACGTATTTTTACTCAAACGGAAACCAAATCACAATTATTGAGGCTTTAAAATACAGTAATATGAATTCTACGTCACCACTAACCGCTTATATTTGTAAATTCTGAACATTAATAATGAAACACGATGATAATGACACAATAATAATAAAATTGAGAACGATAAGAATAGCAGTGTTAATGAACGAGCGTCAACTTGTGATTATGTGGACTATCTAGCGCCATCAGTGATCAATCCAGTATAAGAATATGTTGAATTTCAACCAATCGGAAGTGATTTCGTCATAATTCTACCCGTTTAATTATTATAACTTTCATTTTCTCGCACCTACCTGCACTTGTTTTTATGTAAATTCTTAAGAACTCAACACTCAAACATCTTCATATCTAGGCATATAGCTCTTTGATCAAGAACAAATATGTGACTATTTTTTTTATGGGTAAACTTGAAAAATTAAGTGCATAGGTCAATTTCCCATAAATTATAAGAACTTAAAAACAATATCAAAAGAGAAATTAACACTATCTCGGAAGCTGAACTTTTGTGCATGAAAGAAAATTTCCTGAAAAGATGCAAGTGTTGTGTGGATGCAAGAGGAGGACATTTCCAACATCTCTTGTGATGAGGTATGTGGTTATTTTTATTTTGATTCCAACCGTAAATGTGAGAACCTGAACCATTACACCGTTCGCAGCTTTATTTGCGTAGATATTTCACCCGATCGCTCGGGAGTTAGAGCAGGGTCCGCCGCGACGCGAAAATCCGCACAATTGGCCAACTCTTGCGTGGGACTCACTGTATAATTTCATGTGAGCAAAAGGAGACATGAAAATAATGTACAGTGTTATGTGTGGTGAAGCATCATAAATCTTGTGTAGTAGTAAATACAGTATCAATAATGTTAGAGACTTTTGGCAATAAAACATCTAATATTAACGGAAAGTGTAATAGCAGATGCCCAGTTTCCTTGCGTATCACTTGCCACGCGCGCGTAGAAATGCGTGAAAGGATAAAAGCGCCTCCACATATTGGATAGTAATGGATGACGTAGGCTGGATACCAGACTCTGACGAATCCTCACCAGAATAGACTATTATTCATTTTTCCACTAGCTTTCAACTATAGAACCAGACGCATGCCAGGTCTGGAACATGACCACATTGGACGCTACTGCGTCGAAGTCTGCATTTTCAGCGCTCAGAATAAAGTCAGTCCGGTGACCGTGCCTGCGTCACGTTACGCACGCGGTAGGATTTTCTGAAGACCGATGAACTGTGGAAAATCGCTCGCCGCGGCCGCAAGAACATGTTTAAAATACGAGCGGTAGCAGAATCGATACAACTCTCACTGTCCATTCTTGCGACCATACACCGGTAGTTTGGCAAGGAATATACGACCCAGCCATGCTTTATTGATGACTGTTTGTTTCCTTGTATAATAAATAGTTCTACTGTACAAAATACGGGCTGTTAGTTATACAAGACCTCAGATTTACGGAGCCGATCACGATACGTCAAAACAAATGCGATATCCCTCTGAAATAAATAAATTAAAATCTCATTGATTTGTTCCTTAAGTTTGGATATAAGTTTACTTATAGGCCTATCAATAGCGAGGCACTTTGATAAATTTTAATAAAAACAAACACTTCTCTCTTCTTTGTTACGCGAATAGCTGCACCGTAAACAGATAACACCAAAACATGTGTGAGTTTTCAAAATGTTCATACCGGTAACTAAAAATAAAGAATCCTGAATTTACTGGTGGTTAACAGTTCTGTTCTATCATTGGCCTAACGAAGCAAGGTCCTGTTTTAACTCGACCACTCAGCATTTGGTTTGTTTGAAAATTTGTGTGTTAAGATTTGGTCTGTTTGTAAGTTTGTGTGTTAAAATTTGGTCTGTTTGTAAATTTGTGTGTTAAGTAGTCATGGCCAAACGCGTTGTTCGATTATTTTCCAATTTTATTCATTAATGCCCATTGATGTCATTGAAAATGACGTATGTGTAAGGATATTTATTTTTTATTCCGATTCAAGATGGTGGCCTTTTCATGTTATGTTCAGCTTCTTTCTATGTTTCTAGCCGAACTTTCATGGTACTGTTGTCCAAAGCAAAGAACTTTCATGGTACTGTTGTCCAAAGCAAAGATCTTCCCTGCGAGGAATGTGACCTTGACGCGCGCAACCAATAAGAATCTGTCTAGCTATCCGTAAAAGTGCCCATCATCTCCTCCTCTTCCACTACCGAAGCGCTATACTTCCTGTCGCCCTTCTAAACGGCAGTGTAACCCGCAGGGAAGTTCTCTGCTGTGGAAAACCATATAAGCATTTTATGACTTCCATCATTTAAGATTTTAAACATATTAAGACAGCATTTTAAGACTTCAAACATCCGAAATTATTTTCATTCCATACTTTTCCCCTTCTGAAAAAAATAGTCAATTTTTTACTTAACTCTAATGGTATTTCATCTCTTTCTCTGCAAGTTCGTTTGTTATGCAATCATGACTAAACGATTTTGTTCCAATTTGACATAAATATTTCTAGATGTCATTAAAAACGACGTATGTGTAAGATTTTATTTTCTTATTCCTTTTCAACTGTGGAAGAGCAGACGTTAGATCTTTATTGGACGTGGCATCTACTGTTCACATACTGCTAGTATATTTTTTGTCAAACAAAGTAAATTTGATACCTTGTTAAATTTCATTACATTCTGTTAATTAGTAATGGAGAATGAGCAATGAATTTGAATGGAATTTTCTCAGCGAATGTTTTCACATAATACAAAATCCTCTTATTAACTAATATGAATAAAATGCTTTTCTAAATTCTTTTATTTTGTTGCTAACTAGGTCTGTAAGTTTCATCTGTAGGTCTGTAAGTCTGTAAGTTTATCATTAGTAAATAAATCTGTTTTATTGAGAGCATGATAGTTTGTTAACGCTGGTGGAAATTTAAAATACTTTCTATGCAGTATTCAGTACAGCTCCTTTTCATAACAACTCCTATTTAAGAGAAAACATCCGAAATTGTTTTCATTCCATAGATTTCCCCTTCTGAAAAAATGAACAAAACTCCCTCTAATGAAGTTACAGATGCATGAGTGATCACAACTCCCACTTGCTTTTTGCCCCAACAATTCATAATTATCAATCTGCTCTGGCTTTCATGTAAATTGTAAACGAACTGCATCAGTTGTGCCCATTAAATTTCTACCCTAATATTTTGTTTGTGTTTATTACAGCTTTACATTAAAATATATGTGTGTAACGTTACCAAGTAATCTGAGTACTTAGCTACTGTTTCATATCCAATTTTGTCATTCCTTTTTTAAAAAAATACTTTCATAATGCATTGTTTTTCAGTAATGAGAAGGGGATAGTGGGATATACAAGTAAATAGGCTATATCAAAGTACCCACGCATTCATATGGTTGATATATTTTTTAACTCTTCTGTGCATTTAACGAAATGCACGTGTCGTCATGTTTTGCGCTGTAGGCCTACAGGGTGGTTTTTATGGCATCTGTTTAACACACACACATATATATATATATAATACCAGTGCATGTAAATTTATGGTTGATAATAAATATTATATATTATATGTAATATATACATTATATATAATATAATATTATATGTAATATACATATATTATATACAGTATATATACATATACAGTGAAACTTCCCTAAGCGGACACTTCCCAATAGCGGACACTTCCCAATAGCGGACACTTCCCAATAGCGGACACTTCCCAATAGCGGACACTTCCCAATAGCGGACATTTTAAAATTCCCCTGCAAAATAACATTGGCCCTTATGATAAAATTCTTCCAAATAGCGGACATTCTCGAAAATGGACGCGGACACTGAAATGTATCCTCCAACAACAATTAAAACTTCCAAATAACGGACAGCGTGAAAGAAAAGTACTGTTGTAAATTAAACTGAATTCTAACGTAATTCTTTGCAACAATCATTATCGTGCACTTTTACTGTTACATTCATTTCAGTCACAAAGTTGTTAGCTGTGATACATGAGCAGTTCGTACATTCTTAGTTTGTGAAGTTGAGTGCTCGGAAGTGCAATCATATTAAAAATGTCACAAAAACGTAAACATTTGTTCCTAAAAGAGATTCTAGATTTCTTTGGATAATGTGAAGTGGTAGTGACAGATGTCATAGAATTCCGGAATAAATTGAATTTGCCTTAAAATATATGTACTGTATTGTTGTACAAACTTTTTCTACAACTTAACTTTAGTTTTGATACAACTGTATACATATACCTTTTTGTATAAATTTTCTTGACCGCAAAGAATGTCACAATCTCACTGTCTACTGTACTGTAAACTATAGTGTTGAATAAGATTTTTTGTACCAACGATTTTCTAAATAGCGGACACTTCTTAATAACGGACGATTAATTTTTCCCCGGCGGTGTCCGCTATTGGGAAGTTTCACTGTATAAGAATGAGATATGTTAGCTTGGTAGATAATGTTTTTGAAAACCGAAGAACAGAAGTAGTGGTATTGGTAAAGGAATTTTCCCGCAATACAACAATAAAGAGACTGCCTTGCTCATTGTTTCACGATGTAGAGAAACAAATTATTTGAGAGTATCCTTGGTATCCAAAAATATTAAAACTTAATAAGTTAATTAAAAAATGAGAATTTACATTCTTAAAGCATATTATGGAAAAAAGGGAAACAAAAATAGACGGTTAAATGTAATAAAACGGCAGGTGATTAGTTCATAGATACTTGCAATATTATCTTTGCAAATTTACCCTCACTCTTCGCATTTTCGCCGATCGATATTCGACAATTTGCATACACAGAGAGCAATAAAAGTATGGAATAAAAAGGAAAACAAAATGCAAGCATTTAATGAATAATTGAATAGTCTGTGGAGTTTATTTGATTATATAAGTTTTGATCGAGACAACTGATGTTTAATTTTTTTTTATAAAATTTGTATGTATATAATTATCTTATGTTTACAAATGTCTCTGAAAAAATTATGGTTATGACAGGGGAATATTCCTGATGTATTTATTGAATAGTGACAATAAACGGTTGCTGATTCAGTGGAACGTCGGTAATAAATAATAATAATAATAATAATAATAATAATAATAATAATAAGTAATAATCATAATAATATAGGTACATACATGCAATAGGCCCTATATGCAGTAAATAGGCCTACACTCCGAAGTGACAACGGATTTCATTCATTTATGCCAGTTATTGGATTGCCTCGAAATAAATTTAGATGACACAAAAAGCCTAAGCCAGATATACAAAATCCCTTGCAAACAGGACAACGCTTGCTCTCATAACTGCCCACAGGAAACGTCAACTCTGATATATTTCAAATAGGATTTTCACCCTTAGTAGAAGCAGCCTTTCCTGCAGAAATCCAAGGGTTTGCACAACTGTGACTTAATTGGATATTATTATTAATGTTGAGAAAAGGTTTACCTTCTAAGTTTTATTGTTAGAGCTCATCACAGGGTGATATCATTTAACAGTTTAAGTAAAACAATTATTATGATGAAATCCAGATAATTTTGAGTCAAACATTATTTGAACCAGCTACCGACTGTCCATTGGAGTTTAAATTTTATTACGTTATGGGATGATCTACTATGTCGTTGCCAAAATCTTTTTGTGTCTGGGATCTCTTAACACGCGCGCCATGAAATAAAAAAAGGGGATCTCTGCCCGTTTTTCCCTCAGGTGAGGAAAAATCTCGCATTGGAAATTTGTGGCAGGGAAGGAACTTCACAAAACGTTCAGGATGGAAGGGGTAAGGTCTCCGGAAAATGATTCATAAGATGGCGGAATCATTGAAGATGGCGGTGAGGTAGGTGACCGAACGAGTGAAGACCCAACTCGCCTAATAGAGCATAATAAAAGGGAAAACCCACGTTCGGGATTCAAACCCACAATTTTCCGAATGCGATTCCTAAAGGGGGATCTCTGTCAGCACTCGCCTTCTTAACCGGGGAAATCCAGGGGAAAGTCTAAATAGGAAGTTTACAAAAGTGGACCTATGATTATTAAAATGAAGACTGAGGAAAAGTGATCATTCGTCTTAATGACCAGAGAAAACTACGGAAAAACCCCAAGTCCGGAAGTTTCCGGAAGTGGAGCATTTTCATGAAATGTAAGAATATTTAAAATGACAGTGAATTGAATGTCCGGTCCAGAAAACCACCATTAACGGCCGTGGGTGTCGGCATGCTGACCACATGCCCCCCAATCCTGCCATCTGCCTACGGGAGATGATGCAGCGGTCGCGTGGTAGGCCAAGTCCCTCCAGGGATGTAGCGCCACGGAGTTTAGTTTAGTTTAGTGAATTGAATGTATGAATGAAGATCCAACCCAGCATTCACATTATTAACAGGCAAAACCTCAAAAGACCCCAGCTCTGGGATTCAACCCCGCGACCTTCCGAAGACGTATCAACGTTGTTAGTCTCAGTCAGTTGGTTCGATACGCTATTCATGCTCTATAGCACCTCTCAAGACTGAAGGACGACGATATAAGACTTTTATTACGCACGAAGCATAAAACTGTTTTATTTGAAATTTTAAAACCGTAATAATGCATTCGTAATAAGTAATAACTGTTAAACTTGTAGTTGTTGAAGTTATCTGTGTAGTGACTCTGACGTCATGCAGCTAGGAGACAACTCAAATCTCTCAAGTATTAAAGTTTATTGCATGCAAACAAAGGGAACTGCTGCAAAACCGTACACGATGGCTGAGGCTGTACATCACGGGTACAATATACCAGGAGAGTATTTAATTCATGCGATATATCATCTTCCGTAATAAAACGAAGCACCTCTAAACATCGTTTGTGATAAAATACGGCACGGATGGGACGTTCAGCCGATATTTCGAATGAACGATGTTCTCTAAATAGATATGCTAAAAAGTGAAGGAATACATTCTCTATTTCAGAATTATTTATGTCTGGTTATTGCACCGAAGCCTGGTACTGACACTTCCTGTGTCGTTACCAAATTTATATCCACATCTAAAATATATTTCAAGATGTCCTTGTGTTTATATGAACTAGATAAATGGCTAAACCGAACGTTCTATGGGTGGAGGAAAGAGCTTGTTCGTAAGACTTTCCATTACAAGTAGGATAAACTGCCTCACAAGACATATGAAGCCTTTCCCCGACTCAGGCAAATCATTGCTCTCCTGCTAAGAGATCTACTGAAAGTTTTAGACCCGAAATTGTAAAGTAAAAATTGATAAAGTTTTTCTCCAAAACTTTTCATGTTATTAATCAGAGTTTTTACAACTGCATACATACTACATAAAGACTTTTAAACTGGTATTTTACATTTTAAACATGTTTCTATTTTATTTACATTGCTGTTTCTTAAATTTATTTTATTTATTTTTGTCTATTAGCAATATATCACAGATTCGTATTTTATAAAGTTTGTGTTAAAATATGTAATTGTATAAAGAATAAATTCTGTATGGACTGACTTAGAAAAATGATCTTTCTACACAAATACTAAACTCGTGCTAATTGCACGTTGAAGTTTTAGAGTAATAATAAGTCTATCACATACGGCCAAGACAGATTACCAAAGCTATGAAAAGGTTACCATACCTAATATAGTTTCAATATTAAAAGGGAATATTAGGGCATGACAATCATTAAAAGCACAAATGAACTTGACACTTGTGGTTGGTGCCTTAATTTTGGTGATTAGAGATAAATATCTGGAAATATGCTATTTCTAAAAGCATAGGCAAATATACTATAGCATAAAGCTTAAAGATTTGTTGACAATCATGTATTTATAAAGGAATGTTAGATTTTAAAAATATATTACTAATTAATTTTGTAAAAATTAAAGTTAGAGAAAACACATAGTAAGTTAGAATAAACCCGTGAACAATGTATACCAACCGGCAGTTGATTTTGAATTTAGCGTGTTTCTTTCCATCTTTGTTGAAGCGAGACAAGTGAGTGGAGTTAATGTACGAAATTAAATTTTAATACAGCATACTAAATGTGTGGTACTATGATCTGACTAAATAATTTAGTTTTCATTTCCGAGTGCCTTCGTATTTGTATAGGACAATAGTATACATGTCTGCTTTTATGCAGTTCAGAATCTCTTATCTTCTCGTTATTTGTCCAGAAATCTAAAAATAAAAATTTATAAAACAATTATCCTGCTGGTTGTATTAGGCCAGGCCTTTCCAACTCGAGCACTCTGCGCTGGTGCGCACCTTCGCAGCACCCAACGCAGCCCGGTGCTCTCCTTCCCCATATCGCTACTGCATGTGCTTCCGTCAGACAGAACAATGGATAGCTGACCTCGCTTTCTTGGTGGAAGTAACATCTTATTTAAATGATTTAAATATTTAGTTGCAAGGGAGAAATTAGTTAATTAGCACAATGTGTGAAAGAATTAAGGCTTTCAAAATGCAGAATTTATTATTTAAAGATCCACTTAAATCCGGAAATTTTGTAAATTTTCCTTCATTAAAATCATTAAATTTGTCTATTTACGAAAACTTCGGATAGTATCAGACGTTGTTACAGAAATTGCACGATGAATGCAATGCCCATTCAAAGAAATTAATTATATGGCACCTCAACTTGACTATTTATGACGCCATATTTTGTCCTGAGAATCACCATCATGTTTCCTAGCAGAGGTACTATTACAGGTACTAGTACAGGTACTATTACTACTACACTGGCGATTTGCTTTCATTTTACAATTTCATTCATACACAGAAATTTCCCAGACTTCACGCACTTGCTTAAAACTTACGCCAGTGTTCGAGACAACTTATGCATGCGAACAGATGTTTTCAATTACGAATTTAAATAAGAGTAAAACCAGGTCTTCTCTGTCTGATGTTGCCTTAGGCTGTACTTTGAATGTCTATTGCCAAATCGATTGTACGAAATATTGGTAAATTATTTGCGGCAAAACGATGTTAACAATCTATTTAAATTATAAATGCTCACAAACACATCATAAGTAGAGAATAAATGGTGTGTTTATGTGTTCACAAAATTGTTATTAATAACATTGTTTTCATAAGCTGAACGCTGGCTAGACCTGTGGAGCTGCCTGTGGTGCTACACCGGTGCTCGCCTGCGCCGTGGAAGCACCTGAGTTGGAAAGGCCTGTATTAGGCTATATGGCTGTGAGACATGGTCGCTTACTCTTCGGAAAGAACATAACCTGAGAGTGTTAGAAAACAGTGTGCTTAGGAAAATATTTGGGCCTAAGAGAGATGAAATGGGGACTGGAGAAAACTGCATAACGACGTGCTTCATAACCTCTAAATGTCACCGGATACAGTAAGGGTAATTAAATTACGGAGGATGAAATGAGCTGGACATGTTGCACGCATGGGGGAGGAAAGACATATCTCGAAAAAAAATATTGACTGGGAGACCCGAAGGGAAAAGACCATTTGGAAGACCTAGATGTAGGCGGGAGTACAATTTAGGATAGATTTAAGAGAAGTAGGATCTGCTAGGGATGATCGAATTGAGTAAGCACACAATAGAGTTGAATGGCGGGCTAATGTAAGCGCGGCAATGAACCTTCGGGTTCTATAAAATAGATAATATTCCTTTAGCTTGCAGGGGAATTGTGTATTGTCATTAAGTAAGTAACTTAACGGCATACATTCCATAATAATAAGGAATTATAAAATAACCATGAAGGTAATTAATAAAATGCATATTAATGCTGTAAATCGCCATAAAGTACGCGGAGGATCTGGTTCTTCTAACAAAGAAGCAACTGGAAGGTACTGTGGACACTGAAAGCAATTACGGAATGGAAATCGACAAATCCCAAGAGATGACTAAAGACAGAATTTCCATGTAAATGAATGCTTTTATTATAAGCTTGTTTACAGTTCTCAAACTTACTAAATATCCATTTCATGGTTTACAATAAATTCCAAGTATACTTTCTCCATGCATACTTGCGTTTGACCTTTTTAAGGACAAATACCATGTGTATTGCAAATTTTGTGGTTTTAGGCTGATAAAGCTTATTTTGAAGTTTATTTTTCATATTACGTTCACTTTTATCGTTCGGATGCGTATTAATGAATTAAATAGCATAATACTGCATTTTATGAATGTTGCCTCTTAAGAATTTGATTTTTCTAATCTTACAGTATCTGAGTCTAGCACAAAGTCCTAACGGTTTGCAAGTTGTAGTTAAAATAATATTGTGCAACACGACTTAATTTACGTTAAGACAAATTTCTTTAAAAAAAAAAAAATATATATTACCTACCACAGTAGTTAGGTTGGAGGTTATGGGCCTATCATTGGTCGATACCCTAGGGATTATAGAAGACGTTAAGAAGACTTTAGGATCTGCATAGCCGGATGTGGGTATGGCAGCTAAAGGTAAACTAGACCAAATTATCAATGGGAATCTTGATGTGTTCCACACAAAAAAAAATAATTTGCTGTGAAATCTTTGAAGAAGAAGAAATTGACCTCACTTTGTCCCAAAATATCACCATTTAAGTTCCTTCTTCTTCTTCTTGTGACGTAGAAAGGTCATTTTCAGCGTACAATATTTTTTTGAACTTGACCACTATACCGAAAATCTGGAAAGGCTATTACTGGTAATAAAATGTGAGTTTTAATTTAGATAGTATGGTACATATTTGTAGTGTTTTTCCTTCATTGTGCATATTGGGTCATTTGGTAGGGCATGACTGCATATGTATTTTAAGATTCCATAGTGAAGGGAATCCGGCCTTCAATGATGAGAATATCGCAAAAAGGAAGAACCGGTGTCAATAGTCACGGGAGAAAGAGAAATGTAAAATCTCGATCAGTTCAATCACTTAGGAAGTCCCTTGACGAATGACGCCTACTGCACCAAAGAATTCAGACCAGGAACTGTCATGGCCAAGACGGCATTCACAAGAAAGTCATCACTGTCGACTAATAGTTTGAGCTTGGATTTGAGGAAAAATTGCTAAGTTTGGAGCACTGTTTTCTATGGATTGTAAAAAATTGAGAATTATCCCGAAAGTTTTTAAATGTAATGCTGGAGAAGAATGGAAAAATAAATTGGATGGGCAAAGTGATAGATTAAAAAGTCCCGAGAAAGGTGAACGAGATGATATCTATCCCCAAAACAGGAAGAAAAAAAGTTGACTGAAATAGTAAGCCAACGCCAGGACTAGATATGTGAGAAATTTGCGAACCAAGTCGAGCACATGGGCAGAACGGGTAATAATTTAATAATAAATATAATAATAATAGTAATGTTAATAATAATAATGATAATTTAATAATAATTATTAATAATATAATAATTTAACGGTAATGATAATAATTACAATAATAATAATGAAAACATAATTTGGACAAAGGAAGAACAAATTAAGAGTTGTATAAAGCCTGATTGCCCTAGTTAAGACTTTTTATTCTACCAGTCATAAGTTACATAATGTTTCGCATTGTTTTAATTAATCTGGAAAATTACTCTGAATTAAGCAACCTTATGACACAATTGGTTTTACGTTTAATAGTCTAACTAGCAAGCTGAACTCTGTCTCTATCAAACCTTCACAGAATCTTTCTTTCTTTCTTTACCGTAGTTTCACCTCTCCCTTTTAGGATTTAAGCGACCCAAGCCGCCCGGGCCTTACAGGGCCGCGACCTGTCGGGAGAGGGATTATCTTTGGATCACATACATACTTTTTTGACCAGACAAGGACATGGAGGGCCTCCCCGGATGAGTGATCAACCCAATGCCGGGGCCACCTCCGAGACAACACGAACACATAGGACGAGACACACCATTCACACACACACATTCAATCCAAACAAGGCGAGGATGGGATGAAGATGATATCTGGGGACCACAAGGGCCTAAAGTTACCCGACATTTGTCTCAAAGGTGAGGAAAAACCCCAGAAAAAACCTCACCAAGGTAACTTGTCCCGACCAGGAATCGAACCCGGGCCCGCTGCGTGAGAGGATTGAACGCATCCCCTGAGCCACAGCGCCTTCACAGAATCCATTCCCAATATATCACTCATATGTCCGGTATCTTCGCCATATAGTTAAAGGCTTATAAACATAATAGAACTGCCTAAGTTGGTTACGTACATGTTTAACTAGATTAACGGGTCGTTAGTACTTCACTTATGTTAAAGAAAGCCGCCATTGTTATGAATAGGGCTAGAATTTTGACGACCTAAAAATTACAACAAAAAGTTACCCTATTAACAGGGCAGTTATGGCCTAAAATATTTTAGAAATAAAAAAAAAGTTACAAATGAATCTTGTATTCTAAATTTGCTTAGCGTAAAAATAGGGGGTTAATTATTTTTTATTAATTAGAGTAATGATTTTAATAAGTGCATTATTGAATTCAAATACCATCCTACAATGAAAATTGTGTACTACAGTTTCCTTATATTAGCAATTATTGAGACTTTCTGGCAAAAATTGAATTTAAATGAACTAAGAAGGACAATAGGAATAAAAAGATACACTTAAGAGACACAAATGCTATATAATTCGCTAATTTGTTTAAAGTGGCTACATTTCACATAAAACATGCAAATACGAATGCTACTAGAAATAAATTGCAATTTCTTCAAAATTCTAGCCCTAGGCCTACTCTTGAAAAGTCAGAATTGCGACAACGGAAATAGTTGTCTTGGTCCATTGTCGCATTCTTATATTTGCGATTAAGAATTTGAATTGAGTCCGCAAATAAAGTCCCAATACCCCCCTCTCCCAGCAGGAAAATATACAATATATTTCGCGAATTCTACATCATGTAAACTGAAATGCGCTATTTCTTAATTTTTTTTAATGCATGAACCCACTCTTATGATTCATCATTTGCTGTTGTGAGAGTAGGAGCCTTGTCACAGTCTTAATGTGCAGTAGAAGTATGGCCTACGGGTAGCTTTAGACTCATTAAAACACATCGTGAATAATCTCGCGATATTTAAACATCCTTTAGTCGAATTTTTCGGAAATTTGTACAGAAATATTATACAAAGAACAAATAAACTAATGGTAAAAGACAACTTTCAAAATCCAAATTTTTAAAAATAACATATTTGCTCAGGGTTCTTCAAGAATAAAGCAAATTTAATGATGTTACAAAGATTATTTTATGACTGGAGCGAAAATACTTCATGGGTGAAAGTTTTAGTGACATGTTTGAATTCTACGATAGTTGAAATCTCTTTTCTCATATTTTTGGGGGTTTATTAGTAATTTTTTTATTACAATCATTCTCCACGGCTGTCGTGCAGCGGTGCCGTGTACGATTCCCGGTCGGGATAAGTTATCGGTACATAAAGTGTTTTTCCTCACCTTTGAGACAAATGTTGGTAACATTAGGCCCATGTGATCCCCGGATATCTTCTGGCTGTCATTATCCTGTAAATCCCATCCCCGCCTTGTTCGGAATGTGTGTACGACAGGTGTGTCTCGTCCTGTGTGTTCGTGTTGTCTCCGAGGTGGCCTCAGCATTGGGCTGATCACCCATCCGGTGAGGCTATCCCAGGATCTATTTCAATGGATCTGGTCACGGTACCAGAGTCCTTTGCGATGGTGTCCATATTCAGTCTTAAGATCGTTCTGGTGTACGTAACCAGTGAGAGGCATTTGTATAAATTCATGTTAGTATTTGAAATGATGAAGAAAAATGGGATGTCAAACTGTAAGAACAAATCATCTTACGGGATTAGATTATTCCGTTTTCGAAGAGACAAACAGAGGAGATCGCGATGGTTACAAAAGTGCCTTCACTTGTCTTAGAGGTTATTCTGTTTGTCCGGAATTCGTTGTTTAGAGGGTAGTATTGTTTTTCGTATTTCCATTTTTTAAATTAAGTATTGCACTTGTCATTATTGTTTAAGTACTATTTTGTACGACATTGATGTTAAATACTGTAACAAATGATGAACACAAGCCAACAATATTTTTGCCATGTGCCGCTGGAGCGCTTTTACCGGCCAACGACTTGCTTCTAGGCCGTTGGTCCTTCCGTTGTCGGCACATTGCAAAAATATTATCTCTGTATTTCAATTTTAATGCACTCTACATGTAGATACATATGGGCATACGTGTAAGAAGAGCCTGATTATATTCTATTTAAAACAGTTGCTACATTTCTTATTTAATTGTTTAATACTTAAATCCTCTTTAAATCGGAATGAATTATACTACGGCAACGCCCACACTATTAAACCTTCAAAGTCAATATGGCGTTCGTGTCTTGACCTCTTTATACAGATCTTGGGCCCTCCATGTCTTACCTGTAGGTCTGTGATTCAAAGGCAATGCCTCGCTCGACAGTTCGCTGTCGTGTAAAGTCTGGGTACCGTTGGCCGCATAAACGCCCCTACAACGGGAGGAATTAGGTCTAAACTAAGTAAGAAATAAGATGATTTATTATTCCTTGCGCTAAGTTACCTAAATCTATATACCTAAGTATAACGCCGCTTTGAAAAAAATTGCTATTGCTACGTAATACAGTTATAAGCAGGCTTTAAAACTTAGTGCCCGATCGAATATGTTAACAGCAACCGTACCGTACAGACTTTGCTCAGCGTATGCCCTAGCTATAGTCCAGTTACTCATTGGATGGCCAGGCGGCTTCAAAGAGATAAACCATTAAGTCGGTGTTTCTTTATGTTAATTGATCTGACTATATCGGGCTTGGTTTCCGCTTTCCAAAACAAAAGCAACGTTGCAATATTCTCTCATTATTATCACTGACCTAAGTTCTTCCCTCACGATAATCAATTCACACGTGTTATCGTTTACTGTAACTAGATCTTGCAACCTCGCGTTCCACTCCACGTGGAGTTGACGAGTAGCTGTCATATCTATCGCAGGACATTCTTAGATTTTGATTGGCTGGGGTAACAAGCTGATTGGTGCGGTAAAATTAAAGAACATGGGTTGAGCTGTCGGCAAACTTTTCCTCCTAACGAAAGGAAGCCGCCTGGCCATGCAATGAATAACCAGAGTATACCATATGCTAGTTCACGTGATAGTAAACAAACCTAAATACAGATATAGGAAGACCACAAAATAACTTCTCATTATCTAAACTCACATTACAAGCATGCAAAACGATACTTTCTCCTGTTTGTGTATAATAGTCCCTCCCAAATGTTTCAATATATGTTTGCGTTTTAGAACACTTTACTTTCGGCATGCCGAACACGTATAAACACGCACAATGACAAGGTACACTGTTGACCAATTTGAGAGGCACCGTACCACAAGCGCATTCACTTCTCAGTACTGCTATCAGCTACTGTCTTATCAGCCTACGCAATCAACCCCCATCCCCTATACTCAGGTTGTTGGTAACCGGAATCAACTCCCTCTGTGTGTTCGGGCACTAAGTTTTAAAGCCTGGTTATAAGATATGACCATGAGGAAGTAGGTTTTAGGATTAGGCTATTGAATTATGATTCATAGGAAATTAAATGTAGAAAGTATTCATCATTATGATGTTTACTTACACTACTTTGTACATTTGTTTATAGGCATAATCGAGGAAGGAATTAATAGCGGCAAATCCCACATAGAATTATCTTCAGTCCTGCTCTCATTGAGGTAGGTAAGTACAGCACATTTCAGTGTTAAGTGTTAACACTAGCGATAATGTAGCAGTCTCAATTACTGTAATAGTACATTAAGTAACAATACCATAATTGCATTTATTAAGGTACAAGTATTTTTATGAAACGAGCAACATTGCTCGTTTCAAAAATTTCAAACTATTTTTTTTAATTACCATTATAGGCAAGTTGCATACGACTGTTTTTATTCGACCACAATTATGCACAAGGAGCACGCCATGACCTTCGCATCAGCTGGTTGTTGTAATCCTTGTCTCCTACGAGAGATGGCAGCTCATGTCATCTGTCAAATCGATCTTCCTTTTTGTAATTTTCTTGAAGCCTAAGGGTGTTGACAACATGAAATGAGTTCATTTTAGTATGATATTAAAATTAACACAACATAATTTATTTTATTTGAAATATAAGCCAATTATTACGCAATTACTATGAAGGTCTCAAGATCGTTCCGTGTTCATAACAGCGTTCTGCATGGATTTTGTTTTTTTTTAATAAATGAGAGATTCTGAATTCCAATTTTAAGTTGATTGCAAAAATGAAATACGTTTTCGCGTACATCAGAAATTTTTCAAAATACAGAATTTTATGTTTTCAATATTTTTTGTAATATAATAATATTCCTTTCTGCTTCTCGATTGTTAAAAATGATTAGAAAGGCACGGCAGCTTATAATTTCAACTTTATTAGGCTACTTAAAATGTGAAAGAATGTATGATATTTTATTATGTATTTATTAAAATGTACTAACTATATCCGCCCTTGTCTGGTCAAAAAAGTATGTATGTGATCCATTGATAATCCCTCTCCCGACAGGTCGTGGCCCTGTAAGGCCCGGGCGGCGTGGGTCGCTTAAATGTCCCTAAAAGGGAGAGGAGAAACTAAGGTCAAGATACATAGAAAGATATTAAGGCAAGGTTACGAATGTGTTTATAATTATTAATTAATAGTAATTAATTAATAATTAGTGGCAAATAGCAAATTGTGGCTTAGTTTTCTCATAAAATTCTTGTTGAAAATAATTTTTTTATACTTCACAAAGCTATAATTTCATTTCTAGTTATTCATGAATTGTTTGAAAACATGATGTCATGGGGGAAAATGGAGATTACTTTCGAATTCAGCACAAAAAATATGTTTAGAATCACCTATCAGATTAAAAACAACAGAACATAAGTTTCAAAATGCAGAACGGTGTAATAATAATCGATGCCGCACCGATGTCATAATGAAGATCAGCTTCGAAACGAGTACCACTATAATATCGTTACGTCAGACGTAATAAGCGTATTACAGTACGGTCAAACAAAAATAAACAATTGCATCAATCCCCACTCGTGGAAGCTGAAAGGTTACATCATTTCCTATTTAAACTCTCGAGTTATTGGAATTGAAACTTGCAGTTCTCGCTCCTAAACGGCGTTACGTTTGTAAGGCTGTACCAAGAGAGCTACAACTTTGACTTCTATCTAAATACCGTAACTAATGACTCCGTTATCGAGTGAAACAACCTGTGTCGTAACAGATGGAACGGATCTGTTACTACTGTCCATTCCGGATGAATTGAGATAAAAGTAAACAGTGGTTGTGAGGGGAGAAAAGCGCGGTTCACCAGCTAGCAAGACTTAAGTTGAAATTTATGTCAATAAATAACAACTAAAGCACTATTTTCGAACTTAATTATGATAATAACTGAACATACTATGCATACAATACTTTAAAATTACGTTCATCTGTCTTCTATCTTGGACATTCAGAAAATATGAAAGGGGAAATGTCGACCTGTGAAGCGAAAGAATTTGAATTGGGCTTGCGGGTGTGTCAGAACGAGGTTAGCCGCTGCCCAGTGGTGTATAGGCATTCAGACTAAGGTCGCCTACCTACGTTATCCTATACCTAAGTTTTCTCTCTAGACATCTGGAACAGACAATAGGAATATATTTTTTCGTCAGCTTACGACAGAATAAATGTAAACTATTGGTACAAAGTTACACTTTGACACACTTTTACGGCTGCCAATATGAGGGACTGAGTAGACAACGCTGTTCAGCCATTAAGTATAACTATTTTTGCGACCACCGCGAAAATTTAACTTCTCAAAAAAGGCACAATGAGTTTTAACATTTGCAATTTTTATCAAAATGAATCTATTTAATAATCATATGAAATTATTCTTAACTATAAGAGTATTTTCCATCATAGCAGGCGACGAAGGGAGTGTCATAAAAATTTTATAGGACTAGTGCGGTAATATATAACTTTTACTTCGTATGTCTTGTATTAGAAGTTATCTATTAACTCTAGCTGTCTAAAAATAGTTTTCAATATGATCTTAATATTATCCGCGTCTAATTCACTCCAAACGAACTGAGTAGGATTAGACCCAACTTACTAGCCCTATCGACCTTGAAATCGCAGCAAACTCAGAATGTATTGAATCCTTGTTTACTTGAGTATGCTCAATATAATCAGCATACTTAAAACAATCTGAATACGCCATGTAAAAGCTATAATAGATAATAATATCACGAGTAAGTTTACTTTTGCAGACATAGCTTAAGCTATGCATAAGAGGATTTACCTGGAGTTGTTGAAACTACAACTGATATTTAATACATCATTTCACGAATGAAGTGCAAATTGATAAAGCTCCAAACATGATATAGAACGCTATGGATTGTCTGATTTATATTACTGAAATAACGAGATCGCTGATGGTGACATCTTGATCAGTAAGTCGGTGCGCTTACAAAGCATTTCTTTTGTTATACGAGAGATGCAGCATAAGTAAAAGAAACTATATTTTTTTCTCAAATTAAGGCGATGATACCATGGTATGTTGTATGTCACGGGAGAGTGTGGCATATCTTGTATAAGAGCACATCATTTGGTCGCATTATGACGAACTGTTATACGAATGGAGGCGACGGTAATTTAATTGTGAGTAAGCCGCCATGCAGAACGGATATAAAAAGATGTAAACAGCATTCTTACGTCAAAATTGTCACTATCCGAGGGGTAAATGTCAGAGAATACTATGAGGAGCTGATGGAAGCTTTGGTTAATAAAGCCCATCCGTAACAAACTTCTGCAGGAGACTTGCTAGGAGGTGTTTAAACATCCACCCTACAGCCCGGACTTCGCTCCCAGTGATTTCCATCTTTTCCTACACCTAAAGAAATGACAAAGAATGACAGAGAGGCGGAGATGTTTGTCACACAGTGGTTTAAATACGTGGCAGCAGACTTCTACGATACAGATGTTCAAAAGTTGGTGCCATGGCAAGACAAATGTTTCAGCAAATAATATAACGCCCATGAGAACAATTTATTGTAACGTGTGAGAAAGAAGAGATTTACCTTTTATTTTGACAGGCTAGTTGCGAGTAGAATAGATGGACCGCTTAATTTTCACTGGTAGTAAGAAAAATTGCACAGCAATTCTGTGAGGTAATGGAAAAAATCTGGACAAAAAAAATTCACTGTTTTACTATTTCATATTCCTATTTTTTATAAATTAATCTGACCTCAAACTAACATGAATTTACATTCCTGTGAAACTTGCATGATACAAATCAAATTAGCGTTTGCATGGTTTATTTACATTGTTCTTATTGACGTTCTTTTCAATGTTTCTCATTATTTTTATGTTTACATTTGATTTCGCTTCGCATTGTCATGTTTTATTTTAATTAAATTGCATTCATTTATACAGTACACTAATTTATGTATCTAATTTGAAACCTTTCCATTAAAATCACATTTATATGCAATTATTCTGTTCACTTGACTGTATTAGGAGCTTCAGCAACTAAAACTACATTATAAATGCTTAGAGGGGTGTTACTAAGATTCACATCGATAAAATCGTGCCCAAAACCACAGAGCTCATGAGATGTTATTTTCCATATCGAAAGCCGTAAAATGGTAGATTTCTCGGAAATTTTCAAATTCAGGTCTTTACAGCAGCTTAAGCTGGCCCCTCTATAATTACAAAGAATATTGAAACCACCGTTAGAAATGGGAAATATATTTGGAATGGAGATAAATGCGGAAATATCAGAATTGATGAAATTTTCGAAAACAAAATTGAGGTGTTTCGCAGATAGTGGTTACTTAACTTACCTATTCAATGGCAATAGACAATTCCTAAGCAAGCTAAAGGAATATTATCCATTTCATGGAACACGGAGGTTCATTGCCGCGCTTACATGAGACCACTATTCAACCTTATTCTGTGCTAACTGCATCCAACCATCTCTCGCAAATCTTACTTTCTTCAAATCTATTCTAATATTTTCCTCCCACCCAATGAAAGTCTTCCGAGTGGTCTATCCTTCAGGTCTCCCATTCAATATTTTTGAGATATATCTTTCCTGTGCGCGCCACATGTCCAGCTCATTTCATCCTCGGTGATTTAATTACCCTTACTGTAGGCCTATTTGGTGAAGAGTATAGGTCATGGGTGCGCATCAGTGGCCCATCGTGTCACTGTGCGGTAGGGGAATTTCTCCCACTTCAGTCGCCCTTGACGTCAGCATAAAGCAGTTTCGACGTGACACTGAACATGAAGAACAGGTTTCTTACGTCACAGCAAGGGATGGGAACTAAAACGTTTCCCCTCAGTTGCTCACCTATGGTATAGGTTATGAATCTCGTCATTATGCAGTTTTCTCCAATCCCGGTTTTCATCTCTCTTAGGTTCAAATATTTTCCTAGGCACTCTGTTTTCGAACACTTTCAGATTATGTACCATATAATACAAGGGGCAGGACAATTGTCTTATAAATTTAATTTTTTTAGATTTCTAGACGTTAGAGAAGATAAAGTTTTCTAAATTGCACAAATAAAGACATTCCTTGATTTTAGTAGGCACTTAACTTCTGCCTTAATGTTATTTGCATCTGTAATAATGCTATTGCTCCCATTTATGTGAATTTCTCCACTTTCTCAATTGCTCTATCTGCTATTCTGATATTTTCTAGCGTATTATTCTGACGTTTCATGACCATATACTTAGTTATTTCTGTATTAATTTGCAATCCAACATTCCTGCAGGCATCGAGAAGACTTTCTGCATTTCTCCCAATTGTGTTTGTGTTATCACCCAACAGACACGCGTCATCTGTATAAACTAAAACCGGGTGATTGCCATTTAATTCTAGGTCTACTTGGTTTTCCTGAACTTTCGTAATGGTATATTGTAAAGCTAAATTAATTCAACTATCATAGAAATGTACGATGTAAATGTACATATTGTACCAAGTACCGCATATTAAAACCAATAACTTTACGCTATATTTATCATCCTTATCCATTTCAAATTTCTGGTTTTAATGTATAAAGCTTGTAATGAGGAAGTGGTGATACGAGCACAGGAGTTTCCCTTGCCGGGGTAGCTATCTCGTGGTTTCGGGCGCATCGCCCTTGGGAAATGGCGAGGGTCACAAATCCATACGCTTTTACGGTCTAATAACTTTATAACCATGTTCCCTGCAAAGCTTGGAAATGCTGCCAGTATGCCACTTCTTTTATGTATGAACACCTCAAGTTGCAACGACGTTTTTTTTTTCTTACTTTTAAACTTCTCTCGTATTTTCAAGATTTGCTCTTAATAATGATTACCTGAGTAAACAGCGGAAGGTGAGTTAGAGTTCCTTTCAAGTAAACTGGTCCGTGAATGTAAGATACAGCTTCAAGAAACTATAAATCGTTTTTATTTTAAGGGAACTGGGGAAAAAAAAAATCAAAATCCACTTTTCTTGAAATTCTGGATTTTGATGCTCTTGGCTTGTATAGTGCGACAAGTTAAATAACAAGCGCATCGAACACGCCTTTGGCTTTACTTCACTCCTCACCTCTACTCCAGAAACAATCCGAACACCCGATCGACGAGCGAATATGCCCGACTGCGAGGCTTCGTTGATGCCGTGGCTTAGTGATGGGCAGGCTTTAAAACTTAGTGCCCGAACCCACAGAGGGAGTTGATTCCGGTTACCAACAACCTGAGTATAGGGGGTGGAGGGTGATTGCGTAGGCTGATAAGACAGTCATTGATAGTAGTACCTAGAAGTGAATGCTCTCGTAGTACGGTGTCTCTCAAATTGGTCAACAGTATACCTTGTCATTGTGCGTGTTTAAATTTATAATACGTGTTCGGCATGCCGAAAGTAAAGTGTTCTAAAACGTAAACATATATTGAAACATTTGGGAGGGACTATTATACACAAATAGGAAAAAGTGTCGTTTTGCATGCTTGTAATGTGAGTTTAGATAATGAGAAGTTATTTTGTGGTCTTCCTATATCTGTATTGCGGTTTGTTTACTATCACGTGAACTAGCATATGGTAGCTAGGGCATACGCCGAGCAAAGTCTGTACAGTACGGTTGCTGTTAACATATTCGATCGGGCACTAAGTTTTAAAGCCTGGTGATGGGATAGCTAAGCGAGGAAAAGAGGGTGCTGCGCCATCCTCTCTTCTGTTTGTGCTTCTGCGCAACTTGTTTCTTAACTAGTTTTGCCATAGGAACTACATTCCACCACATGGAAACATGAAAAGCACACACAAAGTTCTCTAAAAATGGGATTGTAGAAAACGAAGTTATCTGTGTAATGCCAAAACAATCATAGTCCGTTAAGTGTCACTGTTGACAAGAAGGGCTAAGCACAGAAAGAAGCGATTTCTGCTCCTTACGTGCATACTCGAGTATAGGCTAATTTCATTTTCTATGGAAGAGTATAATGAGCTAAAGTCTGTCAGGAAATTATGTTTAGAAATTGCTCAGCTCTACGATTACCCGTTGTCAACAGTGAGTGGTTTAACAATTGAAACCATGACTTTACTTTACATTTAATGACTTTGATTAACTGATTTTGCTCAGGTGAAAATTGTATCAATAACATTTTTTCTTGTACAAAGATGCGTACTTTGTATTTTCATTGCTATTTTATGGAGCCTTGCACCAATTCAAGTTATTTGTGACGCAAACACTATTAGGAAAACATTTCAAGAATGTAACTAGAAAAATTACGTCTTTGTATGTTTGATTTTGTAGCCTTTTTAACTTCACATATATTCCTGAAAATAGGCTTCGATTGCTTTTCCCTTTCAACCTTAATTTATTAATATTACCTCTTTCTATAGGAACTAATTTAAAACCACTCAAAATATAATTTCTTCGTAAACGAAAATATTGGCAATTTAGTAGACTACAAGATTTTGGTCACATGTAAATTTTATAAGCCATGATGCCGTAGGCCACAGTCCGTTTGTTACCAACAACTCAAACTCTCCAAATTAAAAGATGAAAGCTATTTTCTGGACTCAATACAGTTCCTGTTTAGTTCTGATCGTTATTCCTATTTCTTTATACAAATAATAGGCTATATAAAAGTGGGGTTTCCCCATGACGAAATCACATGATTAAATAAAACCAGCGTCTTATTAGTTGGCATGTTGGTACTTTTTCCCACGTCAGACAGAAGTTAGCTATTGAACAGCAGTGGGAAAGAGTAATGTGGCTTCATATGAGGAAAACCATGACTTTAATTTCAGTTTTTTTAAGTCTTCGTGGAAAATATAAAAACGTATAGAGTTTCTAATACATTCTTGGACATTGACGTCCCTGGATTTATTGAAAATGGAACTTGAAGGAGATATTACGCATTGGCCTACTTTACCCCAGAATATTTCCTGGTATTATTTCTGTTAGGGCTAAGTCGAACTCCGGGCCATTATACTGTAAGGCCAGAAGTATTAGAATCGTTAAATTCAATTCATTTCATCGGGGATAGAACACTCCACCTTTTACTCTATTAGCCAAGTGTCTCAACCAACTGCACCACGGCGTACTTCACTTGAAGGAATAAGCAAGCATTGGTAGATTAATGAAGAATTGTTAAAGTTTGAGATATTAGGCTACTTTTAATGGTACTGAAGTAAATAAGTTCCACGTTAATCCCCTGCGTAAAATAATTATAATAATAATAATAATAATTATTATTATTATTATTATTATTTTATTACTAGTATTATTATATTATTTTATTAAGGTCGCGGGATCAAACCAGCCCGCAGTCGATGGGTTTTTCAGGACGTAAAAATCCTGGGCACGGAGTCCTCCGGGAGGGACTTTAAGCTGGGGGGCCCGTGTCGTAGATTTACGGCACGTAAAAGAACTCCAAGCCTAAATTAGAGCCTCTGGACAATTTAACGGCCTTTCACGTCAAGTAATACCTTAGTTTCCGGAGGGGGGGGTTGAGAGGCGATGGGCTTACCACCTGTCCCTCTGCCCCCTCTAGGAAAATAAGCGTAACAAAATTCACATAAGTACAGAAACCTCCACTTGGAGACCCTTCGCCCCAACATGGGGGCATAGGATAAGAGATATATATATATATTATTTTATTATATTATTAGTATTATAACATTAATAAACTAATGATTGTAATAATATCAATAGAACGTATGGGTTTATTTAACAATGCTTTTCAACAAGAATTCCAACTTCTTGTGCAGGTTGTCCAGACACTGAGTTTCGAACCCAATTCCCTGGCCACAGTAAGCTCATAGCCTGACACGCAGTTGTCGAGAAGACCAAGAAATCCTAGATACAGCCCTAACTTAACGGATTTAAGCAAATCTGTCATGACCATTAAACTGACATGGTCACCAGATAGCAAAAAATTGCGCTCGGAAAAGGTTGGGATTTAGGTAATGAAAGTCAAATAAAAAACAATTAGCTTTAAATCCGTGTGTTTGCTCTCCCTCTACAGTATTTATTTTCTAAAGCCGTAGGCCACTGGGTATATAATTTTTGTACGTCCGTTGTGAAAGGTCACAATATAATTCGTAATATAAATATTTTACTACTTTTATTTTACATCACGTATTTACTCCCAACGAATTTCACTAAATTAACTGCATATTTACATTTATAATAATATTCAGGTTATAAAACTTTCTATGTGTATGTTAAAGTTTTTTATTAGTATTATTATTTTTTTTTAATATTAACATCACTCTGATTGACCTTCATTTTCTCTAGCAATAGCAATTTCTCCGAAGTTAATAAGGGCTGCTTCAATTGAAATGATCGACACCTATTTGAACAGTCGTGAATATTTTTAAAACAGGGGGGGCGGTATTAGCTCAAATACAGTTTCTCATAGGTAATATAACTGTAGGAAAGGTTGAGTCAGACTGAAAAATGCAATACCATAGCCGGGATTTGAACCACTATCGTCGGCTTTCCGTGCCGTTGCTCTATGATTGAGCTACAATGGCAACGTGCCGGTACAACATTAAATTCTCCAACTGACTCACATATCCCGGAGGTTCAGGAACCATGAATTATATAATATATAATAATATAATATAATATAATATATAATATATATAATATAATATATAATATATATAATGTAATGCAGAATCATTAACATCCTACTTACTTACATTCTTCTGTCCATACTAAATATTCTCTATTTTCCTCTTCGAAACGTTTAGAATTGCTTGCATCTATAATTTGTTGGTTCCAGTGCACATGTGCCAACACGGTATCTCGTGCTTAGCGCGTGGGCCTGGCATGCAAGCGGTCCCGGGTTCAAATCCCAAGACAGGCAGGCGTGTCATTTGTGGTTGACGAAGCCGTGACTTTTGGGTTTTTTCTCGGGGATCCTCCCGTTTCCCCCTCTCATTCAACCAACACCTTCACACACCCCCTCATTATCATCCCGTTTTCCTTCCCGGCTTTCGGGCCATCTCCCCCGTCCTCCCCCATAGCTTCTGGTCATGTGGTTGTTGGTGGTGTGCTGCACCTGGGGACTCTCTGGTGTGCCGCGACCCTACGGGTGCCGTGGGTTCGAGTCCCGCCTCTGGCATGGGTGTTTGTGTGTAATGTGGAAAGAAAGAAAACAAGGAAGAAGGACAGAAAAAGGAAAAAATAAAAAAATACTCTGCTACTAATGCCTGAATTTGTAACAACAATGCACGTATAAATTTCTGTGCTGCAGAGTCATTATTGCCAGTCGCTGCTGCCAGTCTTCTTGTTTTTGTAATAAACACATGCCAACTTAATACCAACAATCACACAAATATGAATATGATTCTCAATTAGGCCTATAGTAAAATGTCTGCAGAAAGTATATCTGGAGGATGAGAAGCTTATGTCAACTTTAAAAATTGTTTCTCTATAATAAAAGATGCGTTGGGTCAAAAACACCCCAGTTACCAATAGAGGGTTAAATAATAATTTTACTGCAAGCAATGTAGTTACGATCCTGCTATCGTCATGTCCTTCTCTTCGCTATGAGTTAACCTGCCCCATAATTCACAATGCAAGACCACTGCATGTTTATTTAAGTGCTCTACGCACGGTAACCATAAAATTGTTGTATAACTTATCAGCTTGCGGTGACATTTTTAGCTTCCCTCACACAAGCTTTATCACTCGGGTTTAGGCAGGTGCGCACTCAAAGGCTAGTGAAAACATGTACTTGTAAAGGCAATAGACAAACAAATTAAACCTTGCGGTCCGTCATTCGTGCATCGCTGCACTCTTTCGCCTGGAAGTGTGTGTGGATGTAAAGGCAGAAGACAGACAAACAAAACTTTCCAAGAGCACATCAGCTCCTCAGTACTGAACTTTAAACAATACCGTACGCTCTTAGCTGGCGTGTCGAAAATTAAGACATTTCCACGCGCCGTTCTTTTGAGAGAGAATTCGCGCGTGTTTGGCAATTACATGCGCAATCTTTCGCGCGTACTCATTTTTTGACACTCTATCATGCAAGAAAAAACCTTCATGCATTTTGGGCTGCATTTTTTGACCGCGAGTGATTGTCTGCAAGCTCTTTCCCCCGATATTGCCCGTACGCTCCCAGGAGTGTGCTAAAGAGCTTGTGTGTGAGGCTTGCAGTTCGGTTGGTGTACAGCCGTCTGCGAAAACGATGGGCCGACTCATGT
Source organism: Ectobius pallidus (assembly GCA_964059195.1). Classification (NCBI taxonomy): domain Eukaryota; kingdom Metazoa; phylum Arthropoda; class Insecta; order Blattodea; family Ectobiidae; genus Ectobius; species Ectobius pallidus. Next base: position 22,051,381 of record CAXKWD010000011.1, read on the forward strand.
TTGTTAGAAAACTAAAGTTCTATATGTTTGTTAGAAAACTAAAGTTCTATATAACGATTCGTAAGTGTAAACGAACTCACTGTCATCGTTGTCATATTTGTTCGTTGATAGAATAGCAAGCCTAAAACACAAGCTATACAATAGTTTGTGTTTATAGTGCAGCCTTATACCCTCTATTAACTTGTAGAATGTTCCAGGATGAATGTATATTGCCAATATCAGTTACATATATTTATTAATTAAAATTACATGTTATAAAAATATATCACTAGATTGATTTCGTCACTATTTAAAATATTAAAATGATCAGCATAGTGTGATATAAAAAATTTAAAATGATCTTGTCAGATTGTAATAGCTAGAGAATATAGCTTCAGTTATAAAATGTGTTCAGTTATAAAATAACCTGCTAAATAGGTTCGTCATACAGGCGTACATTTATCTAAAATACACTGCATTAACTCACTATTGGAGTAGTCCTTGTAGGCTAGATGGTTTTATGATGGGCAAGAATACCTCTTGTTTCTTCTCTCGAAGCTAGTGTCGAGATTGTCTTTGCTGGATAAAAAAGTTGTTGTTTCTTCTCTCCTAGCTAGCTGAACTATTAGGATCTTGTTGTTCCGTTAGTTTGTTGTGATTCTTACTATCTGGTATTGGCAATCTTTGTTCATCGCTGGATTCAATAGTTGGAATGCATTTCGACCTCAGTTATCTAGGTCATCTTCAGCCCTATTAAAGTATTTAAGATACGAACAATTTAGAATAGGTAATTGAATTTATTGAAATAAATTATCAGAAAGGAATTTTATACAGTATAAGCTTACCTTAATGTTGAGTACTTGGTAGACATACCTCAAGTGTACTGAGGAAAACGGACTTTACACTGGCTATATATTGCCTGAGGGTGTGTTCACAGCCAGATCAAAAAGTGGATTATGTTCGATAATGTCGTCGTTAAGTATATTATTTTTATGTCTATAGATTTCCAAAGCTTCTAAAGTATCGAGTCTGTTACCTTTCTTTTGTTTATGGAGGACTTGCATTGTTTGTTCTATAGGGTAATTTTTGTGTTTCTCATCTACAGTGCCTTTTTTTTTACTCGTGGCCGGGCGGTCGGCTGGAAGTAGCTGCGAGCGCACAGTGCTTCTCACCGTTCCTGGCTCCCGCCTTTCTCCCCGTCAGTGCACACACACAGCACACCAAACACCAATTTTCTGGTCATGCAATGGCATTTCGTGTACAATATCGGGGTTTTCTGCACTCCAGTATCTGTTGTTTTGTGTCGATGCATGACCATGTAAATGAATCCATACTTCGTCTGTGAAAAAAATTAACTTTGGGTCCATAGAGCCATCATTAACTTTACCCAACACCCAATTGCAGAAATTTACTCTACTCACAGTATCACGTGGTTGCAGTTCCTGAACTATGGTTATCTTATATGGTTTTAATTTCATAAGTTTAGTGGCTTTCCAAGCCGAGAATTGTGAAAACCCCGTTTCCTGTGATAACCTACTCAGAGATTTTCTTGGGCTACGTTCTAACTTCTGTCCTATCTCATCGAGTTTTCTCTCTGTAAGCACACGGCGAATTTTTATTATTTTTATTTCTTATCAAGAACAGAACCCGTTTCTCTGAATCTGTCTACAAGTTTACGAACTGTCTCTCTGTGAGGCACAGGAATACCAGGGAATCTGTCTACAAATAGCCGTGTCACTTCTCTACAGAACTCTGTTTGCACATAGGAATCATACATGAATATGCGGTGTGCTAAAGTATACACACTTCTTGGCATTATAACAGAACTATCACAATTTAACCACAAAGAAGAAAAAAGAACCTCCGCTAGCAACAACCGCACATGCACTGATGGGGAGAAAGGCGGGAGCCAGGAACGGTGAGAAGCACTGTGCGCTCGCAGCTACTTCCAGCCGACCGCCCGGCCACGAGTAAAAAAAAAGGCACTGTAGTAAGTGTTTAGCGAATGCTGATTTTCTTCTTTGATAATTGTAGTCGGCATTGTGTTCTTTAAATCTTTGTTTGAATTGCCTACCTGTCTGGCCTATGTACACCTTATTACAGTCGGTACAAGACAGTTTATAAACCCCGTTTTCTGAAAATTTATCTATTTTGTTGGAGCTGGTATTATAGAGTTTATTTTTTATTGTATTATTAGTACGAAATGAAATGTTAAAATCTTTTTTAAAATGTTTAGTAATTGCGTGTACTTTATTGTCAGTGTATGTAAAGGTGACATATTTTTTATGGTTCTTTTCAGCGATAGGTGTTAATTTGGTGGTTATTCTTTGTTTTTCCCCTTTTTTTGTTTTCTGTTTCCTTAGTAATTTAAGAATAAGGTCTTTTTTATAACCGTTATTATTGGCTATTTGAATGATAGTATTTAATTCACGGTTGTAGTTGTGTTTGTTCAATGGTATATTTATGAGTCTATAGATCATACTATTGAAGGCTGCTATTTTGTGCGTGTAAGGATGGTTAGAATTTTTATGAATAATTGTGTCTGTAAATGTTTCTTTCCTATATATATTGAACTCAATTTTATTGCACTTTCTGGTAAGACTTAGATCTAAGTAATTTATGGTTTGTTGTTTTTCTTTTTCCATAGTGAATTTTAGTTTGTTATGGATTTTATTAAAGTCTTGGGTAATATCATTAAATTTGCCATTTGCGCATATCAAAATGATATCATCAACATATCTTCTATATAATTTTATGTTGTATTTATCAATAATTGTCTGAATAAGAGTGTCTTCTAAGTTTTGTAGAAAAATCTCAGAAATTATGCCGGACAATGGGGAGCCCATAGCTACTCCTTCCTTTTGTATATATATCTCATTGTTGAATGTGAAATAGTTTTGTTGCATAATTGTTTCAATAATTTTCATTAGTTGTTGGATAATTATGGGATTTTCATTTTTCTGTCGTAGTCTATTTTCTATTATTTGTAAAGTTTCTTTAATTGGTATATTAGTATAGAGATTTTTTATATCTAATGATATGAAGATCTCATGGTTTTCAATTTTGTAGTCTTTTATAGTGTTAACTAAGTCTATAGAATTTTTTAGTGTATATTTATTTTGTAGCTTAAGTTTAGTTTTTAGTATTTTACTGATTGTCTTTGAGATTTTATAGGTAGGAGCACTTGTAAAGTTAACTACTGGTCTAATGGGGTTGTCTTGTTTATGAGTTTTTACTTGTGCTTTTAAATATGGAGGTTTCGGGTTCATTTGTGTGTTATTTCTCACATCTCTATCTGTTAGAATGAGATCGGCTTCTTTCATAACTTTTTTTATTTTTTGTTGGAATTTATCTGTAGGGTCCGCATTAGTTTTTATTATATCATTGTTTTCTATGAATTGTATTGTTTTGTCATCATATTCGTTCTTATTAATAAGGACGATAGTGTTACCTTTATCTGCTTTAGTATGCTGTATATTATTCTGTTTGAGTTTTTCATTAATGTTTTTGATTGTTGTTATATGTGTGTTGTTATGTATATTTCTTTTTTTGGTTTGCAGTTCGTTTTGTATTTCTTTGGTTATTCTTCGTCTTGTTTCGTGTTGTTTTTCTGGTGGTAGGAGAGCTATGGCAGATTCGGCATCAATAATATTGGTTATAAGGTCATTTCTTGAGTTAGATTGAAGGTTGTATTTATATCCTAATTCTATAGTTTTAATTTCGTCATTGTTTAGTTGTAGTTTCATCAGATTGAGAATTCTAGGGTAGAAAGTCGAATTACTTGTGTCTTTCATATTTTGTTCCTTTGTTTGCTTTAAGGTGTTGTTTTTGTTAGCCATTAGCTTATCAATTTTCTTTTGCATCTTACTACGGACCCTCTTTGGATACCATGAAATTCTTGAATACAAGCTGTACAGTTCAGTGCACGGGATCATTCCGATGCTTCTGGTTTCTTCTAGTGTTATTTTTACTTAAAGTTGGCATTGAATATAAAATTAATGTTTCACACCTGGCCTGGGTAAGCCAAGTCCACATCTGGACGTGCATTCAAGTTCGAACATGCAATATAGCCTATGAGCTACGCTCAGGCCTAGATAAGCGGTGAAAGGGGCTGTAAGGTGTGCTCACAAAGAATGTTCAGATCAGCTACTGGATTAGTACAACTCGTAATGGTTTGATGTCAAAAGCCTGGCACTCAATTATCAATCCATGAACGCCGGTCGGTTTCAGGTTCAGGAACGAAGGAGGTAGGGGGATAAGACAGACATCATATGGAGGTTCGATGAAATTGCCTTGTTAATAGTGTCTTCTATACTATACGTACAGTCACTTGAAGTGAAACAAAGGCATAGACAACAAACAAAAAATTATTTCCCTGATCGAACTAGGTTAAGATTAATTCTGAATTCATTATATTTTCTCAACTAATCTAGAAGCTCTTAGCCGTATCCGCCATCGCGAAAAAAGGGGAGGAGCAGGGGAGGAGAGTGGGCATGCTGGAGCCGGTTTAGAATTTCCTTACTAACATAAACCACTGCGCATCATATCGGTAAGATTCCGTGCACTCGATTGTACATTAATTTCATCATTCATATTCCTGAAAAGTCTGTTAATTTGAAGAAGAAAATAATGCAAATCTATAAAAGCTATAGGAACGTAACACACTATTGCATCCCATATTCTGTAGCCTATTGTAAGAGGTAACACTTAAGGGCTTCATCCATCGATAAACTCCTAATCTCTCATGGGATTACCTATGATAAATTTTACTTGTAACGAATAAATTGTAACGAGTTCCCAGCGTCTTTTAAATCAGATTTTTTAATTACATTTTAAAGACCTGAATTAATACTCAGTATCTGTGAAGAGAATGTAAATACCTTGAACACTTCATGAATTTAAACAGTAGTCTCACCAATACTGGGAATTTTATTAATGGTTTGTCCAGAGTGTTGTTTATCTCTACAGACTGTCATCGCCGGCCCATTTTATGAGTCCGCCTGCACATTTTTCTTAGTCCTTGTTAATACATTGCTTGACATTGCCCCAACACCCCCCCCCCCCCACAGTGCCAGTGCACGCAGCTCAGTGACACAATGTCAGGCCATCTATTAACAGCAGCATGCGGTCCACGTACAACATTACTTTTTATTCATTGACGGCTTTAGACGTCTTCAAGTTTAAATTCAGAAACGTATGAAGAATAATTAATAGGACAGTCGAGATGGAGACCGGTACAAAATTAATATGAGCACATTATTTAGACAAGAAAATAAAATACTATATAAGAATTATAAAAGTTCATCGAATGAAGCCATTATTGTGTATGCCTGGATTCATACGTTTCGTAACAATGATAACAGCGACGTTATAGCCTATGCAACATGTTTTCTTTGACATATTTAGCTGTTAGATGATCAAAATATCACTGTAATGCAAATAAAGTTTGAGAAATATGTAACAAGCAGAAGGCACTGTATGCCCCCATCGTGACGTTAATTTCGAAATATTTACGGAAGTATGATTTCATAACTGTATTTCGAATTCGGGTGACATTTTTGCTTTTCTGTTGAGTGGACTTTTTGAAATAATAAAAAAAATTAATAACGTAAAAAAGTATATTTTTTTAACAGTTACAGGAAAAATTGAAAACTTAATGTTTTACAATAGAATCCAACGGATTTTTCTGACAGAAAGTATTTGGTGATGACGTCAGATTTGGTTACACACAGTTTACATTGCAGAATACTCATCGAAGTTCAACACTAAGATAATAATTTTTATTTATTAAAAAAGAGCTTTCATGTACACAGTAAGAGATAACTCGAGATAGTTTAAACGAAAAAGCACACGAAATGAACTCATTTTAGTATAATATTAAAATCAACACGAACGGAATTGATTTTATTTTGTATGCTTGATTTAGAATATATCTAGGTGAAACTAATGGCTATGTTGAAGCATGCAGTGGTATAATATTTTGGCTTTGATAAAGGTGGATCTATTACGTTTTGTTGAGTGTACACGTTAAACTAAAATTTGTAGATACGAGGGCCGTCCACAAAGTAAGTTTCCCTGGGGCCGTTTACAGAAACAAAACACAATTTCGTGGAAATATTTATTACAACAGATACAGCAAGTGTCCAGGTATTTTCGACCATATTCGCCACCGAAATTGAGACATCTGTCCTACCGTGGAACCAACTTTTGAACATTTGTGTCGTAGAAGTTTGCCGCCTGGGATTTGAACGATTGTATGACAACCATCTCCGCTCGGTCAATGTCAGTCATTTCTTGAAGTGTAGGACAAGATGGATATCACTGGGAGGGAGGTCTGGGTTGTAGGGTGGATGTTAAAACATCTCCTAGTCGATCTTTTGCAGGAAACTTGCAGGGAGGTGTTTAAGCCTCCACGCTACAGGTTGGACCTCGCTCCCAGTGATTTGCATCTTTTCCTACCCCTCAAGAAATAACAGAGAAAGACAAGAGATTGACAGAGAAACGGAGAAGGTTGTGACAAAATGATTCAAATCCCAGGCGGCAGATTTCTGTGGCACATGTATTCAAAAGCTGGTCCCACGTTATGACAAAAATCTCAATTCCGGTGGCGAATTTGTTAGAAATATAGCTGAACACTTGCTATATTTGTTGCAATAAATATTTTCATGAAATTGTGTTTTATTTATGTAAACGGCCCTAAGTAAACTTACTTCTTGGACGGCCATCGTATTTACAACTCATGCGGCTTTCAGACGGTTTAACTTTAAAGGTTAGATGTTTCATATAATACGTATATTAATCGTGAAATTTGTTAAAGTGCTTTGTTTTAAGTACACTTCGCTTAGAGAAGTACGGCAGTTACCATAATATTAAAAAAAATCTTTATAGAACATTCTCCAAAGCCTGGGGGAGGGTGCAACCTATTAGCCTAATGAAGATCCGGACTACGACATCTGTAGGAACAAAGAAGCAATCGGCTGAAGTGCTGTAACATATTTTTACGCTGAGAAGCACCAGAATTGCGATTGGATTCAGTGCATAAAATGCAAGAAATAGCTTCATGAATTTTAAAGTAAGAAAATTTACATTGTGTAAACTATTGTTGGAAGAAATGCTCCATTTCTCCTATGTTAGATACCCTACACTCTTCAGTATAGCACAGTAAACAATAAATAGATTACAATAAAGACTGGTAAATTGTGATAGAGCTAATTCATTTCTGTACAATGAATATAGGCCTACAATTCGTTCATTGTTGATTCTTCAGCACTGAGTAAATAAAGGAATAACATAGACAAAGAAATAAATATTTTCTTTTAAGAAACAGAAGTAGGCCATTGAAGTTTGTCACGCAGCTTCGCACGAATTTGTTTAAATATGTAGGTTTAGAAATAATATTTTGAACTAGAGATAATTACTTTCAGAAATATAATAGGCCTATTCTACAGAATGTTAACTTTCAAGCTAAGCATAAAAATAGTAGCACGACATATTCCTCCCACTTAGGCTATACCTATTATTTATACAAATCTCTCTTTCTTTCTCTCTCTCTCTCTCTCTTCTACATCACGGCATATTGCTCTCTGTCATTCTTTTTTGCTCTCTCGTTGTCTGTCGCTTTCTCTTGCTAAATGTCGTTGTTTTTCGGTATCTTTGTTTCCTGTTGCTGTATCACCCTCGGTCTTCTCTCTCTCTCTCTCTCTCTCTCTCTCTCTTTATCTCTCTCTTTATCTCTATCTCTATCTATCTCGCTCGCCCTTTACTGGTCTCTCAAGTCTTCTTTTCATTCTACTCTACCTCCCTCTCTTGGACTTACAACTCAATACACATAGGGGAGAGCAACAATCTACAAAGGTCTATTACGTATCAAGAAAACATGACGGAAGTGCATTTGCTTACTACGGTCCAGGGCCCAAACTATCTCAAACTGATTCATACTAAAGTGAATAGACCTCAAGGAATGGCTTGGAAAATCTCGACCAATTCAATATTTTTCTTTTTCTGCGCAAAACTCGGTTTATATTATGACTTTTCCCTGATAGAAATAAAGTTTAATGAAGCATATGAACCATGCTAATGGAACTGTGAATAAAGTACAACTCGGAGCTCGTTTCCAAATCACTTCGTAGTTGAGTAAGAGTGATGTGTTGAGAGGTTCAAAAGTTGCCAGAACTTTGAACATTAGAGTTTGGTTTCCGACGAAAACTTCAGCTGAGTAGCGAGGGAATATATAACCAATGTCAGTCCATAAATCTTCAGCTTTTGTTTATCTATTTTTCCTGATTTAAGACAGGGAAGAAGCTCCTTAGTTTAAGGGTGTGGGGCTATGAAAATATATTCTCTTAACTTCCACACCTAGGATTATTTCAAAGCATACAAAGAGAGCTGAATCAGATATAACAGGCGGAATTCAATTTGAAGACGTCTATTCATCATACTCATTAAGGAAACAATAGGAATAAATGTGAGATTTCAATAAGCAAGGCAGGCCTATCCATTTCCTTTCATACCAAGACGTCATATAATTAAGAGTAAGCTTGGGATTCCTGAAAGCATAGACATTTTAAACTAATTACCTGTTTATATTATAATCTTAACATGTTTGCTTAGTGTAGATAATATGTACGCATTAGAAACTTACTGTAATAAGGACGCAATTTATGACAGGACATGGAAAACTCAAATCGTATTACCAACGCTTCAAAATCGGTAACCCAAACGACACTTCTATACCAGAAGCAAACAGTTAAACACTTCCTGTTTGGGTTTTCAGAGGTCGGACGCTAAAGATACTGTTTTGAACTGCATCTTGAGTTTCGTTAAGTATTTAACTAATTCTGACACAAATAGACTATTTAAAAAGTAATGTTGCTTTACACAGTTTCAGAAATTCGTCAGCAGTATCTACAAGACCCTATATAAATAAGTGAACTAGCATTCTCAGTTAAATTGTTTAATGCTTTTTGTTATTCATTTGAATTAATCGATTTTAGTATGTTTCATTTACTATTCGTTGGAGATTCAATTTAATAACAATAATAATGATAATAATAATAATAACGGATGATCATGATCATGTCAGATTAATACTCTGATGTGAAACATTGACTTGTCTTTATGTATCCATCGCGTTAAAGGGGGCGTACACATTAGAGAACTCTCTTTTTACATAATCTTGAATAATTTCACTCTTTCTGGACAGATTTTCATATAATGTTGTACACTTACTTTACAGGTGATTATTTTTACTTTGATATAAAACACATCTAACAATCTGTCAATATGAATTTGTTTTAATTTATTTTTAGAAAATAAAACTTCATTTATCGAACATGATAGACTAATATCATCTAAAGGAAGTTATTGCCAAATTTGTCTTTAAATCTGAAATCGTGTTCGGTTTCAATTATAATAAAACAGTGCTGCAGACGTAGCACTTTATCGTTTTCTTTCTCAAATCCAAGCTCAAATTACTAATTAACCGAGATATCTTTTAATGAATATTTTATTTAATTGCCGGTATATAATGCAATTTTATATTATTGAACGAAAGTATGAGAATTACAGGCATAAAAATGTTCATTTATTCACTTCAGTAAAGCAGACAATAAAATATACAAATCCTAAGTTATTCACAATGCAATAAGAATATGAAACTGAATAGGTGGGCCTAAGTCATGAACATATTCTAAGCTATTCTAAGTTGTTGCAATTTAGATCGTTCTCAATTCAGGAAATTTTAAGTATGAAACAGTAGGCCTAATCTGACCTGCATTTCGCTGTTCGCTCTGAATTCTATCGCGGATTCAAATCACATTAAATGTTAATGTGATGTATTATTAGCTTTGTTAAACAAAGATACTAACCTAAAAGCTTTGTGAGAGGTTTCACATTTTATCACAATCGCTAATATTGACTGAGGTTGCCATTTATAATCTACTGCGAGGCGCGTCCATAAAGTAAATTTCCCACAGGCTATTAACAGAAACAAAACACAATTTAATGGAAACATTTATTTAACATATAGGCCTACAGTATGTGTTGAGCTATTTTCCAACATATTCACCACCGGAATTCAGATATTTGTCATACCGTGGGACCAACTTTTATCGCTGTGTCATAGAAGTCTGGATTTGAACCACTGTGTGACAAACACCTTCACCTCTTTGCCATTCTTTGTCATTTCGTGAGGTGTAGGGAAATGTGGAAATCACTGGGAGCTAGGTCCGGGCTTTAGGTTGGATGTTTAAACATCTCCCAGCCGAACTTCTGCTGGAGACTTTCTAGAAGGTGTTTAAACTCCCACCCTACAGCCGGGACCTCGCTCCCAGTGATTTCCATATTTTTCTACACCTCAAGAAATGACAGGGAATGAAAGACAATGACAGAGGGGAGGAGATGATTGTCACACAGTGGTTCAAAGCCCTGGCAGAAGACTTGTACGACATAGGTATTCAAAAGTTGGTTCCACGGTATGACAAATGTTTCAATTCTGGTGGCAAATATGTTGAATAATAGCTGCAAGTTGCTGTAGGCTATCTGTTGGAATATATATATATATATCCACGAGATTGCGTTTTGTTTCTGTAAACTGCCCCAGGGAAACTTATTTATGGACGCGCCTCGTAGTTGTTACAAGGTCGGACGCTATGTTGGATTTAACTATAGTAAAGTAAAGTAAAGTAAAGTAAAGTTTTCCCTATACAGGCCATGGAGGCCCAGGCCCAGAGGGTTCCAGGAGGTTGAGGCTCCCAGATTTTAGACATTCGGACCGTGAAGGTGGTAAGGTTGTCAGCCTTACGCACCGGCCGCCTTTAACCCCAGGATTGCTCCTGGTACTCATTTCTGTTGGAGGCTGAGTCGACCCCAGGGCCATAGTGCCACCAAAAGGATTAGGCCAATTGAAAAATTCCAATGACCTCATCGGGGATTTTTTGGTTCAGTATTCATATTCTGTGTGGTAAGACTTCTTACTGAAGTATTAAGAAATCAAGAACTTACTTTTCTCTACAACAAAACAGTTGAGATTATGAACAATTGACATTTGCATGGTGTTTGTTAGTGTGTATGTCTGTCGTATGCGCAAATGTAATCCCTAGCGGAGCTGTGCAAATTGTGAGTGTGGGAGTTTGCAAGGTTCCGAGGTCAGAATCGCAATGAGCGGAGTCCCGCGGCGTGAATGGCAAACAGTTTCTTGCGAGTAATTTGTGTGGATGCAGATTACTGGCGTAACGCAAACTGGTTTAATCCTTATGCCGATATTATGATACACGTCTTTCTCTCAAAATAAGAGACTTCCTTACAAATTATGCTCTGCGAAGTTTCACCCAAAACAAGAGAAATATTCGTTGTTCTGAAGGAAGTGCCACAATCCACGTAATTAACACCCTACGGACTTAAGCCAAGCCGGTAGTTTATCTGGAGTTCTTGACAAGGGTAATCGCCGGATGTGCTCATCAGAAGTTTTCTCCTGGGGGCGGGGGGTCGAGTCTATTAAACGGGCGGGGTTGTGCTTAAGCATGCTTGTTTCTTGACCCAAGAAAACACGGGTTCAAAAAACCCACGCGAGTGAGGGAAGAACGTAATCAAGAAGATGTCAGCTAAATAAAAGTGACACATGTACACAACTTCCATGATTACAGTACACTGCGTGCTATTGAGAGAAGACCTTTGAGAATAGTTAGAAATTTTTGACCAAATCTTTTTCCGTAGCAAAATAATTATATAGATAATTTAAATTTAGATTTAACTGTGTCCACCTCTGCTTTCGCTCCTCTCACGCAGTGGGAGTGGGTAAGAATCCTGGTCGGGATAAGTTACCTAGGTGGGGTTTCTTCCGGGGTTTTTCCTCACCTGTAATAGAATTGTCGGGTAATTTAAGGGAATATGTGCGTGAATTATTTTGAAATTTATGTTTTTTTTTGTTTATAGCACTAAAAAATTGTGCTGAATTTTCTGCATCCATTGATATATAGTTTATATAGGTTTAGAAATTATTTGTGCCATTCAAATGGACATTTAAATATGTTTACATGCTCTAAGCTACTATTCACTATTAACTTAAAATTGAATTTCCCGGTAACTCTTATTTTTCACACATATTGTTAGGTAGCTCCACAACCATTAGAGATAGAAGGCTGAAATTTTTTACACTCATTTTACATGCATATATGCATAAAGTAGACTACAATGATGCTCATAGGTATAAAATTAAAGAAAAAGTGTCATGAAATATTGATCAAATTTCAAGATATTTTATATGCGATATATAAAAATTAATTGCATTAAAAATACTAACTTTAGCTGCATAAAAGTAGTCTACTTTGTAGAAAAATATGTTCATTATATGCATTAAAAAAAATAAAAGGCGTCAGAGAAACCAGAAAAATGTTATGCCTATAGGAAGTAATAAGTGCATCTGAATTAATTGTTTTCATGCTCCTATAAAACGTGTAATTTAAAATTAACTTGGTCAATTTTTTATACTTTTATCTGGTAGGTATGTTCTAGTAAGCCTTGTTATAGGATCCTGTAGTTTTTGTCCACTTCTGAGTTCATTTTCTTGTAAAATTTTAATATTTTAGAACCTGCGTTTTCTTAATCTTTTTGAGGTTGTTCACGTACATTTACCCTTAAGGCCCTTATGGTCCCTGGATATCATCTGGCCTTCATTATCATCTTCATCCCTTCCTCGCATTGTTCAGAGGGAATGTGTGAGTGAATGGTCATATGTGTTCGTGTTTTCTCGGAGGTGTCCCGGCATTGGGCTGATAACTTCCATAGCCTTGTCTGGTCAAAAAAAAACTATGTATGTCATCCATAGATAATCCATCTCCCGATCAGGTCGCGGCCCTGTAACGCCCGGTCGGTGTGGGTCGCTTAAATGTCCCTAAAAGGAAGAGGTAAAACTGAGATAAACAAAAAAGAATTAAGACGCCTATTATCCTCCTTAATATAAAGTAAGAAATTTTTTTATAGATATTAAAAAAAGACAGGATAACTTTTTTTTTCGAAAAATGTGATTATTTTTCCCCGCAGTGCTTAAATCATACTCACCGTGTAGAATACGGAATATGTTTCAAACTCATTATTTAGAGTGTACTACGTACTGTTCACGGTAAAGGCCTTTGATAGCGCCTGTCATAAAAAATAACATGTTCGATTCATTTATTTGAGGAAATTAACGGATCTACTACAAGCTGACGTCGATTATGAAACAGAACTGTAAACATGCCAGGTTTCTAACTTTCTTAAGCGCCTGCTTTTAAAAACTTGGGGTATGCTTGTAATATGAAGTGCTACATTATTAAATCTCGTAATTTCGTCCTGCATGGTTGAATCCGCGATCTTCGTAGGTAGAGACCGGCACGCTACCTTTTCACCACCGCGCTACATTATCTACTTAGTTGACTTAGATTATTTTCTCCTTGTTGAGCTTTCTTTCGACGAACGTGTTACGATGTAAATAAGAATTCATGATACCACAGAATATTGAATATTAAGGCTCGGAAATGAACTATCAGAAGACGTAATGTGCACGCAATGTGCTCTGAATATTGTAAAATATACAAATTACAAATTAAATTACAAATTAAGTTTATTACAAATTAAAAAATACAAATTGATACAAAATTATTACAAATACAAATAATATACACACAATTTGTACAATTTGAAAAGAGTATTATTTGCCCCGCATGAGCATAGCTCGTGTTCGGGGTCAGTTCAGTCATACTAAAATTATATTTTGAAAATTATATAAAAAAACATACATGTTATAGTTTTAGGTAAAAAATAAGAATAAAAATAAATAAGATTGCTTATATGAAATAAATGCATGAACAAAGATACGAAAAAATAAATTACAGTAACATAACAGAGTTACAAACAAAATACCCAATGTTAAAAATTAAAAATTTACAGTTTACGCTTTAACCATTGAGATATGCTCTATCGTTTAAGTATTTTCTATACTTTACGTTATCTTTTCAGCTGAATTACATTATAAATTAAAGTAAAAGGAAGAATTGTTGGCCTGGGTGGTTAGTATTGCGCTAGCTTTCTGTGCCCATGGTGGCAGGTTCGATCCCAGCTCAGGTCGATGGCATGTATATGTTCATATAGGAGACAGGCCCATGCCAGTAGATTTACTGGCAGGTAAAAGAACTCCTGCGGGACAAAATTCCGGCACACTGACGATGATCACACGCCTAAGTTGCAGTACATCCCCGTCGTTAAATAGCCTAACCATATACCAACCAAAAAGAATAATTTGTAAATAGTTTCTTTACAAACTTTTTAAAAAGGTCAGTGCAACAGTTTTTAGTAAATTTAAATCTAATGAAGCATAACATCGCTTTGATATTGTATAGTCAGTTCCGAAAACACTACACTATTTATTGTCAATTATTCTAAAGTCGGTTCTCAAAACTTCACTTAACCAAATGTGCTGTAAATGTTTTAATTAACAGAGGCATGCACAATATATAAAACTGTCAGAAATATGCCGTTAAAATTTTCGCAAATTAATAAAATATACACAGTATTTATAAAATCGAGCAAATGTGACGCATTTTCGCAAAACTCACAAAATGTGCAATAACATGCAATTTGAAACCATAAATTTTCTGTCATTTCTTTCTTGTTTTTACACATTTTACACTAGCACATAACAAAGTGCATAATAAAAATTATGAATTTTTATAAACTTCCAGATCCTAATGATACTATTTTGGAGAAAAAATCTTCTGACACTGGAATTCAAACCCATGGCCTAAGGCTTTCCGTACCGATTATCTTTCAACTGAACAAACCAGAATTCGATTCACAGGAACTGGTGGGGTCTCTCTGTTATGACTCTAATATTTCGGAGTGTTCCTGAGCAACTTATAACCTGAATTATTATACATGGGTAAGCTGAGCATGTCATCGAAATGTTGCTGAGCGACCGATAAACCGAAATTTTACACACGGGAGTGCTCAGCAAGTTCTCTAATATTTTGAAGTATTTCTGAGAGCCATATAAACTAAAATGTTACTACCTTTAGTGTTTAATACATTTTTCGAGTTTTTCCTGAGCGACCGGTAAACCAATAATTAATTTATGAGCATGCTAATCATCCTCTTTCTGGTATTCTTTAGCAACAGACAATTTACCATTTGGGTATGCTGTTTATGCCTGAGCAACCAATATACCTAAATTTTATTATTAGGTTTAATGAGTACGCACTCTAATATATAGGGATGCAGTAAACCAAAATGGGCTCCTACACTAAGTTCGGATTATTTTAAACTTCAGACCACCATACCCTTCTTCAGTTTCTTCTTTAAATTTAATCCATATCCTAAGTCTTTCTGGAGTTCTTTTCTCCCCCTTTTTATAGCTGCTGCAGCAATTATTTAACTCGAACCTACTCGGAACGTGTTCAGAACGTAAAAAATGGCAATGCTCAGGAAACTCACACAAGGGGATACCAGCATATGCCAACCGTCTTTTAGGGGGAAAAATCTGACGTGAAACATATAGGTTAACTTCCTCTGCCCAAATAAAAGTTAATGCCTCTTAGTAAAATATATTATGCAGGCTAGGACATTGTCTTCGTAAAAATGAAGAGGATGTCCACGTATCGCGTCCCCGAAGGGTAAAAGAACTCAAATTAAATCTGATTATTTCACTCACATAACTTTCTGCCCCAAGCATGGGTAATACACCTTTCTCACTTCACATTCAGGTGTAGAATAATAGGCCGTATTGCAAGGAGCTCGCATTGAATTGTTTCAACCTGATGTAAAGCTTTATTGTTCGCCAGAGTAGACTAAGTATATACTCATAGTGGGTGGCTTATAACTACCCTTCAGAGGATTTTTGCGAAAGAATGTTTCAAATTAAAGTTTTAGCTCTTTGTATAAGCACATCATATACAAAATTTAAACAAAATCGTTAGAGCCATTTCCGAGAAAGTCGCGAATAACGAAATTTTCTTCATGTAAAGTTTCATAAAAAAAAAAAAAAAAAAAAAAAAAAATTAATAATTAATAATTAATAATAATAATAATAATAATAATAATAATAATAATAATAATAATAATAATAATAATAATATTAGAGAAAGTCGTCGCCAATCTTCCTGTCACATTCCCAGAAGGTATCTTACCCAAATACAACATTTTATTTTCATACGACTTTTCGTTCTGGAGATAGCCTGTTCACAGACACACATACACACAGTCATGATCATTAAAATAGTATTTTTGTATTCAGGGAAACTCAAAACTTGCATTTATGTTAAAATATCAATTTAGAATTTCGGGGTCGAACACAATAGACCTACTTCCTTTAGCTAATAGTACCTATGCTATCATGCTATGGGCAGAGGAATTAATAATCCCGTGATTGTAATTTATGCAGGCAGGCCTACTATTAAGTGTAACTAAAAATGTTTGTTTACGGTTCACTGTTTCCAGAGTAAATCTAATCGGTCCCTCTTCCTCAAAGCGAACCAATCAATACAACGTATAGTATCATAGTGATACATATACGTTGATATATATACATATACATTGTACATATGTCGTTGTAATGTACAAAGACATATCGTCACCTAGGTATTGGAGTGTACCTTGTCAATCAAGGTAATGTTCGAGAAACGAAGGAAGAATATGAGAATACTGAGGAGATCCATGCTTAATGTGATATAGAACATAGGCCTATATCTTTATTTAGAGGTGGAAAATTGACTTCTCAATATATGCATATAATGCAAGGGTCGAAATTTTCGGTCGCCAGACCGCCATGGGCAACCAGTATTCTGAGGCGGGCGACAAAGATTCGATTTTGAAAAACTTTTATTTCATTACTTCTAAAATTTTACTTTTTATATTTTAGTTTCTGTAAGAAAAATCAGTATTTATTCGGAGGCGTATGGAAATATTTGGAGGTTAACAATAAAATCAGAATTTCTAAAGCGACTTTCATTGGTTTTGTTTCCCTGTGTTTCAGCTAATCGTTGCTCTAGCAGTTCTAGCTCCTCTAGTGACATAAGTTACAATGCAGTTTTGTTTGATGTTGTTTTTTTACAGCCTACGATGGTGAAATACTGGCAACATATTTAGTTTATTTAATAATAATTTGTTTCAAATTAGTTTGTGCTATGCACAAATGAAAGAGGTATTTATTTTTAATTGGCAGATAGTTCAATTAAAATTAGTATTCGTTGCATAATTTATTTATTTATTTTTAAATATTTAATATGTAGGCCTACACTGTATATTCCTAAATGTAATTCTAGTAAAACTCGACAATTATGAAATCGTTGATCTGAAACGTTTTAATACTCGTTCTGAAAATATTACAAATAACTTATGTCCTTCAATGTCCTCTTTAAGGATAATTCGATCAGCTTTGACGGCAAACCCTTCATATACCGGTAGTATGCAAGATTTTATAACTTCAGTGGTTTGCAAATATATGACTTATGGTGAATTATGACGTTCTATGCATTGCATAAAACGTTATGGCAATAAATAAACATAATTATTAAAATAATTACGTATATTATGTTAATTATTATAATAATTATATTATATTTCATATGTGAGGAAAATGAAGGAGTAGTTTTTCGTAATTCCAAAAAGGCTGCAATGCTATAACATATAGGAATAATGTCGATTATTGGCCTTGGTTTGGCTATGGTTTCAGACTTTATTTCGTGCCCTGATATAATACATACCAAAATTAGGAGTTCCAAATATGCATTATCTCATTTTAAAAAATATGTCTACTCAGTTGACGACGCACAAAGAAACTAATACATTTTCCGTGGGCCAGTAGGTCTACTTCGTTTTACGATTATTACTTATCTCAGAGAAAATTTGCATAAAAATTTACAAAATAAGTCTGTAAGTTTCCAATTAGTTTTTCTATATCTTGTTACCACATTTCTCACACGAATATTCGCACCAAAAACTATGTTATCGTCTAAGTTGCCTCCTTGTAACTTCGTAGAGTTGAATCTATTTGATTGTTTTATGACTGAATCGATATGCAACAAGAAAACCAGTTGCAAAGAAATGCCTGTTTACATTGCAAAGCCTTGAAATAGAAGCGAAATCCTAAAGGGCACAGCAGTATTGGACCCCCTCTGCAACATTCAGTGAGTAACACAATTAATGTGTTAAGCTATTCCATTATCCAATCCAATAGTCCTATAGCCAAGAAGTACTAAATTAATACGAGGGATGTAGCATAGGTCATAGAATTTTTTTAAAAGTAAGATGATGGTACCATGATGTGTTGTATGTCACGGGAGATTTTGGCATCTCTAGTATATGGACACATCATTTGTTACAAATGTGGTGTAGGCTACGTACGGTTATACGAATAGAGGCGATGGTAATTTAGTTGTGAGTCAGCCGCCATGCAGAATGGGTATGACAAGATGTGAACAGCATTCTTATGTAAATATAGTCACTATCCGACGGACAAATTCCAGAGAATTCCACAAGAAGCTAATGGAAGCTTTGGGGAATAATTCCCAACCTTAAGGGATCATCGAGTGGGTAACTTATGTGTCCTTTCATGCTTCTAACTACCGCAAAACATTAACTGGCATGATGCAGTCGCGTATGGATGTTTATGGGTGTCTATTTCCTTCACTATCCTACATCTAGTACCCGTAATCTGCATTATACATTCATTCCATTCCCTTCCTTTTCATTTGTATATTTCAGAATGTTAAAATGGTCCCACATTTTCAAAAGAAAAAATAGTTGCCATGACTTATGCCCCATCCTTCCTATCATTTTGATATTACTAATAATTAAGCTAGTTATACAGTCTGAGATAATACTAATTTATCATTAAACGAATTTTAGCATCAAATGTAAATAATGACACAACACTGAGGTTCCGATGTGCTCTCAACGCTACAATTTAGCAACACAGCCGCTATGTACAGGACGGCATAAAGCACAATAAATGAGGTTAACTAAAATGAAAACTTAAATTTTGGCCGAAATGATAGTGCCAACAAGCTGACGTTTGAGGTAGACACTCCCCTGATTATGGAGACCGTATGGTGAAAATTTCAAACCTCTAATGGCCAATTGTATAAACATCACTGACTGGAGATCAATTATGATCTAAGTTCAGAAAATTATCTGAGTTCAGACCGCACTCGTGTTGTGTAACACTGATCTAAGATCAGCTAATTAAATTTAAATTTTGATCCCAGTTCATATATGAGCGCTTGGCAACATCTCAGAAACAGCTGATTGTCGCTAGGCGAGAGCATTGTTACTCATCTTTCCTGCGTGTTCATAAAGTTTGTTGAGTTCAAGGAAGGGAAAATACGAATAAAATCGAGCGGAAAAAGGATCGTTCTCCTAACTTTTCCAAGGAGAGCAAGGATGTCCTGATTGAAATTGTCTCTGAAAAATATAAATATATTATAGAATCTAATAAGATGGTTGTGATAATATTCGTGCAAAAGCAAAATGCATAGAAAAATGTTACCTCAGATTTCAGTATTGGCAATATAAACAGACTTAACGTTTTCACTGCCACTGCTTCGTCTCAAGAATTGCATAAAAGCAGAGATGTAAGATTAATAGAGTAATGCTTTACATAAAACGTGAGGATTTTTGTTAATCTGTTACAATTTGTCATTCGTGGAAACCAGGTATTCATTTAAATTTTCCTATCGATTTTAAACTTGAGCCCAGTGATGTTTTTACTTGATAACTGCCTTATTACAATGTATTCTCAGCTCTGGAAGAGTTAATCTATCACATAAAAAAGAGAACGAAGAAAGCATTAAGCTTTAGACAATGGTTAAACACACGAAGAGCATGATGAAATTATTATCATTATCGTAGAAGATACAGGGCTTATCAGAGTAAACTGAATTCCTTCAGAATAGAGTAACCAGCAAACAATGAGGTTTGCTTAGCCATTAGCGACCGTGCCCCTCCGAGCCGCGGAAAACAAAAGAGGAACGATTGGTGCAATGATAAAATTTCCTGTCGCAGAAGTGATTCCATTGAGACATAATAAACCCAGCGCTATTCAGTATGTTGCTCCTAAACTAATATAACTGTTCCTAACCTAACATAACCTGTCACTGACCTAGAATTTAGCTGTCACTTCTTACCTTAATCCAGGGGTTCCCAACCAGGGGGGCTTGAGGCTATTCTGGGGAGGGGGGGGTGTGCAACAGTTTGAAATTCATATTTTGATTTAGTGTTACTGCCTTGTCGGTCGACAAGAATTTTCAACCGGTTAACTTTAACCAAACAAATACACAGATACATACCGTAATTAACAAGAATAACAGAACAGTGTGAATTTACTTTTTATAATCTTATAAATTGTAACTATAGTTTCCCCGTCATATTAAATAGTCATATCTTGTCCTCGACACGTTTATAATAATTTAGAAATCCAAATACGAGATACGATAGGAATGATCTGCGTTGTCCTCCGTCAAACATAAAACCTAATATCTCAGAGCTGGTGAAACCAAAACAGTGTCAATCATCTCACAAATATTCAGTTATTAACTCTACATTGGATGTTTGCGTTTCTACATTTAACTTTTTTTATGAACTGTACTGAGACTCAAATAAGACTCACAATAATTAGATTGCATTTTCGTGTTTTATATGTGTGTGTGTGTGACAGCAAAAGCATCACAGGATAAATAAGAATAATAAAACCGGTGATCAATATTAATTTTATTTTTACAAGTATTATAGGGATCTTAATTAAAAAATCACTGACATCACTATCAAAGGGGGCGTGAGGATTTCATGATATTCGAAGGGGGGCGTCAGCTGATAAAGATTGGGAAGCACTGCCTTAATCAGAAGCTTTTTTTACCCTTCCACACCTTTCGTAAAACATCGTTACAACCATCCTTTATGTGCCGAATTCAATCTGCATGTAGTCAAATTAATGGGGAATTGTAGACTTGGTCCCACTCGACACGGCCCGACTGAGACGGCGGTCACATTATTCTCAAGTTTAAAGGAGTAAACAAACATCTGTAAAATTGGAATGAGATGATAATAATAACGCAAGCGATTTATACAGGTTATGTTGTAGAGTTATAGATATATAACCATTCATGAACCACAGATTATTGTCTCTGTGGGAGCCCGGTGACAAAAATCACTACTTAGTGTGCCTCACAGTATTGCATATGACATAACTTGTCTGACTGTGAGGTAGACCTTTAGGGCAATTACTCCTAGGAGAAAGGTTCCATCTGGCGTTGTGAATTGAACTCCGGCTTAGCTCAGTTGGTAGAGTATTGGCGCGAATAGCCAAAGGTCCTGCGTTCAAGTCCCAGTGTCGGAGGGTTTTTTCTCCTATAATATTCTCTTGTAGAGTTATGTTACACTGCATTATAAGGAGCCTAACGTAGGCTGTATACGCACAACTATGGTAGGCCTATAGCTAGAAATGTATGAAGGTGTATTTTGTGCATTTTCTTGCAATTTATCGTAACAACGCAGGTAATATTGTGTTTGTATTGAGCTGAACTTGTTTCTCAAATAAGAAAACAATACCTTGAACTGATATCAAGGTGTTTAATGGGAGAAATTTCTCCCCTAGTTCGGTGCGAATTGATATCAGAATAACGTTTTCAGCGTGAACTGAGATAAGTTTAGTCTCTGATCCGAGATCAAACGGTTTATACAATCGGCCCTAAGTCAAATGATCTCAGAGGAGTAAGCGAGCATACACACATCTCAGGGCGTATTTAGTATAGTAAGTATAGATCATACGAGGGTGGATCGAAAAGTAACGCACGATTTATTTTTACAAAAAATTTAATAGCTACAATTATAAACAAATGCACAGATGAAGGGACATCTTTTGTCTATTTTTCTATATAGTCGCCAAGATTCTCAACACATTTCTTCCATCGTGATACTAGTTTCAAAATACCCTGTTCATAGAAGTCCGTTCGGTTGGAGTATAGCCATCTGCGGACTGCAGTTTTCACTTCTGCATCTGACGCAAAGCATTTACTCGCCAGGAATTATTCCATGGGACCAAACAAATGAAAGTCCTACGGTGTCACGTTGCTGCAGTTGTTCGTGAGAAAATCAACAAATTTGGTTGGGAGGTGCTCTAGCATCCTCCTTACAGTCCAGACCTGGCACCGTCGGATTTTCATTTGTTCGTCCCATGGAGAAATTTTTGCAAAGGTAACATATGAAAGGGGTGTCCAATTGTTCACTCCGCAGATTAACATACGACCTGTGAAATAATTTTGTGGTTCTCGGGTAAATTATTTAAAACTGAAATTCAAGTAGTAGTAGTAGTAATAATAATAATAATAATAATAATAATAATAATAATAAAAATAATAATAATAACGATAATAATAGTAACGATGTTAATAATAATAATAATAATAATAATAATAATAATAATAATAATAAACCAATCCCAATACAGGCCATCGAGGCCCTTAGGGTTTCTGGCAGTTGAGGCTCCAAGAATTTTAGACATTCTGGATCGGCTGCCTTTACTTCCCGGATTGCTACTGGTACCCATTTCTGAGTCGACCCCAGGACAATAGTGCCACCCGAAGGAAGAGGCCAATGGAAAAAGCTCAACGATCTGATCGGTGATCGTACTTTTAAATTTCTGGTTTTCATCACAGGGCCTCAACCAATTGCGCGAAGACATAACCTAATAGTGATACTTATTTAATTATAATTATAACTTTTTTTAAATTTTGAATCAGAAGAGATATGATTGATTGATAAAAATTCTCCTTACTCCTTCAATTTATCTACTTAAAATGAAAGACACAACTACTTGGGATTGATTACTTTGAATAATATAACATCACGATTAATTGTTAAACAATATAAAATAGGCCTATGTGTGTAGTAGCCTACTCACATGTACGATTAAAAATCAATGTTAAAAATTGTCAGTATTTTATGAATGAAGTGTTATGAAAAGCTAATTACATCATTGTGTAGTGTTTTTTTTTTCATAACCTGTGCAGTTAATGATTAGTGATTTTGTATATATAATGACTGATTTCGCAGTACTGCTGATTAGTTTTACTAAGACATTAAATATTTTTAACGACATTCAACGGACATTCAGTGGAAAATACTTTTTTGACAATTTTTAACATTGTTTTTAAGTCGTACATGTGAACACTACATAGGCCTATTTTATATTGTTTAACAATAAATCATTATGTTACATTGTTCAAAGTAACCCAAAGTAGTTGTGTCTTTCATTTTAAGTAGAAAAATTGAGGGAATAAGAAGAATTTTTATCAGTCAATCATAATTGACCCTCAAAGGTAAATACGAAATTTATCAATTTAGAGGAGAGATACACTGTATGTTTTACGCCATTAATGAGTTGTATTAACATTAATGAACTAATGTAATAATGTGTTTTTGTATTAATACAAAATGATATTCCAACTTGGTGTGAAATTCTTTAATGGGGTAAAAATTTACAATAGCAGTGCTTGTGGATGATTATTATTATTATTATTATTATTATTATTATTTTAATAGTATTACTATTATTTTAATAGTATTATTATTATTTTAATAATATTATTATTTTAATTATATTATTATTTTAATTATATTATTATTTTAATTATATTATTATTTTAATAATATTATTATGTTAATATTATTATTACTTTAATGAGGCGTTTTAGAATGTAGCCTATATCCTAACATTCTAAAACACGCGATCAAAAGATGCAGTAAACAGAAGTGGCCTACTATACTTTGGGGTACAATTTCGTTTGCGAATGTTCCGGTACATCTTCCATTACGATTGTATTCAAAGCGTTAACACAGAAACCGACCGGTGAATAGACTCCTTCAGAACGTCTTAAAATTATTGCGATTCATTATTGATTTCGGTGAACTATTTATGCACTTCATATACCTCAGTGTTAATTAAAATGTATTGTATTGTATTAAACAGAAGCACTAATTAAACTATAATGAACCCATTTTTGTTGTCATATGAATTAAATAAATTAATGAAGATAATTAATAACATTCATTCCTTTAATATTAACACTATAGAGGCTTGAAAACTGGTAGGCTATCCGAAAATGTCCCTTTCATATAGTCAATTTACATATTTCTACTTATAACTTGCAATCACGTAGAAATGCATAGACCTATGCAAAAATAATAGAGAACTAGTACAAATTGTAAAGTGTATTGGAGGAAAAGAAAACACAAAGCAATAGAAGTAAGAAAAGAACGAAAGAAAAAGAAAAAAACTAAAAAGACATAGGCATGATTAAACTAAACGTAATTCCTGCAATGAATGATACCAATTGAATTTGAGATACGTTATATTATCCAAAAAAGGATCCACCATATGACAGTGACACAATAGATATATTCCTGTTCTTATGAAAAATAATTACTTTATAATGCGTATTTGTTTTGGGTATGAACATTACATACAATTTGGTTTGGGCACCCCTGAAGAAGTTTAAAAATGTATCATAGTCAGTGACCTCATTTATTACAGTTCAGTTTTATTTCAGTTCTGGAATTTCTGGTCGATAGCCTGTCATTTGTATTGCTATTCTAACAGTAAAACAACTTGTAAAATAGAATTTAAAACGATGTTATACCTTCATGTAATTGCCGTAAGGAAAAACTTTCAATTTCATTTAAATTACAGTTGAACACACACGGTACGATCAGAAAGACCCTCGCGAGTAAAAAAAAGTTGTCCACAACCGGGAATATAATTCAGATTAAATTAGTTGTTTCAGTAAAGTTAGTTTACAGAACAATTTTCCTGTGAACGTCAGGTACAAATTTGATATCTGTTATTGATTTTAAAAGTCTCTCTGAGGGGAAAGATAATAAAATATTCCGTCAACGGAAATCGAATTTATCTTGTCTGAGCTGCTATATGACAGGTCGTATGGGAGCACATGCTCTCTTATCTTCAAATTCCAGGAACTGCGTTGGTTCCTTCTTCTGTGAGATTTTCGTTGTTTGGAGTGCATTGAGGGCGCAGGAATTCAAAAAACGCTTTATCGTATATCGAGGACACACAGACATGTCACACTGTATTGGCGATCAGATGATGGATCACCCGTTCTCGGCAAACTCGGTTTGTAGAGCGGAGAAAAGTAATGTTGGTTCTGTCTCATTGATTTTCAAAGCAGTCAAGTGAAGAAGACGAAGGGAGGTGTCAAAGAAAACCCTAGCAAAGCAGTGAGATCTTGTAATAAAGTTTTCAGAATTAATTCCATTTACCCAGGAAGATGCAGAAACCTTGGCTCCCGTGTGACGCAACTTCTACGCTCTAAAGCGAACACAAATTCCTGAACCCTTGTCAAATTACTTCGTCATCACCGATCCCTCTTCTGTTTGTTCTCTGGCTCTGTAATTTGCCTCGACAAGTTCTACTTCTGACCTAACTGTTTCCACTTGTTCCTGTAGAATTCATGAAACTTTATGGTGTAAAGCGGAGAAATTCCTTGTCCTTCGACTTGGATCTGAATAGAGCAACCAGAATTATTCATTAAATTTCCAATTTTCGTTCCAAAACTTTGATTGTTACGCTTCTCTTACTTCTACACTAACAGACTTGTACAAGGTGATAAGGAGGAAAGTGTCAATTTAATTTGTGTTTAAACACAATTAATGGTACAAATTGGAGCACAAATTTTATTTGAATATGACTGAGAGAAATACCAAGAAGATTTTCATATTTTCTTCATCCTACCTTATTACTAACCTCAGCTTCTATTCTTTACCACAACGAATCGGTCGTAAAAAGGCATAAGAAATTCTAATTTATCCTTGAAATTCTGGGTAAAATGAAGGTGCTGATAACATTTGAACAACAGTTGAGACTGATAACGGAATGCTATTTGTAATTTACGTATCTGAAGAATAATAATATTAACAATAAGCATCATCATCTTTTCGATCCCTATAGGAATGTCGGATTGGAAATTAGTACAGAAAAAATAAGTAGGCCTATATCGTAATTAAGCGTCATAATAATTGCCCTATAAAATATTAGAATAGTAATAAAGCAATTAAACAAGTGGATATATTTACATATCCGGAAGCAATAATTGCATACACAAAATAATATTAAGGTAGAAGTTAAACGTCGAGTAAAATGAGGAAATGCCTTTTTTTATGCAATTCGGAAACTTTTATCTCCTCGTCTTCGGTTCAACTTTAAAATAATATATTTTTATCTCTCATTTATACCTAAGCTATACAGGAAGTTCCAGATGCAAACCTCAAAAACTTTTATGGAAGGCACAATTTAAAAAATTTTAAAAAGGCAAAATGAATGACCAGGCCTATACAACAGAGTTTAAAGTTTATTAATTATAAACGCAAACACGCGCATGATTATTTAAAGAGCTTTCCTAAAAATCTTTAAATTCCTTGAGGCTTATAGGCGAATTGAAAATCGGAATATAATAATAAGACTCACACAAAACCCATACATTTTTATTTTTTTTATTATTATGTTTTTGTTTTCTTGTCTTAATAATGTCTATGTGTCTATGAAATTTTTACTTGTTTGGGGGTGGGGGGTTACGTCTGGGGTTATGTAAATAATAGAATATAGTTTTTTTTTTTCAATTGGGTTTTTATGGGGTAATAATTTAAGTGTATGCAGTGAGCACGTATGGTCGACACCGACCCGTGCGCCGGTTAATGTAAATAATGTGGTTATATGTGAGAATTTTGTTGTGAGAAATAAATACACACACTACTACTACTACTTCTTTCTCATTTTACAGAATTATCCCATATATAGGAATTAGGAAACTTTTGTGCACTTGATCAATTAAAAAAAGCCAATTTCGAAAAACAAAAAATCCAAAATACTCGTAACTAAACCGAAATTCCGAACTTCAATACTTGCTCCAACAATATTATTTACGGAATGAACAATCCTTCATTTGTGGCTGTCCCCATTTCAGGCTTGGCCATACACAATCTGTGGTTAATATCTGGTTAGGAGTGATGTAAATGACGATGTTCACGCACGTGAACGTATAGTAGTAAAAATATCAATTTTATTTATTTAGTTAAATTTGTGAAATAATATTCGAGAAGATTTTCTACTAGATTCGCCTGGTGCGCACGTCATCAAAGATGGCTTTATGCGTATGTATTCAAAGTAGTAAAAATGACATTTATTTTCTTCATAGTTTTCATTAGCAAGAATTAAAGAGTTAAATAAATAAGCAGAAAGCTTTCCTTCGATTATTATACACTCTAAAATATTCTCTTAAAGCAAATCTTGCTTATAAACATAAGAAGATAATTTTTGTTTGAGATTAAAGCTCTCAACTGATTAGTGCAGTTCCGGTTCTGGAAGCTTCTCTTCGAGCATGAAGGAGAAGCCCATGTTCGCCATTTTTCAGTCTTCTCAAGTCTTCCTCGTGATGTGGTGCAGTCTAATTCCAAGCAAATGGCTTGGTGAAGTATACTTTTCGCCATTATTCAGTTCTACGTAAAGTCTTCGACGTGATATGATGCAGTGTAGCTCCCAAGGAAGTTGCTGGGAGAAGTATAGTGTTCGCCATGTGCTCGCCAAGTTAAGACCATGCTTAAACATTGGTCGATCGCAGTGAATCTACTAAAACGAAGAAATCTAGTCACATCGGCACCCATGTTAGTGCTTCTAATGTGCCAGCATTGTGAATTTCTGTGCAAACTGCATCTATGTTAACCCAAAGTGAAGAAGCAATAACTATTGTGTTCATCAAATCAGTTGAACTACAGACAGAAGTGCTTCGTATCAGTAACCATGTTAGTGACTTTCTAACGTACTGGCGATTAGTAACTTTTCAGTGTAAACATTAAAGACAATAACGACGAAAATACAGTTATTTAGTATGCTCGTCATGTTATCAAAATGCGTCACACAGGCAACTATGTTAGACAAACTTCAACGTGCTCTGACGCAATGAACTTTGTGAAAAGGCATTTAAGTTAAAAAATGCTAACATGTTTCAACTCAACGAACTTTTTTGTGTGTAGGGCACCACTGACCAATAATTGTTTGATGTGCCTTCAAGAAAATTAACTTTGTACAAGTAAAATTTCAACCTATGGTTTTGAACTGTGCATATTGTCTTCAGTGAGCTTTTCAACTATTACTTCAAAACTTTACAACAGAACATACAAAGCGGTCAGATTTCAAGAATTGTGTCTACATTAATGTATGCAGCCGTCCATGAATATCCAGGGTTGCACAACGAGGGAATTACGTGGTATCGCCAGCTAGCAGTGACGTCATCGGATGAAGAAAAAGCGCTCAACATAAAGTGTGAAATTTGCGAATGGACCAGCAACTTATTTGGTGAGACCGGGGCCAACCCCCGTATTTATTTGTTCTATTAAGATAGCCTAAGTACTTCAATCAAGTCTATCTCCATCACACATTACTTTTGACTATACAGGCCTTCTAGAAAGACTTTTACAGGCCTAGAACTTATTTTTTTTTTTGTATATGAAAAAGTATTTTTTTTTTTCATACAGACTTACAACATTAATCGGGATTACCGAAAAGCCTTATGTGATTAAGAAAAAGAGAGAATTTAGTTCATATTTTTTTCAATTACTTAAGAGAAATTAGAAAATTGGAAAAGAAATCAGTTCAGAATCTAAACAAATTTCAAAATGAAATTGCATATTTCTTTGCACTTCTATTGAAAGTTAATTCACAATATTGATAAATTAAACTTTTGTAATCTTTGAGAGTATCTTTGTATTTATTAATAAACTTCATTATGAAGCTAAGCTAAATTTCAACTAGTATAGTATAAAATCAATCCTTAGAAGGTTTTCCGCCTATATACTAGTGTTATCTTACCACATTAACGAATCTAAGTCCGAATTTGCCAAGATTTGTGATGTAAATATATCAAATTTTATTATAGATTCTTGTACATAGTTTAATAAATTTACATAATTTATTATATCCCTTCTTTACTCAAAATTGTAGTTTAAAATTTTTACACTTATTGAGTTAGATTCAAAGTTTAAAAAATATCTTAGTATAAATTTGATTGTTTATATTGATAAAAGGACATTGTCATTCTAAAAATATTTGTCTTACAAAGACTCGTCAAATATTCAAATTATAATTCATTCAATTTTTAAAAAATGATTTCTAAAATTTATATACTGTATTGAGTACAATTACAATAAATACAATAATACAATACAATAGTGGTACAATTACAATTCTCTCCAGTTAATATATTACGTTAGGTTAAAAGATTTAAATTATTTCAGTATACTTGTCCTATTTACAATTATTTTGAGTTACTCATAAAACTCTTGTCTATAAAAACTGTATATACATTCAAATTTGAGAGTAATTTTCTTTTTACTCAAGTCTAAAATTATAAAAATATCTGTTTGTTTCGTACAAGTCTTATTGTAATTAACACTTATTTTCTCATTTGTAAGCAGATGATATATAGCGTTTATTTGTTGTACCAGTCTAAAATTATAAAATACCTGTTTGTTTCGTTACAAGTCTTATTGCAATTTACACTTATTTTCTTTCTTGTAAGCAGATGATTTATAGCGTTTTTTGTTGCACAACCCACAAATTCTTATCAGATTCGGCCTTTTTGTCGTTAATGGCGGTATATATCTTGGATATGCATTTCGACAATAATCATGTCATCTTCAGTCCTAGTTGTTGTCCTGCTATTTAATCCGGTGCCTGTGAGGTCTGGATTAACTTTGTATTGTTTCTCTTCTGAGACTAGAACTTGTTGAATATTTTGTTTTACGTAGCCTATTTTAAGTATAGAGCAATATTTAATTTTTGCATTTTTAAAGAATAAATTTAATTTTCAATTAAATATTATTAATTTGTACCCTATTTTTTCTACTGAAACTGAAGCCCCAACTTGGGCGAAAACTACAACCATCATTCCCCGACTTCGTGAGCACTGTTTATCAGTTACCGCTTTATGAATGTCCAGAGTGCTAACAATTATACATTACTTCTTGCTACTTTGAACTTTGAATTTTTCAATTTACTTTCAATGGTAGAGATTGATATTTCAATATTCTTAATAATTCTTTTGGTAGCTGATATACGGCTCACGAATTCGAACAGACGATACTAAATAAACTTGAGTGTATATTAGCTATTCATTTGAAGAAAAAAAAAATATTAGGCCTAACATACCTTCGAAATTGTGCATTTCATTGCATTTGTGGTGCAATGACTCAGATTTTGCCCTGAAAATCCCCATAAAATGTCGAGGTAAGAATAATTCTTCGGCAATTAAAATTCTAGGAATCAATTTGCTTTAATAATAATTAAAATTCATGTTTTGTAAGTTTTATCGTTGTTAAAAGCCCCTTAACTCATGAGCGCTCACTCAGAGCTTACGTACATGTTAATGTAAAAGAACATTCACGTTCATGGCTAAATATAACCTAACTTTGAATTGTAGTTTGCAAACACCCTGTATGGATAAGTAGGAATAGAGATATGGGGTAATGATTTTGAATAGACTGCGTCTGTGAATAGAAGAGAATATGAATGAGGTACAGTACCTTGACTGAGTCTTTATTGCCACATATGAAGGAGAAGATATCAATGTCCTTAGCGTTTGCCTGGGCGCGCTGCCTGGATAATATGATGGCCCTCCGTCGTTTTACTTGCCTGATGAATATCAAAAGAAGATCTTTTACGATATCCACGAAAGTTCCCCCTTCGGATACGGAATAGTAGCAGTTTGGATTCCGATCTGGTTCATATCTATTCAAAATACAATTGACTCTTTCCTCTCATATTGCTTTATATTGGATAACATTTACCTGAAGCGTCTACTTTATCCTTCACCTTATCATAATAACATAAAACAAGTACCTAACTCTACAGGCTAACGGGGCAGCATAGACCACAGTTGACTCAACATTACATAAAGAGAACAATGAAAAGAGGAATGAGAACTTAAAAGTTAAAAATAGCACGTTCTCCAAGGGTATACTCCATTGTTGATATCTTCTTCTACAATGGACGGACGAATAAAGGAATGGGCGCTGTAATACGTTGGCTCCCGGAAAAACCTTCGAAAAACCCCGTACGGACCTGCAGCTTAACAGATAGCTCGGGTCCATGGACCGTTCCTCATTCATCACTAGTAGGATCGTGCACTCTACCGACTTGCAGGGTAAGGAACTCGTGGCATTATGCTCATCGCCAAACCGGGATTCGCAAGTAATAATTTCCAACAACGTGTGGGTGCAGAGATAAATTACTCGGTAGAGTATGAGAGATTGCAACCGCTGATGTGGGGTCCACTTGTGTGGGAAAGCTATTATCAGATCTTGCCTACCACATTAAGGATAGTTGGACATCAACAGATTTCTGTTTGAATCTGCGACTGATACCTCAAGGGGGACCTCGGGGAAGTGGGATTTACGAGTTTACAGGAACTAGGCATTTTTCATTTAATTAGTCGTTACTATAAAATACTTTAGCTAAATAATATTTAATTATTGTTTCTATTATTTTAGTTTGATACTTGTGTACGACACAAGAATATAAAACTATTTTTTTTTAATTTAAATATGTTATGTGATTATCAAATATCATAAATACTTTCAAAACGTAATAGTACAGAATAATCTACACTTATTTTTATTTCCGTAACGACTGTGCATGTGCTGTCAAACTTGATAATTCGGGCTGGGTGGAACAGTCGATAAAGAGCTGCCTTTTGTTCCCGAGTTAACGGGTTCGTTCCCGGCCCAGCTTTATGGTAGACCTATCTGTGAGTGCGTCAAAGAGACAG
This sequence comes from Ectobius pallidus, assembly GCA_964059195.1. Taxonomy (NCBI): domain Eukaryota; kingdom Metazoa; phylum Arthropoda; class Insecta; order Blattodea; family Ectobiidae; genus Ectobius; species Ectobius pallidus. Next base: position 22,083,213 of record CAXKWD010000011.1, read on the forward strand.
CCCGATGTCTGTAGGCCTAGGTTTACAAGTAAGTAAAAGAAAACTTCTGCAAATAAAAGATCTTCGGCACCCTAGTGACGGTTACAGGCCAAAGAAGCAGTACACAACCTCGTAAAATACACCGTAATCAACAAAAACTTTATCAAATGTGGTCAATATTTAATATAAAAAGGGTTTTCTCCCATATTTAAAAATATGCCTATACTATCGGCATAACACATTAAAAAATTGAATCACTCGTATGTTGTTGTACAGTCATATAATGAATTTACTTTTAAATTGCCAACTGTTACAAAATAACCGCTTTGTAGCCAATAAGTATGCCCCTTATGGATACAATATTTTAAAAGGAAATTTAATTGTCTCGGTTTTCTCTAATTTTTTGGTTGTAACACCTTAATGGACAGGGCAAAATGTTAGCTCAAAGAGTCATATTCTCAGAAATGACTCTCAGTTTTTAACTTCGAACCCGCAATATAACTGAACAGGAATATATATATATAATGCTATAGGCTATATATATATATATATAATGCTATAGGCTATATAATGAAGTGATTTTCCTCGCTTTCTCACACTCACACTCACTTCCACCGTGCTTCTTTTCTTGTCTAGGTTTCTTCCGCTCCTCAAATTTCTTTAGCCGTGGCTTACATTATTACTGCACCTCTTTCTTTTGTTCCACGTATTTCTATCTTCTGTTTTCTGTCTCTTCAAAGTTTCATGCAGTGATGGTTAGTGTAAAATGGAAAGACTTGATCAGACAGGCGTTAGATGTTTTGCTACGCGGTGTTCACCACAGATGAGTATAGACCTCCAAAAACACTTGTAACTCGTAACTGAGTATGGAGTATTGGTTAGTGGACTCCTAAAGGAAAGTAAAAAAATTGAAAACTTTTTTACTCGTTGAAAAAATAGTTGCAGTCTATTACTGTATTATCCTATGAGTGGTTCCATGATTCACAGTTACGTATTATTTTATGAATAAATATTTTTTATTCTGTTTTTCATATTATATATGAATAAATAACCACTTAATTCCTTCTGTTATTGTTATCATTTGGTTAATATTATAAGATTAGCTGCGTCCGAAGTGATCACATTATGCGGCGTGCACTGTATAGGCCTAAAGGTCGACTATTCGTTTAATATTCTGGTAATATAAATCTTGGCAGGCACAACTACTTAGTGTTAGCTCGGCACAAGTGTTGTACCCCTGTTTTGTGTACAGTGGATTCTAAAGGGAGGAGCCCAAAGTTTAAAATTTGATTTTAATATCTTAATTTTTTTCAGATTTTAATCAATTTTTTAATAAAAAATGAAATATATCTTCTTCGGCAGATAACAAAATATGAACTTGAATTTTTATGTGAGATTCTTTGATGCTTGTTTTACAAATTTACTGATTAATTTTTTCTTATCGTGTATACTTTTTCTTTAAAAAAATATTTTACCCAGAAGAGTGAAAGAACTGCCCTGGGATTATACTAAATATATTTTTTAAAAGAACGAATGCCTAACAATAAGTATGGTTAGACGATTTATTACACACATTGTAAGGTATATTGTGAAAAACGTTCATAGCTGTATCTATATTTTTCTGGGGTAAGATAAATTTTGAATGTGTGCAAATTAACATGCAATTTGAAGCAGAGAAAACTGCGATTAAGTTAGAAGCGTACTGGGGTTTAAAAATGGTGTCAGCATCACCTATTCCATGCATCCGAACGGCATAAAGTTTTGCACAGATCTAGTTTAGTTATTACACTAAAATCCAAATGGTTATTTTTTTCCAAAATGGCTAAATCTACACTTCTGTCATCCCGTGACTTCTTCCCATACCAACGTTTTTCTACAGAAGAATAGAATAGTATTGTTCCTTTACCCGAAATTCTACAATCTACACTGATTTTGTACAACTTCTGGGATATCCTCTTCGCGTTTTCTTAAGAGTGCGGCTATTTCTTTTCTTTGAGATTCCTGAATTGAAGTATTTACTGTGGACAATACAAATCACTACACAGCTGGAAGTCATTCTGCATTTAGAGTCGGCTCCACACGACGCCCAGCTTCTTGATACTGTAGCTGAATAGGGCAAATGTTTCCTGAAACTGAGGAAGTTTGGATTCGTCTGCTTATAACTAATAGAGTTGCTCTGCATTGACTGACGGGTCTAAGGGGAGTTCTTAAAATAGTGTAAGCAACAGTTCCAGGAAAAGAGGTCGTCATAACATAGAATTAATTAATATACTACATCTTATATATATATATATATATACACATACACACATAGGCGTAGCCAGGCCGACCATATGGGGGGGGTTATAACATCCGCGGGGTCTGGCGAGTATGGAAGGAGAGGGGGTCCGGGGGCCCTCCCCCGGAAAATTAAAAAAATTAAGATGCAAAATAACGAGTTTTAAGCTTCCGGGCGTTCTCCCACGGAAAATTTTAAAAATTATGATGCAAAATAACAAGTTTTAAGCTTCCGGGGGTCCTTCCCCGGAAAATTTTAAAAATTAAGACTCAAAATAACGAGTTTTAAGCTTCCGGGGGTTCTCCCACGGAAAATTTTAAAAATTAAGATGCAAAATAACAAGTTTTAAGCTTCCGGGGGTCCTTCCCCGGAAAATTTTAAAAATTAAGACGCAAAATAACGAGTTTTAAGCTTCCCGCGCTTTATACTTGTATTAAGCAATTTATGGGCAGACTTAAAAAAATTATACAATTTTCCATTTTTTATTCAATGGGGGGGTTCAAACCCCCAAAACCCCCCCCTCGCTACGCCTATGCGATACACATACACATACACATACACATACACATACACATACACACATATAACTGTCCCAGTCGCTTATATTTTTCCGTTTTTTTTTTTTTTTTTTTTTTTTTTTACTTTTTTACTTACTCTCCCTTTTTCATTAGGCCTATACTTAATTACTCTATTTTCCTCTACTGGTTTTCTGAGCCCAAACGTTCTATTGTTTTCCTTTCTTCCTTTCACTCTCGTATCTTCCTCTTTCTAGCTTTGTGTTCTTCTCTGTCTTTAAATGATATAATTATATTCTTTTCTGTCTCTTATCCTCTTGCTATTTATCTTTCGCTTTCTCCCTATCTCGTTTTTCTCGTTCATTTAAAAAGGTACAATTAGCCACAGACCGCAAGGGCTGAGTAACAGTATTGTGTATGCAAAACATAATTATGGTTCTGTGTGTCCGTCTTACCTATTAAGGTACATACAGAAATATCCTTGCATGTTTACTCAGAATTTCACTCACGTAATTTCATAACAAAACATTACCCTATATTTGTTTATGTTAAATTTCTTGGTTTTAACCAACTTTTTAAGCTTAGGAGCCCATCAAAACGACTTAAAACAAACTGTCTACATTTAACGGACAGATAAGCGTTAATGTAACTGGAGAGTCCCTTCTCGAGATAAACTGATAATTAGGACAGGGAATTTAATGACCATAAAATAGTGGAAAAATGCAAAATAAAAAATGCATTTATGACCTAAAAGTAGTGAAAAAATTACACTACATTTTAAAAAGCAATAATTTTTCAATTATTACTTATATTTAATTTTTTTAAAGTAATGAATTCCTAAAAGCAATTTAACGGATGACAGTGCGTTATATATGAATTTACAATATAAAATACACTTATTTTATTACTTAAGAAGTAAGTAGCCTAATTATATAGCCTACTACTTGGACAGCCAAAAAATCTTTCTGCATTGGCATGCCCGTCAAATTGCCCCTAGGAAATATATGCCATTTAAAAAGAAGAAAAAAAATGTATTGCTACAAGACAAACTGCTATGGTGTTTAAAATTAACTATGAACACTTGCCGGAGATTCTCAAAAACGATTGTCTGTTATCTGAATGTAACGATTTGTACATGGAAAAGCTTCTCTCTACCTCCATTGAAATTTAACCTAAAATACCGAGAGTGTTCTAAAAATTCAGAAAATGACCTAAAAGTTGCCGAAAAATGACCTTGAAGTGACGAAAAAATGCAAAATAAAGCAAAAAAATGCAAAAAGAAATTGACCTTATTTAATTAATTATTTCATGATTCACATTTTATATATATTCGAGCTTCCTTTTAACTTTCATATAAAGAAGATGCAAAATCATCAAATGCCTTGCCCTACTGATAATGCTTTATGTGGTGCTTCACGATATTTAGAAACGAGTGTAGGGGAAACTAATGAATAAAAGTCTTTTGCCCGCTAGAGATAGGGTTTTTGTATGCAAGACTGCCCAACCTGGTCTAATGTGTTCTTTAGAGCTAAATTATTGAGTTTGACTGATGAGACAGCAACCGTAATCGAAGGAATTATAGCCCGTTGCATTCATTTTACCTGTGAGCTGTAGGATTCCAGCTGAAAGCTCCCGAAACACAATGAGGACGTCTCTTTTACACCGGGGGGCCTGGAGGGGTCGCTCGTTTCAAAGGGAAATGACATAAATGATTCCGAGTGGTGTGATGGGGGGATCCTGTTCAAGAGGTACTGTCTGTGTGAATTATTATCGGAAATTAACAATCAAAATCGAAAAATAAACAGCAGGAAGAAAGATAGCTCAGCGTCGTATAAAATTCTTAAATATAATTTACGACTTGAGGGTTGAGAATTCTTGCCGGATTCCTTATGGAACACTACTGGCTCGTAAAAAAAAAATTGTCTGCTACAGTCAAGTGCATAGCAAAGCTTCTCTCGCTGTACATTCCTTAAAACCTGGTTTTTATTAATTTCAATTTGAACTTAAGTGCACTCCCTCATTTGAAATTTTGAATCTGAGTCTGAAGATGTCGATGAAGGGAAAAGCGATATTTTTATAATTAAAATATGTTAGTAATTACTTATTTAATCATTAAAATTCTGGGTTATATACGCCTACAGTATGAAATGGCATAGCTTTGCATGAAAATTCGTTGTAGCAAAAAAGGCACACTCAGGTTTAAAATTATGTGTTTATATTTTTAATTTTTTTTTCACTTCATCGTGGATGAGCGTATTTTAAATTTTATAAAGTAATACTTAAAAAAAGTAGCGTTCATAGTGAAGAAACCCGAACTGTTACAATAAATATAACTAGAAACTTAAACAAAAGTTTCAACTATCTAGCTTTAAAATTGAGAAAATAATATCATTTTGACTTATGGGCTCTCTTAATGCTATTTAAAATATTAGTCTGATTAAATGGATGGATGTTAACTTAAGCGGTACAATTATACATTTAATAAGAAGAGATGTTAGTAAATAATTTATTTTCTGACTGGAAACTGTGAAAGCTGCGCAATCCATTACACGATTTCATTAATTAAAGAACCTAATTGAAAAACGCATTAGAGCTAATGGGTAGGAAATACGTCGTTAATTTCCTGAATACGTAAAATTATGAATGTGTTTTTAAGCGAAAAACATAGCCTACTAAACGTATAAATGAAGTAGAATATAGAAAACACACACACATGTACTCTTTGACTCACGCAAATCTCAATTCAGCTTTGTTAGTAAGCTTTTCCAAGAAATATTATGTTCTTAGTTCATAAGCATCTACGCCTACTTTTCTAATTTCTTTGTCAGTGTGCTTGTTTTGAACGACTGTTGTGAACTATAACATTTAACTGTCCCCATCTGCCAGATTTCGTCCCTTAATATTTATTTTAGATTACTGTTAACCTTCAGACACGGGATTGCGGATTTACGCACACATAGGCTACGTGTCATCGATCTTGACTGGGATGGAACCCGCGAACCTAGGCATTTCTACTCTTCTACGAGGCGTGTTTTTTAAAGTAAGTACCGATAATTTAAAAAAATAATAGAGCCTTGTTTTCCAACTACTTTACTTTATTATCATTCATTACCTTACACCTTACACTATTTATCCACATAGTCACCGCCGTTATTCAGGCACTTTTCGTAATGGGAAACCAGTTTTTGTAAGCCTTCGCCAAATAATGATGCCGCCTGTGATGAACGCCAAGTCTGCTCTTCTTGTTTCACAACATTAACGTAGTTGCAATGTTTTCTCCAAGGAATTTCGTCACATACGTAATCATAATTATCAATGTCTGAAGTCAGTAGAAGCCCCAAATAGCGCGGGTCAAAATACTTGATTCGGATGTGACGTGGGCTCGTTTCGCAAACATGCCTATTCGAAATATAAAATCTCATTTTTTCCACTTGTATCATAAATAACTATTATATTACTGTATAATCCTGTGATTTACTAGTGCATGAATACCTCCTCTATCTCCACAGGTTCGACTTTTGTCACTTCTTTTGTTACATTTCGATATGCTGTGGTAACTTCATAACATGGAGTGAAACATATATCCCTCACATCACGTTATATCGGGATTCTGCTGTATTAACTGCTCTATGCCTTGAAAGACCCTGGAGTGTACTGCTCTACAGCAAGAAGAATTTCCTTGTCTTTATCTTATTCCTTTAACGTTCTAATTTACAATACATAAGATGAGTTTTATTTCTCTTCCGAAGCAAAACCTGCCACTAACTTTGATACTTGACATTTTCGTCTGCTCGGTTGAGTTTCAGCATGCAAACCTTGGATTTAATATTTTTACATTAGAAGACTTGTTTAAAGAAGCAGACTTTCCTATCGGGGATAAGGACGGGTTATGGAACCCTACAGGGAAGGGAAAAAAGACGATCATTGTACATATTATGGTAAGTGATGAACTGATGAGGCTTATTTGTATGCTTTGTTTATATATGCATTTATTACTTACTTACGCAGTGGCAATATACAATTCCTAAGCAAGGAATATTCTCTACTTTATGGAACCCGAAGGTTCATTGCTGCGCTTACATGAGTCCGCCATTCAACCCTATTCTAAGCTATTCTCCAATTATCCCTCGCAAATTCTTCTTGCCTTAAATCTATCATAATGTTGTCCTCCCACCTACGTCTAGGTCTTCCAAGTGGTCTCTTCCCTTCGGGTCTCCCAGTCAATATTTTTGAGATTTGTCTTTCCTCCCCCATGCGCTCAAATGTCCAGCTCCGCAGGAGTTCTTTTACATGCCTGTAATTCCTCGAGGATGTCTCATTTACGCACATTAGGGGGACTGAGGACGTCTGCAATAGAGGAAGTTTTTAGTCATAACAACAATTGTCGGAAAATTCGCTTTTTATGAGTATGGTCATCGCGATCGCCCGACTTAATGCCGCTGGACTTTTCTTTTGGGCATTTGAAAACTTCGTGTATGCCACTTCACCAGCCACAAGAAAGATTTTATTGTGCGACTACACACTGCTTTTGACCAAATTCGTCAGAGACCGCAGGGCTCGACAGACAATAAAACAACGTAGGCCGAACGTTGACACTTTGAAGGCCTTCTCTGAATTACTTTTAATTTTATTCGCAGTGCGTGTGCGATAAATAATGTAACCTCTAGGTCTTGCCACATTAATGTGGCTCTTAAACAACTCATCTTCCAACATTGGTTGTATGGCAAAAACGATCATCTTGGTAAGACCTATCGTTCTACAAAGTTGCTGCTAAGATGAGGCCCTGAATCACCCTGTATATCATCTACCTGGGCATGGATTGGACCACAAAGCCAGTGCCTAATCAATTGTTCTATCCATGCTGAATTAAGCGGAAATGAATCTGTTGTCTTTAGGGTACCGGTACCTTAAAAAACTTAAATGAAGAACAATTTTAATTCTATTATGTTATATTGTGTATAACATCCATTATATATTCCATTATATTACTAAAATAATTTAAATATAATTGTAAATTGTAACGTTTCAACCATTGTTATATATTTTAATATAATTTTCTGTTGAAAAGCTTCTGAGTTTTCCATTTCATAAATATAGTACTCATTCTTTCACGAAGTTGTATAAAGGACTGGTCTTTTATTCTGCTTCTAAGCCTTGGCTGTTTGCAGCAAAGAAAACGTAATTTACGAAACAAGGAAGGGAAGTGGGTACGGCGTATTTTGCAACTGTGTGCCTCACATAATCTCGAGCTTTCATTTTATTTCTGTCTCTCTCACACATGCATGCAAACAATTCGTGCTGGTGGTGGCAGATATTAAACAGGCAAAAACTTCCAGTAATGAGTTTTGTTGCATTCGAATGGCTTAACTTCCTCCGCTAGCTTGCCTGTCACATCAGCATCCAGCTGTTACTCCGATAAAATAATAATAGTAATCATAACAATAATAATAGCAGCCTGATTCTATTAGCAGCAGCAGCAGTGGTAGTATTGGGAAAGCATTGCAAGGGACGGTAGTTCTAGAAGTGCTATTATGCTATTCATCTTCAGAAAAATTGAGATTATGTTTTCAGTGTTACAGATTCGAAAGTGTTTGAGAAAAACTGCGATTGTCACATTTTTTAAATATGATTTTCATACCATTTTGTAGAATGGCAAATCCGGAATAAGATAATCTAATACTGTGAGTGAGAACGGGGACTAGAGAAAACTTTACAATGACGAGCTTTATAACCTGTACTCTTCACCGGATATAGTAAGGGTAATTAAATCACGGAGGATCAAATGAGCTGGACATGTTGAGCACATGGGGGAGGAAAGACATCTAAAAAACATTGACTGAGAGACCCGAAGGGAAAAGACCACTTGTAAGACCTAGACGTAGGTGGGAGGGCAATAATAGGATAGATTTAAGGTAAGCAGGATTTGCAAGGGATGGTTAGATGGAGTTAGCACAGAATAGGGTTGAATTGTGGACTCAGGTAAGCGCGGCAATGATCCTCCGGGTTGCATAAAATAGATAATATTCCTTTAGCTTGCTTAGGAATTGTCTATTGCCATTGAGTAAATAAGTATTTATTTCAGGCAATTATACAGTGTTATACTGTACACTGGTACACTGCATAAAGGAGAATCGTGGACTGTAAATAGAAGACACGAAGAAAAATTAAAAGCTACAGAAATGGATTATTGGAGACTAGTGGCTAGGAAAACAAGGAGAGAAAGAATAAAAAATAGAGATAAAAGAGATGAACAGAGAAGGACATAACAGAAAACATTAACACAGAGAGATTGCAATGGTATAGGCATGTAGGCCTAAGTAGGATGAACGATGAAAGAAGTGATTCGATTTGAACCAGAGGGAAGAAACAGACAAGGAAGACAAAACGATAATTGTATAAAAATAGTGAAAAGTGCATGAAACTGAAAGGGCTACAAGAAGAAGATATTTTAGATAGGGATTTTTTTAGGGAAAAAGAAATGATGTTTAATTGCATATAAAAAATGCATTTATATGGGCCTATGTATGGTGTATATTTTGATTGAAGAAACTACAGCATTGTAGAATATCCTAAGAAAATGTGATAGTGATAATAATAAATATAATTAAATAATAATTATTCTTATTATAATTACAACAAAACCTATGTTTCGGTGGTCAAGATTTTGATTTTGAGCCCTCCCGTCAATATTTTATCCGAACTAGCTGAATTTACATGGAAACCATGGGCTGGTTAGTTTGAGAGGATTTAGGTTTAAATTTCCCTTTCCTTCTTCAACCCTCACATCATCAGGAGAACGTAACCTCTTCCCCCTCATCTGCATGTCAAACCTCAGAAGCGAGTTACACTTCCGCCAAGCCAGTAGGGAATACGGGGATGCCTCTAAAAGATATGAGATCATATCACTAAAACTAATGACGATGATTATTATGTTAGATCATATGACATTTCACACGTACGTAATGACCCAGTATTCGCTTTAAAACTGTAAATAATTTACTTGTTTGTGGCAGCTCAACCGTTAATTGGCTGTCTCAGAGAGTCAATCAAAATTCTTCTGGAAACGCAACATCGGAAAATATAATAAAGATTACATTTCTAGAGAAAAGTTTGTCATTGACTGGAATAGAACCCAGGTTTTCAGTTTATTGCGTTGACTCCATAAATATCTGGCTCCCCTCTCCTCTAGGGTAGTCCCATTCCAAATTTCCACATAGGCCTACTATTATTAGAGCTCTCTCTGCAGAATGTGTTGTAACCACTTGTATCCGCAACTAATATTAGGAAGAGTCTTGGTTAATTCAAAACCTTATAATTAGGGAAAGGCATATATTGACCATAAAATAGTGAAAAAAATGCAAAAAATGCATTTATGAACTAAAAATAGTGAAAAATGACCAAAAAAATGACCAATAAATTTATCATTGTTACTTATAATTAGTTTTTTCAGTAATTAATTGCTAAAAACAATTTAATGGATGTCAGTGCGTTATATATGAATGTAAAATATAAAACACAGTTACTTTATTACTAAAGAAGTAAGTAAATTTATACTAGGCCTACTTGAACACCCTTAGCGAAAAGAAATTCTTTCCAAACTGGCATACCCATCAAATTGCCGCTAGAAAATATGTGTCATTTAAAAAATAAAGAAAAATATATTTATTGCTACAAGACAAACTGCTATGGTGTTTACAATAAACCTGAATTGAGATGAACTATGAACACTTGGAGGAGATTCTCAAGAAAAAAACGGTAGTCTGTTGTCTGAAAGTAACGATTTGTACATGGGAACGCTCCTCTCTACATCCACTGAAGTATGACCTAAAAATGCGGAAAATGACTTTAAAATTACCAAAAAAGTACCTATCTCTTGAAAATAACGAATGTTCGAGCTATCTTTTAACCTTCATATAAAAAAGAAGAAAAATCATCAAATACCTTGCCCTACTTATAATAATTAAGCATCAGAGTTGAAAGCATCTTCACTACATTTGGTCGGTCTTAGGCCCATGTTACACGGGCCGAATGTCAGCGACTGAAAAGCGTATCCATTGGCTCAGAGGGTAGGTAATGTTATAAACTATACGGACCGAATGAACCGCGCCTTCAGACGCGTTTAAACTAGTGTAGGCAGTTTTTACGCTTAGCAACGCGAAAATTGCAGAAAACTCGCGCAGGAAAAACGCCTGTGAAGTTATACGGGCAGAATGCCGACCTAATGCACGCGCGCGGAGGACCAGAGCAATTATTTTATGATGTGATCGCATCGGCTACCTTTGCTCAGTTGTTTTTAATAATGAACATAATTATTGATTTTTTAAGTATTTCGGCCTTGCAATAGGTCTTGACCTCCTTTTAAAATTCCTTCTCTTCAACTATTTATACCTCCTGCTGCACAGCTTATTTTCCCCTATTTCTAACAAGTATTTTGGTTCCTATTTTTTTCCTTCGATAACATCTAGCAGAAGTTCTCTTCTCTTGACATAGTTACCTGTTATTTTTCTTACAGCCTTCAAGATACATCTCTTCTCATCCACTCTTCTTAAATCTTCTTTATTCGTTAGGCTACTCTGCTTTTCCACCGAATCTTCTCAACTTTCCTACAATGCCACATTTCGAAGCTCTCTAAATATTTCCTTTCAATTTTCATCAGCGTCCATGATTTAGCTCCATATAGCTTCTTCCTTGTCTGCATATCTAGTTTTCTGATCAGAGACCTCGTTTTGTTGATAGAAGTTTTTTCCATTGTCATCCTTTCCTTTATTTCATGCAGTGGGGGTGTTTTGTAATCAGGCTTCCTAAATATCGAAATGGAGGTACATTCTAGTTTTTATTACCTAAGATACACAACAATTTTTTTTGATATTTTTATTTTTCGTATTAATTTCCATTCCATACCTCCTAAACATTTTAGAACAAAATATTCAGTTCAGCGAGCTTCCAGTAAAATCCAATGTATAAGGGAAGAAAAAGTGCAAGAAGAAACGCTCAACCACACAACTTAATATAGAGAAGGAAAGATTGAAAGAAAACTTTGAAATGTAAGTACTTCAGCAGGACTATCATGCAGAAGGCAAACATAGAGAAACAGCTTTCATACAAACGACTCACTCACTGCATTAAAAATTTTCCCGAGAAACAGAAGTATTTGTATTGACAATTCATAATAATGTAATAGCTACAAGAAACTAAAGAAATGTAGGATATAATTAAAGAAACCGTAAAAGACGACAGGTGCAGAAAATGTCGGGAACTTTGAGACAATAGAACCCATAACAAGAGGATAAGAACTACTTGCTGGAACAGTCTGCATTGAGGGGCACAACATGGCAGAGAAGATTATACATCTAGTTACTGCCCCTCGAACATCAAATGAAACGAGCACACAATATTACAAATATACAAATGGAACTTTACTCGGAGATGAATAGGAATCATATCGGAGTATAACTCATTATATAATAAATAGAACTGCCCAGTTAATAATCGTATCAATAAATACAACTACATATACAGTGCACGCCGCTCATTGAGATCACTTCGTGAGGCAGCTAATCTGATAACATTAACGGATTGAAAACAGTAGCCGAAGGAATTAAATGTAGGTTATTTATTCATATATAAGATAATATACTACAAAAAAAGAATTAAAATATGTAATCATAAAATAATACGAACTGTGAATCATTGAACCACTAGTGGCAAACTACAAGCAACTATTTTTTCAACGAAGTTTTTAATTGTTTTTACTTTCCTTAGGAGTCCATTAACCAATACTCCATACTCAATTACGAGTTACGAGCGTTTTTGTAAGTCTATACTGATGTGTGGTAAACACCGCGTAGCAAAACATCTAACGCCTGTCTGTTCAAGTCTTTTCATTTTACACTAGCATGTCAACACTGTTATCTTCGTAAATAAAAAACTGCAGCTTAACTGTGGGGTGAAACATGTTTTATTGCTTAAAAGAGAAAGTTAGGTAATGCCACCCCCTCGAACTGGTCATCCAGCTACCTCCAGTACAACACAATATAGTTGAGTTAGAAACGAAACCTTTAAAAACGAAACCCTTAAAAACGAAACTTTGAGTGACGTATATAGTACTTGGAAATAAAGCTACAAAAATGAAAATGCTATAACATAAACAGAATCTTTGATCACAATAAACATCATTATGTCAATGTATCACTAATAATCCTAAGGGACTTCATAAAAGTGATAATATTACCCAACTGATAACATTATAGGCGATTACATGAACCGGCGTTCACTGTATTGTAGACCAGAGGGGGACCAAAGTGCGGCCAATGGGCCACGTGTAGCCCCCATTATAATTTTCTCTTCGTGCTTAGGAGTTTCAAGTCCTGAAATATCTATTTATCTCGGTTTGATTGGAACCCGCGACTTTCGGGTACGCTGTCTGTGCACCACCGAAGCCAATTGTTAAAACTAAAAGTATGTAGCCTATATATAATTGAGTGCATGGCATCTTTCCGATATGATGTACATTGGTTTATATTGTTAAAGGAATTAAAACCCAGCTTTGCCGTGTCCACTGCCCACCCCTGCTCCTCCATTATTTTCGCGATGGCGGATTCGACTAAGCCTCCAGATTCGTTCAGAGAACATAATGATTTCAGGATAAATTAATCTTAACGTTGTTTGATAAGGGAAATAACTTTCTGTTTTGTTCCATGCCCTTTGTTCACTTCAAACGAGTGTATGTATAATGTTACCATCCAATAAGTTGGCAGCCATGCACCAGAAAATCAATAGTCTCTGTCTGCGCAAGTGTATAGTAGATGGTAGTACAACTGGAAGGTCCCAAAATGGCTGCACGGTACTCGAAAAAAATTATCTTCTATCTTTACCCGAGTTTAACCTCTCCCTTTTAGGGACATTTAAGCGACCCAAGCCGCCCGGACCTTACAGGGCCGCGACCTGTTGGGAGAGGGATTATCTTTGGATCACATACATACTTTTTTGACCAGACACGGACATGGAGGGCCACCCCGGATGGGTGGTCAGCCCAATGCCGGGGCCACCTCCAAGACAACACGAAAACATAACAAAATTATTATTCACAAGTATTAAAGGCTGTCTGAAAATTGTATATGAAACACATGGTAAAATGATTTTATTTTGCTCGTAGAATTTCTACACTCGCCCTTCCACCTTTAATTAATGAAATTCATCAATACAATAATAATAATTAATATATAATTAGAAAACAGTATAAAGAAGAAGTCGACTTCTGAATGTATTACTTGACGTCCTGCGGCAGAACGCTGAGGTAACGAACTTTTGCTTTTATAATTCAGTTGTATTAGATGGCTCCGCGATGCGACCAGGGGAAATCTTGGCTTTATAGGACAATAAAACTTGTCTCTAATTATCTCCGGAAGCGGGAGGCAGGTTGGGGACTTGAGTTAGAATGAAGAAAGCAACTGAGGATGCCAAGAGGCACGGATGCGTTACGTGAAGAGCCAGGAAACAATTTATTGTGTAGGCCCACCCCTACGTCAAAGGAATGCGAGCCTCTCCACCCAAACTGTTCATTTAGACCTGGGGGTCTGCCTTCGCCCTCATAATGAAGGGCTGAGTACCTATTAATAAGAACACAACAGTCTCTATGGAACTATTAAAAATGAATTCATTTCTTTCGCCAAATTGCTGTTCTCCATTGCAACCTTTAGATGCCGTAACGTAACAAACAGTGAACATTAGTATTAGGCCTATTAGGTAGAAATAGGCTACTAAGAATTACAAAGAACGTCTTTTTAGTTATTCGCAGAGTTTTCATTTTTCATCCATCATTAAAGGCCGTGGCATGCTCACCACATGCCCCCAATCCTGCCGTCTGTCTATGGTAAATGACGCAACAGTCTGGTGGTAGGCATAGTCCCTTCAGGGATGTAGCGCCACATAAAAAGTTTCATTGCCTCGTTTTGAAACTAGAATAAAACTTTGACATACAAGTTACACGACATCTACATGATTATAAAAACTCTGCTTTAAGTTTTCACACATCTAAAAATAATAGTTCAGAACAATGCTTCCTTAACGAAAAAATGCTTTTAATTGTCAGAACCATATAAAAATTCAAAACAGCCAACATAAAACCATAACAGAAAGAAATCTTTCGTAATAGTATGAAACTGTTAATGAAACCCAAAGCTTTGTTTTATGCATCTATGTAGGATATTGAATTAATATTTCCCATGAGTCTTTCTATACACTTAGTGACATCAGATCCATGACAAAACATTCTATAGTGCGAGTTAAATAACAAGCGCGTCAATATTCGGGCTGCGCATTGACCACGCCTTTAGCTCTAGTTTCTGCGCCACTTGCTTCTGCTTGTGCTTCTGCGCATATTGTTCTTTAATTTGTTTCGCTACACCATGTAGTGTTTAGATAATTTTCATAAACTAAACATTTATCATTTGCGTATCACGGGCTCCTATGTCAACATAGATTCGAGCAACCAAGGTTGACGAAATTGGATTGATATTAAAAGGGTTTCCATGCAAATGCATGCTTTTATACCTAAGTTTGTTACAGTTCTCAAACTTTCTAACTAGCCACTTTATGGCACACTGATTCCAAATAAGTATACTTTTTCCGTGAATATTTGCATGCTTTGGCCTTTCTATGGACAATTTCATGCATAATGCGTGATTTGGGGGTTCTGAGTTTAATACATTATAAGTTACATTTTGCTAGTTTGAGTGCATATTTTATATTAAATCGCCTAATACTGCATTTAGGATTTGCATGTGGGGATTTGGGTATGGCAGCTAAACATAAACTGGACACAGTTATCAATGAAAATCCTGATTATGGAATTATGTATTCTATAAAAAAAAGTAATTTATTAATGAGATAACAACCCATATTGAGAACGCCTGGTAGTATACCGGGATACGCGAGTCAGTTGGAGAATTTAATGTTCTACCGGCACATTGCCGTGGTAGCTCAATTGGTAAGAGCAGTGGCACGGAGAGCCGAAGATCATGGTTCAAATCCCGGCCATGGCCATGGCATTGAATTTTTCAGTCTAAATCTACCTTCCGATCATTTTATTTGTTTACTATTTGCAAGAAGACAGTTTAGAGCAAGGTAATTTAATTTACTCATCGTTGAAATGTTTGTCGTAAAATCTTCCTAATGGAGTCTGTTAACAAGCCCGATGTTGTGTTTACGAAAGATACATTGATGTCCCCTAGGGCAAACATATATCTGAAACATTTATGAACAGCGAGCGATCTTAACTTCAGACTGCTCTGCTGGATCATTGCTTTGAAGATCAGTAAAGAAGAAATAAATATCGAAGGCTGAATGTTTATTCAAGTAACAGCGTTACGACATTCAAAACCAAGCAATTACCAAGAGCTTGTTCAAACCTTCTGAGCCAATTATGATGAAAGTTTCTATCAATAAGAAGGAAATAAAAATGGTTAATTATCAAAACCTTTAAATTTTTTTATATACAAGCAACAAAATGTTTTTATTCAAGCAATTACCAAGAACTTGTTTAAACCTTATGATCCAATTTTCATGAAAGTATTTATCAATAAGAAGGAAGTCAAAATTAATGATCAAAACCTTTAAATTTATTTAAAAACAAGCAATAGAATGCTTTTATTTATCAGATAAATATTATTTGTACTAAATCTTCTTATCTTATACAGGGAATAATTATGCAGAATATAATCTCATTGCTTCCACTTATTTCGCAGAATAATGTTTAATTAGATTCGACTGTAATTTCCGATGGAGTGGAAAATATTTCGGTATGTTTATGTGTGTACATAGTAAGTCGACAAGTACACACTGTACTGTTCTAAGTGCATTAGCCAATGGTAGCCTACACCTAATTTCTGTGGCTTGGTTCTAAAAGGGCCAATGTCATAAAACTTGCTTTTAAGATAATTGACTTTGAAGCCTTTGTAGAAGTGACATTTTTTGCTGAGAACTTCCGACAATGGCCTCTAAGGTTTCTGTATTATGTCTATTAATAGCAACAGACAATCCACTTTTATTATACAACAGATAAAGACTTGCCGAGCTCAATAATTCTTAGATATATTTTTTTTGTAAGAAACTAACATTGGCCCTTTAGAACCAACCCACAGATTTGCTTCGGACGCAACACAGCCCCGCAAAGAAAATGGGATCTAGTAGGCCTACTGATAGTGCTACTACAAATACTAAGGCAATTGTTACCGGCGGTCTCCCATGATAAAATAGTTTCGTATGCTGATGACACCACTGTTTTAAAATGTTTTGACGATCATGAAATAGACATAAGTAATTCTTTAAAATGTCTTTTAAGATGGTTTAATGCAAATGGATTATGTCTAAATGTAGATAAGACACAGACCTTTGTTTTTAGCCTTTATAACAACTTATGTACCGAAAGCTCAACCAAGTTACTAGGATTTTATGTTGACAGTAAACTCACTTGGAAGCAACATGTTGAAGCTGTTTGTAATAAACTTTCGAAAGTAATCTTTTTATTACGTAGACTTAAACAACTTCTATCAATTAGTGCTCTGTTAAATGCTTGTTATGGATTCTTCCCGTCCCAACTAAACTATGGAATTTTATTATGGGGTCACAGCGCTCATGCGAAGGATGTGTTCCTTTTACAAAAGAAGGCCTTACGAATTGTCAAAGGGTGTGATAAAAAAGCGCATTGCAGACCTATTTTTACAGAATTTAAAGTGCTGACTGTTGCTTCATTGTATGTATTGACAAACGTAATACTGTATATGTATTTGAGCATCAAAATGAATTTGTTCCTGTCAGCGCAGTTCATTCACATGATACTCGAAATCATTTTAACATCATTGTTCCTAAATCTAGGCTAACAAGAACCTGTGACAGCCATGTTGTTTTAGGTATCAAACTTTTTAATAAAGTCCCCATTGACGTTAGAAATACAAACAAAATAAGAATTTTTAAGAATAAAGTAATGAACATCCTTCTTTCAAAGAACTTTTACACTGTTGAATAATATTTGAATTGTGATTTTTAATTCTTTACCATTTGTATTACCTAATGGTGACGAATATATTATTATTATTATTATTATTATTATTATTATTATTATTATTATTATTATTATTATTATTAGATGTGAGCAGTTGTAGTACAATGTAGTTATACTTGTAGTATGAAGTTCTTAAAAACGTCAAACCAAAATTGGTGTCATTGGAACAGCTCATAGCTCTTTGCATTTAGTCCATCCAACAATAAATTTTTATCTCCTCTGACTGAGAAAAAAAGGGTATTTTCATACAGGCTTCAGTTGTTCTTATGGGTGTGTACAGAACTAAAATTTTTGATTAAGGGTTGAATTCTATTATAATTACTATTAGCCTTTGAATATTTGTTCTGTGAAAAGCAAACCTCGCGTCCACAAAAAAAAATTCTTTATCTCGAAACGTAATTAAAAAGTGAATATCCTTACCGCTTTAATTGCTTCAATGAACCGCGCATGCCAAATTGGAATAAAATCGAACAACGCGTTTGGTCTTGACTCGTAAGAAGTAACCTTACAAAGAGTGGAAATACCGACAAACCATAAGAGTTACGTCAAAAAGGTACTGGAAAAAAGTTGTAGATAAATTAGCACTCAAGGTTTGAAAGTAGTCTTCAATTTTTTATAGCATTAGGCATTTGGCTAGAAACGTTGAAAGAAGATGAATATTACAAGAAACGGAACCAGTAAAACGCCCATCATCTTGAAACGGAATAAAACATCAAAATCCTTACACACACGTAGTTTTTAATGACTTCAAAGAACATTTTGCAAGATTGGAAGAAAGTCTAAGAACACGTTTTATCGTAACTGGGAAACACACAAATGTCATCGCGCCCAAACGAACCCCAGTCGGCTACAAAGCGAGCGGAACGCTTTTAAGTCTGACCAATTCCCTCATCTGGAAAAGATTATTAGGGTCTACCCACCCCTAAACGCTTTTAAGTCGGACCACTTCCCTCATCTGGAAAAGATTATTAGGGTCTACCCACCCCTAAACAAATGCGGTGGTCCCTGCCACCAGGTCAGGCCTTGTTGCAATGTCACTTGTGTTGTTTCTCCAGATTTGTGGAAATCAGCTGCAAGGCTTTTAAACTGTGGCAACAATGCGCATCTTATGCTTAGGCACGCGCAACATTTCCCTTCCTTCCATTTCGGCTTTTCAACCCCAAGATGTTTATGGAGGTGTTTATGGAGGGTTTGGTCAGGGGTGGGGTTGAGATACTGTATTAGAGGGTTGCCGCCTGAGGATCCTTTAAAAGCGGTCAACAGTCGAAATGCCGAACATTAGAGTTAAAACAGGACCTCGCTTCGCTCGGTCAATTGAGGGGTCTATTAGCAAACCCGGCAATCTCCATTCTTAGAAAAGATAGAGATGCTAACTTCTAATGAAAGTTTAATGCATTTCTTTTTACATATTTAGTGAATTATGTTGTAAATCTGCGTTCCTCTTTTAGTGGGAAGTGGGATATGCAACACATACATTCAATATGTAATAGAAAACGCAATAAACTTCCATTATAACTATCTTACTATAGTGCTTTCACATTCGCCAGAGGTTTCAAGGCCACAACTTCTCACGTCTAATATGCCCCCACTGAGCAGTCAACAGTATTCCCCTTTGCGCAGAGGAGCTGCGCTGTCGCACACACTCATACGACACCAAGGGGGAACTCCCTACTGGCTTGTCATGTGACTGGCATTGGAGGGGTATGATGTCATATGAGCACGGTAAGTGGGGGTATCAGAGGCGTGCTACATTTGGCCTTGAAACCTCTGGCGAATGTGAAAGGACTATAGAACTAACTACGAATATAAGTGGTAAGGTGGCAGTATTTCCAAAACTGTCGACACAACAGCATTCCTGTGATCACGAGGTCTTCCCCATTTCGAAAATGTATTTTATGGATAGGCTACACGTTCATCTAATTTTCAGTGCGAACATTTCACCAAATTGTTTTTGATTTCAGTCCAAAGCTTGTATTTTTTATTTTTATTTTCATGTTCTGTAATGAAAGATGAAGCATTTTCCTTTTAGTGTAGATACTAATGTGAAATAACATTTGTAGAATTATTTTTCTGGTGTTCCAACAACAAAAAAGATAATGGCCTTATTTGGAACACCTAGCTCCTAATATGGCCACATAAGACTTGATTTAATTTTGCGATTTTATATCATATGGAAGCATAAAATTTATATTCCGATATTATTAGTGCAAAAACAAGTATACAAAATATATTTTGTAAAATGAACAAAATCTTATCAACCAAAATATTTTTAACAAATCACCAAAACTTAAGGTGACCTTATATAGAACACCTACCTTACGTTCTTTTTCTACAAACAAAATGTCAACTGCAGTGACAGAGTTTGAATTGAACTTCATTCGAATAATCAATAAGTTGTGAACACTACATAATCTATTATGATGTCTTAGGCCCGGAAGGTAATGATGTTATCTATTAAAGGACAAAATATGCCTACAAGTATGTTCTAAAGTTTGTAAAACATCCTTTAAACCGATGAAATATGCTCTAACATTTAATTAAATTTAAAACATTAATTTTCTTGTTAGCTAAATTACACTACAATACAAAAGATATTAGAAATTGTATAAATTCCTAGGTGAATGCAAAAAAATTTAGTAAATTGAAAGTTAAAGAAGTAAAAAGTGGCTTTAACATCGTACAATATGCAACAATATGCAAAGTGAAACCGTCAATTTTCTGTAATTTCTTTAACTTCTTTTACACATTGGAACATTAGCGTGTAATAGACTGCATTATTAAAAATATTATTTTCATAACCTTCCGGGCCAAAATGACGACTTAATAAACTAAGGTATTAGTGAATTTCGATCTGTGTTAGAAAACTCACCCTTTTGTTCTTCTCCGGAAATCGACTGCTAGGCTTGCAACAGGAAGTGACGATATAATGACGTGGGTGTGATGAGACGGCTCATTTTCGCTGAAAAGGAACACAATGGTTGAAGATTTGAAACAATTTCTATGTACGTTATTGGTGCAAATCAAAAGAATGACGAAATAGTGAAATAATCTCTAGAATCGTAATTCATAAATATATTTTTTTAGACAGCTTGAATATTAAAAGTATGACGCAGCGGTCGGGTGGTAGGCCTTGTCCCTTCTGGGATGTTAGCGCCACGGAGTTAGTTTAGAATTAAAAGTAGAACTTCTAACACAAGACACATGATCGCATTTACTACTTGGTGCGACTAATGTGATCATTTAAAAGACGTGATGAATCTTAACATTCTCAATTTTTATCTATTTAATAATCAATTGCAAATATTTTAAGATAAAGATTTCCATGTGATTGAAACCATAGTTGGTAACTATGGAGTGTTATAACTTTATACCACTCAGTGGCATAATTTTTTCCTTTTAATTAATGTCATCTACCGTTGAAAGCGGTTCTTTTACATTGGACTGTCTAAAAAATAGTTCGTAATACAAGTGCGGTAAGTGGATTAGAGCAGCGTTTCTCAACCTATGGTCCGCAGACATAATTAAAAAATATCATAAAGCGAATAAAGAGGTAAAAAATTTTCACATAAAATGGACACTAGATGTCAAAGTTTTTAAATCTTCGAAAATACAGGTCCTATTGCAAGTTTCCTTACTTTTGCAGTTACGAACCATAGTTTGAAACCCCTGATGCACTGACGTCTATGGTTTTCTCTTTCATTCAAAACCCTGAAAAATAAGACTTTGTCGGAATTTATTATTAGAGGCGCTCTCTTGGCAAGGGTTTTATTGCTGGAGGTGCCCTAGTGTCTGATACCGGTAAACCTGTGTTATAATTCCTAATTATAGCCTATTATCAAATTCGTAATAAATATTAAAGTCTGTTCAAAATGTAATTTTACTGTCAATAGTTTACTTCCAATTCAATAACTGTGTTTCCGACGAATTAAAAAAATGTATTTAGAATTATTTCCTTATAATGACCTAAAATTAATACCCCAAATATTAAGAATATAGGCCTACATATAGCCTACTTTTAAAAATGGGATGTAAAGTTAGGGGTCCGTAAAAAAAATTAGACATTTTAGAGGTCCTCTGGTTCAAAAAGGTTGAGAATCGCTGGATTAGAGAAGTTCGGAAAATTAAAAACTCCTCGTCTCTTCTTTCAAACTCTTTCTTTTAGACATTGATAGGCCTCTAAACTCAAATACTCTCTCTTAAATTCTTTCTTTATTCTCCAAAGATACATTTACCACTCTAGTGTCACAATAGGCCTACACCATCAGGCCTATTAAATATCTATTCTGAATAACTCAGCTATTGACAGTAATCCGTTTTCCTTTTCACGAATGCAAGTTAACGTATGTCTTTACTCGTAGTGTTTTACTAGAACGGAAAATGATTAAGTCTTAATTAGTAGATATTAGAGTTCGCCATTTACTGCTTGTACTTCTTGCAGTATTGCTTCTGTTGTTAACACCAGGCTGTTCACAGTAATCGGATGCCGCATTTAAAGACTAAAAGCACACAGAAAAAAGACAACATATCCGCTCTTCACAAACACTTAACTATGTTTATTTTATAGCCCTTACTCTCGAGTTTTTATGCTATTTCCCATCTCCTCTGTGAAAAAATACCAGTGCATCTGTTTTCTCTCACATGCCTTTTTAAGTGGCTACTGTATTCTTTTCCTATTTTCTGGACAATCTTTGTTGTTTACCGCTAAACATTACAGTATTTTTCCCTATCTAACATTTGTTATTATTATTAGGCTTATTATTAAACTTAGTGTTCTTAATGTTAATATATTTATTACCAATATCATTATTCTTACTCTTTAAAATGTATTTATTTAAAGTCTCTTTTTACCAACCAGAATCACAAGCGACCACAATAATTAATACATTAATTAATACAAGAGGTGAAAGTAAAAGTAAAGTAAAGTGATTCCTATACATGCCATGGAGGCCCAGAGGGTTCCAGGAGGTTAAGGCTCCATGATTTCGGAGATTGGCACTTGTAGGTGGTAAGGTCGTTAGCCTTACGCACTGGTCGCCTTTACCTCCAGGACTGCTCCTGGTATTCATTTCTGTTAGAGACTGAGTCGACCCCAGGGCCATAGTGCCACCAAAAGTATTAGGCCAATTGAAAAACTCCAACGAACTCATCGGGAATAGAACCCGGTACCTTCCGGTTTGTAGTGCAACGCCTCAACCACTACGCTACGGCGTAGTGTACATGTACTTCCATTAAATAAAT
The DNA here is from genome assembly GCA_964059195.1 of Ectobius pallidus. Lineage (NCBI taxonomy): Eukaryota > Metazoa > Arthropoda > Insecta > Blattodea > Ectobiidae > Ectobius > Ectobius pallidus. The sequence goes on from CAXKWD010000011.1 coordinate 22,106,284, forward strand.
AAATAAACAAACAAACAAAATGTAGCCATGAATATTTATGGTTATGAAGATTATGGTTGTGGTTAATAATAATATTTATAGCGCTTCTTATGACCATTCAATTATGATTTTGATAATGATGATAGTTACCATGATGAAGAAAACGATGACGGCGATGGAAGTAATAATGTAGGAAACTGCCATCAATAAAGCAACAATTGCGTTATTAAGAAAAATAGGAAGCCGAAAGAAAAAAATAACAGAATACTAAGAAAATGAGTTTCAGGATGACGTGTTCGTCCATCGTTAAGATTTCAGTTGCTACGAGCACAGAAGAAAAAGTATATCATGTGATGATGAAAAATACAGCGAAGATAATGGAACAGAAAGATCTGCTGCCGGCTCGAAGAAGTGTGAGCGATGATGCTGAGGCCGACTTGCCGAGGTAATAATGGCATCTAATACCTGAGCCTTGGGGTACACAGTCTCTCACGAAGATCCGTGAGAGAATTTGAAACACGAGCTGGCACCAAGAAACAATGCAGTCCTTACAACAATTTATTATTAGCAACATTATCATACTTTTCGAAACAAATTTACCTTCTTGGATATCCCTTAATAATGTCTCGATAGAAAGACGAGTAACTGACACTACATTTCAAATCCCCGAAAGCCTCGGGCAACGTAACCTTAATTTTCTGTTAATTTCTTTCCTTTGTCTGTACTATATTGTTTTCATGCATGTTCCTATACACAGCTGTATTCAGAGACGGGGTCAAACCCGCAGCTCTCCTCACCACGAACTCTAGAGGGATGTGCCTTTAACCACGACCCACAAGCACACAAGCACTTAAGGTCTGTTCAAAACGACGCAAACTGCGGGACGTGGGATCAAGAGCGAAATATTTAATCCCGTGGTCACGTTGAAGTCTTCCCATCAGAGCGAAATATAGGCATGGAAAACATAAAACTCTTCTCATGAAGAAATGATTCTTCTGATGTTACTCAAAATACTACTGAAAAAACGGTAAAAGGTGTTTCAAATATCAGGAACGGACTGGGGATCAAACTGGCTCGGAAATAGCTTTTTTTTTTTTTTTAAAGCAGCCTCAACAACACCATAATAGTGCATTAAGAAAAAAGTCTATAATGGCATTTATTAAGATACGAGTATGTTTATGAAACGAGCGTGTTTCACAATTTTCATAAGAGTATCTTAATTACCATTATTGGTAAGTTGCATAGGCCTACGACTGTTCTGTTCGGCCATAATTACTCTAAATGTTTAAATTATGAGATAGTAGATTCACTCAAACTAACGGCAACGAGCCCACCATGCCCACCAGCTGATTGTCGTAGTTCTTGTCTTCTACGAGACATGGCAGGTCATGGCGTCGGTTAAATCGAAGCTACCGTATGGTTGATTTCTTCAAACCAACGGACTTGGACAACACGAATTGAGTTCGTTTTAGTATGACATTAAAATTAACACGAACAGAAGTGATTTTATTTTAAATAATGGCTTTTTATTACTTACTTTTCAGATCCTACTCTCAAGGTCTCAAGATCATTATGTGTTCGATAATATCGATGAAACGCCGATGTCGAAATGAAAAACAGTTTCGAAATGAAAAACAGTTTCGAAATGAAAAACAGTTTCGAAATGAGTGTCATTATACTGTTACGTCACACGTTATAAGCGTATTATAATATGCTGGAAATAAAAATATATATTTCATTCTATTTTATATCGATTTGAAATTAAATGCATGAGTTTAACAACTTAAATTTTTTACGGGAACAATACCAGCTATTACAACAACAATAATGATAATTTAAAAGTAAATGCATAAATATGTAATGGCGTCCATAGTATCGGTTTTCTCATACCTAAATAATGATGTATACAATGAAAATATGAAATAAATTATTTATCCGTAAGGTGGTCACATACACTATTTTTCCCCGAATTGAACATTCTTTTTGTTTTTATATCCAAAAATGTCTAGTTTATGTATGTCTGATAGGTAGTTCTAAATAAAAGTCTGGTTTATGTACGTAACTCTAATATTCGCAGGTAAAATAATATTTATTCCATAGGGGTGTTCAGCCGATACATTCTTATGACTGTTAAAGAAATAAACATCTTCCCCCGAAAAAAAATATTCTACACTTTGAGTTTCCGGTCATTTTATGTAGCTGGGACCTTGTTCCATCTATAATAATTACATATACTGTCAATCAGATACGCTAGTAACCCTTGACTGTGCTTCTGTAGATTGAAATCTATTCCGGGACTTCCCAGCTCAAACCAATTTTGGATATATATCCTAAATTTTCTGATGTAGCTTACAGCAAAGTAATAATTTCCCTAGCATTCTTTGTATTTTAAACAACGATAATTTATAAAGAAATGAACTCAATTTAGTATGATATTAAAATTAACACGAACAGAGTTAATTTTATTTAAATACAGGTTTTTAAATTTTGCAGTTTCATTTGGTGCTCTGTAGGTTTCAAGTTTGTTCCGTTTTCGATAATAATCGATACAAACCTGTGTTATAATGAAAGTCTTTATCGTAGTGGAAATCATTACGATACCGTTACATCACAAGTAGGGGAGATTGCCCCGTTGCCGGTCAGGCCTCGTTACAACTGCCTACCACTTCATAACTGTTTTCTGCTGCTATCTAGCGTCTTAATGCGTAAACTACTTGTTGACCGGTAATGAGGCCTGACAGCAACGGGACAATCTCCACTAATTAGCGTATTATAGTATGGTCGAACAAAAAAAGTTTTAGTGAAGGAAACTATGAAAAAATTCCTTTTAGCCTTTCTGTAAAGTGACTGCTGTGTACAGAGTTTAGAGATTGCAGACATTTACACATTTATTGCAACAAACTTGTTTCAGACTCTGAACAAAATACAATAATAACTTAATAACTCGTATGTTAACCCATAAATTGGTTTGATTTGAATACAGAATAAATATTTACAAAGAACAAATTGTGAAAGAACGTTTTTTTTTTTTTCCTGTAATTATTGGTATGTACACTAGGCTACTCGCAGAAATTGTAGGCGTAAGTTATTTATGGTGGAAAGGCTGAACGTTTTTACTGCAAATCGATTGACACAGCTGCGTGCAGAGTTTATAATCCCACAGCGACAATTTTTGCAGAACGACCGTTCTGATTAGTACATCGCATTCTTACACGATATGGTAGTTATCAAACAAGCGGTGTGTGATAAAACTGCGCTGTATACACATGGCAATATGAAAATGAGAACCTGACTGTTATTATAAACCCCTTACTATAATACAGGCATATCCTATCAAATTAATCTTTTCTGTAACAATTAACGAACACTTCTATAAAATTAGCCCTAAAAAAATTGCAGTAGAAAATCGAGGTATGCCGTCCTATGTAACGTACGTAAAAAGCCACTAGTTTTCCTCATGGGAACGAAGTTTTAAGAGGAACTAGTCTATATAGGCTATTCTAGAATTTACCAGAAGATAGGAAGAAACGCTCGGAGATCCTTTGCCAATCCTTGCGATTGTGTTTTTATGGTAAGGGATCACATACATTGATTTGTGAGGATGGAGCTCGTTATTATTATTATTATTATTATTATTATTATTATTATTATGAACCTATTACTGTTATAATTGTTATCGCTACTAGCAGTTCTATGAACAATAGACCTCGTATCCAAAAATGCAAGATCTGCTTTTTATCATAAGAGTTTATCGCAGGAGCGAATTTATCTGATGCAACTCGTCAACTCGTGTTGGATTTATTAAGACTATTCCATGAATAAAAATCCAACAGATTATACAAATAATAATTACTTTCGTGCTTTGTTCTACAAAAACAAAACTAACAGCTGCGAGATCACGGCATACTATGAATCAACCATCCATGAATCGATTCGAGCTGTTTCTGTGTAATCAGTGCTACCACCAGTGCATATAAGATATAGTTAACTTCATTCGATTAAGCTAACAGCAGAACAGAATAAAAGGACACGAACTGGCTTGCACCGAATCGAAATTGTGTTCTTAATCAATGTACATTTCTATTATTTCAATTTCCAAACAAATTATGTTGTATAAAATAATCTGTTTTCGTGCCGCTTAGTGGTACCATCTGACTATTAATCACTGCACACTGATACTTGCGTCTCCAGTAACGACCAGAGCATTTTACCCGATAAAATGCAATCCTCGCGATTCCTACAAGAATATTGTAAGATAAACGGCCGTGATTGGTCTATATCCGAGGAATTGCTAAACGTTATTGGTCAATATCAAACACGCAGCGTATGAGTTGAATAGTCAGTTAAAACGACTACCGTCTGCAATAATCCAGTTTTTGTGTGAAAGTTGCAAACGTGTTTCAAATGTAACTTCGTTAAGCTTATGCTCGCTGATGGCAATATATTAAAAACTACACTTGTGTCTTTAAAAAGTTAAAACTCTATTAAAGACGGATCGTCACACATAAACAGAATACAAAACAGAAATAAAACTCATTTAAAATTTCTATGTATCCTTGCTGGTGTCATGTACTATAAAATATCTCCTACCAAACCATTAGGAAATGCATGTAGACTTAGGCCTACTTAAGCCATCTTCAGTCCTTGTTGGTATCGTGTGGAACACGGTATTTCCTAAAAGTTAATTGTATACAAGGACAATTGAGGACTGTTTTGACAAAACTCAACATAATTTTTTGCCAAATTCGTTTTTAATGGTTTTAGGTGCTTTGAAATGAGATCTTTAAGATGGTGAAAAAAGAACATAAGAAAAGTCAACATAACTAGTTCATTCTGAAGCCTCAATATGCAAGGTTTTTATCTTCTGTATGTTAATAAAAACTAAAAGTTTTTCCTAGACAATTTATGTTTTGGGACATGTTGCGTTTTGTCAAAACGGTCCTCAATTCATCAGTCTGCATCCTAGCGTAGCTTTATTACATTTTGTTCGATACTGAGAGCTTTCTTCTAGGGATGCTGCTTTCTACATAATGGAAAGACAGTTACTAGACTATCTGTTCTTGAGACTCGCAATTTCGCTTCCTCTGAATCAGTTACGAGTCTCCATAATGTAAAAAGGTATTGTTAAGCATTTCGTCATAAAACATCTACATTCTTTTCTTCATGACAGTCCAATTATATTGTCAATGGAAACCTTTCATTTAAACCTGTCATCAATAATTAAGCTGAAGACTGCATTTCCTTCGGAATTGGTTTCCACTTAAATGAAGTATGTTGACTTAGGAAGAAATCGTTTCGAATTTTGTATTCATTTACTTTTATTGATATTGTACTTTTAAACTGCTTACGAATTTCATAGGATAGGTTGTATTTAGTGTATTTTTTAAAATCTTGTTATTGTGTTACATGTTACAAACTTAAATTTCGTTTGAATTTAAATTAATGGCAAAACATTTTAAGTATTGGGTTTTCTTTCATAAATTGTAATATAGGTTAAAAATTCGAATAGGGCCTACTTTATGTTTTATACAACACAGTATTCTCCACAAATGTAATTAATTCAAGAATTAACATAATGTCAGCTCCATATTACATGATTATATCCAGTAATGTTCCTTTACACATCCCTTTGTGTGTATTTTGATAAACTTTTTATTATGTGAAGAAATTAACACTTTAATTAAAATACAAGCTACAGGTGCTAGCTTATATATATATTTCAGAAAGATCGTTTGGGGGATGATAGAGGAGGTAAAAATGAAACACTATTTTTATCTGACACAATTCTGACAGCGCAATTTTTTCCGCTAGGAGGCCTGGAAGACTCCGCGGTCAACATCCCTCTAGTTCTGTATTGAAAATTCACCATTCTCCTGCGAAGTTGCCTTACATGTTGCTTCCCCTGGCTTGTCATACACCACATTCCACTTTTGTTTTGACAACAGTGAGACGTGGTCAGAGTTAAATCCTTTATCATCGTGCACAGTACTGCACTCGTTGTAGTTCCTGATTTGCTTCCGACAGACGGTAAGGTTGCATGCAATGTGTGTTGAACTGGATACGTAAACAGATGAGTTTGTATTGTACTGTTGTCTTTCCAGTACCATGGCCACCTCGATCGCCTGATCTGTCTCCATTGGATTTTTCCTGTGGGGGGAATGAAACAGCTGGTGTACGAAACATCTGCAGAAACTGCAGAAGATCTAGTTCCTCGTATTGCTACAGCTGCACAAAGCATACAACACACGCCTGACATTTTTGCACCTCAGACGGTAATTAGTAAGAAGATGTGACCTGTGTGTGCAGGTACATGGAAGGCACTTTGAACCCCGTGTATAGCCTAAACGTATTCCATGCATGTGTGTACTGAAGTAAAGGCTGTTAAACCTCAATCTTGTAAGAACAATAAAATGGCATCGTAACGCAGAAATGACGCATCTGTCAGAATTGTGTCAGATAAAAATGTTTCGTGTTACCTCTTCTATTATTCCCCGAACGTTGTAAACGACCTTTTGAAACACGCTGTATGTATATTTATATGCACCTTATTATTGTTCTTTATTTTGAACCGGGTTAATTTTTCTGGATAAATACGTTAGAGCTATTCTATTCGATATGATTCTATCGAATTCTGTTCTATTTTCTATTTTCTGTTGTATGCGATCCTGTGGAAATTAGGTCTAATTCACAGCGAGCAAGCCAGGCAGTGCTTTCATGGATTAGTCTTAAATATACGGTTTTAATTTTAAACATATTTACTCCCACAGATATAGAATTTTCTTGTATTATAGTCTCTCTCCTATTGTTCACTCATACCTTGCAAAACGCATCCAAGCCACCCTCAAAGCTTCGATTTCGCTAGCCCTGCCAAATGGCAGATTGAAGTTCATGCCAGCCCCAGATTGGATAAAAGAAATTATAATTAATCCGCTTGTTAGTTTTAAATACGAAAAGATTTCTCCACTACAAACTATTTTCGCTTCCATCTGCATTGTTGTAGAATCCCTTCTATATTCGTAGTAGGTATTGTTTTGACAAGAGTGTGTGTACCTTAGAATAATCCTAGTTTACAAATAGAATGGTGGAGACCAATTCATTTGTTTAAATTGAGGTAATGGAGTTTCACGAAACATGTACGATATTCTTATGATATGCCAACAGTATGTGTCAAATCTGTGCCAAAATGAGAAACTGTATTAATAAATGTGTAACACTTTTATCATAGGTAATATAACTAAAGGTTCGGATTTTGATAAATTCGTTGCTTGTAAATTTTTCTTACGGGAAGCCGGACCTGGTGTTTTTATTTACTTTGAATACTTAGCGTATACTCAACCAAAATTAAAAGTGTAATGAATAATTAACACAAAGGAAATGAATAAAACGCATCAGTATGTCATCGTAAAAGCGAAACCCTATGCCGAGACAATCGGCATAATATATCGATCTTCGTGCAACTTTTTCAGCTGATTTAATTTTGAAATTAACTTCATTACTATAATATCGTATTTTTTATATCTTATTTGGAGGTTTAAAATGCTGCCACACATTTATAATTATACCTGTCCATTATTCTCACGTCTCTTTTTGTTTATATGCAGCTTATACAGTATAATTATACCCATTTACCCAATCGCTTTGTTCAATGATTGTTTTTAATAAAATAAGGCACGGGTATGAAGATGATCAGTGTTCAGTTCTTGTGAATTTACATAAAAACAAGTGCACGAAGGTGCAATAAAATGAAAGTTATAAAAATAAAAGGACAAATTATTGCGCTTGACACTTGAGACTGGTTAAAATTCCACATAAATTTGTTAGATTGCTCACTGATTTTCGGATTATGGAAAAATGCTATTATATTCTTTTGCAGATAAAGGATGGTTTGGGATGAGGTCTTCTAAAATGGCACGGACAGTAATTTTCATCAGTGCTTTTGATTTAGTGGAAAGCACAATTCTTCCAGGGCTCTATTCGGTTACTCAGAAGAGGGAATACACCTATTTTTGTTCTAGCCGAAGTGTGCAGAGGAGCAGCGGTAGATTGTAAAGCGAAGTCTGTTTGTCTTCACGCAGAATCTCAGAAGAGAGACATCCTTTTTATCTATTTTTTTGCGGTCTTCTGACCCTTCTTTTCCCGTCAAGTCTTCTCTCTTGCAGCTTTAATTAGCCCTATATCCTCTGCTCCTTCTACATGTGCATTCCATTTGTCTACTGGTATTTACAGACTTCACTACATGTTATATTCCCCTCATTTCTTCATTCCTAGTATATAATCAATTTGTTTTCGGGCCAATAAGCATGTTCTTGTATCCTAGTTAGCAACCGGTAAATTTTATACCATGTAGATACCCTTCAGTGGGGATTTTCTATATTATTTTATAGGCCTAATGAATACGTCTATAATACGTTCGTTATAAAATTAATCGAGAACGCCTGCATGGTGTACTGTCCGTTCCAGATGTGTTGAGAAAAGAAGTAAACAGTGGTTCTAACGGGGAAAACAATCGCGATTCACCAGCTGGCAAAACTAACTTTGAAAATTTTGGAAATAAATAACACTAAAGTGCTATTTTCCAAATTAATTATGGTAATACTGAACGTACCGTGCACCAAAATTACGTTCAACAGTATTCTATCTTAGACATTTACAAATACCACAAGGGAACTGTCGACCTGTGAAGCGAAAGAATGCGAATAGGGCTTAGGGTTGAAGGGGGTGTGTCTGAACGAAGTTGACCGCTGCCCAATAGGGTACAGGCATTGAAACCAAGGTAGCATACCTACGTTATCGATAAGCATATTTTTCCCTCAAGACATCTGGAACGGACAGTAGTGGTTAGGTTGCTGACTACGGGTCCGCAGGTCTGGGTGATCCCAGAAGAAATGAAGAGCCTAATGTACGTGACCCCTGTCGAAACTAATTTGGACCTATTTTCTAGGATTGTAACAGCCGCTGACGATGTGCGCCAATCCCCTGGGCTGCTAGAGCGCGTGCGAGAGTCCATGAGGCGTCGCTGTGAAGTTTGTCGTGATCATGGGGGGTCGACATTTTGAACAGCGTTTAATTTGGGTTGTACAAATACAATTTGGTCAGAAATGAAAGCAATGCAATTAGTCTGTGCTAAGCTACCGGCGACCAATATGTTCATTACATGAAAAACGCTCAGAAAACATCCCTGACCAACTTCTGAAAGTTTGTCGGTATAGTTCTGACTCACCCTGTATGTGTGTGTGTATATATATATATATATATATAGATAGGGTACAGGCACAGGTTGGGTGTAGGCTAATATAACTGTGTAGACTGAAGGTGCAATAGATAACATTACAATATACAAGATCATTAGGTTAAAGGCTTCGCAATATAGCAGCAGCAAACTGCCGAATAGCCCTTCCGGGTACTAATGACCTCTTTCATGCATATAAAAAAAGAACCCCACTGCGAGATGAAGTCACTCTTGTCTCAACATTGTATTATTTCGCGGAATATAGGCCTATGGTCTGGTATCAGTCTTTGAATTTAATTTGCACGGACACTGCAAACTTCATTTCAAAACGCAGATGCAAGTTTTATTCCTTATTCTTTCCTATGCTGACGTGAAAAAAGGATATAGTACGGTCAAAGTTTACGGACAACTTACTTTTTTTAATGCAACTTTCTCAATATAAAAAATTGTCAAATCCCATGAAAGACAAAATTTCAGAAGGTTCTTTGTTTTGCCGGCCTCCTTAGTCTTAGCTTTGGGGCCGTGGTCTAGTCCCGCCATGAGCAAGGGATACGCCTAAGTGTTGGCGTTACAATAAAGTTAAATAGGAAAAGGTAAACAGATAAAAGAAACCAAGAGCAATATTTCAGAAATTTTGACCATTGGCTTGCAAAATTAAGAAGAAAAAAATATGGAATAATTTTTTTTATTTTTTTTTATTATTATTTTTTAATTTACTATTCTAACCCATTCCTCACCAGACTCTTGAGTCTCTTCTGAACTACTGTACTACAGTATAGTCCACTTGACTCTTGTTATATTCTATTTTATTGCAGTATGTTCTAGTTGCTATTCTCAGGGCACATCATAACTAATAATTCTGATCCTTGTTAATTCTGGAAAGTGCAGAGTAGAAAATTACGTTGTAGTGTAATATGAAATTCGTCTTCTGGTCAATAAACCTGGCATTGTGTCCGAGTTTATATCCGTGAAATTTCCTAGAAGTCGCTGTGTTGCGAGGTTATCAAAGCATTTTATGAGCATAACATCGTGAAGAAAGTCACAAGAATAGGATAGAACAAAAGAACTCCATCGGTCTTTTTCATTAATTTCATGCCATAAATCTTTTATGATGACCTGGAGACAGCTCGCCTTGCGGCTTTCTCGGCTCTGGAGTTATTTTCTTTCAATATCGCTTCTACCTCTCTCCTCTCTTTCTCTCTCCTTCACTCTCTCTCTCTCTCTCTCCTTCACTCAATCAATCACTCTCTCTCTCTCTCTCTCTCTCCTTCACTCAATCAATCACTCTCTCACTCGGTATCCTGCTGTCTAATTCTCTGTTGCGTCGTGGAGTGAGAGGAGCATTCAGACGGATTCTTGAAATTGCCCTGTCAGGCTTACGTAATATTTCTACGCTGTTTCAACTTGACTTGCATAATGCTGTTATAAAGCCTCTAAATTAAAACTCGACGCTATTTGAGCCTTTACAGGAAGCCGCAAGCCAGCATTATTAATAATACCTACAAATTAAGAAAAAAAAATATTATGAAAGAAAATACAACAGAGAGATGGCATTAATGCAATAGGCCGAGAGAAACCATACAGTAGGTCACATAACATCCAGATTCCATGCTCTAACACAGTGAAAGGTGGGCCGAAATTTTTTAATGAAATGGTGCAATTTTCAGAACTACTTTGTCTGTGGTTTATGTATGAAGAAGTATAAGATGAGTGGAACTGCTACTGTACTGCTGATTTTCATAGACCGATTGCAACAGGAACGAGATGAGCCCGAGGAGTGAAGTGAAAAGGTTGTCAGTCACTGTGTTTCTGACACAACATTTTCGTAGGTTCAAAGGAGAAAACACTTGCTCACGCACATATGAAGATGAAAACATGGCGATATCTTTCTGACCACGAGAAATCATAATTTGGAAAGACTTCGGTAGGTCGGCTGCGGTGGTCTAGAGGTAGCGTGCCCGCCTCTAGTACCGAATCAAAGGTCGCGGGATCAAACCCGGCCGCAGTCGATGGGTTTTTCAGGACGTAAAAATCTCGGGCACGGAGTCCTCCGGAAGGGACTTTAAACTGGGGGGCCCCGTGTCATAGATTTACGGCATGTAAAAGAACTCCAAGCCTAAATTAGAGCCTCTGGACAAAATTTGTCGGCCCTTTCAAGTCTAAGTAATACCTTAGTTTCCGGAGGGGGGTTAAGGGGCAATGGGCTTACCACCTGCCACTCTGCCCTCTCTAGGAAAATAAGCGTAACAAAATTCACTTCGGTAAACAGCAACCTCCACTTGGAGGCCATTTGCCCCAAAATGAGGGCATAGGATTCAAGAGAGAGACTTCGGTAGGGACTTATAGAATTCTAATTTTGAGACGTTAAGAGTCAAGTGATTGTTAGGTTGCAACTCAATTTATGTGCTGAATGTCCGGTTTTACTGTTTGAAGTCCACAGTAAATGGAATAATAAAAATATCCGAGGGTTGTTCAATGATAAGAGTCTTGAGTTTTGTTAAAATTCACCATGCAGTCATGCAATAGAAGGAAAAGCAATCCAGTAAGAAACATATTTTTCTCCTTCTCTCCTGCTGCGGGACGCATTGAACCTGTCTGAATGCCACATCTGGCCCGCGGGCCGTACTTTTCACATCACTGCTGTATCCGATAATTTCTAGACATAACCAAGTGCAAAAATTCTTCGTATACAGATAACTCGACAACATAAACTCGTTCAGAATATAGCACCAAATTATAAATACGCTACTCTACATCTACATCTACCATTATTGCTCTGAAAAATCCATACTCGATTTGAACGGTTGTTGTTCTTTGAAGGATTTCTCTTCAATATCTGTTTCTTCACTTTTTAGACAAAAGTTTTTTATAAAAAGTATTTGTCAGTAATTCAATTATCCGAGAAAGAAAGGAAACATATGATAATGCAATATAAGATCGTAGGCTTCCGCGGCCCGAGTTGACAATTAAATCTTCTTGGCTTCCGGGTATCTGCCGCGTCATGTTTGAGAAGTCTGCCGACGTTTCGACCATCTTGCCGTGGTCTTTATCAAGGTACTATACCCGGAAGCCAAGAAGATTTAATGTGATAATGCAGTAAAGATGTGGAACAAACACTTTAAATATTGTCAATTTTGAGTAAAATATACTATTTTAATTTTAAGTCATAAAATAAGCAAGCAAATTTTTTTCCTCAGAATAAGCAAAATACACTACCAAAAATACATTAAAATGGCTGGTCGTACGAAATAGGGATATAAATATACATTTTGCTTAGAAATCCGGGCTCTAATTAAATCTTCTCAAGTTACTGTTAGTTACTGTTAACATAAGTAATAATTCGTTTAGTATTAGGCCTATGTTCTACACATACACTTAGATTTTCTTTACTGGGAAGTAATATATATGCCATTGATTATTTCATAAGTGTTTTATACAATTAAAACACTGTAGATGTGGTTAAAATATATTAAAAAGTAATTTTATTTTATTTTTCACTGCTCACGAAGAACAAAACAGGCTCCGCTTAGCTGTCCGTGATTGTTAATCAGGTTGGCCTGTGTACGGTTAATTGATACGGTTAATTTGTATGGTTTGAATAGTTGGTACTTGGAGCACGTATCTGTTGTCATATAGGGTCTCCTGTGTTTCAAGTACCAATTTAAACGTTGCAGCAGTCGTTCGTACAGCTCAATAATCAGATACATTAAATTGTTTTCCCTTTAAGCAGACAATTAAATAGTTATTTGAGTCATTAGTTGCCTTAACTCAATTTCATTGGCAACGACAAGAGATTGGCATTGTCTGATCATCATGGTCGCAACGTAATGCAATTTATACGCATTGTATTAAGGTGATTATTATTGAACGGTACACACAACATAGAAAATATGAATTAGCGTAGATTCTTCCATATCCTGAATTTCTGCAAAAGAGTCTAAAACAGTTCAAACGCGAAGGTGTTTTGAATATGTCCAGTTTTTCATGAAAGAATGCAGATTCACTATAGGAATAAAGATAATTTTATAATTTTTATTAATGATAATATTAATAATTATTGTAATTATAACACCAACAAAAGAACATGTACAGGTAGGGAAACAAAAAGCGGACCCACTAAAATATCTAAGTTGCCGATATGAGCCACTGCGTAGTGGGAGCTTTCATACTGGGTCACCGCGGTGAAAACACAAGTGACGCTGCAATGTCTACTCAGAACACTTGTGACGGTCACCGGCGAAGAAGCATTGGTTTAAATGGGAGCGTTCACACTGGGACACTTGTGACGGTCACCGCATTTTATGATTGCCAACAACGCAAAGGTTATAGGCTATACATAATTCCGTTGTATAATCGAGCTTAGCGAAACTAGTTATCCAGTGGAATGTCGACCTGCCATTCAGGATGTCAAAAGCGATGAGAAATTGTTTTATCATGTAGCTACTATTGGCAATACTAGCGGTGACCGTCACAAATGACCCACGTGTATTTTGCAAAAACCGGCGACCGTCACAACGGACACAGTGTGAAAAGGTCCTTACTGGACAGAATGCTTGGAAAAAATTAATTCAGATATACATTTATTATAAGAGACTGTGCTATATAGGCCTACGTTATAATCCTACTCTCTATATCCCAAGATAAACACTACAAAATTTTTACATTTTTAACTTTTTAAAAATTATTTTGTCTTAGGCAAGAATAAAATCCGGGGTTTCAGCTTCATACATTTACGAGACCATTCGTCAACCTTAGATCGTCCCCAATTTCATTGTAAATACTTCTCTAGAGGAACAGTTAAATCTATTTTTCTCTTTAGGTCACTGTAAAAAATCTATTTGATTGTTTTATTTGATAGTAGAAAGTGTAGCCTACTTTGCATGGTAAGCATATTATTGTATGAGTACAGGATGCTCATACAATTTTTCTTACTAGTAGGCCTATCAGAGAAGCTTCAGAATTTCGAAGTATAGCCTACCAAACACAATATAAATCACAACCGAGAAATGTATGTCAATTATTTCTATGTAGGTCTAAATACAAATATCTTCTGACTTTAAAATATCATTGTTGACATTTACAAGGACCTCAGCACTAAAAAATTTGCACACAAAGATTATACTGGAGAATACATTTTAAAGAAAACTAATATATTTTTACCTGTAACAGCAAAATACTTATATATTTTTTTCCTTTTTTTAATATTAAGCATTAGGTTCACTGGATTGAAGCATCAAATGGCCAGTGACCAGGGATTTAACTTTTCCACAGATTGATAATCGTTTTGAAAGTAATAAAATTCTACCTGATTTCATTTTAACGCAATTTTATCAGGAAATGGCAATTTTGTAGTTAATTTTGAGAGAATTCATTTGTGCAGAGAAAATTATTTCCTGTGTTTTGTTATGAGCAACAATATGTTAACCACCACTTGATTCACTGTCCACTATTCGAAGAGAGAATACTATAACTGATTGGGCATTTAGACATGTACAATATGCTGTATGTCAAACCTCCATTCAATGTATTTCACAAAGCTTGTTGTTAAAGAGTGTCTTATAATTTTATTTTACCGCCTGCGTGGTCTTGTGGTTAGCGTCGCTGGCTACAGATTCGCATATCCGGGTTCGAACCACAGTACCTCCTCGGAATTTTCTGAGGTAGGGAGGTCTGGAACGGGGTGCACAAAGCTTTGTGATTCAAACTGAGGAGCTACTAGATAGAGAAGTAGCGGCTCCGGTTACTGAAACCATCATGGGAGTCGGCATGCTGACGCAGCGGTCGGGTGGTAGGACTAGTCCCTTGAGGGATGTAGTGCCACGGAATATAGTTTTTAGTTTTTTATAATTCTATTTATGTTTTTAAGAACTTAAATTTTGAGACTGGTATTCAGTCAATCAAAAAGTATGCATGGAGTCATCTAAACTAAATATTTCCTTTATATTTTAATATATAATTTTTTTAAACTCTCATCCTAAAGTACCATTTTTGTAAAACAGGGTTTCATAAATTGTATATTCAGTAAGTAAATAATATTAAGTATAATGACAAGGTTGCTAGTCCCTGAATACTTAAGACGTATATGAGCTAATAAAGTATAAAAGTAATGGTAATAATCAGGAAAAGGATTAATTTTCTAAGTAGGCCTAAATACATATTTTTTACGTTAATTAAAGTTAAAATTGCGTTATATGTTTATGAATTAGGATATCTGGAATGGTTTAAGACATATTTGATTTTCCACTTGTCCTATATTTAAGGGTGTCGGCCGCGGTGGTCTAGAGGTAGCGTCCCCGCCTCTAGATCCGCAGGGCGCGGGATCAAACCCGGCCGCGGTCGATGGATTTTTCAGGACGTAAAAATCCTGGGCACGGAGTCCTCCGGGAGGGACTTTAAGCTGGGGGTCCCGTGTCGTAGATTTACGGCACGTAAAAGAACTCCAAGCCTAAATTAGAGCCTCTGGACAAAATTTCTCGGCCCTTTCACGTCCAAGAAATACTTAGTTTCCAGAGGGGGGTTGCGAGGCGATGGGCTTACCACCTATCCCTCTACCCTCTCTCGGAAAATAAGCATATCAAAATTAGTATAGGTAATGAAACCTCCGCTTGGAGGCCCCTTCGCCCCACTTGGGGATTCGCCCCACTTGGGGATCATAGGGAACCAGATACACAGATACAGATATATTTAAGGGTAAATTAAATATTTTTACGTACTTTAGAAAAACTCTCACATCTTTACATAACTGTTTTATTTTAATTATGTTCCATATTTTATAGTCTCAAAGTTATTATTGTCAGATACTCGTTTAAATTAGCCTATATTTTACTAGCATCTGTAGGCCTATTTCAAAATTGTACTCTGAAAATCTATGGAATGTTGAAAACAAGCCCTAGAACTAGATGTGGATTTAGCTCCTGAAGAAGTTACGAGGTTTAAAACGTTGAGCGGAGTATTAGTGAGTACAAAGCCATTTTCAGAGACAGTAGACGTAGTTTCAGTTTTGAAAATGCCAAACGGAGTTTGTAACCAATTGCTTCGCAAATAGGCAAATCACATTTAAAAGATTAAGACTAAATATTCCCCTCCCAAAAAATTGTAGCAACAGCAAAAAAATCTCAAATATACATGTAAAAAATGGTCCTTATTACAGGGTATTGTGGCCCAGAGGGTTCCAGGAGGTTGAGGCTCCAAGATATTTTGACATTCGGCACAAGAAGGGGTAACGTTGTCAGCCTTACGCACCGGTCGCCAGGATTGCTCCTGGTACTTGTTTCTGTTAGAGGCTGAGTCGACCCCAGGGCCATAGTGCCACCAGAAGGATTAGCCCAATATAAAAACTCCAACGACCTCATCGGGGATCGAACCCGCGACCTTCCGGTACAAATATACATGTTAAAATGTTAAATTTTTGTTTTGTGTCTTTCCTTTAAATTGATTTGTGGCATATAGTCTATTCTTTTCTGTCGATTTCATATTTAAGCAATACTTTTTAAATGCACCTCTTTTATAACTATAGAAGATTGATATTGTACAGAAATTCCTTATATTATTTTGCATAAATGTAATTAGAAATATTAGTCTATATTTTATTCCTTATTTTTAGAATTTTAATCCCATATGTATGTACATTTTTAGACTTGTTTTAGTACATACAAATTCTAGTCCTGGTAATAATAATATTAATAATAATAAAGAATAATTACAGTAATTAATGTGAAAATACAATTAGTATAATGAGGAGATTACAAGCAATGTGGCTGAGAATCTGACCTTTTTAAACTTAACGTTCTCCACGAGCATATATAGGGCTTAAAAATAATATCGAACCAACTTTTCCACTTAAAAAGGAAAACACTGAAATGTCTGCGGTCATGCACCAGTTATCTGCTACGTCGTTACATTCTTTCTCATAACCATAACTTGGCAGTTTACAAGGGATTAGCCGCTTATATGTGTTCTGGGGAACTTGAGAAAACTTGCCCTGTGAAGTATAAGCCATCTTTAAGCGTTTGTGTCTGCAGCAAGGAACCAATTAGTTTGGACATATGGTCTTTCTCCTCTCCACCCTCGTTGCTAATATGGCGCCTAGTAATTAATCCTCACTCAGGGAGGGGGAGTAATACGAGTAGTCCAAAACAAGAACCAGAGAAAGGGGAG
This sequence comes from Ectobius pallidus, assembly GCA_964059195.1. Classification (NCBI taxonomy): domain Eukaryota; kingdom Metazoa; phylum Arthropoda; class Insecta; order Blattodea; family Ectobiidae; genus Ectobius; species Ectobius pallidus. The sequence continues at coordinate 22,123,649 of CAXKWD010000011.1, forward strand.
AGTGGGAGAAAAAAAGTGAAGAGGATGGAAGGAGATGGCTGTCTTAAAAAGACAATTTCTTCGCAGCGTAACAATGGTGCAAAGTTTAAAGTAGGTTACCGACAATCATATATTTTCACAATGGCGGAGTAGATGTTTTTGTTGACATTTCACTCGGCTTAAGCACAAGACTCCTGATGTACAGTTATTGTGGTTAAAATCTAATTAAAAGTCTGGTTGAAATCTCTTAACGTCTGGATTAGCTTGAAAATTGGTAATTTTACCCGCAATCTCATTAGAGCGTATTTGTAGAAAATGGGACTCTTCGGTAATCCCATTGAAATCTGAATAACTTATAGTAAACTCCAGCAGTCTCTTAATATGACGAAAAATTATATGGTTACTAGTTTCTGGCAATACGGTTAACTAAATGGTCAAAACCTGATAAAGTTGTCTGGTTTTTTGTATAAAACTACGTGGCTAACGTTGTTGGCTCAAGTTCCGCAGGTTCGGGTTCGATTCCCGGTACTTCATCGGATTGTTCTGAGTTAAGGGAGTTCTGGAACGGGGAGCACTCAGCCTCTTGAATCAAACTAAGGAACTACTTGGTTAAGAAGTAGCGGTTGCTGTCAAGGAAACCATTATTAGCGGCCTTAGATGTCGGAATGCTGACCACATGCCCAGCAATCCTGCCATCTTATAGGGTAGCTGAGGAAGCGGTCGGATGGTAGCCTCAATTCCTTCAGGGATGCAGCGTCACGGAGTTTAGTTTTTTAATATTATAAATTCGAACAGTCTACTTAACTAAAACCTATGATTGAAATATGAATCTCGTCATTTTAAAAATCATATTACATTTTCCACGAACCTCCTCTTTGAGCCAAAAATACGAGGGTATTTGATGCTCAGACTTATGGCTCTCCAGCCAGTCACTGCTCTGGTATGGTTGGCCTCTTTCCTCTAAAACTGCTCTCAACGATTTTAAATTTTTTTTACACAAATTAACTTACATAATATGTGTAGGCTTAGTGTATGAAATGCTGCAATACAGCCGTATATTTTACGCTGGAATTTATTAAGGGTACAGGAATTTGTGTGTTTCAGATCAAAAGTTTAATTTTGGTAGCCCTCTTCAACACATGACTTCATCTCATTTGGGCTTATATAATTCCGTGTAGCCTTTTTATACATAATGTTATTGATACAAGTGCTCTGATTTTAATAGCTTGTTCCTTTGGTATAATAATAATAATAATAATAATAATAACAATAATAATAGTAATTTTTATAATAATAATAATCTAAATCATATTAATCATAATGATAATAAACATAGTGATAATAATGATGGTTAAATAGCAACAATAATAATAATAATAATAATAATAATAATAATAATATGAGCAGCATTTCTATCCTTTCCTAGTAACTTACTTTCCTCAGAAAAGTACATTTTATCCCTAAATCTTGAACGTGGTTTACTTGATAAGTATTTCCGTACTGTTATAATTTTTTCTCACACGAACAGAGACAATAATGAGTAATTTTCCCCCTTGTCGTTCGTTTTTTCCAATAAACTTTCCCAATACCAGATTCGTCCCCTGAAGCGTAATTTTGCGTACTTGATACACAAATAGCTATTAAATTAATTTGAATATTATATAGGCTACTGCCGTTTTAATCTGCATTCTAAGTCCACGCTCTGGACTAGGTAATGTATCTATCATTAAAGAAATATTGTAGGTAAATAACAGATAAGAAGAAAATAATGACACACCGAAAGACACAAATTAGAAATTGTCCACTTCACTGGAAACGCTTAATGTAGTGTTGTAAGATGAAATAAATTTTCATTATTATGCATCTCACATAGTAAAGAACCGACATTATACATTTCAGTGTCATGTTGAAACGAGTGCTTAACAGGAAAGAGTATGGGAGAGGGAGAGGAAATATAGGGGAAAAAAAGATTTTAGGAGGTGAGTGTGTGTGCTTTTACGTCGCGCAACCTCATTCTGCACACATCTCGTCACTGATCACTCATCAGGAATTCGAATGTGTACTATGGAGCAGCTTGTGCCAATTACAGGGGTATCTCCCGAAGCCCCGTCCATTTTTGATCCTCATACACAAACCACATCACATCATTAGGGTTGGGAAAAACTGCTGGGTTGGCTTTCATTATTTAAGTAGTCAATCGCTGTGGCATAGGGGATGCATTAGCTATCCACACGCAGCGAGCCGGGTTTCGATTCCCTGTCGAAACAACATTCCTTAATGGATTTTTTGTGGGAAATTTAGGCCCTCGAGGTCTCGGGATATGATTACCCGAAACACCGTCTATTTTGTTTTCATACATAACCCACATCACTTCCATAGGGTAGGGGTCAATTCGTCCCGTTTTTCCCGGGACAGTCCCTTTTTTTGACAAAATGTTCTGCTGTCCCAAAAGTTTTATTGGGGACACTCAATTGTCCCGTTTTTTGTGATTGTGATTGGCCGGCGTGATTGTCATTGGCCGGTGTTTTTCAGGCTACATTAACAAAAGTTACAACAGTGAAGGTCGTGTTCATTGTCAAAACCTGCTGACTCCTTACCCCTGCTTCTAACCTTTTTTTTGCGTTGGAGGATACGAATATAGGCTAACCCTCAACTTGTATGTCTTATTAACCCCCCTTCTTCGCTTCTGAACCTGAAACCGACCTGTGTTCATAGCTTAATGTTGAGTGCTAGGCTTTTGGCACCAAACCAATACGAGTCGGACCCATTAAGGGCTGGTGTTGACATTCTTTCTGAGGCACGCCCTCCAGCCATTGAAATGAAAGTTTCCTACTCCACCCCATTTCACCTCTCATCTATGCCTGATCGTTGTTCATTTGCTAATTCGTGTGTTAGGACTTTAATTTAACAAATAAGAGATTGGCTCAACCAGATCTGGTGTGGAACACAGATGAAAGAAGATTCAATGCAAAATCCTGCCTGCAGAGTTTTAATAGAAAGACTGCAGCGTCCATTAACACCGGGATATACGGCGAAAATATTACAATAACCTAAACAGAGAATAAAATGACTCTTTACTGAACATAACTGTTTGGCCATTGAAACTCCTATCAAATGCACCCAACAACACACTGAGTCATGCGTGTACTGTCTACTTTACGTGTAGAATAATTTGTATAATATGGACGGCGATTTTGGGACACGGTGTATAGATTTCCAGACACTAGTTCCTGCATTTATTTTTCCCTCACCCTGTAGAGGGAAGTTAAACAAAAACTTCAATCATTTATTCTTGATGGCGTATTAAGCTTGGGGATGTAAATGAATCGATGAAGAATCCGCTCTTAATTGAAATTTGACTAAGATTAGATTAAATGCTACGCTGTGTTGAGCTAAATCTGTGTTAATTGAAGCTCAGTCTGAGCTCACGACCTAGTTCTTAAAGTCTTCCTTCTAATCTGTTAAGACGCTGAGATGTTTCCTTCTTGAATATAAATGTATCAAAAGGTCATGTTTCTCAAGTCGAAATAATGAGTAACCCGGGAAACAGCATCAAATAACTGCTGAGGATAGGGCCTAAGTCAAGTAGAACAAATTACTAGAAAAAATAATTATCTTCGCTTGAGGGAGAATTTTGAAAACGTTTCGAACAGTATATTCATTTATAATTGAAGAATAGCTGGACATCTCCACCCATGGTGAAAACTCAGCTGAAACCATCTTTCGGCACATTTCTGAGTTACACATCGTATATTAAAATTGTCTAGCTCCATCGATTACTATTCATGAATTAGGCTTATAGATATTCAAATTAAGAGCCTAACTTAAACTATCATTTCTGCTACAGCCATAGCGGTCCAATTCCACACAGCAAATGACGGTGGTGCATTGCATCACGGGACTAGTGAGCAGTGGCGCCAACTTTCGAAAAACATTGGGAAGGCTCAAAGATTTTAAAATTTTCATGAAATGGACTTATATAATAAGTCACTGCCAATAAATATAGATCACACTTAGTAATTCAACCGTCATGAAAGTTTATAATATACATAGTATTTTTCTTAATTTTGTTTTTAAGTAATAACTAAGTAAAATAAATCAAAATAAAATAAAATTCAACACAGAAACACCTTTTTAGTAATACCAATAAATAATTATAATAGGAAAATTATTGGGTGGGCTTGAGCCCCAAGGGCCCATATAAGTTGGCGACACTTCTAGTAAGGTAATATGGCGGATGATATAACTAGTGGTTGAAAAAACAAAAATGAGTGTTCGAGGAAAAGGGGACGGAAATAGTAATAAATTGCTTCAAAAATTTGATGAAAATGGAAATGGGATTTCTTATGAGCCGAACGAAGCCGACTAGTCCAAATCACACTGCAGGGAAACGTCACCTAGGCATGTATAAAATTATAAAATGTAATAAAACTTTAATTAAAATAATTCTGCCAACATTTAAGCAGATAATACTATAGGTTATGTATTTGGTATAAAGTTATTCAATAAATATGATTATGATTTACATTTAACTTTCATTATTTCCTTCTCAGAAACGGCACTTGGCCCAATATGATTTTCAACCTTTCAACTGAAGTTGACAGTTTGAAAAAAGGAAAAACAAAGTCTTTTTTGATACGATCTTTCAGTTTGATACGACCTTTCAGTTTTGAACAATGCTGGTCTTGGAAATTCATACAATAAAACATGTTTGCAGAACAAAGTAAGGGTTATTCGAAAATAAAAAGCATATTTTAGATATTTATTTCAGACATGCAAACACTAGACTCTATTGTAGCATTGTATTGGTTTTTGATAAAATATTGTATACATTTTTAATCAAAGTTCAAAATACCTATGAAGAGGCTCTATTAAATCTAATGCAGTAAGATTAGTAAAAATAACTAAAAGCCTTTAATTATGAATGTCGAAATGTGTTACGATGAGTCTCATCCAATTGTTGAAGCTGTGAACACCGTAATTAGAGACGAAGGACTGATTCATAAAAGTGTAGGCCTACTCTAGTACATACTAATGAATGTCGGTTTTTACCAACATAGTTTAGTGAACTATCTTTCATATATCTATTAAGTAGAAACATAATTATTATAGTAATTTTAATTCTACTAAGGTAAATGCAAAGACTTTGTATCAGGTAACTACCACAATAGCTACTATAGTAATTATTTTTACTAAGAGAAACGAATTTATTTTAGTTCTTAGCAAGTTTAACCTAGAATGTGTTACATATATTTTATTGTTGGTATCTGAATTAAGTAAAATGCTAAATGTTTTCTTACTCAGGTCTACAGTTGGGAAGAATTATTTACTAGGATTGTTTATTTAAGTCCAAGTGACAATGAAGAAGAAACTGTGGAAAATTGGTATAGAACATTTAGGCCAAAGGCTGAATTTAATATTAAATTGAGAATTCAATTTAATATGGTACTAGATGATATTGCTCCAAAGCTGCAGCATAATGCTGCAAGAAATTGTGTTTGTGATGCAACAACAAGCTACAAATAGCTCTATATAATTAAAACAAAGGTTCCAGTTTCAACTAATTGGTGGCATGCATGAGGTACAATAAAGCCGCTGTGTGTCGGCTGTTCGAATATTGATAATTAACCAATAGACACAGAAAAGACTCTTATTTTTCTGACCATGTTTTTTCCGCATGTGTCTTCAAAACCATTTATTTTGGACACATATACCTTGCTAATAGAATCTTGCTGAATGTTATTTATCGCATCAGCAATTAACTGCTAAGAAGGCTAGGCTTGAGGAGTTCCCCCAAGATTCAGCCATAAGTTTTATTTATAAAAATTAGGATGTTAGCTTAACTGTATGCAGCAATTATTTAAGACCCCACACGTGTCTATTCCAATGTATTACACAGCCCCAAAAAAAACAACTTTTCGTTTGGTGTCTCAAATGTTTTACCGGATTTTGGCTAAACTTGGTGTGCTTATTCCAAATATGTAAACAGTTTTTCTCTACCAGCTCTACTTTTATATAGATTTTATTCGTCTAGCGAAACAAAATCTTGCTTTATAATATAGCTAGTGAAGGTTCTTGACCATACTTTGGACACGTTGGACGAAAACTGTACGAAGTACAGAAAAAACTTAAAAGCTGGATTATTTTTTGTCCCTCAAACCGACAGCTCATAAGTCATAAACGACCATACAATATGCGATATCAATTTTTTTGAAAGACCCCATGTTATATTGTTATTGTAATGTTAATGTAATGTTAGTGTGTTTCTTTTTTCTTCACATGATTTAGAAGTTAAAAATAGACACTGTTTTTTTTATTTATATCAAAAGTAAAATGGGTTAATATGTGTAATGGTAATACCATATCTCACAAAACTAAAGCTGATAGGGCAAAACTAATGGCACATTTGGCATCAGCGACATAAATATAGGCCTGCCCAAGAATAAGTATAAATTCTAAGGCACCAAAATAGCAGTTGGTCTGTGTTATCTATAGGCAGATAGAAATTAACTAAAACACAAAATAGTTGTGTAATGATATCATTAAATTCTACATCTTCCTGGTGAATTCAACGTAGGCTATTTCAGTACCTGCATTAAAAGTGCAATAAGATTAACGTTGATATCAAACCTACTTTGCAATTATGATTTCTGTTTGATATTATACTGTATTTTAATTTGGCTGAAAGTGTTAATAATAAATAATACGTTTTATTCTAACATCGCTATAATTATAAAGATGAATTGACAAATGGAGATGATTTCGTGTCATAACAGTAAACAACTGTAATACTGAATGTCAAGCTATAGTTTTTTTATACCACACAATACTAATAGCAAATATTTACTAAGGTACCGGTAATGAAAATTGCATGAAACACAAGAACTAATTCTGGTAGAAATATGAATTTACTAAAGTGAGCTAGTAAGAGTTATTTTAACTGCAGTTTTATAAAACAGGCTCTTGTTGATTCCTTTTTGGCCATAGCCGTCCGGAAGGGGGGGCAGGGTAGGGCCACTGCCCCTCCCTGGAAATTGTTTACACATAAACCTCTAAATTAAATGACTATTAGCAACTAACGTGAAGTGAGGTTTAAGTCTCCAAATATTGATGTATGTTCGCGTTGTTTGAATGAAAACGAGCTGTAACACCTGCCTAGATATTAGCGTATAGGAATAATTACTTCCCCTAAACTTGAAACTATTTATACCCAAACATTTTATTATAATGAAGATAAGGCAAGAAAATGTCGCATTTTATAATTTTATGAATAGTACCTATGAAATTTTAAGGTATAAGAAAAGTCATGTGAGCGTATACATCGGATGTTTTCTTTGTATCCAGTGCCACAGTCCAGCTACAGTAAATGAAGGATGATTATATAATAATAATAATAATAATAATGATGATAATAACAATAATGTGCCTAGTAACAATAATAGTAATAATAATAATAAAATGGTTGTAGTAGCATAGTAATGGTGGTGGCAGTAATTCGTTCATTGGCCCCCTTGATAAAATTTATGCGGACACCCATGTTTGTGGCAAGAAATGAATTACCGTTTTGATGTTTGTCGCACAGCACATGGTACGCATGCCTGCTACGTCATTATAAGCCATAAAAACTTCGAACCTCCCTCTGTTCAATGATATGTGGTAAGAATGTCCAGCGTTTATATTTTGCCTGAAATAAATAGTTGAAATCTGCTTTTTCTCGTTGAATAACCGTGTATATTACGCAAGGAACCACGGAACATACATTAACAATGAAAACGCGGCTACGAATTTCGCGGTGAAATACAATACCGGTACTTTCATTTCTTTATAGCACTTTATCGTACGGATACAAAAATAAATAAATAAAACAATACAAGTACAGCTTATCTTGGAAACTGGCGCAAGCAAAAACTCATCTCACCAAATGTTTCACACGCTCTGTGATTTTATTTGTGTTTTATTAGCTAGGGATTTGCATTACTGAAAATGAAACAATTTTGTTAAAAACGCGTCCATGAACTAAATTACTTCATTCTCCAGAGTAGATTGACAAGGCTTGCAAACGCTGAACCATTATATATGAAAATATTGTGCACTACCTGTATCACGCTCTTGGGAAACCGGTCTCCCAAAATTAGAATTGCATTGTGGTTCTCTGGAGATATAATACTTTTGTTACCAGTGTATAAGCTGAACAAAAGGTACGAAGAATTATGCTAGCGTAATGTACATAAGAGACCGAGGGCTAAAGTGAATATTGAATTGAACTGGATTCGTAATTTTAATTTTAAGAATATTTAGGATACTAAATATTAAAGCTATATCTAAAATATGTATAACGCAGTATGTCTGTTAAACTAAACTGTATATTTGGAAATGAAATGAAATTTTAAAGACTTTTTCATCACCTTATACCCTCAAAAATAATCCTATAAAGATAAATAACCTTCAAGACTGCCATAAGGTGTTTTGGGATTGCTTTGAAATTACATAGAAATATATATATATATAGTATAATATATATATATATATAATATAATATATATATATATAATATAATATATATATATAATATTATATATATATAATATTTATATATATATATATAATATTATATATATATATAATATTATATATATATATAATATTATATATATATATAATATTATATATATATATATATAATATTATATATATATATATATATAATATTATATATATATATATATTGTGATTTAATCCTAGTAATACCAAGCCCTTACGGTGACATGCTTTACCAAAACAGTATATATAAATACATACATACAGTAAGTAGTCTACCAACTGCAATCGTTCACATTAGCTATTTACATAAATACATAATTATCTTCAACAACCTAAGTTATGATTATTTACAATCTTACAAACTTAATTACATTAGTCAAAATTATTATTCTAAGTTACACTACGATATATAATCTAAGTGACACTAAATGAACAAAATATACTTACAGATTACACATGTAATTACTTACACTAAGTTGCTCTATTCTATTTGTATACCTGATTCTTAGTATTCTTGAACATTATAAAAATGGATTTTTTGAAGCCAGGAATATAGTTTTTCTGAAAATAAATTACGCAACAAGCCTATAATGGCATTGATTAAGATACGAGAATGAATCTAACCAGGATTGGTATGGCACTCGAATATTAACCTACGAAAACAGGTCGATTTCAGGTTCAGGAGCGAAGGAGTGAGGAGAGGGTTTTCCTCTGCTGCGTATCCACCAATGCGAAAAAAAGGATATGTGCAAGGGTGGGAGTGGGCCTGGAGTAACCAGTTATCATTCCCCTACCAACAAAATCACTGCCCATTATATCGGAAATATTCCGTGCACTCTAGTGTACAGTCTGAAATTGCGTGTTCTTTTCAGTTGATATTTTTTAATGCAAATTAGGATTCATGTTTACTAAATATATTTTTTTAAATTCATGATTATTTTTTGGATATTCTTATCATATTCAGTAATTTTGATAATTCAAATGACCTAAGCTAGACATTGTTTTGACTAATCGTGATTGTATAGGCCTATTACAGGCTTGTTGCTAGTATATTTAAAACCGTCTTACTGAATTTGTTGATATAGGCCTACTGTTGGGGTTTTGAAACATATTTATTTATTATTACCTCATGACGCTTGTATTTTGAAAATTCGTTATTACTGAGTTGTTTAGCGTATTGAGGTGTAACATGGTCCATACAAGAAAGTGCTTCTACTCTGTCAAACACAATAATGAAAGATAATTGTGATAAGTTTGACAGTAGGCCTAACTTACTCTCTTTGTAGAGGCATCTTTCACATTTAAATGTCACAGAAAATTGTAACATGTAACGTAGGTGTACTCCTTGACATCGAATGGCTTTTTGTACTTTAGCAAAGTGATACCCGTTAACAATGCAGACAGCGCAAACTTTTAAGTCATGAGACAGGATTACCATGTCCAGTGTGCAAGCCTCTATTTCCAGAAACTTCCTTAACCAATTCCTGATATCGTTGTTGTTTGTTAAGTGCACAGCTAAAGTTGTTTCGTGCAGTATTAATGGATTACGAACCACAAAGGAATTTGTGCTTCCATGTTAGGAGTTGACGAAACCGCATGACTAAGAAACTGAGGAAAACATAACCGAATTTTATGCTTATACAGGGTGTTAATGTACAGCACTCCAGATTGTATAATAAATGTTATGGGTGACATGGGCTCAGACTTTCAACTATTAGATACGATACAGAATTAATTTGATTTAAATTGTTTACGGTGGTTAGGCTATATTAAATATCATAAAATCAGCAGATAAATTATTCAAAGGAGTCAAAAGTATTTTGATTCTGCCGTGGGAAACTTGAAACTCTCAAGATACCAATTAGACAAAGTCGCATAATTTGCTTTAAAAATCAAGGTTTAAGTGCTTTGATTATAGAAGTATATTTCCGTGGAATAAAGTTATAGAACATGAGGCGGAGTTGAAGCTCAGGGACCTAGGCCTATGCTAACCTATCTTGATATGTAGGCCTATTATGAAAAGGAAGACAGATATAGACAGTTTGTTGAACCCGTCTACAATATTGACTGAAAGCATATTTGATCTATCTGTATTTTCACCACTTAAGTTATCCGTCTGTCCCTCGCTGTGGCGTAGGGGATGCGTTCGCTTCTCTCACGCAGCTGGACCGGGTTCGAATCCTGGTCGGGACAAGTTGTTTTTTTTCTGGGGCTTTTCCTCACCTGTGAGACAAATGTCGGGTAAATTTAGGCACTTGTGGTCCCCAGATATCATCTGGCCGTCATTATCATCTTCATCCCATCCTCGCCTTGTTTGGAGTGAATGTGTGTGTGTGAACGGTGTGTGTCTTCCTATGTGTTCGTGTTGTCTCAGAGGTGGCCCCGGCATTGGGCTGATCACTCATCCGGGGAGGCCCTCCATGTCCTTGTCTAGTAAAAAAAGTATGTGTGTGATCCAGTGATAATCCCTCTCCCGACAGGTTGCGGCCCTGAAAGGCCCGGACGGCTTGGGTCGCTTAAATCCTAAAAGGGAGAGGTTAAACTACGATTAAGAAAGAAGAGAAAGACTATAATGAATCTCATTCATCCGTCATTCAATACTATTTCGAGCTTGATATGTGGTCTTTATGGCCAAATTATTTGGAGGCATCTCTGATAGAGTTCACTAATAATCTTGACGAACAAGTCCATTTTAATGCGTAAGTATGAACATGTCAGTATTGTTTACTTATTTTGGGTTGAACCTTTCATTTGTTACAGATCTACTCGTGATAATGTAAAAATGTGACCATAGCTGTGGTGACTCCGCTGAGAGGGCCATGGAGTGGGTTGTTCTCGCGTTGGCTGTGGGGATTGGACTTGGTCATGTCAATGGTGCCTATTGGACTCATTCGGCCCAACTGGACCCAAACTACTCTTTGTTCTGGGCTCCTGGTGAACAAGACATTACGTTCGAAGTCCATGTTCGAACCCTGGGGTACATCGGCTTCGGCTTCTCTCAAGATGGGAACATGGCAGGAGCTGACATGGTCGTCGCCTGGATACACCATGGGACCGTATTTTTTCAGGTAGGAATCTACGTGTTTAATACCATCTAGCGAGTAAAAAAGGCCGGACTTGATCTATACATTATCGATAAACGCATTAAAATATCGTACAAAGAACATCTGTAAGTAACAACTCGGTTAACTTTGCCTTGATATTAATATAATAGATAGGCCTACTGAATTTCTTAATCAAAGTGTGGTCAACAGCAAAAATTCCCAAACTTTTTGAAGATTGTACCTCCCATGTCAGGTTAAATTATAGTACCGGTATATCTCTATAATAACATTTTCGTACTTCATAATTTTAAGATAATTCGGTAATTTTAAAGCTACAGTATATTCAAAATTTTTGCTTATTTCGAAATGATCAACATTTCAAATTCATATTGAAATCATATTGGCAATTAATTAAAATTATAAACTTATATTTGTTACTGAAAATATTCTACTATTTCACAATGATTCGCCGAAATGGGTATTGAGATTAACCATAACGTTTTGTTAAACTGGTACATCTCATAAAATTTTAGTTTATAATTCAGATATCTGAATTGGAATGATCTATCACTGCAGTTATTTAGATATTCCGGTAAATCCTCCCGAAATGTAATTTCCAGATAGCTGAACTGGAAGATGTCTTGTAATACCACCGACGAACTGATATCGGGAAGAATGTAGTAAAATTTCGTAAAATGGACTGTAGACCGTTGAGTCAAGAGGTAGGCCTATGATTCTTTTAGTCCGAGTGGCCTCTGCTAGGTGCGACAACTCAATCGAAGTATATATTTCTATTTGTACAATTAAATTACATAAGAACATAAGAGCATTAATCGTTTGTGCAATTATGTATAATTCAAATGTGAGCCTAGAACGGCCTTATTGCGTAAGTTAAACCTTCCAGCATCAATTCTGAAAATCACGTGACTAGGAAGATCAAAGATCCCGTTTCAGACAGTTTTTGTTACAATGTTTGTTTCAGACGTTTGTTAGAATCACAATTTCCTCTACACTTCCTAAAGATTTAGATACTTTGTAATCGTGCCGCTCTCGTCCTATTCATATGGATCATGATTTAACTGATAAGTTTAATTCAAACGAATTTACATTTTACCACTTTTAAACAGGTTGTTTCATTGGTAACTTCTACCGAAATTCCCCTTAATTTTTTAAAATTTATTTTACCGAGTATCTTTAAAATATTACAGATTCTCCTGAAAGTCTAGCGCCTACTGAGGGAGAATACGTATTGCATTTTTAAGTCTCCTTGAGCTAGTATTCATATGTATGATTTTGTAGTATGTGAACACTTAAGTCCTTTCCATATGATGGCATAACCCACAATGAAGTTGGTAGAAAGGCGTTTTCTAGATTAACGGATAACATCTTAGATCAGGCGAGTACAGTGCTCTGTGGCGTTAATGCAATCGGCTCTTGCTTCACGCGGTAAAATTCTGCAAGGAGTTTGTGAAATATAGGCACCATTGAACCCAGTGGGGAAAAGAGAGGCATTAATGTTGCGACAGCGGAGCGCTCTTGCCTGACGTCACACACAGTGACTTGCCATGCATTTCTTTCAAGAACGTCATCACGGGACGAAGCTGTCTTCCACTGTCTTAGATTATACAAGAAATTATATAGTGGCATTTAACTTGGGTAATTTCACGCGATTGGAAGGGCAGTCGAGGATGTCCTGCGAAATCTGTTAAAACAAATCTTTGTTGTCTAGAGACAGCCTTTATGAACAGTTTACAGGGTGTTAATGAATAACACCGAAATATTTTACCTGTGTATAAAGGGGACATAGACAAGCAACTTTTATTAGGAGATTTTTGCTCTATGGATTCAATTCTTCCTGTTATAACATAAAATCTCCCAAGGATATGCACGCCACTGACTTCTAATACTTGAAATGATGGGAAACAAAGGAACAGTGAATATTGTGTAGTGGTCGGGAAAACTGTAAAAAATGACGATCGATATCTTACAACTCTGAGGGGAAAAAAAGACAAACAAAACATTTTTGTTAGGTCTGGAAATAGGAATAAAAACATAATGCAGTGGCGGGCAATCATGTGATTAGTCAGTAAATTTTGCAGATTATGAAAATTCTAAATTATGGCATAGCCGTTGATGAATTATTAAGAATCAGGTTTTTATCGATCATTAGGAAGGCATTAAGTCAATTTAATTACAATTTTAACCCTATTTCGCTCAATTATTGAGTTATGAACACCAAATTTTAAGGACTTTAATGCCCTGTAGCATACGCATTTTACGTCATAGAGCAAAAATGTCCTAATAGAAGTTGCTTGTCTATGTCCCCTCTATACACAGGTAAAGTATTTCGGTGTTATTCATTAACACCCTGTATGTGGTTTGGCGTTGATAGATATTCTATAATCGAAGATCTTAACATTCTAAGGAGTCACTTAAATGCCATAAAGGAGGGAAGACGTCAGAAAGGAAAAATGAGACTAAAACACAGGTTAAAATCCTAGAAGGGCACTAGATCACCAACTAGTTGTAATAATCATGTAAGGAGCCCCCCGGAGAAAAGCTATGTCATTGATTGATTGATTTTTGCGTAATTCTGAATAAATGTTATGTTATTTATATTAAACTCAGATTAAACATGCGTTAGTTACCAACCAGCTAACCAAGAAAAATCACAATCACGTTATATTAGGTAAACGTAACTTGTACCAAGCACCGCTTACTTTTCGGAACATGAAATCTTCTTAGTATTTCTGTTCAGAATATTTTGTAGCGTACATCCCTTAGAACTGTACTCTTGAAGACAGTTTGTATTAGCGAATCAGTCGCAGCTGATGATTTGGTTATAGAAGATCGATGATGGTGGTAAAGATGCTAAAGTCTTTATTGTTGAAGTTTACTCAGATTTATTCATAAAGATTCAACTTAATACTGTTACAAAGTTCTTGTCTTCGGATCTTAAAACATGTTTCTTAAAACGTATAATAGCAACATAAACTAAATTTTATCATCCATTACTAATCCATAAACCTCTAGTGTAGAACAGCTCGCTACACCGATTTCAATATTCTGTTTGGGATAACTTCGGTTATGTAAGCCTTTCTCCCTCCAAATTCCATTAGTCTTAGGGAAGCAAAGAAGGTTGATCAACGGAATAAAAGCCTTTTAGGAAGTGATTCTTTGTGGGTAATCTCATACCCTAGTTAATGTAATTCATAAACAGACGAGAGCTCTCAAAACGCGGTTTGATACTAAAGAGGTTTCTAAGTATGTGTCTGTGTGAGAGAGTATGGAAGAGGGATGGAGGACGAGAAAGAATGGGAAAATGAGAAAATGGAAGACAGTGAAATGGATGCTAAAGCTTGCAGCCCTTATGAAGAATTTAGAAACGAATGAGGCAAAACAGACGGGAATGAGGACGGAGGTGTTCCGCACATAAAGATCACTTCCCCAATTGGACGAGCTTCTCTCACGGTAGATGGAATTCCAAATGAATTTCTATAAATAATTGGAACTGAAGTCTTTAATAATGTATCTCAACACCTACGTACAGTTAATTAAGTCCACATCCGAGTAAAAAAATACCTGCATAACCCCAGGGGTGTCCTGCAGTTAAGTGAAGCGTTCCTTACGAGAAAATAGCAATTTTAACACAACCGAACTTTGCTTAACCAAAATAAAGTAGGACAAAATCGCATAATTAAGTCATATTGCAGAGAACATTAAAGTATACTAGGCCTATCGAAAATGTAAATAGTGGAACTTACTGTCTTTCTTTCTTTAAGGGAGGACAGAAGTGTTGATTTTGCTATTGTGGTAAAAAAATGCGATTTTTGGATTTCAGTGTAAAAAAATCAAGCATACTCTAAAGTATAAACTAAACTCCGTGGCGCTACATCCCTGGAGGGACTTGGCCTACCACCTACCTACTCTAAAGTATATCTGTGCAAAATTTTATGTAATTTTGGCACAAGGAACAGGTGTTTCTGACGCCATTTCTAAAGTACTTCACGTAATCCTCGTACTATCCTTTTTTACCTAGTCGTATTAATTATAGTGTATTTAGGTGTAAAATATATAATATAAGTGATGTGTAGGGCTCCATTCATATTTAGTGATAGTTCAGTGTAATTATAAAGTTTGTAATTATGAGGGTTTATTTATAGGTACAGAAGATGCTTATTTTTTACTCTGAGTGCATGTAGACTTTAATCGCTTGTTTTCTCAGTTTCAATTTTCATGTAAATTTGCCACATTCAAAATCTATCTTCTCCCATAAAAATATAGTTACAGCTATGAAATTTTTTCACAGTGTACTTTGTGAGGTGTGTAATAAAATGTATAATCAGATTTTTGGTATGGGTCTTATTTTTTTTAATCAATATTTTACATAGAAATATATCAAATTTTTATAAACTTTTTATTTCTCTGGGTAAAATATTTTTTTTAACAAAAAGTATAAATGATATAAAAAATCTGAATTATTGAATCTGTTAAGCAAGCATCATAGAATCTCACATAAAACTTCACATCCAGTTTTTAATATCTGTCGGAGGAGGTAGATTTCAATTTTGATTATAAAATCAATTAATTTAATTACATCTCAGAATTAAATTGCGATATCAAAATGAAATTTGAAACTTAAACATCTGTTTATGTTTTAATTAAGTGTGCAAAATTTCAAGTTTCTAGTCCAAATAGTTTAGAAAATCACTCTCAACACTTCGGTCCTCCCTTAAACAATTTACTAATCTTTCAAGGGCCTTAATACTAAAATGATGACAAACCTTGGGATACCACATAATACATTCAGTCTCTCTGTCAACAAGTTCGTTGGTTCAGTAGCGGCCTAGTTGAATGGCATTTTTGCGTGCGTAACGTGGCAAACCCAAGAATGCAAATATTAAGGCACTTAAAATAACTCCGCGGGATAACATTGCACCACTCTGATAAAGGTTACAGGCTAAAGTATTAATACTCTACACAACCGTCGAAAAACAAAGATTTGGAGAATAGTTGAGTTACTGCATTTTTAAAATTTGCTAATTCCTTAAATGAAGAAACATTCTAAAACCTTTGCAACGCGTTTGATTGCTTTAAGAACATCTCCGATTTCTTGAGATAAAATAATTAAAAATATTTTAAATTTAAACCTAAGAAATTGGTTTAAAATCTTTTTTTGTCTCTTAATTTGATGCATTGAATTTGCAATGCTACTATATTTAGATTAATTATAGTCAGTTTGATTTACTTAATTTCATACTAGGCCTACATGTACTAAAATATAGAAATATAGGATCAAATTGTACATCCGGGGAGGCCCTCCATGTCCTTGTCTGGTCAAAAAAGTATGTATGTGATCCAAGGGTAATCTTTCTCCCGACAGGTCACGGCCGCTTAAATCCTTAAAGAAAATGGGAGAGGTAAAACTACGATAAAGAAAGAAAGAAGAAGAAGAAAGTATCAAATTGTAGGCTGTTATTTATTTTAAGCGTTTTACAATTTCCTGAAAAGTGTGAGAAAACGACTTGAAAGTATGAAAACAGGGGGTTTCAAACAGCGATGCGCCTTAAATATGACGTCATTAATGTATTTCAAACTGTCGTAGTTCAAAACTTGGGACAGCATGATTCATGTAGGATACAAAAATGTTTTAAATCCAGAAAGATAAGTATTTCACAAATCTGCAACATCAAGCTCCTAGGCTGAGTAGGTATTGTTGCCCTCGCACTTTCATTTTGACTTCTGGTTACGTGAAACCTAGTAATCATAAGCTTGCTCAGGTGTCAGACCATATTAGAATGAAAGTATAGGCCTATTAAAACGACTTCCACTCATACGCAGCACGTTTGATATTGACCAATAACGTTTAGCAGTTCCTCGGATCTAGACCAATCACGATCGTTTATCTTACAAAATGCTTGCTATTAATATGAGGATGCGATTTTATCTGATAAAATCGTCGGCTCGGTCATAGACACGTAAGGCATAAACTTGCGGTGGTTAACATGTCACATGCTGCCATTAACCAGCACGAAAACACATTATTTTGTACAACATAACTTGTTTGGAAATTGAAATAATATAAGTGTTCATTGTTTAAAAACACAATTTAGATTCGGTGCAAGCCAGTTCGTGTGCTTTTATAGCGTTTTGATGTAAGCAACTACCAGGACGCCCTCCATCTATTGGTAGCATTGGGAACTCTGATCGATTCATCGAATCGATTCGTGGACTGTTCATTCATCTAGTATGCCGTGATCTTAGGCTGACAGAATATTGACAACAAAGTAAGAAAATAATTATTTACAAAATCCGTTACAGTTTATTCGTGGAATTGTCTTGATAAATTCTACTCGACATTACGAGTTTCATCAGATAAATATATCGATAAACTCATAATCTCTCGTGGGATTACCTATGAAAATAAGTGAACATGAGGGCTTTTTACCTCTTGCTTTTGCGTGGAATGACCCAGCAAGCTTACGCGTGACGATAAGGTATCGCCAAACCATAAGTTGCAACTACTAATGAACCGATAGTAATGTAATTTTCTCTTGCAGTCGTATTTTCCTTTAATGCATATAAAACGTAGCCCGGAGACATAAATAAATAGACTGATCTTGAAAGAGAAATGTAAACAGAATAAAACGTGTTTAAAATAAACAGTGAAAACAATAACAGTCGTGATATTTGTGGAAAAGCATTGCAAAGCACTTTCATCTGCCTGTAGGTGTTCTCTCAATTATCTAAACAGCTTCTATGTTCGGAAGTAGCATCCTACGTACATTCCTGAACTGAATGGAATCAGATGACGTAATTTCCTCCCTCTTGCGTACTGTTACTATAGAATTATTTATTCCCGCCGAGTTAATAAACATAATAGTAATGGATATAACAATAATGATGACAATAAACAACAGCGTTAACAGAAATTGCAGTAATATTACTAATGGACTCTACATCTAGCTATCATATTTTAAGTTGAATCCTGCCTTTGTCTCTTTGAAGATCCAGGCTGTATTCACTCTCACCGTTCTTGTTTTCTATAATATAATAAGAGGAAGTGCTTGTTTGTTTGTTTGTTTGTTTGTTGGTTTGTCTTTTTGCTACGCCAAGCCAAATCTATGGCACGTAGAGATCTGGAATTTTTAACACCTTTTGCACCTCGAAGTCGGAAAGAGGAAGCTTATGAGGCCATTTCTTCGGTGTCTGATGAAATTTTGGTTGTATCTGTCGGTTATGAAAGTACATTGAATGAATGAATGAATTAAGGGCATGATCCCATGAAGGGCAATGGCCTCCTGTAAGGGAAAGCTCATGTGAATTTCATGTGTTGAGCAAATCCACAGTAAGTAGCCTACATTGCTATATCCTAAATCAGTGGTTCCCAACCTTTTCATCTGGCGACCCACCTATCCTTATCGGAATACCTTCACGGTCCATCGGTCCATGGTGGAGTAAAAAACCTTATTTGTGTCGTATCCCTTCCTTATGTATATATAATTTACCATAAAATATTGCAAATATATATATAAGCTTATATATGCTTTTTTGAAGATGCAGATTGATTATTGATGAACAATTTGTGTTCTGATTTGAAAATGGTTTCGAGTGGGTCGCGACCCACCGGTTGGGAACGGCTGTCCAAAATTATTACTTTCAAAGCTGTACTACTCAAAAAAGTTGCAAGTTCATAATTACACGATTTATATTTCAAATAACAAAGATATTTATATTTATGTCTGGCATGAACGGAAGGAGGAATAAGTGCAAATGAAATTATCAGTTGCGTGAATCATTTCATAGAGAATGTCTCTAGAACATACAGGAAGATCATAATATTTTCAGATGGATGTACGTATGAGAATAAAAATAGAATTTTGTCTAATAGTTTGTGTTCACTGTCAATAAAGTACATTATTGAAATTGAACAACTGACATTAGAAAAGGGTCACACAATGATGCAAGTGGACAGTGTGCACTGCACATACTGATTATGTCAACAGAATTCAACAAGCAAGAAAGAAACAACCCTACAATATAAACAACATCGATCACCCATTTTTAAAAAAGATTATGAGGCAAAGCATTATAGTACTACACGAACATAGGCCAGGAAAAAAGTTGGATTTGGACAACTGTCCTTTGATGGTATAAAAGGCTTATTGTATAAAAATGGCATAATTTATTACAAGCTCAAACACAGTGAAGAATGAATAAAAATTCCGCACAGGAAAAAGGCAACCTTTGCTGCCGAACCTGAAATAAGAAATCTGTATAATGAACAACCCAAGATTTCCAAAGACAAACATGACCGACTATTATTATTATTTTATATTCAGTAACAAATATTTTAAACGTAACTTCAAAATGTACGAACGCACACTAACTCCAACATAATCTGTTATATCTCCCTAGTATACTGTCTGCTATGTCTTTTCCGGTGCCCGATTTAGGTGAATTATAAAGTTATACGATTTTAATTATTGACAATTAGCCAGTTGTAGTATTTTAATTCGTGACAACACAACTTGTAGTTATTAAAATTTATGGCATTATACAATTTGTAGATATATGTCTACTAATAAGTTATTATCCATTGACAAAAACTGAATGGAGAAAAATATTATAATATAACAGTTTAAATTGTAGACTTATAAAACGTACTTAATATAGCCAAACTTGAAACATTTATAAACCACTGTAAATCACAAAAAAATTGTCATTAAAGATGCTCTGATGATGACTGTACGAAACCGAAAGACCTAGGCAAAATAAATGTTTAAAGGTTGAGATTAAGAAATTATATAATTATATTATTGGTCGACCTCAACGGTACAAACTACATGATTTTAACACTTTACCAGTTAAGGGTTAAAACCTGATAATTTGTAATGACATGTTTAGTGGAATCCCCGTTACAAAATGAGGCGGTGACGTCGGGAGCTTCCCTTGTTAACTTTCTTATGGTTGTTTGGAAGTTCACATCGCATTGTTTGAGCTGGTGAATAGGCGCAGGTACAGTATATCCAAGCTGTGGGTGGAGATGGTATGGGGGAGGGTAATTATAGCTCTTTCCTTACACACAGCGCCGCAAATGACGTCTCTACACGAGGGCGTCTATACTGTAATAACTCAGTCTCAGGCTATCTCTCTTTTCTTTGCGGGATGCTCAAAGCTTCCGCTTGTGAAGAGAGAGTTAAAAGGCAATCGAAATGTCAGCTCTCTGACTCGACATCTCCAGTAAGAATGAATACTACAGTACTCTCCTCAAGCCATCTCTACTCTTGCATCCACGAGTATCCCTTTCTTTCCAACGTGAATGCGAAATTTTACGGACATTTTGCTTAGACGGAGACGGAGATGCGGTGAAGTGTATTACGGAAGAAGTAATTTTGGTATGATAAGAAATAAAAGTTTTAAACGATAAAATAGTGTTATTTAATATTTATTTTATTGATAACATCAAAGATAACATAGAGATGGAAGGACTCAGAATAAATGAGTTGATCATTCCAAGTAACTGCGATCGGTCGTACAATTGAACGGATCTTCAAAATTAGAAATAGATAATCGTATATGTCAAGGAAGATTGGAATATTAAATTCATTATTATGGAGCAGTATTATCATGAATAAAACAATAGTACTCTGTACAACACTCTCTATAATAATGCAGGATACAAACGTCTGTAACATAGGGAATATTATAGGAGAAAAATTCCTCCGACACTGGGATTTGAACCCAGGATCTTTGGCTATTCGCGCCAATGCTCTACCAACTGAACTAAGCCGGAGTTCAATTCATAGCGCCAGATGAACCTCTTTCCTATGACTGGCGCTGAGAGGTTCCATCTGGCGCTGTGAATTGAACTCCGGCTTAGCTCAGTTGGTAGAGCATTGGCGCGAATAGCCAAAGGTCCTGGGTTCAAGTCCCAGTGTTTGAGGAATTTTTCTCCTATAATATTCTCATGTAATGTTCAACAGAGACAATAATCTGTGGTTCATGAAAGCTTATATATCTATCTGTAACATATTTGTAAAACAAAAATATATACTCAAAACTCATTGGATCGATAATTCTTTCACACTGAAACCCGCACTGCCATCTACATCCGTATTTCGTATTGGTTCGTAGCAAAATATTCGGGCGACTGTGAGAATATAGCGTCAACAAATGGCTGACTATGCCTTTTATAAGTCATTATACAGTAACTTTATTTAATTTTTATATTTTCCAGAGGTTTTACTTAAAATAGTGTATGCACTACGTAAGCTAAAGCTTTAGCGGACTCTTCCAATATTTCGGCCGTGGCGTATTCGTCCGCTAAAGCGTTATTTTTCGTACTTTATGCATAAATAGCTATTATAAGGAGTTTTACATGCTTGAATAAAAGAATATTAAAAGGAAAAAATTGTAAACTAGACAAAAGAATTATTCAGCCATATTTGTATTAATTTGGCATATTCATTTCCAACTGCGGGGAACTTCACAGTAGTAGCTATTTCACTTTGCTCCGTCGTTAAACAATCATAAACAACCCAACAAAAGAGGCCATCGGGAATTATGTTTTGGGAATACGGTAGGGAATGGTATACACTAAGGCAGTACTTGTAATATTGGAAAAGAAAATTACTTTTAAACCTATGAATGCTTTCGTTTAGTCCCTCAATGGTTTCATTTTCTTTAATGTTCAAACATTATGATTATCAAGCCACGTTTTTGTGACAGGATTTGGTAATGGTGAACAAAATTGCTCGTCGCTTTAGCTGATATCGTGCATATTTCAAAGCGTGCTTTCTTCATTGAAATAACATCTCTTTAATCGTGTTTTTGCATGTCTCTAAATTCTGAGACAACATACATTATAGTTCCTTTGGAACATGGAACTCATTTTTACTGCATTGATCCATCATCAAAGTTTTCCAGCACATACAACTTCATTACCCGCGTGTTTCTTGCACAGATTACACTGTCATCCAATAAAGGACTCATCAGCAAAGCAATTCGCTTTTCGAGTAAATATTGATCAATAACACCCACATTTCTAAGCAAAGTACATGTTTATTGTCAAACTCCTAAACGTGAGCAAAAATGTTTTTCTTTGTAAGACAGTCCTTGATAACAGACTTTAACTTTACTTTGACAGTGCTTACTTTACTTATTCTGAGAGAAATCGATTCATCTTGCTTAATTTATGATTTCTAGATTAAAATAGCATATTTTATTCAAAGGTGTCACATTTAAAGTATCTATTTCACTCCTACACGTCTTTATCAACGGTTTCCTTTCTTTTGTCGACTAGTAGATTTAATGAAAAATCCGGAATATAAGACTACCAGATTTCTAAAACAGCTTTCTGTTGTAGAAACAGATATTGAAGAGGAAGTAAACGAAGATGAATTGTGTTGTTTTTAATAATTCCTTTATTGCAACCAAATGGTCACATTTTGATGAATGGAGCAACGACCGAATGATGTAACAGGGGAAACGGGAACACAGTAGGCCTACTACCTTAATATTATTATTAATTATGAAAATTATTAATTAAATAAATGGTATTATTATTATTATTATTATTATTATTATTATTATTATTATTATTATTATTATTATTTCTACCTTAATATTATTTGTTGGCCTAACTGTAATTATTGCTAACAGATATTTGAATTTTTCCAGTTGCTCTAATGCTATATCTGCTATTCTAACGTGCGTGCGTGTGTGTGTGTGTGTGTGTATGTATGTATGTACATACATAATTGGAGTATGTCCCTGAAGGATTTCAAACATAGGTTTGCAATGATCCATTGGTTTAGCTTGACATACGAATTCTTACAGATCTCTTTTGAAGTTAAACAAATGATAGTACAATCATGGTCACCCCACAGCTGAAGAAGACTGGCAACATAAGATTGATAAGTAGTAAGCAATACATTAATTTCAACAACGTTAACATGAAAATTCCTTCGGCAACCTTAATAGCAATAATATTAATATGGTTTAAAAACTAAACTGATATTGAAGTAACGGCTAACGGCTCAACGGTGACTGACAGCAATTCATTATCGTTTTTATTTTATTTTATGAAGGCAAAAATTGGCCAGCGTTGGAAAACACAAACACGAACATGGGTGTGTTTGTAGCAGTTCGTCCTCTAAAAACAGCTGGCTTTGGGTCAGTCCAGTTTGTTTTGCGTAGTCCTACGCAGAGTTAAATTTTCACTTCTGATTGAAAATCTCCTGAAACGTCATTTAAATTAAGCTGTTATAGATGTGCGCTATAGAAACATGAGTGGATGCGGGACTGGAAACATTCCCAGTTGTTTTTGTAGAGACAGCAAATTCACTTACAATAAGAGCGTTCAGCTTAATTGGAGAGAATGCTTTGTCTCTTGCGTGCTTATTGGGTCAGCATCCACCCATGTTGTCTATGCTCTTATTGACAGATTTTGTTTTGTAAATAACTCTTCAGTACCATTAATATAATCTAATTACAATGTTAACTAATGCCGGAAACAAGCAAACAAGAATGTACAAATATAAATAAGCGTCACATTTATTTTAAGTACGTTAGAAACAGACGTAACTAAACATTACACGTGTTTGTTCCATAAAATGAAAGTGGATAATGCCATTTACTAGGTGACAAACAATAATTGAAGTTCTTGGAACCTCAGTGCCATTTAAACAAGGAGACAATAGAGGTTTAAATTAAAATAACATAGGCCTAATTGATTGAATAACGTTCTACGGTATACATGGCCTCCTGTATGATCTAGAAGACACTACAAACTGTTGGTAGCATATCACTGAGCTTACTTTATTTGGATTAAAGTGCTATTGCATTTTAAAATTTAGTGATGTTTCGTGCCGAATAATATTTTGCATAGGTGGAAAAATATATTTAATCAGTTATTAAATTACACGTACAGTAGATGTCGAAAGTGTAGAAAGTGAAATATTCACACCAGAACCGTTGATTGTTGAACCGACTCTTAACAGAAGTAAAAACAGCAATAGGTAAACTAAAAAAAAAACACAAATTTCCAGACGTTGACCAAATTCCAGCAGAATTAAGGCAGAGATCCATAAACTCATTCTTATGATTTGGAGAACGGAAGAATTGTCTAAGGAATGAAAAGAATATATTATTATACCGATCCATAAAAACGGAGAAAGGGCCAAATGTAATAACTCTCGAGGAGTTTCCGTCTTATCAACATCATAGGCTACAAAATTCTGTCAAGATTAACCCCATATACGGACGAAATCGTTGGAGATCACCAATGTGGATGGATTTAGGCGAAATAGTTAACCATTGGTCAAATATTTTGTATTCGCCGAATCTTGGAGAAAAAGTGAGAATACAATAAGTCTGTTCACCAGCTATACATAGATCTTAAAAAAAGCATATGATTCAGTTAGGCGAGACAAATTGTAAAATATCCTCGCTGGGTTTGAGATACCAAATAAGTTAGTTAAGCTGATCAAAATGTGTCTGAATGAAACCTATAGCAGAGTCAAGGTAGGGAAACATATATCAGATAGGTTTGCCATTAAAAGCGGCTTCAAGCAAGGAGAAGCGCTATCGCCTTTACTTTTAATTTCGCTTTGGAATATGCCATTAGGAAAGTTAAGGAAATCAAAGAAGATCTAGAATTAAATGGCAGTCACCCGATTTTAGCTTATGCAGATGACGTTTGTCTGTTGAGCGATGGCATAAACACAATCGAGAGAAATGCAGAAAGTCTTTTCGATGCCTGCAGGAATGTTGGATTGAAAATTAATAAAGAAACAACTAAGTATATGATCATGAAACGTCAAAATAATGCTCTACAAAATATTAGAATGCCCGGTAATTCGTTCGAAGAAGTGGAGAAATTCTAATATCAGGGAGAAATAATTACAGATACAAATAATATTTCGGCAGAAGTTAAGTGTAGACACAAATCAAGAAATACCTGATTTTATGCAGTTCAGGAACTCTTATCTTTTCGTCTTCTGTCCAGAAATCTAAAAATAAAAATTTAAAAGACAATTATCCTGCGCTTACTCTTCGGGAAGAACGAGAGTATTCGAAAACAAGTGCTTAGGAAAATGCTTGAGCATAAGACAGATGGAAATGGGGCCTGGAGAAAACTGCATAACGACAAGCTTCATAACCTGTACTCGTCACCGGATATAGTAAGGGTAATTAAATGACGGAGGATAAAATGGGCTGGACAAGTTGCGCGCATGGGGGAGGAAAGACGACATATCTAACAAAAAAAAAAAAAATATATATTGACTGGGAGACCCGAAGGGAAAAGTGCCGTGAATTTGAAGATTACACCGACGTTCTGGTAACATAGGTGGAATGTAGAAATCTCCTAAGGATATGCTCATGAAGCAGCTGCATGTACAGTAATTACAGAGGGAGTACAGAAGAGGGTAATAATGTATCTCTCCATCGACACAGTTGCCCCTGGTCACAGGAATTAAATTCCTTACCTAGAGTGAGAGTAATAACCATCGCGACCTACTAAGGACTTGGAAACGTCTTTCTCCCACCCTTCTGTTCTCACCCTCGCTCTATGTGCAGCGCCATAAAAATGTATTCCGGTCGTAAAGGTACCGAGGAACACGGGTTTCGCACTCCGGTCTCGCCGCAAGGTGTTGTGTTTAGCGTGGTAGGGTTGAATGAGGCTGAGGGGTGATTGCTGCGTTGGGAAGGATACAGCTGCAGCTTCCTTTTTCTCTAAACTAGAAGTAAGACTGTTTTCACCTTACCGGTAGCGTAAACAACTTACTAACAATCCATAAATTAATATAATGAAATAATATCAACAATAGCAACAACATTAATAATTGCTATGAAAACAAAAGAAATCTCAGTGCTGTAAAAATTACAAAAAGCACACGTGCCGTAAGTAAAACCATCACAATACAAGCCTTTATCGAAGACCGGAACCAAGGCCCCCCAGTTTGTGGCGAACTTAACAGAACAAATATTCAGTCCCCATAACAAATTGACCGAGCGGAGCGAAGAACTGTTTTAACTCGATCGTTCGGTGTTTCGTTTCTAAATCTGTGTGTTTCGTAGACACGACCAGACACGTTATTAAATTTTCTTCTAATTTTGCTTAAATGTTTCTTGAAGAGATTAAAAGCGACATATGTGCTGATATTTTATTAGGGATGGGTCGATACCAGATTTTCTCGATACTCGATACTCGATACCGATACATGATTTTTTCCTCGATACTCGATACCTTCAACATTACCACTTTCAATAAATAGGTACATTAAAAATTAAAATTTGAGAGAACTGTGTAATACCAACTAAATTAATTAAGTCTGCATATTTAATGAGACAAAATTTAATATCATCAGTAGCCTATAATTATTTTTAAACTCTACATTAAAACTAAAATTAGTTTTTTAAACAGTCCACTTACAAGCATTCTCACTTAATTGCAGAATTGCAGAGTTACAAAAGTATCGAAAAAGTATCGAGAGAGTTTTCTGAAGTATCGTTCGATGCCGATACCATGCAAGTATCGAGAGTATCGAGGTATCGAAAGTATCGAGGACCCATCCCTATATTTTATTTATTTTTTTATTCCTTCTCAAAATGCCTGTCGTTTTAATGGTTCCGTTTCATGCAACTTTCAGCTTCTTTCAACGATTCTAGCTATTGAAATGTGAAGACTATTTCCATTTTCCAGTGTAAAATTTTCTGCAGCTTTGTTTCGGTAAATTTCTCACGTAATTCTAATGATTTACCGACATTTAGACTGTCTGCAAATTTGTTTGTTAAGCAGTCACGAACAAATGCTTTTTTCGATTTTCTTCCAATTTGGCAAGCATGATCTTTTGAGCGCATTAAAACGACGTATGTGTAAGGATTTTTATTTTTTATTCCCATTCAAGATGAAGAGCAGATCTTGGACTTTTTCGGATGCGAGGTCCACCATTCACACAACTAGTAATAATAATGCTATTAATAAGACTGTACACTGCAACATATCAGATATCATATTGCCTGATAAGAAGATAATACTTCCTCACTTACCCAATGGCAATAGACAATTCCTAAGAACGCCAAAGGGATTTTTTCTAGTTTATGGAACCTGGAGGTTCATTTTTGCGCTTACATGAGCCCGCCAATCAACCATATCCTGTGCTAACTCTATCCAATCATCACTCGCAAATTCTACTTCTCTTGAAAAAATTCCAATATTGTCCTCCCACCTACGTCTAGGTCTTCCAAGTAATCCCTTCCCTTCGGGTCTCCCAGTAATTATTTTTGGATAGGATTTCTAGAATAGTGAAGATATTCTGGCTTAGGCCGGCATTTCCTTCATTCACCAGCTGAGCAGCTCAAGAAATAGTAGTAATAATAATAATAATAATAATAATAATAATGATTATATCCCATAGAACCTATTCGCAGCATCGGGTCCGCCAGGAGAAATTAAATTACCGAAGACTAATTTATTTACACTTATTTTCCTGTAGTGGGAAAAGTGACACGTGGCAGGCCCAACTACTAGACAGCAGCTCAAGGAGGAAACTGATATATTACTAAGGTGTGAAAAGAGCTCTAAAATTTTATTCATAAGCTTCAATTTCGGCTTGCACTTTTGACCGTGCAAGTTTTCATCATGGGACCTAAATTTTCTGTAATAAAAATTAGTTAAGAAATGCTGAACCCGTGAACCTCGAATCCTCACACTGGAATAATAATAATAATAATAATAATAATAATAATAATAATAATAGTGAAAATATTACTAATATGTCACCAATAACCACAACCTAAAATAATTGTGACGGGAAGATAGAGGAACACAGAAAGCTTAAATTTGAAACTAAACAGATCTAGGTTCTAAACGAGGTCTACATTCCAACAATGGTTTCAGTGACATGAATTATAGTTTTAGGCGTAAAATATAACACCAAAGCCTTAAGAATGG
Source organism: Ectobius pallidus (assembly GCA_964059195.1). Classification (NCBI taxonomy): domain Eukaryota; kingdom Metazoa; phylum Arthropoda; class Insecta; order Blattodea; family Ectobiidae; genus Ectobius; species Ectobius pallidus. The sequence continues at coordinate 22,152,173 of CAXKWD010000011.1, forward strand.
ATCCAAATTCTGAATACTACAACTACAATCCGCAACTTTTTAAAGGAATTATGTTTTGGCTTGGGCCAGCATTTCCTCTCAGCATCGGCTATAACGCTGAGAAAAGGAAGCAATGATAGGAATAATAATAATAATAATAATAATAATAATAATAATAATAAACTAAACTCCGTGGCACTACATCCCTGGAGGGTTTTGGCCTACCACCCGACCGCTGCGTCATCTACCGTAGGCAGGTGGCAGGATTGGGGGGCATGTGGTCAGCATGTCGACACCCACGGCCGTTAATGGTGGTTTTCATATCCGGAAATAATAATATAATAATAACAATAACAATAACGAGATAGGCCTAAATTGTCAGTAACTTTTTCCAACTGTATGTCCTAAAGTGTCATTTTTGAATGATTTTATCACATGTTTGGATGAATATTTTGCGGTCTATTCTAGTTGAAAGTAACTTATGCTATTGAAAAAGTGGAACGTTGGCTAAATAATTGAGTAATAATATTTCCATCGGTAATGTAATTCTTTCTATAACGAGCGACGTACTGTATCATGTGTAAATACCTCCTGGCTTCTGGGCAAATAAAAGCTCAAAATAATGGAACTGAGAAAAAAAAAGTTGGGATATAGAAGGTAATGCTTCGGACAGGAAAAATGTGTTATTTTCCATTCACAAATTGTAAAACCATTATTACAAACGGAATAATTTACACAGGAGAATTTATGATCGATACGTTTTGAAACGTAACACGGGTTAACGTGGAGAATTGAGCTTCTGTTCTATTGGCTTGTACAAACATATAGTGAGTTAGAGTCTGTTCCATTTCAGTTGAAACATGACCTAGAAATCTCGCGCAGAATAGGGAGGGATGATTTACTTGCTATCAGCTGTCCTTTGTCACGCCTCAGCACTCTACACCAATAGAAGCACTGGAAAAGCACGTGGTTTAGAAAAATCAATATTCCCTCCCCCAACAGTGGAGCATTTTTCTCCACTGCGCATCCAAACCCGTGTTTCAAGAACGATGGAACGGCTTCTAACAGTAATCATATTTCACGTGATTCCATAGCAGTTATCAGAAAAAAATAAGATTTCCATGCCGTACTCTCTCTCCAGAAACACCTAGCTACGAGGGAAATTTGACTAACAATCACACCTGAAGTAGCCTACACCCGCAGCCCCATTTTTGGGGCTTACCCGGATGATAATCAATCTAACTTCTGTTTAAAAATAAATATCATATGTGGGGCAAGGCATTTAATGACCATAAAATAGTGAAAAAATGCAAAATAAAAAATGTATTTATGACCTAAAAATAGTGAAAAAATGACCCGAAATCTGAAAATAATGATCAATAAATTTAACATTATTACTTATAATTAGTTTTTTTCTTAAGTAATGAATTGCTAAATACAGTTTATGACGATGTTTTATATATGAATTTACAATATAAAACACAGTTATTTTGTTACTAAAGAAATCAGTAAATTTATACCACAGTACTTGGACACCCTTAGCGAAAAATAAATTCGTTCTGAACTGGTATGCCCATCAAATTGCCCCTAGCAAATATGCGCCATTTAAAAAGAAAGAAAAAATATTTATTGCTAAAATGCCGAAAATTACCTAAAATACCAAAAATGACATAAAATGCTTAAAACGACCTAAAATGCCGAAGATGACCTAAAAATTGCCAAAAAATGACCTATCTCTTGAAAAATGACGAAATATGCAAAATAAAGCAAAATAATGCAAAAACAAATTGTCCTTATTTAATTAATAATTTAATGTTATACATTTATATACATTCTAGCTATCTTTTAACCTTCATATAAAAAAGATGCAAAATCATCAAATGCCTTGCCCTAATCATATGTAATCCCATTAGAGATATGAGTTTATCGATATATTTGCGAGAACTAAATTCGAGCAAAATCATCTCATGAAACTCGTAATCTCGAGCAGTATTTATTAACACCATTTCATGAATAATGTATAATGGATTTTGATAATAATAATAATTTTCTTACTTATTTTCACTGTGAGATCACGGCATACTAAATGAATGAACAGTCCATGGATCGATTCGTTGAATGGATTCGAGTTTCAAATGCTACCAATAGTGCGTTATCACAAGATGAAGTACGTCAGCATCAGAACGTTATAAAAGCACACAAACTGTTTGCACCGAATCGAAGTTTTTAATCAATACACAATTACATTATTTCAATTTCTATACAAGTTATGTTGTCTAAAATAATTTATTTTCTTTCTGTTCACTGGCAGCATGTGACGTATTGATAATTGCAAATTGATACCTACATTTCCAGTAACAAGCTGAGGTTTTATCAGACAAAATCGCATCCTTTTATTCTCAGTAAGCATATTACAAGATACAATCGTGATTAGTCTATATCCGAGGAATTAGTAAACGTTATTGGTCAATATCAAACACGCGGCATATGAATGGAATAGTCACAGACATACATGTTTCTGAAAATAGCATTTTTTGGATTCAGGGGACCTCAGAACATATTAATTTTGAAACCTCGTACCCACTGAACGGGTAGGGAAAAGTAAAAAAAGTTCAAAAAAACTAAGTCACATGCCGCTCCTTATACCCTTATTACCACTAGGACAAAATCGTGAAGATGTCCATGATTTTAATGCAAGTTTCTGGGATATAGTGTAATATAACCAGTAACGTAAGTGGCCGTCTGTAAACGCATAGTTTGCGATTCTGTCAGGAATGCGAGAAACATGTTTTATATGTCCGATCGTTGATGGCTTCCATTATGTTCATTGTGTCATGTCAACCACTTCACGGTATTTGCACAATAATCCTAGCAACGATAATGTATCGCTTGATATTGTGCCGTTCTGACACCCACATTCCCCAGCTCTGGTTATTAAAGAAGGGACTCTCTTTTGGTTTGCTTTGTCTCTATAACAAACGTTGCGTTCTCGGTGGCTCATGCTTAGCGCGTGGGCCTGGCAGGCGGGCGTGTCATTCGTGGTGGACGAACCCGTGACTTTTTGGGGTTTTCTCGGGGATCCTCCCGTTCCCCCTCTCATTCCTCCAACACTCTCCCTTTTGCTTATTCAGTCAACTTTTTTTTTCTATTTTTCCGTTTGTGTAGGCTTACTCTTTCTGAAATTTTATCTTTCACTTCCAGTTGTAGATTTGAAGTTCTTTGTTCGATTCTTTCGTTTGTTTATTCATCTTTTCTTCATGTCTTTAATGCAAGTTTCTGTGATAACCAGTAGGCCTAACATAAGTGACCTGCATTTCATCTATCTTCCTTCATACGTTATTGCTATCGGTAACGGTATTTTGAAAGGACTTACTATGTTGAAGTTATATTTAGTATCATCATACCTAATTTACCGTAGGCACAAGCTCTAGAGATAAGCTAACTGGAACCTGTACTTAGGATATTTTTAGAATAAATGTCCTTCTTGTTACGTTCATTTGTTCTTTATTTCCTGCTTTTTCTTCCTTTCTTTTTCTTCCTTTCTTTCACCCTTTCTTTCTTTTCCCGTTCTCATTACTATTACTTGCCGTCTTTGCACATCTGCTATCTGACTAATTTATTTATTTTTTCAATCTCTTTTCCTTTATGTAATATTTCTGGCTTTCTTTCATTTAGACGATGTAGGCCTACGTTTGTACGAGGTATGTATGTTTATATATATATGTAGGTCTATATATATTATGGCTGTACCGATTAAACATTTAATCGTCGATCAATTACATTTTCCGATTAATCGGTTTAGTCTAATTCTGAAAAAGTTTTTCGAGAAATGGGTCAAATGACCAAACTCCTTTCTTTCGCTTCTTCGACCTTGGCACATCATCGTCTCTTGAATATTCAAATGTCAACAAACTCGTGTGTCTCAAGTCTTGGCTGAAAAAGTAACCGGAAATGTAAGTTTTGTATATATATTTTTTTCACTAGTTAACTAATAGGCCTAATGGTATTAATTAATTCAGGATTTCTTCTGATTATCTATAGTGTAGTAGTTATTAAACGTGTAAAACAATATTAAATGTACACTTTGGTTTCGTTCAAAATACCGACCTGTTTGTCGATTAATCGATTAAAGTCAAGCTTTAACTCTATTAGAAATTTTAATCGATTTTCAGACCAAATATAGGCCTATAATCATATATATGCGTGTGTGTGTGTTTTAAATTTTAATCGATTTCCTTCTTTCTCAATTATGTATTTTTGTTGTCCTCTTGCTCCTGTATTTATTTATTTCTCTCTTTCGTTCTTTCCTTTTCGTGATTATCAGGCGCCGTCGTGGGTAGCGATGCCTGTTACAAATGAGCTCTGATGCCATATATGAAAGAGTGCAGGTTATTGGATCTGATTTGTGTCAATAATCTAAAAGCTCTGTGACAGATGACATGCTTATACATACAGCAACTTCAATCACTAAAAGCTTATACCAGCCTTCTGCCTCCGTGAAAATTACTCCTCACCTGGTATCATTATAATTTCAGATATATACTGCAATATTTTGGAAAGTTCTCTCATCAGCCAGCCATGAATATTTTAATTAATTTATAGCCCAATAAATATTTTGACGTGAACATGTGGATTTGGCACGCTCTCAGTGTATATGTGTTTGTACTCAGAGGATGGAACGAGAGCGAGAGCGAGAGCGAGAGCGAGAGCGAGAGCGAGAGAGAGAGAGAGAGAGAGAGAGAGAGAGAGAGAGAGAGAGAGAGAGATTGGATGAGTTGCGTTATCTTCTGGCGGATGAAAGACAGGATGGTTATTGAACTGTAATCCATCGCATTAAATTTATGAAACAAGAACATGGATTCTGTCAATAAGTCTTCAAAGTTCCTAGGAATAAAACACCGAAAACCCACGAAACATGAAAGACGATTCAATATAACTTATGTTTTATTTTCTTTCTCTTTTTTCTGTCTTTTTCCTTTCTTTCTTTCATCCTTCTCCTGTTCCCATTAGTATTTCTCGCAGTCTTTTTGCGTAGGCCTATCTGTTTGGACATCTGCTGGCTATCTGACTGACTTTAATACGAAACACTTAAGAAGGATATGTAGGCATTCATGAACCACAGACTATTCTCTCTGTAGGACATTACATGAGAATATTATAGGACAAAACTCTTAACCTTCCGCATATCGAGCGGGGTACTGCAGGACCCCAACGGCCAACGTAACTATTTGATTATTTGTACCCGTTACAAATAGTTTATCTCTTTCAAACAATATGACGTTGTTAAACCCTGCTCCACTAAACACTATCATTCTTGCCTATTTAGAATTAATGTCTCTATGTGATAAGCAGGGCCCGGATTCTGATGACCTAATATTGTTTGAAAAATGACTTATAAAATGACCTTCAATTTTAAAGAAAATGACTTAATAATTATAAAGAATGACCTAAAAACTGATATTTTATTTATAATTTTTTTTTTATTGTACTTACAAAGTTGTAGACTAATTTATACGTAATTGAAAAAACTGTGAATGTAGAAAGGATGTGTTAGGTATAAAAACTCTGTTCTCTGTTCTTGACTGGAGCATTTGAGAAGAAAAGTAAGAAAATTGTTTTAAAGTAGATCCTACAAAGATGTTGCATTATGGTAACCTAGTAATTTATTTAAATATTACCTATATAAAAAACAAGCTTGTATATCTTACCTTATTCAGGATTGCAGTAAATTACTGTCAGCATATTTAGATTATTGAAGGTATAAAAGTTAATAGGCCTATACGCAATTTAAATGCATGAAAATGACTATATAAGGAAGCAAATGACACGAAAATGACAAAATAATGACGTAAAATTGAAATGAATTCCCTAAAAATGTAAAACTGCATAAAATAACAAAAAATGAGTTAATAAAAATGCATTTCTAAAATCTAGAGGCCATGATTAGGATTTATATACAAGTTGGCAATATCTATGCAGCATCAATAAAAAGATGACATGTCATTAAAAACCGGGCACTGGTGATAAGTAATAATTTAAATGTTTATCGAGGTTCTCTGAATTCTTGCATGGGATTCCGTATAACAAGAAGGCATACATGTAGAAATACCCATTTTAGATTGTTGTGTTGGTACAAGTGTAAATTGAATGTTTTAAACTTTAATGCATTGTTGTGTGTAATTATTCTGAATCTAGTATATTTATCTAGCAAAACAGATTTTGGAAGGGAAACCGGAAGGAAGGAGGAAAGTTGGAGGGCAGAAGTTAAGATAGTTGGATAGGGTTGAACAAGACTTGAAACAAATGAACAGTAAAAGAGATGGAGACAGAAGGCTGAGAATAGAGAGGAATGGGCGGTAATTATGGAGGAGGCGAAGGTTCTTAGAGGACCGTAGCGCCAAAGGAAGAAGAAGAAATTAAGTTCATGTTGTGAAACGAAAATGTATAATAAGCTCAAGTTACATAATGAAATATGATGTAGATAATGAAAAATATATAAAAGATGTTGTGCAAAAATGTGCAAAAACTGCATTGACTGATGCTGAAATACTGTACATGTAATTGCAATAGACACTAAATCTCCAAAATTGTAAAATAACTACTTTTTTTATAGAAAATAATATAATTCTCAATTGAAGTCAAACTTTGAAACAAGGGGGATGTCAGGTGCATTACATTGTTGTTGTACGTGATACTAGGGTTCGGACTTTTATGAAATGTCATATTTTTATCCTGACCTTCATTCTCGCCGCAAACGCAAATTAAACATGAATTGCACAATCGTTACTCTAATCAGACCGTTTTTATTTTGCATATAAAGTCATATTTTGGTCATTTTCATGGTCTTGGTCATATTTCGGTCAAATTTGTAATTTAACGTGTTATTTCAGTTATAAATTCGGGAAAAGAGCACAATTATGCAATATGTGCGCTCAATTGTCGACTTAATTATTTTTTTTCTTCGAAAAAGAGTAACGAATATTTTGGTTTTACTGTAACTGAAATGTGTAGGGACAATAACAAATAATAGCAGAACTACCTCTTCCTCCTGGTCAACAACTTCCAAAATACATGTTTTAAAAATATTTTCAGTTCACATTTGCAGTGGTATCTGGATACATTAACCGATTAGAAGTTCTTTACAAGTAAAGCTGTGAAACACCTGTATAATTGTTAAAAAGTGATTATAATCTGATTGAATTAATGTGATGTAATATAGTGTCATTAAACGTTTAAATTGCAACATTTATTTTTATAAAATAGGTTCTTTTATGAGGTCATATTTAAGAGTTTTGGGTTATATTTAGTCATTTTTAAGGTTATATTTGCAGTCATATTTTCCACTTTTTTAGTTCATAAACATCCGAATCCTAGTGATTACTATTGCGTCTGTACATTTAGCCTACCGTGTCTAACATTTAGCTTTGAGGTAGAATACTGCGGTACCCCCCCTTGGAATTCCTTGTTATTTTTTTAGCTTGGTTCGCAGAAGGTTATGTACAAGAAGAACTAACCACATTTATATTACACGTAATACAACTAAGTACGATTTAAAAGATAGGCCTATACTGTCTCATGCAGTTAAGATATATAACGCATTACCCTTAAAGTAACTACTGGTGCAGGTATTACGTTTAAAAGTAGGCTAGAGCATCAAATTATTTCTTTGCTAGTTATGTATTCTAGGTTATTAAGTGGGAAAGAAGACTTAGAAGCGCATATTGCATTATGTCTATGCCTGAAGTCTTCACAGCAACAAATACCGTATATACTATGTTGGTTGAGCAGAGTTTATGTGACGTAGATTATGAAGTTATCCCAATTATAACTTAGGTTGCTGTTTGCAGTAGGTACTGTATTCCTGTCTCCGCTCTTCACAAGACTTTCCCGATTCTCCCCTTAACTGTTTCTTAAATATAAAAATATGTCAATGCAGTAAACATATTAGTTAACACAGGAAGTGCTTAAGATCTCAAAGAATTCATGTAATTTGGGATTTTTAAAATAATTTTTTATTCTTCATCTCGTGTGTTATGTTTATAGTTAGGTACTGGTTCTTACATATGGTACGCCGTAGCGTAGTGGTTGAGGCGCTGCGCTACAAACCGGATGGTCGCGGGTTCAATCTCCGATTAGGTCATTGGGAGTTTTTCAAATGTCCTAATCCTTCAGGTGGCACTATGGCCCTGTTGTAGATTCATCCTCTAACAGAAATGAGTACCATAAGCAAATTCATAAGCAAATTCATATCATGCCACGAATAAAAGTATAAACGTTATGATGTTAAAAAAATGTTGATAAAGCTGACTTTCAAGACTTAAAACTCCTGTTTTTAATTCGTAGTCAACAGGTGCTTCAGTAAGAGCGTCAAGTGAGGCAGAGAATAACTTTCAACTTAAAATGTACCTTGAATTCAGTAGAACTGGGGTAGGCCTATTTCTGCATGTGACAGAAACCTTTTTCACAGGAAACTGCCATAGCCTGCTCGATTTCTAGATAAAAGCATCTATTAGCCTCTCAGGAAGTATGACAGCGATTTCCAGTGGTGTCACTCAACGAACCAATTAGCTTGTTTATTTCCAAAAGTGGACGGAGAGAACAAATCAATCGCTACCGACTAGAAGCGAGAAATCCCAATCAAGAACTTAGCAACTACATGAGAAGTAGGTCAGAATAATACATCCTATCTTTTGCTATTGTACATACATGTATTGTATCATCTTTCCACCGCGAGCATTTAGTAACTTCTTTACTGGTTATGGGGAATGTTGTTACTGAAATGTTCGAAGTCAGCTGTTACCAAACTGTAGTGTGTGTACACCTAGTGGTACGTGGTGCAGGTTTGAACACTTGAACCCTGATATACTTGCATTTGTATAGTTGTAGAATTATTTACTACATATTTTAAGATATAGTTAAAATTTAACCATTATAGGACGCCTGCTTGGTCTATAGTGCAGCGCTTCTCAACCTTTTTGAACTCGAGGACCTCTAAAATGTGTAAACAATTTTACGGACCCCTAATTTTACATCCCATTTTTAAAGGAAGGCCTATATTCTTAATATTTGGGGTATTAATTATAGGTCATTATAACGAAATATGTGAAAAAATGTTACTTCTTTACTTTCCACTTGCTTTATATTTTTAAATTATGTCTGCGGACCATTTGCACCATCTTCGCGGACCACTGGTGGTCCGCGGACCATAGGTTGAGAAACGCTGGTCTAGTGGATACTGACTATCATCCGCAGGTTTGGATTCCAAACCGGTCTTCATAAATTATACAAGAGAATATGTTTTTTTTTTGAACATGCGAATATAATTTTTGCTAATTCATAACAAATTATGTATTCAACAGTATAAATAAAAATATACTAATTTCATCATAATTACAATAAATATGATTGCTGTAATAACATATATAAACTAATATATATTTAACAATAACAAACAATTTAATAAAAAATTATCAGATTTCTCTGAGGTAGGGAGATCTGGAACGAGGTGCACTCAGCCTCGTGACACCAATTGAGGATCTATTTGGTAAAGGAATAGTGGCACTGGTCAGAAATTACATTAATAACAGCCGTGGGTGCCGACATGCTGAACAAAAGCCATCTGCCTCTGCTAGATGATGCTGCTGTCGACTGGTGTGGCCGGTCCCCAGAGGGATGTTGCGCCACGGTTTGCGTTCCCAACTTTATGCACAGTGGAATAGGTCTAACAGACATCTTTTTCGGTATGTACGCCTTGTGAATGAGAATTTCCAAATATTTCTTTTCTATCTACGGAGAACTTCAGTATTAGCCTTTTCCTCACTTCTCAGTCTGAGAAAATGTCGCTTTGTTTATAAAAGGTTACGGCTTCATTCGTTTGTTCTATTTTAAGACTTCTTTATATTGAAGGGGGGCGACTTGCCTTTTAGGTTTTTGTCGCGCCAATGAGATCAAGTCACCCTCTTCGATATAAAGAAGTCTGAAAATCAAACAAACGAATGGTGACTTAACCTTTTATGAACAAGTTGATACAGGCGCCATTTTTTCAGGCTGGAAAGTGAGGAAAAGGCTACCACTGAAGAAGTTCCCCGTTTGGAAATAAATACTTATGACACGCCCTATATCCCGAAAAAGATGCCTGTTATTCAAGCATCCGGCCGTTAAATCCTAAGATATTTTTATGTCTAATTGTCTGTCTTTCTAACTGTCTGTCTATCCGCCTGCCTCTGTCTGCCTGTCTTACTGTTTTTCATCGTCTCAGTCACCCCAAATCGACTGCTGGTAATTTAATAATGCTAAATATTTCGAATTTTTATAGTCCCGGAAAAGTGTATAGGCTAATTGAAAATATATAATGGTGGTCTATAAGCTGTACAAAAATAAGGACGTACCGGTATGTAGAACATATTTCTGATGAAATTTAATTTAATTATCAGCAAATTTCAGTGTTACTTCAGGAAAGTGAATAGCTTGGACCTAACAATGGCAATGTAAAACATTTGGAGGATATGACGCACAACGATTCTATCGATAATAAATAGCACGATAACAATTTCCACTTATTATGGCTTTCGCAACACGAATGAGTATTGCAACTACTTCACGAAAGTCAATATTGATTTAATGAGCCAGTTCACAAGCTATACTGTAGGGCTTTCAAGCGAAGTGAGGAGGACTTAACACACGACAAAATATTTCGGCTATGTGTTGTATACGTCGTTCACTCAATTAGTCTCATTGCTATTCACAATGTATTAGTTTGGGAGAAAGCGCACTTGCACAAATCTGCAAGTGTTACAAGGAATTTATGGAGTCTCCAGTATCACTAAATGTTTCTAGTAAACCCTGTGAATCCAGCATTCTTGAATTCAATGTATCGACGTTAATTTTTCAGACATTTCCTAGTTAATTCAAATAAAATTATAACACACAGTACTTGTTTCTTCCTCCTTGGAATAATCCATTGTTTCGAATTTGTATGAGAAATTTATAATTTTCATTTTCCTACATTTATATATATTTTTTAACTTGGAGAGAAATAAAGTAAGTGAGAGTTGTAATTTCCTAATTTTTCTAAGTCTTATGACCTGTTGACTTCATAATCGTAGAGCTATAACTTATCAGCCTATTTCACGATTGTTTAGGAAGGTGGTACCTAACAAATGGATGACAGAGAGAATACACCACTGTTGTATACTAAAAAACTAAAGTCCGTCTCGCTACATCCCTGGAGGGACTTGGCCTACCACCCAACAGCTGCGTCATCTACTATAGGCAGATGGCAGGACTGGGGGGCATGTGGTCAGCAAGCCGACTCCCACGGCCGTTAATAATGGTTTTCATGACCGGACTATTGTATACTGAATATCCTAATAAATTAGATGCGTCTAACTCATGCTTCATTTTGCAGGAGTCTAGACTATGAATTTTAGACAACAGTATACGTTCTTGAGGGCAGTTCGAAGCATGGACAAAATTTATCTGACGTCTCTAGGTGCATAAGAAATTCCTTTGCGTATGTACATACGCTCTTACGTAACTCGTATCGTGTGTTTCGAAGGGGATTCCGATAATTTCTCATGTCTAAAATGGTAAATACGAATGATGGGTCATACGCCCTGGCAACTAAGTAATGGTACCATGAGATGTAGGCCTTTGTCACGGGAGAGTGCGTCATCTTTAGTATATGGACGCATCATTTGATAGCTTTGTCCTATACGGTAATTCGAATATAGGCGATGGTAATTTAGTTGTAAGCCGCCATGCAGAGAGAAATGCCAGAGAATGCCACAAGGAGCTGATAGAACATTTGGGGAATAATGTCCATCCTTACAGAACTTTAAGGGATCATGGAGAGGGTATGTGCGCTTTCATGCTTCCAACTACGGTAATAAATTAGAGTGGCACGGTGCAGTCGCGTATCGATGTTTGTGTGAGTCTGTTTCCTTGAATATCCTAAATCCATTACTCATATTCAGAATTAGAAATACTTGCCATACCCTGCCCTTTCACTTGTATATTTCAGAATTTTAAAATACTGCCACATTTTCAAAAGAAAACATAGCGGTCATGACTCCTATTGTAAAAATTGAACCACTGAAAAGAATCGTTCGGTCCTTGCATACAAAATACTATATTTCGCCCTCTGTATTTTATGCCCTCTCTTGTGCTACTTCTGACTTCATGGGGCCACTCAAGGAAACAGTTTGAAGATTTGAAAAACCGCCTAGCTCATGATGACTCTACCGAGCAGCCAATGCTGCTGGAAATCGAGATTATGGACAATATTGAAACCCAAAGTCAGCGTATATGAAGACTGAGAAAATCAGGATGAGGATTGAACTCGTTATGGATGCGGGTTCGGTGGAGACTGGAAAAGATATGTTGGCCGGAAAGAGTGACAAATGAAGAAGTGTGGAGAAGAATGGAGAGGGGAAGACTATTATAAAAGCCATTGGAGAGAAAAAGAAATATTGGCTGGGTCACTGCATGAGAAGAAAATATCTGCTCACAGATGCTATGGAGGGTTATTGGAAAGGAGGTGGGGTGGAGGTCGCAGAAGGCAACAGCTGATTGATAGCATAGAAATCAATGGCGAATATTGGAAGTCTGCAAATGGATTCTGAGGTGCGGTCACTTTGAAGGTGACAGAAGAACACTAATTATTATGACGATGATGATAATGATAATTATTATAATTATTATGAGTGACCATCATGCCAATGACTATGAAGACGAAAACATTTTTAACAATGCACGCCGCTTATTGTGATCACTTCGGGACGCAGGTAATCTGATAATATTAACCGACTGATAAAAGTAGCCGGAGGAATTAAATGGAGGTAATTTATTTATATATAAGATAATACACTGCAACTATTTTTTTCAACCAGTAACAAATTCTTTAATATCTTTACTTTTACTTTAGGAGTCCACTAACCAATACTCCATACTCAGTTACGAATTACGAGTATTTTTGGAAGTCTATACTGATCTGTGGTAAACACCGCGTAGCAAAACATCTAACGCCTGTCTGTTCAAGACTTATTTTTGCACTAGCCATCACTGCATGTGAACACTGTTTTCTTCATAAATTAAAAACTGCAGCTTAACTGAAGGGTGAAACATGTTTCATTGCTTAAAAGAGAAAGTTAGGTAATTCCACCCCTTTGATCTGGTCATCCTGTGAGCTGGGAACAGTATTGCTCCCTCCAGTACAAGACAATAGAGTTGAGTTGAAAATTAAACCCTTAAAAACGAAATTTTGAATGACGTACAGTACTTGGAAATAAGCCGCAAAAAGGAAAATGTGATAACATAAACCGAATCACAATAACAGCATTTTTTTATGTATCAGTATTAATCCGTACGGGACTTCATAAAAGTGATAACATTACCCGATTTATAACATTATCTGCGATTACATTAAGAGGCGGTCACTGTACATATTTAGAAGAGCATAATATTTCTTTCTCACCCTTCTCCCTCCCTCTCTCCCATTCCCTCACTCTCTTCCTTTCTCATTAATCTATTAATGTTGTGCCTGAAGCATTTTGCTGCAACCGTTTACCTGATTCGGTGAATTTAATTCTACTTCCTCGTAACAAGAACAAGTAATGCTGGGAAGTTTGTTCAACTGTGGCTATTATTGAAGTTAAAAATACCGACGATTCAGACCGTAGTGAATAATTATTTAGACCCGCGGTTGTCCCATCTCGGTTGACCCGTACTAAGGATCTTTCACGTCAAAAGATCAATCTTCCATTTTCGATGCACTTGATCCATAGTTAAATTCTTTCACAATACTGTTATACTAGTCGTTTAAAGATAGGTGGGCTAATTGACTGTTTTAGGTCAAAAGAAGGTACTCTGTTCATACTTAAAATGTACTCAATAGCGTTAACTTATATTCGTGTCTCTTCAAACGAAATTAATTAATAATTACCTTTTTAAGTTAAGAAAGTTATTATTCACATGGAAGTATTTAACATTTGAAGTTAATTGCATGTCTCCAGTGGTATAATGATGTCAAACTTGAATTAGTATGGTAATTTTTCGCCTAATATAGCCTACAACTATTAGAATTTCAAATTCAGCCAAATAACGATGGAAAAAGCTGCTCTGTAGTCCTTTTTTTTTGTCCTTCAATCGTTATCCAGCTGGAATTTGAATATTTTAGTGGGCCTACTGGTACTTAAGGCAAAAATTACCATACTAATCCAAATTGGACATTTAATTTCTCTGCCATAACTTTAAACGTGTTTCCTTTGTTTCCAAAACGACTTTGCATGTCTCCAGTGGTATAATGATGTCAAACTTGAATTAGTATGGTAATTTTTCGCCTAATATAGCCTACAACTATTAGAATTTCAAATTCCAGCCAAATAACGATGGAAAAAGCTGCTCTGTAGTCCTTTTTTTTTTGTCCTTCAATCGTTATCCAGCTGGAATTTGAATATTTTAGTGGGCCTACTGGTACTTAAGGCAAAAATTACCATACTAATCCAAATTGGACATTTAATTTCTCTGCCATAACTTTAAACGTGTTTCCTTTGTTTCCAAAACGACTTTAGTGTGAATGTAAGGAAAATTAACTGTTGAGAATATGTTCGCTAAATTGTCGTCATAACATGCAGATTTTTCTTTATAGGTAGGCCTACTATCGAGTAATATTTTTCCGAAAGAAATAATAAATTCAATAATTCAGTTGCCAGGATAGATTTAAAATGATTGTCAGATTCTTTCCTGGTTCCAACTCAAGTTGTTGAAAATCTAAATAAATTATTGCGTACCTTAATTAATAAACAGTTTCATGTTCATATTTTTTAATTAAACTTTGAGAAGGATTTGAAAATTATGCAATATTTTAGCATTACATGTAGGTTTTATAACGGCGGTTGTGTAGTGCTGCAAAGTCTGTAGTCGTCACCGGTGTCCTAAAATTATGTCCCGCAGGAATTCCTTTACATATATTTAAATGTACTGACATGAGACTGTTGCATGTAAGCACACGTATATTCCATCGACCAGAGCCAAGACCAAACCCGCTAACTCGCGAACAGGACTTAATGATTTACTTCCACCCAAACCGACTTCAGAAAATAAGATAAAGTATCAAATATTATTTAATGAAAGTAGGCCTACCTCTTTCCCTGCTCGATTCAGAGCACCAAATATTACCCTAAAAGTAGGAACTCTGAATATATTATGGTAATTTAAGTTTAAATTAATTGTTAGCAAAAATATATATTGAATGGAAACAGTGGAAGGAAATAGTTATTTATCATGTTCCGAATGGTTCAAATGGGCTGTTAGTTTGCGAATATGTATGTTTGTGAATCGAGCTCGTGGAGCCAGCCATATTGCAGCGCGCAGACAGCAGTTATTGATTTTCTGGTGTACATCTGCCAACTTAAGGACAATGATGTTCACCCACAAAGTTTGACAATTTTTGCAATAATTGTGAAAAATTTCATATTTAAAAAGGCGTACTGATTTTTAAATTTTTATTTTTTTTATATCAAATTGAGTCTATTTAGTAATCATATGCGGATTTTTCAAAAGTAAATTTAGTTTTTGTGTCAAGTATTCAAAGTTGGTAACACTGGAGTGTTACAATTATATACCACTCAGTGACATAATTTTCTCCTTTTAATGAATATCTTCTGCCGTTAAAAGTGTTTCATTTTACCTTCGACTGTCAAGAAAAGCAGTTTTAGGATGCAGTTAAGGAAATCCTGATCTGAGTTTATGGACACACACAAAGTAAAGAAATCTAAAATACTCAAGTTCTAAAACTTTTAGGCTCTTCGTAAAATCGCTCTCTGAGAAATGCATCAAGAAGCTCTAAGGTAAAACCCAGAATTACCTTCATAATTCTTTTTCTCTTTGCTGCAGTGAGTGGAGAAAAGAATCAAGGTTGAGCTTGTATTTTTATTGGCAATGGAGGAGACACGCTCGCAAGAACAGAAAATTCCCTTACAAGAAATGTGTTGAAAGTTAAATGCTTACTCATGAAGCTCCCACACTCCTCATTGTGATGGTCTTTAGATACAGTTTAAAGTGTTTACTAACTTCTATACACAAAAATACGATCGTCATCTTGTTTAAAAGGGACCAAAAATAAATTTTAATGAAACAGAAAAGAAAAAAAGGGTGGAAGCTCCTGCTGTGTATTGTTCCTCTTCTTGAGTTTGTAAAAGCAACGAGAGACAAAAACAAACACTCCCTTTTTTTGTACAGATTGCGCATAAAAATGCCAGTGGCTCATTGAGTACTGTCCTGGAAAATAACATTGTCCCATTCGGGTTCCAAATATGCATTGCGAGTCAATGGTATTTTCCTAATTCATAAGCAGGCCTACCATAAGTTGTAATGTAATGTAAACGTGACGTAATGGTATTATAATGATATTAATTTCGATACAGATTTTCATTACAAGACTGGCTTTGTATTGATTATTGTCGAACACGGAAGGATCTTGAACCTTGAGAACAGGAAACGAAACTTCGTAATAAACAACCTACATATTCCAAATCAATTCTGTTCGTCTTCATTTTAATATTATACTAAATTGTTTTCATTTCTTGTGTTCTTATGTGCATTGTTTGATGTTAAAGCTTAAGAAAGCTCTGCGGCTTGCGTGCCTTGTAGCCTGTCATCTATCGGAAAAGACGATTATTATCGAATACGTTACGATCTTGAAACCTTGAAAGCAGAAAATGGAACTTCGTAATTAATAACCTGTCATTAAAATAAAGTCAATTCTGTTAGTGTTAATTTTAAGATTATATTGGATTGATTTCATTTAGTGTGTTTTTAATGTGCGTTGTTTGACGTTCAAGCTCACGAGAAGCCGTTGTAATGGAACTTCGTAATTAATAACCTGTCATTAAAATAAAGTCAATTCTGTTAGTGTTAATTTTAAGATTATATTGGATTGATTTCATTTAGTGTGTTTTTAATGTGCGTTGTTTGACGTCCAAGCTCACGAGAAGCCGTTGTAATGGAACTTCGTAATTAATAACCTGTCATTAAAATAAAGTCAATTCTATTAGTGTTAATTTTAAGATTATATTGGATTGATTTCATTTTGTGTGTTTTTAATGTGCGTTGTTTGACGTTCAAGCTCACGAGAAGCCGTGCTGCGTTGTAATCTGCCATCTATCGGAAAAGACGAGAACTGCTAACAGCTGTTCTCCGAGAGTTATTTGCTTCATCAATTACGAGATATTCTAAAAACAAAAAACTTAACATTTAATTATGTTTGAACAAAATACAGTTATATGCAAATAATGGTATTAAGACACTCGTATGAAAATTATGAAACGAACAATGCTTGTCCTAATAAAAGCCTTTATAGGCTCGTTGCATAATGTACTATATTCCAAGGAGAACTGTTTATTAATGAATATATCGCACCCCTGGTGGAAGACTGCCACAAGTAAAAAATAACATTTTTTCAGGAGGAGCATTTAAAGATTTTGATTCAATATGAAAAATAGTAAATATTACTTTAACACAAAATTGCTGCCACTTCCGGACAAGAACACTGCCATAATCTCGGTTTTACGGGCTTGAGTATGATAAAAAAAACTGAGATGTGGCAGTTTTCTGCTATTTGAAATATCAGATGCTAGTGAGAAGATTACTGAATTACATGCTGTAGAATCCTTATCGTTACGATTTGGGTTGTGCCACTTTTCCAGGACATGGACATGATGACAAGCACTTATAAGTACTAGTTATCTAAAAATTCAATTTTTTTGACTTATGGCAGTCTTCCACCAGGGGTGCGATATACTTATGTCTCCACATATCTGTTGTTATTACATTGAAATTCTAAGAATCTTTTATTCTTCTGAAACCCACGATAAATAAAAAAACAAAACAAAAACCCCCCAAAATAGTTTTTATGTCTCTTTTCCTACAACAGTTCACTTTAGACCTAAAGGTGTTTTAGTGTGGTCGGCCATTAATCGTAATCTAAGAGAAAGATTCCATCCGCTATTTTGTCAACCACTTTTGAGTATCTCGGTTAGTAGAGATCAGCACGGACAGCTGAAGATCTCGAGTTTGAGTCCAGCGGTGAGAGGACTCGCTCTCCTAATTATTCTTCTCGCTGATAAAACTGTGGTGAACACCTGTTTGAATTAAGTGAAGTATGTTACTTTTTTTTAACATTTTATATGAAGTCTATTTAAAAGGTATAAACCACAAGTTTCTTTAATAGTACAGCTATAATTAATTTAAACTGGCATAACTTTCTTGAGACAGTATAATTTGCCCAGATATCAAGAGTTTGTTATAATAGAATCTGTTTTGACATATTACAGAATCTTTGGCTAAGTTTCCTTGCGAGACGTGTTAAATATTCCTACCGTCAACTAGAAAGATTTTCACATACCGGTAAGTCGTTCATGGAAATGAATACATTAAAGTTATGAAGGATGCCAGCGAACCAAAGGAGGCGGAGGTAAGCCCAGGCATTGTCGTCTACATGTTATTGCTGACAGCACGGAGCAGTTCTGATAAATTACGTCCAGTTGGAATCCAGTTTGAATTAATGAAACATGTGGCCGCATGACGGGGATATGCGTAAGATGAAAGCGACATAAGAGTAAAAAATATATACAGTATTGTAACGTACTTCTTTAAGTAATTGTTGTTTTGAAAAGGCCAAGTCTTTTCTCTGTCACAAATTCTCCATAATGCTTCTCCATCATGATGGTGCATGTCTTTTATAATAGAAGCTTAGGCATTATTTAAGCAAGTTGGCTGCTCTTTCTTTAGTCTGGCTTTCTTTAGACGGATGGATTAACTTGACCACTGTATTATCATTAAATGACTCGCAACAAATACCTGCTCAACTGCAATAAACCTACGTTAATTTAAGAATACTGCAGAAGTTAAGGTACTCTTATATCCAAGAAAGGAAAACTTAAAATTCATAACCAATACTTTAATTTGTTGTTTCGAACGCTTACTTTGACTTAAGTCTTACTTAAGTCTTACTTATGTTTTATGCTTAATTACTTTTTCTTATGTTTAATTTCATTTTGGAATACGTTAATTAATGACGTATCGATGTCGAGAAGTCTAAAAGTAAATAAATAAATGTAGTAGAAAAATAAATTAATCGATAGCAACTATTTTCAGACAACATGCATTATCATATACAAGAATATTATTCTTCGCACTTCTAAAATATAATATTGTAAGGGGGAACATTTGGTTTGGCACTGACTTTCTGTTCCTAAGCTCGTGGGTTCGGTCCCGGCCCAGGTCGATGGCATTTATGTGTGCCTAAATGTTGCAGTCCGATGTCGTAGATTTACAGGCATGTAAAAGAACTCCGGTGGGACAAGATTCCGGTACATCGGCGACGGTTACAAGGTTAAGTAGAAGAAAACAGTTGTCGCTACAGATCCATAATACATTCAAATAAAATATGAAAAGAATTTCATTGCGAAATATCACGAATCACGCATCCATTCTAAGGAAGAGAAGATCTGATAAATGTAGTTTAAATGTATTTGTAAAACACGTCGTGTTTCAGATGCGAAGACGCAGTAAAGCCTAAAAGGAAGTAGAAGTTGTGAGGATGGAAGTTACTAATAGCGGCAATAAATATTCACTTCAGTCTGATATAATCCTTGGTAACGTTAAAATCCCCGTAAATAACCATTAATTTGTCTGTCTTGATAAGTTAAACAGATAGGATGGCTAAGTTTATGTTTTTAATTTTCGAAGCCCGTATCGTACATTGGGGCTTCTAAGAAGGTTATACATTTCTCTTTCTTCTTCCTGGCTACAACGCTCTAGAAAATTGCTACCAAATTGCAAGTTATCTTCTTGCAATCAAGGATTCTCAACGTAATGAACAGTGCATGTTTCCTAATTTAATATGCATTAGAATTTTTCTCATCTGCATCGCTTCCTGGTAAACGTAAAAGGAAATACTATGTTTAGATTTAGCCTACAGTAGGAAATTTGCTTCAAAATATGCAAATTTTTTGCTACACTGCCAAATATACCACAACGACCGTTTTAATACGGTGGTGCTGTACATGACAGCATTAATGACAACCCGTTATGTGACTTTCGTGGGATAAGGTGGAGATTGATTAATCAAATATAAACAGAATACTCGTTTTGCCCAACTTTTTAAACATTTCTCACTAAGGTTTTAGTTGCTGGAAGTTTTATAAATAACCCCATAACAATTATATCTAACTGCATTATTATGTGATAAAACACTTTACTGTCCTATCCTGCTTAGTACCCGGGTATCAAATACGATACCTCAGGTTTAGAATGTTTTTTTCTCGCTCTATGAACGAGTCAAAGTAATGACGGCCGATGTCATCATATTTTATACATTCTGAACTGCATGGTCATATGTTTATCTATCTCTGTCTGCTATGTATCGATGGTTGAATTTTAGAAAACCGTAAAATACTTCAATAGACTCAAGGTATCATATATGATATGATGTATAGAACCTTCATCAAAATCATATCAAAATTATCCGTGTTGTTTTGGTCATTAATAATAACACATATTAATACTCAGAATAAAATTTGTACCAATCAAAATCTCATTTTAGACCTCCAAACAGCCCCCACCCCCCAAAATAAAAGAAAATGCAAATGCATTAAGCAGAAACATGTAAATACAACTGTCCTAATTTTATCTCAGGACTGAAAAGGACATTTCCCCATGCAATGCTCTATTATCAGAACAATATTGTAAGGAGAGATAGTTATAGAGGTGTATTCAATTACAATAGGTAACAGTGGGTTTGTACCTTGGATAAAATCAAGCGTTCTGGGCAATCATTGGTTGCAAAAGAAACTGTATTTTCAGAAGTCCCTAACAGGTGCTGCTTCGGAGACACAGGTGAGGTATAACTTATTATAACAGAAAAGTTAAAAAATGTTTTTGTGTTAAATGTTTTACTCATATATTTAAAATAACTATAAAATTCGTTAATTTGATTCCACAAGCTAAATAAAATATTAATTAACTAAAACTGTGACCTAGTATATAATTTCTGAGTTTATTTTTTAATTCAGTGGCAAAAATTACCCCTTATACACATTTTGTCAATACTCGGACGTATTCAAAAATTGTTTACTCATATATTTACAATCACTATAAAATTAGTTAATTCCAAATTAAAAACCTTATAAACCTAGTCATTAACAAAACTGTGGCAAAAGTTGCCCCTTTTCTCTGCTGATATGAAAAAAAAAAGATAGAACACTACGAGTAAAACGCGGTTAAGGTAGGGATGATATTTTTCCTGAAAAAGTACTCTCTTGCAACAAAATATTATCTAATTTTTTCTACCGAACGAATAAGGTGTTGAAATCTTCACAGTTATACCCTATAGATGTATAGTCAATTCAATCCTCGCTAAATTAGGCTATTAGCTACTTATAGTGCGTTAAGTTATATTAGTAAGAAGGTTCGATTTATAAGAGAGATTTACTGATCGTCTCTACATCTTAAATATACATATTTTCATAAATTTATGAGGTGGGATTTATTGATAAATATTCTAAACCTAAGGAAACTTAAAAGGATGAAGGTATTTCTTTAAAGTATGAAAGAAAGTATAATAAGTTATCTTGTCTTTTTGGACTGTTTTCTCCGTGTATGTCTGCAATATTTTCTGAACTAAGACCATATTTGATAACAACATCTCGTACACAAGCCATTTTATCCCTGGTAGTTCTCATTGTCTTCATTCTACCTCGCAGCCTCCCACTGCTTTTGGAATTTTCCTTGCCCCATTGTTTCGTAATGGCCTTACTATATTAAACTTTGCTGTATATGTTCTCATAACAATTGTGCTCTCTGCTACCATTCCCGGTATTTTTCCGAATCCTAATTTTACCTAATTCTTTCATTTCCGTTTTTCCTCGTTGCCTTTGTCCAATAGTCTTCATCCGTTAATAATGATGTTGTATTTCGAACTCTCATCTTCATTGTCTGACTATTTTCCTCGTATACCATTATATTCTCGAAAACATTTCGTAATATTCATATGGCTATAGGCCTAGTTATTGTTGTTCCTACTTATAGACTATAATAACCATTCTTTTCCTTACCGATAAAGGGCACTTCACTTAGATTATACAGAATGTTCCAGAATTCAACTGACTATTCCACTCTTTGTGTTTGATACCGATCAATAACGTAAAGCAATTCCTCGGATATAGACCAATCACGGCCGTTTATCTTACAATATTCTTGCAGGAATCGCTAGGATGGCATTTTATCGCTCAAAACCGTCTGCTCGTTACTGGATACGAAAGCATCAGTGTGCCGTGATTAATACGTCACATGTTGCCATTAAACAGCGCGATAACAGATTATTTTATACAACATAACTTGTTTGCAAATTGAAATAATATAGAAATGTACATTGATTAAAAATAGCATTTCGATTCGGTGCAAGCCAGTTCGTGTGCTTTTATTCTGTTCTGCTGTTAGCTTACCTGAATGAAGTTAGCCTAACTATGTTTTATATGCGCCATTGGTAGCCCTGGTTGCAACATGGTAACTCGAATCGATTCATGGATGGTTGATTCATAGTAGGCCGTGATCTCGCTGCTGTTATATTTGTTTTTATACAAAAAAGCACGAAAGTAATTATTATTTGCATAATCCGTCACATTTTTATTCATGGAATTATCTTAATAAATCCAACTCGAGTTGTCGAGTTTCATCAGATAAATTAGCTCCTGCTGTACAGTCGCGAATCTATTGATAAACTAGTAAACTCTCGTGGCATTGCTTATGAAAAAATTGGAGGGAGTTATCCAAAGTCCCTGAGTCATATGCTATACCCTACCCTTGGACGTATTACTAGTTTTACACTTTAGATTTGGTGTTGCATTGAATAATGAATTTCTTTCGCTTGGCATTAAGTATTTCCTTAGTGGCCATCCTTCTTGCTTCTTTAGCCAGTTTGCAGCTAGTCCTTTGGGGTTGTCGTCATGTTGGATGGTGTTTCCTTTTAATGTAGTCAATCATTTTGATAAGAGGAACCTATGGTCTACAGGTTCAAAATACAATGTATTATCGGGAAATATGTTACTGCCGGGACACTGTCTAGACGTCTATCCTACGTGATGAAAACATATGGCAGTTGATTATTATAGTCTCGTATTTTGATAATGCCTTCATTTCTCGCATAGTCATAATCGGCCGCAGCAAGTCAAATTTTACTAAAACTAATTGCCCTTAATTTTCAAAATACTGTTCAGTGAGTATCATACATTCACTATACAGCGAGATAATTCCATCAGATTATTCATTCGTTAATCACAGGTAATCCCACGAGAGATTACGAGTTTATTGATAGATATCGGTATCACTTGAATTATTTATGACAACACAGAAGCAGTAAAAGTACCTCTGAGGGACTTTCTTTTTCAGAAGTTAATGTCTCGTTTTTTAAATGTTACAGGAGAAACAGAAAGTGTTATCGTGAGAAAAAACTAGGGATCTGTTAGCAACGGCAATCTCCATTTTGATAAAAGATAGAGGTGCTAACTTCTAACGCATTTCCTGGTACATAATTAGTGATGGTCTGCAAATCAGAGTTCCCCCTTACGTGCGAAGCCGGATTTGCAAAACACAGGTCTACACTAAATATGTAGCAAGAATTACTCTAAACTTTCATTAGAAGTTAGCATCTCTATCTTTTTTTCAAAATGGAGATTGCCGGGTTTGCTAATAGTTCCCTCAACTCAGCTCTTTCAGCGGGAAAAATTCAGATTATCGACTTTTGAATCATGACTTGGATATCAAAGGTTTCATTGTGTTAAAGTTTTCATTGCCTTTTGACCAATTCAGAGAAGTTAAAGAAAGCAACTTAGTATTTGAAAAGTTGGACAATTTCAATTTTAAAAAAAATCACGTTTCCAAGATCCTCTACCAGTAAGTTTTCAAAATGCCTTTTGACCAAT
Source organism: Ectobius pallidus (assembly GCA_964059195.1). NCBI lineage: Eukaryota > Metazoa > Arthropoda > Insecta > Blattodea > Ectobiidae > Ectobius > Ectobius pallidus. The sequence continues at coordinate 22,176,133 of CAXKWD010000011.1, forward strand.
TCAGAGAAGTAAAAGGAATCAACTTAGTATTTGAAATGTTGGACAATTTCAATTTTTAAAAAAATCATGTTTCCTAGAACCCCTTCCAGTATGTTTTCAATGCCTTTTTACCAATTCAGTGAAGTTAAAGGAAGCAACTTAATATTTGAAAAGTTGGACAATTTCAGTTAAAAAAAATTTCACATGTCCTCTTCCAATGTCTTCTACAAGTGTCTTCCGTTTAACACAACAGTACAAATAATACTAGTAAGAAGCTAACGGAATGAGTTAGCAATTTAGCACTTAGTTCTCGTAGCATTTTCAATTGTTAGTTTTATAAATGATTGCATATAATTTGTTTTGCTATAACATTAAAAGAAGAGCCGAGAGACAAATCTACTGATAGAAGCAAATTCATAACCGTGGGATTGAAAGAAAGTACCTAAAACTTTTAGCAGGTAAAACAAAGCAGAATGGGAATTATCTGTCAATCTTCACTTGAAACTCCAGCAGTTCCAGCTTTTTACCTTAATAACTTCTGACTTCTGTGAGGCACTGCATGTTGCCCCAGTTGTGAGAACTCTATTGACTTTGAGATACGTCAGTCTTACAGTCGATAAAGTGACTACAACTATACAAATACAGCGATAACTCGATTTAAAATTCGTTAGCTGTTCCATTCTTGTAAGCCAATGTGTTCTACTCGTATAAATGTTTTATATGATACAACACTGTAATCTATTCTGTACTTTCCTCTGTGCATACTTGTAAGCTCTATCGTTCTTCGAAGCTCACCGTGTTTAAAAATTCTATCTCCATCTATTTTTATGAATAATTAATTACACGAACTAGCTTCACAGAAGATATCCTTTTTTTTGCTCTTTATTAATGAAGGGATGATGAAGAGTAATGCACACCAGGTGTCAACGAATTACAATCCATAAATGTTAAGTGAGTTGAAATGTTAAGTTCGCTCCTCTCACTCAGCGGGCCCGGGTTCGAATCCTGGTCGGGACAAGTTACCTAGGTGGTTTTTTTTCTGGGGTTTTTCCTCACCTGTGAGACAAATGTCGGGTAACTTTAGGCCCTTGTTGTCCCCAGATATCACCTGGCCGCCATTATCATTTTCATCTCATCCTCGCCTTGTTTGGAGTGAGTGTGTGTGTGTGAATGGTGTGTCTCGTCCTATGTGTTCGTGTTGTCTCGGAGGTGGCCCCGGCATTGGGCTGATCACTCATCCGGGCAGGCCCTCCATGTCCTTGTCTGGTCAAAAAAGTATGTCTGTGATCCATCGATAATCCATCTCCCGACAGGTCGCGGTCCTATAAGGCCCGGGCGGCGTGGGTCTCTTAAAGGTCCCTAAAAGGGAGAGGTAAAGAAAGAAGTTTATGAAAAGTAAGTTATAAGTAATGGTCATGGAGAGAGCTTTGTCAATTAGTAGTTCCACGTAAAGTTGTTAAAATAACTATTAATTTATGTTGCGTGGTAGGTCGCCGAAATTTGCCCGTTATAACCATTGATGACTATGAATATAGAAAAATATAAGGGCCTACAATTAATTTTATTATTATTTGAAACATGTATTTAATTAAAACGTTCAAAACAGCAGGATTCAACTAGAATGGTGTGTTACAATTCTGACAATTCTAACTAACTCGCACTTTACATCACACACTTCGAAAAGTCAAAGAACTTCCAGAATGACAATATTTGGAAACATATTATAATATTATGACAGATTTGGATTTTTCTTGGCGAATATTAATGATGAGTAGTTTGTCATGGGCTACCAGCCGATTCGAAGTTTTAAAAGTTTCCGAGCCTTCGGACTCCAGCACTGAGTCCATATTCTGGGATCTGACTAGATGATCAAGTATGTCTATATATTGGCATTGGCTGGCACCCACCTACCACATTCTCCTGCCCATATACACAGGTTAGCCTATATTTGATCACCCAGTCAGTCTTCTCAGTCAGATCCCTGAAGATGGACTCAAAGCTGGAGTCCGAAAGCTCAAATACTTTTAAAACTTCGACTCGGCTTATAGCCCACGAAGAACGCAATATCGTAATTTTATATTATGTATTGTTGTAAGAATTGCATGTAGCTTCCATTAAGTTAAAACTAGGGGGAAAAATCATTCTCATCTCACATCAGTGAATGTACTCTCCTAAATTTGTTGTGGTATAGTCCATTCCCTGTTCATTGGACAGTCTTCATTTGATTAAACACTGAACTCACATTTTATTTTGCTCTGAAAACCGTGTACGAGGTTTCAGGTTTCGCGTGTCGTTTAGGCTACCTCAAACACTGCCCTTCGAGCCCAACAATCTGAAGAGAGCGAGCTTCTCTGACATCTGAAAACCGAATTTTCATTGTAAGCTTATGTGTTTTGAGTAGGGTTCGGACGATGATGACATGTAATATTTTTATTCTGACATCCATTCTCGCCTCAAACACAAATTAATTATGAACTGCACATTCGTTATCCTAATAGGACCGTTTTTATTTGGATATAAAGTCATATTTTGGCCATGTTAATGATCTTGGTTATATTTCGGTCATAATTGTAATTTAACGTCATATTTCAGTTATAAATTCGATGAAAGAGCATAATTATGAAATATGTGCACTAAACTGTCGACTTAATTTTTTTTTTCTGAAAAAGAGTCTTATTTTGGTTTTGCTGTAAATAAAATGTGAAGAGACAATAACAAGTAATAACACAATTACCTCTCCCTTCTTGTTGTTAACAACTTCCAATAGACATATTTTTAACACATTTTCAGTGGTATCTGGAAACATTAACAGATTAGAAATTCTTTACAAGTAAAACTCAAAATCACCTGTAAAATTGTTAAGTGATTATCTGATTGAATTATTTTCATGTAATAATTTAGTGTAATTAAATGTTTTAAATTAATTTGAGAAAATACGTTCTTTTAGGAGGTCCTATTTAGGATTTTTGGGTCATATTTAGTCATTTTAAGGTCATATTGGCAGTCATATTTTCCACTTTTTTAGGTCATAAACATCCAAACCCTGGTTATGAGTTACGAGTGTGAAGAAGCTTTCACCAAACTATAATGTCAAAAAATTAGTGAATGCACTATAAACCGAGAAACTTAACCACGGAATAAAAAGAGTTTGCGTTACTGTTCAGAAACATTTCAGTCGTAGGGTTGCGGTTATTCTTTTAAAGGTAGTTTTTTTTTTTCCATACAAGAGGAATAATTACAAGAATTCTATGTCACAAATGTTTTTAATCTATATATATGTGACGGTTACAGTAATTATCGCTGTACAAAACACAGTACTAATACTTCCTGGAAACGGGATGTGTTTTTGAGTTTAAAAAATGACATGTTGCGTTGAGAACTGGGAAGTGGTGTTCGTTCTCGTGTATTTAATTTTATTTCGCCCCAGGGCAGATGTAGGAGGGGGGGGAACTCCGCAAAGGTGATTACATTCACGTGAGAGTGAATTCTACTATTTTCATCAAAGACTGCAGATATAAAAAGCAAAGCACCTCCCTTCGTATTTCAATTGCTTCAAGGGGATCCCACGTGACAGGGGAAAATATGGGGAAGCATTTACGCACTCAGAACTTACCACCTGATTAAACACGCCTATCCTAAAACTATATAATTATATTATAAAGGACTAGTAAATAGTTTTCTTTGAATAAACATTGTTGGGATAGTAAGTTGATTAAAACAAAAAGGCCAGATTAAAGTCAGTGAACGAGAGCAAATATATGTAAATTATTTAAAACTTACTTACTCAATGGCAATAGACAATTCCTAAGTATTTTTTTTTTTTGTAAGTTTGTCCACCTTATGCTCTCAACATAGCCTAGAATATCCAAGGAATGCTGCCAATAACATTACAATATGTCAGCGTTTCTCAACCTTTTTGAACCCGAAGACCTCTAAAATGTCTAAAAATATTTACGGACCCCTAATTTTACATCCCACTTTTAAAAGAAGACCTATGTTCTTCATATTTGGGGTATTAATTATAGGTCATTATAACGAAATATGTGAAAAAATTTTACTTCTTTACTTTCCACTTGCTTTATGATATTTTTTAATTACGTCTGCGGACCATCTGCACCATCTTCGCGGACCACCAGTGGTCCGCGGACCATAGGTTGAGAAACACTGCAATATGTGATGAAATTGTTATATTAACATATAAGTTACAATGTGAAGAACAGCCTAATCAGAGGCTTAACCAGCTAATTGTTTCATCAAGGCCTATGCACAATATCCTGTTTACATAAATTGTCATAAAACATTTAAAAATATTTATATAATAAAACAGCTGTAAACAATTACAAGATACAGTTTGTAGATTCAACTTAAAATGAAGTATTGTCCAAAAATTGTGTATAATCAATTCCGCATTGTTTATAGCGTCAGTCTTCAAAATGTAAAACCAAAATATAGTTAAGTCCTGTCACACATTCACTATATTATGAGATAAAATGTACTTACAACCTTAATTCACTTATGGTCGTATGTTTGTTCCTCGTGAGATGGACAAACTTACACAAAATCAACTACTCCCTCATTCGACAAAATGAAGTTTATTAATAGATTCCTAAGTAAGCTAAAGGCATAATTATCTATTCTATAGAACCCGGAGGTTCATTGCTGCGCTTACCTGAACCCACCATTCAATCCTTTTCTGTGTTAACTCTATCCAACCATCCCTCGAAAATCCTACTTTCCTTAAATCTATCCTATACTGTCCTTCCACCTACGTCCAGGTCTTCCAAGTGATCTCTTCCCTTCGGGTCTCCCAGTCAATATTTTTGAGATATGTCTTTCTTCCTCCATGCGCGCAACATGTCCATCCATTTCATTCCCCGTGATTTAATTACCCTTACTTTATCCGGTGACAAGTACAGGTTATGAAGCTCGTTGTTATGCAGTTTTTTCAGGCCCCATTTTCATCTCTCTTAGGCTCTCAGATTATGTTCTTCCCCAAGAGTAAGCGACCTTGTCTCATATCCCTATAATACAACCGGCAGGATAATTATCTTACAAATTTGTATTTTTAGATTTCTGGACAGAAGACGAGAAGATAAGAGTTTTTGAACTGCATAAAAGAAGGTATTTCCTGATTAGATTCTACATTTAACTTCTCCCTTAATATTATTTGTGTTTGTAATTATTCCTCCCAGACATTTGAATTTCTCCACTTCTTCGAACGATTTACGCACTATTCTATTATTTTGAGGTCTCATGACCACATCTTTAGTTACGACTATAATAATAATAATAATAATAATAATAATAATAATAACAACAATAGTGTATTAAAGAATACGCCATTCACTTAATTTCTTCTACACGGGTATCAGACGTCTCCTCGAAGACAAACTCAGTCTCTGTAGGATTTTATTATTTTAACGAAGGGATAGAAGATTGAGGAGGAAGAAGGCAGAGTAACTTGTTTTCCAAACATCATCCTATCCCAAGCTTTAGCGTTGCGTTTCCTACACAATCCTTTTTAGAAGCACTACTGTCTTCCTACAACAAAGGGCTCTAAGTCCTTACCTAGTCCTTTTTTTGAATGCTTTACTGGCTAAATCTGGAACTGGTTGGACTGAAGGATAGATAAGTTCGAGCGTTGGAAGCAAGTATGTTGTATATAATAGAGTTAGGTCCTCTCTGTGTCTCCCTCTCACAGACACACACACTTGCATACAGACATACACGCCTCTTGTATCTTTTCCTGGCTTTTCCGAGCCGATACATCCCGCAGAGTAGAGGGGAAAAGGAGGAGAAATGAAGAACATGGAAATCCTTTAGCTTGTTATGAAGCAAGCCAGCGGATTTCTTTCTCCAGAAGCTAGCTTACAACGAGAGATGATGTCTTTTCTACCCCCACAATATGCTACCACCATCACCACCAGTGTTGTATCGATCGCTTTTGCAATATTCAAATACATCTCGCGTACATTCTTTCCCGAATTCCAGCAAATCTGGCTATGAATTAAATTAGAAATCTGAAACAAAAGCTCAGTTTCCGTAACCGTCTCCCTGTTTACTACAAACTCTATAAATCTGTATCGTTTAACCAGGAGAGAGAATGATCATTTGTAAACTAAAAATATATCGGGTATTATTTAAAAACAAAAAAGATAAACAAATTATAATGATGGCTGCCCCTGTAATATTTGTAGGCCTACCGTTATTTTGGATGCACCTCAAATTTCTTGAACCATCTCATGCAAGTAGGCTATGCAAAGATAGACCCTGAAGATCTAGTGTGTACTACCTATCCCGGTCTCTCTCTTTCTCTCTCTAATCTCTAATCTCTAATCTCTCAGCTCTGCATACTTTTGCCATTCTCTTTCTCTCGCTCTTCCTTCACTTATTTTCATTCTCACTGTTTCTATTTACGTATCCTTCTATCGTTTTCGTTTTCTTTTTCTCCCTTTATAACTCTTCCCTTTTCCCCCCTTTATTTTACGTTCTTTTTTTCTCTGTGAACAACTCATTCATTTTTGTATTGTTATTTCTGTTGTGAGAAAAGCTGTATTTTACTTCAGAGACATTCATGTTACAAACTAAACTCTGTGGCGCTACTTTCCATGAATGGACAGCTCCTGCCGTCCGATCTCTGCGTCATCTAATTATATCTGCGAAGTCTAGCGAAGTAACGAAGGCCGGGCAGGCTTCTTGGCAGGCGAAAGCTTTAAGTAGGCCTACTACTAGATAGGCATCCATTACTAGACTATAGTCACTTAATATAACGAATATAGGTAGTAACGTAATTAAAATAAGCATTTATTTTAAGTCAAAACAGTGAGTAACCCCACTCTTTATTAATGAATATAGCTACTAAGATAATTCTTTATTTATCACACACTGTACAGTAATTACTCTTACTTTCCTTGATTACAAGTAACACAAGATTTTTTCAAGATGTTAACTGTTATAGTAAACTGCCTGTCAGAAACAACGTTTTTCATAATTTATAGGGAAGAAGATGCTCAATAAAGATTTTTGTCACGTGATTTTGTCATTTCATTATTTGCGTAACTTCTTTCACTTTAATACATTGGAATTATTTATGTGCATTTTCAAAGAGTAAATAATCACAGAAAAAAGTCCTCACGATTTAAAAAACACCAAAACGGCTTTAAACCTTAAAATTGGCAACATGAACCTGAATAGGCAAAAATGACAAAATAAAACTGGCCCTATCGTCCCTAAATGCACGGAAACATGTTTATCTCATTTAACTTTTTAATATATCCACCTAAATAGAAAATACATTTTGCCTAACTTTTGGGCCCTATTTGTAACGTTATAATAGTAAGACAGTTACATAATATTATGGAGTAAACTGTTTCGCTATTAAATAGTAAGTATGTTGTTTACTATTGCCTCTTCACGATGTGAGAAATACCTGGAAGTTCTTGGGTTCCGGGAGATTGAGGCTCCCAGATTTTGAAATTTTAGGCACGTGAAGGTCATTTGGTTGACAGCCTTACACACCGGCCACATTTACCCGCAGGACTGCTCCTGGTACTCATTTCTGTTAGAGATTGAGACAACTCCAGATCCATAGTGCCACCAGAAGGATTAGGCCAATGGAAAAATTCCAACGGCCTCATCAGGGATCGAAGCGACCGTCCGGTTTGTAGCGCTGTGCCTCAAACAACTACTCCATGGCGTGTCCCTCTTCACAATGAGGCATTCTTAAAAAGATTCCGTGAAACTCTTTTCTGTGAAAAATTTTCACGGATGTGGTATTTTACTTTTTTGTTGTACACAAAACGATCAAAGAGACCTGAAAATATGCACAGCTATTTCGCTTCCATCCTCTATATATGCAAAGCTGCAGTACTTACAAAACTTCCTCAAAATTCGTTATTCGAATCCGGCTGCCCTTGAGGCATTCCAGCGCTCAGATGTGACAATGTCAGTAAGGAGTGATTGAACTCTTAAAACTTCAACAACTGGTCTACTACTACCGTGAATTTAAATCTCCACATCAACGCCCCTCAAACTCTTGAGGAAAATGAGGTTCTCCTATGTTAATTAGCGTGGACTTTGTTGGTTTTGAAACGCTGTTGGCTGAATTTTGATTACCTGGGCAGACTTTAAATAGAGGCATTCAAGACTCGAGGACCTGACTTCTTTGACAGATTTTTAATTAGCAAACCAAGCTGCGACAGTCCTGCCTTCATAGCTCCATTCAGCGTTCCAGACGTACTTCAAAACAAACTCTTAATTATGCTCGTATACGTATACTGAATTCTCGATCCCCCGATTTCCACTTGTTACATATCTTCTTACATTAATGTACTGTTAGCTAGGGTAGGCCTACATAACACATGCAACAATTACTTGGGGGTGCATGACACCTTAAAAGGCGAAAATATATTTTTTTATTCTATTTATGCTAGTTGTATGTGAACTTTTTAAATGAGATGATTAAGTATCCTGAATTAGAATTTAAAAAAAATATATCCTATTTTAAGTAAGAAGATATTATACTAATTTTATAATTTCTGGTAAATATGACTGTTGCTTAATAATAAATATTTTTTTCATTTCGGAGTACCACTTGAACTTACGCCGTAGCGTAGTGGTTGAGGCGCTGCGCTACAAACTGGAAGGTCGCGGGTTCGATCCCCGATGAGGTCGTTGGAGTTTTTCAATTGACCTAAACCTTCTGGTGACACCATGACCCTGGGGTCGACTCAGCCTCTAACAGAAATGAGTACCAGGAGCAATCCTGGAGGTAAAGGCGGCCTGTGCGTAAGGCTGACAATCTTACCACCTTCATTTACCGAATGCCTAAAATCTTGGAGCCTCATCCTCCTGGAACCCTCTGGGCCTCCATGACCAGTACCACTTGAACTTAAGAATTTTCTCCGTTAAGGATGGTTAGAGTTTTGTTTGAAATAATAAATTATGAAATAAGAAAATATAATTTTTTAACCTATTAAGATTATCAAATCCCAATGGCTTAGCTTTCGACGGTTTTAGTACATTATTGTTGTTTTCATGCAACCCACAAAATAATGCAAAACAAGAAACAAGTGAATTTATTTCGTATTAGATTAAAAATTTTAAACAAGTTGCACTTCTACCACCCTTGTTTAACGAAAATCTCATCATTCGCTAATCCGCGCTGTGAGAGTTGACATTATTCACATAATTAACCACAAATCTATAATCATCGCTGTTATGATCACGTGCGTGATCGAACATATTACTGCCACTATTATATCGAAACTACTATTATCATACAAACAATATACCTTTATATTGTTCAGCATTGAATGCCTTTCATAATTTAATTAAATAATTTTCTTTTCTACCCAAAATATTTTAGCATAACAGAAAGAATGCTTCAAATTTAATAGCTTTTATGTACCGGTACGCGTCATAAATGTATTCATGAAATATTCTAAAATGATATCATAGGGTTCGGATGTTTATGGCATGTCATATTTTTAACCTGACCTCCGTTCTTGCCACAAACACAAATTCCGGGGTGCGCGGGCAAAGAGAGTTAAGTCCACCATCCTAAAAAATTGAGATATGTCCATCGAATTATAGATAAAAATGTTCTCTACATTTGTGTTAAGTCCAGTAAGTCATATTCAAAATTGTACGGTAGTTATGGATGTGTGCCTTATATGTTTATCCATCTCTAAAGCGATGTTGGGCTGGTATAGTGTGTTAAGTCACTCTAATTCTCAGTAACAAGAAAGTGGACTTAATTCTCTTTGCCCGCGCACCCCGGAATTAAATACGAATTGCATGCTTGTTTTATTTTGCATATAAAGTCTTATTTTGGTCATTTTTGTGGTTTTGGTTTTATTTTGGCCATATTGTAATTTACCGTCATATTTCAGTTATAAATTCGGTAAAGGAACACAATTATACAGTATATGTACTACATGGTCGAGATAAATTCGAAATTTATTTCAATTATTTAACGTTTATGCCAAATTAGTAGGTAACTTGGAATTCTAAAATTAATGCAATTGTTCATATTTTATACGGACACGCAAGGTCTCAAAACATTACGAATTTTTGGAGCTGATGAAGCGAGCAAACAGGAGAAAAATTCTTTAAAAATAGAAGTTAATCACAAGTAAAACTGTTAATAAAAATTGATAAAAACGATTATCCCATTGAATTCATGTGATGTAAGAATATAGTGTATTTAAAAGTTTAAAAGTGGAACATTTATTTTTTGAAAATACGTTATTTTATTAGGTCAAATTTATGATTTTTGGGCATATTTAGTCATTTTTAAGGGCATATTTTTAGTCGTATTTTCCTATTTTTAGGTCATGAACATCCGAACCCTGCTTATCAACTTATCATGAAATACTTAAAACTGCAAGCCAGATTTGTTAATCAACTAAATTACTCGTATTTTGCGAATTTATAACCTCCGATACAGTTTGAGATTTCAGGTGACGAGGTTTGTTATTGCGAGAAATGACAAGGCGGGAAACAAATATTTCCTGAAGTGTAAAATGGTCCAACTTTCAGAACTATTTTGTCTTGTTACTTATACAATGAAGAGGCATAAGATGAGTGGAACTGCGACTCTGCTTCTGATAGGTTTTCATAGTCCGGTTGCAACTGGAAGGAGATGAGCCTCAGGAGTGAAGTGAAAAGTCTGTTAGTCTGTTTCTGACACAACTTTTTCGAACTTCAAAGAAGAGAATACTTGCTCACGAACATATGAGGATGGGGATATCTTCTGAGCACAAGAAATAAAAAATTGGAGACTTGGTCTCGGTAAGGACTAGGAGAATTCAAGATTTGAGATGTTAGTTAAATTCAAGATTTGAGAAACCATTGAGTATTAGACCGCAGTCCCCCCCACCCAGCTCTCAGGGAAAGGAAAATATGTATATTACTAATTATAGCCGGGTGTTTTTGTTTTAGAACAATTATTTAAAAGTCAGTAGAGACATAAAAAGTTTGCAGAAGTTTTACCAAATCGACAACATGGAAGCAGAATCCACAGTGGATTAGGAAAGGGGGGTCCGGACCCCTAAAAGTCAAACCTAAAATTCTATTTTTGTATTTAAAAATACTAAATTAAACAAGTTTTGTTGGTGTGTCAAGCAGCAGTTATTTTGTTTTCATTACATAGGCCTAATGAGTAGGCTATTATTTCCATTGTTCCACGTGCTATTTAACTTTTCCTATAAATAGTTAACTTAGGTACCGATTTATTGCTTACGTTGGTATGTATAAGAGTATGGTAAACAAATTTGCTAACTAGTTTTTCAGTGCTAAAATAGCGTAAAATGTGATTTTCATTAGTTCAGTACTTAGGCCTACAAATTGTTCGGGGGTGGACCCCGACCTCCCTTTCTTGGGAGGTATTCCACACCACTATACGCCCCAGCACTTTCGGCCCTCCCCGAAATCATTTCTGACTAAGTTATTGTTGCCCTTATTATGTTATTAATATCATGTTACAAAGTAGCCCAAGAAGTTAAAGCCACAAAAAATTAATTAATTATAAAAATTGCCCCCCCCTAGAAAACATTATATGGGCGCCCTTAAAGGCAATCCAGGCAATCTCCCCTTTTCTTATCGCGGGCCGAGAGAACATCTCTGAGGACAGCATCTGACCCGCGGGCCGAAATTTGCCTATCACTGGTTTAGTCTGTGGAAATCGTGTTACAGAACACTAACATGAAAATTATGTATTATTGCTCCATTATTCAAATCCACATATTAATGGAGGTTTTAGATTTTCAATTAAAATATATTTTTCAAATGTTGTAAAGGTCGAAATATTAATTATGCCCTTCTTCAGTGATTTCTCACTTCCATTCACTGCCACATTGTACAGTTACGGAGCTTTTGAAGAACATAAATATTTTTTCTTCTATTTTATAACCATGCAACCATGCAAATCTTTCTACTTGCAAAGTGTTCGTAGTCATTTTTTATTGATCATCACTAAGATTATTTCTGGACACATGATCCTGTTATACCCTTCAGACGTACCGGTAACTATTATTGACAAAAACTTCCCAAAACACCCACAGGGGATTCTGATTCTAACAGGTTCGGACCGCACGAAGAGGGTTTACACGTCATATTTTATTTGAATTAATAGTTCTGAGATCGCTGTTTTTCAGTTTAAAATCCATTTATTTGCGAAAAATTACAATTTTCAACGCTCATCTCGTCACATATGTGGCTACTTACAAATTTAAATGTTTGTCAAAGAAATAATTTGAACTTTTGAGGACATGGATTTATTTCCTTTGACACATAAGTTCTAAGAAACTGATGACTGTCCAGTGGAAAGTTCATCACTAAGATTATTTCTGGACACATGATCCTGTTATACCCTTCAGACGTACCGGTAACTATTATTGACAAAAACTTCCCAAAACACCCACAGGGGATTCTGATTCTAACAGGTTCGGACCGCACGAAGAGGGTTTACACGTCATATTTTATTTGAATTAATAGTTCTGAGATCGCTGTTTTTCAGTTTAAAATCCATTTATTTGCGAAAAATTACAATTTTCAACGCTCATCTCGTCACATATGTGGCTACTTACAAATTTAAATGTTTGTCAAAGAAATAATTTGAACTTTTGAGGACATGGATTTATTTCCTTTGACACATAAGTTCTAAGAAACTGATGACTGTCCAGTGGAAAGTTCATCACTAAGATTATTTCTGGACACATGATCCTGTTATACCCTTCAGACGTACCGGTAACTATTATTGACAAAAACTTCCCAAAACACCCACAGGGGATTCTGATTCTAACAGGTTCGGACCGCACGAAGAGGGTTTACACGTCATATTTTATTTGAATTAATAGTTCTGAGATCGCTGTTTTTCAGTTTAAAATCCATTTATTTGCGAAAAATTACAATTTTCAACGCTCATCTCGTCACATCTGTGGCTACTTACAAATTTAAATGTTTGTCAAAGAAATAATTTGAACTTTTGAGGACATGGACTTACTTCCTTTGACACATAAGTTCTAAGAAACTGATGACTGTCCAGTGGAAAGTTCTGTCAATCCAGTTTTGCATTTTGTTCTTAAAAACAATCTGTAATATTAACAAATTCCGAATACTACTCGTATTTCCATAAGTTTTCTCGTTTTTGCAACTTTCAAAGTTACGTGCCCAAATTTAATCTGTTCTTAAGCTACAGAATCATTAAAATAATACTAATTTCTGTTTCAAAGAAAATAAATTCACACAATGAAATTATCTGAGAAAAATTCATGCTTTAAAAATATTTTAGTAGTAATAAACATATTATAAATTGGTTTCTTCGTATGTAAAAAAACTATAGACGTAGTTTTTTCTAAAGAAAAGCTTGAAAATGTAGTATGTAATTTATAATGATATACAGATTTCCGTGCTTCTGTTTTCGTTAAAATTGTTAAGCAAATAACAATGGCCTACAATAACATTTTCACGTGAAATCTAGATTTATTTTTATATCTTGCAAAGAAGGCGTTGCTCTACTCTGAGCACCAGTTCACCATTCGCAACATTCACTTGCAGTTTCCTAGTAATTAAATTTCACTATATTACTAAATTTCACTGTTGAATAACTTTGAACTTATTTGAGATAAAGAGCTCAAATTTTCAGAATTTATTTTGCATTTTACCATCTATAATTTATATGGGTTATGGTTTGTGGTTTGTGGTATTTATTTTGAATGATATGAATTAATAATTTGTATATCATTCGGAACCAGAATGAATTCAAAATGCATTTTGAAATAGTGAAATGTATTTTAGAAAACAAAAGTACTCAAAGATGTCGTTCACGATAACTGTTTTACTTTAAAATTAAGATTAAGGAATTTGTGTAATGCGTTCAGAATATTATTAGAAATATATGAGTGTCGTGTGAACATTAATTAGAAACTGTGGAAGTTTCACAACTCAAAATGCAAAAAAATGCTGAAATAAAAAAGGAAATAATATGTGGTGCATTGAGTTCGTCATACATGACGTTTTGTGTAGCTGTATTCGTGGAATTCAGAACGCTTTGAAAATGTAATAATAAATACAAACCCTTTATAGTGCATTATTAAATTTCTTGTTGTCATGCTGTACAGAAGTATTTTTCACTACAATGTTCTCCCCGTTCTAAAATGCTGAGCTGTAGTTTATGCTTGGGATCCTTCTTTGTGTATTGAATCTTACATAAATATTATATGTTTACGCTGAAAATGGAAGTAGATGAAACATTTTTCCCCGGAGTTGCTCTTGTTAAATTTTGTTAAATGCACACAAGGGTTTATGTTGGGAACGATGACGATAAACTGGAAGAATGTTACCAAGTCTAAGAAGTTGAGAAGTTTGCTAGACAGTAGATTGTTAAATATGAATGAAGACTTTGTTCTAAAGAAGAAAAGCCAATTTGGGAAGAGGGTTTACTCGCGTAACTGGGTCAATACGTATTAAGGTAAAGAAAGATAAAGTTGCAAGGAAAGGAGACAGTTTTAAGTTGGTTCGGTGGCAAAGTGAACAGGACAGCCGGGCCATAACTTCATACATGTCGCATAATGGAGATTGCCTTGGGTTACTTCGAAAGAAGTTATAATACGTTCATTCCAAAATTGGAAAGACATTCATTTGAAATTGCTCCCTTTACCCTCTAATAAATTTATATCTGTGCAGCATTGGTAATATGACACTGTCCAGATAAGATAAATATAACTTAGACTGTTTGACCTACTACTGTAAATAAAGGTATAACCTCCGTCGCATGTAGCATTAGTGTTTCACGAGCAAGTGAGATGACCATCGAGCATGTAAATTTCTGTTACGAATGTCACGTATTTTATACACGTAATACGAATTTGGAAGAAGATACAGTACTTTCATTCCACAATGGAAATACATTTATTTTAAATGGATTCTGACTATAAAAAATATATAGTGTGTAAACAAATTTGCGTCAGATGTATTCCTACATGACAAAACATTGGCATCGAAACTTTCATGTAAAATTGTCATTATTATTCTTAGTTTAGAGTTAGCATGGAGTTTGTCCTTAAGTGTAATCAATTCCCTTTAATCAGAGAGTTCGTCATCGAACAATACATTTGGAGGGAGATTCATTGATCCGATCACTAGATTCATCTCTAATCGATTTTATTCTGAAGGTATACGAAGTCAGTAGTCTATGTAGCTCGGTCCCTAATGCTAACATTGTGAGAGAACGTATTCTAAAGGGATTTGAACAAATACGAAACTGCAGAAGTTTTGAACAGTGTATGCCAAAGCATGGAATCCAGACTCGGGAGAATGGGCGTACACCGCTGCAGTACTTTGAACAATTTTGGCAACCAGTTATTATAGTAGCTTAATGGCCCCATTTCAGCTATATATTAGCATTAAAGTAGCAGAACTACGAAATCGAGCACTTTTAGGAGCATATTCTTATGAAAGATTTTTAACGATTTGTTTTCAGGAATGAGTCCTTAAAATATTTTACACAATATTTAGTCCAGTTATTCATTGCATGACCATGCGGCTTTCTTTCGTTAGGAGGAAAAATTTGCCGATGGCTCAACCCATGTTCTTTATTTTTACCGCACCAATCAGCGAGTTACCCCAGCCAATCAAAATCTAAGAATGTCCTGATACGGCTGTGACAGCTATTCGTCAACTCCACGTGGAGTAAAATGCGGGTTGAAAGATCTAGTTACAGTAAACGATAACACGTGTGAATTGATTAAAGCGAGGGAAGAACTGAGGTCAGTGATAACAATGAGAGAATATTACAAAGTTGCTTTTATTTTGGAAAGCGGAATCCAAGACCCATTTAGTCAGATCAATTACCATAAAGAAACACCAACTTAATGGTTTATTTCTTTGAAGCCGCCTGGCCATGCAATGAATAACTAGTTTATATCTAACAACTTTGTGGTTGACAAATAGTTGGCTACATTTAATAAATTGAGAGATATGTAGTATTCCTTACCTTATGTACTATGCAGGATGATTGGTGGTCTTTGTAGCTCTCCCATCATCTTCATGAAGATTCCCAAGCACTATCTAATGCATTTAAAAGAGTTCGTTCGTCCCGTCGCGTCATGAGACTAGCGGCTGTTAGCACAGTTACCGGCATAAATTGTTGACTGCATCTGTAAAAACACATTAAAATTTATTTCATGTTGTAATCTACATAACGCAGATCAGCCCATTTTAACAATTATATTTCCAGTAACCCTGCTTTATTGAAGCTACGTTATTGATAATCCAACCACTAACACAATTTTAATTCAATGTTCTCTAAGTGAATTCAATAATAAAGAAATAAATAATTCGATTTTCTATCCATAAGTGAAACTTCTGATGCCAGAACTGAGGGCAGTATCCATGAAATATTTCTTACATTTTCCTAACAATTTTAAATGTTATATTCCTTCAGTATACCGAATGATTTAAAAGTTGTGCCCAAACATAAGAGGCTTATAGAGTGGTCAGTATAGACTTAGAATATTTATGGGTGGGGAAAATTTATAGACGGTGCAGACTCGTGGATTGGCAGCATGTCTATTGTCCCGCATTGTCCTTCCTAAACAGTTATGCCGAACTTTATTCATGGGCATTCAACAATCCATTATTGTTTAAATAGAATCTGATCTGACTTTACAGTAACCTGTACGGTGGAACATTTGGGTCTCCAATTGGAGAATTCTGTACCTAGACTAATTTTGTTACGCCTATTTTTTGTGAGAGGACAAAGGGATAGGTGGTAAGCCCATCGCCTCACGAACCCCCTCAGGAAACTAAGGTATTATTTGGACGTGAAAGGGCCGGGAAATTTTGTCCAGAGGTTCTAATTTAGGCTTGAAGTTATTTTATGTGCTGTAAATCTGCAACATGGACATCCAGTTTAAAGTTTCTCCTGGAGGACTCTGTGCTGAGAATAATTACGTCCAGAAAAATCGACCACGGCCGGGTTTGATCGCGCAACCTTCGGATCTAGAGGCGGGATGCTACATCTACACCACTACAGCCAACAAAATAAAATAAGATAAACTAACAAATAAAACATCTAAAATAAAATATTGTACCATTGCATTGGCGCGAATTGCATTTCCCATCAAACACTGGTTTTATTATTTTAAGTTTTAAATTGAGATGCGCAGTAAGTTCGATGGCGCATTTGATTCGATGAAATACGGTAGCTTTTAATATAAAGTTTACTAGGGTTCATGAAAAGCGAAACCTAGCCTTGGAAAGACCACAGAAAAAGAACATACAAATTGGCTATATTGAAGTATGCGGTATTTGTAATGATTTAGGCTTTCAGGAATTCGTTAGAAGAAGTAACCACTAATTACGCAGGCTTACGCAGAGTGGAAACGAAATAACAGTGCAGGTTTCAGAGGTGGTTGTACATGTAAACAAAAACCATATCGGTTTTCATGTTCAGCAGAAAACATAATTTCGTTATATTACTGAGCACAATTTTATTTAAAGGCTGTAACATAGAAGTTTGGGGGTACGCCGTAGCGTAGTGGTTGAGGCGCTGCGCTACAAACCGGAAGGTCGCGGGTTCGATTCCCGATGAGGTCGTTGAGATTTTTCAATTGGCCTAATCCTTCTGGTGGCACTATGGCCCTGGGGTCGACTCAGCCTCTAACAGAAATGAGTACCAGGAGCAATCCTGGGGGTAAAGGCGGCCGGTGCGTAAGGCTGACAACCTTACCACCTTCATGAGCCGAATGTCCAAAATCTGGGTGCCTCAACCTCCTGGAACCCTCTGGGCCTCCATGGCCTGTATAGGGATCACTTTACCTTTTTTAACATAGAAGTTTTCATATTATGACTATCTCATTTTTCCTATATCTGATGTTCACATTATTTTATCCACTCCCCTTAGACCTGGCAATGAGTGAAGAGCAACTCAATTAGCCGTAACCTGACAGATCCTAACTTCCTCAGTTCCAGAAAACATTTACCCTATGGCAGCTACAGTATAAATAAACTGGTCGTCGAGTGCTACCACAAACCTGTACATAATCAGTATAAATTTTGGGATTAGGGAACAGTTCTATTGTATTTTTTGTAGAAAAACTATGTCATGAGAAGTCTTCTTGAAGTGGAATCTGTCAGTAGGGATGCTAGTGACGGATGATTTATCTCTTTACAAATTTGAAAAAAAAGTGTCAATTTTTTTCAAGTCAATAAAAATAATAATAGATTCGATGCCATGTAATGTGAGATATTTCTGGCTCTTTTCATCCCTATTTTAAACAGAGAGCCATAAACTTTATCGCAGAAAAATAATTCATAATTAGCTTTTATAGCTATATACGGAAAGTCTAATTTTGAAGCTAGCGCTTTCTGAGAAAATAACACTAAAATTTTCGTGGGATAATTTTTTCTGCCCCAAAAACATGTGTTTTTAAACGGCATGGTATTAAACAATATTAACATAATTTACTTAAATGATTAATCCACCCTGAAAATCTTCAAAATTATTTCACTTCCACCCTTTATAGAGACAATTATTCTTTATAGGATTTGATTTTTACTGAGTGATGTGGTCGAGAAGGTAACGTCGCGGATTCACATCTGGAATATCGCGGGTTCGAATCCCCTGGCCGGCCAGTCTTGGTGTGGGTCCTTTTACGGGTTTTCCTCAAACGTTCACTGTCTGTTATCAGTAATGACTGTGTTATTTGAAGAGGAGATCCTGCGTCGTACTGCTTACACAATAGGGAGTCCCTTTATGTCCCGTCAGAATATAAGTCATTCAAAGGTTTGTCCCCCCTGCCCGTTCGTGCGTTGCAGACTCGTAAAAGGTGAGGAAAATCAGATAAAGAAAGATATTACCTTATTTTAAAATGCCTAGGGCCGTAGGCTGGTTGCAACTGCACGCGGATGTAAGGGAGAGGATTAATAAGGCACTAATAAGGTTTCATAAAGTCCTAACTTTTCTAGTAGGACACCAGATTATAGACGGAAATTTTAGGCCCCTTTGGTCCCCAGACATCATCCACCTTGTTCAGAAAGTGTGAGCGACTGATTTGATTGTCTCGGTGGTGACCAAGGCATCGGGCTGATAACTCATCAGGGAAAATCCTCCATGTCCTTGTCTGGTTAAAACTGTATGTCTAATGATATCCATTATTATACAAATTTTCATTATAACATTATTATCGAAAACCTTTAGGGCAGCAAATGAAACTGCGCAAGAAGCAGCCTGTATTTAAAATAAAATCAGTTATGTTCGTTTTAATTTTTGTATTATACTAAATTGAGTTCACTTCATCCTGTAAAAATCCGTGCGTGTAAAGAAAACGGTCAAAACAAGCTTCGAATTCGCCGTACGCCATCAGCTACCATCTATCGCAGAAGACTAGAACAACTATAGAACTTGCTAACAGCTTATTGTCGCGGTCGCGGTCAGCCGATTTTTTTATTAACCTCAGTTCTCAAAATTTAAACTTTTAATTACGGTCGAAGAAAATATGAAAATGGCCTATTAACTCCATTTGGCACTTTGTTACAACAGTTTGCCTGATTTTGTTTTATTTAATTTTCAATCAGTCCTAAAGAAAAGCACCTTATCTAAAAGTTTGTTGTTTCAATAAACAGGAGAACATTTTCAGTAGCAGAGAAAACTTTTCATGTAAGTAAATCTATCGCCTTTAACCACTCTCTTCGCTCTCAACGTATTCTATACATTTCCCCTGCAGGATAGTTCCACTATGATAGATTGAATAACTTTATCAACCTTATCCTAGTAACTTTCCATGCATTTTTTATATTGAAGGCTCAGCTTTAGTAACAAATAAAATAGAAGGCTAGAAATGTTATTTATGAAGCTCGATTTCAGAAGGTATGAAATTGCAGCATTGGTGAAACGTAATAATGGGAAAAGCACCCAGAATACCTGCAATTTAATGTAACGCTATTTCTTGGTGAAAACAGAATGGAAATTGTCTCACTAATGGTGCATAAGCTCTTTCATACAGATGCCCGTATAATTCTAATTTACAGTCACTATATATCGTCGGAAATGAAATACAGTACAGTACAATGTATTACTTCACTCGAAGTTCGCCAAAAATTAACAAACGTTATAAATCATTAAATGAAATAAACCTTTTTGTATTTATCATCATTCATCACTTTAAACTTACAAACACGCTGTCTGACGACTTGGTCATATCTGTTAACATTCCATTGCACCTAGAGATGGAACTGAAAGAACAGTGTAGTAATATAAATGATAGGTTTTCATTCATGTCTCACTGAAGTGATATGTATTGAATTATGTAATAATAATACTAATAATAATAGTAATAACAACAAAAATAATATATAAAATTAAAATAATATAATTATTTAATAAACAATAGATATACAATAAAATAATATTAATAATAACGATAATAACAATTATATAATTAAAAATAACAACAATAATAACGACTATTATATAAAATAATAATAATAATAATAATCGGTTTGAGATAAAGCCATAATGCTTGCACTTAGGCTATACTGCATCTAAGATTACCTAAAATTATACGAGGGATGGGGTATAAGTCCTAGAAACTATCTTTTCTTTTGAAAATGTGGGACCATTTAAAATTTTTAAATATACAAATAAAAGGGCAGGGTACCTATAGACTGCAGAATATTGGTACTAGATGTATGATAGTGAATGAGACTGCATCATGCCACTAGAATGTATTGCGGAAGTTGGAAGCATGAAAGTACACATACCCAGTCCATGATCCCTAAAAATTCGGTTCAGATGGGCATTATTCCCTATAGATTGCTTAAGTCGGTCATGAACTGAGAACTTGATCGAAGAAGGAAAGGAAACCCAACTGACACCTTAATGGGAGAGAGAGGACAACAAGATCCGACGGATAGACGATAGCGGAGGAGGAAACTTAGTTACATAATTATTATAAATTGGAATGCATGTTTTGCGTACTGTATGATTGGGGGAAACTACAGCATTGTGGGAAAAACCTAAGAATAAAACAAATTTTTGCACAGGAATAAATATGTATTTGCATAAATATCTGAAGTCTTGTTCGAGGGAGATTCACATGAAAACAATTAGTTTTTTCCACTATTTTTCTGCAGGAAGAATGTTGCTTGTATATTATTTTTCTACATAGTCTCCTCCCAGTTCAATGCACGTATGCCATAACATAGGAAGTGCTTCGATACCGCATGAGAAAAATTATTCTGGTTGACACTGTAGGCACTCATGCACCGACGATTGGATGTCTTCATCAGACTTGAACTTCTGCCCTCCAAGGAGCTCCATAAATGGACTAAAGATGTGGAAATCTGATAGGGCCAAACCTGGCAAGTATGGGAGATGTGGGAGGCACTTGAAGCATTTGTCGTCGATGGTTTTCATGGTTGCACGAGCAGCATGAGGACGGGCGTTATCATGATGAAGCAAAACACCTGCTCTCAGCAACTCCCTTCGCTTTGTCACCATCAGATTTCCAAATCATTGGTCCATTTAAGGATCTCCTTGGAGGGCAGAAGTTCAAATCTGATGAAGAGGTCCAATCGATGGTGCAGGAGTGGCTGCAGCGTCAATCAAAATAATTTTTCTCATGCGGTATCGAAGCTCTTCCTATCCAATGGTGTAAATGCATTGAACTGGGAGGGGACTATGTAGAAAATAATGTACAAGTAAACATTCTTCCTGTAGTAAAATAGTGAAAAAATTAATGGCGGTTTTCATTTGATTCTCCTTCGTATAACATAAATTAACCCGGGACTTGATCCTCTGACAGAAGACGAAATATTTAATGGAAATATGGTAAAAAAGTGTAGAATATTCTCCAGAACCAATGAAATATACTTCTAGAATTGACAATAATTTAGTAATTTTATTGTGTTAGCTCAATTACATTATTAATTGCAGAAGATAGCATAAATCATACAAATTACACTACAGAACTTTTAAAAACTCAACTCAATGAAACAAATTGTAGTAGATTACATTTAAAACTATTTCTATCGGTAAAGAAGATAAAAAAAACCGTCCCATGACACGGGATTATAATTACAAAATAAATCTGCATGGCAAAATATGCTCTAAATGATTGAATTAGCAGATATTCATGATGTGTAAAAGCTCTCAGAAATATGACGCCAAAAAGGAGACACATTAATAATAATATATGGACAGATACTTCGTTATGAAGCAAATATGATTCATGATCACAAAGTTAACAAAATATGCAACAATATGCAAAATAAAATAATCAATTTTCCGATCTTTCTTTCATTTCTAATACACATGGATTACTGGAGAAGATAAGCAAGATGTATTTGAGTGTACTACTAGAAATATTATTTTTCATAAACTCCGGGGCCCTGTTGATTACTACACCAGCTAAGAGAAATATCAAAGTACTGTTCGCCTGTGTGACGATGAACGAGAACGGAAAGATAATGTTTTTATTTATCAACATTATCCTTCTTGTAGTACGTGTTTTTTAAACACTTCTGCCTCTAGAAAACTTCAAACACTGCGGTCGATAATATGAAAGCTGAATTAATCGTGTCGTGAGTAATCCGCAATTAATTGCACTCCGCTAAACAGCAAAGGAATATAGTGGAATTGATTAAGCCAGCCAGAGCTTTGGTTAAATTCATAGAGCCACAAACGTCAGGTGTATGAAATGCAGGCAGAGCACTGTCAGATTGTAACACCTATGGTAGTGGTAGTAAACCAGAGAGTAGTCTACTGTAGACAGCATGTCTAGCGAATTGTAGCGTCTAAAGCGATTTACATATTTTGACAATTCTACGTGCTTACTACATCACTTCACTTCGATTTTCTAGGGGTTGTAGGGCATAGAAAGAAGGCAGAAGGGGAGGATGATTTGCTCTAGGGACTTTGACAGTTCGTACAGGAAAGGAGAAAATATTGGGGACTTTTCGTACTTTTATTTTTCCTGTTATAATATATCAAGTTATAATAATATATACCACACATGCCACTAACTGTATATTCTTTATAACGTCAAGTAATATAATTTTTGCTCTCCCAGTAATCACAGAGTTTAAGATAAAATACCATACTATGTGTCAAAAATATTAAGGAGACTGTACAGCGAAATACTTGAGTCTTGTGCATAAAACACATTTTTCAACTTATTTTATATTTTGCACGCAATTTGGTTTAATCTCAAAAGTGGTTCCCGAACATTTCTCTACAAAGGGCTTCTAACAAGTTATATCTAATTTGTGTAGCCTTTATTTTGTATGAATTATGCCTATCAGAGACATGCATAACAGTGGTCTCTTTAAGGGAACGTTGCTTCATTATTTTAAAAAAAGTTAGGGTAAAATACTTCCTTCTTCCCAACATTTTACCAATGAGCAGTAGTTCTTTTTACAGGAATGTTGGCACTTTGGCCATTGTAACAAAGTAAATGTTGGCCTGGGTGGCACAGTTAGTATCGCGCTGGCTTTCTGTGTCCATGGTGGCGGGTTCGATCCCGGCCCAGGTCGATGGGAATTGTGTGTGCATAAATGTGAGAAGACCATGTCAGTAGATTTACTGGCATGTAAAAGAACTCCTGAGGGCAAAAATTCAGGCACACCGGCGACGGTTACAGGCCTAAGTTCCAGTACATTCCCGTCACGAAACAAATACCTCAATACATCTCGATATTGTATCCCAGAAATTTTGTACCCAGGTCACAGAGGCTAAAGAATTAAAAAAGGATAGAAAGAATTTAAATAGAAACCAGGATAAATTATATCTAAAGGGAAACACTTTCCAGTAGCGATAGTTGATACTCCAATCCTGCAGAGCTTAGTTTTCTTGTTTCAGTTATTGTCTGAAAAATCTCACTTTAATAGCAGCCGGTCTCCTTAGACATGGTGAAGGGGGCTGTGGGTTCGAGTCCCGCCTCGGGCATGGGTGTTTGTATGTAATAAGGGAAAAAGGAAAACGAGGAAAAACGAAAACAAGGAAAAAGGAAAAAATAGCCGGATACCTATGATAGATATGATACCAGCCACAGAAGCCTACGTACTCATTTGTGCCTAGGCATTGCAGTTGAACAGTGAAAATGCTGATCTTTCCCTTTCAAAGATTTTACTAATAGAACCAGTCAAATTAGCCTGCTTTTGAGTCCTACTGATTGATAAAGAACCGTTATATATATAAATAAATAAAAACTCCTTGGCGCTACATCCCTGGAGGGACAAGGCCTACCACCCGACCGCTGCTTCATCTACCAGAGGCAGATGGCAGGATTGGGGGCATGTGATCAGCATGCCGACACCCACGGCTGTTAATGGCGGTTTATATATATGTATGTATATGTGTGTGTGTGTATGTATTGAACTCTGGAATGATTTAATATAACTTAGTAATTGCACATTTCAATGCGATACATACCACAAGCTGGAGGGCTAGTTGTAGCCCGTGGGCCGTACTTTGGGGGATCTCTACGGAACATGCTTTCCATACGGCCTACACTCCCGACCACAAGCAGAAACTTATTCAGGAGTTTGTTCCTTTATGTTGCAAATATAAATGTAAAATTGTAAATGTAATATGTTTAAATTCGATTAATTTTGTTTAATACATTTTGAAATATATGTACGTTTCGAGATGTATTTTGCATTTTTTAATTTTATAACTTTTACATCTCTCCTAATAGAAAAAGAAAATTTTTATGTCAGCAAACAGATTGGAGGGAGTACTAAACATCATAGTTTCAATAAGTAATTTGGTGTGTGAAGATTTTTATGGCACTAAACTACTCTTTGATATCTGGGGTATGTTTAAAAAATATATATATATACGTACAGTGTATTGTAAAAAGAACTACAGACAGGGTGTTCACAGATATTTCAAAATCAATTTCCCTGATTTTCCCCTGAATTTCCATGACCAGAAACTTACATTTCCCTGGCCACATGAATAAATTTTTTAAGGTTCTTTATAAACAAAACAAGCATAAAGAATCTAGCCTCCTCCATCCCCATAACAAAAGTAACTTTTTAACTCAAGCACAGAGAAGGAAATTTCTTACACACTGGAGCAAAAAACACATACTCCTCACATTTCGCTTACTGGGGCTAGTTATTTTCTCTGACTAAACATTTTTTTTTACAAATTTCCCTGACTTTTTCCTTCGCTGTACAAAACCTCTGACTTTCCTTGACCGAATTAAATTTCCCTGACTTTCCAGAATGTGAACACCCTGTCAGATAACCGAAATTGCATAAAAATAAGAATCCACAGGTTAAAAGATCCTCTAATTTTATACCTTAACTTAACATTTAATGAAGTTTCTGGCTTATTTTTATATTCCTAAGTTTGTTAACGAAATTTGGAGAAATGTGGATAGCTGCTTTGATTAAACACAATTTACACAATAATTGAACACAGCGACTGGGTAGGCCTAGGCCTATATATAAGCTGCATAAAAGCAAAAATAGGTACGAAAATAATATGTAATTATTTATATGTGTAGTCAGGGTGTCCACTAAGTAATGCTGAAGAAATTCCCGACTTTTTCCCTGATTTTCATTGATCATTTCAGAAATTCCCGACCAAAATATGAAGCACTTTCTAATAACTGTGTAAGAAAAATTACAGGATTATACATACTTTAAATAAGAAAAACTTTTAGTAACAAAAGTAATTGCTAAGAATAATTACTTAGGCTATAACAGATACAAAAATTAGGAACAATAAAATTAATTAAATATACTTTCACATAGTCCTATTATTGTCTAGAAGTCTTTTTGATCCCACTTTGCAATTTTCCGAATTTTCCCGGATATTTTAACAAATTCATTGACTTTTCCCGGATTTTCCCGACCATACGAAATTCCCGGCCTTTTCCCGGATTCCCGGATTTTCCCGACCAGTGGACACCCTGGTAGTGAAGCATTTCGAATCTCGTATAATAAATACAATAATAATAACAACGTGACATTATATTAGAAATTATGTTAATCCAAACAGCTGATGAACATGAAGACAATGAAACGTAACATATCGATTGTTTCGCCAATAGGCTATATCGCTTACAGGCAAAAAAAAACGTGGTTCTATTAATTTTCACTGTTTTATATCATTCACTACATGGTTAATTAGCTAAATAAGGAGTGGAAATTGCAAAGGCTCTAAGTGCCTTTTAGAAAATTGTAGAGGAGAGAAGAGAAGATAGACCCTCACATTTATGTACTGTTTCTGCAGCACTCTTTATCTGTTGATGGGTATAGCAACTACTGTAACAATTAACGGCTCATAGAACTTACACGGGGTTATTGGCGTTAGTACATGAAACCAAATGGTGCAAAAAAAGCGCACTAAAAAAAGAAATGACACTTAGAACCTTTGAAATTTTCACTCTTCAAATAATCACAACTTTTGCTAGAATAGCGCTGTTTGAAAAAGACCAAATTTCAAACGCATTGCTATCGGCAGCCAGTCGCATAGTCTGGGGCATTCGACCACTGCCACCAAATCTGAGCGAGGTCTTGCAGAGGTTTCGTCACTCGTAGGCGAATGCCGGATTGGTACCATCTCCTTAACATCTTTATAGGAAAATTACACACAATGTACACACAACACAGATTAACAACGCAAACACCACCTGTAATAGCAACGCAGAAACCATGCTCAAAAGAATCAAGACCACAAGGAACAAAGTCCACATACGTCATCTACACACCATCCCAGCTGGATGCAAAACAAAAGCTAAATAGCAGCAAGTTAGGGACATTTTTCTTTTAACCGGATTTTGGGAGCCCGGAGGTATGGCTTACTTGCTTGGCACTCTGAGGGTAAGGGAGGGCGCTAAAAAAATGTCACAATTCATATAATTTGAGTTCCGGACTCCCCCATGATGATTGGCACTCCGGGGAAAGGGAGGGCACTAAAAAAAGTCACAATTCGTATAATTTGAAGTCCGAATTACCCCATGATGAATTCTGGACCTCTCGTTATATTACCTATGAAATTTATAGTCGTTCATAACCCAGTTCGGTCTAACATTTTCGTTGTAAGGATGTCATAACTAACAATATCAATGTTGATAACAATCAAGACAACAAAATATTACTACCTGCTACCGACCGTTGCACGTTATATGTTTTAGAATGAGTGCTTTTGATTACCGCATACTTGTAATTGTTTGCGCTTATCTCTAGGGAAGTCCATTAGCTAGTGAAATAGTTCTATGCTAGTAAATTATTCTTCCCGTTAGTAAACTTGGTAATTGGAATACTGAATTCTGTATAACAAGGATACGCTAGCTCGTATGTGCACTGCATTTGATATCTGAGTGATAACTTTAGTTTTCTCTCTGAGTATATTTATGCAGCAAACACGAATTCATATATGAGAATAATATGCAAAATATGTTTTCATATTTTCATGGCATTGATATTACAGAGTATTCTTTGGAGATATCCTCTGGCTACAAGCCCAGGAGAATGCTGTACAGAAGAATTTAGAGCTATAGGGTGTATCAGAAATGCGGAGAAATATTCAGACATGTTTCTTTATACCGGTATTGAAAAATACAAATACATTTGTATACGATGTGT
The DNA here is from genome assembly GCA_964059195.1 of Ectobius pallidus. Classification (NCBI taxonomy): domain Eukaryota; kingdom Metazoa; phylum Arthropoda; class Insecta; order Blattodea; family Ectobiidae; genus Ectobius; species Ectobius pallidus. The sequence goes on from CAXKWD010000011.1 coordinate 22,203,718, forward strand.
AGTAATATAATAATCACACGAAGAAACTCCCAACCTACCTAGTAATACAAGAATCGGGCGAAGAAATTACGAAAAATAGAATGCTCATTTTCATTTTGAAAGAGTGTGCATAGACCCCCCCCCCTCCCAAAAGAAACTGGATTATAAATGAAAGTTCAATCATATCTCAGCAGAACAGCGCCAAATAAAAACTGGTATATGCCGTTAGGTATCATATCATACTGAGTACCTTGCCCACTCTGAACTTATTGAAATGTAACACAATGATGATAAGAATATAATTATTCTAAATGCACTTTGATATCTAAGCACTTATGGTATAATGAAGTTCTGTAATTAGTGTTCATCAGACGTACTTTGATATGATAATTAGAACAAGAACTTTACTGCAAGTCATCCAACTGTAATGCATTCAATTATGAAGCACTTAGTGCTTTTATCTTTCCAAAATGAAATCTCTGCTTTATACTTAACTCATGTCACAGCCTTAAGCAATTAACTCGGCTCACAGATTGGTAGATATTACATTATATTAATGTAATAAAACATAAGTACCTCCTGGACTGTAGAGCATACATATTACACGAAACTTCTTACGTTTTTATACTTACAATCGAGGTTTGAGTCCATTGCATAAAGGCTGGTCTCATGGAAATAGGAATTTCCACGATGAGGGGCCTCAGTATAAATCGCGGAAGCAGAGCGATCATGTGAAAAAAGTAGTTTAGTTATGTAGTCTAGAACACAGTGTTGTAGTTACATTTTGTTTTAGTATCGGTTATTTTTTAGAAATTCATGGAAAGCAAGCTTGAAATTCAAACGCGAAATTCTTTTATACCCATCAAAAATAATAATTTCTAAAACATGACAACCAGAAGGTGATAAAAATTTTCCAAAGGAGAAATAAATTGTCAAGTTCGGGAGGGGACACCAAAAAAAAGCATATTCCTGTCTGCGCCCCGTCATTTCATATCCTGTGTTAAACAATAAAATCTTCAGTCGTATTTTGCAGACTAAGTCCACTGTTTGTAAGACTATTTTCAAAAAATAAAAAAATAAAACGAAATAATAATACATAACACTACAGCCTATTGTACTATGTTTCGAATATCGAAAAATGAGGTTTTGCCTACTTTAATAAAAAATCTAATATTTTTTAAAACAAATTATGTCGTGTCAATGAGTTATTCACCAATTATTTGATTTTAAAATCTTTTTAAGGAAGCTAACTTTAGAAGCCATGGTTCTATCTCTGTCATTAAAGAACATAATATTTTTTCTCAGTCATACTGAATAGCGTGCATTACATTATAAATCATGTGCGGAGGTACGACTATAGTAATTAAGCCTACATGCTCAGGTGTTTTTCAGTTTACATTGTAATTTGTATCAAATAACGTATTTTCTTTTCTCACGTAAGATAGCCTACTTTTGTACGTCATTAGGATCTCGCACATCCAATTTACTTAGGCTATATTCTAGCACAGATCAGATATATGTAGAAGTGCAGGAAATATTTCTAGACGAATATAAATGTAGTTTACAAAATACTTTGCAAAACAAGAAAGGAGAGTTTAGTTTTAATAAAATGGGTAAATTTTTATTTATAGTGAGGAAGAAGTGGTTAGCAAAAATAGAAGAAAATAAGGTGACTAGACAATAGAGTAATCTTAACATTTCACACTAATCCAATTTTAGGTATTCATGTTTGTAATTGATTAGTTAAGTAGTGTGTTATTTGGTTTTATTGTTATTGAGTTTGGATAAATAAACACAATTTTCATTTAAAGAAAGTCAGAGCGGTAATAGTTATAGAATCAAATACGTGTAATTTTTTGGGTTTACGTTATTAATAGTACCGTAATTGAAATTATGAGTTTTTAATTAACATTTTACAAAAAATATATTTTTAGGTTATAAGTTGTGTTAGTAGTTGTACAAGAAATTTTCAGAAAGGTGGCTCTGCGGCAAAGCCAGTAATGTAACCAAGAGTTCCCTTTTCTAAATTTATTAACAGCATGTTCCATTATATCAGTAGTAATTCTACATGCTAGGTTTTGCATTCTATGTCATTTGTTTTGTCGTTTTACACATAGTACAAAATATTTTTCCGATGGCTATATTTAATATACTCTAATTTACTCTATATTTATCTATAATTTTTACATTATATTTATGTATCTATAAATTATCCACAACATTTTGTTATATAGGCCTACTAATTAAATTCTAATTTACTCTTTAAATACGTTTGAATTATCTGTTTTAGTTATCTGATATTCTGATTATATTTTACAATTTCTTTTTACATTATTGCTTACCCTACTTTTACTAAAATAATACGATGGTATCCTTAAACCTGATGCTATATACCGTACACTTTTGACATTCTAATAAATAAAAATTTATTTAGTTTATTAATTCTTTGTTGTAATTCTTCATTACCTGATGCTTATCTGCTGACCATTTTTCCGGTTTCAAAATAATTTTATATTTCAGACTGTTCCTTTCTTTAAAGAGTTTCCTCTGTGTATGAAATAAATGATTAAATAAACTATGTATCTAAGCTTTGCTAAAAATTTACTTATTTAGTTCTTTCTCTGTAACTTGGGCCTGGACTGTAGTCTATGGGTTTATTCCGGTTGTAAAACACAGATTAAAATATCTCTAACATTTCGCATATAAGAGAATCATTTGATAAGATAGATGGCACGTACATGATAGGCTGGCCTCCGATCATGTTCTGGTGTATTTGTGAGATATGTATGAGAGTTGAGTGCGAACTATCAGATTTGTTCAACGTGCAATGCAGAGCTTCAGGTCTTGGCACAGATCCGTCTTGGCACGTTCTCCTAGGAGGCTCCACTTCGGATATGGAATATTGAAAGCTTTATAGAATTCCCAACGGCGAGAAGAAAGGCGAAAATAAAATAAAATACTTATGTTATGATCTTAACATCCTTACATTAGTGTAACAAAGATTTGTGTACAGTGATGCAGAAACAGTATATCAGATATAAAAAAAAAAACATAAAAGAACATCGATGTGTGCTGTGAAGCAGTCTTCATGTTCAGTAGCAGATTTTATGATCTTACAAGGGAAAGACCTTATCGCCCCCTCCTCAAAATGAAACGACTGTCGGTTAATTTTCAAGCTCCTGCATACCTGAACGAAGTTTGCAAATTAGAACTTGCAGAAATATTGTTATAAAGAGTGCAAAAATCACAAAAATGAGACATGAAACAGCTGAATCGATAAAGCCACTGCAAATGACAATGCTTCCCAGTTTTGACAGATATTTTGTATTCTGTATGTTCAGAACATTACAACAAGTAAATTTTAATTTATACACAGTCAAAACAATTAGAGTGACTGTATTTTCATTGGGAAAATCAGAAGAGTTGAAGATGTATTCTATGTTGCACACTAATTATGCATGGCTTGTTTACATAAATCATCAACCAAACGAATTTTCCATGCAACCATAACTGAGGGAGAAAGAAACAAAGCAAAAAGTGGGAAGTCGAACTGGCCGCACGGGAAAGATCCATACTTCAAACACAGCCTAGGGGTTGGATGTTTCTCGTTATTCGGACAATGGGTTGGCCTACCGACAGCCATGATTAAAACCCGAAGGAACACATCTGGGATATTTTGGATAGAGGAATCCGCAGCCGCCGAAGAACACCTCAGACTCTACAGGAACTGGAAGTAGCCCTTCATGAGGAACAGAAGAACTTTCCTGAAAGAGACATCAGGAGAATTATCGGAAGCATACCACGAAGTTGTAGTCAGCATTATTGGCAAATGGTGGTCAAACAAAGAACTAAATTAGTGTTTTGTAGATAAATACAATTTTCTCCCATTTAAATGACTTTTAAGTTTGGTTTATCACAATCTCACACACTTGCATTTTTAATATGAATACTTTAAGTGGCAAGTATTTTAAGTTAATTCACAATGAAATATTGGTGTACTAGAATGTTCTTGTGTTTTCCCCTTAAACAAAATAGTTTATGAAATGAATAACGTTCAAAACGTGTTTCTCCAATTGTTTTGAGTAGTGTATATAGGGAGTGTATATGAGGAGGTTCCCTCATCAGAGCTAAATCTATTTTGCTGTCAAAAACAAGTTGGAAGGATAAGGATGGACATGCTAAAACTGGGGAGTCACAATGATATACAGTAGATCTTCAAATATTCGAACTAATTGGGCATGGATATGATCTGGATATGCATAAATCCGGTTAATTGGATCATAAATTAAAATCACCCTAGCAACATGTTACTGTGAAAGTGCGTTACTGCGTGTATTAAAAGAACAAACGCTACAAACATTTAAACACAAGATTAATTTATTTAACGAATAAATATTTAAGTACAAATAGTATTTTTAAGTACATGTAGAGGACTGTGGGTATGAGAAAATTTAATACTTTTATAAAAATACATGTACTTATTATATCTTATATATAGGCCTAAGTACAAGTAGGCCTACAATAAAATATTAAAAAGGACCTCATCATACTGCAGAACACAACCGAACATTACGTATATAGGCCTATTACTGTACGATGAAAAGAAACATTTATTTAAACGGATCTAACAATTAATTTCAATTTTTTTCGAAAATAGTTTTCGGATAGCCTATCACGCGATGCGGATATTTGGGGTTCGGATAATTCTAGTTTGTACTTTACTTACAAAATTCGATACCCATAATGAGTTCACCTGCGATTCAGTTTAGCCATGGGATTAAGGGCTATGAGAGATGAAAATTTAAGCATTTTTCGTTTTTTCGTATTTTCGTTTATATATATATATATATATATATATATATATATATATATATATATATATATTAAATTTCATGTACAAAATTAATCTTCAGGTCCAAACCCATTAACCTCAAGCGATTCATACCCCTCTCACGATTTGATCAGTCCCCTTCGAGGCATTGATTAAGACATAGACTAATTAATGAACTCTGAAACTAATTTGTCGATACTTTCTTTTTTAGCGCCTTTCGGCATACTCTAAATTTAAAGGCCTCCAATTTTTATACTGTAGAGGTGAAGTCTGCTCTCATTCTTATACAAAGTTTGGTTATCAAAGTGGAAATTGTCTGACATTTTATATTTTATATAATTTTTATATTATTTATAATTAGCATACAAATAAAAATCTAGTCTTGAGAAAATATTAAATTTATCCTTTATTCTTTATATCTCTTATTCTTCAGCATTTTATTTCAGTAGTAAGTTGCACAAGGAAATAGATTTCGGGTGTTGAAACTATCAAGCATATATATATATATATATAGATATTCGAGGACGAAATGTGTACTAAATGTGAGGTATGTAGGTTAAAAGAAAATTAAATTTAAAAAAAGGTGTTTTATATATATTCTTACCAGCATTTCACATTTCAAACATTTCAATTCTTAACTCACGCACTTCGGCTTCAACATTTTTTTGTGTTTCTCAAAACTTTGTATTTCGTTATTTCCGGTTTTAAAAAACCGATCAATTTAAAGTTCGATAACTTCATCCGTTACCCCGTTTTTAATACTATGATTTTTTGCGTGATTGCAAATATTGACAAGTCTCTGTGTTTTGATATTATTTTTGTAGTTGTTATTTATGTAGTTGGTATGAACGCTAATTACAGATTTATCAAAGCAATATATAAAGGTCAATCAATTTTTCATAATGAAGTTAGTAACGGATCGTGTTTTTAAAAGCTTGGATAAAATACCTCTGAACTGAATGCAAACGCTGGAAGATACTCGTAAGTAAATTTTCTACTTGTTATTCTTACTTGAGTCTGTTTACAGATGCTTTTCATAGTGGTGTTAATTTTGTCTTACAGTGCTGTGAGATCGGAAGGGTTAATTGGGTTAAGCACAAAAGATAAGAGGTTTATAATGACTTAAAGTCTATATCCCTTTCAGAAACATACGCTTATGAAGTCTTGCAGTGATATTATCCGTAATACTTCATTTCCTTGGCACGTTTTGAGGTGCCAGCTACTTACTGGCGAGTCTCCCCTTTGCATTGTCTAGGTCCCAGTATTGTCTCCAGCTTGAAATGGGAACAGCTTTTCATGGCAGTTCAATGGCGGGGATAGAACTGGAGGTCTAGCCATTCTGGTTAAATATGTCAGTTTAGTTGAGAGTATTTATGCAGACCTCATATAAGAGTTACATAATCTTCTCGTTAAGGGATGACCTAAGTGTTGAAAGTGGTTTATTAAGGTACTTGTCCCAGAAACATGAAATTCTGCACCCTTGATTAAAATGTAAGCTTAAACTAAAGTATGAAATTTCATTGTAATACAGTAGAACTTCAATTATCCGAACTCATACCATCCGGATCACTTTGAAGCCGTATCCAAGTGGTTGTTGCAGCAAAGAACGTTGAGAAACCCTCTTTCAGTGCCGATTCTTTGCGTAAAAGCAAAACCTTTAACCGACAAAATTGACAGTTTGTCTGCAAAACAGCTGACTGACCGATATGTTCAAGATGTAAGTACTGTACTGAAAAGTGTACAGTGATTTGTACTGTAGTTTTTTTTAAGAATCTGCATTTTTTCATGATTTATCCAATTATACGGATAATTTACTATCCGGATCGGATCCGTTAAATTAATCCAGATAACTGGACTTCTAGACTATCTCAATTTGTTTTTGAGATATTAATTTCATTGATTTTTTAATAAAAAATGTGAGATTATTTGATGCTTACTTTAAAAATGTACTAACAATTTTTGTATACTGTTCATACTTTTGTCAAAAAAAAATATTTTAACCGGAGTAAAGTGAAAACATCACCCTGGGATTATACTAAATTTAAAAAAACTACTGCCCATACGGAAAATCTAATTACCCATTTTATTACATGCACTGTAAAGCACGTTGTGAAAAATTTCCATAGCTCTCGCTGTCTCTCTATTTTATGGGGGAGAAGATAGATATTGAAAGTGGCAAAATAACATGTAAATTTAAACGGAGAAAACGGGCGAGTAAACTGTGCGCGCATTGACAGTTTGAAGTACACGAAGTTTTAAAAGTGGTGTCAGCAGCACTTGTTCCATGCATCCAAATGGCATAAAATTTGCACAGGTATACCTTCAAGTAAGCTTGATTTTTTGCACTAAATTCCAGAAATCGCATTGTTTTTACCAAAGTGGCTAAATCAACACTTTTGTCATGCCTAAAGGTAAGACGATACTGAGAAAAAAATTCCTGAATTTATATCTAATCATTATCAGATTTTAACATTTATTAAGGTCAGTAAGTTGTCATACCATTACTGAAAAGTAAGTTGATCTCCAGAGACATTAAACTCAGAATTTATAAAACTCTAATTCGTCCGGTACTTACTTACGGATCAGAGGCCTGGGTCTTGAATAAAGATGTAATAAACAGACTTAACACCTTCGAAAGGAAAGTACTGAGAAAGATAGTTGGAGCCATCAGGGTAAACGATTGTTGGAGAAGAAGATACAACCGAGAACTGTATGAAGTAAAATATACATTTACCAACCAACCTCAAGGAACAAGACCTAAAGGAAGACCCAGAAATAGATGGTGGGATTGTGTGCATCAGGATCTGATAAGAGGTGGAATACGGAATTGGGAACGAGCATCATTGGATAGAAATGGATGGAGGAAGTCCATTGAGGAGGCGAAGGTTCTTATAGGGCTGTAGGGCCAAGGAAGAAGAAGAAGAAGAAGTAAGTTGTCATATCAATCAGTATGTGAACATTTTCAAACCTATTTTTAAAAGTTCTGGAGTTATTAATTAATTATTTTACATAAAATTGTATTGCAGGTAATCCCACGAGAGGTTACGAATTTATCTGTGAAGCTCGTAAACGTAACTGGGATATATTAAGACTATTCCATGAATAAAATATATCAGAATATGTAAGCAATAATTACTTAATTATTTGTATTGTAAATCAAATCACCATTGTGTTAGGTGTCAGATCACGACATGCTAATAGAATGAACATTGAATATGTTACCAGATACTGCCTGTGCATTTAGACGTGAACACTGTAAACACAATGCGCAGTGGTATCAGTCTCACGTGATCCATACTAGCAACACACTCCCCTTCCGTCCCGCCCTATGTCTGCGGCGCATGCAAGTGTTCACGTCTAAATGAACAGGCAGTACTTAGGCACCAATTCTACGAACAGTGAGAATTATAGTGAAGCTAATTAAGATAGGTTAAAATCAGAAAAGAACAAAGACATACGAACTGGCTTGCACTGGATAGAAAATGTGTTTTTAATTAAGGCACATTTATATTGTTTCAGTATCCAGATAAGTTCTATTGTAGAAAATAATGCTTTTTTATCCTGTTCAGTGGCAGCAATTAAGATATGTGACGTATTAATACCTGCACATAGAAACCTTGACGTATCCAGTAACGACCAGGCGTTTTATCAGATAAAACTGCATCCTTACGATTCCTGCGAGCATATTATAAAATAAACGATCTTCATAGGTCAATATCCGAGGCATTGCTAAATGTCAACATCAAATAACCATTGTATGAATGGAATAGAAAATAGTGGAACGTCGAGTTTTAAAAATTTGGATATTTCACAGAGAAATTTTTACTTGGATGAGCAGACTCCTTTAGCAAGGATGCCAGAAGTCAATGGTCGCGAGTGTAAAAAAATAGAGAGTGTGTAGGAGTTATGAAATGAAGTGGTCACATAATGGAGGAGAAAGTATTGTATAGTAGTGTTAATAAATTATTATATACTGTTGTTTAGTGGAGTTAGTTATAATTATTTCTTAGTTGTTAGTAGGTTGAACCGATGATTCTTGTCAGGAACATCTCCCTTAATGAACGTTGAATCGACTTCGCCCTGCTTAAGGATTAGGCCTGCATGAACTCACTTTTTACTTTCTACTATAAATGGCTCACATTGAGATTTTTATCTTCATCTCATTAATCCCCTACAGTTATTGTTCCTTTTATTATAGCGGAATATTTTTGTATAATACAATGTATAACATAACAATTTTGAACTATTCCACATATAGAAAACAAGGTCCATATAAATCTACTCATGTACATTTTCTGCACTAGGCTCGACAAATGTTTTGAGATAGTTGCAAAATTGCATTACATGGTACATTTTATAACTTTAGAAAATGGGGGGGGGGATTCCGTAAAACCTTCGCCATGCTAGTATTTTGTAATACTGAACATAATCTAAAATCAACACGTTTGAAACACATGCATGTAAGCCTCTACGTTCTTTCATCTTTAAATATTCGAAAAATACAGAAACAGGATATTTTAAATCTTTCAAAATAACTGTAAAATTCGATTAAAAAACTAATAAGATAATATTAAGCCTAGAGTATAAGCGTTCATTCAACTTTTACTGTCTAACAATATAAGCTATATTTTTTAGTGTTTTGTGTTTAATAATAAGAATGAGATATTTTACACGTTACTTTTAAAATTTGCAAACATACAGAAACTCCAATATTTTCTGTTATTTCTTAATCATATACTTTCTAAAATTCATGATAATATACAGCTTGTAGTTTTTTTTAAGTTTATGACAACTCGTAGATATACATACCTTACATATATATATATATATATATATATATATATATATATATATATATATATATATATATAGGCCCACCTTATACATTGACGAAACAGAATAGAATTGAGTATTGTAAAACAGCAATAAAAATGTAGATTCATATAAAGAAATTGCATCATTTATAAAACAATTACAGAGTTTTTTTTTCTCGTTTCATAATTTTCATATGAGCATCTTAATTACTATTATTGGCAAGTTGCATACGACTGTTTTCTTTCGACCATAATTAAATTTTGAGAGTTTAGATTCATTTAGAAAATAATAAATCGCTTCATCGCAGCAATCAGCTGTTAACAAGTTTTGTAGTTCTTGTCTTCTGCGACAGATGGCAGCTGATGGCGTACGATCAAGTCAAGGCTGGTTCTTGACTGTTTTCTTAAAAAGGAACGAACTTTTACAAGATGAAATAAGCTCAAGTTAGCAAAATATTAAAATTAACACGAGCACAATTGATTTTGTTTTAAATAGGGATGTTTATTACGCAGTTTGTTTTACTGCTCTCAAGGTTTCAAGATCGTTCCGTATTTGATAGTAATCGATACCACATCTGCGCTATAATGAAAATCTGTTTCGAAATGGTTATCATTATGATACCGTTGCGTCACATGTAATGAGCATATTATAGTATTGTCGAACAAAAAGTTATATTATTGATTCAATCCAACGGTACAAGACAAAATTATTTTAAACATGTTAAATTATTTTGTCGTCCACATTTCAGTATATGCTCAGTTTACATCAAATTTTCATTGTTTTCCAACTTAAAGAATTAGGTCTTTCGTGTAGATTTCATAATCTTAACTAGGGATGGGTCCTCGATACTTCCGATACCTAGATACTCTCGATACTTGCATGGTACCGACATCGAGCGATACTTAAGAAAACTCGCTCGGTAATTTTTCGATACTTTGGTAATTCTGCAATTCTGCAATTAAGTGAGAATGCTAGTATTTTTGAACAAAAACTTGCAAGTGGGTTGTTTTAAAAACTAATTTTAGTTTTAATTTAGAGTTTAAAAATAATTATAGGCTACTGATGATATTAAATTTTATCTCATTAAATATTCAAACTTCAATAATTTAGTTGGTATTACACAGTTCCTTCAACTTTTAATTTTTAATGTACCTATTTATTGAACTGGAAATGTTGACGGTATCAAGTATCGAAGTATCGAGTATTGAGGAAAAAATCATGTATCGGTATCGCGTATCGAATATCGAGAAAATCTGGTATCAACCCATCCGTTATCTTAACTTAACGAGGAGAATTGAAAATAGTATGCACAGATCGAATCAGCAGGGAAGTTGTCTTACTGGCAATCTCTCTTGAAGATGCATTGGCCTTGCCTCAATGACGCTATTAAATCAATGCCATGAAAGTGCGGGTCCCGAACATTCAGTAGGTTAATGGCTTCTTAAATCTCCTTACAGTTTACGACTCCATGCAAGAGAAACCAACAGACAGTAAACGCAAAATGTAACAAAATATAGAGCACGAAGACTGCTGTTCCAAAAACTTAATGCATTTGGTTTCTTCCCTTACGAGGTTAAGTGCATACTGCGTATATTCATTAATATCCTGTACATTCTTGGCAACGGATTTCCTTTATTATCTACAGTAGCGGTAGACCTCAGCCTACTAATAAGTAGTTTCTGTAAAATTCTTTGTCCAGTTCTAATTAAAATTGGCATTTTCTACCATCCCTCAAGAATAGAAAGAAAGAAGGAAACCAGCTTGAGAAATGATTTGTTATTCCTCCATTTTTCATAGAAAAAAAGAAGAAAAAAAACCATGCTATGGATATATTGAAAGAGAGTGGGTGAGCAAGTGGGAGTTAGTGAGAGAGAGAGGGAGAGGGAGAGAGAGAGAGAGAGAGAATGCCTACCACAGGGTAGGGTTATCAAATCGCCGAGCAAGAAAAATAGTACTTAGTTTTCGTTTTTTTTCCCCCCCAGTCGAGTTGAGGTTTTAAAGTTAATTCTACATTTCGAAAGCACGACAGAAAATTTTATTATTATTATTATTAATATTATTATTATTATTATTATTATTATTATTATTATTATTATTATTATTATTATTATTATTATTATTATTACTGTGGAACTCCAACTATCCAGACCGCTTTGAGCTACTCTACAAGTTAGTATTTTTTAACACATCACTTTTTTATGATTTATCTAATAATCCGGATATATGACTGTCCGGATAGGATCCGGTCCCAATTAATTCGGTTAGTTGGAGTTCTACTGTACTACTATAATTATTAACACTATTATTCAGCATTTTTTTCACCTTGCCACTGTATTTAATCTTCAGAGCACAAGAAGTCAATAAAACAAACGCATTAAACACAACAAGAAAAGTTTATATACGAGGGGTATTCCGAAAGTAAGTTTCGTCAGTTTGTCGCACGGACACTTTATTGACCCAAAAGCAATACAGCATGGCAGCATGACCTATACACCGTGTACTATTTTTCGACATAGTCGCCAGCGACATTGAGACATTTGTCGTAGCGTGCGATCAGTTTGAAGAACCCACTGTGGTAAAACTCGGTGCCCTGCGATGCAAGGAATTGGCGCACAGCCTGCTCCACCTCAGCTTCCTGACATTACTAAAGGTTCCATACAGACCATTTTGAGTGACAAATTGATGTTCCATAAGGTTTGTGCGAGATGGGTTCGTGGAGGCCGCACTTTGCGGGGACGGAAATCGGGAGATCAATTTCAAACAGCTCTATCTCGGACAATAAAAGGTTCAGCGGCTGCAGCAATGGCTCGTTTGAAAGAGGGGAGATAGCAGTACATGGCAGTGGCGCCAAATCTCTCGTGCCATCGTGAGCGGTACACTAATACCCGCGGGCACACCAGTCTGCTGCGACTCGCTCTTCTACGGCGCAGTGCGCCTGCGTCATGCCTCCTCCGCTGACGCCACTTCCGTCGTGGAACCAGCCACGGGTGGGGATTCGTCTGGCGTTTGTTTGGTTCCCCTGGTGAACACGTCGCTCCTGCCATACATTGACGAAACTTACTTTCCGAATACCCCTCGTATATATAAATAATGTATTATGAACTTGCATTTCTGAAGTGTAATTTCATTCAAAATAGATTTTTTGCTTGTTGTCTATTGTATTAATGACTATACTGCTATTCATTGGCAAACGTGCAATTGTCACTGTATAATACACGTTTTTACTAAAATAAAGTAAAAACAAACAATATGATACAAAATAAAAAAATTTGCTTCTATAAAAGTACTTCAGTTTTTGTTTAACACGTTTAAGTACCTCCAGTTGTAAAAAACCCCAATACCTCGTAAATTTGCAGAACACTAAATTAGCCTGTCCTTCAAAAATATATGTTATAAAATTAAACTTTAAACCACCTACTTGTGAGTGGTAACAATGTTTAAAAACATCAAGATTTGTCGATACTATGTCCATGTGCCTTACGCCCTTATGGAACTAATCCCTTCATTTATAACATAAAATTAATACGTTGTTTTACTATAGGCCTACAAAAATACTGACTATAGTAACCATAGACATGACTGATCTAAAGGTAAATTCGATAACGGCTGCAATAAAAATTAATGTTGTTAGTAAACGTTATAAAACTCTGTGATGGTGACTGAAAATTCCGATAACGACACAAGAATATCAGAGGTTAACAAGCATTCGCAAAAAGAAGAAAATGTAGTATTTAGAAGCGAGATAAACAAAAATTATCGTAGGTGGTTTAGTAAAAATGACAGACAGAATAAAGTACATTTAAAGAGTTTAGCAAAAAATTAAAGAATACAGAATCAGGACCCATGAAAAGCGTACATATACTCTTTAAAGAGTAAATCTGAAAACCAAACCACAAGGGAGCTACGGTATGCAACATGTCTGGTCAGTCTTAAAATTATGGAAAATATACATTCCATCCATCCTCTTCTGTAATTAAAACCATTCTACGGTTCGATACTTCAGGGAAGTTTATAACAGAAGACTTGGGATGAGTTATGTAAGCTCGGATAAAGCAATGCATATATGTATATAACTATGGAAGAAAGAAACTAAAAGGAAACATAAATGGAGAGCTGTAGCTGACCATTCAAATGATTGATGAACGAGAAATTGGAAACAGAGAAAATACCTCAACTTCAGGAAACTCAGCGCACGTCGATAAATTCTGTAGTCCAGTACTTCCTATCGGATGCCAGTTCCAACTCAACGTTGTTGCATACTTAGTTTTGTAAGGCGTACAGAATTCTGTAATGCCGTAGGTTATATGAGAAATGTGTAAAGCAAGATGGATGCCTAGGGATAACATGAACATTCCGGTAGTTAGTAATGTTCTATATGTATGCCTATGTTCCTATCATTCAGGATCTTCATAAACTGTAAGCGCGTCATTGGTTTTTATCCAGAAAGGCATGAGAGGAAATATGGTTTATTTGCAATGGCTAAACTATACTGCATCTCCTCAAAGCCTTCTACTGTATACTCTGAAACATTAATATATTTTGAAAACAGAAACGCGTGATTTGAACATCGACAACACTCGTTCAGTACCGTCAAGTGGGGATTATTTATTTCTTAGGAGCCATGTTAAAAGAAAATTCAAATCGATTTGGCGCCGTATGATTTCGTCAGAAATTCCAAACCTGCACTCGCAAGACTGCTACGAGTAAGATGGTAACCTGAAGAGGGAAAACGCAACTTTCTGGTTCCTATTGCTGACAAAGGCAGAAATATACGAAGTAAGATAATTTAAATGTATAAAAATCAGTCTTTTTTTTTTACGTTAACTTTGATTCACATTGTCAGAATAGCAAAGAATATAGTCTTTCTTGTATTTATTATTGTCAAAGACAGAAATAATAATAAGGTAATATAATTTAGAACTAGATAAGTCAGTCCTTGTTGTGTTATTTTGTCTCGTATTGTCAGAATCGCAAAGAATAATGGAAATGTTCAATTGAGGCAAAGTATCTCCAAATACGGGTCAACTTTGTATCACTCCTTGGAATGTGTTTTAACATTATTAAACATGTTCCAGACACTATGAAACAACTGAACTCTCCTTAACAAGAATCCTTAAATGGATGTGCACTATTTTATCGTAGAATTTCTGTCAGTGGATATTTTATTTTGAAGATTTGTGAGAATGGAGTGAAAAGTGGTACAAAGTAGCCTCGCTTTATGGTGATGTTTTTGTATAGTACTGAACTATGTATCTTCCGATTTATGTCCTCCCAAGTAACTAGAAATTTTTGAAATGTGGTGCTGGAGAAGGATGGAAGAATTAAGCAGACGGACAAAGTGACAAACGAAGAAGTCCTGAGAGGAGTTAACGAGAAATGATCAATCCTGAACAAAGTTGTTCGTAGAAAAGGAAAGTGTACATGTCACATTTTCAGAAGGAGTTGTCTTCTGTATGACGTCGTAAAAGGAAAGTTCAAGGAACTCCAGGTTTTGAAAGAACAATCCAGCTGCTGGGCTGTTTAAAGGAGAAAAGAAAATACTGGTTACTGAAAGTGGAAGCCAGGGATAGGACATGGAGATCAACATTTTCGTACCAAGTCCAAAGACCTGCCATGGGCTGAACACTTGACAATAATAATCACTTACCATAGAGTCTTGCTTCGTTCCCCAGCCTTTGAGTCTGGGAATATTAACACTACATTTGAGGGAACAATATACAAAAAGGTTGTTCTTTCTACAAAAGCGAAGTAAATTCACATCCTTTTTACACGATCACGTATGGTTTATTTTTGAATTTGAACTGAAATATAATAACCGCCAGGGCATGTCAAATGTTCTATCTCTCTTTCTGGTGTCTTTTGTAACTGTGAAAAGGCTTATTTACGGTGCATTAAATATAGCACACGACTACAATGAGGCTGAATCCGAAGCACGAAAAACTGATAAATGAACACAAAGCATCAGACGACTGTTATTTGACCGTGACCGTATTCGGATGCTTTTGCAAGCGAATGTGCAATAAACAAGGGCTTTTGTTTCAAGTTTCCAATGTGGCCTGTGAGATAGGATTAACAATAACGACCTCTGTGGGGAAAATGTTATTTGTAATTCATGTAAATAGAGTTGCTTCTTCAGGAATTAGTCCGTTGCAAATTATACTTTTTTTTTCGCATTGAATGTCTGTGTTAGCAGTAGCCGGCAGTAAAGTACCAGAACACATAAAACAAATGTAATTTTAAAATTCCTTAGCATGTTTATGATATTATCAAACAATAGTTTTGAACCTCTTAGAACCGTAGGCCTATAGTAGAAACGAATTCGCTTTATATGGTTTTACATACGAGGGATAATCAAATGAAAACCGCAATTTTTTTCTCCACTATTTTACTGCAGGAAGAATGTTTGCTTGTACATTATTTTTCTACTTAGTCCCCTCCTAGTTCAACGCACTTAAGCAATCGGATAGGAAGTGCTTCGATACCACGTGAGAAAAAATATTTTGGTTGACGCTGTAGCCACTCGTGCACCGCCGATTGGATGTCTTCATCAGACTCTAACTTCTGCCCTCCAAGGTGCTCCTTTAATGGGCCAAAGATGTGGGAATCCAATAGTGCCAAAGCGAAGGAGATTGCTGAGTGCAGGTTTTTGCTTCAATGCTTCAACATTATAACGCCCGTCCGCACGCTCCTCGTGCAACAATGAAAACCGTCGATGACATCCGCCATAATCCCCAGAAGAAAGGAAAGAATATTTAAATAATAAAGGGAACATTTAGGTCGATATGTTACAATTATCATATAAACTTATTTGGGTTTCGAAATAAATTTCCTCTCTCGAATCAACAAATTTTAAGGAAATTACTATTATTCAAGCTTACACATTATGATATATAGGCCTATGTTACATATTATTACATTCTGTATTTTTGAAAGGTAGGCTACTTCTGTACTCCACGTCGTAGCGCAGTTGACTCAAGTAGTTCATTACAATATGAAAGGAGGAGTGATCGATCATTTTTTTCTCCCTGTCTGTTGTTATGATGATGACTATTATTAATATTATTATTAACAGATATTATAAATATATTACATTAAGTTATATTTATTGTATTATCTGATATTTATTACCTTATGTTGTATTATATTATTATAAATTATTATATAATAATATATCCTTTATGTTAGTAACCTATATAATATATAAAGTTTAAATATTATATATAACTGTGATAATGTTTCGAATGTATTGCATATCATTGGTACTAATAATGAAACATATAAATTTCTAATAAGGTTGCACGGAAGATAGTAGAAACGGAAGTTAACATAATAAGATAGGCTGCAAATATACTTATCCTAAAGAAACATAATGTGGTCTCTGTAGGTTATCTGTATGCTCTTGAGATACGTAACCCGTGGGGCATGAACGATTAAACCTATTTGCGTTATAATCCTACAAGAACATTCCAGTTCTTACAAAGTACAGAAAACATGGAAATTTTGCTGTTGTGCTTTTCATATAATAGGCAGCATAGTCTCAACACTCTCCAACATTGTGTTTTGTTTCTTTATTCTTGTTAATTTTGTTTCAAGCTACAACCATTACAAACCCCTAAACATAATGGTTATGTAAAGTATACTGGAGACTTAATAAATAATTGTACAATATAGGCTCACTGTCTGTTACAAGGTACGGTAAATCCATGTAGTAGAATACATAGATGAGCAAAATAACAATACACCGTTCTCTGTAAATTTATATATTTAGTTTCTACCCCTTTTTCTATTGCTTTATTCAATTCTGTTTCTTCTTCCGGTATTTCTAGTTTCTCCTTGCCTCTCATATAAACTCTTTCGTTCTGCTCCAATTTTGTTTGTTTAATATACTAATTTATTTTCCTACTTGTATTCCATAAATTATTTTCATTGCCAGTTCTATTATTTCTGATTTCGTATTCTTTCTTTCACTTCAAGTGTTGATTGACAAAATGTATAATTAAGCTATATACGAAATTATTTTCTTCTTATCTTCATATTCATACATGCTCTTCTTTTTCGGTTGCTTAGCTGTATTCTTTTATTCCCTATTATTTCTTTCTTTTATAAATGTATCACGGACTCCTTTCCTTCCCCTCCCCTTCTACATCTTATCTTCTACCTTAATTCCCCCCTTTTTATTTGTTTTGGGGAATGTTTTCTTTCCCTTTTCTTATATTCTTCGGCACCCTTCTTAATTTCCTCTTGCCTACTTCCTGTTGTCTTTATTTTCTTCCTATGTGTTTATAATATAGACTAAGGTATTTTAAATTTAAAGTGCCTACATATTTCTTAATACTTGAACATTTAGTAATGATATTTTAATTCGTATAGCCTACTTCTTATTTGATTCCTTTCTCCATTCTAACTTTCATTATTTAATTTATTCTTTATTTAGGCCTGTTTGGTTTTTCCGCTGGTTACATTCGAGTTTCGTTTACTTGTTTATCTTTGTGAATTTCTTTCTTCTGCTTCTTCTTTCCTTTCGGTATTTTTACAATCCCTCATTTCATGTCTGTCATTTTCCCTCGTTGCCCTTCATTGTGTTAAAATCCTTGATTTGTGTAAAATTTATTCACTGAATTACTTTTATTTAATTTTTCAATAGATGTTACTACTTTTTTTATTGCTTATATCAATTAACAATTATTCTATTATGTCTCCTATCATTCATTCTTCATACATTCTGTCTTCCTTCTTCATGCTTAACGATCATTATTTTTCCGTATTTTCATTTCTACTTTCAAGAAAATTTCATAATTTTTTCTACAAAGTCTTGTGAAAATTATTTTTGTTATTTAACTTATACTGTATTTCATTTTCACTACATGTTTCCAAGACTATTCCTTTTTTATTTTAAATTCTTTGTTTGCTTTCCTTCTTTATAATTTCTTTTTTATCTCTGCTTTTCTTTCGGTCTTAGTTCGCTTCTCTTTTTCTGTGCTTTCTTTACATTTCTTACTCCAACCTTAGACCTTTCGTTGCGAAATCCTTCCTTTAATAATGTCATGAAGAGGGGATGACACTACAGTCTGCCGTGATATGAATGGCGATGCAAAGATAAAATCTGCGAGTACAACCGCATTGCTGTTATTGAAGTTCGACAAGGCGGAAGTAAAGGGGAGAGCATCTCTTGGGCTGAGACAGTGCGTTTCAAGTTTGGATAAAGTTAAAGCAATGTAATGGGGGTAGCGTAACATATTCACCCTGAGATTTAGCTGGGGTTCCTTGTGCAGATAATACTCAAGGGTGGAATTTATTACGGGACGTCAGGTTCACTTGTCTTGCATTATACGCCGTCACCAATCTGTTATATTCAGGCACTACCTATTCTCATGACACCTATCCCAACTATGGGGGCTGTCATTTAATTAAATACTCATTAACTTTTTTATTTCAGTCTCACAAACTTATACTTCAGGTTTTAGTCTAACCTCGCCATTTTTGCATTTGGTTCTTTCTCTGGTGCACTTAAGTTCTTGTAGGTAATGCCCTGATCTCCCTCGCTATCCAAACTGTCTTTATTCCGTTACGAAAAGAAACGTGAACATTGTAGTCTCGTCTTTATCGAAGAAAGGTAACTTGGGGAGGGGGGGTGAATGCAATTTTCAAACTATTCTTATCTAACATACCTATTATACTTTTTGAGTTAATCATGACCAGAGCAACCCAAGAGCATAACATTTTGACTTTAGGCATGGGGTTGCTACCCAGAACATGATTTTGGGGGCCTAAGGGTCTGTATAAAATAAGTTCTAATAACACATTAAAGCATAATTTTTAAAAATAAAGCACAAAAGCACATTATGTAATATTAAGCATAATTGTTGAAAAATTAACGTTTTGTTTAAAATACAACAATATATTCAATGCAAAAATTGTCTCCAGCAATAATGGACATCTTGTACGTCGAGTTAAGAAGTTCAACAAACATGTTTGAAGGACATTGAATTTTATCAACTTTAAAATGTTATAATGTTACGAAATATTAAATGTTAAGATTAAATGGAACTTCTTAACATTAACCAATAATAGATTTTAACGTTATTAAAGTCTTAATGGACAGTTAAAGTCAGAAATTTTAAGGTACGCAGATATCCAAAACCCTATTTTGATATACTAAGGACTAGTGGTACGGAATCTTATTAAAATCACATCTGATATTCAACAACTATCAGATATGAAATTTATCAATGAATCAAGAACGATTGCTGCAGGCTATTCTGTATTACAAAAATTGCTGAGATGTAATAACATTGCAATGGAAGTGTATTGCATAATTCTGAGATGAAGTAATACCAGTGTTTCAACTCCAAGACGTATGACTGCCATCCTTTTGCATTTGAGTTACTGCCTGTGCATTTAGACGTTAACACTGTAAACACAATGCGCAGTGGTATCAGTCTCACGTGATCCATGCTAGCAACAACTCCCCTTCCGTCCCGCCCTATGTCTGCGGCGCATGCAAGTGTTCACGTCTAAATGAACAGGCAGTACACAGATAAAAAAAAAAACGTGTAGAATGCTGTCATGGAAAAACAGTTTTCCCATGCAAGACATAAGCGAGCGATCGCGGGTTAAACTACTTAAAAAGTGTTCATATTTGTACTTCGCGCTACTTTTTTTTGTAAATTACTAAGAATTCAGCTTACGAATGACACATGTTGTCAATGACTTTAAAGACTACGCCATTCGTTGGTACCAGTTAAAAATTGGTCCTCAACAATATACTGCAATAACACAATGTGGAATTATAAGCAATTTTATAACGTGCTGTTTTTCAGACATGGAGTACTTATCTTCGATTGGAAAATAGTAATTTAAGGCTGAATCATGAAGCATAAAAAATCATTCTCGTGGACACTGATCAACAAAACAATCAATATGAACGCAATGTAATTGAAAACAGATGGCCTAAATTTGCAACCAAAAAGTGGATAAAAATCTTAGTCCGTTCAGAACTATAGGCCTACCATGTTCGAAAATGTACCACCTTACTCTACTGATTTCAATAAACGATACCAACCGCAATCGAAGTTAGACTGCTTTTTAATTATGACTTCACGTGTTACCAAGAGCTTAATTACCTGCGAGTTCTAGTTAATAAACACAGACACTAAATGTTTAGAGGCATAATACATTGAATTTCTCATTTCTTATTGCCACGGACTGTAAGTTGTTGACAACACGCTTATATTCATTGTAATGTCGAAGAATACGAGGAGTGGGAGAATCCATAGAAGGGAAAGGTCGAGGACTGTGCTTGCAATTGTGGCATTTCCACTCTTAATAAAAGCGCGTGACATTTATGTCTGAGTGAATTATCGACCTTAGCTGTCATTATGAAGATGTCACTTGTCTACGCGTACAAGACGCTTTTAAAATCTACTTTTGTAATATAATTCGCAAATATCCATCTGCAGTGGTGCAATATCAATTTGCTTCCTTTCATACGCGAAGTAAAGCAACCAACCTATTAAAATGTTTTCTGCGAAAGAAATTAATGTGCAGATAAAG
This sequence comes from Ectobius pallidus, assembly GCA_964059195.1. Taxonomy (NCBI): domain Eukaryota; kingdom Metazoa; phylum Arthropoda; class Insecta; order Blattodea; family Ectobiidae; genus Ectobius; species Ectobius pallidus. The sequence continues at coordinate 22,224,896 of CAXKWD010000011.1, forward strand.
ATGTAGCCTAATTAACGTGCTGTGGGACTAATAATAATAATAATAATAATAATAATAATAATAATAATAATAATAATATTTATTTTAACCATTAAGCATACAATGCAATAGGTTACGTCAGCAAGTCATTAAATAAAATCTTTCTCCAAATATTCCTGTACAGTATAAAAGTTAAGGTACATGTATGAAAATGTTCTTTATAACATTAGGATTCTCGATTTTTTATATTGTACTGTACTGCTATATATTAAGGCATTTCAAAAGAAAAATATTTAATTTTATAATTCCTTTATAATAATTTTATTGAAAATTTCTATTACTTCATTAAATCAAAACTGTGAAAGATAAGAACAAAATGCCCAATAATTTGTAGTCACAATAATTATTTAAGGCCTGACATTTAGTTCTTTTAGATACTTGAGATTTTAACCTTCCTAGGTCCATTTGGTCAACAAGACCCAAAAAGAACTTTTGAAATAAATACCTCCGCTGGTTTTAAAACTATAATTTTTAAAATTTATGACTTTATCCCTCTCATTCAACGTGTCTCAAATGACGTTTTAATATTTTTTATATTTTAAGCCCATTAAAATGTATTAATTGCTTTTGCATTGAGTACAATTGAGGTCACTATGGCCCCATTGAAAATTTTCTTTTTTTCTTTTTTGCATGTTACATTATGTAACTTGCTTATATGCATAATTGTCCTGTTTTCAAGTTAAAAAATATACGTTTTACGCCAGTTTATAAAAACAATTGCAATACTATACCCCAATACTTGGGGTCTTCATGACCCCAGTGATATTGAGTAACAAAGATAACCTGATAATAGGAACGTTCAGTGTAAAAATTGTTATAATGTACATGCCGATAGTTCTCCAGATTTCTAGGTAAAATGTTTTTACAACAATTTATATATAAAAATCCACTACTACCGTTGTATCCCATGTAGATTACTTGCGGTCATAAAGTGGTGCTCACTGTAACAAAATAATGTGGATAAATTGTCAACGTAGATTTATATAAACTGCATTTTTTGGTTCACATCATTATAATCAAAACTCTAGGACACAGGAGAATATTCATATATGACAAATTCTCAATGCCAAGCACTAGAGAACATTTCAAGCTTCTTAATGACCGCCAAAATCACCTTGATCTTTTAATTTATAGAATAATTGTAATGTTTGAAGTAATTTAATACCAACCGATTTGCTACTTAGGGAAATTAAGAAGAAAGCAATACTTAAATCCAGTGGTGCAGCTAGGATTTTAATCTTTGGGTACTAAAACTTATAAAAATATTGGAAATAAAATTAAAAAGATAATTTACTATAAGCTGGTTGCAATTAATTTTTCAATTTTCTTTACAACTTATTCGATGAAGTTATTATCCTATTGCGGACATCACTAACATTATTATTATCAGTATCATCATCATCATCACCAACATAAAATCCTATATCATCATCACAAGTTTCCATCTGACCTACTGTTTATAAAAAAGTTTGATATTCCATTTTTAGCACATCACAATACAAAGAATTTCTTTTAACTTTTGAAATTCACAGTTATCGTACCAGTAGGCCTAATCAGAACTAAATCTGTTCGCCGATAGTATTGGGTGTTTTTAAAGCGATCATGTGAAGCGCTGTAGCAAACGAGAATTAAAAAATTGACGATTGAATGACGGATTGACGGAGAATTTAACATGGGTTCTTGTTACTGCAATAATATACTGAACTAAACGTACTAAATTGTATCGAGTTCGGTGGTGACTTGAAATTATTGTTAATAACAGTAGATAATATTCTGTCATTATGAATCTTGCAGCGGGATTTGGACTCGATTCGGCGAATGTAATGCGACGCTGAAATCTAATGCACTTCAAATCGGTATCGAATTTCTGTTATGTATGGCGAAAACTAATTATTAACCCAATCATCAATTTCAAACGTTGTAAGTGAAATATTTAAAACAATTTTTCATTCTTATCCTAATTGAACCTAAGTGAAAATGGTACATTAAAGAAAAATCAGTTTGATCTGGGGGACTGGGGAGGGGCTTTAGCCCTCTTAGCCCTCCCCGTGGCTGCGTCATTTCTTAAATCAAAACGCGTGGAAAAAAGTCACATACCGAAATTTGTAGTCTGGAAAAGGGTCATGGCAAAATGCAGCTTCTCAGAAAAAGGTTCTATCTAAGGAACTAGCAGTCGGAATTTACCAATCAGTATATTTCAATTCAATTTATTCCTAACAATTACAATATAAGTGTAAACAAATATGGTTTCCAACGTCACCCGAAGGAGCAACGCTTGTGCTTGGGGGAGGTTCAGTTCAATGCAATAAAGTAACTTAGACTAAAATAATTATTTACACTAATTAAAAAAATAGATTTACAAAACATATAAAAGGACAGAAGGACAGAACATGTTAAATTTACAACAATGGAAATGTACGAATAAATGAATGTGAAATAAACCTTATTATTTTTGGTTTCTTGTGCGTAATAAAACCGCAGTTAGGAAAATCAGTATACGGGGTAGTCTAATCTGTTCTTATTTGGTACAACGAAATGCTGTTCGTTGGGGCACTGCTGTACAAACCGAAAGGTCAAGGGTCATTGGGATTTTTAAATATGGTATTGGGATTTTTCAATTTGCCTAATCTTTTGGTGGCACTATGTTTTATTTTTTTTATTTTAGCGTTTTATGGGGGATAAAAGGGGTCGTTGGAAGCTTGATGTTGCTACGGAGTCACAAATATTTCCAATATAACACAGGTGTGGTATCGATTATTATCGAACACGAAACGATATTGAATCCTTTGAGGGCAAAAAATGAAATACTTACTTAAACAACAACCTGTATTTAAAATAAAATAACTTCTGTTCATGTTAATTTTAATATTATACTGAGCTGATTTAATTTCGTGTGGTTTTAAATGCGTTGTTTGATATTAAAAAATACAGGGACTCCCAGCGGCCTGCCATCTATAGGAAAAGGCGATAATTGCTAAAAGTTGTTATCCGAGAGTCCTGCATCAATTACCGGGTATTCGAAAAAATCCAAAACTTTTACTTTTAATTATTTATGGACAATCAAAAACGGTCGCATGCAATTAGCCTATAATGGTAATTAACACTCGTATGAAAATTATGAAACTCGCTTTGCTAGTTCCTTAAAATCATATTCGTGTCTTAATAAATGTCATTATGGGCTCACTGCATAATATACTATATATTATCAAGTGAAACGTTATTGGCAGTGATAATATGTTTCAGTAATGTACATTGTAGCTATTGTTTAATGAATTTTTGTTGTGTTGCAACTGATTTATATAGGCATATGGAGGTGATATTTCTACAGTATTTTTCAAATGAGAAGCAATTTCCTTCACAGCCAATCACGTGTACGAGCTAACGAAGTTCCGCTAGCAGTAAGAGTCTTCCCTCCGTCTCGCCGTCTCTGATTGGACCGCGTATCTAAGCAGAAGAAGAATAAACTGTTTGTCATCTGCAAAACACTTTACAATAAACGCACAGTCTATGTCCCATCACTGCAAATATGAATATGGTTTATGGATTATTATTATTATTATTATTATTATTATTATTATTATTATTATTATTATTATTATTATTATTATTATTATTATTATTATTATTATTATTATTACCGTATATGCGTCAATACTGTAGAACATTATTATGATAATTTTTGTCGTACTGTAAAGGAATATAAGGCGCATGGTAATTTTGAGCAGCCAATAATCAGAGAAAATGAGCGCCTTTCATTACGAAGTTTCAAAATACTGTAATGTAACGCTAGTGCTATTAAACTATTACCTAGAAAAAAAAACTATTGTTTAGAAAAATAGAGTCAAGTTTCGATATTCCAAACTAATTGAGACTGTGCTTCGGATTACTAATTCCTTGAAGTTAGCAAACATTCGCTAAGAGTGCACATTCTATCCTCTAATATTTTTTTCTCGAAGTTGAAACACACAGAACAAGAGTATAATAGCGTGTACTAGTATGTAGTAAACGATTATAATGAAACAATTTCACTCTCTTTTAGTACAAGATGATTCAATGAAAACATAATCCATTATATTTTGCAACAAAATCCCCCATTTGAGATTGATAAGTACGAAGGATATCAATGCACAAATAATGCATATTAGAATCTTCTTGGTTTCCGGGTATCGGCCGCGTCATATTTAATTTGTCTACAGACGTTTCGACCATTTTTCCATGGTCTTTGTCAAGGCAGACATCTTAAATACGCCGGAAGCCAAGAAGATTCTATTGTCAACTCGGGTCGCGGAAGCCTACGATCTCATAATAATAAATATTCTCGTATTCTGATGGAGTTTTCCTTTTTCTCGGGTCTCTCATTTTTCACCAATAACAGTTGCCTATTATATAATATATATTATAAAAATCTATATATATATAAATATATTATATATTATTATATATATTCATGATCCCACAGAATATTGAGTTTAACATTACACGAGAATATTTTAGGAGAAACATTCCCTCTGACATCGGGACTGGCACTTGTTACTTTGAATGTCGATGGTCTACCAACTGAGGTAACAAGAGTAAACGATTACAATGAAACAATTTCACTCTCTTTTAGTACAAGATGATTCAATGAAAACATAATCCATTATATTTTGCAACAAAATCCCCCATTTGAGATTGATAAGTACGAAGGTTGTCAATGCAGAAATAGTATAAATTATAATCTTCTTGGCTTCCGGGTATCTGCCGCGTCATATTTAAGATGTCTACCGACGTTTCGACCATCTTGCCGTGGTCTTCATCAAGGCATCAGATGGTCGAAACGTCGGTTGACATCTTAAATATGACGCGGCAGATACCCGGAAGCCAAGAAGATTATATTGTCAACTCGGGCCGCGGAAGCCCACGATCTCATAAAAATAATTTTTTTTTGTACTGTGATAGATCTTTTATTTTTATTTTTTGCTCTGGTCTCTCATTTTTCACCAATAACAGTTGGCAATATATATATATATTTATGATCCCACAGAATATTAAGTTTAACATTACAAGAGAATATTCTAGGAGAAACATTCCCTCTGACATCGGGACTGGCACCTGTTACTTTCTTATCTCAATGTCGATGGTCTACCAACTGAGATAACAAGAGTTCGCTTCGCGGTGCCAAATAGAATATTTCCCCTATGATTACCTTTCATGGTCGAATGCCATTTAGGTCATACTCAATATTGTATTGTATTATTACAAATTGTTATTATATTATTGTAAATTAAAAATTAATGTGTCTCATAATACTTTATTACGTCATAAATATCTTTCAGTGAGGAGAGATTCCGACTGACGCCGTGAAACGAACTCTCTCTAATTCAGTTAGAAGAGCATCACCACGGACAGCCGTAGGTCAGGCATTCGAGTCCCAGATAACTCTTGTGTAAAGCAGCACTTTTTTAAATTGATACTGATATTTTTTTTAACACTTATCGATTTTACATTATCGGAAGTTCGGAGGATTGCAGATCGTATTGTAGAAGTTCTGCCCGTCGTTGATGGGTTATATACCTCAGCTATGGCGTAATAATAATATTTTTGTATTGAACACAGATGTTTTATTTCGGTGCCAATAACTGCACTACGTTTCCCTCTGAAATTAATAAACTCGCTCTAAAAATAGCGACTAACAAATACTTTAAGCAGTGTCCTCAGAGCTGTCGCCTTGGCTTTGTTACAAGAACGACTTGAATGTAGGCCTGTACAGGAAATTCGGGGGCTGTTCTCATGCAACTTGACGTCTAAATATGAAATTCCTTCAGTTATTCCGAAAATCGTATTAACTTTAACATTTCTCACTTTTATACACTTAAGCAAAGCTGTTTGATATAATTTCTTTGTGGAATGTTGTGTGAAATAATTCATGGAGAACTGAGTTATAAGCATAGTTTATTCCAAGATATGAAAGCCTCGTCTCATTCCATTCGCCCGACGCCCGGGATGTGTTAAGGAATGGTTTTACAATGTATCCCTTCCTACTGAGGGTCGCTCATTTTTCGCTAATCCCAGAATCAGCGTATTTAGATAGTACATTTCCTTCAGATGTGGCCATGATGGTAATTTGTAAACCTGGGCCGGAAAAAATTAGGATATGTTATACACTAACACACGGAATGCAACTTATTTAATAGGACACACGACACTGGTCTGAGCAATCTCCAGAAAAGACAGAAACCGACAGTTTTGCTTCTAGACCTTTAATGAGGGTCGCTTATTGTCCAGAAATCTCTACAATAAGTAGCATGGGAAAGTGTTATCTGGGTAGCTCCAAGAACTGAGGCTTTCATGTTTTGGAATAAACTATATTTAGAATAGTGGATTTTTAAGGTCCTTTAAAAATGAAACCGCAAAGAAAGTCATTATGTAAGAAGCCTTTTTCATATAACCTTATTTAAAGGTGTTCAGCTTACTGTGAAAAAATCAAAATACAGTAATTGAAATTTTATGCTAACAATTTAATAATTTCGGAGCCGTCCTAGACGCAAAGGAACATAACCTTAAAAACTATAGGATAAATAGAATAGACCTAGTTCGCATATTTAGAGACCTAGGTAGAAATTGTTTGTAAAAGTAAATGAAGAGATTAGTCGTATAGTCAATTCACTTTTGATTAAACCAGGTGAGTTGGGGAACTTGGTTCCCACACGTTCATGTTGCAACCCAAAACCGATTCTCAGTATTGTTGCAATTTCTCTTACAATCAACAAAAGTGACAGAACAGTGTTGCTCTAATTAGAATGTCGCATGTCATGCTTGGAGAAGTGTCGAGTCAAAATAGCGGGAAAACACGCGAATATTTGAATAATAGAACATCGTTTCACTGTCATCTTGCGCTGGTTTTCCAGTTCAACCTGAACTTTTGAGTACAATGATTTCCAGCCCGTGGGCGAACACAAGTGAAATGTCTTTCGTAGAATTAGTTCCACGTCATTTAGTTCATGAAAGGCTGATTAAAAGGTTTCAGATAAAAAGGTATTTACAGATTACGGATTATGTCCTTCCCCACTAATAACTTTTAATTTAATAATTTGATTTTTCATAAAATATAAGCCAATGAACAGTCAGGTTTGCTCCGCGTCTACTGACGGCATCTTCCTGAAAGGCGGAAACAAAAGATGAAGCATTGTCGCGGTACTGAAATTTGCCAGTGCAGGAAGGTATTCAATATGGCAAATAACGAAACGCGCGCAGTATGCCGCTGCTAAACTAATATCATTGTTACTATCCTAACCTAACTTATCACTAGCACTACATGTCACTGACCTAGGATTTAGCTGCCACTATTTAACTTACAGCAGCTCTGTTTGCTTTTCATACCATCCATAAAACTTCGTTCACCAAAAAGTCCGAGGTCTTTGTTTCTAATAATTTCCTACGATAATACGTACTAACACAGATTTCATTCCCTGTAGTGAATCTAAAAATCCGCAGTATTTACCATTGTATTATCACACCATTATTTCGTTTTTAATCCGTAGACTACTCTGACATCAATATCTATGTATAACTTTACTCGATTGGTAAGACCTGAGCTAAACAAACGGCTGCACAGTAGTCTACGATGACGGAATCTAGACCTGCCTGACCTTCATAGCACGTGATGTTTTTTGCTAGTTCAAACGTTACAGACGGTGTAAAAACATCTTAGTTATCCTCACAGCATTCAATAGTGAAGACCCAACAGCGATATTCTGTGAGTTACATACCATTACTTAAATAATATATCATAACTAACTAAACAAATATATATATATATATATATATATATATTATTCACTTTATTTTTGTTTTCAATAGTGACGCACTATTATGAACAGCATAGTTTGGAATGAATAGTACAGTATCTTCTGCCCTTACTCCATTGCTACCGGCGGACGATAAGTTATCTGCGCGTGTTTGGCTCAGGTCCTACCGATCGAGTTATAAGTAGGCCTATATCGAACTATCTAGTATAGCATCTAACCTACCACATTTAGACTTTCAATTTTCATTAGTGTTATTGATATTTATTATCAAAGAACTTAACATTGAAGAAACTGTATATGAGTGCGTTCGTGGTACAGGTTATGTAAATTATAGTTTGTATACATTGAATTTTAACATTTGACGACACACCAGAGGCATTGCCATTATTTTAATAACTTGAAGGGTAGGTTAGACTTCTTAATTATAATTGAGGGTATGAGGAGCCCTAAACATTCTCATACCTACTCTGACACCTGCTGAGTTAAGTCTGCAAGTGGTTATGTTTGTAATGTTGGCGACATTGTACACTATCGTTAGGGTCTGGCTAAATTCTCTGGCAGTGGCCAGAGAATTCTCAAGTCTTTAGTCTTTAAAACTTACGGTGGCAAATACAACAGCTACAGCTGAGTGAACTTGCGTTCTTTCTTTCTTGCAGGACCGCCATGCTTTAGATCACGGCGAACCTGATGTAGATTCTAGTCAGGACTATGAGATGCTCCATGGATATGAAAACGATACGCACACAGTCATCAGATTTCGCCGACGATATGACACTTGTGATCCGAACGACTTTAGGATCACGGTAAGTATTACATAATTATAGAAAATATCTGTAGTAACCAAGAGAAACTTTAGTTGTTAGCTAATAAATTTCATTTCCTTTAATTGTTGTGTTGAGCAACTCTGGAAGGAAGCAACCAAATTGATGAATGTAATCCAAAAGCCTTCTAAGTATTTTCAAAACTTTAAAAAAATTAAAACCTATCTGTGTACCATTACCAATTCACTCAAGAGACGGTTATATGCCACAACTATTAGTTCAAGCACAAGATGGAAGCACTTCTATGTCCCGCACTTTTTTACTCATAAGACTGCTAAAAGTCTAGGCCTACAGCTGATAATAGAAATGAAGGAAATAAATTTTGTAACTATGCCAAAACAGCTGAAGTAGAGAAGAAATCAGGAAGAAAGGCTGTGGATACAAGTTAGGAATGCATAAAATCTCAGAATTGCTACGAAAGAGTACAAAACATCGAGGATTGAGACAAAACATGTAATCTAAAGAAAAGAAAATGAAAGTTTATTACATCAGAAATGTCAAAAATTGTGAGAGCGATCAAAGGGCATAGCGTGCTAAGTGTAATTTTAAAAAGTGGGCAGTTTTGCCATTAGTGTCACAATTTAAATATATAATAATGTATTATATAAGAATGTATAATATATCATACATTTACTACTGAAGATTACAGCATAAAGTCTTTTAAAAATGTTGTTTCTAATGCTACCCGAAAAAGCAGAAATTGTACTCCGGGGCAGTTTAATAGGCCTACATGGGATTACACTAAAATATTTACAATAATACAGAAACTAGTATGACAAAAATAGAAAAGTAAGAGTTAATTATATTTACGGTAAATACAGAACATGTTATACTCATGGAAATGTACGAGATAATACTTATAATATGTAACATTTTAAAGAACATTGTGAGAGGAAATTTAGAGTATTTATATCTGTATTTAAAAATTCAATGCAGAAAATGTTGTCATAATAATAAAAGATAAGGGAATAGTGGAGGACGTAATTACATAATTTTTCAAATTTTAGACTTACATAGCTTATTGTTTAAACCAGTTAAGTATGAATGGTTGCTAATAAATGAATTGAAAAGCCTTCAGCCGAAAGTTGTTGGACGAGTGTGTAAAGTGATGTCATCTTTGGTGTTAGGCATGTGGCTGATGTCTGTATCTAAAACTGTATATAAACAATACAGAAATAAATTGTTTTTAACCAAAGCTTTTGAAATATAGCTAAATGTCTACAACAATAATATAAAATAGGAGAGATGAAGCATAAGCCATGGCAACTATTTTTTATTTTTCTCAAAGTAAGGCAAAGGTATCATGAGCTGTTGTATGTCACGGGAGAGTTTGGCATCTCTAGTATATAGTCACATCATTTGGTTGCATTGTGATGTACGGTTGTACGAATAGAGGCGATGGTAGTTTAGTTGAGAGTCAGCTTCCGGGTAGAATGGAGAGGACAAGAATGTGTTAAAATAGGAACATGGAATGAAAAAGAACAAAGAAAAGGATATTAAAACATTTAGTTTGTCTGAAACGTTGTTATTAGTAATCCCGGATTTATAAGCAAATGGCATATTTATTTTTCCTAAACATAAGGAGCTCTGTTATATTTCATAGACCATTCCTTGACTAGTAATTTTAAGTTTATTTGATAGTGCTTATTTTGCTTATTCTGGGAGAAAAACGGGGTTGCTTATTTTATGATTTTGGATTAAAGTATCGTAGCATATTTACGCTCAAACTGGCGCAATAAAAGTGCTTATATTCTACTACTAGATATTATAATCTGAGGCGATGGGCTTACCACCTGTCCCTCTGGCCTCTCTCGGAAAATAAGCGTAACAAAATTCAAATAGGTATCAGAAACCTCCAATTGGAGGCCCTTCGCCCCGACACGGGGGATATAGGACAGAGAGAGAGAGAGAGAGAGAGAGAGATATATATATTATAATCAGTTTCCTTTAATTTATCGGCTAATAGAATTACCGACATATCCGGGTTATAAAACATCCTGTTTCCAGTGAAGAAGGAAATATTGAAGAGGAATTCATCGAAAAAATACTGTGTTGCGACGTTGAATCTTAACACAGGAAAATCTGCTTGACTTTCCTTACATACTGAAACAAGCGGAAAAAAGATTAAGATTTCTACGAAACTGATAATTGATTTGATTTTCGTTTAATTTCTTTTTGCTTATTTTGATGTTTATTTCTTACACTTTCCTGGTCATTTGCTTGCTTATTTTCCTGTTTTATTTTGATTATAAATCTGGGCTCTAGTTAATTATTAACGATGTTATTTTCTACTAATTCTAAATACAAAAACGGGAGTCTCTTTAAAGTCAGGTCTCTGGTATGGTACATTTCTATTATCAGAACTAAATATCACCATTTGTGTAGTAAAGGATGATTATTTTCTAAAATTATACTTATAGCACCATAAAAATAATAGAAAAGATGAGGGTAATACTAGTCAAATAATAATAATAATAATAATAATAATATTTTTTTAAATTAAGAAATATTCCACAATACAATGGTTTTCCTTCATCCCACAACAATCTTTTGCCTCCATAAGTCCCTGTGCATAGCATCTTCTTCACTTAATTCTTTTCTCGCCATTCTCCTTTTCACCCCATCCATCCAGCACTCTTTAAGCTTCCCTCTTCTTCTTTTTCCTTCTACTTTCCAATCCAAAATTTTCTTGGGTATTCTATCCTCTGTCATTCTGAGTACATGTCCATACCATTTCAAGCGTCTTTCTTCTACAATTTCCAAAATATTCTTTTCCACTTGCATTATTTCCCTTATTCTATTATTCCAATTTTTTTCTTTCCTGGATTTTCTTGCTGAACGCCTCCAAAAATTCATTTCTAATACCATTAATTTGTTTGCTTGTTGTCTACTTATGGTCCAAGTTTCAGCGCCATATAATGTTGTACTTTGGAATGATGCCTGATATATTAATTTTTTAGTTTTACTGTACCTAGGTATGTAAAATATTTTTACTCCATAAGATTGAATTTAGCATTCCTATAATTCTCTTCCCATCCGTTATTCTTCTTTGAATCTCTAAATTTGTTGTTGCTTCCTTTTGTATAATAGACCCTAGATATTTAAAACATTCAACATGTGCAATTTCTTCAGTATTACATATTAACTTTTCTTCCAAATCCATTGTCAAATAGGGTAAGGTGGTACATTTTCGAACACTTAACAAATATTCTTATTTTATGAACACAATAAACATAAGACAAGTTCAACTGTATTGTATTCACAAAGTTGGCAATGTAGTTGACCCTTCACAAAAATATCAAAGTCATACAGCTGCAATATTGGTCATGGCAATCGATCTTTCATTTCCAGAATATCGTTCGAAAATGTACCGCAGTAGGTACAATTCTAAACACCAGTGGGTACTATTTCGAACAGTGGCATTTTCAACGAACAAAGTGCTTTCTTCCAAATATTATTTTCTGTTATTATTATTTATCAGTAATATGAGCGTAATAATGATGTGTCACGTTTTAAATAGGCAGATGGCCGGATTGGGGCATGTGGTCAGCATGCCGACTCCTACGACAGTTATTGATGGCTTACTGAACCGGAGCCGCTACTTCTTTATGAATTAGCTCTTTTGTTGGTGTCAAGAGGCTGAATGCACCCCGTTCCAGATCACCCTACCTCAGAAAAATCCGAGGAGGTACCGGTGATCGAACCCAGACTTGAGGGTCCGTAGTCAGGAACCACTAGACCATTAAGACGGTCTGTTATAACATCAAGAGCAATAATAAAAATACTTAACAGCTGCATGCTATTGTGTATTGCATAAATGCTGAGATGAAATAACATTACAGAGGAAGTCTTAGTTTACAACTCTTCGTTGAAATAATACCACTGTTGAGAGATATATGAATACCACCCTTTTATATTTGACTTGCACAGTTAATAATAATAAACATGCAGAATGCTGTGACAGCAAAACAGCTTTTCCATGCAAGTCTTAAGCAAGCAATCGCGGGTTAAAGTACTGTTCGAAATTGTACCTAAAATTTGTTCGAATTTTTACCTCGAGCTAGTTTTTGTAAATTACTACATTGTTGAAATTCCGCTCACGAATGCCCATTGTTGTGCCAATGACTTACGTATTAAAGACTACGCTATTTGTTGGTATGAGTTAAAAATTGGTCCTCAAAAATATATTCCAGTAACACAACGTGGAATTATAAGCAATTTTATAACGTGCCATTTTTCAAGCATGGCGTTCTTACCTTCGGTTGGAAAATAATTTTTTATGGCCGAATGAGACAACTCGGAACATCATTCTCGCGGATACAGATCAACAAAACAATCAGTATGGACGCTATATTTTTAAAAAGAGGTTGGCTAACATTTGAAACCCCAAAATGGATAAAAATCTTAGTCCGTTCAGAATTGTACCATGTTCGAAAATGTACCACCTTACCCTATTTAGTTTTATTGAAATTTATTTCTAATCCCCATAATAATAATAATAATAATAATAATAATAATAATAATAATAATAATAATAATAATGATGATGATGATGATGATGATGATGATGATGATGATGATGATGATGATGATGATGATGATAATAATAGTTCATTTCAACGATTTCTATTCATTGCATATTCACTTCGAATTATTGTTTTATTTTATTTATTGGAATTTTTCAGTTGAAAAAAACTTCTCAGTATAAGAAAAGGTAAACAGTGTTCCATTAGTTTTCGAAAGAAAATAAATGAAAAAGTAATGACTTGTTTCCTGGAAAGTGACAGCAAAAATGAGAGAAAGACGTCAACATTCTTCGTGTCTCGGCCTCAAAAGATCCCTAACTCAAATGCCTAGGTATAATATATTGTAAGTAAGACGTTTATTTCTTTCATTGTTGTGTTTTATTCATTTTATGCAAATGCATGTTTGCCTTCGAATACGAGGGTTGGTCATTCTGAAGCTCACACTCGGATTATTAAAAAAAGAGAAAAGTTAATAGTTATTTATTGATCATAAAAATGAAATCTGTAATGTATGTTTTATATATATTTTTTGCTCCTAAAAACAGGTTATAATTGTGATTGTGGTAATATTTATATTGTAATAAATAATGATAAATATTACAAGAGTAATAAATGTTCCGCAAGAAGATATATATTAGAGAATCAGATGATATGTGAAGGCTGTTCTTCAAAGCCACAATATCCTAAAGTAATGGAATTGAGAATCTGGTTGAGGAAAACGAGTCCACGAAATAAATTCGAGGCATTATATAATCATAATTCAAGCATGCTAAGTACCTTTGCCAGGCAGCTCCTGTTCTTTGTTTCCGACCTGGAGAAAGGCTCATGGTTGCTTGAATGAATAATGGAACACTTTTTATCTCCAAGTCCAGAGAGGCTAAGTAATAACTCTTTCTTTTTTTTTCACAACCCCTCAACACTTCTTGCTACGACACAATGGATAGCAACATTTCAAACTTCAAGTGCGGCTACCTCGTGCTTCTTGACCTGGTGGGGATCTTACAAGTGAGAATGAAGGTGCTATATGGAGAAGTCTGAATGCTCACTCTGACATTGCCACTTCCGGGTTCCTTCAAGAATAAAAAATATAAAAAGATTCTAGTTCTATACACTCTTGAGAAAGATGTTTATGACGAAATTATGTTCTACCCCTTGTTCCCTCTGCTTACTTACTCACTTACTTACTGAATGGCAATAGACAATTCCTAAGCAAGCTAAAGGAATATTATCTATTTTATGGAACACGGGGGTCCATTGCCGCTCTTACTTGAGCCCGCCATTCAATTCTATTCTTTGTTAACTCCATCCACCCATCCCTCGCAAATCTTACTTCCTTAAATCTATCCTAATATTGCCCTCCCACCTACGTCTAGGTCTTCCAAGTGGTCTTTTCACTTCGAGTCTCCCAGCCAATCTTTTTTAAATATGTCTTTTCTCCCCCATGCGCGCAACATGTCCAGCCCATTTCATCCTTCACGATTTAATTACCCTTACTATATCCGATGAAGAGTACAGGCTATGAAGCTCGTCGTTATGCAGTTATCTCCATTCCCCATTTTCATCTTTCTTATGCCCAAGTATTTTCCTAAGCACCCAGTTTTCGAACATTATGTTTATTCAGAATAGTAAGCGACCATGTCTCACATCAATATAATACAACCGGCAGGATAATTGTCTTATACATTCTTATTTTTAGATTTCTGGACAGAAGACGTGAAGATGAGAGTCTTTGAACTGCATAAAAACATGTATTTCCTGATTACAGTTGTTCCCTCTGTTTGGAATTGTTAATTGAAGGACTTAAGTAATAGTGCCCCACCACACTAGTAGGCCTATATAAATTTATAGTAGGCCTAGTAGGCCTAAATTTTTCCCTATCTTATTTAAATCCCTTAATCCTTAATCCTTAATCCTTTCTTAATCATAACATCAATAATGGTACAATCATTTTAGTTATTAAAACAACTATACAAGTTAATTCCCTCTATTGGTGATACCCTGAGACACTTCTATAAACATGTGTATATCCGTAATAGGGATGGTGACCACATTTCTGTTAGTGAAAATCGGGACCAATTTTTTAGGCCAGTATCCTCTTATCTCCAGAACCCCAAAGTCTCCTTTGCTATGAAACATTATTATTAAGCTGAGCTGAAATCTTTTCACATGGTAGTAATCCTCCAAACCTCAACTCCCCATTACCTGGCTAATCGTATTCAGTATTTATCTTCAAATCACTCACTAAATACCAGATCACAACATGACTTTCTACTTTCAATACCTATCCATAGAAGATCCATATATTCCCGGTCTTTTACTGTAACTTCTGCACGTTCCTGGAGGCTGGAATCTCCTTCCCTCCAGCATCAGGGTCTGCTGTACGCTGTCAACATTTAAAACTAGGCTAAACGAATATCTCTCCAAAAAACGCTATTTTTTTTAGGTATAAAGCATTTTCGTTTTATTGTTTCTGGTATATTGTAGATCTAAGATAAGTTACTTTTTTTTCTCTAGTATAACACACTTTACTAAAATAGTTTTATTTCATGTAACATGGACTAAATTCACTACTGTATATATAGCCTATGTATCTAGTGTATTCTTATTACTTATAGAACTATGTTAGTGTATTTGTTTGTTTCTTCTTTTCTGTCTCTGGTAGAGTGTAAGAGAAGGCTCTAAGGCCTTAGCTCTGACAGATTAAATAAAGATTTATTATTATTATTATTATTATTATTATTATTATTATTATTATTATTATTACAGTACAGGTAGATGGTGTAGTAAGTACAAACAAGGGCGTTTTTCATATTTTCAATTATACAACAAGACATACATTGCATTGACTGATGGTCAGGTTTAAAAGAAGTCAACAAAAATATATTAAGTTATTAGGATAAAATTCAATAGATTCTTGTTCTGGTATGTTTTTTTCTTCTTCTTCTTTTCTTTCTCCCACTTGAGAATTAATTATATTGAGTATTTCATTTGCCAGTGATATTTTTTATTAAAAAATACGTTACTTTGGTCTATTCCAGAATGACACGATGAGGTTGCTATATGCCTACGGCAGTGAAGACTCTCTTAGGTACCATGGACATGGGCAGAGAGGATCCCGGAGTCTTTACCTATTAGAGCGGGTCAACATGGCAGAACCACTTCCTGCAGACGTTCGAAATTGGGATTTGAAAAATTCTGAAGTAAGTAACTTCCATATTTTAATCTTCCTTTTGTAGTCACCACTTTCTTGAAATCTATTCCGGAAAGAAAACCCAAAATTTCATATTTACATTTAAGTAAGCGTTGGATGTTAACGGAATTGTGAACATGCTAACAAAAAAGCATCATGAAAAAATCTGGAACTAGGCCTTTTTTTAGTACTGCATTTAAGTGAACTTAAAAATCATAACTAATAATTAATCCGAAAAATTAAGTAAGGCGTTAATGATATGCGTTCGTCTTCTTCTTTGCCTGAGTTTTACCGCCCCCCTTATAGGGACGTTTATGCAGATCACGCCACCCGGGCCTTACAGGACCGCGACGTTTTGTGGAAGAGAGTTTCTATGGATCACAAAAATACTTTTTGACTAGACAAGGACATGGAGTGATGAGTGATCAGCCCAAAGCCGGGGCCACATCCGAGACAACACTAACACATAGGACGAGACACGCCAGTCACTCACAGGCTGTCAATAAGACGAGAATGGGACGAAGATGATAATGACGGCCAGATGATATCCGGGGACCATAAGGCCTTAAAGTTTCCCTATGTCCGTTTTACAGGTGAGGAAAAACCACCTAGATTACTTTTCCCAGCCAGGAATGGTATGCGTTCACACAAGTATAATACTTAAATAATTATATATGTGTTTATGCGTATATATTCTTTTGATGAACTCAAAATATATTTCTATGTAGTGTGTTCTTAGCACACGATGTACTATAAAAATCCGTATTGTTTTATTGAAGAAAATGTGGAATACTCAAGATTCCAATTAATTGTGTCTCATCTCTTTCATTTTCAGCTCAATAATAATAATAATAATAATAATAATAATAATAATAATAATAATAATAATAATAATAATAATAATAATAAATTTGCTTCCATTAAGTAATAGGAGATTACAATATATTAAAGGGCCGCCGGCGTGGTCTTGAGGTTAGCGTCGCTGATCCGTTTTCCCGTGTTCGATCCTCCGTTTTTTCTGAGGTAGGGAGGTCTGGTAGGGGTGCACTCAGCCTCGTGATTCAAATTGAGGAGCTACTTGATAGAGAAGTAGCGACTCCGGTCATGAAACCACCATTAACGGCCGTGGATGTCGGCATGCTGACCACATGCCCTCCAATCCTGCCATCTGGCTCTGGTAGATGACGCAGCGGTCGGGGTGGTAGGCCTTGTCCCTTCTGTGATGTTAGTGCCACGGAGTTAGTTAGTTACGATATATTAAAAATCACAATCCAAGTATTCCTCAACAAACTAAAAGTCGTTTGTTAGAAGGAAGTTCCATAATTTATCGCTTAAAATTCTAACGTTGTTTGTATTTCTATTATCAATGGGACTTAAAAAGTATGATACCGAAAACAACATGACTGTCACAGGTTCTTTTTAGCCTAGATTTTGGAACAGTTATGTTATGATGATTTTGAGTATCATGTGACTGGGCTGCGCTGACAGGAATCAATTCGTTTTGATCCTCAAATGCATAGGCCTACATTTATGTTTGTCAATACATGCAGTGAAAAGACAGTGAGCACTTTAAATTCTGTAAAAATTAATTTTGAAATGCGCTTTTGGATCACACCTTTTAACAATTCGTAAAAGGAACGTACAACTTTCGCATGAGCGCTGCTGCCCCATAATAAAATTCCATAGTTTGATTGGGACTGGAATAACCCATAATAGGCATTTAACAAAGCATAAATTGATACCAGCTGTTTAAGTCTACGCAAAAGAAAGATTACGCTTGAAAGTTTAGTACAAACTGCTTCAACGCGTTGTTTTCAAGTTAAGTTTGCTGTTTATCTAAACTCCTAACAACTTAGCTGAACGTTCGGTAATTAGGTTGTTATAAGTTATATTTCATGTTACTATAGTCCTTTCACATTCGCCAGAGGTTTCAAGGCCAAACGTAGCATGCCTATGATACCCCCACTTACCGCGCTCATATGACATCATACCCCTCCAATGCCAGTCACATGATAAGCCAGTAGGGAGTTCCCCCTTAGTGTCGTATGAGTGTGTGCGACAGCGCAGCTCCTCTGCGCAAAGGGGAATACTGTTACTGCTGTTCAGTGGGGCATATTAGACGTGAGAAGTTGTGACCTTGAAACCTCTGGCGAATGTGAAAGCACTATAGTTCGTTCCGAATGGTGACGAAAAAAATCGGATTAAAGTAAAAGGAGTAATATTTAACCTTAAACCTGAAGTCTGGCCGTTCTAAGAAAGAAACCTGAAGTAAACAAAAACCAGTGCATCTGTCTCACTCTAGCACATTACTCGTATGTCTTAAGAGTGAGACAGACATACTGGTTTTTGTTTACTTCAGGTTTCCTCTTGGGTATAGAGATTCCTTACTTGAGTATTTTAAACTACATAATATTCTAACTAGGCCTATTACAAGCGTTTTAATTTTTAAAGCTGGTGTATTTTATAAGAAGAATCGTCAACATTTTAGACTAAATATGGATATACATAATTATGAAAGAAGACAAAGAAATCATGTGCACATATCTCATGACTCAACTACAAAGTACACAAAATCTCCAGTTTTTCTCATTAATAATAATAATAATAATAATAATAATAATAATAATAATAATAACATTTATTAGTCATTAAGCATGTTATACATTGCAATAGACGTCGTTATATTAAACAACCTAGAATACTATATTCAGGCTAGTTAAATCCAAAAATTCATTAATATTATAAAATGGTGACTTTACCAGATAATCATATAAAACTGTTTTAAATCTATTAAGATTTACTGTATGTGCTTCACATGGTAGTTTATTAAACAAGGTCACAGACATAGATTTGCACCAGTGTTTAGATTTACTTAATCTGACATGTGCTTCATTTACTAAGTATCTATTTCTAGTATAATGTTCATGTATTTCACTTCTAACTGTATGATCCTTTAAATTCATTTTAATTTTAAGAATACAGTAATATATATACATATTGACCACTGTTAAGATAGATTCCTTAATAAAAAGAGGTCTACAGTGCTCATTGTAATTTGCACCCGTCAGTATACGTACAGCTTTCTTCTGTAGACATAAGATTTTATGTATACCAATACCATTGCCCCACAGTCGATTACCATATAGGAGAACACTATTAAAAAAAGCATAATAGGATAGTAGGATAGTAAACAAACTTCCAAACAGTTAATCAATAATCTTCGTCTGTAGGCTATAAGTTGAGACTTAAGAGATTTTTATGTAAGAATTCGTTTTATGATCTAAATGAATTTTTTAGTTTTTAATTGTATTGTGTTGTACTGTATTTGTTATTATTACGTTTTTATTGACGATTCTATCTGCACTATGTACGGCCAACAGATAATAATGATAAATAGGGCAAGGCATTTAATTACCATAAAATAGTGAAAAATTCAAAATAAAAAATGCATTGATGACCTAAAAATAGTGAAAAAATTACACGAAATTAAAAAAAATCACTAACAAATTTTCCATTATTACTTATATTTAGCTTTTAAGGAATGAATTGAAAGCAATTTAATGGATGATAGTGCGTTATATATGAATTTATAATATAAAACACTCATTTTATTAGTAAAGAAGTAAGTAAATTTATACTACTTGGATACCCTTAGCGAAAAAAAAAATTATTTCTGAACTGGCATGCCCATGAAATTGCCCCTAGCAAATATGTGCCATTTAAAAAGAAAGAAAAAAAATAATTATTTATTGCTACAAAGACAAACGAATATGGTGTTTTCAATAAACCTGAATTAAAATTAACTATGAACACGTGGCAGAGATTCTCAAATATAAAATAAAGTCTGTTGTCTGAAAGTAACGATTTGTACATGGAAAAGCTTCCCTCTCTCTCTACCTTCACTGAAACATGACCTAAAAATGCCGAAAAAGCTCTTAAAACGCAGAAAATGACCTAAAAATTGCCAAAAAAGACCAATCTAATGAAAATAATGCAAAATAAAGCAAAAAATGCAAAAACAAATTGCCCTTATTTAATAATTTATTTCATTATACACATTTATGAATTCGAGGTATCTTTTAACCTTCATATAAAACATATGCCCCGTCATCAAATGCCCTGCCCTAATGATAAATAAATAAGTAAAACAGTGACGAGCCATTAGTTGAGTACAATAGGTCTGTGAAAACGAAAGCTTCTGGAATTTCAGAAGAGGGATTTCGATGTAGCCTAATAGACTGGTATGTTTAGTCTATCCCAGGAAATTTGGATTTAGAGAAGCAGAGGATTGTCCATTGTGCTGCATCACTGGACTATATTGCGAAAGTTTCATTTGTGGCTGTTATTTTGTTTTGGGGAGAAATTGGCCGTGCAGTTGTTTGGGGTTAAGAGGATAGAACTTGTACGGAGACAGGGCGGAGACGAAGAAATCATAAATAATTCATGCGGTTGGATAATGAGGCTCTGTTTTTGTTAGCGTATTGTAACTTGTGACAACTATATCCCCAACTGGAAGAGCCTGAGCAGTCTCATAAATTCAAATTCTTTGTACCAATTGCCGTAAATCTTTTAAACAAGCTGTCAAAATAAATTCAATTATCAACAATACGAAAAAGAAAACAAATATAGGTTCTCATCAGGTAGCTCTCCTTTTAGAGCTTCTTGCAGATCTGATTTCGCATTCCTATGCAAGTTAAGCTATTAAAAGGAATTCACTGAACTGGAAAACAGTATTAGCAGCTTTCCTAGATATTTAATTACAAATCCCCGTATATTTTTTATCTCTATTCTTGAATTATATCGCATGGAGGATACAGTTAAAATAATGTTAGATATCAGTCTCTACTCTATAACTATAGCAGCACAATAATTAGGCCTATGCGGAGTAATTATTCTATGGACTGTAAGATCCGTCTAAATTAACATTTTCCTACAGATGATATCAATATAGGCCTAAAAGCCTCGAGAATCCATGCGTCTATTAAAGGAACAAGGTACACTGAGATGGTAAAAAATCAATTTTTTTTAAAGAAAAAATATTTGAATGATCCTTAACACTATTATATATTATATTATATATATATTATATACATTATATATATAATATATATAACTAACTCCGTGGCGCTAACATCCCAGAAGGGACAAGGCCTACCACCCGACCGCTGCGTCATCTACCATAGGCAGACGGCAGGATTGGGAGGCATGTGGTCAGCATGCCGACACCCAGGGCCGTTAATGTTGGTTTCCATGCACTACTTCTCTATCAAGTAGCTCCTCAATTTGAATCACGAGACTGAGTGCTCCCCTACCAGACCTAACTACCTCAGAAAAATCCAAAGAGGCACCGGGGATCGAACCCGGACCAACGGATCTATGGGTATAGTCAGCGACGCTAAATTTTATATACAGTCGAATTTGGTTAATTCGACGTTGGATAATTCGAAATGTTGTATAATTCGAATAAATACTCATTCCCCTTGAAATTCCTATATAAATGTATGTTAAAAAATTGCAATTAATTCGATTTTTTAAAGTTTAATTTGGATAAATCGAAGCCAAAATTTGTCTCATGTTAATGTTGTAAGGATTCCAAGAGTTTATTGCTTCCAGGAATTCCACAAGAATTCTCTATTTCACTGAAGAACCCTAGTCGCTAGCAGCCAGCACATACCGTACTATAGTGCATTTTTAACCACCGTTATCTTCCTCCTGCTGAATAGATGTTCAATGGAATGCGAAGTTCACCCCCTCCGCTACAGTCGTGGAGGGATTCAACACTTCTGTGAAAATTTTAGTTTCCATTCTATCCTCAAAGTGTGACTGTGTTTGAAAATGTCAAAGCGTTTAGCATACACCAGTTCCTTTATTAAATGTAGGGTTACAGTTTTAGTGTGGGAAAAAAAATGGTTTCATTTAGCATCCTAAACAACAGGATGGCAGTCATTAAGGTAAAAATCACTATACATTAATTATTATTTATTGCAATGAGTTTTTTCTACATTTTTACAACATTTTCGTTTAAAAAGTAACAGTTTTGGTTAATTCGAAATTTGGATAATTCGATTTTTTCCTAATTCCCCTTGGGGTTCGAATTACTAAGAGTGCACTGTATAATGCTTCCTCTCATGTTAAACGGATGAACATTAGAGGAAGCATCTTTTAAAGATCGACAAGAACAGTTTCTACCATCCACAAAGAGCTGCCCAGGCACGTACAACGGGAGCTAGAACCAAGAGAAGGCAATATGAGAAGAAGAAAGAGGCAGAGAATGAGGACGATAATGAACATGTTCCTGGAATACATTTATTAAGTTGCACAATTTTAAACGCAGATATCTCAAAACTAGAATTTCATGTATATTTTGTACTTTCACCTGGAAACATATTAGAGCTAGCGTGCTTAAATTTTTCACCCATCTTTATCGTATGGCAACGATGAATTGGTAGCAGATTTACTTCTATACCATTTTTTGTTATGAGAATGAGTGATATTTATGTGTTGTAACTTGCACTGTTTTTTTGTAACGGATTATAAATATGTTGTATATTTTTAAAACTGATCCAATGAAGATTGATATAATTTTGCCACAGGAGTTAATTAAGTATTTGGAAAATACACATAGAAAGTATTAAGTCTCTGATTAAAGCTCTTTAAGAGATTAGGGTACATATACTTGCGTATTCCATTAGGCCTGTATTTTTATAAAATAGAGTTCTTACATTTTAACTAATGTAGCCACTATAATATAGAATAAAAAATACTGTATAATTTTGAAAGCATCCAGACTAATGTGTAAACATTGTGATCAATATCTTTTTTCGTTAATTTTTTCACTACTAGCCACTGTCTAGAAACAGAATAGGGAGAGTATCTTGTCCCCCTAAGTTCATATTACCCGAGGTTTATCTACAGGCTGTAAATTTTAATATAATTATGTATTAGTTATACAATTATGAATTGTGAATGTTTTGTAAGCTCGGTATTGGCACAATAAAACAAACAAAAAAACTGTATATTAGTTATAAGAAAGTTTGAACTGGCAACTACTATTTTAGTTGGCTTCTTTATTAAAGTAATTCTATCAAAAATATATAAATCACTTAATTTATAAAAGTGTGAAGTGGCAGTGTTATTTAAGTGTAAAATATTTTAGCATTTGTAAAGAGGTACTCAAAATCTATCTCAATTTTACGAGAATTCTACAATGATACAGTGCGACGTTTTGTAGACTTGGTCCACAATGGTCCACCGCTGTGGTTGAGTCCGTTGCGTCGCTACCTTCCACCCTGCCTCAGCCCGGGTTCGATTCCCGGCCGGATTGGGGATGTTTCACTAGCTGAAAATTTCCTTCCCGGATTCAGGACTGGGTGTTTTGTTCCTTTCATCCAAATTCCGCGGGAGGAAATGGCAAATCCTTGACTTCGTTTTGGGTCTGGACCTGCCTTCGAGTAGACCACTCATCATCCTGAAGCAAATGCCTGTGTATATAGTAATTGCCTTTTCATAAGGCCCGTAAAAATTTCAATTGAATGATTAATAAATATGGAACGTCCGTTACAACAGTTTTCAATTACGCTATACGAGTTAGGCCTATCGATTGATCGACGTTCTACTGAAGATGATACGATTAAATGATATAATATGCTCAAGAAGATAAACGATTATATTATCTAAAACACTCACAAAACATAAGTAAAATATAAAGCTTTACATAATACTAATGTATTCTTCTCCTCTACGTGAAATTAAACCGATCTATCTATCTATTATCTCCCCGCGTAGGGGCAGAGGCGGATTGGGAACGACCCTAAGAACGTAGGACACATCTGCGGGCCCTTTGTTCCAACCCCTTGGGAATGGGATGATTGGCATGACCAAAGGCCCCCCGAAGCAGACTCCACCGATAGCCCTCACGGAACTCCCAAATATCCAGCTAGAACCGAAGCCATACCACGTGCATCACATCCCAGTGTCCCTCAGACATGCGCTACGCCCCCGGTCCCTCACGAAGAGAGCCCGTAGGGTCGCAGCACACCACCAACAACCACATGACCAGAAGCCACGCAGCAGGACGGGAGAGGCCCACACGGACGTTGCAGCGGGAGATGGCCCGAAAGCCGGCAAAGGAAACTGGATGATAATGAGGGGGAGTTCGAGGGTGAAGTGGAGAGTGTTGGTGGAATGAGAGGGAGAAATGGAAAGGATTCCCGAGAAAAAACCCAAAATCACGGCTTTGTCCACCATGAAAGACACGCACGCCTGCCTCGGAATATGAACCCGTGAGTGCTTGTATGCCAGGCCCACGCGCTAAGCATGAGCCACCGTGGCAGCTAAAATAAACCGATACACATGATTGACTCCTCCATTAAAGCAGAC
Organism: Ectobius pallidus; assembly: GCA_964059195.1. Classification (NCBI taxonomy): domain Eukaryota; kingdom Metazoa; phylum Arthropoda; class Insecta; order Blattodea; family Ectobiidae; genus Ectobius; species Ectobius pallidus. The sequence continues at coordinate 22,249,638 of CAXKWD010000011.1, forward strand.
ATATTCTAAAGTTCGCAGGTTAAAATTAAAGTGTAAAGTGTTCCCTATTACAGGCCATGGAGGCCCAGAGGGTTCCAGGAGGTTGAGGCTCCCAGATTTTTAGACATCGGCACATGAAGGTGGTAAGGTTGTCAGCCTTACGCACCGGCCGCCTTTACCCCCAGGATTGCTCCTGGTACTCATTTCTGTTAGAGGCTGAGTCGACCCCAGGGCCATAGTGCCACCAGAAGGATTAGGCCAATTGAAAAACTTCAACGACCTCATCGGGGATCGAACCCGCGACCTTCCGGTTTGTAGCGCAGCGCCTCAACCACTAGGCTACGGCGTACCCCTCAGGTTAAAATTATTCTATAAAATTATTGCTAGTTCATTTCTCTGCAACGGTACTCGTTGCTAAGAACTGTCTGTATTTTCCACCACATCCTCTCCTTCCTTCTCTCTCCTGGCGCGTCCTCTGTGTTTCTCTTCCTATTATATAGGTACGCTGAAGTAAACATGATAAAATTTCGAGAAAGTGATGTTATATGGGTCATTCTCTTAATCAACATTTCTCTCTATGCCCATCTCTTTTGTCCGGCCCGAGCTACTATAATTCTTCTTATTAATAACATTCAAGAGCAGAACTTTCAAGTCAGTCCATGCACGGAGCATACGACTTTCTTCTATAGGTTTCATTTACCAGAAAGTAGTTCAATTACGCTGAGCGACAGGTGGTAACCCCATCATGTTTATGATCATCTAAAATAAACTACAGCAGTAATATTTTAGTGTGAAAGGACCTGGTAATTTAGTCCAGAGCCTCTAATATAGACTTTGAGTTATTCAACGTGCCGTAAATCTACCAGAGCAGATTACGAAGTCTTTCAGAGGACTTTGTGTCCAGGAATTTTACGTCCTATGAATTCATCGACCTTGGTCGAGTTGGTACTCTAGACTTTCAGATCCATCGAAGTGGACAATAACTACCTTTCAAATAATACTCTAGGCCCGTCCATAAATACGGTGTTACTGCATTATATTAATTGAATTTGACGGACCATCCATGCCCTTTTCTGCCTTTTGTGACAATCCTCTACCTTCGTTTCCGTTTTTCTTTACTATAAATAACAATTTTCGTAGCCTTTTCAGAAAGGACGTATTAATCGAAAAGCAGAGTTTCTTATAATTTATTATGCTATTAATTTATTTAGTTTTACTTATTGCGTTATATGTAAAATTAATAAAGGCAAGATGCATGAATAATATTATGACTAAGGAAAAATATATATGTTTTTAAAAAGTTTTCTAAGTTTCTTTGAAAATTTTAGGAACACCAATAAGAAGGAGCAAGTTATGACATCTTGAAAAATTATCTTTTTGCATTAGGGAGGTTAGTCCTAACAAGTCTATTTGATCCTAATATCCACAGATGTGACTGGAGTTTTTATACAATTTCCTTAACATATTACGAAGAATATCCAGTTAGTTCATCATTCTACGTCGTTCCACGTCCTCGTTATAGATTTAATGTTTTTCATTACTGAAATTTATTTATTACATTAATTTCCCTGCAAAGAAAACCATCATTAATGGCCGTGGAAGTCTGCATTCTGACCACATGTCTCTCAAACCGGCCATCTACTAATGAAGTCTAGATACTGAGGTTGGTAGGCCGTTTCACTATAAGGGACTTAGCGCCAAAGAATTATATTAATTGCTTGAGAAAGGCATCCAGTTTGAGCGTTGTGTTATTCCCTATAGCCTACATGGTTAGAAATGCACACACTTCCTGAGTCCTTTGCCAGTGTGAAAATAGATACAATGTGAAAATAGTAATGTGTACGTTGAGTAGCCTCTCGTCAACCAGCAGACGACAACGACAGATGTTGCATGTGCCCGCCCGCTACCGGACTCTGTTGTAGGCATCTGCAAACCAAGCCAAAGGCTCATCAACTAGATAATTCCATGTTTCCAATTTGTTAGGTAATTAGTTAAACTGCGGTTTTGTACTGATAGGAAAACTCAAATGGCATTCACTCAGATACGAGTATGTTCACGAAACTGGCTTTGCTGGTTTTTTTCGACCATAATTAATAAAAAAAGTTTTGAGAGTTTATATTTACTCAGGCAAACGGCATTTGTGTCAGCTGATGATAGTAGTTCTTGTCATCTCGGACAGATGGCAGCACAAAGCGTCGGTCAAATCGAAGCTTCCTTTTGCTCATTTTCTTGAAACCAACGGAATTTACAACACGAAATGAATTCATTTTAGTGTGATATTAAAATTAACACTAACAGAATTTATTTTATTTAAGTACACGTTGTTTATTACACAGTTTCCAATAGCTAGTCTCAAGGTTTCAAGATCTTTAGGCCTACGTATTCGATAATAATCGATAGCAAACCAATTTCGAAATAGAAAACAGTGTCGAAATGAGTATCATTATAACACCGTTATGTCACACATAATTAGCGTATTATAGTATGGTCGAAAGGAAAAGACTTTCTGCATTTCTGTCAGTTGTGTTTTTGTCAGCTACCAACAGCAAGCATGGTCTGCATAAGCTAAAATCAAGTGATTGTCATTTAATTCGAGCCCTGCCTTGTTATTTTGAACTTTCGTAATTGCATATTCCAAAGCGTCCACCGCTGTAGCATAGGGGATGCGTTCCCTCCTCTCACGCAGCAGGCCCGGATTCGAATCCTGGTCGGGAAAAGTTACCTAGGTTTTTTTCTGGAGTTTTTCCTCACCTGTGAGACAAATGTCGGGTAACTTTAGGCCCATGTAGTCCCCAGATATCATCTGGCCGTCATTATCATCTTCATCCCATCCTCGCCTTGTTTGGGGTGAGTGTGTGTGTGAATGGTGTGTCTCGTCCTATTTGTTCGTGTTGTCTCGGAGGTGGCCCCGGCATTGGGCTGATCACTCATCCGGGGAGGACCTCCATGTCCTTGTCTGGTGAAAAAAGTATGTATGTGATCCATAGATACTCCCTCTCCCGACAGGTCGCGGCCCTGTTAAGGCCCGGGCGGCTTGGGTCGCTTAAATGCTAAAAGGGAGAGGTAAGAAAGAAAGAAGAATATTCCAAAACAACATTTAAAAAAGGATTTTTAATGCCAAATTAAATATTAATTTGATTTTTGAGAGATTCTGCCCAAGCTTTTACTGGGCAGAACTTTTTTTAAACTTTTACTGGGAAGTGTGATGTCGTGAATCAAGATCCGCTAAAGATTTTGTGGAGACTTTGGGGAAAATAACGCAGACTTTTTTTTACGCTCGAGTTGACGGATTTCTTACGCTTTGAAAAGTAGAGGCGTGTGACAAGCATCAGAATGCACATCAGTATTCCCATTCACAGCCGAATTGTAACTCAGAGATCTGAGACTGAGCATTTGCGTCACCTAATGGCTTCATCTTATCTCTCTTTCTCTAGGCGTGGAGCAGAATGTTCTCTCCAATGCTTTATCACCACTGTAGTTCGGTTAATGGGCCATAAATGCAACTATTAGTATCATTTCGGTATTGGAAGGAGATTCTGGGACCGTAGAATGAAAGAGTCTGTATGGGAAAAGCTCGGAATGGCTAGAGATTACTCTAAGTGCTGAAACACACGAGAATCATTGTGGAGATAGTAATAAGCACATTCCTTCGCATTCTATGGCTTAGCTTAATGGTAAAGATCCGGAACTGTCAGCAGTTAATTGACGACAGGTTACACTTACGGTTCGATTTTCCATTTCTTTCTTTTTAGCTCCGTCTCTAGCACTTCGATTCATGTTCTGTCCATCTCTGTAAATATTTTATCTTTTTTTCCTTGAATGGACTCGTCTCTTAGCTTAATCTATTTGTCCGTCTGTGTGTCTGGGTCTCTCTGATTCCCCTCTATCTATTTCTGTTTGTGTGCCTTTTTCTTTCCTTCCCTCCCGTCCTTTTTTTTATCTCTGCCCCCCTTTCTCTTAGAAATCTCCTTCCTCCTCATTCTGCTCTGGCACCACCCTTGCTTGTTTCTTCCCTTCTCTATCTCCCCTCAATCGTCTTCTCTCTCTCTCTCTCTCTCTCTCTCTCTCTCCCTCTCTCCCTCTCTCCCTCTCTCCCCCCTCCCCACAGTTTTTAACACGTTCGGTCTATGACGTTCTTATATTACCCCATTATCTTGTTTCCCTAAAGTTTTTATTTCTTTTTATTATTCCTCATGTTCCTTTTTTCTTCACTCTCCCTACCTTTCACCATGTTTTACTCTGTGTGTATTATTTAAGTCTCAGTTTACTGCCTATGTATTTCATTCTTTGTTATATTAGTTTATTTCCTTCCCTTGATGAATGTTTGACATTGCAGACTGCGGATCTATGAACCTGGTTTCTGTTCCCAGTAGGCCTAATCTTTTGGTTTATCTCAGCTAGGAGGACTGGAAGGGAGTGCACTCAGCCTCATGAGTTCAAGTGAAAAGCCACTTGATAGAGAAATAGCGGCTTTGTTCAAGATAATGTTCAATAACTGCTGTGGGAATCGGAATGACATAACTAAATCCTGCCATCAACCAATGACGGTGATTGGCTGAAATAAGAGGACGATGAGTTCAGATGGTAGAGACCATCCCTTTCATTGCGTTTAGTGTCATTTAGTTCAGTTTATGTAGCTTTTTATTTTATATAGTTTTTCACTGACAATAAGCAAGACTGCAGACCCATCTGTAGTGGTCTCCGTAACCAGAATAATATTAAGTTTCCATCATCAGAGCATTTCATTCATCAGAACGAAACCCTATTGTTAATTTCACTTGAAGGTTTACATTTATTTATTCACGTTTATGAACTCTGGACATTTGAGTCTTCCTTTTTTTAATTACACATCTCTCTTTTAAACCCAATGGTAGGTGATTTCCGCTCCACTTCCCTCTCTCCGGGCAAAGAAAACCTTTTAAACTCCAATCTGGTTAGAGAGGCATGTTGATTTAAAAAACAAATGTTGAAAATAGCTCACTGGACAAATAATTTGCCTGAAGAATTCAAAATATTAAAGCACTTTTGATTGGTTAAGTGCTGAGCTATATATTCGATATAATATGCCTATGCTTGAGCACTGAATTATCTGTTATACAGAGTGTTAACAAATAACACCGAAATATTTTATCTGTGTATAGAGAGGACATAGAAAAGCAACTTTTATTAGGAGGTTTTTGCTCTATGACGTAAAATGTGTATGCTACAAGGCATTAAAGTCATTACAATTTGGTTCTCATAAGTCAATAATGAAGCAAAACAGAGCTAAAATTTTCATTAAATTGACTTGATCGATAAAAACCTGATTCTTAATCATTCATCAACAGCTATATCATAATTTAGAGATTCCATAATCTGTAAAATTTACAGACTAATCACATGAGTGCCCGCCACTGCATTATTTTTTTAATTCATATCTCCAGTGTCAACAACGAAATTCCTTTGTTTTGCATTTTTTCAAATGTTAGAAATCAGTGGCGGCCATGCCCTGGGAGGTTTTATGCTGTTACAGGAAAAATTGAATCCATAGAGCAAAAATATCCTAATAAAGGTTGGTTGTCTATCATTAACACTCTGTATAAAGCACGTTGTCCGAAGACCCAAAGCATTTTGATTGTCTCTCGGAATCAGCCAATCAGCGGCCGAGCCGCCATAAACTTTAGTATTCGCAAGTAAGGCAAACAAGGCAAGCTCAGATGTATCAGTTTCTGCCAATAAAAATAATAGACGAAATTACTTACTAAAGAGTTGGTACGACATGAACTTTACTATTTGTCTACTTTATTAATATTTATATTAATTAATACTTATTGTAATGGGCATAACATGTGGTGCTACAATAATAATGCATGGCCCACTCTACCCAAAGCATAACGCATAACGTATCAAATTGTAGAACTCTTTGGTATGTTAGACAGTTCTGTTTGATCTATTTCTTTATAACTATGTCAGTGTAAATGAATATAAATAAAAGAATAAAAAAAAAGTCTAGCCGTTGAATAATTAAACGCAGCTGCTATTGATATAATATTGAGTATTCTATCAAAATATACGGCTTTCGAAATCTGCATTATATTTTAATGTACTTCTCAGTTTAAACTCTCCTGTGCAGGTAATGGAACCAATGTAATGGTAGATTGTTTTCAGATTTAATTTAAATCATTCATAACCTATACGGCAGATTTAAGCATGTAACCAACATAACAGTAAATCTTAGGCCAACACTTACATTATTAATATTATTGCCAGTGCATTTTGTGAAATATTTACATATCCTCAGAATGTCTTATATCAGTGTATACGAGTATTAAATAAAATTAAGGTAAAGCGCAGCTATGTTAACTATTTGGGTATGCATTACGCTGATATGCTCTAACTTCATGAAGAATGAATTGCTAGTTTTCCATTACACTCCGTCACAAGTTTATATGGAATTAATATTTATTGTTATTTAAGTGTGCAGAAATTAGAGGGGCGACAACCTTTGTGCTTCATTTTATGGAAAATTAAGTTTTAGGTTTATAATTATGCGTTACCCGATGTACGATTTTTAAATGAGAAAAGAACAGAATTATTTTTACTTCCTCTACCTGTTCCATAGGTGCTGGCATGCTTATATTTCAAATCGAGACAATAGCTGACCAAGTAAATAGACAACAGCAAACAGGCAAAAATTTTAATTGCACGTTATATGACAATACATTTTTCATACAAAACCCAAAAAAGGGTCTATTTTTAAATAGTAACCAACAATATTGCTGTTTTACAAACTAGATTAAATTTCTTGCAGATTGTGTCCTATGTTTTTTTTCTGAAATTTATTAGTCTTATTATACATTAAAATATCTGTATTTTACGGAATTATGGGAGTCCATAATATATTTATCAGTACCAATCATAGGTCTAATATGACATTATGTTCTTTGTGCTTTTCATGGTTCTTCATCATCATCATCTTATTATTATTATTATTATTATTATTATTATTATTATTATTATTATAATTATTTAGAAGTATATAAATAACCGACTATTAGTCATTGCTCGAAAGATCATGAGGGTGGGACTGTCCGTCTCAGAGAGGATGTTGATTATTCCATCCTTGTCGGCTGACAACTACTGAAGTTGTTATTACAGTAGCCGTCACCTATAGCTTAACTAAAAGCTATTGTGAGTCTCCCACATTATTCACTTAACGTGAATCGCAACAGATGAAAGCAGCGGTCACCGATCCAAATTCACACCAAAGAATTCTCACTGCTTAACCCCTTGATCAACTTGGACGTAATAAAAATTCAAAACCCCCTAAACGCCATTCAAAAATAGAGGTGTTTTTGAAGTTTAAAGCAGTGGGATATAGGGGTTTTTGAACTTAACTCTGATTTTCAACATGGCATTATATAGTACTTTAGGGGGTTTTGAATCTCACATATAAATAAACCAACTTAAACCATCCATACAAATCTGGCGATGTATAAAAGTAAGAAAATATAATTTTGCGTTTAGGGGATTTTGAATCTAAGGATTCAAATGATCACCAGTTTAGTTTAGTTTGGACTATTCCACATGAGAGAAGAATCTTCAGTTTCAAAATAACAAAAGATTGAGGTCGACCATTAAAAGTAATGGTAATCCTAGAAGAGAGATTCCATTTGGTGCCGTGGTTCGAACTGTGGCTAGTTTAGTTTGTAGAGCACCGGTACGGAAAGCCAAATGTTATGGATTCGAATCCCGGTGTCAGAGTAATATTTATCCTTAAATATTCTCATTTAATGTTTAAGAGAAACAATATTCTGTGGAATCGTGTTTACACATCAACATAATGAATGATTGTTGAATGTTCTGTTCTTTACTATTTCTCACATACCCATTTATTAATAATAGGCTATTAAAGAAACACTGCCAAACGCACCTGTACGAACTACTGCCCACATTTTGTTGGCGTAATGTTATTAGTAGACTAACGCTGTTTGCATGCCCACAGTTTGGATCAGAGCGAAACAGTAATTAGGTCTGATGAAGTGGGATGGAAATTTTTCTGGTTTCTCCGTTTGCTTTCGCTTTGCGTTACTCGGAATTCGTTGCTAATATTAAAACTTGACATATTCCTACGCATAGCGTAAATGTAGGCTATGTGTAGGTGCTCTACAAGAAACGATTAAAAGACGACTTTGTTCCAATACCGTAGCGTAAAGACCTTTTATCGATTTGATTTTTTTCTTTCTTTCATTCTATCTTTCACTTTCTCTTTCTGTTTTCCTACTCTATTCTATTTCTTTGTTTATTTTATGATTGTCAATGTTATATTAATTAAGCTATTTGTTTAGGAAATTTGTTTCTTAGTCTTCCTTTCATTGTTACGTCTTCCCTTCCTTTCTCATCGTAAATCCTTTCATTTAAGGGAACAAGTTGGTATGGAAATTTTGTTTCTAGACTCACATTAAGTGCCTATTAGTAAAAAGCTATAAGGTGTATTGACATCAAATTATTAAACTTTAGTTTGGATTCTTTCATAAATGTCTTGTGTATTCGTTTTTGATAGTTAAAATTTTGAAAAAAAAAGTGTGCGTGGAACGCCATGCAACAGAAGTGATACTTGTTTTAATTTTTTGATTTTGTAAATTTCGGATTTTGGATTGTTGGACTTTTTAATATCGGGTTTTTGGACTTTTTTAATTTTGGATTTTTTTATTTTAATTTTTTTTAATTTTGGAATTTAGGATTTTTAAAATTTCTATATCTTATTTTTTTTACTTTTTGATTTTTTAATCCTAGATTTTTTATTTTTAAATTTTTTATTTTTTAATTTTGGATTTTTTGTTTTTTAAATTTTGGATTTTTGAATTTTGAATTTTAAATTTTGGATACTTGGATTTTTTAATTTTGGATTTTTAATTGTTTTTAATTTTGAATTTTTGGACTTTTTAAATTTGGATAATAAATTTTTAATTTTGGATTTTTTAAATTTTTTATCTTTGAATTTTTTATTTTTTGGATTTTTTAATTTGATATTTTGGATTTTTTAATTTTGGATTTTTAGATTTTTTTAGATTTTGGATTTTGGATTTTGGATTTTTTTTATTTTTAAAATTTTGATAAGCCTAATCATTGAGTTGATTGTTTTCTGTGCAGTCCGTTCCGTCACACCTCACTAATTTCGTGACGGTTTTGAACGTAACACTAATTTCGTGTCGATTTTGAGCGTTACACAAGCCCTCGATTCACTCCTACCGCGGCTAAAGAAGTTTCACTTCAAAAATTATTTTATAAAAAAGTAATAAAAATATGTAAAACGATTTGTGATATATAGCCTAATTTTCTCTGCCCAAATAAATCTTAACCTCTTAGTATAATAGAGGCCTATTATGTATGGCATTCTCTTCGTGCAAATTGGTTGCAAAAATGAAGAGAATGTCGCTACCACATCACACCGCTTCCCCGAAGGGTACACAACACAAATAAAATATGATTAATGCACTCTCGTAACTTTCTTTGCTGTAAGCATGGCCAATACATTCTTCTCACTTCCCATTCTGATACACATTCTGAGATGAGAGTACAAACGTATATTAAAATTTTGTTTTGAGATATTTGCGTTTTAAAATTTAACAGGCTTTTGACAAACATCAATGCATTCCAGTATCATATGATTATGATAATAATTATCATCTTCATTATCTGCCTTTTTTTTCTCTCACATTGGCTTCCCTTCGTCTTAGTTTCCTTTCTACTTGCCTGGGCAGCTCCTTGTGCATGGTGGATGCAGTTCTTGTTGACCAGTGGAAATGTTTTCACTGGTTTCATTTTATGGAAATTCCTTTTAAACGTATTTTAAGTGAAAAATTTCCATAACACTACAAAAGTATATATATTCTTGATCATGAAAATTCAGAGAATATTGTCCCGCTAAAAACATACATACATGCATACATACATTCTGAGTTTTCCCTCAATACAGAGGCTGTCCTCCAACCAAACAATACAAACAAATTAAAACAAAGTATCCAAAAACAAAAACAAAAAACGTTATTTTTTACCATCTCAGAGTAGGCCTACCCTACCTTGTTCCCTTAAAGACATTTCCCAATCCCTGGTATGATTATTTAGTTTATTTCTAGTTACTTACATTATTTCAACAATTTAATAAATCTTCGTTCTGATTTCCATTTAACGTAAACAATTTTGCTGCATATTCTTTTCGGACTCAAGGCGAAAACCTTAGACTCGTAAACCAAACTGAAAATCGGCAGCAACCTTCTGTAATGCAACAACCCGGATTTCACCAACAATTATTTATTATGTTCTATAAAAGTGCTCAAATATGAAATGCAAGGAAAATGTAAGAAAAGAAATCTGTTTTATTGTAAGTGGAGGTTGAACAAAAGAATGTTCCGAGACGTGATTCGCTAGACATACCGTCGGATCCTCGAAGGTTTTATGTCAGAGATAACTACGGTTAGACTACTGGATAAAACAATTTTGCATACATTTTTGATAAGTTCTTCCAGAGTTATCAGCCGAGGCGATGCATTGAAAGACTTTCGGACTCCCGCTCTGAGTTCATCTTCTGGGATAATAATAATAATAATAATAATAATAATAATAATAATAATAATAATAATAATAATAATAATAATAAGTTTATTTATCCTGGCAGAGCTAAGGCCATTTGGCCTTCTCTTCCGCTTTGCCAGTCAAAAAATTACAGTTAAAAACACAATTAAGTTACTTATAATTAAATAGAAGATAGTTGAACATAAAACTAAATGAATTACAATTAAGTTACAAGTTAATCTTGAATAGAAAATTGAATACAAAATTAGATTGATAATTTTCTAAATTACACTCTAATAAAAATTTTGGGCTTAAGACAGAAACAAAAATTTAAATAACATTATCCTGATCGAGAAGTCTTCGACTCTGTTGATAGCCCGTAAAGAACCTACCAATATTATTTGCTCAAAAATTCAAATTATTCACATTTAGCATAATTTTTTTCCAAGCTGTTATTTCATTTTTCTTTACTTTAATTGTACACGATTTTGTAACATACCCAATTGTTTAATTTTCTACATTTATATAATCTAAGGACTTATATAATTTTCCATTAACCTTACTATAATCAATGACACGGTTAAAATAATCATCTCGTATCGCCATTCTGTTCATTAATAACTAATAAGTTAGTAATCCAACCAAATTGTGCATTATTATCATTAGACAATCAATGTTAATATTATTTCAATATTATCTTCCCGATTTCTTTATTTCTATGATTGCTGTACATAATTATTATAACAGTTAATTATTGTTTACTATCTCATATTCTCTTCAATTTTACAGTGTATGTCTGTGTAGTCATTCTACTTATTTGAAATACTATTGTATCAATTTTTAACTATAATTATTAGTACTGTCATGTATATTTCGGCCTCCTGCGTGGTCTCATGGTTAGCATCGGCATCCACAGGCACGGGTTCGATCCCCGGTACCTACTCCGATGTTTATGAAACTATGAGGTAGGGAACGGGGTGCACTCAGCCTCGTGATACAAACTGAGAAGCTACTTGAAAAATAATCAGTGGCTCCGATCAAGGAAAACGTCATTAACGGCCACGGCTGTCGGCATGCACACATCATGCCCCCAAAACTGCCATCTGCCTATGGTAGGTGACGCAGCAGTCGGATTGTAGGCCTGGTCCTTATAGGGATGTAGCGCCACAGAGTTTAGTTTTATTATATATTTCTGAATCTGGCTAAGTGGAAGAGAAGGCCCCTAACTCTATTAGATAAAACAAAACTATTTATTATTATCAATTTATCATTGCTATTATTATTATTATTATTATTATTATTATTATTTTGTTGTAAAAATCGGAAAGTGAATGCCTCAATTTCGTTGCCAGGATAACTTACTTGTAATAATCGTCAATAGCACAACCAAAATATCACCAAAAGGAATAACAGTGAGATTTCAGATGTTTGGTGCAATTTGTTGCAGATATTAAGCCTACTCTCAATCCCTAGTAGCTTTTATGTTTTTCCTTTTGTCTTGTTATAATTTTAGCCATTCCTTGTTTTCTTTGTATTTCTTACTTGTTAACAGCAAGGCATCTGATGCGCTAAAAACTGTTGATTGTCGTAAACGAATAAATTTTAGAATGAGGGTAACTTAGTTACTGTCGACAGTTATTTGTATTCAGCTTCTTTTACTTTGCAAGAGTTGTAGACAAAAGCAACAACAATATGGAATCTTATCGTCCGTAAACGTGAAAGCGTTGTGTGCAATTCACCAAGATTAGAGAGTCCTTGCGTCCCTTTTTGTGGAATTGCCTCGTTGGCCATGCATGCATGCCTGAAAGGAACACCGTAAACAGTGTGTTGACATAGTGGCAGAATTCGCTTGCCAAATTCTCCCGGAAAGCAGTCTGTGGTCTAGCAACAGTGAAATGGCAAATTGTGGTGAAATCCCTGTCTGTCCTTCATTTTCTCTCACGAGAAAACACTCCCTTGAGAGACTTTGTCTCAGAGCGAATCTATAATATAGCTTATTTGCAGGACTTGAAAAAACGCACTCATTTGTTGAGAGTAAACGAACTTTTAAGAAATCGGTGTTTATAATCGGGTTATGTGAATTCCAATAAAGCTGCTGTTTGTAGGATTTCGTTATGTGAATTCCTACAATTTGATACGTGAATTCCTACAGAGACAAGTTATGTGAAATATTACGAAGACAAAATACTGAACGGTCAGACAAAAATTTTTCAATAAGAAATTCCTAGGAATTAACATAGAAATAGCATATAACTCCGTGGTACTAACATCCCAGAAGGTACAAGGCCTACCACCCTACTAGGCAGATGGCAGGATTGGGGCATGTGGTCAGCATGACGACACCCAAAGCCGTTAATGTGGTTTCCATGACCGGAGCCGCTACTTCTCTATCAAGTAGCTCCTCAATTTGAATCACGAGGCTGAGTGCACCCCTACCGAAAAATCCGAGGAGGTACCGGGAATCGAACCCGGATCGAAAAGATCTGTAGCCAGCGACGCTAACCGCAAGACCACGCCGGCGGTCAGAAATAGCATATAATAGCATATAGGCCTAACAAATTAACAACGACGAAGAATATGAAAACTTGGAAGGAAATGGGGAACTTTTTATAGTAGCCTACATCGTTAAAAGAAAATGGGAAAACGAATCCTAGAATTAGGTGAGTAAGTGTCTTGATCCTTTTGCTATATGCATAAATAAGGCACATACAGCAAGATAGCGATGCCGTAATTTGTAAGTTCTCAAGGCTTTTATGTTAATATTAGTTTGTAATGGCAGGAGGTACACCCTATGGTGAAAACCTTTGTAACGCCAAATATATATTATTACTACTGTTATAATATTATTAAATATTATTATTATTTCCTAAATATTACGACACATGAATAAATTTCAAAGGCAAAAGATTTTCCTCACACTTAACACAAATTTGCGACTAAGCAACTTTAATACTGGCTGGTGTATTATCTTTTTATCTTTGTTCATTATTCAAAATTAGAACGTTATAAAAAGCTAGACATTAAAATTAAAACACTGAAAGCTAGACTGCGTTGTCGAAACGCAGTTTTAAGTAAATATATGAATAAACAAATATGTAAAATTCTTGACATTTTATGTCTGTAAGGTACTTTTTTCACATAATCAAATCTGGTGATGAGCCCACACAAAAGATTCATTAATCATCTTTCTTGTTTCCTTCTTCACTGTATTCATTTTTCAGTAATATTTTCTTCACTGCCTGGTTTTACGTATGTGTTATTTATTTATTTATTTATTTATTTATTATTGCATTCTCTTCATAGGGAGAGGTAAAACTAAGCTAAAGAAAAGAGAAAGAAAGAATGCATTCTCTTCATAGCCTCTAACAATTTGAATATATGAGGGAGGTGATTATAATAATTAGCGTTTTAATACTTGGAAGTCATAGATTTCAGCAACATAGGTAGGAAAGTATTCTTAAAGATTACGTGTGTACCAGTTTTTATTTTTTAATTGACTTTCTAGTTGTTTTACTTTGCCTTTATTTACCAGTTTTTTATATGACAGTCTAACAGATGAATAATCCATGTTTTACGTCATTAATTTAGGGTCTGATTAGGTACGTAAACTGAGGTTTTTATACTAATTCTCGAGTCGTTACAGCATAAAAAGGACGGAAAAAAAGGCGATGAAAGGAGATGCGAGTGAGAGAACTCTATAGTATACCCCACCGTGTTTGATCTCTATTCTCCACTACTCAACATTGTTTTCGTCATCTTCAGTATCCATGGTGATGATACTGTAGCTGCGTGGTCGAAACTTGTGCCGATCTAACCATGGCGATAACTTGAACACTCTTAATTAGTTCTGTCATAGTTGCTATCCAATATGTCGTAGGCCTACACAGAAAATACCTCAATACCAAACGCTCTCTCCTGTTTTCAGGTGTCGAAATTTAACTGTAAATTCCTTTGATTAAGCATCTGCTTTCAATGATCCTGCAAACCTAAAGCTGAAAATCTTACTACCTTCACTTGCCGAATGTCTAATTATCTGAGATCCTAAACCCCTGGAACCTCAAGGACCTTGACTGCCTGTGTAGGGATCACTGTACTTTGCTGAGAATTGGTTTATATTATGAATATAATTGTTGATGACTATTTAATCCACATTGATTGAATAGCTCTACAGTTATTTGATCAGAAGTGCAATATGTTAGTAAAATTAGGCTAACTTTTCGGGTTTTCAGCTCAATGTTCAGTTTTTCCTGAAAAAACAAAACGGGATGAACTTTTTACAAGAAGGCTACTTTAATTTAACCTAAGATGATGAAATAGAGATACATTACTGATAGAGATAATATATAGGTAAATAACTACAACATAAACATACTAATAGTAATAAAAAACATACTAAACTTATTATTTCTCTGAGTTTTTTTCTCTCCCGGGCCTTAAAGGACCGATTCCTGAAGGGGGAGGGAGTTGAACACACTTCTTTGACAGGGAAAAATATGGAGGACCTCCCCGGATGAATAATCAACTCAATGCCGGGGCCACCTCCGACACAATACGAACACATAGAACGAGACACACCAGTCACACACACACACTCACTTCGATCAAGGCGCGGATGGGACGAAGGTGATAATGGCGGCCAGATGATTTCCGGAGACCACTAAGGCCTAAAGTTTCCAGACATTCATCACACAGGTGAGGAAACCCCCCGAAAAAACACATAGGAAACAGTAATCGAACTCCTACGCCACAGCGGTTGACAAAAACACACTAATAATAACAAATAAAAAAACAGTAACAACGATGCCAACTTTCAATTAAGTAATTTTGAGCCAGTTAGTTTCTTTTTATTATTACGTAGTGAAAGCAATCACATGAAACATAATGTATATATATTTTGTTTGTTATTATATTGTGGATCTCTCTTCCACGACAGCTATCAAATATTAACATGCCCTAAATCATTGCAAATATCAGGATAACAATTTAATATACTGTGTGTAGGATAGTTAAAGCATATTGCCCGTGGGTCCACCATGCCACTCACATTGTTGTTATAATTATTAGAGCAGAAAGCTTATCTGATAATTGATTAAATAGAAGAGGGAGAAATATCAGCTCTCCCATATATTTCAGACGCACATGTTCGCCTTCCATAACTTGGATTAGGATTACAGTATGTAATTGAATATTCTGGATGAAGTTTCACGTTTTTCAGTATAATGAAGTATTGTATTAACAACTATCAGATGTATGTAGGTGGACGTAGTATACGAATAATACAGAGCTTTTCAATTGAAGCGAAGCTATATTATTCAACAAAATATCACGTCATTGCATAATTTACACTTTATACTATTAATTTCGCTCATTTATACACAATAATGTAGAAGTTACTATTAAATACACTAGGCTCTTCCATTGCATTAGACTTGGTGGGAATTCTATTACGTTAATACTACTTTATACATATTAAATTTTCACCGTGCTTAAGGAAACTCAGCCAAAAGTAGCTCAACTCGTTTCCGCGTGACAGTAGAAAACAGCTGTCATTGTGTACAATGTCCATATTTAGTTTTTGACATCATCTATGGGTTTAATTATTGCACTACATTCTCTGATCACAACAAACATACGGACAGCATTGCCAATTATAGGATATTTTTCAGTTTCAAAAGAGGTCTGTTCTTTCATACACTCCTCCATAAGTGGCAAGGTCCTTAAAAGTTCTTTTGTTGTTACTTTTCGTGTGAAAAACATATTTTAAGGACAACAGAAATACCTGCTATGCTGTAATGTCGTTGGTCATTCTGTTAGTGTGTGACAGACTTTGAGCATAGTATTACAGTATTGTGAAAGTTATGTTTAAACATTGAAAAGTTCCTTATCTTTGGAGATCAATATCCATAAATATAGTCTTAGAACAATAAGCTTTGAAAGGTCATAAGAACATCCTTTTTTCAGCTAGATGTATAATTTCTTATTTTAGAATGACCAGAATTGTATGCTGAAGCTGAATCCATTCAAATCAGAGAATTCATTTTTCCGACCTACGTTCCGGTTTCCCTGGCAGGATACAATTGTTGCTTTTCTATTTATTTGAAGCATATGAAGCCTTGTAGACTATGACGAAAAGAAATACAAGAATTAAGAAAAAATGCACGCTTTAAAATGCACATGATAGGCTGTATAACAACAATTTATTAGAAAAAGGAAAAGAGGAATGAAATAAATCATCAAAAGGAGGAATACGTAAATATATAAATAAAAATAGAATCAAAGAAAGAATTGAAATAAAAAAGAAAAGGCGGACATAAGGATGGAGAGAACAATTTTTCCAACAAAAATTTTGTTCACTTTCCATAGGAGACAGTTTGAAATTTGTGAGTTATTACTACTTTATTACTCCTTCATTTTCATTTCCGTGTGACTGTAATCTTACATTTTGAAGGAAGTACCGTACAAGAGTTTCTAATTATATGGTTTATATTCCATCGGACATTTCAGGTCGTTCGGCTTTACTGTATTTATATATGTAGTGTATTTTCTTAGCATCGGAGGAAGAGAACAGAGAAAAGTAGATAAACTTCTGTAGTGTTTTGAAACAACTAGGTTGTGAAACAATTTTCACTTCCGTACTAAATAAATTCCTAGTTGCAATTTTTAGTTTTCATTAATGAATTTCATTGCAGTAGAGGGCTGTTACTATTTTTAAATAACACAACCTTATACCCTCGCACATAAGAATTGTTTTTATTAATAAAAATTACAGTGTACGTTTACATTACATAAATTTTATTTCATTATGTTTTACATTGACTTTCGTATATAGTCAATAGTAAAAACTTATGTATTGACATGTAATGTCAAGAACGTAGAAACTAAAATTAGCTTATGGCATCAGAAACGTAAAAGTACTGTGATAGTTAAAAGAACAAAAATCGTAGGTACCATGTTATGTTCTTTTTGCAGGGTATAAATTTCATATATTAATTCAGTAATTTCTCACCAGTGTTAAGTGTAACTATGAAATCTATAGTCCAAGGGCTGAAGATGGCATAGTCTATGTCGAAATGCACACGGTTTTTATATTTTTAACTGTCAAGTAGTAGAGCCACAGATTATTGTCTCTGTTGGACACTACATGAGAATATTATAGGAGAAAAATTCTTCCGGCACTGGGACTTGAACCCAGGACCTTTGGCTATTCGCGCCAATGCTCTACCAACTGAGCTAAGCCGGAGCTCAATTCACAGCACCAGATAGGAGAGAAGTTCCATCTGGCCCTGTGAATTGAGCTCCGGGTTAGCTCAGTTGGTAGAGCATTGGCGCGAATGGCCAAAGGTCCTAGGTTCAAGTCCCAGTGCCGGAGGAATTTTTCTCCTATAATATTCTCATGTCAAGTAGTACTTTTATGTTTCTGACGCCATAAGCTAATTTTGGTTTCTTTTATTGACATTGTATATTAATGCAAAATTTTTACTGTTGACTATATACGAAAGCAATTGTATAAAATAATGTAATAAGTTTTATGTAATTTAAAGGTACAAAATAAATAAAAATAAAATAAAATCTGCTTATTTTCCGAAGAACCGTTTGCCGGATACTGGGAAACTGAACGAAGCAGCTCTCCCATCCTTTTTCTCTCTCCTTTCTTTTTTAGTAAATTACTGTTGACTATATACGAAAGCCATTGTATAAAATAATGTAATAAGTTTTATGTAATTTAAAGGTACAAAATAAATAAAAATAAAATAAAATCTGCTTATTTGCCGAAGAACCGTTTGTCGGATACTGGGAAACTGAACGAAGCAGCTCTCCCATCCTTTTTTCTCTCTCCTTTCTTTTTTAGTAAATATGTAGTTTTAGATATATACCTATACCCAAGACGAGCTAAGAAGGAAACCTGAAGTAAACAAAAACCATCACGTCTGTCTCACTTTTAAGTCATACGAGTAATGTGCTAGAGTGAGACATGTACTGGTTTTTGTTTACTTCAGGTTTCCTTCTTAGAACGGCCAGCCTTTAGTTACAGCTGTAGTAGTTGTAAGCTACTGTCACCGCCGTCTCGAGAATTACACTGCCTGTCCTATGCTTTATTTTAACATGGAGTTCAGAGTATTGTTAAATTGCCTAATTTATCCAGTAGAGGAGACACAGTTCACACCCAGATTGCAGCAATCACTAATCAAAATAAGCATTAAACAGACACAGATACTTGTGTTATTTGTTTAGAACGTAATATTATTCCAGTATATGACACTTACCATGAAATGGAATTTTGGAGCAATAATTAAAATAAATGTAAATTAATTAGACGCATTGATAGACTATATTATGAGCACCGCCGTCTCGAGGAGTAATACAGTTTAGAAGGCAGTGATTACGAGACGGCGGTGACAGCACTACATAATCAACAATGTCGTAGCAAAAAACAAGAAGCAGTCTGGGTGTGAAAGGTGCTGCCATCTGTAATGTCGCCGAGTACGCAAAATTAGCCGTATAGGACAGGCAGTGTATACACGATTAATACAGTTTAGAAGGCAGTGGCTACTGTATACCAGTAGTAGTATTATTTTGAACTGTATGTAGCTGTAGAATGAGATATTGTTTAATAAGTAGTACTGTAAAATTGAATAAAAGTGTAGAAGAGAATATTTGTTATTTTTTAAAATCTGTAGTTAATATTATACTTTGAAAAAGAAAATAAACTTATCAAAATAAAATCATAGAAGAATTGATTATGTCCTGGTTTAGTAACCTAGACACCAGAACATCATATGCAGATTTTATTTTATTTTATGTAAAGTTAGACTGTAAATTTTATTACTTAAGGCAATTTTCATTTAGGAGGGTTGAAGGTTGTGTATTAAAACAATAATACATTTTCGTTTGTTTGGCGTAGAATGGATAAAATATATAGTCTAGTTAATATTAATCTGGTCAAGCCAAAAATTTTAATCCGCTAGATTTGGCAAGAGATCAACGCTGGAATCTCATCTGTGACTGATGGTTGTGCAGGAGTCTGTTATTGAGCCGTCCGCACGGAATCGCTCCTTGAATTCACGCTGGAAGACAGGGATTCTGCTGCAGCGACCCAAATTACGCCCCCTCTACTCAACGTCTCTTTCTCCACGAAATGTATTCATCTATCAAGTTCTGTCGTGTTGGAAAAATACGTTACCTCCTTAATTCCCGCAGAACATTATGTGAAAGCTCGACATTAGACAAGCGGTTAGGGGGGCATCATTATAGAAAACTCGTTTAAAAGCTAAATATGAGAAAGAAAAAACACAAAAATTAACATGGTACAGAATTTTACTTTTATTGATACTCTACATAAAGTATTTTAGCTTCCGCGCGATTAGTTTATGTAGAAAATATATCTTTTTAACGATCAATAATCATCTTACGGATCTTGAATGTACAGGCATAAAACATTTTTTAAATCCATTCACCTTAGTGGTAATCACTATTTTGCATGTTTCTGTTTTCAACAGCCAGCGTTACAGCTACGAGCCTTGAATTTAACGTATTTATTTTTGGCTTAGAATTATACACCATTATTCAGAGATATGCATATTCTTTACTTCTATATAAAAACAACTTATATATTTTTTTTATATTCTTCAGTAAAATGTAATTATTTTTAAATTCCTAGAATAAATCTACATTTCAAAACTTAAGTAATATGAGTTTCAGTGTTTTGTTCGTGAAAATGTTCCTTTAAAGTTTAAAGCATTAAAGCAATGTCCCATAATTAATATGATTAAGATTTATTAAAGTCTTTACAAGCCATAATTTTAATCGTGTGTCGTCAATAACTACCACTGAACACACATTTCTTTCTACTTTTCTGGTAATTTTTCGTACTATTTTATTTCAAATATTCCATCAAAGATTTGAAATCGAACAATGAGCTTCTTTCTCTGTTCGTGTGACTCACATGCGGTTTCCATTGAACTGCTGTTTTTCTATCCTGCAATTAAGCTGACACCTCCGCAAATTTTTAAGGAGTATAAACCTAAAAATTGGAGTAATAAAATATTAAATGGTTTGACTGTTAAGCTTTTGAAAATATTATTTATAGCCCATGTCCTATGATTCAATGTTATGCTATGTTCAGATTTCTACAAACCATCAAATTGAAGGCTTATAGCACGGCCGACAAGGGATTTCTGCACAGTGTCCGTAAGAATGAGGTAGGGAGTAGGATTCTTGATATTCTGGTATCTCACACATGGCAAATTCCAGGATTTCGCATTTTACCTTCATTTACTCTGTTAAGCTAGGCAAGCGCAGTGGCTCATATCGGCAACTTAGATATTTTAGTAGGTCCGCTTTTTTCCCCCTACCTGTACACAGACAAGGAAGGCTCACTGAGAAGGAGCTGCAATTGTACTACGGGCAAGCTTTTAGAACTAATACAGATAGCTTGGAAAACATGAAGAGAGCAGTGTGGTCTACATTCTTCTATAGGGTTTCTACTGACAGTCATCCGACA
This sequence comes from Ectobius pallidus, assembly GCA_964059195.1. NCBI lineage: Eukaryota > Metazoa > Arthropoda > Insecta > Blattodea > Ectobiidae > Ectobius > Ectobius pallidus. Next base: position 22,270,672 of record CAXKWD010000011.1, read on the forward strand.
CACAAATAGTACATTTTATCTTTAACGTATTTTTTCTGTCATTTTGTATTCCCTACAGAATTGTTCCTTTTTCTCGGGGAGTATTAAGAGTAGAAATATGATTTTTGTTCCAGTTATTAAAAGTACATAATTAAAGAAACGGTGGATTTCGTATGCATTTATCTTCAATAGTAAGGAAGTTACTTCATTTTTTTAATGAAAAAAGAATAAAAATTGAATTTTTCAAAGAAAGTTATAAAATATTTGTTTAAAAACACATTCCTTTTAAAAATCAACGTTTAAAGAAAAGATACAGATATAAAAGTCTACCAAATTTTGTTTCAATTGATCAAATACTTTTGAGAAAAAGGATCATGAATATCAATAATTTAACATCCCGGAGATACAGCTTACAACCTCCCATTAAGTTATTTTAACAGTGATAAAGTGTACACAACATATATATTGTAATTTTCTTTCCAGGTTACGCTTCCTGCATTTGAGGACACACTCTACTGGTGCAAAATCTTCAAGTTTCCGAATATGAAGAGAAAGTATCATATGGTCCGAGTGAGTACCTTTAATTCTTAAACTTAACAGCATATTAAAAAAGAACAAAAACTTGGAGAAATATTAGTAATAAATTCAATAATTCAATAATTGGTCCTGTACCTTGATGAAATGTAGGCCTATTAAACAGACAATATTGCAGATAGGAAAGTACAGTATATAATGAAGTATAGTGAAATTACAAATTCTCGCGCTGATTTTGAAAAGCACGTAGGGACACACTTTTAGCGTTGTTTCATTTTAGTTCAAATTAAAACTGTAATGCTAAGGAGTTACAAGTTTCAACCACAAAAATAAGAATTTGGTAGATCGCTGTCTACAAAAGTGGAGGAAAATTGTGAGCAGACGTTTTAACATGATGCCAGTCTGAAAAAAAAAAGTTCTTCTAAGTGACGGTACAAGAAGACTGATTTTCAGGGATGATGTAACGCAAACGTAGTGAAGCCTAAGCGTACTGTACAATGGGATAAAACGTGGCTTCCGTCGTTTGATCCGAGTTGAAGTTTTTGAAGGATAACTTTTCAACAACACGATAGCAGTTTGTTTGTATCCATTTAGATTGAAGAGAGTATGCTTTGTATAATATCATAAACACCAGGTATGTAGGCCTACAGTACGTAAGGCTGATAGTTCATTAATCAGAATACATACCGTACATTTAGTGCAAATTACCGTATTTGTACGTTCCAGGATTCGTTCCCTTTGACTTCAAATGTATGTGTTTCATGGCAGCAAACAGGAAATTATTCCTGTGTTGAAATGTGCGTTTTCAATTTCTAAGAAATAGAGTAATTAGGCAACAACGTGTGCGATTGGGGGGTTGCTAATAATCAAATTCTCCAACAGGGACCGCTGGTAACCTCTAGTTTCGTCAACTGTTTCTTTATTTTACTTAAACCACTGTGGTATTAATTCTTTTCGTGCTCATCCATGCCTTAATTTTCTTATGATGACCATACTTTATCAATGGAACCCGGATTTCTAATAAAAAGCCTATTTATTTTCAGACTCTTACACATAGTCTAAGTAGAAATGTTATATTTTTAAGGTACTCTTTAAAAAGCAATTTTAACTTCATTTGATAGTGCTTATATTGTTTATTCTGAGATAAAAGCTATTCTTCTTACTCATTTTATGATTTTGAAGTACGAGGATCGTTCACAAAATAAAGAACGACTTGGCATAACTAAATAACAAAGAAAGATGTCAACACAAAACTTTATTTACAAAGATACAGTACCTTACTCCATTTTTCAACGTAATCGCAATTGCTTTCAAGTAGGGCTGAAAATCGATTAAAATTTTTAATCGAGTTAACGCTTGACTTTAATCGATTAATCGACCGATTAATCGACTGATTAATCGACAAACAAGTCTGTATTTTAAACGAAACTAAAGTGTACATTTAATATTGTTTTACACGTTTAATAACTACTGCACTACAGATAATCAGAAGAAATCCCGAATTAATGAATACCATTATTAGTTAACTAGTGAAAAAATATATACAAAACTTACATTTCCGGTTACTTTTTCAGCCAAGACTTGAGACACACGAGTTTGTTGACATTTGACGATCGTAGCTTGTTTAAAATAATACCGGCAGCACTAAAAACTCTCTCACTCGGCACTGAGAAAGGAGTTTGGTCATTTGACCCATTTCTCGAAAAACATTTTCAGAATTCGACTAAACCGATTAATCGGAAAGTGTAATTTATCGACGATTAAATATTTAATCGATTAATCGGGTCGATTAATCGATTATTCGGTACAGCCTTACTTTCAAGGCATTTAATGTAAGGTGGTACCGGACTTTCAGTGCCGATGTTATACTCTTCTACCGTCAGAGACTTGAGCCTGGAGTTTCTGCCAAGAAGACAAGGAATACACGCAGAGGCCTATTGTGAAACTCTTCAACGACTACGACGCGCTATCCAAAACAAGAGACTTGGAAAGTTTCTGAAAAGGTGTTTTTGATTCACTAAACGCTCGGCATCATTCGGCTGCTCCAACACAGGCACAACTTCAATTTTTGTTTAAGTGGAATTTTTTTGACATCCTCCTTAAAGCCCTGACCTGGCACCCAGCTATTTTCACTTGTTTCCGAAACTAAAGGACTTTTTGGGTGGAAAAGAGTTCCCAACCGATGAAGACCTCAAAGCGGCAGTGACATCCTGGCGGTAGAAGAGCATAACACCGGCATGGAAGAACTGGTACCACGTTACAATAAATGCCTTCATAGCAAGGTAAAGATCCCGCACGAAATCTGTGCCGATTGCCTACGTCATTGCATTATGTTTTCGAGGGGACTGTAACGTCGACCGGCCCGCTACTTATCTCTCTCGCACAACAGTACCTCCCTTTCTATTTTTAAAGGCCAAACTAACTCTCTCTCTCTCTCGCACAATAGCATGTCTCTCTCTAGCGAATAACGGTCGTCATCGGCACAGATTTCGTGCGAGATCTATACTGTAAGGTACTGTATCTTTGTAAATAAAGTGTTCAGTTATCTTTCGTTGTTATTTAGTTATGCCAAACAGTCCTTTACTTTCTGGACGACCTTCGTAAAATAACATATTCAATTTCTTCTCAAAACTATTACATTAAAAGTGCATATTTCACGGCTAGTCGTCATTATCAAAGGTTTTCTTTATTCTGCTGGCTAATAGAATTACTGAAAAATCCTGGCTATAAAACTCTGTCAGACTTATAAAAAGCTTTCCAGTGAACAAACAGATATTGAAGAAGGATTCTTCCAAGAAAAACTGTGCTGCTTTTCACATGCACCCTTGACGTCCTGTGCTTTGAAAAAAAACATTTTCACTTTTCAAATCATTCTTCACCGACAGACCCAGAAGCTTCACGCAAGGAAATCTGCGGATGACCTTCCTTTGATGCCGTGAATTAGATAAGAATTTTAAAAAATTATAATTTATTTGAGATTCGTGTAGCATACTTTATTTTTGTTTAATTTGATGCTTAGGATATTTCTTAAATTCTTCGTTCTTGTTTCGCTTGTTTATTTTACTTAGTAAATTGTGCTCTAGTCATTAATATAGCTCGTAATTCTCAGTCACATGTAATAAATATGGCGTTCATTTACACAGGTTTCCTTATTAATATTAAAAGGTCACTTATCCTCATTAGCCAAAGATACGGAAATCTTATAACTAATTCACTATTAGATCTTTCCATATAAACAGGGAAAGTATTGAGTTAGGATCGTATTATTTTTTAATTGAATCTATATCAATTATTATAATAATTATAATATCAATTAAGTTATAGTTACCATTGTTTAATTATCTGCATTAGAAGATTGTAAAATTTATATTTTAGATGAAGGCAGTTCTGATTAGTGATTTTTCAATTGTCAGGTGATTAGCATAATTGCAAATGGGACGCAAGATCTACCTATGTACACTCATCAGGTGTCAGTTAACCAACATGCTTTCCTTCGGAGTGGAAGTCAAGCAGATTGTCCCGTATTAGGCAAAATGCAAATCCCTTATGCATGGACGCTATCTCTCACTGCTTTTAAATATTGTAATTGTCATGTATTATTTTACTTGCATTAGTCAGGAAAACATTACATTACACAAAAGTGCATAAAATAAAACAGGGGTACGCCGTTGAGGCGCTGCGCTACAAACCGGAAGGTCGAGGGGTTCGATCCCCGATGAGGTCGTTGGAGTTTTTCAATTGGCCTAATCCTTCTGGTGGCACTATGGCCCTGGCGTCGACTCAGCCTCTAAAATAAATGAGTACCAGGAGCAATCCTGGTGGTAAAGGCGGCCGGTGCGTAAGGCTGACAACCTTACCACCTTCGTGTGCCGAAAGTCCACAATCTGGGAGCCTCAACCTCCTGGAACCCTCTGGGGCTCCATGGCCTGTATGAGGAATACTTTACTACTTTTTACATAAAATAAAACAACAGTGGAAGAAGTAAACAATAAAAAAATTAGAATTACACACTAGATTTTAAATTTGTTTAACGCGCGAAGATAAATTTAGATTCATAGTTAATACAAAAATTAAATAGCTCAAAGAATAAACAGTAAGTTAATGATGTGGTTTAAATATGTTAGAATCTCGTGTTTGAAGGTACGTATCACAGTTTTAAAAAATCTCGACAAATATCTGAAAAGCTACAGAGAAAAGACGTGTAGTATGAAATAAATAGAAGGGTAATTAGGCCTATTTAAAAATTGCTCTTAGTAGACTATAATGTTTAGAGATTGGAAAATGGTTATAAGTAATTTATCTAGCTTTTAAATTAGGCTGTTAATATTAGGTATGGGAATTTCTGAATAATTCTGTTACAAGCTCTTGGATATAAATGTGCAATTTGAAGCTCTTTGAAACTACTATATTAACATTTACGGGTCATAAAAATATTATCTCGTCATATATAATTAAAATCTGCGAATGGCGTAGTTCATTTTCCCTGTATTGCTCAGCATAGTGCAAGACTAAAGAGGCGTGTGGGTTTCTAATTAATGGAACATAATACAATTACAGCGCTTATTTTTAACTTACACGATATTACCACGTAACTGAAATATACAAAAGTATGCAAAGTTGAATACATTTCCTAGTAAAGGTCTAGCATGTTATTAAAGAGAAGGTACTGGTAATTTACAACAGAATTCGTACTAGTAATTTACAGCAGAATGTACAATAAACTAAAGTAAAACGATTGATCGTTTTACATACGTGACATGAAGTAAAATTTTCCGAGCTCTCTGATACAGCACTGTACTCGATTTTTTTTTTTATTTTTTTTTTATTTTTTTTTTAGCTTTTTGTAACCTCTTTTGTGTTAGGAATAAAGGTTTTTGTTCTACCATAGCATAATGAGCTTTTTACATGTGGCTTAACGGTATTATATTGATTTTTACTATAACACTTGTGGGGAATCGATTATATAATCGATATAATAATTATTATCGAACACGGAACGGTCTTGAAACCTTGAGAACAGTAAGTGTACCTGTGCAATTAAACAACCCGTATTTAAAATAAAATCGATTCTGTTCATCTTAATTTTAACATCATACTAAAGTGAGTTTATTTCCTATGTCTTAATGTGCGTTGTTTGAAGTTAAAGCTCTATATTTGCATGCCTTGTAGCCTCCCCATGCAATGGCGGATAGGGCTGTGAGTCTCTACATTCTTTGAGAGAACATAATGATTTAAGAATTAATCTTAACCTTGTTCGATAAGTGAAATAACTTTGTTTGTTGTCCATGTCCTTTGTGTACTTAAAATGACACTTTTTAGAAGGCAATTTCATCCATTCTGAATTTAATGTGTGTCCTGAGCTCCTGAACCTGAAACCGACCTGTGTTCAAACATTAATTTTTGAGTGCCATACTTTTGAAATCAAACCAATAAAAGCCAGACTCATACAGGAGCTGGTCTAGAAATTCGTTATGAACACGCCTTCCAGCCCCTTTCACCACTCACTTAGGACTGAGCGTTGTTCAAAGGCTAATGCATGTGGTCGGACTTGAACTCAAACCAATAAGAGATTGGCTCAGACTACAAATGATAAGGAGATTTCAATGCCAAATTTAAATTAAGAAAAACACAAGAAGAAAACAGAAGAATCGGAAAGTTTCCATGTACTGGACTGTTCCAAGTTTATATGATAGAATGCATTGCTATAGGCCTAATTAAACAGTATATTCTGATGATTTGACGGAACGATTCCCATGTCATTACAGTTGTCTAAGGAACAAAAATAGCAGAATTTCGAGATACTGAAATTTGTATTTTTAATTTTGCTTTATGTTTTAGTATGAGCCTTTATTTGACCCCGGAAGCCGTGACCATATCCGTCGTGTTACTGTGTACGAGTGCCAAGGCAGAGAATTGGACTTTGAAGTATACTCGAATGAAAGAGGGGAAGTATGCTATCAGCCAACTATGCCAGCCGCCTTCCAAAACTGCAACAATGTGGTCATCGCTTGGGGAGCAGGTTCAGAGGTGAGTCAAAATTATTTAATATCTTACTTAAACTAGATTATTTTTTGGTCAGAGTTGAATATGTTATATTCATAATACTTTACTGTAACTACATTCCCGTAAATTCTAGCTCATCCTGAACTATATAAACTATATTTACACAGATTCAAGAAACAAACTTATAACATTTATTCAACCTAGTGCATGACTCATTTTACAATATCCCATTTTTTTTTGCTTTTCATTTTGGCTATTCGTACTTGTCATTCCTCTCTAACACATAATGTTGAATATATATGTTTTGTTCTTGATTTATATTATTTACTATTTGTCTTGTTTTGTGTGTGGATTTGTGTGTGTTTTGTATGTAGTGTCGCTTTGCCCTGAATTTTTTGTTTTGTAGTTTCCAGTGGTCACTGTTTTTTGTTGCTGTGCTGAGCTGTGCCCGAGCACGAGCTTTCGCTCATTCGGGCATCAGTAAATAATATATGTTTTATGTTTTACGGAAGTAAAATAATTAAAACTCTTTTCGAAAGATCTTACTAGATGTAAAACTTTACTGTGTGTTGTTGAAATTAGCAACTAAACGCCGACGTATTTTTGTTATGCAAAACAAAACTTTAGATATGTTCCATTAAATTTCATTAACCCTGGATGGACCAATTTTTCTTTTCGCAACATGTTGTTCAACGCATGGCTAAATTGTATCATGAATTTTTTAAATTTTCATACAACTATGAATTATGGTTCAATAAGTGAAATAATTTACAAATAATGGATATTATGCAAGAAGTACTGTTTATATTTTTAACTCATGTAATTTCATTATTATTTCTGACAAACTTTCGAAAAAATGTATCTCAATTCAATTTTATCTTACGTTATCTCCATTCAGATTCAACCATTTCATTCACTTACTTACTACTTGTTATTTTTGGTTATTCGTTGACTACTAGGTGCTTGGTGGACATTACTTGCTGCGCATATTGCACCAAATCTAGGTTTAAAATTTAAACGAACTCTACAGTCTTTATTAAATCATTAACTTTATAAAATCTGACATTAAATCAGAACTTCATGGTTTGAACATTTTTAAAGGTTGTAGTGAGAGTTTTTAAAAAATGTAGGCCTAACATTACCCTTCGTTGGTTCGTCTAGGGTTAAGGCGTATTTCCTACAGAAGGATCAATTATTTAGGCTCAGAACGATAAGGTACACTTTATGCTTCTTTGTGACATGTCTTAACAGACTTACTTCAGGTCATTTTCAATCCACTCCATAAGTGTGAGAAGAGGAGGCAGTCCGTTCTGTATCCTAAAAGAAAAAAAAAGTTTTGTATAACATTTCTCAGAGTATTGGTTTCAATGAATGCATTATATTGTTAAATGGGGTAGTTTCTGTCAACTTATTAAGATACAACTGATGCATCACGAGAAGAATCTGTTGGACGTGCATTAACTAGGGTGACCATAAGTCCCGTTTTCACCGGGACAGTTCCTTTTTTTGGCGTGTCCCGGCCGTCCAGTAGGTATTTAAAAAACAACTGTACCACTTTTTATAATTTTATAGGAATAAGGTCGCGAATAAAACATAAACTTACAGACTTTATTGGTGTTTTATAGATATTAGTCCTGTACTTTTATTGCCTAAAATTTGTTGATGAGTATTTTCATTGTAGCAAGTTTTTTCAGGGTGACAGTTGTTCGGGTTTTAATATATATGCCTATTAGCTACGCACAGAAAGCTAATGTTTATGTTTCCTTAAGTTTTTTTTTTTTTTAATTTAGGACACTTACAGGCATTAAAATTTAAAATATGTAATTACAGGTAAAAAAGAGCTCATTGTTATCCAGTTCGGCTCTAACCTTTGCATACTTTGTATTGGGGTCTTTGGTATAAAGGTGTAGTCAACAGCTGCGATAACTTTCTCGAACAATATTATTTGTCTGTTAACATTTTCGAATGAAACATGATATCACACCATTTATTCACGTATATTTAAGCAATGGAACAATATCCTCACGTCAAGCATAGAAATACTAGGCCTCTTACAGAAATGAGTACCAGGAGCAGTCCTGGGGCTCAAGGCGGCCGGTGCGTAAGTCTAACAACCTTACCGCCTTCATATGCCGAATGTCTAAAATCTGGGAGCCTCAACCTTCTGGAACCCTCTTGCCCTCCATAACCTGTATAGGGAACACTTTATTGTTTACATATTGTAAACTGTACATTAAATAATAAAGAAACTGTGTTTGTTCACTGACATTTTTCTGCATATATGAACAATAATTAAGAATCAAATAATTATTTCTTTTATTTATGATAAATTTAAATAACATATAAAAATGGTGATTGTATCAGGGTTGTGCTAATGCATGTCCTCAGCTGTACAATTTAAAAAAAAAAAATATTTATTATAGCAAATTTGTTTTCCATCCGTCCCCACATTTCAATAAATGTACGTAGCATTACCGTTGTAGAAATGACAGACATAAATTACTTTTAGAATTAATTACTGGGGTTCGTTATAACAACGTGTTTTGTGCAACAAGTGTGCTGACAGAATGCATTTATGCAAAAGGATATTAATTAGTTTAACTGATTGATTAAATGTTTAATAAATTAATTTTTCAGCATGTACCATACTTTTAGCAAAACGATGAAAACAAAACATTATATAAATTGATATAATGAGGGCTAGTTGCAAATTCTGTAACAGCCTGAGCAACGCTAATAACTTAAAACTTTTAATAAATTGCAATATTACTCTTAGAAATAAATCATACAGTCAATTGGCTTTATTAAGTTGACTTTTCATTAGTTTGAATTCGGAGTTTTCAAGCACTTCTCTTTTATGATATTAACTGTACTTCAGATGAAAAGTTAGTTTATGAGACTAACGGGTGTGTATTTTTAATTAAGATCTTACTTGAGTTATTTTAGGATAAATCCAGCATTATAGTTTCGCGTCAAACTGTATAACAAATTAGCTTCATAAAAGTTAATTTTTCACATCATATCATTTTTGATATGATGCTTTTACGTTGTAGCTTTTATATTGTTTAGGGTTTTAATGGGGTAAATTTGCGAATCATGTTATCTGGAATTTAAAATAAATGAGTCATGCTTATTATATTTCGAATTTTATGGGTTATTTTTTTATATTTCATAAACACTTTCTCTCAGACAGTCACCTGTTCGATGTTTTAATGTAGAATTCACGAGCAACTGCCTTTAAAAGCTAACTTTTCAGGGGTTTTTTCGGTTTAGAATTCGATGACTGCGTTACTAATCTGAAAATAACTCTTCTGTAGCTTGTAAAAATAGCTTGTTCTGTAGCTTGTAATGTAAAAGTGGTACACTATGCAACGAGCCTGTAATGACATTTATTAAGATCATAGATGGGAAGTAATTGAGTAAAAATAATCGGATTACATGTAACTATTTCTTTTTCTTGATCCCAATTCCTTGTAATTGTTACTTTTTGATAAATGTAATTTTTACTTTTAATTTACCTCTGGAAATAAAATTGTAATCGTTACATTGTAGAAATCCACATGTATCGAATTAAGAGTTTGCAACGCGTTATGGGTTTTGCTGGATGAACTGTCATGGCTAGAAGTAACATTGTATTAACACAGAGTTATTCAAAGTGTCTGAAAATATTGGTATTGATGTGTTTTTTGTTTGTTCATTAATAATTTGAGACTTTGTAACGTCCCGGACCAGCTTTATCACTGAATGGCCCAATAGTTTCTGGCCTTCTGCCCAAAACAAACAAAAAGTAAAGGAATTTTTAGGTACTGCCAATTTGTAAAGTAATTGTCATCGTATTTGCAATTTTACTGATAACTTTTTCAAAAAAAAAGTAAATTGTAATTGTAATAAAATAAAATATCTGTGATGTTATTGTAATTCAGCCCAACTACTTTTTTGTTGTACTTTTCCCCTTACTGATTAAGATACGAGATTCTTTGAGTGCCTTAATTACAATTATAGGCAAGTTGCACATGACTGTTCCTGTTCGACCTTAATTAAATGTTTAAATTTTGATATTTTAGACTCATAAAAAAGAACGTATTGGCCGACCACGACAATCAGGTGTTAGCAAGTTGTCGTAGTTCTGGTCTTCTGCGATAATTGCCAACTGATGGCTTACGGTCAAGTCGAAGCTGCTTCTTGGCCGTTTTCTTGAAATAAATGGATTTTTACTTCCTCTCTCCGTACCATAGGTCCTGGTGATAGAGGAGGTATCGTTTCCGGCCCCCACATTCGAAATTGAGTTTTTAACATAAATACACGTTTTGAGATCCCTGAATCCAAAAAATACTAATTTTCGGGCACATGTCTGTGTGTGTGTCGTTGTGTCTGTTAACAGCCATGCTCTAGAACGGAAAATCTTATGAAAAGTAAACTGTGTATTTTGGATTAGGTACCTTCTGAGGAGTTTGGCGACAACTGTCTCTTATTTCTAAGGAGACTCGCCCGAAAGTCATATCATTTACAAGAGTCACACTTTAGGGTATGCTGGATCTTTTTTTTTCCATTATAGTCCAACAAAAGAAGAAGAAACGAAGCTCCTGACAACCTAATTAAGTAGAATATAACAAGAATACTTTAGAAAATGTCAATACACTTAAATATGTTGGTTCAAATTAAAAAAAAAATTGTACACTAGAAAAAGTGTTGCATTAGGTATACCCTAAACTACAGAAATGCTTGTCAAAACAATGTGTTATCTTCTCAAGTGTTGCCAAAAGAACTTGAAATGAAGGATATACAGAGTGACTCACTAGTTTACTAACTTAAAGAAATTACTTAAATAATTTCAGAGAAAAAAATACTATAATATAGTTTTTATAATAAACTAAACTAAAATTAGGTTCATTTCGGGCAGACATAGAGTGAAAACTCACGGAATCTAACAGTAATTTACTTTACCACATAAATATATGGTGTGTTTCAAAAGTTTCTCCTCGGTAAGGTGAATGAGTTAGTGCGCTCTATCACCACAGTTGAGTTGGCAGCGGATCCCGTTAATCACACAGTTCTCACAGTGCCTATTCAAGCGAGAAGAGGGAAGGAGGAAAGGACGACGAAACCTCATCAAGGTTTATTCCTCCTCCTAAGTTCCGTTACCAACTTAACAAGACCCGCATGTGTCTGAGTTCACTGCGGAGAAAGTTTTGGGACATGTTATTTTTAATTTTTTACAATTAGAATTTCTGGAGGGGGATTTTTAAGCACTCATGGATCATATATCATTTTTAAAATATAAATCATTCACATTGAAAGTACTGTATAAACATTTTCATTCACATGAATATTTCTGAGAAAATTCTACTTTTGTATATTTTGAAACCCATTTATATAAAGTCAACCCTCGATATAATGCAACCATCCGATATTTAACATTTAGTGGCACAAAGCGAGGTTGGCACTAAAACGAAATTTAATTTTTAAAATAAAAATGGCATAATACAGTACTGTTTCAATTTATTGTACTGTATTATGAAATAAAATAAAATAAAATACAAGACAAATAGAGAACTTCATCACAAAATAAAATACTGTACAGTAACTCAATTTATTACAGTATATGTCCAGTACTACAGCACACAAAGGGGTTGAAAGTCATGTAAGTGATTAACTACAGTGTAGAGTTTTAACAGCTGAATGGACTCTGGACTAAAAGAGGTGAAATTTTGGAATGTCTCATTGTATGAAGGGCTCTTTCTACCTGCTCCACCCTCACACAGGCTGTCTGTCCGACTTCTTTACATAGCTTCCTCATTCCACCGCACTACATTTACAGTTAGTGGCAGGGGAACACTCACTTCTCGGAAGTACACTACAGTATGTTTTTTAAATACTCTTCCTAACATTCATGCCAGTTTTAAAAAATCTTCAACTAAAAAAAAATCACTGTAAGTTATATTCTGTAAAAATTTTCTATTATGTTCACTGGCACTAAATGAATTGGCATAGTAACTAGATTTCTTATCTATTTTGTATGGGAGAAGATCCGTTCACTTGCATTTATTGACACAGTGCGAGGGTGGCACTATAAAAAGGGGCATTATATCGAGGGTTGACTGTAGTATTGCACATTTCATCAATAGGAGTGAAAGAGTTAGGCCTACTATGTATGTTGAAAGTTTGAATACTGAAGTTGTGTCACTCTTAATGCTGTAAGTATTTTATTTAGTATTTTCTACAGCTATGATTAAATCTATATTGAAATTTGTAAGCAGACATCTCTTTTTGTGTATATGCTTTCATGACTTGTAAGCACGACCGTTGTTTTGAAAGCTTTCCGTTTTAGCAGTGTAATCCTCTTCTTCTTACTTTCGCTTTATAGACAATATAGATGTATTTTTGTTCCACAAGCTCACTTCGCCGCAAGTCGCGGGTTGCCTTTATCTTTAGACGTGAACTGCCTTCCATTAACGGTGTTAACGGAACCTGTCATCCTATCTTTAAACCTCTCAATGGACGTAACTTTATCAAAGCAAACTCACATAAGCATATATCGTTTGTGATCACTTGGTCCGCATTTTAAACCTAACCTGCCATAAAAAAAGATTAAGCTGATAAAAGGGTGATAACATAACTCATGTTTGAAATTTTGTAAAAGAAAGAAAAGCTGACGCTTACTTTTGAACTAACGAAAGTGAAAGGAAGAGCACAAAAGCAGCAAAAATAAGAGTCGTTGCTCTAATCTCCATGGAGTTTGGATGGAGAATAGATATGGGAAGATAAAATGACCAAATTCACTCCTCCTACAAGACTTCGGGTAGAACTGTTTATGTTTGTCTTGTGCGAAAACTTGTGACTCTTTAAATCGGGGGTTAGCAAAAATGATAGAGTAAAATCCTTTAAAGAAATATAATGGAGGCTCATGCAAACTTAAGTAAAATACACTTGTGAAATAGGGATGGGATATCGAGACTGATATTATCAATTTTCGATTTTTTGTTTAAGATATCCGATATTTTTACATCGATATTTCGATTCCGATAAAATCGTGAATTCGATATTGCTCTTGGATAATATCAATTTTCCCAAAATGGAAGGTGAGAGAGGGACTTAAACAAAAAGATGCTCTAATTACATATTTATTTAATCTTCTTCGATCTATCAGTCAGTGATTAGAAAATTAATTAGGCGCATTCACAATTGTGTGCAGTCCAGTACAATGTTGCCAAATACGTACCACAGCACGTTTATTTCACTTGAGAAGTGGTGAATGACAGCGGCAAAACTGAGGAAATCCACGCGACTATAAGAGCACCTGTTCTTTATCGGTGTCGGTATTTGTGCAGATTTTCGGATTAGGGAACACTGCTATTATATTCTTTTGTAGACAGACGATGGTTTGGGACGAGGTCGTCTTAAAATGGCACAATAGTAGGCTACACTGTCTGTCGATCTGCAATTGTATTACCTATTGTTCATGGGTTCAAACTCAGGATCGCACATAGGGGAAATGTTAAAAGTGCCCGCAAGGGAGGCTTCTCCCCGTCGTTACCATAGAGTAACGGGCCTACTATCCCATTAACCTCAGTTTATCAGCTTCATAACTCCCACGGCCATTGTTATTTTCTTTAACCGGAACCACTACTAATCTATCTGTTGTAGTTGCGACGCTGAGTGCACCCTGTTCGAGACCCCTTACCGCAGGAGAAGCAGAGGATATTCCTGGTGTCAAACCCTGGCTCTAAAGTCTGACCGTTCTAAGGAAGAAACCTGAAGTAAATAAAGCCAGTATGCCTGTCTCACTCTAGCTTATTACTCGTAATACCTAAGAGTGAGACAGACATACTGGTTTTTGTTTACTTCAGATTTCTTTCTTAGCTCGTCTGGGGTTTAGGCCCGTAGTAAGCATTGCTAACCACTGGACCATGGAAGCGATCGACTTCCTTGCCTATTTATCATTTTCGAATGAGTATGATTAGAGATTATATATCTTTTCGCATATTTATTTAGCTTATTTTCATAGACAGTGGCCTAGGCCTAAGCTTGCGTTTTATTTTTGTTTGCGTCAGGGGATAAGATCACACTTCGAATGTTTCGAACTCTGCAGGAAAAATGTGTTTATGTCAACATATGAAATTGCAAATTTCGATAAGAGTTTACATTGCACTTGTTCTGCGAATCCACGAACCAGCATCACGTCATCTAAGCCTTTCAATTTACATGGTTTTCGCTAGTCCACTATTCTATGTACGAACTTTTTCCTTAGCGATATATTTGCTGAACTCTGCAATGCACAACAGACAGATAAACAAGGTGCATGCTTTAAAGTTTAAACCATATAATACTCCGTGTATTTATTCTGAATAATTCTGTTCTTTACTATAGAATGCTTGATTATATTACGATTCTAGGTGATTGTATTACTTCATTCAAGTAAGAATATAGTTCTACGACGACGATTCGCCGAATCGATTAATCGATTGTCTATTCATTGAGTATGGCGTGATCTCACAGTTCACAGGATATTGACAAGAAAATAAGTTAATAATTATTATTTACAAAATCAGTTATTCAGTTATTCAGTTTAGCAAATCCTATCCTAGATTTCGAGTTTCATAAAAATAAATGTACGTACGAACTTCGTTCTCGCAAATATATCGACAAACTTGCAATCTCTGGTGGGGTTACCAATGATAATAAACTAAACTAAACTCCGTGGCGCAACATCCCTGAAGGAACAGGGCCTACCACCCGACCACTGCGTCAAAGGCAGATGGCAGAATTGGGGGCATGTGGTCAGCATGCCGAAACCCATGGCCGTTAATGGTGGCTTCCAAGACCGGAGCCGCTACTTCTCTATTAAGCAGCTCCTCAGTTTAAATCACGAGGCTGAGTGCACCTCGTTCCAGAAAAATCCGAGGATTTACCAGGAATCGAACCCGGCCCTACGGATTGGTAGTCAGCGACGCTAACCACAGACCACGCAGGCGGTCACCTACGTTAATACTACCGTAAAAACTACAGTGTCTTCAGTAGGCCTGTAACCTGCACATTAAAATCTAGTAGCAATAGAAGAATGTCACGAATTTCGGATAAATTCCAGTCTATATCTAATTTAATTTAACTTAAATAGCCTGGACTGAAACTGTTAGCTCTGTTCTATTACAGGACATACAATTTTCCGTCATCCACCGATTTTAAAGAAAGTTAACGTTTTTACTTCATGGCATATCCTTACTTTCTCAGTTTATGCAACACTCTCTTCATAATTCCCTTAAAATTGTTATCTAAGTACGTAAGTCAGAATTCTCAATGTTTGCAGTTTCGAAGTGTCTGGAACAAGGTTTGTAATTTGCAACGCAACATGACTGAACATTTGCATTAGAGCTGTGCTGAAATGAACCTCAGCGTTGAGACTGTTGACGTCTTCTCCATTTGACTCCGTACACTGCGTCTTCCCTTTTGTGTACACTGGCATCTACTGTGACGCCTTATGTCATAACTGAGCGCCGCGACGCTCAAAACAAACACTGCAGAATAGTCCTATCATCACAGTGACAACACAAGAGACGGGCAGGCAGCAAGTACTGGGGGGTCACCAAAAGATTCATGATGATATTATAGACAGGAATATGCAAAACTTGAATAAATATTACCACGGTGAAGAGAAAAGTCGTAGCGGATGAATCTAAAACATTATAAAACTATCGTTAATGATAGGGACATTCAAATCATCCATATTGTCATAAAATGGCATCATTAAACAGGATGATAAACATTCCCATGAATAAACGTGACTACAATAAAGAACTCAGCACTATAGGCTACTAGACATAGCCAAAAATAATGGATATAACAGAAATGTAGTATTGAGATTGATAAAAAAAAGCATAAAACCAACATGCAAAACTAGAAAAATCCTATAACTCATCTCACACCGATAAAAGAAAAATTCAAGAAGAAACTTGCCTCCTATAATATTCTCATGTAATGTCCTACAGAGACAATAATCTGTGGTTCATGAAAGCTTATATTGCCTCCTTTAATTACACAGGCAAAAATATTTACAGGATAATTAACATTCCCAAGAGAGACAACATCAAAATAGCCTTCAAGACCAACAATATCCTAAAAAAGAAGCTACATAACGTGGAAAATAAAGAAGAGAACAAATTTGGAAAAAGTGGGGTTTACAAATTAAAACGAAACGACTATGACAAGATCTACATACGCGAAACGGGGAGAAAATTCAATCAGAGATTCAAAGAACATAAATTAGATTTCAAACATAAAAGACTCAAATCAGCTTTTGCAAAACATGCTATAGAAAATTAACATGCATTGAATGAAATAGAAACCAAATGGAAATACTACACGTTTAAAATAAAAGAAACAAACTCAACACTTCAGAAGCATACGAAATTTACATTAATAGAGAAAGAGTGGTTAATGAGAACTCTGTTGACCACAGCCCCCTGTTTGAACTCGCTTCTAGGAACCAAAAAACCGTTACACAGCACAATCATTCAATCAGTATGCCACACGGCCCCAACGAGGAGTAAGAATGGCTTAAATAAGCCGAAATGCATTTCCTGATGGTATAGTAGGAGATATTTTACAGTTCAAGATACCAACAAGAATACATAATAAATTTATTCAAGTGTTACTTATGTTTTATTTACTTCTACATGTGCTTAAGTGCAATAGTGTTATTATTTACATCAGCAAACATAACCTGCAAACGAACATAGGCGTACAGTGTCGTGTGCCTTGAATATACTCCTAAATAATTATTTTATTGAGGGTATAAGGTTGTAAAGGAAACTCAATATATTATTATAAAACTACATGGCACTGTAATTAAGATGAATATTTGTTCGAAAATTACCAGCCTACCAGGAAACAGTATAACCTATTTTTAAACCATTTCAAAAGGTAGCAACATATGGCACCAAGATAATCTGGTCAGACTGCGTTAAAACGTAAGTAAGTTACTGACTGTTTTGAAGATCCCAGGTTGCAGTTTTGAAATGTTGTTGAAGTAGTTGATTATTTTAAAATTTATGCAAGGGACTTTGGGGCGGTATAATTTTTACGACAAAGCATGCAATATCTTTAAATGTAACTGATACTCGATAACAGGTTAATGGACTTACCTGTAAAATAAATGAACAAAGTTAATTTTAAACAAAATTGCTATATCGTCGTCAAATACTTTATTATTAATAACAGAGTCATTCTATATCATTTCTATTAAATGTAACTCCTACAATTTCTATTAATTGCATATTTGCTTTTGTTTGAATGTATGCATGTTTTGTAAATTGTAATGTAATAATAATAATAATTTGGGAAACTTAAGAATTTTCTCCCTTCTGATAGAAAAAGGAACCGTGTAAATTTTGCATCCTGCATTAGCTTATTTACTGACTGCCGTGGGCTAACCTTTCATTTTTATCAAACAATAATTACATCAAAGATGTCCCCATGTTAGGTCTGTTTCTTTCAGAGTGACACCTACCATAAGTAAAAAGAACAAATGTATATTAATAACGAACCTCATCAATAGACAAAGTTCATTATAAAAAAAAGTTTTATTTATTGATATACGTGTGTTTGTTTATAACTTTTTATATGATTTTTAAAACTACAGCAAATAGTTATGGATCATCTATGCCCTTTTTTACCTTTGCCTACCATCTTTTCCGCACTATAAAGAGGATCAACCAGCAGATATGTTGACAAATTACAACTAAATATATTTTAGCTTACTGAAACTTAACTATATTGTCATTGACTTATGGAAATGAACTTACGATTTCTATTGATATTCGAGCATATTAGCATAAATGGAAATTTAATCTACTGTACGTTGTACTTGATTGAAACGCACTAAGTGCCGTATCATTGAAATTGTCCGGATGAACCGACGTCTGGACAGCATCCTCAGTATACTATACGTACACATATATTATTATGTAATGCATGATGTAACAAGAAGCAGGAAATTATGCCAGCATTGTTGTTATTACCATTACTATACACTATACATTATTGCATTAGTGCATTGAACCAGAGAGACTGATGGCGAAGGAAGAGCACATATAGGAGGGCAGAAGACATTTTCCATAATGAAATTCCGCTTAGGCCATAAATTACTTTCATGATGGTTGAGTTAAAGGGGATTTCGACGGCTGAGAAAACTTATTGGTCAGAGGCAGATGTCTCATAGAATTATTACTGTTAATAATTTACGTAGATTTCTTTATAAACTAATTCACAAAACTGAGGCATTAAGTAGTTAAAAGCAGGTTTAAAATAGTACAAACTTGAGCATTTCAGAGGGTTCTTTTCTTCCCTGTACATTAACAATCTCAATCTATCTGTTTAATGTAGCATATGAGATATGGGGTATGCCGTGGCATAGTCGTTGAGGCACTGTGCTACAAATCAAAAGGTCGCGGGTTCGATTTCCGATGAGGTCGGTGGGATTTTCCATTGGCATAATCCTTCTTGTGGCACTACGGCCCTGGGGTCGACTCAGCGGCTAACAGAAATGAGTACCAGGAGTATTCCTGGTGGTAAAAAGCTTTCGGGGCGTATGGCTGACAACCTTACCACCTTCCTGTGCCGATGTCTCAATCAGGGTGCTTCCAGGAAAACCGACGGGTCTCCATGGCCCATACAGGGGTCACTTTACGTTTATTATGGAATATGAACAATACAATGCTGGTAAAATAGAGCCGTATTACACATAATTGAGTTTACCTTACTGTTAAGAGTTACGACCGTTTTTGGAATTCTATAGTGATCTGTGGCGAATACCGCATACCAAAACATCTAACACCTGTCTTTTCATTTATATTAGCCATCAATGCATGTCAGCACTGTTATCTTCATAAATCAAAAAGCTGCAGCTTAAGGCTTAACTGAGGGGTGAAACATGTTTTATTGCTGAAAAGAGAAAGATTAGTAATGCCACCCCCTCGAACTGGTCATCCTGTGAGCTGGAAACACTACCGCTACTTCCAGTACACAATACAGTTGAGTTATAAACGAAATCCTTAAAAAAAAAATTGAATGGCGTACAGTACTTGGAAATAAAGCCGTAAACATTAAAATGTGATAACATAACCCGAATCTTTTATCACAAACAGCATGTTTTCAATGTATCAGAATTAATCCGTTACGGGACTTCATAAAAGTGATAACATTACCCGACTGATAGCATTATCCTCGATTACATTAAGCGGCGTTCACTGTTTATATGTGCGTGTGCGCTGGATTTTTATATAAATTCTATCTATTTTGCTTCTTACAAATGAAATCTGCATATGAAGCTTGGTTCCGTTCTTTGCAAATACAATGAGCTGAACTTCAAAAGGAAATTAATTACTAATGTAACCATTGCTTGTGTCTTTATGCAAACTGCACATTGCACAATTAGCAATATACCACAGATCTATGAAATTGTTTCAATATTTGTTTGATTGCTTACACGTTTATAACACACAGTTCAGTTGCCCTTTAGTTACAAGGATAATATAGTACCTCTGTGAGAAATAAATGGAAATTTGAAGCAGTTACCTTCCATAGTACAGCACGCTGCTATTTTTATTTAAATGTGAATTTAAACAATAAAATTTATTTCTTTTTTAGTTTTTACTGGTTTATTATTATTATTGTTATTTTTATTGTATTTATTTATTTATTTTTACTTATTTTGTCGGTGTGCAACCCCTAGTTGTGAGAAAAGCAGAATATTACAGAACACTTTTGTCTCCAAAAGTTAATTCGATCGTTCGTTCAAGTGCTGCATTATTCTATACAGTGTGTTACAGAAAGGTTTGAGTGGTTACAGAAATTTATTGTAAATAAACTGTAGAACTTAATTCATGAAACCAGTTTAAAATTGACGAGGAACTCAGTTTTTTAATCACAAATGTCCAATGTGTCTACCATGATATACATCCACATGATAATTCAGTTCTTGCCATAATCGCGTTTACCGCTGCGATGATGTGCTCCCTTATTTATGCGATATTTTGGGGCATCGCGGAACGTAAACCTTGAATTTGATGTAACCCCACAAGAAGAAGTCACACGATGTGAAATCTGGTGATCTTAGAGACCTCAGAATTCGGTGCTGGTCATCTTCAGATGCACGTCCTATCCATAATCTTTGTAACATGTTATTCAAGAGATAGAAAATTACTTTCTGTGGAAATTCTTCACCTGTCGCCACTTCTTGGAACGAAAACTGTGGTCTGTGAACTCATGATCGGCTATACAAAATACACGTACCCAAACTTTTTGAGATCCTCTTTCATTCTCAACTGGTTTCGTCAATGCAAGTTCAATGGTTAACAATAAATTTCTGTATCTCCTCGGACCCTTTTGAATAACCGTGTATTAAGTCAGAAGGGGATAAAATTTCTATAAATCCAGCTTCAGAAGAAATTTATAAACTGTACTGATTTGATTTCAATATTGACTATCTTTCAAACA